>OU611796.1:12979853-14464780 GCA_914767645.1 Hydraecia micacea
ACAGCGCCCCGTGCGGCACCCGTCTCGCCCCACCCTCGGGACCTAGCGCCAGCGCTCACGCTAACTCAGCCAGCAGTACTCAGGACTGAGCGCGAAAGTGGCGGCTTACGATTTTTGTACGTAAGCTGGTGCGATTTTTGGCACGCGAAGTCGTTGCTCTTGCGTTATCTAGGTGGTGGTGGTGGTGGGTATATGTGGTTGTAACCTTTATAAAAATGGCAGACTGATGTTTTTAAAATAAAATGTAAGGATTCTACCTGTTCCTTACGCAATTAAGCATGACCTAGATCCAAAAATTCAAATACATGACATGTGACATCTACCAACCTGCACTGGGCCGGCGTGGTAGATTGTCCACTTCCTCTCGAAGAGAGGAGACCGGTGTCCCAGCAGTGGGAATCAAAATCAAATCAAGTCATTTATTGAAACTAGGCTGAGAATCAGCACTTTTCGAACGTCAAAATTACATAAGACAGTCCCCCAAAACGCCCGCCCTTCCGCACTTCCTAGTTATTCCTTATTATTATTATTATTATATTAAAGGATGCGAGGATTATATTGAACGCCACGAAATGTTCGAATGATACCTATAGGCCAAAACCCATCAATTAGGATAATCACCGCACTTGACAAACCGTTTCATAATAAAACACTTCATGTTGATTTTGGGCTTAATCTGCTATCATTTCATTAGTAATTAGCCACGATTCAATGGAGCTATTAATCCTACATGATATTTTCCGTATTGAAGTACTTACGTAAATAAATGTACCGGCTAAATCTTATGCCGTCTGGATAGAAACTGGGTATGATAGGTGAACGGAGTATAAGCCTATGGCACAGATTTAATTTTTCCACAAAAAATTAAAAAAATCTTGTAACTTCAATCCTTTGATTGGCTTAGGTAGTAGTTTAGTAGGCGTTTCGGCCGCTGAGTAACGTCCGATCCGGTCGAAACAGGAATTTAATTACTTAATATTAATATTTTTGAGTGGTATTGAAGCCGACCGATAGTTTCAATGATAGGATTGAATATCGCTACGAATTCATTAATACTTTCCGCGCGTAGAGTAGGGTGTTTATTAGTTGAAATTTTATATTATTATTTATCGATTTATTTGTATTTTTTAATTATGTTTTTTGTTTCATTATAAAAAGTTTACTTCAAATAAGTAATAGTTTTATCTACACCCATGCTATAAATCCTCTATAAAAGTTTCTGAAACAGCTTATTGCCAACATTAAAACAACCAGTGTCATAGTCACCATAATATTATCATCCAAACGAGTGTTATATTTTTGTACTAAATTTCATTATGCAACTCCTTTTCAAAAAAAGAACATTGTCATGCGCGCGTGTTTCACTACCACAGCGCCGAATTTAAAAAAAGAACTTATAGGTTATTCGAACTCACTTTGTATCCCACTGGCTGCCATTTTTGTTCGATATTGGTATTGCAAAAAATTGATTCAGTACCTTTATAGAGGATTCATATCATGGGTGTAGATAAAGTCTTGTATGCAACTGTACATAATTAGGTATTAAAACACTCATGTGATAAACCCGCATTCGTGTTTTAATACCCCTTATTATACAATAGTTGCATATTAATATCTATAACTATTATTGATCTGTTAATTTTATTTGAGTTTTTTTTAAAAAAAAATTAAATTTCTGTGCCATAGGCTTCTACTCCGTTCACCTTTTATATCCTGTTTTGTCCAGACTGTATAAAAAGTCAGCCTTATTTACTTTTCGCTATAACATAATTATCTATTTATAATGTCGTTGCTAAAGTACCAAGACCCCTCCGTGCCTCGGAAAGCACGTTAAGCCGTTGGTCCCGGCTGTCATTCGTGGATCTTTGACAGTCGTTACGGGTCGTCAGAAGCCCGAAAATCTGACAACCAGTCTTACCAAGGGGTATCGTATTACCCAGTAACTGGGTTGTGGAGGTCAGATAGGCAGTCGCTCCATGTAAAATAGTGGTATTCAGCTGCATCCGGTTAGACTGGAAGCCGACCCCAACATAGTTGGGAAAAGGCTAGGCAGATGATGAATGTCGTTGCTAAAGTGGGATATTAAAATTAAGGCCAATAAAATTACCTCATTTAGTAAAATGAAATAATGTTGAACACATTTTGCAGCGTTAAAATGACGCTTTTATAATAATTATGTTTTTGATAATTGTTTTTTTTTTATTTATTTAAGGCGGAGGTTCCCGAAAACGGTCAAAAAGTTGGTTTTTTAAAGCAGTGTATCTCTTAAACCGTAAATACTTTTGACCAAAGAAAAAATTATGATATTTTCAAGTCTTACTTTAATACAGTGATGGAACTGAAATCATAAATAAATATACATTAATGCATCAAAATAATGTTCAAATACACCTCTTAATTTTCTTTAAAAGCAGTTTATCCCTTCATTAACAATTTTAATTACAATTAAAAATATACCATTAAATGTCTAATGCCAAACTGCATTCAATGATGGATTATTTATTATTAAATAGTTTTTGTAAATAGATAATTGCTTCATATTTGCAATAAATTACCACCGTTGTGTCATCGCGCTTCTCTTTCTTTTCTATGCAGTCCGACAGTGACCGCGCTTTAGGTCATGTAGTCGCCTTAAAGGGATTTGTCGCTTAGCGACCACATCGCCCAGTGCAGAAAATGTATTTTTAATTTATATCATTGTTGTTTTGAGGTGAGAGTAGTAGTTATTAAAATAGCATTTATCCTGGGTTACAAAGTCACTAAATAGCAATGCTGCGTTGATATCAGAAATGAACTTGGTGGTAGCGATTCCTTCGGCTAACGCATTTACAACGAGTTTTACCTTCTAGTCAAAAAATGTTGAACAGTCAGGGAAATTAATAGTTAAACAAATTGTCAGCCTACATCAATTTGTCATGTTATATCCATTTCATACAACATTTAAATAATGACATTTGTGCTTTGAATAAACTTAGAATTTAAGATGCAACCTAATTGCGTAAACCTTTGTTTAAAGATAAACAAACATTTGAACACAATTGACAACTTTTCCCATAAAATACTCAATAAAACTACAGTCACAGCGACATTTTAGCGGCCTCGTCCAAAATTAAAGGGTCGTCAAACATCAAACACAATTTAATGGGCGATGAGAGCTCTTGCACCTTTATTATCACCCTATTTCAATATGCTGAGAGTGTTTTATTTAAAATGGCTGAACTTTGTGTTTGCCCCAGGACCCCCTATCTTTAATAAAGCGTTGAGTATGGCAACACATAGGTCTTTTAATCTATACCTAAAGGCTGAACTACGCAATCCAAAATTACGTCAGCCCGTAATACCTCTAAAGCTTAGCGCATGTTACAGCCGCATTGGGCCGCAGCGCAGCGCTTTAATACAAAAAAAAAACAGTGGAACTCTAGGAGTGCAGAAGTGAAAACAAAACGCAATCAGAATACTTTGCCATCACTCACTGACATTATCGGATATACATTAAAACCGAGTACATCCCGAGGACAGCCGAACACATCCGAAGCGGTGTCGCTTACGGTAACAGTGGCGCGAATTTAATGGTTACAATCAATAAACCGCCTTATCAATTTCGGAAGACCACAGGGTGTTAATATCTTGAAATTTCCCTTAAAATCACCACAAAAACTGTTTTGAGTGATACATAACTTCATACACCATCACATTCACCTCTCATGACTCCCTGCTTTCAATGGCTGTTTGTAAACAAAATGGACGTCATTATTTAATGTCAGTAGATTTATTTCAATTCAGTTCCAGTAAATCACTTCAGGAGTTCTGGCAATAAACTCCGCCTACATCAGAAACTTATATAAATCATTCCTGTTTTGTGCTGCTCGAAATTAGGTCAGAAACGCTCGGAAAATCCGGATGACAATGCATGCATTTGACAAAGTTTATTCTCCTTTTTCTTAAAATAATCAAACGTTTTTCCTGGCTACAACAGAGAAGATTGGTTATTTATGGGCAAGTTTGAATCTTGAAATAAATGCATCTATTTTTCAAGCAGATGGTTTTAAGCTTTTAAGATATTTATTTAGAGATTTTTGGATTTCAACGCAGGGTGCTTAAGTGACAAAACTTCAATACGTCTATATAGGAACAGGGTCTAAAGTTCACTCATCCTCCATAGAAAAGGGAGGATCCTCCGACCATACGGGTTTTGTATCTGGCAGCCAACTGCCCGATGATTCATGTCGGGCCATTGTATATAATTATATGCTAGTTGCGCGGTATACTCTGCTTGCGCGACGCAGGATTTTCCGTGACGTCTATGACGTGTTACAGTTCGCATGTGGCGTTGTAGAGATACCACTACACGTTGAAAGCTCTCTCTGGTCAGTCAGTCTCGATGCTATCAATACATAATCAGACTGTTATGTTCCCACTACTGGGACACGGGCCTCCTCTCGGTGAGAGGGAGTGAGCCTCAATCCTCCACGCGGGCCCAGTGCGGGTTACTATCAATGGTAATTGGCTAATCTAAGGTCGAGATGAAGTCAAGATGTGCTAATCTAAGATCGAGATATAAATGAAGACGATATATAGCTTTATGTGCTGGCGTCTGTACAATAACGACATGGTAACATTTGGTACTTCCTAATGTTGCCCTTAAAAATAACGTACTCGTGCTAAGCCAAGAAGACGCTTCGTAAGTGGAGAATAAACAAAAGTTTTTGATTTATAGTATATTTATAGCACGAAGCGACGCACGCTTTACTTGTGGTTTAAAAAAATGTACAAAGACGCTGTGAATGTATGTGCAAGCGCAGGAGCTCTCGGTACCGTCCGAGACAAGAGGCGCAGTCGGAAGTGGTGTGTGTGCGCGTGCCTGTGTTATGTGCTCACGCTACTCGCCTTCACGCACACATTCATATCGTGTTTGTACACTTGGTTAAAACAAGTAAAGCCTGCGTCGCTTCGTGAAATAAAAATACTGTAACTAATAACGATTTCTAAGAACAAGATAAACATCTTCTTTCGCGTTCATTGAGCGTTATTTTAGTACCCCTCCTAACTTCCCTGACGAATTTCCTCCAGGTACCTAACAAATGTACAAATTCCATTGCAAATAAAATTAGAATGTAAACGGTTTTAGAGAGCAAGCCATTTTGAACCTTAGAAGGAACTTTTAAGGTTGAATTAGCATTTCCATTCGAAGTAACTGGGTTGTGGAGGTCAGATAGGCAGTCGCTCCATGTAAAATACTGGTATTCAGCTGCATCCCGTTAGACTAGAAGCCGACCCCAACATATTTGGGAAAAGGCTAGGCAGATGATGATGGATAAAATGACCCTAAAATAATAAACGATACATTTATCGTATCCAAACAAAGTGAGAATTACTTCGAAACACCCTTTTTATTGCGCAGATCATTATTTGACCCAGAAGCGTCGCTGCAGAATGTTTAACGATGCCGTTAACTGTGAGACTCGATTGATTGCTTGCGACGAATCAGTGGGTGGTCGGTGCCAAATATCTGAAGTTCTTGGCATTAAATAGCAGCAGATTTTGGTTTTAGTTGCAAGTTTTTTTTTTCGCCGGGCGTTTATTTATAAATTTTATTTATTTACCTTAACCTAAACATACGCATTTTTATTATAAAACTAGCTGCCCGGCGCGACTTCGTTCGCGTGGTGTCCTACTAATACCCCCTACCCTACTCCTACCAATCCTACCCCTGCCCTTCTCTCCTACCCCTTCCCTACCCCTTACTCCTACCCTACTCCTAACCTACTCCTACCGTACCTCTACCCTACTCCTACCCTACCCCTTCCTTACTCCTACCGTACCCCTACCCTACTCCTACCCTACCCCTTCCCTACTCCTACCGTACCCCTACCCTACTCCTACCCTACCCCTTCCCTACTCCTACCGTACCCCTACCCTACTCCTACCCTAACCCTTCCCTTCCTTCCTTATTTGCGTTTTGTTATTCCAAGTCTGATTCTTTTTTTTTTTTTTTTCTGATTTTTTTTAGTATCTTATGTCCGTCTCCTGGCTCTAAGCTACCTCCCTACCAATTTTCACCCAAATCTGTTCTGCCGTTCTTGAGTTATAAGTGGTGTAACTAACACGACTTTCTTTTATATATATAGATAGTACTTTACTAGCTTGTTCTTGTGCTGTTCTGCGATACTTGTCCGCGGAAGCGACGGAACACCACGTGCTGCGGCCAGAAGTCTTCTTCCATGACGGCGCGACGGGCAGATAATAATTCGGTACGCGCACCACGAACGCTTTGAAGTTGACGTTGCGATGCGACACTAGTAACTGCACCCTTGGCATGACGTTCATACGTCTGTATGTGGACTTTCCATAGCTACGTTTTCCGGTACGTTGTCTTCGCCTATTTAAACCTATATATTATGTTCAACATTGAGGCATAGACATATAAAGAACCACAAGGTTTTTAATAAAAAAGTCCTATCTACTTTTCCAAGCTGTGCTAAAAGTTGGCAAGGGCTTACGGCTAGTAGACAGTAAGATCTTGTAAGCTATGTCTTAAAGTTAAGACGTGGTCCTTGGCAACAGTTCAAGGCTGGTAAGATTAGCATCATTGCACTATATTGATGTAAACCCACTGCATAATCACACCAAAATCACACTATCACACTAGTAGTATTATAAAGGCGAAAGCGCTGCGACATTTATGTTTTAAATGTCGCAGCATCATGCTGAGATAGGAGCCTTTTGGCCTCGTATAGGATTTTCTGTTTCATTTTTCTTTTTTTTGTTACTATTTTTTTTTTATTGTATAACTTGTTTTTTTTTTACTGTGTTTAGTTTAGTTTGTGATCTTCCTGTAAGAGTCGCAATAAATACTTTTTCTTTCTTTCTTTCAAAAACTCCTAAACGGATTTGGATGAAATTTGGCACACGTATGGTTTATAACCAGAATTAACACATAGGATACTTTGTATCCCAATATTCCCACGGGATCGAAACATATGCGGGTGAAACCGCGAGGCGCAGTTAGTAATATTTTGACGAAAGTTTGTGTATGTTTTTATGTTTGTTACACTTTCACGCAAAAACTACTGAACAGATTTGAATGAAATTTGGCACACATATGGTTTATAACCAGGATTAATACATAGTATACTTTATATCCCGATATTCATACGGAATCGACACTTATGTGAGTAAAACCACAGGGCTGCTAGTACGTATATAAGCTCACACTCTTCTCCCATAGGTCTAGGCAGAAACTACAGGACGCAAGCTGCTGCGACCCTTACTTACTCGTTTTGCTTCGTCCTCTTCTTCAATCTATCAATCAACTCGGCCTATGCAGCCCACTGCTGGACATAGGCCTCTCCCAGGCTGCGCCACAACAGCCTGTCCTCCGCCTCTCGTATCCAGTCCGTCCCAGCCACTTTTTTGAGGTCGTCGATCCATCTTGTGGAGTTATCACGCAGTTATGAATATTTTTTTAAACGTGTTAATCCCTTAAAAGTACACTGTCCTTCAAGACACAGGATTTTCCTAGTTTGAAGGGCAGGGGTCTTCTCAAATGTAATAGCCATACCCATCCCTCATTGAATTAACACCTGATGTTACCTAGGCTAAGTCTTTTAGTAAAATAAATAATTACTTACTTACTATCTAGCTGGGGGGCGTCACACACTACGCTTTCCGATACGCGGTCTCCACTACAGGACGCGTTTGCTCCACCGGCCATCGGTCCTTCGACAAGCATGGCCAGCCCACTACCACTTCAGCTTGCTTACTTAATTCTGCAAGCTATGTCCGTAACTCCAGTACTTACCAAAAGAAAGAAAATACGTTTATTTGCAAAAAAAGAACACAAACAAAAAAATAACAAGTTGGGAGAAAACATGCGTCACATCCCCGCAAGACGGCCATCGCTCAGCATAATGCTAAGACCCTATCAGTTTCAGCTTCTGTTCAGCGACAGCCGGCGTTGACGTGATGACGTCAACCAGTGCAGCATACGATTAGATATAAATAAAAAATAACAATGAAAATATGAAATAAAATAAATATACATGACAAAAAGATGGAATAAACATGAAATATATGAAGTGGGTTACCGCCGCCGGGTATTAATAATCTGTGCGTGCGCGCAGCTGTCATAAAGCCATACACAAGCCATATAGCCAAAGGCCATATAGACATAATAAGCAAAGTAGAAGAGGTAAACAGATATTAATAATAATCAACCCACATTACCAAATATAACATCAAATTATACGGAAAAACTTAAGGCCAACCGCAGATCTTTTCCCCCAAAAATAAAAAAAGTATCAAATCAGGATTTATTCCGTTCTGATCCCCTGACACCCCCCCCCCCCCCAACCCCTCGATCCCTGCTAGTTCGTCTTCTTAAGCACTTTACTTGCCCAAAATATAAAATCGTTAACGAGCCAATAAACGCGGTGGGAATCGATTGACAGCCTTCAGATGTCTCATCGAGGGTTGCCAACTTGACGACGACACATTAGCCTACGTCAGTTGTTTTTGTAAGGTTGGTAATCAGGGTAAAAACTCTTTTTGATGCTTTTTTGTTTGATGATTGTTGGAACGCGTATCTTAACAATCGTTATTTGATATCAGAATATATATAAGTACAGCATCGCGCTTCCAAGGAGTGGAATTCCTTGTTTGAGTTTGTGCTTCCTTTCAGCTATAACCTGGGAGTCTTCAAGTCAAGAGCAGTGGTGGCCTGGTAGAAATGGTGCCTTACGAGTTGCAGGTCGTAGGTTTGAACCCAGACAGGTGCTTTACTATGCGTACACAGGCGCTTTAATTATTTAATCACCACTGCTCTCAAAATGGTGAAGGAAAACATTTTAAGGAAACCGCCATGTCCCTAAAACCAAAAATTCGAAGACATGTGACATCTACCAATACGCACTGCAGTCTGTCGACGGACGGACGGACAAACAACGAAGTGATTTTAAGGGTTCCATTTTTCCCTTCAAGGAATAACTCTAAAAAAAAATAAAAAAATATTTTGCAATGTGTGTCTCTCATGAATCCTGTGTAAACGCTTTCAACTAGGCTTGTTCTTTCAAAAGACTAATTAGGGCTAATTAGTGATAAAATTACGAAGGCAAAAAAATTTAAGCTTCAGAATTTTAATAATGAGAAACCGCAGCTTTGGAAGAAACTTTAACCGAACTAGAAAAATGCCAAGATTCCATATGAGCAGTTTTTAAAGACATTTTTTGTTTTATAAGCTAATATTTCTAGTCTGGCTCAAATTTACTAGATTCTACCAAGTAGTAAGTAATATAAAGTTATATTAATAACCTCTAGCCAACCTTGTCCAGGAATCCACATTTCATATTAATACTAGCACGGTATTTTGCGGCTTGACGTCTTGACATCGAGATTTCATTTTACATATTATTATAACCTTCCACGTCAGTCGTTACGGGTCGTCAGAAGCCGAAAGCCTGACAACCAGTCTTACCCAGGAGTTATCGTATTACCCAATGACTGGGTTGTGGAGGTCAGATAGGCAGTCGCTCTATGTAAAATACTGGTATTCAGCTGCATCTGATTATACTGGAAGCTGACCCCAACATAGTTGGGAAAAGGCTAGGCAGATGATATTATAAACCTTCCAGAATATATGAAAACCGCATCAGAATCCGTTGCGTACTTTAGGAGAACAACGCAGTGACACAAACATATACGAAAAGCGATTTTAATTTATAATAATGTTTGTAATAGATATAGATTTAGAGCTGATTTTTCCATCACCATATAACTTTTATTCGAGGAATAAAATTGACGTTTGACAGGTTTTATATGAAAAAGCTGTCAAAATGTCAAAATTATTCCTCGAATAAAGTTATCAGATGATTCAAAATTCAGCCCTTAATCAAATAAGGCTCGTGTTCTGCCTAAATTCTTTTAAAGATAGTCATTGATACTGGGACTCTAAAAGGGTGACATTACTAAGCTAAAACGATCCTTACAAATAAATTGTATTACTGAAACAATTCCGTCCAGGTTGTGGTCTTGAAAATAGCGAGTTGGGCAAAAATAACGGTTAAAGTTTATTTTCAGCCTGTTTTCTCCATGTTTCCACTGCAGAGAAGAGGCCTCCTGTCTGTCGAGGACAAAATAGAGAAAATACAATACAGACTGGCAGGGACATCGAATCGCAAACTGTAACCATGTGCACACGATTCTAGACCCTATCATAGAAATTTTCCGTCGGTTATTAAAAAAAATCGCTATTTCGTAGAAAAGTGTGTAGCGGTATCTACAACGCCACATGCGAACAACGCTTCATACTGGGGTAAAGCCGTCTAATTATGTACATAGTAACTCTTAAGACATTAATCAATTAGTAACACACGGTAACGCAGTAACGCTCGCGACCCATCTAAAGCTAGGTCTACAATGTAATAAACTAATTCAGCAATCAACCTAAGTTGTTGAATTCTTTTTTTTTTGACACGTTCTTCACTGGTAACTAAAGTAGAACATTAATTTCGATGGTTATTTAAAAATAAAAAAGACATGTTTAAAAAATTTATTACTAGTAATGTTTTTTTTTTTAAGTATGACAGTTTTTCAGAACTTTTCAGGATTACTCTGCCGCATACGGTCTCTATATCTCTTTTGTTTTTCGGCGGCCGATAACGGAGCCATCTGAAAAAATGAAATAACATGCCCATTCACCACCTGTATACAATGTTACGATAGTAAATTAGACTTTTAAATTAGGTGTTCGAATAGAAACCAGTTAACCCATATAAGTAAACTAATAAAAAGGAAAAACAATTAACTGTTCCAATTTTTTTTTTTGTGATAAAATTATAGCTCAACAAAAAAAGAAAAACGGTTGACAAACAGAGAAGAAATAGGTGCTGAACTCTTTTGTTTTTGCCTATTTAGGTTAGGTACAGACGCCAGCACATCAACCTACACCTAACTGTCAAATTTTCCCAATCAATATTGAACCTTATGCTTTAGCGATAAAGTTGAAAATCTATTACAGAAATCTGACAGATTGTAGTAGGTTGATGTGCTGGCGTCTGTACATATAAATTAAAATAAGTATATTTTTATGAGCTTGTGTCCTTTTCGTTCAGTCAAAAACCTCTAGCAGGTCAAAATTAATCATTTATCATGAAAAAAAAAACAATGTATATAATAAGCAAAAAGTTGGTTCAATTCTAAAAATCTCTCGTGAATAATTCTTCCCTGAATGTAAACTCTGCCTAAATTATGTCCCGAGTGTTACGTAACTCTCCTAGTAACGTTCGGTATCACTCGCGACAGAAAAATGTTGCGAAGCTAAACTAAAAATCTAGTATCTCTTATAAAAAAGCAGATTACTACCACAGCCCAAGCTATTTCTTTAAAGTAATAATGTAGCTATGAGCGGAACGCATAAAAATAATGCAAATATGCAATACGAACCTCGAAATTGGTATTTTAACGCCACAAAATAACCTGGGACAACTCGTTCAACACACAGAAAAATCCGGATCAAGTGGACGATTGGACGATTTTTTTTTTTTTTACATTCTGACATTATGTGCATCAGTACTGCCGTGCTAAGAAATCTTATTCGGCTTTGGATACACGCATATTAAGCCAGTATTTAGTAACTCTCTTAGCGTAACGCTTGCGACATGAAAATCCGGGACACATATTTATGTTCAAATAAAATTTTATAGAAACATAGTTAAATTAACAAAATACGAGCGTTATAGAGGAAAATTAGTAATAAATTCATTAAAAGCTACTTCTTAGCGCTAGAAGACATTTTTTTCAAAATATTTTATACATAATACCCAAGAGATGTATTTGGGACATTGCTATTTTGTATGGGAAGAAAAAATTACAACTTTTAAAAATACAAAAAGAAATAGTAAATTGCATGGTATGATAAATTTAACGATGATCACTATTAATTCATGATTCATATAATCAGTTGCCACAATATTATCGATGTCAGGACGGTATTTAATGAGCTATTAACACATACTTTCTTGGGACAAAAAAAAAACGAATTGTACAATTTTACACGGCCTTACCCACTGACGACACGCAAAATCCTGCACCTCGTAAGCAGAGTTTACCACGTAACTAGCATAGATACAATGACCCAACATGAATCATCGGGCAGTTGCCAGCCAGACATGACCACCCGTCTGGTCGGAGGATCCTCCCTTTTCTATACAGTTGAGTGAACTTTACACCCTATTCCTCATACCTCTATAAGTGCAATACCTACGTAGTTAAAATGTATGGAACAACAATTTTTTTTTAAATAAAAATTTGAGATGGAGGGTTCCAGAATCATGGACTTTATCTATGGTAACCAGTTGCGAGTCGATGTCCTTA
This sequence comes from Hydraecia micacea, assembly GCA_914767645.1. Lineage (NCBI taxonomy): Eukaryota > Metazoa > Arthropoda > Insecta > Lepidoptera > Noctuidae > Hydraecia > Hydraecia micacea. The sequence continues at coordinate 12,992,223 of OU611796.1, forward strand.
TCCCCCCGTATATCAGGAGTAACATAACTAACTTGCTCTTGTACTCCATTGTTAGCCCTATCTATAAAAATTACCTCCTTTGTAGTTGAAAGAAAGGCTAGAATTTGACTGTCAATCTTAGCAATTTGAACAGGGACAATGAAGAAGAAATTGACACACACACAATTTTTGGGATGCATGGTGAAGCCTCTTCGTGTAGCGCAGTTTGTTCCGCCAGTACTCAACTGAACCGAGCACTCGGCACATCGTGGACAGTCACACCGGCCACCTTATTTGACTGGCCAATTCTTCACTTGCGATGGTAGGGCTAACACCCGCCTGGTTTGTGACCACCCTCCCACCAGAGTCCGGCGTCAAGCAGCCTGCTGTGTTTGTCGATGCGTGGGAGTTCCAGTGCCTTAGGCATCTTCTGGGCACGCTCGTTCTATCATAGACCTCATCCATCACTTTCCATCAAGCGTGATCGAGGTCAAGAGCGGGCCCCGAGACCGACAGGCATAACGTGCTTCCCGACTCATGCCGTCGTTCGTAGATCTTTGACAATCGTTATGGATAGTCAGAAGCCCAAAAGTCTGACAACGTTAATGGTATCGTGTTACCCAGTAACTGGGTTGTGGAGGTCAAATAGGCATACACTCCATGTAAATTACTGATATTCAGCTGCATTTGGATACACTAGAAGGCGACCCCAACAGAGTTGGAAAAAGGCTCCCTTAGATTAATTGTCGTGTCCAAAAGTATGGCCAGTTAAGCAAAAGCAAGGTTGGAAACCGGCATGTCCTATAACCAGGGTCCGCGTGGTAGATTACAGTCCACTTCGAGAGGGTCGAAGAGAGTAAGCCTGTGTCCCAGCAGTGGGAAGATTACAGGCTGATTATGCTAAGGTTGGTAACAAGTAACGTGAGTTGTGCACAGTGCATATTAGGGGGCGCGCTAAATGTACTTGTAAATCAAATTTTCACTTTGGTTGGAGCTGTTTTAAGTGCACCTCAAATTACTCACGTTTCTATTTTTAACGACTGCTGGCCGCTCACAAATGCGCGCAGTAAATTTGTAGACAACTTAAATTCGGTCAATTTTTGAATTGGAAGTTCTCCTTTTGCACATAATATTGATTTAGTTTGAAGACTTCATTCACATCTATGGGTGATACTAAATTGTTCTTGTCGCATTTTAAATATAAATACTTTGCGAAAATTGTATTTGTTTTTGTGATTCGAAAACGTTCGATTTAACGTTACGTTTATTCCGCTGTTAATTAAAATGCACTTAAAACAATCCCAATTTCCCAATTCAAACAGGTCCCTGTTTGAATTAGGTACCTAAGTGGAATTGTCATAACTGCATTTTCGACTAGTCCTACGACAGACAATCTTTCCAACTCCCATTTCCTGGCCTCAACTCCGCTATTTTGAAGACCTTCACTTCACCCGCATCGGCTAAGTGAGTAAATGAGTTTGGAGCGTACGATACTACATACCTGAAGACGATGCTGCGCATATGTGTCGCTTATTTGGCTTCGGGCCATATCTATTTCGTTATCGTGTCTATGGCTGTGTTGTAGGCGCTTAGGAGGGAAAGTGTTTTAGATAAGAGGCTAGGTATTTAAGAAAATGCGGGAATATCAATTAGCTTTAAAAAAATTCTTACCTGAAACGACACCCTCGTCTACCGAACCCGTAATACTGTATCACTGCAGGTCACAATGTCTCTTTGTAATATACAAGAGTTTACTCACATTGTGTCTGTGATTTAAGAAGGTTATACGTTTACTTCTTCTTCGTTGTTGGCAAATCTTGACAGAGCAGTCGTGGTCATCACGTTGCAGTGAGATTTCGGACAGTCGTGATGTGCCTCACGATGCGACGCCATCTTTCACTGTCGACTGCGACATGTGTGTATTCGTGTAATGGGCCGTCCACTGCGGATTTAATCTGATCGGTCCATCACATGGGCGACTGCCGCGTGCTCTCGTTCCTTCGACCTTTTCCTGCACTACAAGATGTTCTATGAAATCGTTACTCCGTCTTCATAGATACCCAAAGATTTGGAGTATTCAAGCCTGTACTGCAGCTGATAGACGCCGAATGATGCAGAGTTCTTGGAGTAGGTATAGATGTGTTTCAAAAGTTACTTTCAAGGTGCCTTACGATACTTTTATTCAAACTCAAAACTCGAAAGTGTCAAGTAGGCGGTCAGTTAGCAAGTTAAAGCTACATAGTTGCAAATTCTAAAATGTATAGATCTGTATGGAGAAGAACGGGCAAGAAACTCCAAGGACACTTTTTTTAATCAAGATGTTACAAAATCCTGGGAACATCATTCTTGTTGATTCTATGTGTGCGGACAATTCACAGTGCTTTCACTGCTCTACATAAATGAATTAAAGATTAATTTTAGGCTTACATGAAATGGTCAGGACGGGAACCAGTCAGTGGTCTTTTAAAGTTAAGGCACGTGAACATTAACGTAAGAAGTTGGCAGAAACATCCCAGCACTAATTTACTGGATTCGGTTTATCCTCTACCGATCGTTATTTCTCCTGAAAAAGTTTATTCTGTTTATATGTATGTATGTAATATGTATGTACCTATGTATTATATTTTTAATTTTATCTTTATTTTCGTGTTATCTATACTTATGTTGCACCTGCCATGTTTTGTCTCTGCATCACCTTAAGGTTGACGGGTAGAAAATGCCTCAGGCATTAAATCCGCCTTTGTACGGTATTTTTTTACTTGTGCATAATAAATAAATAAATGCTGAACAGCATTTTTTCGCCAATAAGTAAAACTTTCTTCACGATGGTCCGCACTCCGCACTTTTCGAAATGACTAGCCATTTAGATAAAAGACTGCTTAATATAAATGCCTGCGTCGTACAAAGGGCTATAATATGATTTGTATTGATCTTGTTAGGGAAGGGAAATTGTCTTTATGAAGACGTTCCACAAAAATATATTGGGATGTTACATATTTTGGCATGGGATATAAAACCATAGGGATAATAATATTATGACTTATACGTGAAAGGCTTCGGAAAACGGATGAATTGTTCATTTTATGCATTAGATTCCTCGTATATTATGGTTTTATTGGTTAGAGACAGAGTTATTAACATAGCTTAGTTGGTGATATTGAATAAAATAGAACGAATTGTGTTGATCGAGCTAGGTTAAGTTAGATCCCGAGGAGGCCCGCAGAGGCAGGCCAACACCAGTCTGGGGTTGCGGAAGGATCGTACGTTCCAGCGACCCCCGGCGTAAGTGTGAGATGGGACACCGGGGTGGTTTTTAGTCAGTAAGAGTCTGACAGACCCCTCCGCCCGCCTCAGGGCGGAGGATATCCATGAATATTTACCACCCAGGAAACAAAAAAAAGTTTAAGTTAGATAGTGTCGATGAAATAAGATTTTTATGACATTTCCATTGTTGTACTCGTATAAAATCAAGCTCTTCTAACTGAAAAGACAGCTGTGCTGCTGGGGAGTTTGTTGCGACACTTCTTCCCAGCTAAAGCACTAGGTAGTGGTGAAGAACGGGCGTTTGGGGGACTGTCTTACATAATGTTGATGTTCAAGAAGTGTTGATTCTCAGCCTAGTTTGACTGACCTGGAGATGCCGATGGATTCCACGGGTATTTAGAAAATCTTTTAATGTTTAAGCAGTACGGTTTTGAAATGACTTGCCCGTGTCGGTAAGGCGTGCTTAATCTTTGTCTATTTTGAAAATTATGATAAAAAACCACATCAGTCATTATATTTTCTTTGGTCAAGCTTCATGTTTATTATTATATATATATTTCTTTAATTAGTATAATATAAATTATGTATGTATTTATTGTATTATGTAAATGGTACACCACAGACTACCTATAGTATTTGTCTCTCCTTGACTTTTTAATCCATTCAAAGGTTGTCTTTAAAAGATCGCTCTTAGCGATAAGGACGCACATTGTTTCACCCTGTGTAAAAATTCTATATTTATGTCTATAACTATAATTTATATGGTGTACGTAATAAAGAGTATTCTATTCTATTCTAGTTTGAGTAAATTACGAAAAATATTAATTTGGAGCAGTCCACAGAAAGTATGATGTAAGTACCAACAAAGATAGCCCTGAATGAAGAATTCACCGGTGTCGCAAGTAGGAGATAAGTCGTTGACTGAATCGGTCGACGATTCAAATTTTATTTTTCATAATTTCATGCCATAACGTTCGTGAATGAAATATGATTTCATTTTAAACGAAGATGTCGGGGGTGTGCTTTGTATGAATCGTGCGCGACTCCGCGTCAGTATTGCATATTCTCCGTGTCATAATATTTTCTTCTTGCATCATGGTATAGAGTAACTTTTGGCTATGATGCCAAAGAGACTTTTCAAAAAGCAAATCACGAATCTCATTGGCAATAATATGATTTGCACCAATCATAAAGGAAATCTTTTAATAAAGTTGAGTACTGACCGTATTATTGGAATATGTGGAGGTGAAAACTAATTTGACAAAGTGTAGTGTGTGGAATAAAAAGCGAAAAGTGGTCGTTGGGCGAAAAGCAAGAGACGAAAAATTTAATTCACTCTTAACCCAAAGATATTATGCGCGTAGAATCCGTCTCATAATCTCATTATAATAAATATATCTCATAATCTCAATACCACGCTCGATTCTTTCATTTTCATCAAACTCGTTTCAAAAGTTAATAAAAAAAGCCACGAACTTCTCACTTTATTAACGCAAGGTGTTCACAAAAAGTGGCAAATAATAAGAAATCGAAGGAATGTTCGATTTTCATCTGTCATAAAAAGTGCCAATATCCTACCGAACTTGTTTCTCATAGACTCCGTTAGTAGCGTGGCTGTGAGCCAAGATTTTGATTACTGGATTGATGAAAGCCGTCGCTGAATTACACTTTTATACTTAACACTAGCTTCTGCCTGCAACTTCGTCTGCGTGAAATTTGTTGTACTTAACCCCCCCCCCCATTCCACCCCGTCGCGACTTCTGAAATTAAAGTTATTTATCACTTTGTAGTTTTTTTTTAAGTCGGTTGTTTTTTTTGTAAAAAAAGTTTTTTTTTAATAATATTCGTTGATTCACATCTCGACACCTTTTAGATTTCGAAGTGATTAGAGAAGCCGTTTAATATTATAAACACTGATCAAACTAATTTTACAATAATAAATTACATGTACACCAATCAGCAAATAGTTGATTATCCTCAAAATGGCATATCTTCATGAAACTTAGCTAAGAAATATCCCAATAGACGAGCCTTTTATTTAAAAGCTGCATTGAAATCGGACCATACGTTTGGGAGCTACTATAATGCCATCGACAGACGGATTCATAAGTCAGGGTTAAAAATGTCTGTAGTCACAAATGAGCCACGAATCAAAGCCTAAAAATGCGTTTGGACATAATTAATAATCAAGTAGGTAGGTACTGATGAATAGTGGTCTATGACTACAATTTTGACTTTTAAAACTAACTTGCTAAAAGGTCAAAACGCAAATAATGAAACTCCAAACTATTTTCCAAATGAAACGTAATGAACGTTGATGAGGCTTTTTGCTTCAACGAAAACTATTATACTCGTATATACGTTTCGACGGAATATTATGGCTTTCGAAACAAGACCGATTTGTTAGATGTTTCTTCGTTTTAAGGCGGTACCCCGACCAAATAACCTTGAGTATTCATTCCCTCCTTCTGACAAAGACAGAGAGCGACACGAGTTCCTCGTACGAAAAGGATGCAGCGTACTGCCGCCCGCACCCTGCGCACGCCCCTTTATCATAGAACTCGCACCATTTTTGGAATTATTTTAATAAAAAAAGAATAGCGATCTTTTTAAATAAATTAAAACGTGGATTATTTAGATTTTTAAATTATCTATCCATTGGTGAAATCCTCAAATTAATAGAACGTCATTTTTAGCAAAAGATGAATGCAATCAAGTCACTTTTTTAAAAGGAGATTTTAAATGTATTGGTAACATAATTATTATAAAAACAAATAATAACGTGCAATGTGAAGATAAGATATCGAACATTAATAATGTGCTTTCAGATGTAGTTTATTTCTCATAAGTATTAAGTTAATAGCCTCTGAATAACAAAGAAAAACGCGGTTTTGGTCGAGGCACTGCCTTAACTATCAATTCAAAGAAAACATGAGCTCGTTAGGAACAACATCGTTAATTAGAGTTTCTAAACTTGAATGAAACAAATTGAAGTTTTTAGGAATTTTGTGGCGAAACCTAAAACAATTAGTCTTGGAAGAGTTTCAACGAAAGTATTTTTGTAATTATGTGGTTAAAGGCTGATCTACTTTGAACCACATGAGAGACAATGAAAAATTAATGGAATGTATATTATTGGAATGGAGTTTGCGGCTTGTGGTAAAGGAATACATCCTGACTCAAAACGTCCTAAAACCAAAAATTCGAAGACATGTGATATCTACCAACCCGCACTGGGCCCGCGTGGTCGATTTCAGCCCACTCCCTCTCACAGAGAGGAGGCCTGTGTCCCAGCATTGAGAACATTAAAGCCTGATTATACAAGGTTATTGGAAAAATACCAACAACCTCTTAAGAGGTCATTTTACTCATCATTATGAACAACTCTTACTGTGGGGCCAACCCTGAAATCGCGAAAAAAATCAGCTGTTCCCTATATTTTGACGAGTTATTCAAAAATAAATGTAGGGAACAGCTGATTTTTTTTTCGCGATTTCAGGTTTAATCCCATAGTAAAAGTTGTTCATAATGATGAGTACAGGCCTCTTAAGAGGTTGTTGGTGTTTGTCCAATAACCCTGTATAAAGTTACTAACAGCAACTGTTTAGATGTGTGAACTCAGCACAACTTTCAAATGCCGATATCATTTTAAGTCATCGTAACAAAAGAAAAGCGGATTCTCCTAGTCTTTTACAGACTATATAAGCGCACTTTAGGTATATAGGATGCATTAACAGTGTGTTCACGTATCGTCTTCCCACTCACACTCCTTAAATTTATTACGAAACACCCTCGTAATGGGAAGCGTTTTTTAGAAGAAATATAAAGGACCTCTTTTATTGGTGGTGACAAATTAAATTGTAATTTGCGAAGTGATAAGAATTAGTATTAGGTATAATGTTTTTTTCTTTTTACAAAAAAAGAAGACGTAATACGTAATATTACACATCGGAAGGTGCACATTATTTTTAAAGCAGCTGTGTTCAGAAAATAAATAAATTAAAATATTAAAAATATAATGTAAAATATAAAAAAAAAATATATATAGACATATTTAATCTTGCATTCGCGATTTATTTGCCAAAAATGTAAACAAATATGAGTTTATGGAAAAATAACCACAATTTTTATATTCTAAATGAAAAGTATAGTGTTTAACACGGGTGCAAGTTATCAATTCCTACTCGGACTATAGCCGCCCTCGCTCCGCCCGGGCGTCTAAATACCTCGCATGGGAATAGATTCCTTTCGACCCTCTTATAACAATCTACTATTTCGTGTTTGATAGGCCAATTTTAAGGAAGGTAGGACTATTTAACATCACGCTACGACTCTTGGGAGCTGAGCAAAAAGAAATTAAGTAAGAAAAAACGCTAAGTGAAAACGAAATAATACTGCGGGCTGACGATGCGATGCGACGTGTTTTGGATAACAAGAGATTTCACGCGGGCGTAGTCGCGGACAGAAGCTAGTAAACTTTAAAAGTGACGAATTGTCTCCAGTCACCTGTCGTCTGTCAGTTTTATTTAATAGGCCCCTGGAGACACGTCTTCTGGGATAGCACAATAAGCGTAATCAGCCTACAATTTTCCCACTGCTGGGACACAGGCCTCTTTTCTTTGAGAGAGAATGGACTACAATCCACCACGCGGGCCCAGTGCGGGAGTGCGGGTTGGTAGAGGTGACATGTCTTCAAATCCGATTTTCTAACGATGTTTTCCTTCACCGTTTTGAGAGCAGTGGTGATGAAAGAATTTGCACAAAGTAAAACGCCCGTCCGGATTCGAACCTACGACCTACAATTCGTAAGTCGCGGCTGTTACCACTTAGTCACCACTGCTCACCTATAAGTACCTTATTATTACGTTCAAACTTTAGTACCGACGGCAAAGTACCCACTGTGTAACTATGCTCTTAAACCTCGATAGAAAGTGGAAGAGCTGTAAAACTTTCTAGAAACCAGTACTTTTTCCTTTAATACTTAGGCACAAAATGTAGCCATACTATAGTTTCGCTAAAAGCCGTGATTGAACTAACAATAAGAGTAGAAAATCTGTACATTGGAGTATGAATAAGGCAAGGTTTCTTTTGAAGACACAAAAAACTAGAAGAATAACATCTATTATTATTCTAAAACAGACCAAGTGCGAGTCACGCTCGCGCACTGAGGGTTGATTACCAACAAAACTATTACAATTCCTACTGCCTTTTTATTATTAGCAGCTAAAGTGCTGCGTAATTTGTGAAAACCTCATCTTTTCAGCCGAAAGACGTCCACTGCTGGACATAGGCCTCCCCCAAGCACTGTCACGTCGCGTCGACCGGTTTTGTGCTTCTCGCATCCAGCGAATACCTGCGGCCTTCACGAAGCCATCGGTGCACCTTGTGGCCTTCTAAAGCTACGTCTTCGAGTGTGAAAACCTAAACTACCAGTAACGGTTAAAAACTTACAGCCGTGTGAAAGACAAGCGGCGCGTAGGCTTAGTAACATGGTTTATTTGGCAACCTTTGTGTACGTAACCCTAGAAAGTACCCCGTTGACATTTTTGAACCCCTGGTCTACCTATGACTACACTCGTGGACCCTAGGTACATGGTTTCAGTCGCCATATCCTGAAAATGGAAAGAAACCAAAAACGTGACATAGAATGCAATAGTGCGATCATTAGGTACAGACGTCAGCGCAAAAAACTACTAGAGTCTTTGTCAAATTGCTTACTTTATTGCTAAATCTTAAGGTTTAAAGTTGATTGAGAAAGTTTGCTTCCAAAGAAACATAACGCTATATTTATTTTCGGTCTGTAGCTCATCTTATTCATACCCTGTTGCCAAAGGTAAAGATTAAGTTACAGACAGATTTAGTTCAAGTCTTCGCTACGATGTTTTGCCTTGTACACACAGCAGACAACAGCAGACTTGTCTAAGGTTCTTTATATTATATATATCGTATAAGCGTTGGCGACAGATCTGGCAACCCGGTTGCTAGGGGCTTGTTATTGTTGGTTGGCTAGCGTGTTTTTTCCTTTTGTTAATTTATTATTCTTGTGATCTATATTTATTATTCCCAAATTGCACCTTACCTGGCTTTCATTTGGTGCTTAACAATAAACTGGTAAATATCAACGGAGATTTGGGTACGAAATGTATTTTATTTATAGATCTCGCCAATGTATTTCGGCATTTATGTGGCAAAAAGTTTCCAAGTAGTTTGAAATAAAATATTTTTTCTGTAGACAAGGAATAAAGTAACAATGTGGTAAAATGTTACTGTATGTATTATAGTCGACCACCATGTAATTTCTTTACCACCCAAAGATCATTAATGTCATTATCACATCATAAAACGTCACAGTAAATTTTTGTCAATGTACAGACGATAGACTTATCCTAACTCATAATATTATAAATGCGAAAGTAAATTTGTTTGTTTTTGTTACCTTTTTTTGTTACTGAACCGATCATCCTGAAATTTTGCATACACGTTGTCAGGTATACAGAAACGGACATAGGATACCTTTCATCCCGAAAAAAGTGCTGTTCCCGAGAAAAACAACAATAACGGTATTATAATAATAGATGGCGCCACTTGTCTATTGAACTTTGTCACATTATTTAATTCTGAGGCGCGGTACGAAGTTCGCCGGGTCAGCTAGTAGACTATACATATACCCCCTTACTAATTAACGTATTATATCAGATGAATAGTTACACACCAATTTCTCTCTTTCAGTCGTCAGTAATTTGACTTTCGAAAGAAGAAGACAAAGCTTTGTGTAACTATACAGACGCTATACAACGTTTATTAGTAAGGGGGTTAACGTACAGACAGACAGTTTAAACCTTAGGGAAGTTTCCCTTTTCTGGGTTTTTTTTATAACACAAGTGGTACAGAGATCGACTAATCTATACACCTCTGCTTCATTTTGGTGAGCAAAGCTGTAGAGCATTTACTCGTATATTTATGTTATGTAATTAAATATGCGTAGTAACGCATATTTAATTTAGGTCATTAGTGATTCTGCACCCGACAGCTGTGGTGGGGTCTTACAAAAATACTTTAAGTTCCTTTTATTCAGCTAATTAGTTAATTTTCCGAGCAAAGCCGTTTGTCAAGTCAAGCAGGGACTATAAATCGAAGAAAAAGTGGTAACAAATAGGGCTACTGTCAATTCTGACAAGAACCGCAAAATCGAAAGCGAACAGGTTCATTACTCGAGGGATTCGAAGAAGGTCTGGATTACAAAATTACCTCGTAGGCCACAGAGGGATAGTTGTCGGAAAACTTTTACCGATTCTCCTAGAGCACGCAGAATTTTTATTTGTGTCACTACTTCCAATTTCTGGGAAGTTTTTTTGATATTATGTGGAAATAGTGTTCAGTATTCGAGAAAGGAATAATTTAATCATTTTCTTTTGTCTATATTGTATGTAACTTTGCAAGTCTTCTGTAAACCAATACATTTTGAACACGTACGTAGGTATTAAACTTTTCTATGAAACAGCAGATTTTTTTTTTATAATAGACTTAAAATTTTTACGCTAGGGGTCCTAGAATCATGTGCAGAATTCATGGTTACAGTTTTTTTAATGAAATAAAAAAAAATATATTATTAAAAAGTTTGCGCGTCGATTCCCTGCCTGTATTCGTCATTTCAGCCGAAAGACGTCCACTGCTGGACATAGGCTCTCCACTTGGACCGGCTTAATGCGTCTCGCATCCAACGAGTTCTTGCGGCCTTCACAAGGTCGTCGGTCCACCCAGAGGCCTTCCAACGCCACGTCTTCCGTTACGCGGTCGCCACTCCAGAACATTTCAGCCTCATCGGCCATCTGTTCTGCGAGCAATATGCCCTGCCCACTGCCACTTAAGTTTGGCAATTCTTCGGGCTATGTCGGTTACCTTGGTTCTCCTGCGGATCTCTTCATTTCTGATTCGATCACGCAGGGAAACTCCAAGCATAGCTCTCTCCATCTCCACCCTGTATTAGCAGTTGGTGAACTGAAATGCTCCATACTTCTTACATGCGGACATTGGTTACCATGGATTCATTAAGTACATGATTCTGGACCCCTATGCGTTGAAATTGTTCGTCGGTTATTAAAAAAAATCAGCTGTTCAGAATAGTATTTCCAACTCGGAACCCGTTTCATACATATTGACCGCGTAGGTATCGTACTATTCTATGAAACAGCTGTTTTTTCTTGATAACCTACGAATAATTACTTAAGGTGAATGCGCAGTGGTAGACTGCGAAATTCAAATTTTCTTACGTTTTTTGCAATTTGCAGTTTCAGTGTTAGGTTGTATCTTGATCAAAATTTGATTCGCGACTATAACAGGTACGTATTTATGGAATTATAATCATAAGAATCATTAATACACCTTTCTAAGTTAGATTTGTACCATTAAGCACTTTTCCATAAGGGATTTGTTGTTATGGTACAAATCTAACTTAGAAAAATGTATATATGATTCTAATGATTATAATTCTATAAATACGTAGCTTTGCCCAGCAGTGGGATGATGCAGACTAACAGTAACAGTAACAACGACCGCTAGTTGTTTTGTTACATGAAGTAGGTATGAGTCCAGAAAATCTATTTTTTTTGGTTAATCGTGTTGACCCATGACGTATTTGAAGTTTACACCAAACAAAAAACAGATTTTTTAAATTGATATTTAAAATAACTTCTACACTAGCTGCAGTCGGCAACCCCACAGAAAGATAATCAAATTAAATTATTTTTTACCCATGACGTCTGCGGAGTTTGGCTAGCTAATTTAAATTGTCCCCGTAGAGTAGTCTAAATATACCTGACAAACTAAACCATCGCCCTTGACATTTAGATCACGAGTAGGTTACCTTCCAGACGAAAACCTAAACTACTTTGGGTAACACACTAAATAATTAAAGGTTACTAGATCGGCATAAGTTAGGGCTTGGGTTACTTGTAAGATACTTAAAGTTAGAGTTTACAAGGTGTAGGTGTCTTTGGTTTTGATGTCATTAAAGTAGTAAGTTTTGTTAAACATAGGAATGTACAGACGCCAGCACATCAACCTACTACAATCTGTCAAATTTCTTTAATAGATTTTCAACTTTATCGCCAAAGTTCAAAGTTGATTGGGAAAATTTAACAGTTTCGGGTAGCTTGATGTGCTAGCGTCTGTACTATCGCGAACACTCCCGCCTGACCACCATTAAATTTATTTTTTCTTGCACTCAAAAAATAGAAGCGCTCTCTAGCCCCGCGCCAAGGTCAAATTAATCCGTAAAGTTCACAAAAGGGAGTAAGTACATTATTTTGCGAAATTCCAATATGTCATTTAGCGAATGTGGCATTGTGCGCCGAATCCATTTGAAATCTGTCATTAAAATAAATACCAACTATTCAGCACCAATATTTCATCTAAATTCTAAGACATAGCACCCACGATACAGAACAGGCTATCAAAGCCCACCGAGGCGCGACTAACTCGAGCCGGCAACGCCACACATTACAAATATCCGTCCTCACGAATTAGCCCCGAATGAATGGCTAGCGGCCAAGACAGGGATATGAAAAAGGACACAAGATCTTCCAGTGAGTGATTGCGCGCGCGCGTGTGTCCCTTCACTTACAAGTGGCGATATATTAAGGTATTAAGGGTCGTTTGTATTCGATATGACAGAACTATAAATAACAATATAGGGGTTTCATAAGTAACTTAGCAGGCGCTTTACCTTGCGTAAATAATTTCATCGCCACTGCTCTCAAAACGGTGAAGGAAAACATCGTGAGGAAACCGGCATGTCCAAGAATCAAAAATTCGTAGACATGTGACATCTACCAACCCGCACTGCACATTATTTATTCATTCAGACTTCTTTTTATCCGGCTCACTAAGATGTTAGTGGAAACCCGGGTAACAGACAGCAAGTAAATAAATGCAAATTATTTCAGCCGAAAGACGTCCACTTCTGGTCTTTCCCCAAGCACTGCCACTATGATCGCCTGTGCTTTCTCCATCCATCGGATTCCTGCGGCCTTCACAAGGTCATCGGTCCACCTTTTGGGAGGTCTTCCAACGCTACGTCTTCCGGTACGCGGTTGCCACTCCAGAACCTTTCGTTGTCCCATCGGCCATCTGTTCTGCGAGCAATGTGCCTGCAATAAATGTATAATCTGCCTATAAAGTTCCCACTGCTGAGAAGTGTGGGTCGTAATCTACCACCCAGGCCCAGTGCGGGTTGGTAGATGTCACACATGTCTTGCCAGATTCCTCACGATGTTTATCTTCACCGTTTTGAGAGCAGCGGTGATAAATTAATTTACACAAAGTAAAGCGCCTGTCTGTCTGGGTTCGAACCTCCGACCTACAACTCGTAAGTCGCGGCCGTTACCATTGGGCCACCACTGCTCTATATATAGTGACCCCCCCCTCACTAATAAACGTATTATATCAGATGAATAGTTACACACCGATTTCTCTTTTTCAGTCGTCAGTAATTTGAATTTCGAAAGAAGAAGACAAAGCGTTGTGTAACTACACAGACGCTATACAACGTTTATTAGTAAGGGGGCTAATGTATAAAGCCAGTATTTTATGTGAAATTCGCTATTCCAGCCACGCTATGAAATATTAATATTGCAGCCACATCTAGTAAACAGGAAATCAACTTCGAAATGTGTACCGAAAAAGCTTTTACAATTTTGACTAACCAATCACAAACAACCTATTAAACACATCAGCCATGCTATTCTGTAGAAATCTCACCGTGAAAACTTAGGTGAAGTGAGCTTAAAGTGAGCTGTCAAAAGTGTCAATCCCTAGCATTAGTTGGAATGACAGCTCACTTTAAGCTCACTTCACCGAAGTTATCACGGTGATCTTTTTACAGAATAGCACCGCTGTAGTATAAATAAATAAAACTGGAGTGTCTGTTTGTAATATTAAAATAACCGCTTTTGACTAAATGCATATGGATGTATACACGGTACATATACCAAAATATTTTTTTTACAATTTTTGTCTGTCTGTCTGTTTGTTCCGGCTAATCTCTGAAACGGCTGGACCGATTTTGACGGGACTTTCACTGGCAGATAGCTGATGTAATGCTTAGGCTACTTTTATTTTAGAAAAAGAATTAGGGTTCCGCGCAAAAAAAAAAAACGTTTTCCGTCATGCACGCGAACGAAGTCGCGGGCACAGCTAGTTTCACAATAAAATTAAACACATTGCATTAAATAAATATTTATTGAATATTGCAATCCATTATTTATTGAAAATACAATTAATAAATTGGTTCGGGAGAGAAGTTTTCAATTGTATATCATTCTCTGTTATTGCCTTGACAGCCTGAAATTGGACTGCTTTATTCACTTTTGAACCTTTCGAAAGATAGGCTGAGTTCCAGCCAGTTATATTGGCAATTCTTAGTGAAATATCTGTCGGTCTGACTTCATGGTATATTTACCTACCTCATAATTCATTATAGTAACGAGAAAGGGTATTTGTTTTCGGAAACGGATATACGTACAATCACCAAATGAGATAAGTAACCAGGGTCGTTGGATGTAGTTGAAGTTTAGTAAGATACCGATGGACGTTTTCGAGTGAAATTTAATTGGTAAATGAGTTTAAATTTTATTCGAAAACATCTATCAGTTTCTTACTAAATCAATCAAATCAAATCAAAATATTTTTATTTCACATAAACCAACATGGGCACTTATGAAACGTCAGAAGCTAGGTGCACGGTTCCAATTGGTCGTTTCCTATGGAGAAGAACCGGCAAGAAACTCCATGGTTACTCTTTTAAAAATAATTGGCTTTTACAATGTTTTCGAGTTACAGTAGGTATGGGAGGACAGCGTAGGCCTGTCAACAAGTACCAGGTACTTGATAAAAATAAAAAATGGTCTACAGATCTAGTCTACAAGGCTTACAAAGTCCTCACATTTACAAAATAAGGATGTATCAAAAGGATAAACAAAATATAAAAATCTACTAAAACCAAGAGATATGATTGCCATTTCAACTAAGAAAGAGGTGAAAAATTAAAATTGTCTGTATATAATGTCAAATAATAAAAAGATTATGTCATAGAAGTATGTACAAATAAAAAATAAACGTCGTAATTTAAGAGCAGTTAATAGACATTTACGTAGAACTTATGCCGTCAAAGAGATGCCAGGGAAGCCACATGTGCAGAAGGAATTATTGCCAAACTACCTTGTCTTCAACGTAGTCTTTAAACTAGTCTAAACTTCAACTATGTCCGACGACCCTGGTTGCTTATCTCCTTTGATGACCGTACCTAAGTCGGGACCGTCAAATTACCACTTGATCACCACTGCTCCTGAATTCGTAACAACAATTATGGTTTTTGTAGCTCAAGTGTTACTAATGTGGCGGCATCTACACCGCCACATGCGAACTACGCATCACAGTGACGTCACGCAAAATCCTGCATCGCGCAAGCAGAGTTTACCGCACGACTAACATATATACAACGTCCCGACATCAATCGTCAGGCAGTGGCCCACCAGACAAAACATCCGTCTGTTCGGAGAATCTTTCCTTTCCTACTCATCCTTCGATGAGTACTACTTGAACGTGCGGTTCATTAATTCCTTGAAAAATTTGTCTATTCTAGACAAGGTCCACAGGAACAGTTATCAAATATCGAAGTGATGTTCGGGTATGCAAACTTTTGACCTGCGGACCTGACTCGTTAGGAGCGCAAATATTGACGGGACTAGGGGATGTAATCTCGATCATGCCAGATCTCGAATCTCACGAGATCTCGAGCCTTATTTCGAGATTCAACCTTGCGGGAAGACATACTTGTTGATGATGTCTCGTTCGAGATCACGACCCCCGTCAGAAACGATGTTCTTTACGCGATACTTGCACGCACACACACTCGTATATAATCGACCGAGACAGAGAGAGAAAAAAAGTCGCATGGAGGGGCATAACGCTTCATCCTTACGTGACGGTTTCTACCCGTCAACTCCTACCGCAAGCCGCTTTAAAGAACTTCGTTAAAAAAAAAACGCATTATTCATGGAAGGGGCATAACGCTTCATCCTTACGTGACGGTTTCTACCAGTCAACTCCTCCGCAAGCCGCTTTAAAGAACTTCGTTAAAAAAACGCATTATTTCAAAAAGTAGGCCATATCTGAAAATCTCGAATGGCTAATCTCGACGCCACACTTAGCACTCGAGATTTCGATTCGAGATTGCTTTCCGTATACGGGACCCGATGCCCGACATCTGCCTGTTGAAGCGCGAACTATAGTCGCAATGCGGATCTGGACGGTGCCAAACGTTCCGGAGCACTACTAAGAAACTCCTAAACGTTACTAAGAAATTCCTAAACTGGAATCGAACCCAGGACCCCACGCTCAGCAGTCACGCTTGCGACCACGAGACCAACGGGGCAGTCGCCCCCTATTAATTGGGACTTAAACATAACTGGCGAAATGTAGGTCTACTATACACACCACAAACACCTCTACCTAAGCCTTATATGAATACAGACGTGATGGACTGTTATGCTTCCAAATGTCAGTGTTTAATAACAATTAAAATTGTTTAACATGCTCTTAAAAGCCAGTTCACATTCAAACTCTAATGAAAACAAATGGTAATAGGTACTTAACACAAACGCCCACTCATAGGCAGTTTAAAAGGTTGTTGAACCCCCACAATCTCTACCCCCGGCCATGTTGAACCACTAAATGTTGTCCACGTTCAACCCCAGGGGAAGAACGTGGATTTCAATACATTGGTAATTTTTTCTTTGTCCAAATGTCAGGTATCTAATACATAAAATTAAAGTGGCGTGGGTGACGTAACGGTTGATAGGATCGCACATTTGTACGCCCACTCTCAGTATAAACTGAGTTACTTTGAGCTACTCTTTGTCTTGCATAAGGTCTTAGCATTATGCTAAGCGATGGCCATTTTGCGTGGATGTGACGCATGTTTTCCCCCCAAACTTGTTATTGTTTTTAGGGTTCCGTACCTCAAAAGGACAAACGGAACCCTTATAAGACCACTTCGTTATCCGTCTGTCTGTTCGTCTGTCAAGACCCTTTTTCTCAGGAACGCGTGGAGTAATGAAGTTGAAATTAATATCATATTATCAGGGCTGCAATCCCTTGAGGCAGTGAAAATCACACTTCTAAGTCAACGCAATCAAAAGATACGAGCTTTTATGTTCCGTTTATGTCGCATATTTTGACACTCGCAAGGGAATGAAAACCTATAGGGTACTGTGGTATGACATGTGTATGCGACACTACCAGCTGCCCTACCAGTAGTGTCGTTTACAATTAACGGTATCAAGCCTATTTTGCAACGTGTGTCGATACTCTTGCGCCATCCCATCTTCCTGGCTCGGCATGATGTGCTGGCGCTGCTGCTGCGGCTGCGGAAAACCTCAAGCGACGAAAATGTAATAACGTTATCGGAAATTATATTTTCGAGCCGTTTGGGGTTGAAACCCTCGGGCCGTGGTCCGAGTGCTCATGGTCTTTTTAAAGAAATTTCAAAACGGCTGGTGGACACTTCCCGTGACCCAGGGCTGGCTTTTACCTTGGCCAAAGGCTAAGCATTGCCATACAACGTGGCATATTTTATAGTTTTTATAGTCATATATTACAATTTATGACTATAAAAACTAAACGAATAAAAATACCAATAGAATGTTACTCTTTCATTTAAAACCGGCACGAACATTTTTATCGTACGTGCTTTTAAAGAATTTAAAATGAGCCGTGTTGATAGCTCGACTATTTCATTTGTCCGCAGGCAATGCAACCTGTTTATCTATTTATGTAAAGCACTAGGTTTATTATTTTCATCATCGTCAATGAAAACCTTTTATGTTCTGCGCTTAAAAAATTTAACGTCTTGAATTTTTTTTGAAGCCCGAAAATCTAAAATCAGTCTTACCAATGAGTATCGTATTACCCTGTAACTTGGTTGTGGAGGTCAGATAGGCAGTTGCTCCATGTAAAATATTGGCATTCGGTTGAATCCGGTTAGACTGGAACCCGACCCCAATATAGCTGGAAAAAGGCTGGGTAGATTATTTTTTTACTTATATTATTTTTATTTGTTCAGTAGCTTTTGGCTATTTTGTATTAGTGTGTGTTTAATATGTTTATTTTGTAATGTTTGTCTTATTTTTGCAGAATAAACAATATTTATTTTTTCCTTTTTCTTTCAAACATGCTCCTGAAAGAAAATCACCCAAGATAGACGGATCGCAGTGTTTTGTAAGTAACAAACATTCTTGAGTGGCTTTTAAATATGATACTTAACCCCTTAAGCGTCAAGTGTACACCAAGTGTACATAAAATAAAGTGCTCGAAACGTCAACGGTACACCAAGTGTACACAACAGTGTCATTGTTCTATTGTCATTGTTAAAACAATGACTTTACTGCGCCCATTCAACTACTCCGACGCGTCGGGTGTTTAGACAATATGTAGGCGGGCAGACGTGTGAGAGGTTAACGGGTATTTCATTGCTTTTTCTTTCGAAGAAACCTCGGCCACTCTTGTGCAAATTGGGATACTAAACCAAAATGACGGAGTGAGATCGTCTCGTAATTAAAGTAAAATAAAGTTATTGTTCCATAATTACAAAACTTTACATGTAATACGAGTATAATCGTAGCAAAGACAAAACTGTACCTACATTGATTTATTTCTTAAGTAGTTTTTGTGACGTCTGAAAACGATTCTAATGCCGAAAAACTATTTTTTTGAATTTTTGTCTGAATGTATGGTCCAGCATCACGCAGAAATGTAAAGGTGCCAACGTGCTTTAAGACTTAAAACTTCAAAATAAACATTAATTTTATTTATTGTATAACCCGCTACAATTTTAATACTTTTATCACTTACAAAGTAATGATCATCATAACTCCTTTATTTGAAGAGATATCAAAATTTAAAGTGACCTTTGAAATTTCGACCGTTGAAATGGAACTTCTTTCAAAATCCAAAGATAGTAACAAACATGTCCGATGCATCCAAAGTTCTAAGAATAAAAGACACGTCGCGTAGCCGATCGGGGGCCTGCTACGGACAGCGTAGCAGTGTAGCACTGACATCCCTACGCCGGCTACGACATAGCGACAGAACAATCTTTGTATTTGTTTCATCCGTACCTATTTGTATCGACTACATAAGCTGAAGTTTTGTGTGTTTTCTTTGGAAACTCCCACGATACAGATGTTTTCAAAAACTGAAATAGAAATAAAGTTAAGTAAATGTGTCGGTGTTATTGGTTCTTATTTGATTTTGTGGCAGTTTTTGCAAATACGGTTTTTAGCTAGGAGCCTATAAAGGAAGCAAATAGTATCAAGGGCTGAGTTAGTACGGCCATTAATTTGGCACATCAAGTTTTAGAAAGAGACACAAATTATGAGTCACGAAGACGACACTGTATAAGACCAATCAATCAATAAAATAATCATCAAAACAACGCTATCTTCAAAAAAAAAATCCAATCAATCACGTCATTCTACAAGGTTATTGGAAAACACAGACAAACCTCTTAAGAGGTCATTGTTCTCATCATTATGAACAAATTTTACTACGGGACCAAACCTGTAACCGGTAAAAAAAATCATCAAAAAACAAAAGCATTTATCTGTTCCGCCTGTTCCTGTTCCACGTAACTAACAGTTCCAAAACCCTGTTACAAAATAGCAGGCTGTTATTTCATACTATGGGGAACAAACTATCGTGTGTTCTCTGTTACCACAGCTGATACACGTAGATACTTCTCTTTCTAACTAAGGTGTTACACCTATGCGAGAAAAGGAAAGAGCTTGTGACGGACGATGTAACAGGGTGTCACAGTGAATCAGTAACATTTTTTATCTTATTCTAACTAAGGTAACTGTCAGAAGCATGAATAGAGAAAAGCTTGTGACTGTATAGAATCTGTTATCACGTCGTGGAACAGAAGCTGTTTTTTCAGTTATTTTGTCACAGTTACAGTCTGTCATGTTGTGATACCTGTTATATTTAGCTGTTACGATATATAGGCCTCACTCCTAGTATCCGGTTGTTCACGGACGAAGTAGTGGGCAGAAGCTAGTTAAAAATAATAAAACGTGGGCGGGTTCACCAATACTAGGAACTACAAAACGTTGCGTGCAGTCCCTTAATTATTTAACGCAATTTACACCACCTACACCAGTAATTAAACTCATGATTATTTATGGAGTGTGTTATCTACAATCGGTATACTGCTTTGAGCCATGAAAACAATATATTATGCTCTAGCTCTACAACGTCACATGCGAACAACGCGTCATACTAACGTCACGCAAAATCCTGCATCTCGCAAGCCGAGTTTACTGCGCAACTAGCATAGATACAACGGCCCGACATGAATCATCAGGCAGTTTGCCGCCAGACACAACACCCGTCTGGTCGAAGGAAACCCCCTTTTCCATACATAAAGTATGAGTGAACTTTACACACTGTTCCTCATACCTATATAATGCTATTAATTCTGAACTACCGGGTCATTTGCGACACCAAGCAGCGTTGCTGTGTCACTGTGATTTAAAAGTTATGTGACGTTTCTGCTACAGCAACCGGTCTTAATTATGACACTTCATGTTTTACAGTCCTTTTATAGTTATTTTACAGACGCCAAGCAAACCAAGCTACCCAAAACTGTAAAATTTTCCCAATCAACTTTGAACCTTATGCGTAAATGATAAAGTAGAAAATTTATTAAAGAAATTGGACAGATTGTAGTAGCTTGATGTGCTGGCGTCTGTACCTCTGATTTTGCATTACTGTTAAAATCACAGTGATCTTTATTGTTGTTGCTATAAAGTTGCTATTGGGTTGCTGCCTTTGACAAGTCTGTCAAAATGACAGTGATCTTTATTGCCGTTGCAATAAAGTTGATGTTGGGTTGTTGCCACTGTCAATTCATAAGGCTTTTGAAGCTTTTTCTGTCAAGTGTCACATACTCGTTCATATATCGAGGTCCAAAATTGATTTAAGACTACCAATAAAAAGATAGCAGTGGTGGCCCAGTAGAAACGGTCGCGACTAACGATTTGTAAGTCGTAGGGTCGAATCCTGACAGACACTTTACTTTGTGCAAATTATTTCATCACCACTGCTCTCAAAACGGTGAAGGAAAACATCGTTAGGAAACTGGCATGTCCTAGAATCAATAGTCGAAGACATGTGACATCTACCAACCCGCACTGGGCCCGCGTATTGGATTACGGCTCACTCCCTCTCACAGAGAGGAGCCCTGAGGATGCCTGTGTAGGCTGAATATGCTTACCAATAAATCACTAACAGAATAAATTACAATTGATACCGCTCAAAGAGTAATAAACATCGTTTTGATCGACAATAACATCGTTCAAGTTATAAATAGGTGCAATAATCGACTCACTCTCGATCGCGAACACGATACCATTATTAAAAATTTTATTCAGAATGAGAGTTTTTTTATCAAATGGGAATCGTGTTTTGTGATCCGAATTGAATTATGTTGAAAAAAAGGAAGATAAATTATTATCAGCGGCTACTGTTTTTAAATCCTCATCATCATCTGCCTAGCCTTTTCCCAACTTTGTTGGGGGCAGCTTCCAGTCTAATCGGATGCAGCTGAATACCAGTATGTTACATGGAGCGACTGCTTATCTGACCTCCACAACCCAGTGACTGGGTAAGACCCTTGGTAAGACTGATTGTCAGAATTTCGGGCTTCTGACCACCCGTAACGACTGTCAAAGATCCATGAATAACAGATATAATGACACGGCTACTGATTTTAAATATACAATAAATATTATGAAGGGTCAAATAGTCATAACCATTCAAACCTTTTCATTGTAATGGTGAATAAAAGAAAAAAATATTAGGGAAAAATGAACATTGTCCTTTTTTTCACTAACCTACCTGCATAGCGTAACAACAATAGAAATGGTTCATGTTTTTAAAAATATACAGGCCACATACGATTTTCGGTTGTCAAGTGATAAATAAATAACTTTAATTTCGGAAGTCGGTGTCAAAAAACGAAAATGCGGAACCAACGACACCGAATTCCGAAATTAAAGTTATTTATCACTTTGTAGTTTTTTTTTATTTATTTAGAAGATATATTTGATGTGGTTACTCTTTAATAGTTATTACTGCATTATATACACGTGGTAATCTGAATATTAACTGCCACGTTGGTCTCGTGCTCGAAAGCGTGACTGCTGAGCGTGGGGTCCAGGGTTCGATTCCCGGGTCGGGCAAAGTGTTATTGAGTTATTCCATTAGGAATTTCTTAGTAACAGCCCGGAGTTTGGAAGTTGGCGGTGCGATACCCCCGTGCCTCAGAAAGCACGTTAAGCCGTTGGTCCTACGCCTGATCTCTCTCCGGTCGTGTCGGATTGCCGTCCCATCGGACTATGAGAGTGAGGGAAGAGGGAGTGCACCTGTGTCTGCGCGCACACTTGTGCACTATAATATCTCCCGCGCCGAAGGATAGTCTCCGTTGAGATTGGCTGCCGTGGCCGAAATACGGTTTGCAGGACTTTATTTATTTACCAGGCAGTAATTTACAAATAACTGCTCTTAGTCATTTCATCCTTGCCTTGCCCTTATCCCAATTTAAGGGGTCGGAGCAACATGTATAATTATTATTCCATGATTATTTCTGTCAGTCGTCGACTCGATACTGTACCCCTTTCTGCCCATATCATGCTTCAAACAGTCCATCCATCGTTTCTTTGGTCTTCCCCTATTCTTCTAGCCGACCACATTCATACTCAAAACTTTACTTGGGAAAGTTTCGTGTCTATGCGAACTATGAATATTTGACTGCAGACCCATTTAACATACATAGCAAGTAATGGGAAATTTTTACTGAAGGCTGCGGGCGTCGACCTCAGGACGAGCTGCTTCTCACACGGACAACAGGTGGCCTACCATGATCTAATTAAAAACGATTCAAAAGCAAGACATTTCAGTTTAGGTTCCTAAACTGCATCGCTTGAGCTGCTCTATGGACGTCATGGAACCAAACAAGTATGAATGAAACCAAAACTTGCGTCTCAGTTTGGGACAATCGCTGCCAGCAGATGGCACGGCCTAAACTGAATCGTTAAACTGACGTCATGGTACGAATTAGAAGAACAGTTCAGTTTAGGTCCTAAAATGGATCGAGTTAAGAGCTTGTGGTAGGCCTCCTGTACGCCACATGCAGCGTCACCAGTCGTTTCTTCATATTTTGACAGCTGAGATCAAAATTACAAAAATAGTAAAAAGAATAGGTTTATAAACATGTAGCTTATGTGTAGGTATTTTGTGTTGTCTTACGACTTCCACGCGAACGAAGTCAGGAGCAGGAGCTAGTTTAATATAACAATAAAAAGTCCCATTGAAAAAATCTTTTGATTTTTGCCAAAAAGATTTGACTACATGGGAATTCACTTTGGTTTTCAATGAAACAAACACAACGACACAAATTTTAACAACAGTACAAATGGAAGCTATTGTTGTCATTTTTTGAAAGACACAATCAACACGCATTGGGCTCTCAATGAAATTAAATTGTACACCGAATTTAGGTTAAAAAATATTTTTGATAGATACGTGTTTGAATTTTGATTTTAGTGTTATTGTGGAATATTATTCAACTCAGCCTATCGCAGTCCACTGCAGGACATAGGCGTCTCCCAGACTGCGCATCCAGTCTGTCCCAGCCACAGTTTTTAAAGTCGTCGTTGAATGTTTTTCTTATAACAATATTAATTTGATCTTTTGCTATGGGACCAAACCTGAAATCGCGAAAAATAATCAGCTGTTCCCTACATTTTGACGAGCTATGCGAACATAATGTAGGGAACAGCTGATTTTTTTTTTTCGCGATTACAAGTTTGGTCCCATAGTAAAATTTATTCATAATTATGAGTACAATCTCCCATGTTCGATTTGTCGCATGTTTTAAATTTCAACCTGTATAGATTTCTTTCTCAAACAAATAACTAATAAGGTTAGATTTAGTTCTGCAATAAAACGGTAAGTGACTACCGTAGGTGTGCTGAATATAAATAAACTAGTTTCTGCCCACGACTTCGTTCGAATGGATGCTGAATACACCAGAACATACTAATATAAAAGTCACATTTTCTCCCTCGGCCCCCCGACCCGCCGCGACATCGCCCGCCCACACTATTTATTCGATTTCGTTTAGCGTTCTTTTTTTTCTTTTTTCTCGGCTCCTAAGGGTCATACTATCATGTCAAATAGCCTATAAGTTCGCTGAAGAATGGAGCTATCAAATGCAAAAAAAAACATTTGTTCAAATCCGACTAGTAGTACCAAAGATTAGCGCATTCAAATAAACTCTTCAGCTTTATTATAATACTAGCTGCGCCCCGCGTTTTCACCTACATAAGTTTCGATCCCGTGGGAATATCGGAATAAAAAGTAGCCTATAATTATGTTAATCCAGGGTGGGTAGCGGGATCGTCCGAAAGGGTTACCGCTGCCCCGGAACATAAAGGGCTGAGGAAGGAACACGGGTGGGTTTTAGTCAGTAAGAATCTGACACTCCCTTCTGCTCCACCCAGAGCGGGAGGAGTCATTAGATGATTTCTCATAAAAAAAAGGGTGTAAGCGGGAACATACAAAATTTTATCAAAATTGGTCTTTATAATATTAGTGTGATTAATAGTATAGATAACTTAATGCTAGAAATGCCTTTTGATAGGTAAATGGAAATCAGAAATGAAGAGATCCGCAGGAGAACCAAGGTAACCGACATAGCCCGAAGAATTGCCAAACTTAAGTGACAGTGGGCAGGGCACGTTGCTCGCGGAACAGATGGCCGATGGGGCAGAAAGGTTCTGGAGTGGCGACCGCGTACCGGAAGACGTAGCGTTGGAAGGCCTCCCACAAGGTCTACCGACGAATCTTGTGAAAGCCGCAGGAACTCGTTGGATGCGGGAAGCACAAAACCGGTCGAAGTAGAAGTGCTTGGGGGAGGCCTATGTCCAGCAGTGGACGTCTTTCGGCTGAAAGGATGATGATGATGATGAGGTAAATGGACAGTTATTTTCTTCATTACTAATGGCCGGTTTCTATAATTTACGGAACGTTATTGGTTGAAATCAAGACTCTTGTATCTTTACCAATAATGAAGCAAAGACATCATAGTTTTATATAGTAGGGTCTCATATGGAAGTAGCTCATCATCTGCCTAGCCTTTTCCCAGCTATGTTGGGGTCGGCTTCCAGTCTAACCAGATGCAGTTAGATACCAGTATTTTACATGGAGCGACTGCTTATCTGACCTCCACAACCCAGTTTCTGGGTAATACGATACCCCTTGGTAAGACCGGTTGTCAGACTTTCGGGCTTCTGACTACCCGTAACGACTGTCAAAGATCTACGAATCACAGTCGGGACCAACGGCTTAACGTGCTTTCCGAGGCACGGAGGGTTCTCGGTATATAAAGATGGTCACCCATCCACAGACCAACCGCGGCAAGCATAGCTTCAACTGATCGATCGACCTGTGCGGCTGTTATTATTTAGCTACTTGCCCCTCCTCATATGGAAGTTGCTATCACAGGTAAAATTAGCTTACAAATCTATTTTTATGCCCAGTTTGGCAATAAAAAATGCTACCATTGGTAAACAAAACGATTCGTTTTTGTTTATAGGAACCGAGTATAAACAGTTACGACGATTAACAGACAGCGCACACCTTAAACCATGAAGAGAAGATAATTGTGTTCCGAGGGCTTCGCTTAGTAGGGATTTTCCGAAATTAGCGAACAAATCGTTTCAGAATTACTTATACAGGATGGGCAAAAAATCGTGTGTTGAGGTTATATACAGTAAAAAAAAAAAAGTATCAACAGTGCTTTTATGACAGTTGGTAGGTGATTTATCAGTATTGGCACTTTTTTCAATATCTATTAAGTCAAAAAAAAATATTTGTAACTTTCGAACCTTACTGTAAACACTCAAATTGTCATAACTTTTAAGGAGATCAAGTTAGGGCTCTCGCTCAAACATATTTTTTACCTACTACAAATAACCCCCAACTATCGCCTTGTTTCGTTTGATCCACGATTTTTTGCCCACCCTGTATATTAGCTAAATATATTCTTAAGCCTCCTTAAAGAATGTTACAATCAATCTAAATTAAGACGGATGAATGAACGTTAAAGCTGAACATTAATATTGGCAAACGACGTCCAATTTGGCAAACAAAAATTATAGTAATAGACAAAACAAGAGTACAGTCATAACAATTTATCTTTTATATTTACATCTTTATTTGCAAGGAACTAAAGCCCTTTACGTTAACCTTGACAGACTGACGCTGCTCGATATGCAAGCCTACCATGGCCTACCATGATCTAATTAAAAACGATTCAATAACAAGACATTTCAGTTTAGGTTCCTAAACTGCATCGCTTGAGCTGCTCTATGGACGTCATGATAACAAACAAATATGAATGAAACTAAAACTTGCGACTCAGTTTGGAACAATCGCTGTCAGCAGATGGCACGGCCTAAACTGAATCGTTAAACTGACGTCATGGTACGAATTAGAAGAACAGTTCAGTTTAGGTCCTAAAATGGATCGCGTTAAGAGCTTGTGGTAGGCCTCCAGGTCTTTCAAAACATGCTTCGTTCGCAAAATGGTGTTGTGCGATGCTTTGCTGTCTAAGCAAAGTTTACGAAATATCGTTTTGCGACTAGCATCATGAACGGACACACGGCATTAAAAAACGATGGAGCGATAGATTTTATGTATATTATCTGAAGGTCAATTTTAGTAATTAAAAACGTTCAAAATTTAGTCAACATCTTATATCAGCGACAATCAATGTCAAAAATGTAGGGAATTTAGAGGAGTTTTTGACAGATTATGACTGAGATCAGACTGTGAACGTTCTTAAAATAATGACAATTGTCCCTCTTATCATTAACTGCCTAGCCTTTTCCCAACTATGTTGAGTTCGGCTCCCAGTCTATAACAAAACACTATCTTAAACACACATTATAAGCCTCCTTATGGAACTCCGACCCTCCCTGTGTGATTTCAAATAAACATCTTACTTATTCAACTTATCTGTAATCAATGCCTTATAGTTCATACCTCTACTAACACTGTATAGAGATTTAATACGCTGCAGCGATTTGCAATCTCGCCTACATCGCTGCTTGTACGAGTATAACTCTCAACTTTAGTCGACAGTCGTTCGCTGTGTTCCAACCGCCGCGCATGCCTCAATGCGTCGACTGTACCGTACCGAACTTTACACTTGCGAAACAACGTATAATAAATCTTCGAAAATTTTAAAAAACGAATTCATTGTTTGAAATAAATACCTATTTATTTTTTTAAATCGTGCGTGAGTTTCGGGTTCGAACTTTTTTGGATAAGAACTTTTTATTGTTATTCGAATTTCGAAATGTGATCAAACAATAATTATTGTGACTGTTTTTATCGAGAGTTTTGATTTACTGTTGAAGTGATATAAGTGCGAATTTTAATTGTAAAATACTATTCAGAAACCGAGTGTCAGTGAAAAGTTTTTCAAAAGTTGACGAATTGTTTGTTTCGTTTGAAAAATTTAAGTGAGTGTGTTATTAGAGATTACAGTTCATTAAGAAATCGTTGAATTGATGCCAAAACTCTTATGGAACGTAAGTAAATAATTGTTGGCATTGTATTGACGTTTTTAATCGTTTTTAGAAATACGGTTGTGTGTTTAGAGCGGGTATTAATCATATTATTTTTAGCTCTTGGGAAACGTACGTGCGCTATCTATCCGTCAAGGCATGTACTTTCGAAACTCATTAGGTATTGTTTTTTTATAGCAAGACACAATAATTATTCTGAGTATTTAATTAGGGCAATATATTACATTATCTGTGATAATCATTTTTGTTTTTAATTTATGTCACGTATTTTTTTTATATGGCGAAGTGAGACTGGTTTTCTTTTACGATCGAGTGTAATTTTTTCCTAATTCAATTCACGGGCTATTTAAAGTTCAATAACAATAGAAAATATATTTATGTAGGATTTATTTATGAGTTTTTTTTTTTTTATAAAAACAAGGTTCGTTCTCATATAAAAATATAATTACTTTTGTAGTGCAAATAGGTACTAAAAAGGAAAACGTTTAAATTTTTCTTGTCTTGGATTCATCTTCCTTTCTAAAATGGAAATTACAACATTTTTTCATTCATAAAAGTTTATAAGTATCTTCATTAGCTTATTATTTTAACTAAGCGGGTCTTTTATTTTTTGTGCAAAGTTTCATAAATATATCAAGCTTAAGTCAAGGTCGTTATAACAATTAGGTAGGTACTTCAAAAACTCTGCCTTTTTATTAGATGGGACTCTATACCTACCTATTTTTTAAATTAGGTAGTAAGATTCTACAGTTCGTTGAAAAATAAAAAAAATGCATTTCATTTTCAATAACAACTCAAGTCTTTACTGAGCCTCTTTTAAAAATTAAGAAATAAATTAAAAAATTCGGGATATGATTTTAAACGGGCAAAAATACTTTTGACTATAAAATTCATTGGTAAAAAATGTCAGCTATAAAACTTCATAAAGTTAATTTGCTGTATTAATATAATATGACAAAAACCACCATTGAATTGAAACTATCTGACTATTACAAATTACTAAAATATTTATTGGAAACTCTAGACATGGTGTTGTGTGCAAGAACGATGAACGAATTGGAACCGTTTCTTAGCACTGTACTAAAAGAAACGTTTCTGAATGCTGACCTGTAATCGGTCTATTAGTTCTAATAGCTCGTTCGTTCGTACATTTACAAAGAGCCGGATCGTAAGTCCGAACGAGAACGAGAAAGACAGCGACTGATTTGACTGATACGATTTCATAATTATTTTAAATTTTCATTTGATGTAGGTGAACGAGAACGAGAGAGAATAGCCGACGAATGACAGAGATAGATAACTATAAATGTTTACTAAACGCTTTTTGTTAGTACCTAGAGATACTGTTTGCTCTGTGATCTATATAATGGAAGTACTGACTGAGAGCGAAGATCGAATAGAGCTAATAGAATGAACTAGTTCACTGACCAAAATGAACTAATACGGAGCGATCTTAAAAATGACCGAGCAGGCACAAGACTATCTAGACATATTCGCTTAAGGGCGAATTCTACCAAACTTTTATTCCTAGAATAATTCATATCCTGAGAATAAATTTTTGACAGTTTTTCCATACTTGAACTGTCAGACGTCAATTTTATTCCACAGATAGAAGATATTATCTGACTTTGGTAAAATCAGCCCTAAGTGCATTAAGGTACCTATAGTTCTTTTTTGTAGAAAGGTCAGGGGAATAAATTGTTAAATAGTTCTTCATGATTGAAAGAAAGAAAGAAATCAACAAGTATCTATTTATTGCGACTCGTACAGGAAGATCACAAACTAAAGTAAATAGTCAAAAATAAAAAACCAAATTATATTTTTTTTAAAGTAACAAAAAGAAAAATGAAACAGAGTCCTATACGAGGCCAAAAGCCTGATTAAAGCACTAGGTTAAAGTCAGACTTTCGAGAACATCAAAGACTTAAAAGTATGTATGAGCAAATAGCGACGAGGACAAACGACTATAGTACTCGTATATTTATTTACTTATTTATTTTTGCACAATTTATTACCTTAACTAAACTGTTGACATTACAATATAATAATATAGCCAGTAGCAGTCGCAATACCCCCTGTTCTAGTTGATACTGTATTTATTATATGAGGGGGCTCAACTTTATACCTCTATACTTAGAGAAAATAAGGAATCGTAATCACCTTTAAAAGGCTATTAAAGCACCACGTTCTGAATAATGTTTGAATCGTAAGTTTTTACTGTTTCAAAAAGAAAACCGGAATCCTTATAAGATCACTTCGTTGTCCGTCTGTCTGTCAGTCAAGGTCCTTTTTCTCAGGAACGCGTGGAGTTATCAAGTTGAAATTAATATGAAATACTCAAGGCTGCAATCCCTTGAAGCAGTGAAAAATTCAAACATCTAAGTCAACGCAATCAACAGATACGGGCGTTTATGTTTCGAAATCAAAACCTATAGGGTACTTCCCGTTAACTTAGAATCATGAAATTTGGCAAGAAGCAATGTCATGTAGCACAAGTAAAGGAAAATATAAGAAAACTGTAAATTTGTAGTTAGATTACACAAAAAAAAAACTATTTATATACTCGCTCTATTATTTTCTATTATGTAAATAGCTTTAAAAAAAATGTAAGCTATTTACATAATTTGTAGGTACAAATTTGTACGGAGCCCTCAGTGCGCGAGTCAGACTCGTACTTGACCGGTATTTTAAATGATTACATTTTAATTTATAACCCAGCGAAACCGTCGCTTATCTTAATTATTATGTTTTTCCTCATAGGAGTGAAACTTCCCACCCACCCACATTCTTCTTTAATCTTGAGTAACCGACTAGGACTGTAGCATAGATGACACTTTATTACGTACAGCACAAGAATCACAAATATCGATACCTTTGGGCTCAAGGGCGTAACCACCATTTTGCCAAAAATGAGATAATAATGCAGTCATACTTAGTTTTTCGTCCTCTTTCGATCGGTATATTTAAAATCTCGAAATTCGCAAAAATGTGGTGTATACAACCTACAATTCTGGATAGATAGACACGATTTTTTATAAATTTGGGCCGTAAGTGAAACATATTTCAATTCCCGTTACAGCAAACGTCGTTATAGGTAAATAAAATTAAAGACTTGGTAGTATATCCCGTGATCTATCAAATTTGGTGTTTACGTCTCTAGCCATTTTGTAAAATTGGTTCATACTTGACGTATAACAACCCGAGATTTTATCAAGTTTGGTGGTTACGTCCCAAAGTATATTAAAATAGTAAAAACTAATTTATACTTACGTCATTATGTAGAAGTTTTACATGGGGTGACACAAAGGGCGATCGTATCGCTAAAAGCGATTTTTCAAACACAACTTTTGGATCGATTCAAAAGAGGAAGGAGAGAACGCTGCAGGTAGGGTTTACCATTTATATTTGCAATAAATACTCACATACATAAAGCATAATATACTTAAATATAAATACAATAAAAATCATAAACCAAGAGCGTCTTTAAATAATGATACTGGTTAAGGAGACTTTTTTACCATGATTTTAAAAGTTGATAAAGATTGAGCACGCTTTACTGACACGGGCAAAGCATTTCATACTGCTTGAACTGTATAAGATTTGTCTTAAAGTACTGGACTGTACTGCATTAATTATCCTATTCTACCTACCTTTTATTAGTAGGTTTACCTATTATGTATAGTTCATAATTGGTATCTTGGGTAAATTTCCAGTCGAAAGCGATAGGGAGGAACTTTTCGACGCCATATTTTAGTTTATTAATAGTTTTAGTTAGGTTAGGTCATTATATTTTTTAAGCAGTGCTGGCCCAGACTTAAGGCGCTATACCACGAGCGCGATTTTTTTTTCGCGTGCGCGTCGCTTACGCATCACTCCCTCAAAAGTGAAGCATTTAATTCCAATGTTTCTAAAGAGGGAGCGATGCGTACGTGGTGCTCGCGAGTAAAAAATCGCGCTCTTGTGAACGCGCCCTTACGAGTTGTATGTTCGAACCAGCACAGGCGCTTTTCTTTGTGTATTTAATTTAGTCACCACTGCACTGCTCTCAAAACGGTGAAGGAAAACATCGTGAGGAAACCGGAATGTCCTAAAACCAAAAATTTGAAGACATGTGACATCTACCAACCCGCGCTGGGCCCGCGTGGTGGCGGCCTACTCCCTCTCACAGAGAGGAGGCCTGTGTCCCAGCAGTGGGAACATTATGAGCTGATTATATTATGCTAATATAAGGGTCTTCAATGGTACTTATTTGACAAAGCTAAACTTCTCTTTGCCAAGATTCTTATATATCGCGTTTCCAATTATATAACGGGTTTCTTAAACGGTAACGTAAAATAAATTCTATATAGAATTAAATCAAGCCTAAAATCGTGTAACTAGGTGCGGTTTCTAATGGATTCATAGCAATCACTCACCACTGACATCCGAAAAAAAACATAGTTTGTGTAAAACCGGAACTTAATAAATGGCGATTAAAAGAATGGCCTGACATGGCATAAATTCAATGTGCCGCCGGGGTAGTGAAATTTTATACACACTCGTTCTTTCTCTTTATGTTAAGAGGACAGAACTTTTAATGATAAATTATTTTATTTCTGTATGTAAAATAGAATAGAATACTCTTTATTATGTACATTCACCAGCACATCGACCTTTTCTTCTTTAAGAGATTTTCAACTTTATCGCTAGAGCATAAGGTGCAAAGTGGATTGGGAAAATTTGACAGTTTCGGGTAGGTTGATGTGCTGGCGTCTATACACCATATAAATTACAGACATAAAACGTTTTACCCACACACCGTCACACACTCGTTGTCCGGCGCACCCTGGGCAATCAACTTCTTCGATTGGTTAATCAAACGATTAGGATCATGTTGAAAGCACCATGATCTTAAAAACAAGTCTTAAGAGGAATTGCGGTCGGAGAGACTTTTGAAAAAGCCTAAGTAATAAGTCTTAATTCGATGTTTGGCTCTCGCCTATTTCCTCCTCCAATATTGGACCAATTTAAAAGGTATTTCATAAATTGAATAAGAAGGATATATACTGTGTCCCTATGTTTTTCTTTTTTCAGTTGTCAAATTTGTACACTAGGCCTCTATTGACAGCGGTTTAAATCGACATTTTTTGAGGCTTCTTAAAAAATAAATTTATCATCAAAAAGGAAAGCATAGAGGCATACAAATAGTTAATATTTATTATTCTGTAAAAAACCATTGCTTTATGGTCATTAACCAGAAAGAAAACAGGCGGGAGCATTTCTATGGAGAAACGACCACCCGCATTTCCTCTTAATCGGCACTTTTTAGAGCCAGACAGTCCACTAACAAACAAACAAACAAATTTCTATATTTATGTCTGTAATTTATATGGTGTACATAATAAAGAGTATTCTATTCTATTCTAACAAGATCAACTCCAGTATACTCGTAATAAGATGTTTGAACTTTTTGCAATAAATACGCTAAAAAGAAGAAGTCTTACCAAGGGGAATCGTGTAACCCAGTAACTGGGCTGTTGAGGTCAGAATCAGCACTTTTCGAACGTCAGAGTTACATAAGACAGCCCCCCGAAACTCCCGCCTTTCACCACTTCCTAGTGCTTTCGCTGGGAAGAAGTGGCTCAACAAACTCCACACTACTCTTCCACATATAAAAATATAATTATGTAAATACTGAAACTTTTTATAACACTAAATCTTCTGTGCGACTAGTGGTCGTGGATCTCGAATATTGAAAGCATTTGCTTGAAGAAATAAAAATAAAACACACTCAGATAAAATCATATTTTGATCTATTGTAGCAATATTTAAATATTTATCAAAATGTATTCAGAATTTTAAGAATAGGAGATTCTCCAGACGGACTTCCAAGAATGTATTAATCTGCTTAGCGTTTTCCCAACTATTTTGCGGTCAGCTTCCAGTCTAACCGGATGCAGCTGAATACCAGTATTTTACATTCAGGGACTGCTCCAAGAATGTATGTTATGTATTTAAAAAGTATGAAGAACATTTTTTTTATTTTTTTCCTTTTTGGCAACTGAGCCGATGTCGACTATTCTGCCAACGTCAAGTGGTGACGGCAGTACAGCGAGGTGAGCCGTCGAACTTTGTGGTATTACTAGTTACAAAAATAGTAGCTAAAAGAACGAAGAAAAAGAAGAATATATATTTAAATATACACACAACATCACAAATCTATCTACATTAATATATTTACAAAGTTATTATTACTACATACCAAACTACAATTTGATTTTATTTAAGTTTAAAAAAGTTGACAAGATTTGGATAAGATTAGGAGAAAACTTAGTCAAGAGGGAATGGAAGTTGATAGGAAGAGGGATTTTAATTTTGGAAAGCTTATGATACAAGTCAAATACGTGGTTAAATTTTTGACATAAAGGTTTGACATTTACTTAAATCTATTTTTTGGGGATGCTTGCCAATAACCAATGCATGGCTTGTGTTTGCTATTTTAAAGGAGCTGCACAAAGCTGTTAGGAAAAATCCGTTCGGCAAATTAAAATTTAAGACGCGTATATAGCCTTTAGCTAAATGAAAGTCAATATGTGCGCAAAAAAAATAATGGCTAGTTTTAGAGATAAAGCAACTTTTATGTTGAAGTCAGAAAGATGGTTTTATATAAACAAAAAGCATTCGTATTACAATAATTTTCAATTCATATTTTATTTAAGTAATAAAACTTTATGTAAAAGTAAAAAAAAAAGTACAAAGGCGGACTTAATGCCTGAGGCATTTATTTTATGATTTAAAAACTTATTCCTACGTCTATATACCTTGAAGGGGTAGACAGAGATGTTTTACACATATTTCGTATAGTTTGGAAAATTATAACAGTTTCCCCTTATCAAACATTCTCAACCGCTATCGGTTCACTTGAATATTTTTTGACAATGGAGTAACCGGGTAAAGATATTGGCACCCGGGTATAGGATATCATTCGAATGATATGTAGCAGTCGAGGATCGAGATTGGGACAGGAGATACATTATTAATTTCGGGTGTAAGCTCTAGTAAAACCAGTGGGGTAATTGCGTAACACACTATCAGAAGCAATGAGTTTCATTTTGACAGTTTAACAACATTCATTGCGTTATTTACGTTGTTCAGCAGACAAACTTTTCGAATATATGAAGCAATATCCTTTAAAATGATTCATGACGAGATTGTGACTGAAAGTTTGTTACGCAATTACCCCTTTACTAATAAACGTTGTATAGTGTCTGTATAGTTACACAACGCTTTGTCTTCTTCTTTCGAAAGTCAAATTACTGACGACTGAATGAGAGAAATCGGTGTGTAACTATTCATCTGATATAATACGTTTATTAGTAAGTTAGTGTACTATTTTAGTGGTGGCCGACCTTTGTTTGACCAGGGACCACTTTGATTTCTGCAGTGCTAAACTCAAAAGTAACATGCGTTAACAGTACCTAAACCGCTTGTTTTATGCTCAGATTCTGAAGAATCCAAACGGAGTTTAAACTTACAATAGCTGTTGATTCGACATAATTATCTATTTAAGCGTATTCCTTCCTTATGCTCGGTTTTTTAGGTTCTCAGATAAACCCTCGATAATAATTCACTCGACTTTTAACCTAAATTCTTCCTTAATGACGTGTTCAGAAACACGATATCGATCCAATCATCACTATGGAATGGATAAGCTCCGTTTAAAAACCTCAGAAACCGGGTTACCGGGCACTAGAGACATGAAATTTGGAGGGTGTGTACTTTATGAAGAGTAGGTATCCACTAGGAAACTAGCTAACTAGGGTTTTCGAAATTCCATCTCTAAGAGGGTGAATGGAGGGAAGGGTGAAATTTCACGCGGACGAAGTCGCAGGTAGAAGCTAGTATGTAGATAAAACTTAATGATACTCCATTTTGGCAGCGCCATACGTACAGTAGGCTCCAAAAGTCCATAGGCAAAGTCACAATGCAATAGCTTGACGTTTAGTTTGACTTACGACCTTCTTTTAATGAGTAATTAGACACACACACTCGCATATTACTCGAATATAGTTCCGTGTCATGTTCGTCTTGTTCACATAGTTCATAAAACTTTATGATTATACCCACAGAAATCTAAATAAATAAAACATAAGGTAGACAGATGCTTAACTCATTCACCGCTAGTCCCCGACTAAATAGAATGTTGTTGCTTCTTGGTTGGTGGATAATTTGATATGTGAAGTGTGTTTAATCTATTAGCGTTGTTGTAGTTCATTTTGAAATGCAAGCAAATTTAAATATCGAGATGATAGCTGCTGATATTATCGCGCTGCGTAAATATGGACTTATTATTATATCACAAATATTTGATGAAACCGGACTGACTGTGAGTATTATGATTTCATTATTTTATGGAACATTTATCTAATTAAAGTATAAATGATGATCCTTGTAGTTATTTTTTTAAACGTTTTATATTTACCTACCATAAGCCCTAAATAGAAAAAAAATATATATTTCCTAAAGTTTATTTATTTACTTTTGGAATGATGAATATAATATTAAGCATAATATTATAATATATAATCATTTTGTAACATTTCTATTTTCAAAATAATTTTGTTTCAAAATAGTAATAATATTTTATAATTTTGCTAGTAGCTTAACAGTATTCCTTTTTTGTTTTAGAGAAATTACCTACTGTGAGTCGGAGGGTCAAAAGATATAAGGAAGAGGGTAGCCTTGCCAGTCGAAAGCGAAGTGGAAGGCCCAGCTGGTCAGTGAATATGAAACAATTGGTTTCCGAGATATTTTGCCGAATTATTCAACAAGTGTTTACGAAGCGTTCGCCGTGCAAACGAAAACCAGCTCAAAAACATAATATTTGATTGGAAATAATAAACAAGAACATTTATACAAAGTATTAAGTTATAAATTGATTTTAGTAATATTAAAATAAAATTGTGTCATATCCGTATTAATAAGGATTATTTTGAGGTTTAGTTTCAATCTTCTTTTCATAATGAAAATGAATACTTAAGCTATAACCGCAATAAGTCCTAATAAATATGACTGTTTATAACGAATAAACATTTTGAAATCACTTAAGCATAAAACATTTTTATTTTTAACCCCATATAACATAAGCATAACAATATAATAATAAAAACATAAAAATTATTACATTGTTATTCTCTTTTATTATCTCTATTGAATAACAAAAAAAAAAAAACGAAAAAGATAATTGTTGAAAAGAAAAATAATAGTCTCATCTCGAGATTGGAACCCAGACTTTCACGTTTGCTAAACCATTAGGTTACGTTACCAGCTATCTATACTTGCTATGATGAAGTGAATTTGAGCAGTAGTATGAACCCACCAAGGTTATGTGTAATTACGTAGTACCGTGTGCGTAAAAGCGACGATATGTTTTGTTTCGTTCGACGCTAGGACAGTAGAAAGATATTTATACTGTGACGCTCACGCTAGCCAATGCGTGTTCGACTTACACACACAGATGTGGCCTGCGGCGCGAGGCGGCCGGTACTATCACAGCAATTTGAACTTTAATATGCTTATGCAAAATTGATGCCTTACTGTACCTTTAATAAAATAAATATTTTATTGCAAAAATAAATTTTGATTACGACTTTCATATTGTGACACTCGCGAGACAAACTTATTGACTTTTTTATGGTTCTCTGCAATTTATGACTTTTATGATTTCTGCTGTCAGTCACATCGTAAAAATTCAGATATAAAAAACACTACAGTTCACTTAACATTTTTGATAAGCTTAATTGTCTTTTGGGCTTATAATTTTGAGGTTTTGTCTAAATTGGGAAAGCGGAACACTTTATGAAATCCTATCAGTACCTATCTGCCAACCCACATGTCAAGCCCTAGAAGCTGTGGCAGTGACAATGACTGAACAGAACTTTAGAAAAAAAAAAAAACAGTGGCACTCCGGGAGTGCCGACAGAAGTGAAAACAAAACAGAACACTTTGCCATCCACTGACATATCGGATATACATTAAAACCGAGTACATCCCGTGGACAGCCGAAAACACCCGAAGCGGTGTCGGTTACGGTAACAGTGGCGCGAAATCAATTGTTTTTTCCCATCTCAAAAAATGCCCAACGCGCCTAAAGAAGTTTTCACTTCAAAAAATAGTTTAACAAATCCTTACGACTGTGTGGTTTAAATTAAATTGCAACGTACGTACGGTGTTTGGGTAATCGAATCGAGCTTCAGATAAGTTATCGCTAGATTCTGAAGCAAGTAACCTGATTCTCATGCAATGCAACACTACAGTGGTTATCAAATAATTGGTGTCGTTGTTTGGAATTCTGAATACAGATTTGATCTCAAACTACGTGACAAACCTGGCGTGTGGTCGAGGTCTGAAATTGGAGGAATCTACTAGTTCTAGTTAATTTTCTGTGTATGAGATGCAATAATAACGGAAAATTTCATGTGTTTTTCACCGACTTCTAAAAAGGAGGAGGTTCTCAATTCGGATGTTTATATATATATTTTTTTTAATGTATGTTCGTCCGTAACTCCGTCGTATCTTCCTGTCACTGATATTCACATAGCAAAGCAAGTAGTGTTATATGAATTTGTATGGGGTAGGTACAACTAAAAAGTGAAAATTAAAAACTTTTTTACAAAAAAAAACAACGACTTCCAAAAAAAAAAATTCTACAAAGTGAAAAATAACTTTAATTTCGGAAGTCGGTGTCAAAAAACTAAAATGCGGAACCAACGACACCGACTTCCGAAATTAAAGTTATTTTTCACTTTGTAGTGTTTTTTTTTTGGAAGTCGATTGTTTTCTTATAATAAAAGTTTTTTAGTAAGTAATAATATTTAAGGGGACGCCAGGGTAGTCCACGAAATACAAATTTTATTCTTAACTTATTATGAGGTAATGAATGTCAAAAGATGGAATAATGAGTCCATATTATGCATTGTGATCGATTTCCAAATTTATATGTGTTACGCATTTATCGGGGAGCGGTTGTGACCCAGTGGTGACGGCCGCGACTTACGGATTAAATTTAGGTCGTAGGTTCGAACCAAGACATACGCTTTACTTTGTGTAAATTATTTCATCACCACTGTTCTCAAAACGGCGAAGGAAAACATCGTGAGTGGCATGCCCTAGAACCAAAAATTCGAAGACATGTGCACTGCACTGGGCCCACGTGGTGGATTACGGCCAACTCTCACTGAGAAGAGGTCTGTGTCCCAGCAGTGAGAACAGTATAGGCTGATTACGCTCCGCAATTATCCCGCCGTTCTGTTTTCTATAGAGAAGATTGTCCTTATTCTGGTGTGCGCACAGTCAAAATAATTACATTTATTACTCACTAGCAGCGCCCCGCGATTTCACCCGCATAAGTTTCGATCACGTGGAAATATCGGGATAAAAACTATCCTATGTCCTTTCCCGGGACTCAAACTATCTGTATAACGAATTTCATCTAAATCGGTTCAGTGGTTTAAGCGTGAAGAGGTAACAGACAGACAGACATAATATTATAGTATGGATTGCTTTACTACGTCATTACAGTTTAGTTTTAATATAATATATAAACTTTCATTAATATTCTGTTCAAAGTGTTTCTGTATTCTATTGCCAAAGTTTATCTGTGATCTATTCAAAATAGTTTTGAAGTACGAGTTCCACTCAGCTGATATTATGATACGACAATATCATTATTTTACGAGCAAAATATGACGTAAAATAAATATAGTTGCGCTGGAAATTGCATTTATTAGTACTATAGAGGTATGAGGAACAGGGTGTAAAGTTTACTCATACTCTATAGAAAAGGGAGGATCCTCCGACCAGACGGGTGTTGTGTCGGGCAACTGTCCGATGATTCATGTCGGGCCGTTGTATCTATGCTAGTTGCGCGGTAAACTCTGCTTGCGAGATGCAGGATTTCGTGACGTCAGTATGACGCGTTGTTCGCATGTGGCGTTGTAGATACCGCTACAGTACTTTCCTGTTATTGAACACTGCAGAGAAATTATAATAAAGCTGAAGAGTTTGTTTCTTTGAATGTGTTAACTTCTGAATCTACCAGTCGGATTTGGAAACTTCTTTTTGCACTGAGGAAGTCCGTACTTGGACCCATTGAACAATGTTAAAATGATGCAAGTCATTAATTTGTTGTCTCAATTTTTTAATAATGATAGTAATGTTGCTTAGTGAATGGAATGCTTTTTTTTTTATGTTTGTTTATGTTTTTGTCTAGTAAATGTATTATATTAAATAATTTTGCATGTCGTAAGGCAAAATGTATCGGGACTCTCATCAAAATAACCATCAAATCTGTACACCTACATTATTGGCAAATAAATGATTTCTGATTCTGATTCTGAAGAGCGGTTGCTGCCACATGTATAACTGGCGAATGATGTCACTGAAACCTTATGTATGAAAGTACACAGCGTTTTTTGACACCGAAAAGTCAAACCCCGCTGCCATAATTTTGGTAACGAATAAAACTTGTAGAAAACTTTGAGGCCACACGATGCGTTAACGGTGCGGTGCGCCGCCGTTGCGGTGCCGCAACGTCATCCTACATATAAAATCACTATGCTATGTCACACGATGCGTTTGGGCCGCCTCCGTGCGGCGTCGCACCGTAGGCGCGCCGCGCTTGTGACCTGTGAGACGAGGCGGGGAGGAGTGATGCGCTGCGGCACACACCACGGTAAACAGCGTTCTACTGCGGTGCCGCACCACCCGTGTGGCACCCTATAGCTCGAATTAATTGCGGTGCGGCGCCGCACCGTTAACGCACCGTGTGGCCTCGCTCTTAGTGTAAAGATGTTTATTTTTTGCCTGCATTCTAAACTCCTAAGTTGACTACCAAGCTTACCGAGTGCCTAGTTTTTTCGTAGCAAGTCTGTAAGACCTCATTTTCAAAGTTTCTTCTTTCGCCAAGTCTTGTTCAAAAGACGAAGTAAGGTTCTAATTAATGTCTGATCAGTTTGCTCTTTACTTTAGAATTTACTTTATCCGGCCTGTGTGAAAGGTTTTATTTTTCGAGGATTTAAAAGTTTTGTGGTTATAAAGTTACGTATCTACTTTTTATTGTTTGTTTTGATTCCGTTATTATCGGATATTAACAATCTAATTATTCCAAAATTCAGAGTGGCGATAAGGTTATCACAGGACATGCCTAGTACAGAGGTTATTACAAATTGTTATCAGTCTGATAAAATAATCAATATAACAAAAAAAAAAAATTTTTTTTGAAGCAAAATAAATAGCGTAAGAATTGGCACGAAATAAATCACTCTTTTTTTTTTTGTGGATGGGAAATTATCTAATGACTCCTCCCGCTCTGGGTGGAGCGGAAGGGAGTGTCAGACTCTTACTGACTAAAACCCACCCGTGTTCCTTCCTTAGCCCTTTATGTTCCGGGGCAGCGGTAACCCTTTCGGACGATCCCGCTACCCCGGCAGGCTTCGGCCCTGGCGGGCCCCTTCCTTAATGCTGACATCTCTTTGAGGCGCGCGTGGAACACATACGCGCCGTCCGGCACGGGCCTGGTCCTGATCGGACGGAGAGCTACCCATTACTCTCCGTCCGCAGGCCCGCGCCTACGGTGGCCGGGAGTCGTCACGCGGCCCCCGACGCCCGTAGCGTCTCCCGCGGCGGCTGAGGCGTGCGGCTCTCTCCCTGAGCCACATAAATCACTCTTGATAATAAAATACTAGAAATACGCGGAATATAACTAATAAATAAAAGAAATTAAAAGAGTACGGTAACCGTGGAGTTTCTTGCCGGTTCTTCTCCATAGGAAACGACCAATTGGAACCGTGCACCTAGTTTCTTAACGTTTCATAAGTGCCCATGTAGGTTTATATGAAATAAAATATTTTGATTTTGAAATAACCACAGATTAATTTTAATGTTGTTAAATACTAAAACGAAAAAAAGGTCCCTCGGCTAGAATGTTAAATTGATATTAATTATTTGTAGCGTACCGTCAATTAAGTGTATTGTCGATATAGCGTACTCTCGATTTGGTGTACTGTCGATGTAGCGTACCATCGATTTGAGGTACTGTCGATTCATTAACCCGTCGATGGAACGTTTTCGATACAGCGACCGTCGATGTAGTGACTATCGATATTATGAACCGGACCCGTTTAAAATACGTAATGCGAGGTGTCTATGGGTCAATTTATTTTTTTAATCTTTGTTCTTTTTTTTTTCTCTCACCTTTTTTGTTGTTTTTTTTTTAATGCCTGTATTGTGTCCTTTGTTGCACTAAATAAACGGTTTATCTATCTATCTAATGTAGAATACTTACGATAGTGGATAAGACAAAGTTTAAAACAGAAGACGAACTAGCAGGGGATCGAGGGGGGAGGGGGGGGTTCAGGGGATCAGACAGGAATAAATCCAATTAACGTGATAACATAATCGACACACTATGTTTATTGACTGTACTGTGTGACAAACATTGTTTATGTATTCCAAATTTCTAGAATTCCAACCATTTCATTGGGGTGCCTTTCATTTTGACAATTCAATAACATTCATAGCGTTAATTACATTTTCGAGAAGATTACTTTTCCAAATATAGAAAACACTGTATTAGGAATTTCATTCAAAATCCTTCGGATTGTAAAATAAAGTATGTTACGCAAATCGAGTTCTGGTATAAAAAAATCTATGTAAAATGTAATATTTTTTGTTTTTTTACAATTTGCAGTTGAAGTTCTTATAACCCTATTGATTCATATTTCTAGTAATTCAATAGGGTTATTATGTACTTCAACTGCAATTTCAAAAATCGTCAGGAAAGTATTTCGTGGGCAACGGTATTTAGAGGGTTGTATTGATGATTGTAAATACGTTACGGCCATACTCTAGTTTATACTTTTTATCCCGATATTCCTACATGGTCGAATCTTTTGCAAGTAAAACCGCGGGCGCTGCTAGTAAATCATAAATATCTTCGTTGATATTGGATTAGATACCTCTTTTTCAATTACCAGTATATAAAACATAACAACAACGAAACTTTTCCAATAAAAAAACTATTAAATGAAATACACTTTTCCAACAAAAAAACTACAAGCGAAAGACTAATAAATATTTGTCAGGTTTCGATATTAGTTATTTATTGGTAACTATCGCCCAGGCTAGGATCTATCGAGGTACTATCAAAAACTTTTTGTTCCATTCCTAGAATTAATTTTCAGTACCTGTCCAATTTAGTGCCGAAGCTGTGCTTAAACTATGCGACACAAGATATCATGTGCCAATTGAAAAATTCTTCAAATTTTTCAGTTTCAAATGCATGTGCCCGGCACATATCCCCCTTTTAGGGTTCCGTATCCAACAGATACCAACGAGACCCTATTAACAAGCCTCCGCTGTTCGTACGTTCGAACGTCCATCCATACGTCCGTCCGTCCGTCCATCCGTCTGTCTGTCAGCGGACTGTATCTCATGAACCGTAATAGATTTACAGTTGAAATTGTCACAGTGTGTATTTCTATTGGTGCTTTATGAACAAAGAATAAACATAAAATAAAGTTAAAAATGAAAGGGGTCTCAATACAAGAAATTAGTTTTTTTCGGCGTTTTTTGCCTTGTGTTACGGAAGCCTTAGTGTGCGAGTACGACTCACACTCCACGCGGCCGCTTTTATTAGCTTCACTTCACTTTTATCATCAACACCATAGAGCGACTGCATATCTGACTTCCGCAACCCAGTTACTGGGTAACACGATACCCCTTGGCAAAACTGGTCATCAGACTTTCGGGCTTCTGACTACCCGTAACGACAGTCAAATTATCTCTTGGAATTTAAAAAAAAAAAATAGTTTTGAAGTCGGCCACAGTATATAACGTGCAAAAATAATATAGTATATCTTGTGCTCTGCACCCTAATTGCGTAACACAGTATCAATCGGAATCCGAATCAGTTTGAAGCAAATTGCTTCATAAGTTCGAAAAATTTGTCTGCTCAACACGTTAATAACGCAATGTATGTTGTTGAACTGTCAAAATGAAACCGATTCCGATTGATAATGTGTTACGCAATTGCCCCGCTGTTTAGTGTTATAGAGCTACGCTAAACGAAGCATATTAAACAAAATCTAATCGCCCATTAGTTCTTAATGAAAACTATAGAATAATTTGAGGCCCGCAGTCATAAACTTTGCTAGGCTTAAAGGATAACTAATGTAAAGTTTAGTTTCTTGGTTTATTAAAATTTGATTACATGGGTCTGAACTTGGAGTTGTGTATTAATAATTATACCCCTTTATTGATAAACTTTGCTTGAAGTTAAGAGACGTTTAAATATCAAATGTAGTTGGCTAACTTTAAGCAACGTCTATTAATAAGCAAACTCCATTATTTA
Organism: Hydraecia micacea; assembly: GCA_914767645.1. Classification (NCBI taxonomy): domain Eukaryota; kingdom Metazoa; phylum Arthropoda; class Insecta; order Lepidoptera; family Noctuidae; genus Hydraecia; species Hydraecia micacea. The sequence continues at coordinate 13,036,569 of OU611796.1, forward strand.
AATGATAAATTGTTGAGTGTCAATCTACGTTTACGACGTACAGCATTTCATACAAACTTTCAAGCCCTTGTTTTTCGAAATGAATGAACCGATTTTAATGAAACTTCGTACGCATAAGCAGGATACAAAGGTTTAAAAGTTAGTAAAGAACAATTTCGAAAAATAGCGTTACAGTCAAATTAGACCGATTTTAAATTTTCCATAGAAATTGAGATTACCAGTTATCTTTTTTTAAATAAGATATTTCGAAAATGTTCTTTTCTAACTTTTCAGACCTGTGTATCCTGCCTATGCGTAAGAAGTTTCAATAAAATCGGTTCATTCATTTCGAAAAACAATTTTTATATTTTGTTTATCCTTTTGATACATTCTTATTTTGTAAATGTGAGGACTTTGTAAGCCTTGTAGACTTTAGATCTGTAGACCATTTTTTATTTTATCAAGTACCTGGTACTTGTTGACAGGCCTACGCTGTCCTCCCATACCTACTGTAACTTGAAAACATTGTAAAAGCCAATTATTTTTAAAAGAGTAACCATGGAGTTTCTTGCCGGTTCTTCTCCATAGGAAACGACCAATTGGAACCGTGCACCTAGCTTCTGACGTTTCATAAGTGCCCATGTTGGTTTATGTGAAATAAAAATATTTTGATTTTGAAAAACAAGGGCTTGAAAGTTGGGCGTGAAATGCCGTACGTCGTAAACGCTCTTAAGAGAAAGATACAAAATAATATGATAGCGAGCAATACATCCAAAAGACACAACCCACAAACGTACGGTGTGGTGAAAAAGTACTACGAGAGCTGACCCCAAATAAATTGGGATTATAGCCAGGAGAAAGATGAAGAAATCTTCGTTTTAGAGACGCGTCCTTAGCACTATTTGGGTTATTAGATAATATCGAGTTAACATTTTAAAACATAACGTAAAACTGAAAAAGTTTTTATTCATGCTGTTTTTTTTTAAGTTAAAAAAGGCCATTAGAGTTCGAGAAAAAGGTAGTCATTGTTATTAATTTTGTTTAATATACCGATAGCTATTGTGTTTTTCCTGAAGTTTTTTTTTAGATTTATTGATGCCATAATACACAGCGCTTTAAAAACTGTTTTTATTTTATTTATTTATTTTACCATTTATATACACACATATATAAACAGATAAGAAAAAACCGAACAGAAAAATAGGTACAAAGGTGATGCTTATTTCATAAGAAATCTCTTCCAGCATAAAACTAATAAACTATTTTGCACAAAATGTTGCAATGTGCTATCTCATAAAAGTTTCATATTTTATGCAGTAGCATGAAGTTTGGATAAACATCTACAGTAGAATTACAAACAAAGTCAATTAAGAGGGTATTTAAGTACCTACTTATACAATATGTTTAAGCTTATAAAAGCTTCTAAAAGCTGCTAATACCTAAGTCTAGACAAACTTGTTTATATTAAGATATTAATTTTAACGTATGCGACACAGACAAATGAGCCAATAATCTATAGAAAAAACATTATTACACAGAAAATGAAAGACTGAAATACTCAATACTGAAAGCATTAATTTGTAAAAGCCTTTGTCTACGGGTTTAACTTTTACTTCGAATTTATTTTTATTTTTTCACTCCGTAAGTCTTTGGTCTCGGCTGCCAGTTGTAGATCTTTGACAGTAATTACGGATAGGTAGAAGCTCAAAAGTCTTACAAAGGGGTATCGTATAACCTAGTTTCTGGGTTATGGAGGTCAGATAGGCAGTCGCTCAATGTAGAGTAGGTACTGGAATAGAGTATTCAGCAGCATCCGATTAAACTTTAAGCCAACCCCAACACACGTTTTTTTTTGTTTGCCTATAGTGTCCCACTGCTGGGCAAAGGCCCCCCCCAAATCCTTCCAGGAACTCTTTTCCCGCGCCACCTCGAACCAGCCCTCGTTGTACGCGTCCAGGTCATCTCGCCATCACTTTCTAGGCCGGCCTCGGCGCCGCCGTCCATCTTCAGGCACCCATTGTGTGAAGATTTTTGCCCAAAAACTAAATATGGTCTAGCACTAGCTTAATGAAAATCGATTTCATACCAAAATAACGTTTCATAAGTCTCTGATTACGGCCCTTCCCCAACGAGGGAAATCAATGAAAGGAAATGTGTGTATAAACATTTCCCGGTCTGTCAATAAAAAGAAATGGAGGAGAAAAAATACTGTTCAATAATAAAGGTATTAACAAGGTTTTTTTCTGTTTGTTTTGGACATAATATACCGCAGACTTAAAAAAAGGAGGTTATGTATTCGGCTAGTTATTTTTAGGGTTCCGTACCTCAAAAGGAGAAAACGGAACCCTTATAAGATCACTTCGTCGTCTGTCTTTCCGTCTGTCAAGACCCTTTTTCTCAGGAACGCGTAGAGTTATCAAGTTGAAATTAATATCAAATACTCAAGGCTGCTATCCCTTGAAGCAGTGAAAAAATCAAACTTCGAAGTCAACGCATTCAAAAGATACGGGCGTTTATGTTCCGTTTATGGCGCATATTTTGACACTCGCAAGGGAATCAAAACCTATAGGGTACTTCCTGGTGACCTAGAATCATGAAATTTGGCTAGAAGCAATTTTATGTAGCACAAGTAAAGGAAAAAATCCGAAAACCGTAAATTTGTAGTTACATACGTACTTTGTGCGGAACCCTCGCTTGACCGGTTTTTTCTCCGATTTCTCCGTGATTACATATTATTACGAATTAATGTCGATGTTCGTGTTTCTGTGTGACTACGTTGTTCTTCTAAACTCAACAAGGAATTTGGATGCGATTTCCACCATAATTTAGATAATTTACTCCGGAAGGTTTATGTGTATCAATCAACTCAGCCTATCGCAGTCCACTGCTGGACATAGGCCTCTCCAAGACTGCACCACAGCACCCTGTCCTCCGCCTTCCGTATCCAGTCTACCCCAGCCACCTGCTTTAGGTCGTCCGTCCATCTAGCTGGGGGGCGTCCTACACTACGCTTGCAGATACGCGGTCTCTACTCCAAGACTCGTCTGCTCCACCGGCCATCGGTCCTTCGACAAACATGGCCAGCCCACTGCGACTTCAGTTTGCTTACTCTGCAAGCTATGGCGGTAACTCCGGTTCTTTACCGGATAATTTCATTCCTGGTTTTATCCTTCAAAGAGACTCCGCGCAAAGCTCGCTCCAGAGCCCGCTGAGTGACCTTGAATTTGTGGTCCAGCCCGACCGTCAGTGTCCACGTTTCAGCACTGTATGTGTATAATACGTTAATATTAAACATGGCTAACTCATATAGATGGGGTAGGTTCTACAACTAAAATAAAAACTTTTAGTTTTGAAAAGAAAAAGATAGCCCTTTTCGAAAAAACACCACTTTAGACATAACATAGGGATTGTAATATTGGTATAGTGTTTGCAAGAATTTTTCATTAGAAGACCGGAGTCGGGATTTATACCCGGTAAAGGACAATAGGCCTTACCTTTTATATGAGACTAGCATATAACTATCCAAATGCGTGTGTACACTGTATACCCCTGTCTATCCCTTCTGGAAAAACAGGCGTGATGCGTGTGTTAGAAAAACTTTTTTACAAAAAAAACAACCGACTTCAAAAAAAACTACAAAGTGATAAATAACTTTAATATCGGAAGACGGTGTCGTTGGTTCCGCATTTTCGTATTTTGACACCGACTTCCGAAATTAAAGTTATTTATCACTTTGTAGTTTTTTTTGAAGTCGGTTGTTTTTTTTGTAAAAAAGTTTTTATTTCTCACTTTTTAGTTGTACCTACTCCACACAAATTCAAATAACACTAGTGCATTGAGGAATTGAAGACACCGACTAGAAGAATCATCAAAATTCGCATAGAAATGCCGGAGATGCAGTACATTTATGCATATAACATCGTACATAAGAATAATTATGTAATGTATTATATACTAAAACCTTCCTGAAAGTATGTAGATCACATTAGTGAAAGAATTATCAAAATCGGTTCATTAGTTTTTGAGAAAATCGCGGACAAACAAACATACATACATACATACATACGGGTCGAATACAGAACCTCCTTTTTTGAAGTCGGTTAAAAATGGAGTAAAACCTATAGTAAAAGTCTATATGTATACCCAAATATAAAGCTTTGAATATCAGAATGGTTACTAGTTATTTAATATGTGTAAAAGTAACTATGAATATGGTATGTAGGGAAATGATTTTATGAAATAAAGCACAGAAAGACAAGCTATTCAATTTTAGGCTTGTGAGCTTCAAATCAGAAAACTAGTTGTCCGTTACAAATCTAGGTCATCATGGAGAAGAAGGACAAGAAACTCCATGGAAACAGTAATAAAGTATTCATCATCTGCCTAGCCTTTTCCCAACTATGTTGGGGTCGGCTTCCAGTCTAACCGGATGCAGCTGAATACCAGTATTTTACATGGAGCGACTGCCTATCTGACCTCCATAACCCAGTTACTGGGTAATACGATACCCCTTGGTAAGACTGGTTGTCAGACTTTCGGGCTTCTGACTACCCGTAACGACTGTCAAAGATCCACGAATGACAGCCGGGACCAACGGCTTAACGTGCTTTCCGAGGCACGGAGGGGTCTCAGTATGTAAAGATGGTCACCCATCCACAGACCAACCGCGGCAAGCGTAGCTTAACCTGATCGATCGACCTGTGCGGCTGTTATTATTTAGCCACGGGCCCCACACACACACAGTACACACACAGTAATAAAGTATTCTATCAACAAATTTCTTATATTGCCATAAATTATCATTATTTTAAAAACAATTAATTATACCTCTTGGATAATGGTCCAAGAGAACTCAGAATAATAGCAACATAATAAGAATAGCTAGTAATATTCCATTATACACTTTACAACATTGGCATTATTGGATTTACATATCTCGGGACCATGGGGTCCCGGTCCTTTACATTTACAGAAACCATAGTTATTAGTAATAATCATGATAATAATATCAATTAACTTACATGATATCTGGTCGATCTATTCCACATAATAACGTCACTAGTACTAATCAACTCACTGTAGGCCGGAGCTCCGTTCTGGTCGATGTCTCGAACGAGAATGATCCCCGCCACTCGGAGCTCCCCCTTTTATAGTCGTGAACAAACAACTTTGACGTTTCTATCTACCGTCATCCAAAATATCATCGACATAAAAGGTGGATATCCGTTTGGAATATTTTCTGTTTTGCTACATTATTCGTTAATATTTAGGTTATGCAAGACATTACTATTTTATCAAGTTTTAACAGTAAAATGATAACAATACCTATAATTAGGATAATCTATTACGTGCATGTCAAGAGAAAACTTGTTATTCATTTTCGTTAGTTATAATGATAGTACATACGGCTGATTATTTTAATACCAAAATATTATTGTTGATATCGGGAAGTTTTGATTTTGTCCGAAACAAGTACTTACCTATGTATTTGTTGCAGATAATGCAACATGCGTAATAGTACTTACTAATCGTAAATATCCTGTCTGTTGCTAAAAATAAGATAATTCCTCTCTTCACGAGGGTGTTACATTTTAACTAAAGATAAATATGACTTTATAATAAACTAGACTAGTCGTTTGTAATCGATTACATCGTGTTTGGCATTTTGTTATAGTTTGAGAGCATATCTCCATCGCGAAAATAATGATGGGAAACCTCTTAACAAATTGCGCTAAAAAACATTACTACATTATGCCGCGATTCGAGCAGCGGGACATCATGAGACACAGATTGTAGCAATCGGAGCAAAATGTCGCTTTCGAGTAAATATAGTATGAGTCCACTTCGGACCTCTTTTTTTTTTTTTTTTTTTGGATGGGAAATCATCTAATGACTCCTCCCGCTCTGGGTGGAGCGGAAGGGAGTGTCAGACTCTTACTGACTAAAACCCACCCGTGTTCCTTCCTTAGCCCTTTATGTTCCGGGGCAGCGGTAACCCTTTCGGACGATCCCGCTACCCCACTTCGGACCTCTTAGATGAGTTTCGAATCGCGACATAATGTAGTAATGTTTTTTTCAACACATTAGCTCGTAAATTGGCTCTTAATGGATCGCTTTTAGGTCCATAATGCACTGTATTAAACACGCGTGTAATAGATTATCCTAATTATAGGTATTGTTATTGTTATCATTTTACTGTTAAAACTTGATAAAATAGTAATGTTTTGCATAACCTAAATATTAAGGAATAATTTAGCAAAACATAGAAAATATTCCAAACGGATATCCACCTTTTATGTCGTTGATATTTTGGATGACGGTAGATAGAAACGTCAAAGTTGTTTGTTCACGACTATAAAAGGGGGAGCTCCCAGTGGCGGGGATCAGTCTTGTTCGAGACATCGACCAGAACGGAGCTCCGGCCTACAGTCAGTTGATTAGTACTAGTGACGTTATTATGTGGAATAGATCGACCAGATGTCATGTAAGTTAATTTATATTATTATCTTGATTATTACTGACAACTATGGTTTCTGTAAATGTAATAATATGGCCAATAATGTCAATGTTTTAAAGTGTATAATGGAATATTCCTTGCTATTGTTATTATGTTGCGATTATTCTGAGTTCTCTTGGACCATTGTCCAAGAGGTATAATTATAATTTATGGCAATATAAGAAATTTGACGATAGAATACTTTAATACTGTTTCCATGGAGTTTCTTGTCCTTCTTCTTCATGATGACCTAGATTTGGAACGGACAACTAGTTTTCTGATTGAAATAAATAATAATAATAATAAGCCTAAATTGAAATAAATGTCTAGCTTGTCTTTCTGTGCTTTATTTCATAAAATCCTTTCCGTACATACCATATTCATAGTTACTTTTACACATATTAAATAACTAGTAACCATTATGATATTCAAAGCTTTATATTTGGGTAATATATGTATACATATAGACTTTTATATATGGATTCTACACAATTTTCTGACACGTGCGTTTTACTTTATGTTACCGCACTAGTGCGGTAACGCCACAGATAACTACTAGTCGGAGAGACTTTTTTTAATCTCATCAAAGAGACTTCATGCCAAAAGGAATCCGCGGGCGAAGGCGTGCTAAGGCCCTGAAATCAACATCGATTTGAAAAGAGATACGTGCTAAACAAACGCGGCTGACAGTAAAGCTAAATGCAGATATTTGAAATCAGTCGGTGTCTTCTACAATCTGAATTATTCGCTAAAGTACCCATTAACGAGTATGAACTTACATTTTCAGCTCACAAAATAGTGTCTCAACATAAAGTAGCCTTTAGAATAAGCTGGAGATATCGCTGTCTGAATCTCGTCAGCCATTCGTTTGGGATTCGCGGATTTATCGCAATTGTATCCTTGTTTATAGCTGCTGGATTAGGACATTGCTTAAATGTGGAAACATAGAGGATAAAGGTTGAAATGGAAACGCTTATGGGATAAGAATTGGAAGACTGTCAAGTAGGAGCGTCTTAGCATTATACTGAGCGATAGCCGTTTTGCGTGGATGTGACGCATGTTTTCCTCCAACTCGTTATTTTTTTTGTTCAACGTCCTTCGCTTCAGCGTCGGTGGCACTACACTGATCTGCGGTCGGACGACACGACGTCTGTGGTCGGAAGGTATGCCATAGAAATGCATACAAACCAGTAGTGTCGTAGCGACCCGGTCGTCTGCTGCTGCATGCGGTCGGCTACGAACTCGTACCTTTACTTACTGCAGATGAGAAGTGGTTGCATGTAAGTCCATAAGGTAAAAAAAAACTGTATTCTGTTCCAGAAAGAACTTCATAGTTCTCATTGTTTTCAAGGATTTTGATAATAGTTGAGAAAATAAAAATATCCGCCATTTATATTTTGCAGCAGTGTTTTCAGTGAGTTCAGTAGAATACGAGTAGTAAGGTTTTGCGTAAAATATCGTCATCAGCTAGATCAGTAATTTTACAGACCTTTAAGTTACAGATAGCGCCATCCACGAAGACGCCCCACTCTTCTTCCTAATCGCTTACAGTACAAGTGTGCAACATTCCGCTAGTGTTTTAGTTTTGTCGATACACAGCAATTACTTATTAGTGGGTAATTAGTGTGTATCAAAAAAATAAAACACTAGCGGAATTAACAAGCGATAACCACTAGCTATTAGTAAGAAGAGTGGGTGCGTCTTCGTGGATGGCAGTATCTATAAGAGGTTAGACGATACGAACGTCACGAAAAAAATTTTTTCTTACGTTTATAGAATCGATGTTTAGATCGGCATTTTGTTTTTGTTTTGATTGTGGTTGTTTTCACGGTATTTTGGCGTCGCGGGCGCATCACGGATTGATTTGTATTGTCAATGTCAATTAATGTGTGTTGTCTTTGGTCCCTGGCCCCTCAGAATAATAACTGAGCCTGGCCCTAACATCAAGCAATGGACAAAATTGACAACATTATTAAGCTTGAGTACGAGCCTTTTCACTACGTTGTATGTGTATATTTTATGTATTTTTTTTATTTGTAATGTGCGTTTTGTTTGTGCAGAATAAACCATTTTTTTTTCTTTTTATTGTTAGCTAGGTCATAAATCAAACTTCTTAACAAAATCTAAACTGCTGAAATAATAACCAAATATTGTTCCAATAATATTTTGTGGCAAAAATATTGTAGGTATTTTCGTCCCAGAACCCACGCGTTTAGTTTTATTACCGCCCTAACTAAAGAATATCAAATTAATGTCCCGATATTAATAATAACATTCTTTAGTGTCGTTCATTTGAGAATGATAAAGGGTGAAGGGGCATGGGGTGCTAGGGGGCTTAGAGCAAGTTTTGGCCGTCGGGGTCAATGAATACCTCTTAGATGCTTTTGATGTACAATAATTATATAATCAAATACTAGCAGCGCCCCGCGGTTTCACCTGCATAAGTGTCGATCCCGTGGGAATATCGGGATAAAAAGTAGCCTATACGTTAATCCAGGGTGTCAGCTACCTCCATACAAAATTTTATCAAAATTGGTCCAGCCGTTTGAGCGTGAAGAAGTAACAAACATATAAACACACACACACACACTGAGGAACCTGTGGCTAAATAATAACAGCTGCACAGGTCGATCGATCAGGCTAAGCTACGCTTGCCGCGGTTGGTCTGTGGATGGGTGACCATCTTTACATACCGAGACCCTTCCGTGCCTCGGAAAGCACGTTAAGACGTTGGTCTCGGCTGTCATTCGTGGATCTTTGACAGTCGTTACGGGTCGTCAGAAGCCCGAAAATCTGACAACCAGTCTTACCATTTTGTAATATATAATTACAGAATACTGTCTCCCATTGAAGCCGTGGAATATATTTTTATAGCACCTTATATATATTTATCATTATATTCAAGGTCATATTTAAGGGACCATCGAACTAAACAACTTTCTCCATGGGATCAACATAGTAATCGCAAAAAAATTATCAGCCGTCCCATACAATTGGGTCGAGTAGGTACTTACTGAAGTTTTGCATGGGACAGTTGATATTTTTTTCAGTCCTCCTAAACTTTTCAGTTTTTTCAATTTCAATCTGTGAATTCTCTTGCTAGGTTTTACAATAATATTGAAAGTCCTCACGAGCAAAGCTCTACGAACAGCTATTAAACCCTGAAAAATATATGAAAGTCGGTCTATATCCAGCACAGAATTTCCGATGGTGTTTGTCGTGCCTACGCAAAAACATATTGCTTTTAAACGGAATATTCTGACGGCTAGCCAAAAGCGGTGTGCCTGTACGAAAGAATTTAACTCTTCAAAAATGCATGCAAACTAAAAACGGTACGAAGTTTATTTGTTTAAAAACGGACGCGTAAAATCTGTTTTAGCTTGCTTTCTGGATTAAAAACGGACGCGGAGAATCTGTTTTAGCTTGCTTTCTGGATTAAAAACGGACGCGGAGAATCTGTTTTAGCTTGCTTTCTGGATTAAAAACGGACGCGTAGAATCTGTTTTAACTTGAAATAATTTTTATCACGAGTCGTTGCCTTGGTTAAGAAACTTTTCAGATGGCGCCTAATAGGTATTGGTGTTTTTTTATGAAGCAATTTTTCACTGAATTCTGCTAGTCAGTTATTGAGAAATACCATAAATGTATAATGGCGTTGGCGGCAGACTGGCTATCTACCATTTTTGCGTAATGTGTCTTAGATCTTTCCGTAAGTAAGTACTGTAGTTCAAAACGTTAATAATCTAGTCGTAATCTCATCTCGGCGACAATCAATGTCAAATACTGGAAATTAGAGGTATTTTTGACAGATTGATAAAGAAAGAAAGAATGTTCGTTTATTTATGGTAAACATAACGCAGAGAAAACCACATACACAAAAAAGTTAGTTACCTCCATACAAACTTTTATGAAAATTGGTCCAGCCGTTTGACCGTGAAGAAGTAACAAACATATAAACACACACACACTCAAACTTTCGCCTTTATAATATTAGTGTGATAATTGGTCCTTACAACCCAGCATCCTAATTGCGTAAGACGCTATCAATCGGAACCTGAATCATTTTGAAGCAAATTGCTAATCCATTACTTCATAAGTTCGAAAAATTTGTCTGCTCAACACGTAAATAACGCAATGAATGTTGTTGAACTGTCAAAATGAAACCGATTCCGATTGATAAATGTGTTACGCAATCGCCCCGCATGTGATGAAAACTAGGTTCCCGTTAAATTTAAACTCCAGTATAACTCGAACTCAAATGCTCGTTAAAGTAATGCCCTTTTATCTGCAACTTATCTCTTACAAAAATCTTCAATACTCACTTCAGTTATCGCCCTTTTTACAGCGTCTTAGACTTCTTTCCGTCCGTGAAACATCGGATTTGGGCATTTAAATGAGGTTGGTTTATTATGTTGGGCATTTTCTGCTATCTAATCTGCATTTATTCGCCGTTTCTTTGTATTACGGTGGAATGTGGCTGCCAAAAGGTAATTTGGTAGCCTCTGGGCCTGTGCAGGACTGACGGCAAGAAGCCGGACGGGCTGACCCTGGTGGTTGTCAAAACGGTGAAAGAAAACATCGTGAGGAAACTGACATGTCCTAGAACCAAAAATTGGAAGACATGTGACATCTACCAACCCGGACTGGGTCCGCGTGGTTGTTTACGACCCACTCCCTTTCACAAGATAGGAGGCCTGCGTCCCAGCAGTGGGAACATTATAAGACTGATCATTACTTAGCTTTAAGCAACGTTTATAAATAAACCCCGAAGTCAGTAATTAGGTTAAACTAATTCTCCCAAAAACTCTTGCACTGAAGCCCATTTGTCTTAGACCCAGGGGACTCATCTCACTGTGTCTAGGTAGGTACATATGGTGGACACGTATACAACTAGATGGACTGACCCCTTGAATCAGCGGGAAAATTGCGTAACACATTAAGGGGCCGTCTCCACGAGCGAGAGAATCGCGGCGATAGTCTCGCCGCGATGATATCGCCATGTGGAAACATGTTCTAAGAGAGTGTATTGAAATACGTGGCACGACGATAATATCGCCGCGATTCTCTCGCTCGTGGAGACGGCCCCTAACAGTAGCAATGGCTTTCATTTTGACAGTTCAACAACATTCATTGCGTTATTTACGTTGTTGAGCACGATAAATTTGTATTATTATGATGCAATGGATTAGCAATATCCTTTCAAAACGATTCAGATTGATATTGATAGTATGTTACGCAATCAGGGTGCAGGTCAGGGGAGCGTTGAATTTAAAATTGTACAATTTTGATATTTTTTTGATAATTATGTATTTTATTTATTGTAAAGTAAGGTGATCCGTCAGAAAACCAAAATTGTCGACATAGCTCACAGAATAAGCAAGCACGGATGTTTATATAAAACGAAAACGTAATGCTTATTAAAAATTGATTTTTTCACTAAACCGTCAATAGTAAAAAAAAAACATTATCAAAGTAATTCATGATCAAAAGACAGCCTGTGTATGGCTTAAGACCGACAGGTTAATTTCCTGCAAAGAGCTTAGACACGTTATCGGCATATCAGAAGGCTTTTTACAAGTCTTATGAGTAAAGTAATCACTTTTTCTGGCATAAAAGCCAAGAAAATACTGCCTACAAAAATAATTATAAAAACGTAACGTCAAAAATGTGAGCCTAGTATCTTTTGCTAGCGACTTTGTCTGCTTGGATTTTCGATTTTCCTACACAAAATTTAACAACTTTTTTTACTTCCTTAGTGGTTGATTTTGTTCAAACATGTTTGTTTATCTTCTTTTTCTGAGTTCTAGCTCTCTAGTTGCATTTGAATATTTCTTTTCTTCACGTCAATGACGCATATTTTGTCCGACCAGTACGTATAGACTGGACAGATCTCGTCGTGTGACTCGTTTGCATTTCACTAAAATCGATTCAGGGGTTTAGCCGTGAAAACTTATAAGACCGATCGTGTACCTTTCACATCATCATCATAATCTGTCAAACCTTTTCCCAACTATGTTGAGGTCGGTTTCCAGTCTCACCGGATCCAGCTGAGTACCAGTTTAACTTTTGTATGTAGGGGTAGTCTTCAGAACAGTGTCATTGTCATATTGATCAGTGTCATAGAATATAAGTTATATTAAAATAAGAAATATCACGTAGACGAAGTCGCAGGCAGAAGTCTTATAATATTTAGAGGTATAGTTTATAGAAGGGACATGTAAAAATGTCTGGGCAATCTGTCGTCAGGTATAACGTATGTCGTACGAAAACTGATATCTACTTAATTGAATTTTCTTAGAGATAGGAATTTTCTTGAGCGAAGACATGTTTATTTTATGAAAGCAAGTCAACAAGACTAATCCCATTAAATTGAATACTCTTAAATCTTGGTTCTGTATTTCATATATTTTTGATCAGATTGTTTTAAGATCTCCGTGAATCCGGAGATTCTGATTAAAAGGCGTGTACAGATAGTGTTATCCATGAAGACGCGCCCCACTCTTCTTCCTAATCGCTAGTGGTTATCGCTAGTTAATTCCGCTAGTGTTTTAGTTTTTTCGATACACACTAATGAACAACTAATAAGTAACTATCGTTATACTAATAACGATATATTGATAATATTGTTAGTGAATAGTTTAAGATTTCGTTCCGTTTGTCAGTATCGTTATAGCCAAGGAACTAATTTTTTTGCGATCCTCGTGGAACGGTACAAATTATCGGTATTGAAACTACGCGTAACGTTATTTTGAGTAACGTTTCAAGTCCCTGCTTTTAACACCCTAAACTCGCTGTTTATGACACCCGCGTGTAAAAAGTTACCTCACTATAACTATCTACTTTAATCCCTCTAACGTCCACAATGAAACCCATAAAGGCGAACTATTCCCCATTCTTACGCCCCAAATGTCCACTGACCCACTTACTGGAAGATTGCCCCAAAGGCCAAGCAATGTATGTAACGGAAAGAATTGAGTCAATTAACTGATATTCTTATTGTATCATCATGATTAGGTTATTGGAGAAAGGATTATGACGAATAGACTTTTTGTAGTACACTCAACCCACGTCCATGGAACATGGAAACAATTTTTATTGTTAACAGTAAGGTCGATTTTCGCAGGTCAAGTTACTACTGATTAGCTGTTAACTATACAGATTTTCCTGCGACTTCGTCAGAGTGAAAGTTTCATTTTCCAATATAAAGTTGAACAGTATACATTATGTGCGAGTATAATATCAACTTAATGGCAGTGTAAATTAAGTTGATTTCAAAATGAATAGTTCTAGTGAAAAGGTCATAAGAATGTTTGAAGTTGTAGCGCAGGCCTACGCTGTCCTCCCATACCTACTGTAACTTGAAAACATTGTAAAAGCCAATTATGTTTAAAAGAGTAACCATGGAGTTTCTTGCCGGTTCTTCTCCATAGGAAACGACCAATTGGAACCGTGCACCTAGCTTCTGACGTTTCATAAGTGCCCATGTTGGTTTATGTGAAATAAAAATATTTTGATTTGATTTGATTTGAGCGTAAACTAAACAATAATGTTTAGTTTACGCTACAACTTCAAACATTCAAAACATCTTTAATACATACACATAAGTGTATGTATTAAAGATGTTTTTCCAGAAACACATATTTGTTTACATGTTTGGAAACTAGGTTGCGAACTAAGTTTAGGAGTAGTTTCTGTGGTTTAAATGATGTTCAAATTTTCCGTTCTGTGGATTATATATAATCCAGGAGCTTAGCCTGTCGGCAGACTCGACAGGCTCCTTGTAGAAGGCGCGTGTCCCAGCAGTGGGAACATTAAAGGCTCCTTATGCAACGCTATGCTAATTTAACAAACAGAAAGCGGCAATTCGCATTTATATCGCAAGTTATAGGAGCGCTAACAATCATTTCAGGTATTCGGTTCGCTAGACATTGTGTGATTGAGTTTGTCGAGCTATTTTTGGAGAGCTGTGGATGTTACATTGCTAACTTAACTAGGTAGGTACCTGCCGACTAAAACAAAAGAAGATTATTACTATATTTATTCCTATTTAAAGGCAGAGTTAGGAAAGTTGGTCAGTCTACATGATTATCATAACATGTTCTGAATCTCTGTATTTAACATACGTATACGGTTTCTGGGCTTTGCCCAGCAGTGGGACAGTACAGGCTAAGGGAAAAAAAAACATACTAGCAGCGCCCCGCGGTTCCACCCGGTCACCCGCATAAGTTTCGATCCCGTGGGAATATCGGGATAAAAACTATCATATCGACGATGAAATGACAAGAACTCCTAACTGACATTTTTTTCAATTTTACTTTTTTTACGTAGATACTTTAAATAATCGTTTGTAAAGTCTATCTACGTAAAAAAAGTAAAATTGAAAAAAATTTCAGTTAGGAGTTCTTATCATTTCATCGTCGATATGTCCTTTCCCGGGACTCAAACTATCTCTTTACCAAATTTCATCTAAATCAGTTCAGCGGTTTAAGCATGAAGAGGCAACAGACAGACAAACAGACACACTTTCGCATTTTTAATATTAGTATGGATGGATGAATGTAAACATTAAATGTTATTATTTATTTACAATTTTCTAAAATAGCATCTTGAAGCAACCTGTACTTAAAGAACTGTAGCACAAGGGTCATCTGCTGGGGTCACGGATCATAACATCGTATCAATGAAATTAAAACGAATAACGTGCAAAGAGTATGCAAATCGAAGGAAAGAGAGAGAGCCCTGCGTCGGCGACCGGCGCAGCCGGTAGTTTTCAAATTACGAATTATTTTATGTTCTTATCTAATACAGAATGATTTTTTACCGGTTTCAAATTTTTACAGGGTGTTCTACCCTTGAATATAAACAACTTTCACTATGGGATCAACTCTGAAATCACGAAAAAAAAGTCAGCTGTTTCGTACATTTTGGTCAAGTAGATATTGAAGTTTTGTATTAAACAGCTGATTCTTATTCATGGGTAGAACACCCTGTAAAAATTTGAAACCGGTAAAAAAGATCATCCGGTATATAAAATTCAAAGTCCTGACTGACTGATATATCAACGCACAGCCTAAACCGCTGGTTCTAGAGACATGAAATTTGGAGGGTGTGTTCTTTATGAAGAGTAGGTATCCACCAAGGAAGGGTTTTTCAAAATTCCACCCCTAAAAGGGTGAATGGGGGAAGGGTGAAATTACACACGGATGAAGTCGCGGGCAGCAGCTGGTTTCGTATATAAAACGAGCCCCTCACTTCGAAAACTAATTACAAATAGGTGACGACAGGTCAACAATTAATCATAATAACTTTGCACTATGTAATCAATCACCGTTGTTATGTAAACACGAGTGTAGGTAATCTATCTGTAAGTATACAGGAAAAAATGGAAAAGGTTATTATTTGTGATACCTGATGGGCTATTGCGTAACATATTATCAATCGGAATCGGTTTCATTTTGACAGTTCAACAACATTCATTGCGTCATTTACGTGTTGAGCAGACAAATTTTTCGAGCTTATGAAGCAATGGATTAGCAATTTGCTTCAAAATGATTCAGATTCCGATTGATAGTGTGTTACGCAATTAGGGTGCTGGCTTTTGTATTGCTTTTGTTTTGTTTTTCCTACGAAATGTATGAGAACAGTTTTTCGCGATTTCTGACTTTTCAAGTACTCAAACGTCAACTGGTCCCATAGAGGTTTTGATCCTTATACGAAACAGGATCTAATGGCATCAACATTTTTTTTTTGTGAAAATTGCCCATTTTGTTGCTGGCTGTAATTTTTTTAACTCCCGACGCATAGAGAGGGGTATTATAAGTTTGACCTCTATGTGTGTGTGTGTCTGTGGCACCGTAGGTCTTAAACGGGTGAACCGATTTCAATGCGGTTTTTTTTTTATCTGTTAATGCCTAACTAAATTTCTCAAAAAGTTATGAATAGTCTCCTAAGACCGGTTGCCCGTAGCTGCAACGAATAAGCTGCCCTTATTGCCCCATAAGAGCAGTGGTGGCCAAGTGGTAACGGCCGCGACTTACGAGGTCGTAGGGTCGAACCCAGACAGGCGCTTTACTTTGTGTAAATTATTCAATCACCACTGCTCTCAAAACGGTGAAGGAAAACATCGTGAGGAAACCGGCATGTCCTAGAACCAAAAATTCGAAGACATGTGACATCTGCCAACCCGCACTGAGCCCGCGTGGTAGATTACGGCCCATTCCCTCTCACCGAGAGGAGGCCTGTGTCCCAGCTGTGGGAACATTATGTATGATTATGTTATTGCCCCATCTAAAAATCCACCCTGTATACTTACGCGCATATACTTACTATATTCAATTTGGGCATGTTCCATCCGCAATTTCTCAATAGGCTGGGGTACAGGGTGGCGGGACATCGATGCGAAAACTGTTACCTTGGATTCAGTACATGATTCTGAACAATATTAAAAAAAACACCTAGAGGCTAATGGAGCTAGGGGCTCTAGGAGTCTAGACTCATATGCCGAATTCAGAGTTACACTGTCAGCCTTCAAAGACAAAGATGACATCGTCAGCCTTCAAAGCGAGAGTCTTTACTCCTTGACTGTACTAATGATGAAATTTGGCAGTGGGTCCAGTCGACCTATTCAAAATTTGATTTAGTCAACTGGACCCGCGGGATCAGTTCGTGTGGGTCCAGCTGACCAAAGACTCGAACAGTCATCTTCAGGGCACGCTCGTTCCATCATAGACCTCAAATTCAAATTAATTTATTGTTTGCTACACTCCGTATTAAAAAACACATCACCTAAGTATCGGGCCCTGAATATTGTGTGGTGTAATAGGGTTTAACATATCCATAAGCCGTATAATATCGTAGTAATTCAAAATCTATTATTATTAATATCATTACTCATGCCAAAATACATTACAACTCATCGATCGCTATCCCATCGCTTTCCACCAGGCGAGATCAAGATTAAAAGCAAGCCCATGCAGCATAAAAAAAATAGTGACCTTAAACTGCTCACGTCATAAAAGAACTGGCTTCCTCAATTTCGTTTAAGTAGATAGGTATCTAAAGTGCAGTGTAAACCTACGTTTTATTTGTAAACAAAATAATTGTGTAGTAAACGCGCTTGTATCATGTTTGTGCAAACAAAACTAAATGTTTATTAACCCGTTTAAATGTTTGAGTAACTACTCCATGTGTTTTTTGTTCGCGTGTCTTATGCCTTACTTAGTTGAAGTATGAAAGTTAGTATTAACTCGTTCTGTTATTATAAACTAGCAGCGCCCCGTGGTTTCACCCGCATACGTTTCGAAAGACGTGGCGCGATCTAATATCATAATAACGTTATTATTGTTTTCCTCGGGAACAGAACTTTTTCGGGATGAAAGGTACCCTATGTCCGTTTCTGTACACCTGGCAGCGTATATGCAAAATTCAGGATGTTCCGTTCAGTGGTTTAGGCGTGAAAAGGTAACAAACAAACTTAGTTAGGATAGTTAGGAGGATGAAATCCGGTCTATCGACACTCTAGACTCACAAAATGTATTAGACTATTAGTCTGAAGTTTCTAATGTAATTCAATCATGATTCGAAAGGGTTCACTAATGTTTCACCAAAAGTCCATTGGTTCTAAACTAAAAATTTGTCAATGGACTATTATTCAATTTGAATTTGTCAATTTGTCAATGGAATATTTGCGGAAAACTATTTATTTCACAAACAGAGTTGTTTGTGAAATAAATAGTATTCCGCAAATATTTTATTTTATAAACACTCGCTTTACTAACATTTATTTGGCAAATTATTTTCTATAGATGTTTCGGATGATATTTAATCATTTATACATTTTTCATTTAATATTTAGATTCTTTTGGAAAAACCACGTTTATACAAAATATCATTTTATAATACACTAGCGACTAGCATTAAAATCCGTTGCGTATAGTTTAAAAGATCTAAGCTTACAGACAGCGGGAGCGACTTTGTTTTTATACTATGTAAAGATTTTCTAAACCAGTCACAAAGTGATCATGACGGTATTTTCCATTTGGGTCAAATATTTTACAAGCAAATATTTTTTTCTATATAATTTAGTCGTTTCTGGCACTCGGCGGCCGCTGCCGCGGCACCGCTCGCTTCGCTCGCTCGGCTCGTGCGTAGGGGTCGCAGTTTTATCCTAAACTAGCCTAACAATAAAAAAAAAATTACCTAATCTAACTAGTTCGGTTCCGGGTAGCCCATTAAAAATAGTCTCTTTTTTCTATTAGCGCAAATCGATGAACAAATGGGTTTCATTTTTAGGAAATTGCGTAATTAATAAGTCAATATGTAAAACGTTTTTATCCCAAACGTTTTTTTATGAGATAAAATTAATCAAAAAAATAATACAACCGAATTGAGAACCTCCTCCTTTTTTTGAAGTCGGTTAAAAAGTGAATTGTTTGTCAAATAACACGTTATTAAACAAAAGCTTATCGGGTAATTATTTTGTGAAGTGAATTATTTGGCAAACTTGTTATTGTATAATGATGAAATGATAAATCATGTTTTTGCCAATCGTTGCTTGTCAAGTAAAAATTTGTAAATAATTTTTTGGTGTGAACTGACAGGGCACCGATTCGAAAGACACGTGGCGCCATCCTAGCTTCAATATTATAAATGCGAAAGTAAGTTTGTTTGTTTTTCATTCTAAAATAAAAGCAATAACCAAACAAACGATGAGGGCGCCACTGTGCGGTCGGCGCCGTCTTAAGAGTTTTCTATTCTGTAAAGTTCTCTTCGAACCTCACTCAAGTCACCGCATAAAATTTGAAAGCGAACTCATTTGATAATAATATTATTATTAATTTATTTTTAATATTTAAGTTAGTAAGAGCTGATTTATCAATCTGAAGAGTTCTAATAAAGCTGAAAAGTTTGTTGGATTGGAACGCGCTAATGTCAAGAATAACCAGGAGGATTAAAAAATATATATTTGCATTTGATAACCGAATTCTCGAGAAAGGTTATTTAATATCACGCCACGAATACGAGCTGAGCAAAAAAAAAAAGTCAGAAAACGTAGTAATAGCATATACAGGGTGGGCAAAAAATCGTGGATCAAACGAAACAGGGCGTTGGGGTTATTTGTAGTAAAAAATATGTTTGTGCGAGAGCCCTAACTTGATCTCCTTAAAAGTTATGACAATTTGAGTGTTTACAGTAAGGTTCTAAAGTTACAAATAATTTTTTTTGAGCCTTAAAAGATATTGAAAAAAGTGCCAATACTGATAAATCATGGTACCCACTGTCATAAAAGCACTGTTGTAGTGATAATACTTTTGTTTAATTTTTTTTTTTTTACTGTACATAACCTCAACTATCGCCCTGTTTCGTTTGATCCACGATTTTTTTGGTCCATCCTGTATAATAGGATATATGCGACGCAGCGGGTCGGGGACGAAGTCGCGGGTAGAATATACCTGACGATGAGAAATCAACCCTAAATCATTACAGTTTCACACCTCGAATGTCGATATAAGAAAGAAGAAAGAAAGAAAAAGTATTTATTGCGACTCGCATAGGATGATCACAAACTAAACTAAACACAGTTAAAAATATACATAAAAAATCCAAGTTATATAACTAAAACAAAGTAATAAAAAGAAAAATAAAATAAAAAGTCCTATACGAGGCCAAAAGGCTCCTATCTCAGCATGATGTTGCAACACCTAGTCATGTTGTAAGAACGAGAACAGCTTTATGTGTGAAGCCCAATCCGGCGTGAAAAGATTTGCAAGTCAGCAAGGCTGATGACTACCCAAGGTGTGTCTAAGTTACTAAAGGCAATTTCATTTTAACCCACACCTTGAAGTTCAGGCCATGTCATAAGCAAACTATAGTTAATCACAGCCAACGAAAGTTTTGAGCTAGTATTTTGATCCAAATGGTGTACGAAGAAATGTATGTATGAAGTAAGTATAGCAGTGTTCATTAGATCAGAGGGGCAATTCTAGTAATTTTAAGAACGTTCACAGTCTAATCTCAGTCTCAATCTGTAAAAAATACCTCTAATTTCCCTACATTTTGACGAGTTTTTGACAGATTCAGACTGTGTACGTTCTTAAAATTACGAGAATTGCCCCTCAAATAATTTACATTCCATTGCCACTTAATCAGTTATTTACTTTAGTGAAACGTAGTGTAAGTTGATTTTTGAATGACCATTTGTTTATTTTGTAACAAAAACGTCGTAATAAGTTTTTGGTTGCAATGGAATTTGAACTTTGTCTAGTATGACATTCAGTTTGTTGTTCCATAACTTGAAAATTATCTCAAATTCTTAATTCAAATATAGAAAAGTTCTGGCGTTTATTTTTAAAACTTACGGTATATTAGTCATAATACACACCATATCAGTAGTCGACTTTTTACTGTCAAAATATTGTTTAACCAAAGTAAATATTTTGTCTTTGGGCTGACTACGTACACGCGATGTTATTTGTCAAAGCTTATGGTCGCGTTGTTTTTTAAATGTTAAAATAAATGTGTGTTTTGAGTCTACTTTTTTAGAGTCATATATAGGGTGACTGGTATTTAGTGACCGATACATAAACACGAAAATAATCTGCTGTTTAGTCGTTTATGTTCGCCTAACTGGTCAAAATGTACCTACTGAACAGCAGTTTTTTTTTTCGCGATTTCAGGTTTGGTCCCATAGTAAAAGTTGTTTGTTATCACGAGTACAATCACGTGTTTAGGTATCGGTCACTAATTAGCAGTCACCCTATATAAGATTTACGGCAATACAAAAGCCAGACATCACAAATAACCTTTTCCCATATTTTCCTGTATAATTACAGATCACCCTATTATATCCAGTTGCGTGAGTTGCGTCTGACAATTTACTAACATTTTTTATGGATTCCCATGGCTCTAGGAAACGCAATCTCGAAAAGGCCTGATGTTTACAAAATATAAGACGATTACCTTAAGGGGGAAGCGCCAGGGAGTTGATTGCGAAATTCAAATTTCCAGACGTTTTTTGCAATTTAATCTACAACAAATAATAAAAGGAGGTTAATCTCAGGTTGTATGTAGAACAAAATATGATACGCGACCATAACAAGTATTTATTTACAGAATTATAATCATTAAAATCATCATTAGAACCCTCTAAGTTCACATAACGTAAGAAAAAATAAATTATGCGAACTGCACTGACGCTTCGCCCTTAAGTAGGTGTAGTTTCCATTTTAATGAAGTTTAAAAATATAATTTAAAGAAACGCATTATTATCGTCACACAAATCGTCATTAAACTGATTACGTCAAAACTCTATCGCACAAAACCGCGTACCAGCTATTCTTAAATAAAACACGGTATCTGAAATACTCTGTAAGTGTGTACAATTAATCGTACAATTTTATTATTGTATGTAGTAGTCAGCATTTACTTTGTTATACAATACTGACATCATAATAACTTATTTTATTACATAAGTGAAGCTTACCTACGTTTATTAGGTCAGCGGAATTAGAAATAGGTTAATAAGGGATTATAAAGAACATTCTTTATTTAAATCTATCCCTCAAGAAAAAAAGAAAGCTAAAAGAAAAAGAAAGTCGAAAATAGAGGAGGCATAACGCTTTTTCTCGCTACCAGTTTACTCCTACCGCAAGCCGCGGTAAAGCATTTCGTTCCAATAAATCTCTGTATATGTTACGGCTAATAGCCGAAGTGCGGTTACACCTAGTTTTAGCCCGGTACAACTAGGTGCAGCATCCTACGTCGACCGGGGCTCCTATTTCTGTGTAAAGGTTTTAAAGTAACCGAACCAAACCTAACCTTTGGGTGCCTTTCGATCGCTCTTGCATCCTACGTCGCCTATCGACCGACCGCAACCATGCAACCGATATCACCCGAAGTACACACGAACCGCATGTGGCCGGCTGCGCCTAGTATCTACTAAAACTAGTACCCGGCTAAAACTAGGTGTAGCCGCACTTAGGCTATTAGCTTATAATCTTTTAATTGTTAGATTTGTCTTCGCCCCGAATAGCATAAAAATTATTAAAACATGGGAAAAAAATAACAAAAAATTAAAATCTGAGGCGGTACAAAGTTCTCCAGGTCAGCTAGTAAATAATAAACAATCCCAAACCAATCCAAACAAGAACCTCTCATCATCAGCATCATCAGCCTATAGCAATCCACTGCTGGACATAGGCCTCTCCTATTGCACGCCATTCAACTCGATTTTCGGCAACTCTCATCCAGCTGCTACCAGCCATCCTGCTAAGATCGTCGCTCCACCTAGCCTGAGGGCGTCCCACGTTACGTTTACCGATTCGCGGTCTCCACTCAACAACACGTCTACCCCAGCGGTCATCGGTTCTACGGCTAATATGAATAAGACCCTCTAACTGGACTCAAAAATAGTTTCTAGGAAACCCAGGGTCGTAACTCCATCGTTATGACAGTCACCATTATCCACGTCCCATCGCGTCCTAGTAGAAAAGGTTGTAAAACAAAATGGCGTATGTTAGCCCCGCCATAAATGGACTAACGACCTTTTGCTCTCATGGCTCTCTAATGGCTTACAGATATTGTTTTATATCGTTGTTTCGACGGTGCGATAAAGATGGACTGAGTTGGCATTTTTTTTATTCAAGTTCGGACAAAAACCTGAGGGGCAATTCTCGTAATTTTTAAGAACGTTCACAGTCTGATCTCAGTCTCAATTCGTCAAAAATACCTCTATTTTCCCTACATTTTGACAAGTTTTTGACATTTTTTTGTCGCTGAGATGAGACTGCGATAAGATTTTGAAAATTTTGAAAAATGAAGCGATGTTATTAGTTGGTTTCACACACATCTCTCGCTACGCATCCTCGCTCTTCTCTGGTGGAATGGCAGCCTAAGTCTAGCGCACATTACAGCTACAACGCGCCGCAGCGTAACGCATTTTCATAAAAAAAATGCGGTGCGGCTCGCATATAGTGTCCTTTGTTTCATTAAAAAATGTACGAAAATGATGAACGAAGATTTTTGCAATGCATTGTCGGTGCGGCATATCCCAATCTGCACATTAGACCTTCAAAAATAGATAAATGAGGCAAGGATGGAAATCAGAAAGAAATCAATAAAGACGTGAACATAAACGTTTTGGGGTGTAATAAAGTTGCTTTTTCTCAAAGCAGTAGTGCTATTCTATAAAAATCTCACCGTGATAATTTGGGTGAAGTGAGCTTAAAGTGAGCTGTCATTAGTGTCAATCCCTAACATCAGATGGATTGACAGCTCACTTCACCTAACTTCTCACGGTGATATAACAGAATCGACCGGCAGGATATTACTAAGGTACCCATAAGACCTAGAAGTCGTACCTTATAATAAGTAGGTCGTGCCTTTAATTTCCGTTTGACGCAAATGCTAGACAGCTACTGTGTATGTTGGAAAATGTATGTCCCATATGCCACATCTTCAAATAAATATAAATCTGGGGGCACGGCAGTGCCTCCGCCAAGTCGAGCAAAAACCGGCACGGCCGCGGCCGTACCATCCTATTCTCGAAACAGTTCTAATTTATACTCAGATAAAGAACACCCATTGTATTGTATTAACCAATAACTGGGTTGTGGAGGTCAGATAGTCAGTCGTCCATGTAAAATACTGGTATTCAGCTGCATCCGGTTAGACTGGAAGCCGACCCCAACATAGTTGGGAAAAGGCTAGGCAGTTGATGTAAAGAACACATATTCATCATCATCATTATCAACAGCCCGACTCACGACTCCTGAGCGTAGACTTCTCTTCTTAACCAACTTCAAAAAAAGGAGGAGGTTATCAATACGGCTGTTTTTTTTATTGTAATCAGAACTCCGTTTATATTTCAAGTAAACGAAATTGTTTTTGTTTATGCGATATCCCCGGCAATTGTAAATCGATTTCAAAAATATTTATTTTAATATCTAGGGTATGCCTCAGAGGTGGTGCCATATATTTTTTATTAACTTTGCTTGGGTAGTTTTTGAGTTAGCTTCAATACTACGTATTTTTGCCACTTAATTTAAATGGATGATGTTATAATAACTTGCTGTCCCTGATATTTACATAGCAAGTATTGTTATACGAATTTGTGTGGGGTAAGTACAACTTAAAAATTAAAAATGTAATCATAATATGCTGTGTCGGGGCGGCTGCTGCTGGTGCGGAAAACCTCAAACGGCGCAAATACTCCAATCTCTTTGGAACTTATATATTTGAGCCGTTTGGGGTTGAAACACTAGGGTCATGGGGCCCGAGTGCCCACTTAGTATTTCGAGACATCGCCAAGCGGTTGGTCGACTCTTCACGTGACCAGAGGGCTGGCCTATTTTTTGGCCAAAGAATCAGTATTGCCATACAACGTGGCAATGCTGCCAGCCTTTTGGGCACGTTTCCTATTGACAGCGATGCGGACGAATTTTTTGATGCCCTTTGATTATTTCCCCTCCCTTTTTATATACTTGTACATATTATTATTTTAAGACAGCTTTTAAATATTGTAATCATATGCGGATAGTAATCTATAGATTGGTACAGCTTTGCCGAAAACTGCGGGGATTACAGGCTGCTGATATTTTGTAACGTTCGAAGAAGTTCGCATGTTTTAAGATTTATAATCCGCTCTTAAACGTTTATAAATTCAAACCAGCACCCGCGTAAAACACTGTCAACCATAATCTGAATCATTTTGAAGGATATTGCTAATCCATTGCTTTATATTTTCTAAAAATATGTCTGCTCCACAACGTAAATAACGCAATGAATGTTTCTGATCTGTCAAAATAAAATCCATTGGTACTGTTACGCAATTACCCGCTGTATGGATAATAATATAAGGTTGAAGTTTCAAATTAGATATCGCGGCGGGATTTTATCGCGCACTGGATTTTCAGCTCTCGGTGTAGCATTGAGAATCAAACATACTGCATCACAGCGCGTCGAAAAAACACTATTGGATTTTCAACTTTCGGCCCTTAGCAATGCGTTGAAAATCGAGTGCGCGAAAAAAAATCGCCCGTGCATACCTGGTCTTAGATTCAAGAATAAACTGCATTAAATAACCATTTTCCAACTATGAAACATATTATTCGCAAGCCATTTTGAAATCATAATGCGCCATTATGACGTTTTCACATTTGACCTGTCGACACATAGGTAAGTTAACATCACTATTATTCCCATACGAAATGAAATCATGACGCACCGATTGTATTGTGGGTACTTTTGGTAGGTACGTCTATTTGTAAGTGTACAATGGGCAAAATAAACAGCAGGTGATGCAGTTCATATATTTATTTATGGGTTTGTGACTTAGTAATAACGGCCGCACATATCGATCGATCAGGTTAAGTTATACTTTCCGCGGTGGGACCGTGGATGGGTGGTGATCTTTACATACCAAGACCGAAGTAAGTAATCACATTAAGAGACTGCTTAAGTCATACGTATCGTTTACTATTTTATAGCTCGTGTGATCTAAACCTGCACATAAGTCACGGTTTTCTGTGTAAAAATGGACTACTTACTTAAGCGGGTTTAGGCCAAACAGTGGTATAAAAATTATTTTAAACACCTATCAATTATTTCATCTGTAATAATATTAATTTACCTAATGCAGGTTTGATTAAGTCACCTGCATCCGTCAAGGGGGTGATTCTACCCGTTATACTAAACAACTTTCGCTGTGAAATTCATATCCGATCCGTGAAAAACTACTAAATAGGGATGACGACACGGGGTAAAGTAAACGAAATTCTATTTAGTCCGTCAGTTAGATTATCAAAAAATAATGGACACATATTTTTTATTGTGTCAATCAACCAAAAAATTACAAAGATAAAGCGTGTCAAAGTTTGGGAGTGGGGGCTTGTGACGTGAAATTGTACCAAAACGTGACGTCATGCGACATTTCAAATCAATATATCTCTGTAATGTTTTGATTATGTGAAAAAAGAAAAATTACGTGCCCAATACTTTTTAATAATCTACCTGATAGACGAAGACAAAAAAGTTAGTCGTCATCCCTATTACCACCCTGTATTTAGTCTGTAAACCTGACTGTTTTGCCGTGTATACTTGCTAAGTGTAAGAATAGACCGGTATGAACTAAGAGCTATTTATGTGTGTAATTGTTAAATTGGTCCAAACGTTGCATTGGCGTGGTGAGAGTGTTTCAGGAATGTTTAGAGTTTAGGTACAAATAGACCACGGCATTTCTTAACACCTGCTTTTCAAATTAATCTTGTTTAAAGCAGAGACAACATGAGTTTTTTTTTTATAGAGTGAGCACCTATCGGCTATGGCGTCCATGCCAATTCTTCTCCATATGAAACTACCTTTTGGAAGGGGCAACTAGATTGCAATATTATTATTTTTTTTTCAAAATCTAAAGACATTTATTCAAACTTGGCTGAGAATCAGCACTTTTCGAACGTCAAAATTACAAAAGACAGTCTCCCCCAAAGCGCCCGCCCTTTGCCACTTCCTTGCGCTTTCGCTTTTTCTGGTATTGCCTACATTTAAAAGTGCCTTTAAATGTTCTAATTTAAATAAACCATTTGACTTCGCATTTTTTTGTTCTGTGCCAAATCAATCTAGTTTGAAAAAGGAGAAATATAATTTCTACTTACCGTTTCAGTTCGTTAGAGCAATAAGCTCACAGTTTTTTCTTTAAATTACTAACAGAGGTTACCTATTTGCGCTGTATAAAGAAAAGAAAGAAAGAATATACGTTTATTTGTAAACTTGACGCAGACAAGGACCAGAAACACAAAAAGAACAAGTTGGGAGTCAAATATGCATCATATCCACCAAAAACGGCCATCGCTCAGTATATATTTTTTATTTAATGATTATTATAATACAGAGGTCTTACTTAATTCTAAAATCGCCAAATTTTTACGTTTGATATACCTACTATTTATAATTATATTATACTGTTATGGTTTAATCTTATACAATGTAATCTGCATTCGCGATTTATTTGCCAAAAATGTAAACAAACACGAGTTTATAGAAAAACAACTTTAAACCCTACATAGTAAAGTTTTTCAATAGTGCTAGTCACTCAACTTAATTGCCATTTAAATAAAGTTGATATTTGTTTGATTTGAAATAATATTAATTTGAAACAAGTTTGAATAGACTTTATTTAGTTCTGTTTGCTATCCTGTATAATGTTTTTCAATTAACTCAATAGCAACACACACACACCCTCACAAACTCTCCAACACAAACGCTCCTCACAGTTAGCTTTTAAGCCCCTTTAATAGGTAAATATGTTTGTTAGCATCAAAGTTATTACGCAGTTATGAATATTTTGTAAAACGTGTCAATCCCTTAAAAGTACACTGTCCTTCAAGATACAGGGTTTTCCTAGTTTGAAGGGCAGGGGTCTTCTCAAATGTAATAGCCATACCTACCCATCCTCTTTTGAATTAACACTGACGTTACCTAGGCTAAGTCATCATCTGCCTAGCCTTTTCCCAACTATGTTGGGGTCGGCTTCCAGTCTTACCGGATGCAGCTGAATACCAGTATTTTACATGGAGCGACTGCCTATCTGACCTCCACAACCCAGTTACTGGGTAATACGATACCCCTTGGTAAGACTGGTTGTCAGACTTTCGGGCTTCTGACTACCCGTAACGACTGGCAAAGATCCACGAATAACAGCCGGGACCAACGGCTTAACGTGCTTTCCGAGGCACGGAGGGGTCTCGGTATGTAAAGATGGTCACCCATCCACAGACCAACCGCGGCAAGCGTAGCTTAACCTGATCGGTCGACCTGTGCGGCTGTTATTATTTAGCCACGGGCCCCTCCGGTTACCTAGGCTAAGTCTTTTAGTAAAATAAATAATTACTTACTTTAAAAAAAAAATTGTCTTAAGTGATCCTTTGCTAATTTTTACTTTTTCTGATATGACCCTATTATCGATATCCGTGGATACGACCCTATGCGAGAAAGACCGTCAACGTCCACGTCAACGCCGGCTGTAACTGGAAACCAACCCTGGGGCCAGCGTTGGTTTTCAGCGAGAGCCAGCGTTGACGTAATGTACTTCTTGTATCATGTACTTCCTTATTCCTGCACAGCTACCCAAAACCTAAATATTGCATCAAATTCTATTCCAGCTCAATATGGTTTTATTTTCGTCGCTAGAAACGGGGTCAGATGCAAATAGTCTCCATTTCAATGTAAGATGACGCGTCCAGGAGCTATCGAGCTAGTAACTCCCTCCTCCCTAATAAAGCACTATTCACACCATAGTGTACCTCGGAGTGAAGGTAGCTCATAATTAGATTCGCCGCGAATGAATGCTGCCTCGAATGAAAAGGTGTGAAAGAAACGTTGTTGAGAAAAGAAAGTACTTTTTAATAATTCAATTTTCGCGAGTCACTTTCTGCTTTTTTTTGGAGGATGAATGAAGAATGGAGATAAAATTTATCGTCGAGGCGGTTTGTTATGGTTTTTTTTCAAAGATTCCCAAGTCGGGTAACAATCCAGTCTTAGTAAGAGTGGTAGAATTTTATTTATTTTTTTGGTAAACGCTACTGCATTAAATTCAAATTCAAATTCAAATTCTTTATTGCGACAGTACGTCGGATGTGGTACAACGCCGAGTTGAAGCTTCGACCAGCAGTCAGCCTCAACCCGGCACTGAACCTCATCTGACGCACTGGAGCATAACGCAGACAGTTCCGACCTACCACGAACTATGTGGCACTTGGTTCCGACTCACTGGGACCTCAACTGGCCCCGGAAAGCATAGCAAGATACAAGACTCAGCCCACTATCGACCTCCGGTCTCCGGAGGGGAGTGATATAGCTGCATCTACACCGCCACATTCGAACTACGCATCATATTGACGTCACGCAAAATCCTGCATCGCGCAAGCAGAGTTTACCAAGCGACTAGCATGTATACAACAGCCCGACATGAATCTTCGGGCAATTGCCCACCAGCCACAACACTCGTCTGGTCGGCCTTTTCTATAGAGTATGAGTGAGCTTTACACCCTGTTCCTCATGCCTCCATCATCATCGTTTTCAGCCAAAAGACGTTCACTGCTGGACATAGGCCTCCCCAAACACCTCCACTTCGACCGGTTCTGTGCTTCTCGCATCCAACGGGTTCCTGCGGCCTTCACAAGGTCGTCGGTCCACCTTGTGGGAGGCCTTCCAACGCTACGTCTTCCGGTACGCGGTCGCCACTCCAGAACGTTTCTGGCTCCATCGGCCATTTGTTCTGCGAGGAATGTGCCCTGCCCACTGCCACTTAAGTTTGGCAATTCTTCGGGCTATGTCGGTTACCTTGGTTCTCCTGCGGATTTCCTCATTTCTGATTCGATCACACAGGGAAACTCCAAGCATAGCCCTCTCCATTGCCCTTTGGGTGACTTTTACCCATGCGTCCATAGTATAATTTAATAAGACACAAACATATAAGCATAATCAGCCCATAATGTTCCCACTGCTGGCATACAGGCCTCCTCTTGGTGAGAGGGAGTGGGCCCCGATATATGTAGAAGCAGAAGACAGAAAGTTAGATTCTTAGTTAGACACTTTTGACGTAAACCATCTATTACTAACGGTAGAAATCCAGGAAGAGACTGTTTTCGACATTGAACCTACTTCAATGTGTCGATATCTTTTTCTCAAGGAGACGCATGTGAACTATTTTATGACAAACACAAAGGAACTGTCTCGCATGTTTTAAAATAAAGTACTATATTTGCGTACGGAGTTTATTTTAGTAAGGTTTTCAATGCTTAGTGGTTTTATTTAATACTAGCTGTTACCCGCGACTTCGACGCGTGGAATTTAACAAAACGGTTTTTTTTTTCGAAAATAAAAGTAGCATACGTTACTCTTTATTACATCAGATATCTGCCAGTGAAAGCCCCGTAAAAATCGGTCTAGCCGTTTCAGAGATTAGCCGGAACAAACAGAGAGACAGACAAAAACTTGTAAAAATGCTATTTTGTTATACGTACCGTGTACTTATGCATCCATATGCATTTAGTAAAAAGCGGTTATTTTAATATTACAAACAGACACTCCAATTTTATTTATTTGTATAGATTAATCGACGTGTTCTATGTAAACTCACCATCTGCCTAGCCTTTTCCCAATAATGTTGGGGTCGGCTTCCAGTCTAACCGGATCCAGCTGAATACTAGTATTTTAACAGAACTAGAGAGAAACCAACAGAACACACACAATACAGACAGACTGGAGAGAACTAGAGTACCTATTGAAAGTATGTAATGGTTATTAAAATTTCTGCTAAAATCGACAATTGACAGCATCAAACAGTTTCCAATGATAAGCCATAGTGGCTAAGGGTCTACATAAGTGGGGGTCGGGTCTCGTATTAAAGTCTTAATAAAGCCGATACGGTCTTCAATAGATTTTTGTGAATACCCTTACCATACAGGGTTATTGGATAAACACCAACAACCTCTTAAGAGGTCGTTGTACTCATCATTATGAACAACTTTTACTATGGGACCAACCTGAAATCGCGAAAAAAAATCAGCTGTTCCCTACATTTTGACGAGTTAAACGAACATAAATGTAGGGAACAGCTGATTTTTTTTTGCGATTTCAGGTTTGGTCCCATAGTAAAAGTTGTTCATAATGATGAATACAATGACCTCTTAAGAGGTTGTTGGTGTTTTTCCAATAACCCTGTAGAACGATTTAGTTAAGTATACTTATATTCATATCGGTTGCTACATCAAAAAATTTAAAACTTCCGAAATCACTTTCTGACCAAAGTTGGACTATCCAAAATAATGAGTAGGTACATATAGCCTTTAATATGTATCGTTACTGCTACAGCTGTAATACTGCTTGTTAAAGGGTTTTTTGAAGTGAAAACTTCTTTAGGCGCGTTGGGCATTTTATGAGATGGGAAAAAAACCATTGAATTCGCGCCACTGTTACCGTAACTGACACCGCTTCGGATGTGTTCGGCTCTCCTCGGGATGTACTCGGTTTTAATGTATTTCCGATATGTCAGTGAGTGATGGCAAAGTATTCTGTTTGTGTTTTGTTTATATGACGATTAAAAAAATACACACATAATTGTTCAAGTTTTCATTTCTGTCGGCACTCCCGGAGTGTTTTTGTGTAAACTTCACAGACGTGATGACTTCACCCGAATTGAGAACCTCCTCCTTTTTTTGAAGTCTGTTAATAAAACATAAGAAAACAGTTTGTATCAACTTATACTTTAAGTAACAGCACTAACAGCGGTCGTTGACCTCCCAAAAAAAAAAACATCAAATCTTTTCATTTATATTTTATCGTGTTTAGATTTCGATACCCATCGCGTCTGAGGAGTTTACCTAGCCAATTTAAAATAACCCTGTAGGTACAGTTTATATAAAAAGTAACGTTAATATAAAAAGTATTAAAGAAAGTATTTACGGTGAATTTTTATCTTTTTCAAAGGTATGGCGATCTGTAAGGCATTTTTGGGACGATCAGAATAGGAAGAGATTTGTAAAGGAGCGGCCTTGATCTTTCTAATCCCGGCTATAAAGGTTGCCCCAAACTTGGGACTTGGCATTGAGACGCGATTTTGCGACCTCTTTGTATTCCTAGTACATTATGTAAATTAGTTTTGCGTCATACCTACTACTAGAGGGGCTCGTGGCACAAATCACTAAATGCGTTTAGCGCTAAACATATTTAATATAATAATGCGCAGGCTGTCGCTGAAAACCAGCGCCGGGGCTCAGTCTCGCATAGGGTCGTAGCATTATGCTGAGCGCACCGTGGTTCGTGAGTTTGTCCCGAGGCGAGGCGATTACGTTACGATTCCGATTAGTGTGCGTTGCAGTAGGGAGTTTCATACAAAGAATACTGAATGGCTTGAGTTGATACGGTAACGATCCCTATCCGATTTGATACCTTTAGCTACGCTTGCTGTAGTCGTTTTGTGGTTGGATGACCATTAATTACATACTGAGACGCCTCCGTGCCTCGAAAGGCACGTTAAACCGTTGGTCCTGACTATCATTCCTAGATTATTGACAGTCATTCCGGATAGTCAGAAGCCTGAAAGTCCGACAAACAGTCCTATCAAGGAGTATCATGATAAATGGTTTTATTTTAGGTTTATACAAACACTTTTACACGTCAATCGTAATTTCTAACTAGACTAGCTGGGCCCCGCGGTTTCAGCCGTATAAGTGTCGATTACGTGGGAATATCGGGATAAACAGTATTCTATGTGTTAATCCTGGTCATAAACTATTTGTGTGCAAAATTTCATCCAAATCCGTTCAGCCGTTTGTGCGTGAAAAAGTAACAAACATACGAGTACAAACACACTCAGAATCTTTCGCCTTTATATCAGTGTGATAAGGTCGATTATCCAGTTACTGGGTTGTGGCGATCAGATAGGCAGTTGCTCAAAGTAAAATGCTAGTGTTCAGCTGCATCCGGTTAGACTGGAAGCCGACCCCAACGTAGTTAAGGACCGGCTAAGCGGGCAGACGGGCATCTGTTGCGTACTAAATGCAATACTGCCGCGACATCTCGCGGTACGACTGAGTCGCAAAGTTGCGGACTGTGGGGTAATCTTATGTTCAATATTCACTATTCTTACGTAGTTCTAAGTATAGATTACTGTAATTTCAAAGAACTAGGTTTAGATTGCAATCTTTGAGGAAAATGTATAGTTATTAACGTCATACAATAACTGCAAATAACAAATGTACTCGTATGTTAGACAAGAACCTTGGATGAAGTTTGTGAAGGTGAAATACTGAAATTCGTATTTGTTTCTGTTCTTGTTTATTATGAGCAGTGGTGGCCCAGTGGTAACTGCCGCAACTTACAAGTTGTAGGTCGTAGGTTCGAACCCAGACGGGTGCTTTACTTTGTGTAAATTATTTCATCACCACTGCTCTCAAAACAGGTGAAGGAAAACATCGTGAGGAAACCGGCATGTCCTAGAACCGAAAATTCGAAGACATGTGACATCTACCAACCCGCACTGGGCCCGCGAGGAGCCCTGTGTCCCAGCAGTGGGAACATTACATAGGCTGAATGATTGATTTTTTTGATGAGCTACGGAGTGCCTGAGAAAGTAGGGATAACGTGATCAACTTGTAAGTTGGTCTTTGATTTTCAATAATTTTAATTACAGTCTGTGGTCAAGAGATTGTGTTCCTGTCATCTATCAGACAGGTGTAACAAAACTAGAAGCTAATAAAGATCAAATTCGCACAAGACGTATTCGTTTGTATGCAACTGACAAGTGTCAAAAAAGTATTATTTATTAAGGTTAATTTTACTCCATTCTACTTTTTTTAGCCTAATTAATTATAATTATGTAAGTTTAAAAGATTTATTACGTCTTCCCAACCTTAGTACATGAGTCGGTTGTGAATTAAATTGTGACAGCTTGTCGCCCGCCGCCATCTTGGAATATAATTTGTTGGAGTTTTAAAAATAGAACACACAGTTTCCCGCGCATTTTTAAGGATTCTGTTTTTTGTTTTTGCTGATGTTGGGCATTATTTTGTAATTGGAAGGTAATTGAAGTGAACTTAAGTTATTATTTTTTTACATTTGACTTCCTCTTCGGTCTATTAAGAATGGCAGGGACATCGACGCGCATAACTCCCGAGCGTAGAAATTGTTCGTCGGTAATCAAAAAAAGAATCAGCTGTTACAGAAAAGTGGTCAAAATGTATTGTTTATTGTTTATTGTTAATTAAAACGGTAACACCAATTACATTAATTAACATAAAAGAAAAACAGGTATAGTAGATATAAAATATCAACTACTAACATATAATAGAGGACACCCTAGCATACTTCTTCTCACAAAACATCAGACATACCCGCATAATTCTACTCCATTCATCGGCAAACAGATCACATTCAGGATTGGTGGCCAGGAGGGCATTAAGCATCCTTAGAGTACGACACACAGGGGACTCCGCTCTGGCGACAGTTTTAGATGCCGGCGGTGCAAACAGATTGTGTCGACGGCTTTGGCGATGCCCGATGTATTTGTCGGGAACAAATAGCCGACAGAAAAGATCGTGGAGTTCAGGACTGTCGACGCGTCCTCTGAGAGTTTTGCAGGCTACTGTGAGCTGTTGAAAGCCACGTCTAACCTCCAACGAGTTGAAGCCCAATAGTCCTAGGAGGTAATTAGTAGGGTACATGAAAGGGAAGAAGTGAAACGCCTTTTTATGTAGAAATCTCAAGAAAGTTTTTTGTACCTTTTCCAACGTTAACGTTTGAGTCGCTGTGTAGGGATGCCAGATACAGGCACCAGCCTCAAGTTTACTACGAACCAAAGTGGTGTACAGAAGCTTGATTACATTTGGGTTGTGAAAATCACGGGCATTTCTCAAAACAAAACCCAGGCGCCTAAAAGACTCCTTGGCAAGAGAGGAGATGTGATCTCTAAATGTCAGACCAGTGTCAAAGGTCACGCCCAGGTCCTTTATTTTAGTGACACGAGCTATTAATTCACCACCCAATCTGTAGTTATAGTGGAGTGGTTGAAGTTTTCGACCATACGTCATAACGTAACACTTAGTGGAATTAAAAAAGAGTTTATTCACCATGCTCCACTCATGCAAGGCATCAATGTCCCTTTGTAGGAGTATGC
Source organism: Hydraecia micacea (assembly GCA_914767645.1). NCBI lineage: Eukaryota > Metazoa > Arthropoda > Insecta > Lepidoptera > Noctuidae > Hydraecia > Hydraecia micacea. Next base: position 13,071,713 of record OU611796.1, read on the forward strand.
AATCAGCGACCGTATCAATTCGAACCAATAGTTTTAAGTCATCAGCGTAGAGCAAGCATTTTGCAAACTTAACCTTACTTATAAGATCATTTATCATGATAAGGAAAAGCAATGGACCAAGCACGGATCCCTGACTCACGCCTGAGCGGGTATTATAAGGTTCGGACTCAAAGCAACCATGCCTAACAAATTGCCTGCGGCCTCGCAGATAGTCTGCGAAGAAATTCAGGAACTCGGACGAGAAACCTGATGCCTCCAATTTCATCAAGAGCACGTCATTGTCAACCCTGTCGAACGCTTTACGGAAATCAAAATAGAGGACATCCACCTGCCCCCCACTGTCCAAAACCCTAGAAATGTAATCGACATGAGTCATCAGATTCGAATTGACAGAGCGGCCCTGGCGAAAACCGTGCTGGGCATCAGACAGAAATGCGTTCATACGTCTGTAAATGTACGTGTGGAGTATGTGCTCGAAAACCTTTGCCAGGGTTGGCAGGACCGCAATGGGTCTGTGGTCCTCTACAGATGATTTGTCACCGGTTTTTGGGATGGGAATGACGCGCGAGACTTTCCATTGCTCAGGGTATACACCGGACTGAAGGGCTAGGTTAAAGATATGGCAGAGAGGAGTTGCCAGGATATCAAGGCATCCCTTGAGGATAAAAGCAGGGATGAAGTCAGGGCCGATTGAGCTATGAGGTTTTAGTTTAGCAATACCTTTGACTACGTCCTGTGGGGTTAAAAGGGGAATAGGAATATTATTCCCTGAGTAGTAGGTCGGCCTGAGATTATTTGGGTTTAATTCAGGAGAGTCAGGCAAGAAAACGCTAGAAAAGTACTGAGCAAATGCTTCCGCTGCCTTGACACCCGAGTAAGCTTTACCGTTGTGCACAACGTTTGGCTCGAACCCACCCCTCGATCGTAGGCTCAAGACATGGTGCCAGAACTGTCGTGGATTACTACCGATGTTGTTTCCTACAGTAACACAGTATGATTTATAGGCCTCTTGAGTTCTGGTTTTTAAATCTGAACGTAAAGCGCTAAATTGAGCGTATATTAGGTCACAACGTGAAAGTTTCCATTTGTGATGCAATTTATTTTTACGCTGAGTGTCAATGATTATATCTCTTGTAAACCAAACCGGATATCGTCTGTTGCCAGATTTTTTTCTCTTTTTTTTTGGAATACATGAATCGAAAAGGTCATAGAATATGGTATAAAGCTGACTAGTAGCCGAGCGTGCATCCCGGCAACGAAGGAGATCATGCCAAGGGGCGGTATGAATTTGATCAGTTAAGAGAATGTAATCTCCTTTGCTGAAGTTCCAGTCTCTACTTTGGTCAATGTTGCTAGGGTATAATATTTCAGTAACCCGGTGCTTTGACATTATTAGGGCAATATCTAAGGGAGGATGATACAGGTCGATAGGGACCAGCTCCAAGCCTTCGACGTACTCGCAGTTTGCCTCGGTACCCTCCTGAACCAACACAACATCTAACTTACTCCCACGCATATTCATCACTTCATTCATCTCTACCAGATTACAAAAGTTTACAAAATAGCAGTAATAATTGTTCACATTTACTGACGCACTTTTTAAGTTAAGGTCACCTAAGATCATGACTCTTCCACTAAGACCTAATATAATGCTCTCAACCTTACAAAACCAAGTCATGTAGTCGTCGTCAGTGGCAGAGGGCTTGATGTAGACAACACACACATACATATTTCGGCCATTGATTTGGATCCTAGTCCACAAGTCTTCACCGCAATCCGTTTCTAGGTCATATTGCCTGCTCATGGTAACACCATCGCGTGCTGCCAGCAACACACCACCCCCCAGTGTCACTCTATCTCTACGTAAGATGCACCAACCTCCGTCAGACAACTCTGAGTCTTCCACGGAATTATCTAAGTTTGTTTCTGTGACAGCTACTAGGTCATGCTCGGATAGCAACAAGCTTGATCTCCATGTAGGTAATTTCGTTTTGAGCCCACGGACATTTTGGTACAAAACACGCAGACAGTTGTTACGATCACTGAGAATGAGCGGGCTGGTGGCAGGAATGTTAGTGGGATACTTGTTCACTACCCCGGGCACGAAAGTTGTGGCGCCACGGTTTTACACAAATATCCTCCGCCCAATTTTGAGCTGCAGTTACTTGATCCGCAAGTTTCGAGGGCACCCCCAATTTAAAAGATGCATAGTTCCCACGGGATTTCAGTGCTTCTACTGTGCAGATATCCGTTCCACAGATGGTAAGAAGGTGCTCACGTACCTGGCTGTCAGTGGTGCCCTGCTTGACATAGAAGAGGTGCAGGTATCTCCATCGTTCTGAAGCCTCTAACTTAGTGGTGCCAGGTGCGGCTGTCCCCCGCAATACACTACCAATCGAGCGACGCGAGCGCCTGTGTCGAACTTCAACCCAACCATTATCATTCGTCTGCCCGTTCCCATCTTTATCACCCATAGAACTATTTGCAGTTGCTACCGCAGGAGCAGCTAACACTGGCAACGAGACTTGAGATTTAGTCACTTGCCGCTGCCGGGTGGCAGCTGTCACTCGCCAGTTTTGCTGACAAGTTTCCTGATCCAAAGCTTTCTCCCCAACGGAAGCCATCGTTACAAGACTGTCCCTCTCATTTAGTGGAAGGCTCATAGGGCTGTTAGTAGTGTCTAGGCCAGATCGAGAGGCGAGTTCAAGGATATCCTCGTGTTGTTTGTCTAGATTCGACTCCATGAGTTTTGCTCTCTCGAGATTCATATTAAGGGCGTTCATGCCAATTTGGAGCTCAGAGGCGGAGATTTGAATTCCCGCGCACTGATTTTTGAGTTCATTAACATCCTTAACCAGCATAGAGAGGATTGCATCATGCTCAGCTTTCCACATAGACATCCTACGGTCATAGTCAGTCTTCCATGAGTTCAGTAGCTGCATGAGTACCTCCTTTAAGTCACTGCAGGCGCAAGGGGAATGCATCACCTGTCTGTCCAGCGGCGAGTCGTCGATACGTTGTCGCTTACTTCTAACGGTAACATTCATGCTAGCCTCACTGCTACTGGAAGCTGAAGCAATATCAGGAACAGACTGAGAGTGTCCAGAATTCGGTGGAGTGCGTTCCATATTGGGCATCGATGTTGACAGCTTATAAATCAACGCTTAACTACTGGTTAAAGTCCGTACCTGCGTGATGTTGTTAATCCGTGCGCAAGCGCAGCGACGCGGTGTTTAGGTACGTCTTCGTAAGTCTTCGTGGGTGTTCGTAGACGTTCGTGAACCCGAACGACAGCCGATCAATGCAGCGCCGATGTAGTCGTCCTTGAAAGATAGCACGTACGAGTGAACGGTCGTTGACCTCGGTGCGTCGCGTCGCACAGCTGATCGGCGCTCCGATGACTCACACACTACGCAGTGATTGTTTTTAAAATTTTGCAACCGATTTTTCTTCAAACTCTGTTTATGAGGCGATGACTCGTGGTATAGCTGATTTGAGGCACTCCCTGGATAGCTTATCCACTGAGCTACGCGATAGTATATAATTTTAAGGCGGGAGGAAACTTTAGCTAACTACACAGATTTTTATCGACAAGCACACCGTAAGTACGTGTTGACGCGCGCGCACAACAATCAATGAGTATGATGTATGCATACAGCAATTTTTTTTTTTCAATAATTTGTAAAGCAAATAATTCTTTTCTACTTATCGCTCCACATACCAATTCTTTTGTAATACATTAAAAGATTAGAGAAGTATTTCGATACCTAACAGCAGAACAAACGGAGGGATTTTTTCCTAGCCAGTTTGGGTAAGTTCTAGACTACAAATCATAGAGAAAAACAAAGGAACAATGAACTCAATTTTAAACAAAAGAATAGCGACATCAAAACTGATAAAAAATCAAAGGGAGCTAAAGTGACAAGCAGGAGATTCTATAAGGTAGAAAAAAAAAACACGCTTATATCAACAACAAAATACAATAATTCTACACGGCTGCGTTACCTACCGTATTCACGACCGTGAAGATAAGTTTGTTTTCCACGCTGTTCGAAGTCAAAGAAACTCAGATTGTAAATGAAATTGTATGAGTCACAGAAAACAGTACAAACACATAAAATTACATAAAGCCTGTAATCTGCAAAGGGGCAGGCAGAGAAGTACAGTACACCCATATTTCACCAGTTATTAGTTAGTCCCGTGTTAAGGCCTATTCAAATCCAAGCGGTATTCACTGCCACTGTGGGTAGAGGTACAGTCACGAGCATAAGTATGTATACACTTCGCTTTATTCAAAGTCGATTTTCTTCTTTATTTTTGAATGAAATTCTATGTTATTACGAACGTAGTATTTTTGAACCCATAGGTTTATGTACAGTGTCGTATTTCAACGTTGCATTCGTTATTTCACGAAAAAATCGCAATTGAAAGTTGCCAAGTGTTGACATATTAGTACTCGTGACTGTACATACAGCGCGGGATTCGCTAAGGTATTTAGTATCAAGTTCCGCGGCTAGAGCGGAATAGTTGGTGCCATAGTACCGCATAGGTATTCTCGAACTCTGTATTCTACCCACAAGGATAGCGAAATCCGCTTTGGTGTGAACAGTAATATTACCCACCCATACCCACTCGGTTTTCTCTACTGCAGATGATAGCGAATATAGCTTAGGTTTGAATAGGCGCGGTGGCGAGTCTACTGCCATTAACTGGGCGCAAATCCAGAATATTTACCAAAACATATAAACCATTATCCCATGCTACGGTAGACGAATGAGTATAAGCCCTGCGTTATTTAGGGACCTCCAAATGAGTCGCTGAAAATAATTTTCACACAATATTACGCCTTGTACCTTATTGGACGCAAAATGGCACCTACATAAAGGACCCCGCACAAAATGTAAGGAAAAAGCCCTTCGGTGAATTTGACTGAAATTTTTATACAATATAGCCTGTAACATGCTGATTGAAAGTTCAGATGGGCGCAAAAAAAAAAAAACAATGGCCAGTTTTAAATATATAGCCATTTTTCTATTCAAGTCAGGAATATAATATTTATGTTAGAGTTACTGCTAAAAAATAAACAAAAGGCAATCACATCGATTACAAGAAGTTCATAGACTCTTCGTCTGTTTACCCTAAAAAGGGTAAGCAGAGATGTATTACACACAATACGCATAGTAGATAAGTCGTTCGGCCGATTTTGCGGAAATTACACTCTGTATGTGTACATACATTTGCTTTTTCATTACATTTTGTGCGGAGTTCTTTATCGATATGTGTGCTACCAGCACCATAATTGCACAACACACGAGCAATCACAATCTGAATTATTTTGCTAATCCATTGCTTCACATGTTCGAAAAATGTGTCTGCTCACTAACATAATAATGCAATGATTGTTGTTGAACTGTCAAAATTAAAGTCATTGCTACTGGTGTGTTACACAGTCAATCGCAGACCAGAGAAAAAAATATATTCTCGCCACTAAATACTTATGACAGAGTCATAGCAAGCCGACTTTTGTTTGGTAAGTAAAGTAAACAATTCATACAAATACGACACTTATTCTTATGCATGTAGTGTTCATATTCATATGTAAATGTGAGCAAGCATTTCTGAAAATGAATAACATGAGAATACGGTTCATATTCGTATGAGACGCCTACGTAGCAATGTAAAATCGAAGAGCGGTCTCTGAATCTTCAGTCAGACTGCATGTGCATAGCAGAGAACCGGACTGACTTGGGAGAAACTTATACGAGTATCCTGCAGTGCGATAGACGAATTTGATTCTATTGATTGATTAAAAACTACCTACTCATTATAAATCTACTTTGGAGTCGGCGCAACATGTCTTATTCTTCGGAAAGGGATCGTTACCGTATCAACTCGAGCCATTCAGTATTTATTGTATGAAACTCCCGACTGGAACGCACACTAATCGGAATCGTAACGTAATCGCCTCGCCTCAGAACAAGCTCACGAACCGCGGTGCGGTGCGTTACGGCTCATCGTCCCCGCGCTTACGTTCTTCGTCCACCCCTCTCACGGCCTGCCTACACCATCAACCAGCGGTCGGCGAGCCGTAACCGAGTCGACGCCGACGTACCGGAGTTTCTGATCCGCTATGGTTACGTGCTTACGTTAGGTTGACGTCTGTTTGACGCCGAGGCGAAAGGCGATACGTTGACGAACCCTTTCCGAGTTGATACGTGTGCTATGACCTTTAGTCGTCTTCTCTTTTTAGCCACCCCCTTTCTAGCCACCCCCTTTCTAGCCATATCATGTCTCACACAGCTAAACCGTCGTTTCTATGGTCCTCCTCTACTCTTATCACCATTCACATCCATACGCAATACTGAAAAATACCAATTACCGTTACCAATCGGTTCACCAAGCGTGGCGAATATAAGCAATACTTTACTGACCACAAACTACGCAGATCGTTTTATAGCGTATTGAATGTATGAATCACCATCATAGTAATATTTAGTGCTACAAATGCATGCGGTCAGGGTTACCAGAGGGCCCATTTTCGTAATTTTAACAACGTTCACACTCTGATATCAGTCTCAATCTGTCAAAAATACCTCTAATTTCCCTATATTTTGGCAAATTTTTGACATTTGTTTGTCGCCGAGATGACACTGCGAGTCTGCGACTAGATTTTGAACATTTTGAACGTTTCAAATTACGAGAATTGGCTTTCTGGTACCATCTACAGTGTACTATCTTCTGAAAGTACCTGGCACTTTTTGACAGGCCTACACTGTCCTCCCTTAACAATTAACAGGCTTTTACAATGTTTTGAAACACGGTTATTAAAAAAAAAACAATAATTTTTTAAAGAGTTAACATGGATTTTCTTGCCGGCTCTTCTCCATAGAAAACGACCAATTGGAACCGTGGACCTTGCTTTATAAGTGCGCATGTAGATATGATGTGATAAAAACGAAACGGCGAATGCTGAGCAGATTATTGCGTCATTTCGACTTTTCAGCTTATATGCATATGTGCACTACGATCGCATGAATAAATCACTCCTAGTTCAGAACGCCATTTTAAGTGCCTTTTTATGCTCTCAAATATTCATACATTACAGATAGCTTTAGCACTTTTCATAGTTCATTACTGATTTTATATTTATTTTCACAAAAAGCTTCATATACAATGAATCATGTTTGGAGCCTATTTTTAGGCAAACAATGCCTGTGGGAGACTCCGCCGCTCTTCAATATTTTAGGTGTTACAATTAAATATCTTGTTATTCTTACCATCAAACATTTTTAAAAGAGTAACGGTGGAGTTTCTTGCCCATTCTTCTCCATACGAAAACTACCTTTTGGAAGGGGCGACTAGAATCAATTTCGTTTTATTATAATTTTTGACGTTCAAAAGTGCCTTTAGTGTGCCTATTTGAAATAAATGATTTGACTTTGACTTTGCCATCAATATTCTATCATCTTGAGTATGTATCATATGGTAAGAAGCGTTGTGTGCTTTAGTTTAATGTGGTGTCAGTGCGTGTAAGATATAGTGTGGTTTGATGAGATCTGATGTGATGTGGTGCGGTGTGTGGAGTAGAGTGAGGTGTGTATCCTTATGGTGTGTGATTATATTACTCATGATATACCAGAAGAGCTTCCGTATCCTCATAAGTATGATAGATAGATAGATAAACCGTTTATTTGGCGCACACAAAAGACAGCACAACACACAAAAGTACAATATTAGATGATAACCAATTACCCACATGGACATAATTTAAAAGAAGGTGTCGATATAAAAACAAGTAAGAGACTTAATCCAGTTTGTTATCGTTATGAATGAGAGTGACCTGAAAACTGCGTAGAGAATACTTTTGGGTCTGTTTGTTTTGTATTTTTAATTTTCGTAAAGTTCAAAGAATAAAAACGCAACGTCTCTCTGTCTATCCGTAAAACTAGGGTTTCCTAACACTGCGGTGAAGGCTACATAGCGTCTGCAATTTACCGTCAAATGACGTCACTGAAACGTGGTCGCTCACAATGGGCCTAAAGTAGTAGTTACTTGTTGCTAAGTAATTTCTTAATTATGTAATTACTTGAGGTTAGAATTCTTGAGTACAAAATACACAACACGAAAGTATACTTTAGGATTTCTAGGCACAACAACTTCAATATCTTCTAATATGTCGTTATCTATATCGTCTATAACAGCAAAAGTAGCTTCAATGCTTTCCATTCTGAAATAGCACGCAAACGAAAAAGGAATACAAAGAAATAACTTACAATTTAAATACCACGATGAATGCGAATTTGTCGTCTAAGAAAAGTTTTTTGCTTTAGCAAAGGAATCGGTGACTAATAACTTAGCTAAGAATTCTAACCGTACACAGTTCTAATATCAAATAGAATGAAAGTCGTTACTTGAGCAATTACGAGTATAAAAGTCATCCAAAGGTCAATGGAGAGGGCTATGCTTGGAGTTTCTCTGCGTGATCGAATCAGAAATGAAGAGATTCGCAGGAGAACCAAGGTAACCGACATAGCCCGAAGAATTGCCAAACTTAAGTGGCAGTGGGCAGGGCACATTGCTCGCAGAACAGATAGCCGATGGGGCTGAAAGGTTATGGTGTGGCGACTGCGTACCGGAAGACGTAGCGTTGGAAAGCCGAGGTGGACCGACGACCTTGTGAAGACCGCAGGAATCCGTTGGATGCGAGAAGCACAAACCCGGTCGATGCGGAGGTGCTTGGGGGAGTCTGGCTTGTTTTAAGTAATTCTACATTTTTTTACACAAGTTCACAGGTTCTTTTGTATAAAATTCATATTATTTTAAAGTCAGAATATTAAAAACTACATACGTGGACCGAGTCACGAGCACTGCACATAAAAGCCATTTCGTTTGATTTATTTTGCACATTAAATTCTTGTGCAAAATATGAATCAGTAACATTATCGACCCAGTGGGATAAAATATGGTGTTTTGTTGCACACACATCGGGTTTAATGCTAAGTTAACGTTCGGTTTCTGAGATAATTAAATAAATAACTTACCTATTTCAACAATTTCATAAGCTTCCTTCAATTAATGCTCTGAAATGCAGAGTAAGGATATCAATCCAATAGCATTATCTTTTATACATATAAGGCCTGATTAAAACCAGTTACTCAAAAATTGAGCAGTCATGCATATCCTTTTACTCAAATAAAAATACAGTTTCAGTTTTCCTGAATGAACTATGATTTCTGTTTGCGGTCCCATCTCAGAAACTCATCCATTTCACTTTACAGGGGGTCCCCCTGTAAAGTGAAATACGGAATAAAATAGCCTACTTTTTGATCACGTAAGAGTTGATTACCTACCCAGACAGGCGTTTTACTTTTTTTTACTTCTTTTTCTTTACTCTACTTTGTGTAAATTATTTCATCACCACTGCTCTCAAAACGGTGAAGGAAAACATCGTGAAGAAACCGGCATGTCCTAGAAACAAAAATTCGAAGACATGTGACATCTACCAACCCGCACCGGGCCTGCGAGCTGCGTGGTGGATTACGCCCGTCCACTTCCCTCTCACAAGGAGGAAGCCTGTGTCCCAGCATTGGGAACTTTATAGAAGCTGATTATGCCCAAGTAAAAGTTAATTTTAATGAATACTACACTTCCTCAAAGTATGTCCCGCGCTTAACCTAACACTGCATAAATAGGTATGTTTTCACCTGGAACTTGGCAGTATCGTGGATCATCTCAAAAACTCCCAGCAAACTAATTCTTGCATTATTTGTTTGTTTAAAACAGTAATACAAGAACTATCGATCCTTATCGAGGATCTCATCATCTGCTGCCGACGAAGAACTTATTTCATCTCCTGTTTCAAAAGTTTCTAAGTGATAAGCTGAAGCGGAAATGCGCTTTGGCAGTTGAAGGAGTTTGCGACTAGAAGTTTTGAGACTTGTGATAGCAACAGGTTGGGTTTATGCCAAGACTGTTGTCTTATCTTTCTTCTTTATGAAGCAAGCGGTTGTGACTGACAGACATCGCAGAACCTGAACCAGTACAGATTACAAGCATAATTTGGAAGAAAAATAGTGTTTTTTAGTATGCAGAAACATAATAATAAAAGAGTACTGACCGGGAGAAGGCGAGACAGGGCATGACGGAGCGTGAATTTAGATATCGTATATTATGTAAAGTATTTAAAACATGATTTCTGTATTTGCCAACACTTATCAATTGACTAAAATATATGGGACGGTGTTGCAAATACGTGCAGCGTCAAATGTATTTAGTGATTTGTGTTGCCATCTGACCTTAATGTTAGAAATCACAAGTATGAGTTGGCAAGCATCTCCAAGCTTGCCCAAAACAGTTAATCTGCATTCGCGATTTATTTGCCAAAAATGTAAACAAATACGAATTTATGGAAAAATAACTAATATCCTACACAACTTAAAACATTTTTATAACTTTTTCAATAGTGCTAGTCACTCTGAAATCAACTTAATTATCATTAAAATAAAATTGATATATTAATTTTAAACATAAGTTTGAATATACTTTAGTTCAATTGCCATTGTGAATTTAAGGAATGGAGATCTGTTACACAGGTCTCAAACCCAGTATAGACTGCACCTATCGCAACGGTTATCTTGCTGTATCTTATGACACTTATGAACCAAAAAAAAAACTATTAAACCGGAACAAGGATAGACCTTCATTAATCCTTGTTACATTCTATAAGAAAAACCCGTGCCTTACTAAACAGGCACGGGTTGTCTTGTTTATTTTTTTCTCTCAAAAGGTATCATTTTTGTTTCATAAGTGTGGTAATAACAATCTGATATTTTTATTGTTTTTATCCTCCACAGATATAGATAGACCTAGATAACGCAAGTATCACGATCTGTATAAAAACCAAGCGTGCCATTTTTTGACTACCTTCTAACACGTCACAAGCACTTTTTAGTGATGGGAAAATCAAATCGGATCAAAAACGCCGCCGCGTGCGGCACTCGTCTCGCCTCACCCCCGGGGCCTAGCACCAGCGCTCACGCTCACCCAGCCAGCAGTACACAGGATTGAGCGCGAAATTAACGGCTTACGATTTTCGTACTTAAGCTGGTGCGATTTTTGGCACGCGAAGTAGTTGCTCTTACGTTATCTAGGTGTATTTATATCTGTGATATCCTCCTAGTCATTCCTTATAAAGGCCAAAAGGTATGAGCCTTTGCAGTAGGCTACTTACTGGTAGTTAAAGAAAAATCGCTTTCTGCTTCTACTTTAACCCACACCTGAAATGCAAACATCCCCCTCATTGACACGGATAAGTATGGCATCAGAGCCGACTTCGTCAACGTTTTCGAATGGAAGTTCATTGAGCAACTTTATCTCTCGAAGTATTCAGCTCGAAGTCGTTACAATACACTTTTATGTTGAATTTGTACGAACTTAAATGGGTTTCTTTTCATTTTGGTTATTGAAAATGTAGAGGTGACCTTATGTTCAAGAATTTTCCGGAGTAGTTTAGAGGACCAAGCTATTTAGTTTATATTCTATTGTAAGGGCTCGAAGGATCAAAATATATTGAAGTTTGTATTTGTAATTATGATGCATCCCTGATGCCACAATATCGTTTTACTTTTTGTTATGTGAAAAATAAAATATTCAGTTTTAAGAAAGAAAGAAAAATATTTTATTGGGACACGCACAGGAAATACAAATAGTAAAAGGAGCATTTAAAATTTACAAAATTAAGGTGATATGTTGAAAGAAATGTGGTTTTTCTAACTTGAGGAATAGGGATTTAACATTCTGGTATATGTTTTTTCACTCTTTAGTCTAGTATTGTGTAAAAGGATTCATATATGATTCAATGATTTTCTCTCGATACAAAAAAATTGCAAAATTTTTTTTTTTTTTTTTGACATCATAGTGTAACGCTTAAGAGTCCTCTCCCTGTTCCCGTATGAGTGATCATACTCTATCGAAAAGGGAGGATCCTCCGAGCAGACGGGTGTTGTGTCTGGCGCAGCTGCCCGATGATTCATGTCGGGCCGTTGTATCTATGCTAGGTGCGCGGTAAACTCTGCTTGCGAGATGCAGGATTTGCCTGACGTCAGTATGACGCGTTGTTCGCATGTGGCGTTGAAGATACCGCTACAAACCTACTAAGCCATAAGTATGATATCAAATCCTGCCAGGCGTAACCATAGTTATTAAAGCATCATGATTTTCCTGCCCTCAACCCAATTGATTTGGAGTCGCCACAACATGTCTTTATCTTTATTAGTCGACATCTCGGTAGTCACCCCCTTTCTAACCATATCGTTATTCAAACAGTCCATCCATCGTTTCTATGGTCTTCCTCTACTCTTAGTCCGCCTCTGTACATTTTTGTGCTTGAAGTATTAAATAAATAAATAAATATAGCCATCCGAAAATCTGACAACCAGTCTTACCAAGGCGTCGTATCGTATTACCCAGTAGCCGGGTTGTGGAGGTCAAATAGGCAGTCACTCCATGTAAAATACTGGTATTCAGCTGCATCCGGTTAGACTAGAAGCCGACCCCAACATAGTTGGGAAAAGGCTAGGCAGATGATGATGATGCATAATATAATACCAACCCTGCCAAGCTGTAACCGCAAATATTGCGGCATAAGCAGATGTACCCACAATACTAATCGTCCATTATTGTACTCATTATGGCAATACTCCAGGCAGACTGTGGCATACAAAACCAAATAAACGATTACCAGTCTACATAAAATGGTCGCAATGAACCAACGATACTGTTACATTCCTAAAGTAATGGCCGACTCTCTCCGGCGATAAACTCAGCCGTTCTGTGGTTGAAACTGCTCACTGTTGAGTGCAATAGATCTTTTAGACTTACTACTACGGCATGGATTGCAATAGGTAGGTAAAATGTTTCGTTGTATACAGGGTTATTGGAAAAACATTAACAAACTCTTAAGAGGTCATTGTACTCATCATTATGAACAACTTTTACTATGGGACCAAACCTGAAAACGCGAAAAAAATCAGCTGTTCCCTACATTTATGTTCGTAAAACTCGTCAAAATGTAGGGAACAGCTGATTTTTTTTCGCGATTTCAGGTTTGGTCCCATAGTAAAAGTTGTTCATAATGATGAGTACAATGAGCTCTTAAGAGGTTGTTGATGTTTTTCCAATAGCCCTGTATATAATATGCGATTTTTTTTTAAAGTTTGTTAAGTCCACATACGGTATTATGAACATAGTGTTTTAGAAACCATAGTTTTATGAAAAGTGTTTTTTACAAAGTGACAATGAAATGGATATTTCACGAGAAAATTACTTTAAATTGTGCGTTAGTGTTAGTGCCTGAGGCACTTTTTTATCGATGATTTTAGAGCCTAACTCTCTACACATTCACATTGAACTATGGCTGCAGCAACGCTAAAAACAATATTATTTTGTTACAACTCAAGATCACCATCCGTGTTTAGCAGTAAACATTTACAAACTAACTTATTTGGTACTTGTTTTGGTGTTTCAATGTAAAACATAGTTTACATTGCACGGAATTTAATTTATTCAGTAAGTTAGTGACCCAGATATTGATTTCATTTGTTTTATGTTCATCAGCCGGTATTATTGGAGGAAAACTACAGCTTTGTGTGTTATGCATTTGATAAGGGACTACATGACCTAAAGCGCGGTCACTGTCGAGGTGCATATAAAAGAAAGAGAAGCGCAATGACATAACGCTAGTAAATTATTGCAAAATATTAAGCAATTATCTATTTACAAAAAACCCAGTTTGGACTAAAAAAATAAAACAATAGTACTTTAGTATGTTGCTTGTAGAATAATCTGACAAAAAATCTGAATAATTGTATGTACCTATATTTTTATTGTAAAAAGAAGGTTTTTAAAGGTATCTTCATGTTTTTTTTTTCTATCGGGGCAAAATTAGTTATATTATGTTTTCAACACACTATGTAACTAGCATAGGTATTATATCCTAAAGAATATTACATATTTATCTGATTTTGTTTACTGTAATCGATCATATACTTTTAGGCACTATCTTAAATGCTATTTAATAATCTAACAAAAACTGAAGCGTTTAAAAATATTTTTTTTATTTTTTTTTTTTATTAATATTTTAATTTTCGTTACTTATCTTAAATATTTGGTAAAAAATGATGGCGTACCATTTAATATTGTGAAAATCGTTGTACTTTAACACTTCGTATGCTCGAACATCGCGAAAAAAAAATCAGCTGTTCCCTACATTTATGTTCGCATAACTCGTCAAAATGTAGGGGACAGCTGATATATTTTTCGCGTTTTCAAGTTTGGTCCCATAGTAAAAGTTGTTCATAATGATGAGTACAATCTCCCATTTTGATTTGTCGCATGTTTTCAATTTCACCCTCTATAATTGATACGAAGACTCGTATAGTTAACGCTACGAAAGATGAGACTTGACCTCGCCTCCCGCGCTCTTTCCGTCGCCCCTATGACGCGACGTCCAGTCCCGTCCCGCGCTCAGACCTCATACCGCTAATGAGACCTAAAATCGTATACTGCGCAAGTCAAACCACGTGGTGTGTCAAATCTCATCTTTCGCGGCACGCATTGTAATTTTCTTCCGTGTTTCATTACTAAATAATACTTGTATAGACGCCAGTACATCCAGCTACTACAATCTGTCAGATTTATTTAATAGATTTTCAACTTTATCGCGAAAGTATAAGGTTCAAAGTTGATTGGGAAAATTTTACAGTTTCGGGTAGCTGGCGTCTGTACTCTACATAAATCACTAGAAATTCAGTCCATACAAGAAAAACTTTACGTAATACATCACATTTGCTTTGAAAGTACTGAAGCCTCTACGTTTATCTCGACAAGCACGTCTTTTGTTGTTTCGTATAAAAGTGTTGCAGTTAAAGATACGTACGTTAACACTACACACATTTTTCTTCAAGAACGATTTATGTAGCAAGATTGTTTAAAGAACGAAACAAGTGAATAGTGTTAAAATCCTACTTCTTCTATCTCACTATCCCTAATAGGATTGCCCCAAACCTAACCAGACACCATGCCAAAGTGGCGCATGGTAGTCGGGTCTATTTATTTGAGTAGGTACATAAGATAAACGTCCTGCACCATTTAGATTGCACACAACTGATTCCCCTTGGAATTCTTCCCACATAAAAGACGTGAAGATAATATATAGCATATTTATTTAAATAGATTCAACCCTCAGTGTTTATCTGGCCCAACGTGTCTATTGTTACGCGATATCTTCAAAAATAGTGCAGTCACTGTTATTTACGACAATACAGGCTGAAAATTATATATGTTCGCATCTTTTAAATTATCTTTGAAGAAACGTACTAGAGTGGTATGAGCAACAGGGTGTAAAATTCACTCCTCTATAGAAAAAGGAGGATCTTCCGACCAGCCGGGTGTTTTCTGGTGGGCACCTGCCCGATGATTTATTTCGGGCCATAGTATAAATCACATGCTAGTCGCGCGGTAAATTCTGCTTGCGCGATGCAGGATTTTTTCGTGACGTCACTATGATGTGTTCGCATGTGGCGGTGTAGATGCTGCTAGATTACGTACTTGAAATTTGCCTGGATTTGAATGAACTAAGGTCTGAGAAACCGGTAGGTTTGTCTTAGAAATAAAAATTTAACCCACACTGGGCCAGTTTGGGCCTGCGTGGCACGGGCCACTCGCTCTCTCATGTAGCAGAAACCAGAAACCCGGCTGTAGGAAAACTATTATAATTGGCTGTTTATGTATATATGGATCTCGTCGGCATCATCAACATTTTAGCCGAAATACGTCATTGCTGGACATAGGGCTCCCCCAAGCATCGCCACTTCGACCAGTTTTGAGCTTCTCGCATCCAGCTGATTCCTGCGACCTTCACTAGGTCATCGGTCCATCTTGACTTAATTAATTATGGATCTATTGTAACAACGATGTAATTAATTAGGTATGGCATATAAGGGTCAAATTCAAATAGCTTTTTCTTCTGAGTTACATCTAATGAACTCGAATAAAAGTGTAGTAGTTAAGATAATTAGAACCCATTTAACGTAAAATATGTTAAAGACTACGGACCGTTTTTTTTTACATTTATTTAATGTTACATATCTATGTATATCTATACATACATACATAATCAGCCTATAATGTTCCCACTGCTGGAACACAGAGCTCCTCTCGGTGAGAGGGAGTGGGCCGTAAACCACCACGCGGGCCAAGTGCGGGTTGGCAGATGTCACATGTCTTCGAATTTTTTGTTCTAGGACATGCCGGTTTCCTCACGATGTTTTCCTTCACCGTTTTGAGAGCAGTGGTGATGAAATAATTTACACAAAGTAAAGCGCCTGTCTGGGTTCGAACCTACGACCTACACCTCGTAAGTCGCGGCCGGTACCACTTGGCCACCACTGCTCTTTCAACGTTAACTGGACTCTAATTGGGTCACAAACTTTCAATCCCAATTTGAATCATTTTGAAGGATATTGCTAATGCATTACTGCTTCTTGCGTTCCAAAAATTTACTCAACAATGTAAATAATATTTAAAATTACGCAATGAACCCCGTAACGTTTCAATGAGCCATTCGTTATTTATAAAATACTGGCTCTTTGAACCAACCCTCGTTTTTGTTTGAGAAACTTAATACAAAGTGAACTGCTACAGTTTTATTTGATCAAATCTTGTATGCGGTACTGAAACGTTGGTTGTCTCTGCGAAAGTTCTCTATCCCCCGAGATTTCATGCAGTGGTATTGTTATGTAGAAAATTTGACAGCATGAAATCCCTAGACCGATCTAGATAAAGAGCAGCATAGTTTTCTTTTGTTTTGTGTTTGAGATAAAAGTTGCAACAAGTCTGTATTCTCCGTTCATTCTTGCATTGTATTTCGCCAACCTTTGGGCGCATTATGTCCAATTCGCAAAATGTACAACTGTCAAATTCTCAATTGGTCCAGTTCGCAATTTTTCCAGTTCGAATTTTGTCGTAGTCATTTCTCCTGTAGGTTATAGAGGGCGCCACATAAACAGTTGTTTTTTTGGAAAGTGTTTCTCGAAGTTCAATCGATAAGGTTGTCGACTGTTAATCGGGCTACCCTGTGGGTGCCTTATAGATAAGTACTTACGGAGATAAAGAGCCAGGATATACAAACAACTTTTATACTAAACGTCTACACATGCTAAGGGCACCACCTGTGGGGGATATCGGCTAAAGACGTCGCTGGGGTAGGGAATTCATTCATATCGCTTTACCTTCAACCCTGGTGCGAATTACTAATTTGAAACTTTTACTAATTTGCGTCTGTAAACACAAATCTATTAGTTTATGCACAAACTCGGAAGATCGCCTATACTTAAGTAAATTTTTTTTTTCGTGGTATTACGAATACTATTAGACACCTTTCACTAGCTCAAAATCTTAAATCTACTAACCATTCAAAAACTTGACGAGTTAGTTAAGATCAAATTTATCCTGAATTGAAATCACAAGACCCACTCATACGCGAAATCTAGCTTTTATTAAACTAAGCCAATCTGGGCTGGACGGAAGATGGCAATCTGGGCTACGACTGTTCTACCCAAACTAAATTGCACTCTATTGTTGCGGAATTAAAATCTATTCTCGTACAAAAGGACCACTGTTCCATTGGAGAACATTTATGATTGCTCGAATGTAGTTCGTTTGTAGATTTGCTTGGTATTGGAACTGTGATAGCCTTTTGGATTTATTTGGTCTAGACTGAGGTTCCACTTTGATTCTATGAACCGCTCCACACTTGGGACTTTATATGATAATTTTATGCAAGATCTTTGGCAAACCTTTGAGGGGCATGTGGCTAAGTAATAACAGCCACACAGGTCGATCGATCTGGTTAAGCTACGCTTGCCGTGGTTATCGGGATAAAAAGTAGCCTATATGTTAATCCAGGGTATCAGCTACCTCCGTACAAAATTGTATCAAAATTGGTCCAGCCGTTTGAGCTTGAAGAAGTAACAAACATATAAACACACAAACTTTTGCATTTATAATATTAGTGTGATAATATAATATCTTACTGTTTCATATAGGTACTACTAAGAGAGTACGTTAAGCCGTTGTTCCTACGCCTGATCTCTCTCCGGTCGTGTCGGATTGCCGTCCCATCGGACTATGAGAGTGAGGGAAGAGGGAGTGCACCTGTGTCTGCGCGCACTCTCGTGCACTATAATATCTCCCGCGCCGAAGGCTAAGTCTCCGTTGAGATTGGCCGCCGTGGCCGAAATACGGTCTGGAGGACATTTTCCTAAGAGTATATTGTTTTTAATTAATGCTTATGATCTTAGATTGTTTAAACTAACCATTTCGTCGCGAGATCAACTCATTTTAGTCTTTTCATATTCCAGATGACCTAACTCTTTGCGTACTTCCATCATGATCTCAAAGTACCTAATCATAAAAATCTCATTTAGCTTCCAGTTTTCATTTATTAAAATATTTCGTAACAACGAGTAACACAAATTCGCTCACAACAAAGAGAGGACTGTATATCCAACCCTCGCATTTTTGGTCCTAAGAGACCGTCAGGGACAAAAATAAAGTCAATTACTATGGGAGCTTCTATTGTACGTCCAATCCCGGATTTCATCACGGTCTTGATGAATTAATTTGCATACATGGGTCCAGTCTCCAAGGGTCGCTTTTAAAAAAAGGGATATTGGTGTTGTTTTTTTTTTTCTGTTCGAATCGTGTGTTAGTGGCGAGGCGTCACGTGGCGCGCCGAAAAAAAGTGTTCTGGGACATTCTAGACGATGGCACGGGAGGAGCGGGGCATGTCAGTGGTTATGTGTTTTATAACAGTTTCTTCTGGTATGTTACAAGGGTATGACGTGTTGGTTCTAGGTTTATCTTGTACATATTTATTTAAAACCTTAAATTCTCTGACAGACAATGCACAGCCTAAACCGCTGGGTCTCATCTCATCATCTGCCTAGCCTTTTCCCAACTATGTTATGGTCGGCTTCTAGTCTAACCGGATGCAGCTGAATACCAGTATTTTACATGGAGCGACTGCCTGTGTGACCTCCACAACCCAGTTACTGGGTAATACGATACCCCTTGGAAAGACTGGTTGTCAGACTTTCGGGCTTCTGACTATCCGTAACGGCTGTCAAAGATCCACGAATGGCAGCCGGGACCAAGGGCTTAACGTGCTCTTCCAGGCACGGAGAGGTCTCGGTATGTAAAGATGATCACCCATCCACAAATCAACCGCGGGCAGTGTAGCTTAACTTGATCGATCGACCTGTGCAGCTGTTATTGTTTAAGCCACGGGCTCCTAAACCACTGGGTCTAAAAGCATTATTTTTGTCACAGGAATTCCTTATACAACACGGATTTGTTTTTGAAAATTCTTCCCCCACAGGGGTTAATGAGGATTGAAAGCTCGTATATAAAACTTCGTAATTTTTTAAGTTACAAACGCGAAAGTTGTCTTTTAGACTTCTGTTAAAAATGAACAAGAAGAAAAGAAAAAGTTTCTTTTGTTGTAAAAGTTAGTTGTATCATCGTTGTTTGGAAACCCCCTAAGGATCCTAAGTTACCGATGGAAAATCTCATAGAGCTCACGGCTTATTCTCGAATAACATTTTTCTTATTGTGAAGTAGGGGACACATAACAGGCGAAGAGCATCTGTTATATCATCTGGCTTAAATCCAAGACCCAAACAGCGAATAAGAATTTTTACCGAGTCTGTGTTTTGTCAAATAATTAAATTCTTGGGATCTTCAAGTTGCGAGTGAATGCGGGAATGTATTTCGGGTATTAAATAAACAACTGGTCAGAAGAGTAATTGTGTAACATACTAACAGTAGCAATGGCTTTCATGTTGATAGATCAACAACATTCATTGCGTTATTTCCGTCGTTGAGCTGACAAATTTTTGGAACATAATTATAAAGCAATGTGTCTTTGTAATAACTCCGTCGTCTTGTCCGTGGCTAAATAATAACAGCCGCACAGGTCGATCGATCAGGTTAAGCTACGCTTGCCGCGGTTGGTCTGTGGATGGGTGACCATCTTTACATACTGAGACCCCTCCGTGCCTCGGAAAGCACGTTAAGCCGTTGGTCCCGGCTGTCATTCGTGGATCTTTGACAGTCGTTACGGGTAGTCAGAAGCCCGAAAGTCTGACAACCAGTCTTACCAAGGGGTATCGTATTACCCAGTAACTGGGTTGTGGAGGTCAGATAGGCAGTCGCTCCATGTAAAATACTGGTATTCAGCTGCATCCGGTTAGACTGGAAGCCGACCCCAACATAGTTGGGAAAAGGCTAGGCAGATGATGATGTGTCTTTGTAATAACTGCCGCACGGGTCGATCGATCAGGTGAAAAATTATTCTGTCTTTCCCTAATAAAGGACCGCACCGGAAAGTGTTAAGTAGTCAAACGCGACCCCAGCGTATAAAAATAAAATAAACTAAAAACATTATGCTTGCTCAAACTCAAACTCAAAGCATTTATTTAAATTAAACCATTTACAGGCACTTTTGAATTGTCAAGAAGTCGGTCAGTCAGAAAATATGAAGCTAGTTGCTCATTCCAAAGTGTAGTGCGTAGGTAGGAGAAGAACGGGCAAGAAACTCCATGGACACTCTTTTAAATTACTGATTGTGAAACAATGGGATAATTGATCTAGACCTAGTTTCAAATACTCCTATCCAAATATGGCTTAGGCCTCGACCTTCAGATAAGCTGCGAAAGCAAACCTAAGTCCTGATTGGTTGTCGGTTCACCACAATAATAAAGCGGTTGAATTTTGAACGATTCATCTGAATGGTTGGAGATCATTCATTTTAGGTTGGCATTGACTGATTTTCATATCAATCTGATTATTTAACGAGGGTCCAAGTATCGGGGCCAATGATTTTCTTTCTTTAATTTAGCTAGAAATTGACGCACCTAAAATATTTAGTTTTTTATAATAGTTCATAAAAAAATATACAGTCTGGTCAAAAAGTCGTGGATCAAACGAAATAGGGAGATATAGGAGGCCATTTCCAACGCTTTAACGTGAGAAATAATTTTTGGTAACGCTTCAAAACTTTTGAAAAATAATTAATTGCAGAGCCGCAAGAACCTGATACAATTATCTAGTAATAATACAACACCGTTTGTTTCATTGTTTTATATCACATTTTTTTTTAATTAGTCTAATTGTAAAAGAACTCGGTATACAAAAATAGTCATAACTTTTAGGGCAATTGAATTATTGCTGTAGAATTTTTTGTTGTTGGATATTACCTACTTTATCTCGCTATTTCGTTTGATCCACGACTTTTTGACTACTCTGTATAAACTATTAACACGATGGTCGCTTCCATCTTCTGATACAAAAATAAAAATTGTTACCTTCATGCATTTCAGCAGTTTTTATGTATACAGTGTGACGATCACGGTTACCTATCATATTAATTGAAAACCACGGACTACTAACTACATTACGTATTTTAAGTATGTTTGTATATTCTAGCCATGGGACCTTTTTTTCGTTTGAGTATTTAACAAACTTAATTTGTGATTATTTGGTAACAATATCATAAAGTTTGTGTTAAATTGTTGATACCATCGCCCCGCGCGTGTCTAGTACCTCATTAGCATGGGTGGTTGATTTCGTGCCAATTTTAAAACCATTTATTTTATTTAAAAAAAAACTGTTCTCTGTTTTTACGTAGTAAAATTGTTTATTACAACTTGTAATGACCGCTGTACTGTTTAATGTGATAACCTAATCGCCACTGTGTAATGTAGCATTTACGGAGACTAAATGAAACATTTATATTTTAATTGTTCATCTTTTTTTTTGTTCCAGTCGTGTTCTCGATGGTCCTTACTCCTTACGTACTTTTTAGTCTTTATTTAAATTTGGCGCGACTGAAGATGTCTCGAGTTTTTCTGTCATTATTTTCAATTCTTCTGAACCAGGATTTCAAGTGTTAGGTACGTATTGAATTTTTAAAAAAAAGGTCATAAAGTTTTTTAATTTTATTGCTAAATGGGCTCGCTCTTGACCCCCCGATCACGCCTGACGGAAAACGATAGATGAGGTCTATGATGGAACGGGCGTGCCCAGAAGATGTCTGTTCACTCTTGATTTGTAATGCTTAAAATGTTCTGTACGATATCTGTCGCCAGTTTTTTTAACTAAAGTGGGTCTTGAGGTCTTGCGTGGGACGCCAGCACATCAAGCTACCCGAAACTATCAAATTTTCGCAATCAACTTTGAACCTTATGCTTTAGCGATAAAGTTGAAAATTGATTAAAGAAGTTTGACAGATTGTAGTAACTTGATGTGCTGGCGTTTGTACTTGCATAGCACACTATCAGTAGCTATGGCGTTCATTTTATCAGTTCAACAGCATTCATTGCGTTATTTACGTTGCTAAACAGATAATTTTTTGGAACATTATGAAGCACATGCAGATTAGCAATACCCTTCAAATTGATTCAGATTGTGATTGATATTGTGTTAGTACGGTGCTAGTTCCATGCGATCAGAGATTGATATTGTGTTAGTACGGTGCTAGTTCCATGCGATCAGAGGACTGTTAAATAATATTTTGTTTTTGTAAATTGGTTGTAGAAATTTCTGTCGGTTTAAAAGCGAGTCAATTAAGATGTGGGTACTTACCACCTTTATAATATACGCGCCGCACTATGTAGGTACCATTTTGTTGAAACTTAGATGTGTCTTCTCGACATACGTGTGTCACTAACGGGATGCAGCAGAATACCAGCGTCAGGTATTGTACCTGGCATATGCTGAGCTGGACTTCCATTTGGTGCAATCATGGGACACACACCGCCCAGTAGTGATCGACCGTTATAAATGTCATGTGAGGTGTCTATGGGTCAATTTATCTTTTTAATCTTTGTTTTATTTTTTCTCACCTTTTTTATGTTTGTTTTCAATGCCTGTATTGTGTCTTTTGTTGCACTGAATAAACGATTTATCTATCTATCTATCTATCAAAACACTTTTACACTTCACAAGGACTTAATAGTAGGTATATTAAAACTGACTGAGAGTGATATGAGCCATTGTTAAAAATGTCAATGGGAAAAGGCCAGGCAGATGATAAATGGTAGCAGTCGACAGCGGTGCATTTAAATTACTAAGGTCGCATATCAGTAACCTGAGCAGCAGCCCCTAAGTCCCAAGCTCATCGGTGACCGGCCTCTCCCCTGCCGACGTATGGGTGTTGGCGACGTCGGCGGGGAAAAATATTCGTCGCTCGAGCTCGACGCAACTGCCACAGTCGGTGTCATAGCATTCTCGATGGGGTTGTTCCGGCGGCGGCGGGGCGGAGCTGAGCGACGAGTCCGGAGGTGGTAGGCGTGCACGTTTGGCAGCTAATCTGGTCAACATTTTCTTATTTTTTCTCTATTTGGTTTTATTTTCGCGTTTATTGTACTATTCATTAGGTTCATGTTAACTATAGGATGTTTAATATAATACAGAAAGGCCATTTTTCTGTAACAATGTGAATTAGAAGGTATTATAGTATTGAATTGGGAGGATCCTGTGTTGTGTCTGGCGGACAACTGCCCGATGATTCATGTCGGGCCGTTGTATCTATGCTAGTTGCGCGGTAAACTCTGCTTGCGAGATGCAGGATTTTGCGTGACGTCAGTATGACACGTTATTCGCATGTGGCGTTGTAGATACCGCTACAGTCCTGTTGCTTTAGAGATAAAGATCTCTTGAATAATGTATTATACATAGTTAAAATCTTCCTTTCATTGTCTTACAGTCAGTGCATCCATGAAGGAATCATAATGAATACCTTAATACTTATTATTTTGTTTAGAGTCCCTTAAACTCCTACGTAGTGACCCACTGGGAGCGGCCCCAACTTACGAGTTGTAGGTCGGTTCGAACCCGGGCAGCCGGTTTACTTTGTGTAATTTATTTCATCGCCACTGCTCTCAAAACGGTCAAGGAAGGCATCGTGACGAAACCGGCATATCCTAGAACCAAAAATTTGAAGACATGTGACATCTATCAACCTGCACTGGGGTGAATTTCGGCCCACTCCCTCTAGAGAGGAACGTGGAACGTGGAAACGTTTTAGGCTGATTATGTAAATGCCCACTTTCTTAATTCGTAAAAAATTGCGAATACTTCCAAAAACTGAGACAAAAATATAGTCATGAGTCGTCATGATGGAAGTACGTGTAAATCAAACGATAGGTACCTAATCCTTCAGATTTTGGGTCAGAGTGAGATTTGTTCCACCCAGCAACTGGTCCAAAAGGGATATAATATATCCAATATCTCCGCAGCACCTATTCTAATTTAATTATCGGTACAGTAAACCCACATTGAATTAGATTAGCTATTGTTGTCTTATCAAGTTATTCCACATGTGGGTACACACGTACACACATACGAACTAGGGTCATAATAGCAAATAATAGGTA
Source organism: Hydraecia micacea (assembly GCA_914767645.1). Taxonomy (NCBI): domain Eukaryota; kingdom Metazoa; phylum Arthropoda; class Insecta; order Lepidoptera; family Noctuidae; genus Hydraecia; species Hydraecia micacea. The sequence continues at coordinate 13,096,210 of OU611796.1, forward strand.
AGATCTTAGGGGCTTTGGTTTCCCCGAAAACAGGGTTACTTGTTGTCCGTCAGGAGCTATTGAATTTCGGCCATATTATAAGGTGTTAAAAATTAACCTTACAAACTTTAAGCCATCATCATGCTTTAGGCCATCGAACTGAACAACTTTCACTATAGGACCAACTCTGAAATCACGAAAAAAACATCAGCTGTTTCATACATTTTGGTCAAGTAGGTATTGAACTTTTGTATGTAACAGCTGATTTTTTTCGTGATTTCAGAGTTGGTCCCATAGTGAAAGTTATTCAGTTCGATGGTCTATAGCACCTCTTAAAGTTTATAAGGTTAATTTTTTAACACCTTATATGTATATGGCCGAAATTCAATAATTTTCGAGATATTTGAATTTTAAGGGTTTTTGATATAATTCCAAATAAAAAAAAACTACATAATATGTAATGGGTACCATTAAAAAATGATATTGTAGCTGGCGCTGCAATTAAGCTATGAACATAATTAAGAGTACTCAGTTCCAACAAAATAATTAAAATTATGAGCGATTTAAGAATAATATAATATCTTACCAATATTTTAATTTTATGCTTCAAAAATGTTTAATGAAATAAAAATATGTTCATAAAACGAAAATGCGAAACCGTATACATGTGTTAAATTAACGTCGCCATTAAAGCCACACGCTGTATTCTTTTCAATTCCACAAAATAGATTATTCATCGCTTTTCAAATGAAAAGCGATCATGGCCTGACACCAGAGCTAACTACCTACTGATAAAATTGCCTCCAGAATCTTTTCAAAATAAACTGGTCCTTTGCACCGCATTTTGTACCTTAGGGATCATCAATCACCCCCCCATAGGTTTCGGATCCCTTTTGCTGACAAAGGAACCCGAAACCCATGGGAAAGATTACATAATTGCTATCCGAAATCTATACATATTACAAAATTAAGTCGGTTTCGTGTCTCTCTCTATGGCCGCCTTAACTGCGGGGTAATTGCGTAACACGCTATCAGTAGCAATGGGTTTCATTTCAACAACATTAATTGCGTTATTTACGTTGTTGAGCAGATACACTTTTCGAACATATGAAGCAATGGATTAGCAATGTCCTTCAAAATGATTCAGATTGAGATTGATAGTGTGTTACGCGATTATTCACTATCAATAAATACATTTATTCCGAAAGATTTATCTGTATAGTACATAATGTACCCAGGATTTTGTAATATCTTGATTTAAAAGAGTGTCCATGGAGTTTCTTGCCCGTTCTTCTCCATAAAGATCTCTCTATGGAGAAGAACGGGCAAGAAACTCCATGGACACTCTTTACGAAACGTAGATACGTTTAGGAATGGGCAACTAGCTTCAACTTTCTGACTAACTGACTGACTATTTAATTTTAAGAATTCAAAAGTGCCTGTACATGGTTTAATTGAAATAAATGATTTGAATTAATATTAAACTTACGAGGCGGGTCACTTTTATCAAATAAAGGAAAAAGCTTTTCTTACTTTATAAATTGCATTTCTCTTTATGTTTTAAATCTAAGTGCATTATTATTCAAGCTAGTTATCTAGTCACTAAGAAAGAAGTACTATTTGAATTGCAGCAAGACGGTCGCAAAGAGAATTCTAAGGAAGAATAAAATTATAATAAATATTCTCTTTTCATTTTTAATGAATGCGCTGTTCTTGAAAACAATCATGAATTGTAGTGGTAGAAACTAGCGGGGCAATTGCGTAACACATTATCAATCGGAATCGGTTTCATTTTGACAGTTCAACAACATTCATTGCGTTATTTACGTGTGGAAAATACAAATTTATCGAACTTATGAAGCAATGGATTAGCAATTTACTTCAAAATGATTCAGATTCCGGTTGATAGTGTGTTACGCAATTAGGGTGTAGGATATGGTGTACGAGTAGGACCTACTTACTTCTAATCTGAAAAGATTTAATATCTAACTAGCAGCGCCCTGCTGTTTCACCCGCATATTATGTTTCGATACCGTGGGAATATCGGGATAAAAACTAGAAACTTATGTCCTTTCCCGGGACTCAAATAGTCTCTATACTTATTTGAATCGGTTCAGCAGTTTAAGCGTGAAGAGGAGACAGACAGACACACTTTCGCATTTATAATATTAGTCTGGATTTTGTGGATGTGGGGCATGTGGCTAAGTAATAACAGCTGCACGGATAGATCAACTTAAACTATGCTTGCCGTGGTTGGGTGACCATCTTCATATAACGAAGACCTCTCCATGTCTCGGAAAGCACGTAGTCCAGTGGTAACGGTCCCGACTCACGAATTGTAGATCGTGTGTTCAAACCCAGCCAGGCAAGCACTTTACTATGTGTAAATAGACGAAATTATTTAATCAAAGTAAAGCCAATGCTATCAAAAACGGTGAAGGAAAACATCATCAAAATTGAAACCGACATAGGCGACCTGAGTTGTAGTGGCCAAGAGGTAACGGCCGCGACTAACGAGTTGTAGATCGTAGGTTTGAACCCAGACAGGCGCTTTACTTTGTGTAAATTATTTCATCACCACTGCTCTCAAAAACGGTGAAGGAAAATATCATCAAAATTGAAATCGACATATATCGTAGAATCAAAATTTCGAATACATGTGACATCTACCAACCCGCACTGGGCCCGGGTGGAAGATTACAGCCCACTCCCTCTCGAAGAGATGAGGCCTGTGTCCCAGCAGTGGAAACATTAAAGGCTGATTCATCATCATCATCATTTCAGCCGAAAAACGTTCACTGCTGGACATAGGCCTCCCCCAAGCACCTCCACGTCGACCGGGTCTATGCTTCTCGCATCCAACGGCTTCCTGCGGCCTTCACAAGGTCGTCGGTCCACCTTGTGTGGAGTCCTTCCAACGCTATATCTTCCGGTACGCGGTCGCCACTCCAGAACCTTTCGGGTTCTGCGAGCAATGTGCCCTGCCCACTGCCACTTAAGTTTGGTAATTCTTCGGGCTACCTTGCTTGTCCTGCGGATCTCCTCATGATACCTCCTTCTCTCCTCTGAAACGTTGATTATGCAATAATAACTATTTTGCTAGTCCCAATGAGTATAATATCCGTTTATTTATCGTCTCTTTCAACCACACAGAGCACTAATATTAAATCTAATTCCGCCACGCGCATCGTCATCAATCGGTATTAAACCGCAATGAATTATTATGAGAGTTATATTCATAAACTATGGCTCACTCAAATCCCTTTGCAAAGCAGATCATATTATTTATCCCAATACTCTCGCTCACACATTTTCACACAATCCCCCCACATTAACATCATCATCTCATCTGCCTAGCCTTTTCCCAATTACGTTTGGGTCGGCTTCCAGTCTAACCAGATGCAGCTGAATACCAGTATTGTACATGGAGCGACTGCCTATCTGACCTCCACAACCCAGTTACCGGGTAATACGATACCCCTTGGTAAGACCGCTTGTCAGATTTTCGGGCTTCTGACGCCCCGTGACGACTGTCAAAGATTAACGAATGACAGCCGGGACCAACGGCTTAACATGCTTTCCGAGGCACGCAAGGGTCTTGGTACGTAAATATGGTCACCCATCCACGTACCAACCGCGGCTAGCGTAGCTTAACCTGATCGATCGACCCGTGCGGCTGATATTACTTAGCCACAAGCCCCTCCATTACACATTAACATTAACACATTATCATAAACAATATCACATAACCTATTGGAGTCTTTGGTCAATTGGATCCACGGGTCCAGTTCGAGTGGGTCCAGACGACCAAAGACTCCCTATTGCTTATAGAGGTACCTACTTCGAATAATCGTTCGTGAATTTTACACTTTACAATACATCGTACGAATAATTATTAATCGTTTAGACTTGACACCTTACAAAACATCGTAATTACAACTCCACTTCAACTAAAAACCATCTCTGTGTTATTGATGTGAATGTAAAGTTCCATTTTAAATGTCGTGGTATTCAAAACTACAGGCATTCACACAGATCGGTTTCACGGTAATGGGAAATCGACTTTAATCAAACATCGATAGAATTGGATTTCCAATAGAGTAGGTATTACTTCGGTCGTTTACGACTTTGGTAGGGAAAATACGAAAAGCATTGAGCTCCGCTTTGGTTTATTAGTTTATTATAGAGGATGTAAAGTATTTCTGATGTAAAGGAATGCTATCGGCGTATCCAATCGCTTATCTTGAAACCGTCTGTGTACAGTCAGCCTCAAAAACATGTCCTATACATCGATACGAATTAATTTAACTGTCTACAATCTTTGTCCCATAATACCGTATCAATGTATAGCTCTTGTAAGTTGTAACGCGCAGCTGACAGGACACACAGGTAATGATATTAGGTAAGTGTCCCATCGTTTGTGGAACAGCACCATATTTACACTCTAAGGCGGAGTCGTCTATAAATCTCCATCTGAACAGCACCCTAATTGCGTAACACAGTATGAATCTTAATCTGAATCATTTTGAAGGATATTGCTAATCCATTGCTTCATATGTTCGAAAACATTGTCTGCCTAACATCGTATATAACGCAATGAATGATATAGAACTGTCAAAATGAAAACCATTCCTACTGATACTGTGTTACGCAATCACCCCGCAGGTTTTCCTTGCTTCGGCCAACCTGGGTCCGGAGTCTGTTTAAAGACTTCCAGGTTACCGAAGGCAACTCGTGTTGGTGGGAGATCTTTAGCGCGTGGAACGAATGGTTTAGGTAAGGATGTGCTGTCTCGGCACAGCTTCAGACTTTCTTTTGGACGCTTGTGATGGCGCCAAACACGTAGCCGAATCCTGGGCCGAGTCCATTTAGATTGCACACTAAGAAGAAGAAATAAGAACTCAGATGTAAGTTGCAGTTTAGTGCCCAATGTGTAATATGTTTTGTTGCTACACATTCAAACTCAAACTCAAAGTATTTGTTTCAATTAAACCATTTACGGGCACTTTTGAATTGTCAAGAAGTCGGTCAGTCAGAAAATATGAAGCTAGTTGCCCATTCCAGAGCGTAGGTACCTATGGAGAAGAACGGACTCCATGGACACTCTTTTAAATTATATTTTTACAAAAATATTAGTTAAGTACATTAGTTAAGTAGTAGTAAGTGAGGGGCCCGTGGCTAAATAATAACAGCCGCACATGTCGATCGATCAGGTTAAGCTACGCTTGCCGCGGTTGGTCTGTGGATGGGTGACCATCTTTACATACCGAGACCCCTCCGTGCCTCGGAAAGCACGTTAAGCCGTTGGTCCCGGCTGTCATTCGTGGATCTTTGACAGTCGTTACGGGTAGTCAGAAGCCCGAAAGTCTGACAACCAGTCTTACCAAGGGGTATCGTATTACCCAGTAACTGGGTTGTGGAGGTCAGATAGGCAGTCGCTCCATGTAAAATACTGGTATTCAGCTGCATCCGGTAAGACTGGAAGCCGACCCCAACATAGTTGGGAAAAGGCTAGGCAAATGATGAGATGATGATTAGTTAAGTACATCATTAATGTTGAATTTATAATTATATGTGAGAACGATGTAAAAAAAAAAGAATTACGCGTTAAAAGCGTCCAGAGTACAGCAAATAGTAACAAAACAACAATCCAAAAATAAAATAATTAAAAATATGCCGAGGCAGCTAAGTGATGACCAGCCCCGACTGACGGCGCCCGTTCACGAACATTACGCATAGATCAGCACCATTCAGCTCAACCATTTTGAAGGGAGCTAAATGATCCCACACACGCCACCGTCAGCGAGACATTTGTGTGAGCATGACATTGAATTAATGAATGAATTGCACCGATCAGCATGGTTAAACCAGACTCGATTAATCGAATGAACCCCGAGATTCGCACTAGCTCCTGTGATACAATATTCATCATCATCAGCCGAAAGACGTCTACTGCTGGACAGAGGCCTCCCCCAAGCACCGCCACTTCGACTGGTTCTGCGCTTTGTGGGAGGCCTTCTCACTGTCTTTCCAGCGGAAGCACTAAGAAGTTGTGAAGGGCGGGAGTTTTGGGGGACTGTCTTGGAAAAGTGCAGATTCACAGCCTAATTTGAATAAATGACTTTTGATTTTGAAATTAATTCTAGTCGATGGTTACATAATAATATGCCTGAGGCTGACTTTACCTACTCATTTTTTCCAAGTATTTCCTTATCACAATTGGTTTTTTTCGTAAACATTTGATTTGTGATCCGTTTTCCTCGCATTGTGGAAGATTTTCAGAAGAATTGATTTGTTTTTCTTTATGAAAAACATATCAGTTCCCAAATCAATTCCAATTTCAATTCTATTTATTATTTTTGAAATGTTTATGGCCATGAAACGGATTGATTGATTCCATTACTTATAATATTCTATAGAAATAAATAAAATCTAAGTATTTGTTTGTAATGTCAAAATAGCAGCTTTTTAGTAAATGCATATGAAAGTATACACGGTACTTATAACAAAAAAAAAACATTGTTTTAAATGCCTGCCCGTGTGTCTGTTTGTTCCGGCTAATCTCCGAAACGGAGAAATTTTGACGGGACTTTCACTAGCAGATAGCTGATGTTAAAAGTAGCTAAACTTTACTTTTATAAAAAAAAATAGGGTTCTGCGCAAAAAAATTAAAACCCATCAAATCCAATTTGTTTTTCGACATGCACTCGAATGAAGTCGAGGGCACAACTAGCACGGAAATAAAATACATTTACTTCAGACAACTGAAAGAAACCCAGATTGTATTAAAAAACAAACTGTTTTTGATTTATTGAATGCGTTCTGGTATTATTTATTTACCTGTGGCTATAACGGACGGATCATTAATTTCAACGTTAAAAGATAAGTTGCGCCCATTTTATAGGGCACATAAAAAATATCGTGTGTGGAATATTAATGCTTGGTATTACAGCTTATATCCCTAGGTAGAGGTGCAATAAAGAGCATTATTTCTTTTGTATGAAGCAACTAGATCTCGCTAGCTATCACTAAATCAATGTATAGTAAAATCGTTTCAATAATTAAAATTGTAATATGAAAATAGCAATAAGTACGTACGTGATGGAATCAGAAATGAAGGGATCGCAGGAGAACCAAGATAACTGACATAGCCCGAAGAACTGCTAAACTTAAATGACAGTGGTCAGGGCACTTTTCTCGCAGAACAAATGGCCGAAGGGGTCGAAAGGTTCTGGAGTGGCGACCGCGTACTGGAAGATGTAGCGTTAGAAGGCCTCCCAAAAGGTGGACCGATGACCTTGCGAAGGCCGCAAGAGTCCGTTGGATGTGAGAAGCACAGAACTGGTCGAAATAGCGGTGCTGTAGCAGCAGTGGACGTATTTCGGCTGAAATGATGATGGAGATCGCGTTAGTCCCAAATTCAGCACAGCCTGAATCTTGGGCACCATCAATTAACTTAGACAATCTCAATAAAGATTACGAGGGAATAATAATTACCATTTAGAATTGGGCCCAGGATGGAAATTACTTCGGAAAAAACTATGAAAACAACCAAAAGAAAATCTTCTTAATATTCAAAGCAAAAACAACATCCTAACTTAATATTATAAATCCGAAAGTAAGTTTTTTTGTTTGTTACCTTTTCACGCCTAAACCACTGAACCGATCATCCTGAAACTTTGCATATACGTTGTCAGGTAGACAGAAACGGACATACGGTAACTTTCATCCCGGAAAAAAGTGCTGTTCCCGAGGAAAACAACAATAACGTTGTTATGATAATAGATGGCGCCACGTGTCTTTCAAAACTTATGCGGGTGAAACCGCGGCGCTTAGCAAGTAATTAATATAAAACAGTGTTCGGTCTGTAATCAGTAGGTAATGCGATGTTGTCACGTGGCGCGGAGCACGTGTCGCGGCCTCGCGGCTCATACCATCGATATTCCCATTTCATTTGAGACGTGAGGTTTTGTATGTATGTAAATTGTAGGTAGGTACAGGTAAGGTGTTGAGTAAACACAATTATGATAATTATTATATAATGTAGTGTGTGCTGTGTTTGATTTGATAGCGACTTCAAGAACTTTCCTCACATAACCGAAGTCGATTTTTTTACACTCGCTACTAAATTCAAAAGCGAACAATACATACCTACCTACATGTTACATAGATGACAAAGGAGAATTTTGAAACTATCAAATAAAACCTAACATCGAAATACTGTAACTACTACTACTGTAATACTGTGTACTGTTTATTTTTTAAGTCGGTTTTTTTTTTTTGTGGTACAATAATTTTATTACTTAACGTGTGTATTTATTTAATAAAATTTTATTTAGTCAGTTAGTGGTTCAAACAGTTTTTAAAGGAAAAATGTATTTCTGTCTCAATTAACACCAATGAAAACGCTGTAAAACAACGCATTTTAGCTCATCCGGTTGTTATTTTTCTGAAGAATTTAACTAGTTGTACTTGTAGGTAGGAATTTTAAAGAACCAATTTTAATCAAAGCGGTGTTATAAGTCTTAAAAAAGAGCACACGTCTGTGGTTCACAAAATAAATGCCGTAATATTTTGATGGACGACCCTGTCATGGGTCAACAACATTTTATCGTGTGTCATTCATAACTCGCAATGTCAACCTTTTTAAATAAATTGAGAAACAAGTGACTCTCACCTCCCCTCAAAATACACGTAATTCACATTATTTTTTCGGAACAATTTTGAAGAAGAAATTAGTAGGTTATTTAATACAAAGACCCAGGTTTCTTTTGTATTTGGCGACCTCAAAAACCATTGACATGGTTTCTAAATTGAAAGTTCAGTGAAGTAGTTGAAAACTTATCAAACGTTGCTTAAACATTACCAAGATTACTTAGGGCCCGCAAAATATCTTTGCAAAATACGTAGGTAACTGAATTTCGCGGCCTGCCTACAATCCTCTCCAAAAGTTACTTGAAATTTTTCCACTTCAGCTGTGAGCTGTGATGTCACATGTCCTATGATTAAAATTAAAAAACCGGTCCGTACAAATTTGTAGGTATGTAACTACAAATTTACGGATTTCGGATTTATTCCTTTACATGTGCTACATGAAAATGCTTTTTGCCGAATTACATGATTCTGGTCAACGGGAAGTACCCTGTAGGTTTTGATTCCCTTGCGAGTGTCAAAATATGCGGCATTAACGGAATATAAACGCCCGAATCTTTTGATTGCATTGACTTAGAAGTGTGATTTTTTCACTACTTCAAGGGAATGCAGGCTTGAGTATTTGTTATTAATTTCAACATAATAACTCCACGCGTTCCTGAGAAAAAGGGTCTTGACAGACGGACACATCTTAAAAGAGTTCCGTTTTCCTTTTGGGGTACGGAACTCTAATAATCAGGTAATCCTGAGGGATCACTTGATTATTTTTTATGATAAGTCATAGCTTCAATTATTCAATAAAACGTTATAGTTTACAGTTCAAACATTAGAATTTACCACATGGTGTCACATCTGAAGTGGAACAAATTCAACTAACTTTTATTAGCTATCATTACGTAGCAGATTTTTTTTCTCTACAACGCACCGTTTTAAAGATATCAGCGAAAACTCAAAAGTGGGTACTTTTATTCCCTCCCCCACTCCGGCTCACCTTCTAGACGCGGGGACTTTTAGTATGTTTACTCCCTAAGCACCCTGAACAACTTTCTGAAGAAATCACTTAGGGCCCAGCTCACGCACTCTACACCTCCTTTTGGGTTATTCGTTGAGTGGACTAACTGCTCTCAAATCGGTGAAGGAAAACATCTTAAGGAAACCGGCATGTCCTAGAACAAAAAATTCGAAGACATGTGACATCCGCCAACCCACACTGGGCCCGCGTGCTGGATTATGGCCCACTTCCTCTCCCAGATAGGAAGCCTGTGTCCCAGCAGTAGAAACACTATACTTAGACTGATTATCATTGTGTAATTGTGTATTTATTGCACCAAACAACAAAACTCGTGAAAAAAAATAATATTACGAAGCCAGTACAAAATGTTCTCTAACTAATACACCTATAATGATGTAGAAATAAGAACTGTTAACAAAAGAATATGGAAAACCATTAAAACAACAAAGAAGGAAGAAGCGAGTCCAAACTTAATTTCAGAATTAATAATATTCCTGTCAAAAACCACCACGAAGTGGGCCAAGAATTAGAAGTTTTTTATGCGTTCCGCAGTATATTTCCCTACGTAATTATTATTTACTAGCTTCGCGTGAAATATTCTTGACTTGAAATATTACTTCGTTTTTGTTTAGCATTTTTCCTGACTTTTTTCTTTTTGATCGACTCCAATAACTCGTTTGATGCCGGCGCCTCATATTAGGTGTATTGGCTGCAACTTGTAGTCTTGGATCCAATGCACCAGTGTGTGGATCCAAGACTGCAGCTTGTGGCCAATATGCCCAATGTGAGGCGCCGGCTTGACATGCGGCAAACGTGTCTGGCCCAGTCCCACTTAAGCTTGACTATGTAATAAAGAATTAATTAGTACCTATAGGTACTAATTAATTCTTTATTGTATGTACTTTCCTCCGATTTTACCCGAACGTTTATAATTTCTTAGGCAAAAGAACAACTGGTAAAAATATTTAGCAAATTAACAAGCCAGTAACGTGGGTTATAAAAAGGGAAAGTAAAAAAAAAACGTTGTTACAAAAAACCTTTTCAATTGACTTATCATTTTTTCATGACACCCACAACGAAAACTTACTGACAAAACAAGAAGTAAACTAATTTCTGACGTGACAAGGCCTGGGCGTGTTTAAAGCAGCCCATTTGAATAAACTTGTATGCAGACGGAACCGCTAAAGTTGGGGGCCCATTATTAGCGGAACCCTACTAGGGATGGACACAATGTGTAAACGCGATAAAGCGAATTAATTCGAAACCTTTGTTTCAAGACCTTTATTTTAATTGTAGGGTTGGACGTTTACGGGTGGATAAATAATAATAAAACTAGTATTATTTTCGGCCTGCGGGGCAAGTAACTGTTCTTGTACAGAGAAAACATGAAGCCATTGATAAACACGCTCGTTTAGGGCTGATTGGCGAATTCAAACTTATATTAAAAGCGTTTACGACGTTCGGCATTTCATACAAACTTTCAAGCCCTTTTTTTTTCGAAATGCATAAACCGATTTTAATGAAACTTCATACGCATAAGCAGGATACAAAGGTCTAAAAAGTTAGCAATGAACATTAACGCAATGTATTGTTAAAAAAAAATGGAAATCTCTGTTTCTATGGAAAATTTAAAATCGGTCTAATTTGGCTGTAGCACTATTTTTCGAAAATGTTCATAACAAATTTTTTAGGCGCATTATATGCGTACAAAGTTTCATTAAAATTGGTTCAATTATTTCGAAAAACAAGGGCTTGAAAGTTTGTATGAAATGCCGTACGTCGAAGTCCAGGTTTCCTCACGATCTTTTCCTTTATCAATGTAAGTTATATCCAAGAACTTAGAAAGTCTACTAGTCTTTCTAGTCTAGAAATTACTAAGTCGGGAATACACAAGACTGTAGCTTGTACAGACGCCAGCACATCAAGCTACTACAATCTGTCACTTTAACTCTTTGCACGTTGCGTGTACATCATGTGTACAGATAACAATAAAATGTCTATTGTGTCTGCTAATTAGACGCGCGACGGGTAGATTTTCAACTTTATCACTAAAGAATAAGGTTCAAAGTTCATTTGGAAAATTTTACAGTTTCGGGTAGCTTGATGTGCTGGAGTCTACAACGGCATGCATCTGCCATCGTGCTACCACGGAATATATTTTTTATCTGTTTCGTGAATCCACACCACCCGTTTTCTGGCACATATTATATTATTATGCACGTCAGAAAAAAAAGCTGAAAGTGAAAGACACACAAGAATTTTATGCACAGCAAGGGAATGTCGGGTTAGTCCACATATTCAAGGTCGCTCAGCAAGCTATGGAGCGAGATATGCTCGGGGTAGCTCGATGCTCACTCATTGCACAATAAAATATAATACATACTACAGTACCTTGTATGAATATTTAGCTTAGACAAGAATAAGAGTTAAATATGTTATTCTCTTTGAATTATTCTGAATTTTATAAATACTTAAATAATGGAAAATATTTACGTTGTAGATATTTTGACGAAGTCTATCTAATACTAAAAATAACAAAATTAAATCCTAACTTAACTAAAACTATACAGAAACTAAAATATAGCGTCGAAAAATTCATCTGCATCGCTGTCGACTCGTAATGTACCCAAGAGACTGGCGGCATTGCCACATTGTATGGCAGTTGATACACGAAGTCTTAGTAAATCATTATTTGTTAGATAAATATTTTGGTTAAATATTTTAGTAAAATATTTAAACATGACACTTACAACAATGATCGGTGGTTTGTTTAAATATTGTGTGGTACTTCAAACTAAATACATGAATGTCCCACAGGTACTTGGGTAATATAAAATCTTTTTTACAAAAAAGTTTTTTTTTTTTTTTGTAAGTAAAAAGTTTTTATTTTTCAATTTTAAGTGGTTCTTACAACACAAAAATTCGTATAACACTACTTGCTATGTAAATCCGTGACAGGAAGTTAATACAGCATCATCAATATAAATTAAGTGGCAAAACATAAACGTATGTCAAAACATATTATTGAAGCTAACTTAAAACTACCCAAGCAAAGTTAATAAAATTTCAAAAAATATTTTTTTAATGGATAGGGTATGCCCTAGGTCACAGTCTCTTTTAAAATCCAGATATAATTTTGGTCGAATAATCTAAAGACCATGTATAATGATGTCTGAAATGGTCTTTTGAGGAAGGAACCACACATATTGAGTGGACCTGTCCAGTCACTGCACGCATTTGTCAGTAATCGTGCAGCTCAACTCAGAACTTAAGGAGCTCAAGAATTCTACATTATGTTACTGTGTTGCATTATCTAAACCCGCGATAAGTAGGACCCCACCTCATCTCCTAAAATCCGGTAGCTTCAAGCTTGCGCTCTAAAATAATCCAGTCATTTCAGTAGCGCAGAGATTAGCTAAAAAGAATTACAGATGTCATGGTTACCCTAAATCAAGTAGATTTTTGTTCTGACTCGTTTCGAAGAATTTCTTTATTTGCGAAGGTCTATCATGCGGCCATCTCACTTATTTATATATCAGTATTTTTTGTTTATTTTTGCAATGTTACTCAATATCACACTATTTATACATATTCGTTTATTCGTTACGTTTATCTGACAAAAAAAAAAAAAAAAATTATTTAAGTATGCATACACGCGTCACGTTGCAGTATAAAACTGATTTACATCCGTCACCTCACACACCAGGTCCAGTTGAAAACCAGCGTCAGGCACTGTCTAGTTGCCTGGCATTTTTGCTGAACTGGGACCTTTTTAGCGCAGCCGTGAGGCACACTTTCCTGCTTATTTTTTTTTTTTATATCGTACTTTACACTTTTTATTTAACCTTTTTTTTTTTTTGCTTGTTTCTATCTGATGTATGTATCTGGTGTAGTCAGATGTGTACCGACCCTAAAGGCTTACTCAATTAACCGACCCTTTGACCCAGTCAGGGTAAACCTGATGGGTTCGTTAATTTTTTTTAATTCTGTCAAATATCGGGTCTTTCATGACTTAATTAACTTCGCGGGAAAGCGATTGCCAATAAAGGTTTAACGAGCATATTAATTGAATTTTGATAAAAAATAGAATTAATGTGGTTTCGATAAATAGGCCTACTTGACCACTGTAGTGGTGTAAATTGAAAAATATTGGAGATTTTTTTTTTGTTAATTTATGGATTCTCATTTTATGTTAAACTAGCTTCTGCCCGCGACTTCGTCCGCGTGAAAATTCACCCTCTTGGGTGTGGCATTTCAAAAAACCCTTTCTTAGTGGATACCTACTCTTCACAAAGAACAAAACCTCCAAATTTCATGTCTCTAGGACCAGCGGTTTAGGCTGTGCGTTGATATATCAGTCAGTCAGGACTTTGATTTTTTATATGATAGATGTGACTTACGAGTATAACTACAAAAAGTAAATAGTTTTTTTTTTTTGTTAGCCTACATTTTATCCCACCGCTGGGCAAAGGTCTTCTCTTTTTCCTTCCAATCTTGTGCAATCTCTGGTCTTGCTGGTCCTGCAAACGTTATCGTTGTCGACGTCACGCCACCTTCGCCGTGGTCAGATTTACGGTGTCCTCCTTCAGTGGTCCAGTGAGTGATGATTTTCTCGGTATTTAAGGTAAATGCGCAGTGTAAGACCGCGAAATTCAACTTTTTTTACGTTTTTTGCAAATTGCAGGTCATTAGAATCATTAATAGGTACATCTTTCTAAGTTAGATTTGTACCACAAGAACAAATCTAACTTAATGAGATACTTTAATGATTTTAATGACTATAATTATAGTCGCGAATCATATTTTGATCAAGATACAACCTGACACTGACCTGAAAATTGCAAAAAACGTAAGAAAATTTTAATTTCGCGGTCTACAACTACACATTCACCTTAAACAATAATATTATATTTGGAAGGAGGATTCTGTTGATTACCAAAACATTGGCACACACACAACACATCATCGCTTTTTACGTAAACTTCGGTTTTATATTTAGTAGAGTTTGGCCATTTACATTTTTTATTTGCAAATGTTTTGCAGTGATTTAATAACGATCTGATATTTTTACTGACTATCGATAAAATTCCTTTCTTAGGCCTAATACCAGTAGCTGAAAATTTGCACAAAAACGCCTGTTGCGACAACAGAATAAACTGACAATAAAACTCATGAGAATAGACATACCTACCTATAGCTGTACAAACATGAATTCGCGTGGCCAAAATCAGAACAAACGCGCCATCTTGTTTTTTTCATTACATTTCACAAAACAATTGCACAAATGTTTACCAACGTCATTCGAGTGTCAAAAGATTCTTGCAGCAGTGTAAGTAGACGGATACGTCAATTCATTGATACCTTACGATCTATTCCGTTAAAATCAATCTGTGAGCTGTCAATTGTGTCAGCATCAGTCAAATTGCACTGGGTACGCGTGGTGGAATATGGCCCGCATCCTCTCATAGAAGCGGCCCGCATCGTAATTTCGTAACACACTATCAATCACAATCTGAATAATTTTGAAGGATATTGCTAATCCATTGCTTCATACGTTCGAAAAATGTGTCTGCTCAACCACATAAATAACGCAATGCATGTTTTTGAACTTTCAAAATGAAAGCGACTGCTACTGATAGTGCGTTACGCAATTACTCCGCTGTATCCCAGTAGTGGAAACGTTATAGGCTGATTATGCTACCGTCAGGTGGAATGACCGCTCACTGGCGAGCTCACTTCACTTTAGATTTTAACTAGCTGCGCCCCACGGTTTAACCCGTATAAGTTTGGATCCCGTAAGAGTATCGGGATAAAAAGTATTCTATGTATTAATCCTGGTTATAAACTATCTGTTTGCCAAATTTCATCCAAATCCGTTCAGCAGTTTTTGCGTGAAAGAGTAACAAACATCCATCCATCCTCACAAACTTTCACGTTTATAATATTAAGTAGGATTTGAAATTTTTATAGGACTGCCCGGCTTACCAATAAGTTTGGATTGGTAGATTAATTAGCCAAATTATTGATTATAAATCCAAGCTAACAATTTGGATTTGGTGTTGAGAAATAAGTTAAATATTTCGACGTGTAATAATTGTTTGTTTAAACAAGAAGTTTCAATCACCTGTCCTGACTGGTAACCCACTCTATCAACAAGTCAATACTGTTAGTTGTATAAGACAGTTCATTTGCATTTTTGTTAGGAAAAAGCGTAGCTGGAACATGTCTAATTGAAATGTTTTGCGTTGTTTAAAAAAATCATAAGTATTCCGACCATTCACCTCTTTAAAGAAATACCTACAATTTATTCTTGGACAGGCTAGTGAATAAAAAATAATTCAGTATACTTATATGAAGCCGAAACACGATGATTAGGTATGTCAGCAATCATAATCAGCCTATAACATTCCCGCTGCTAGGACACAGGCCTCCTCTCTGTGAGAGAGAGGGGGCCATAATCCACCACGCGGGCCCAGTGCGGGTTGGTGGATGTCACATTCTTCGAATTTTTGGTTCTAGGACATGGCGTAACACCTCACGATGTTTTCCGTTTGTCAGCAATATGTTGTAGTATTTGGAAAACTTTGATAAGTAGAAAATTCGTTTAGGGCTGATTTTTCAATGGACACATAATTTTTGTCGAGGAATAAAATTGACGTCTGACTGATTTTGAATGGAAGAACTGTGAAAATTTCAAAATTATTCCTCGGATAAAATTATCTGGCGTTGAAAAAATCAGCCTTTAATAAAAAAAAAAATACCTTTTCCAAAATTTGCTTAAGAAATAATTCGAATTGAATTTCTATAATTATTAGAAGAATAATAATCTTCCAAATGGACATTTTCTTGTCGTCCCTAAATCGCCCTTTTCATAGTGTTTCGTATAAGGCCGCACGCACATGCAGTGTTTACAGTTAATAAGGGAAGTGATGAAATGACGCGGAAATAGCGGCACGTTTTATATGAGGAAGCCATCGTAAGCCGCCATCTTTAATGTATACTCGAAATAGATACCTACAAAGAAACTAAGGAAATTCATTGAGGAATGTGTAACTGTCTTGTCTTGTGTCAGTTTTGGACGAGAATAGTTGATGGCGTGACGAGAAATCTTGATGCGATGTTGGTGGGCTGATTGCAAGTGTGAATCGCGAAGACTTTTTTTTTTCGTTATATAGGGTGACTGGTAATTAGTGACCGATACTTAAACACGTGATTGCACTCACGATAACAAACAACTTTTACTATGGGACCAAACCTGTCATCGCGAAAAAAAAATCTGCTGTTTCCTACATTTATGTTCGTAGGTATAACTCGTCAAAATGTAGGGAACAGCTGATTTTTTTTCACGATTTCACTAATTACCAGTCACCCTATATACATAAAATTCAAAGTCCTGACTGACTGATATATGAACGCACAGCCTAAACCGCTGGTCCCAGAGACATGAAATTCGGAGGGTGTGTTCTTTGTGAAGAGTAGGTATCCACTAAGAAATGGTTTTTCTAAATTCCACAATTTTCTGTGAATGATTTCTAACCTCCACGCGGGCGAAGCCGCGGGTAAAAGCTAGTATTCTATACTAGCTTAGCTTCGTCTACTTGAAATCTCTTGTTCTCCGCCCCGTCGCATCGCATCGCCTATCCGCGCTAATACTTCGTTTTCGCTTATTGTTCTTTCATTCTTTTTCTTTTTGCTCGGTTCCTAAGGGTTCCAGCGTGATGTTAAGTAGCCCATAGCCTTCCTCAAAAATTGAGCTATCAAATTATTTTTTTAAAATCCACTGTGCACGCTTGTTAATTTTGTACAAACTATCGTAGAGATGGCCAAGCCAACACTCTTTTCGTCGCCGCTGCGGAGCCGCGACGCCGCCGTTAGTACGTTGCGACGCCGCACTGACCGTGTAATCGCCACTGCGGCGACATGTTTTGCGGTGCGGTGCCGCACCACACCGTGTGGAACGTCTCTAAGTGTTGATTTTGTTTAGTTGTCGGATTGCGTGCAGTCTCATCGGACTATGAAAGTGAGGGAAGGAGCCACCGCGCCCAAGTCTGTGCACACACTTGGTTATTATAATATCTCCCGCGTCGAAGGCTAGTTTCCGTTGACCGCCAGGACCGAAATATGGTCTAGAGGACTATCATAATGTGCCCAAGAAAAACAGAACAAACTGTTCGGTGTAGCAAAAAATATTCTTATAGGTACTTTTCACTGAACCAGTTTAAAACCGAAATCTAAATGTATAAAACCCTTTATTTGAATAACAATACAGAAGAAGCAAATATAAAAGGCCGTCCGTAATAGAAAAAACTCGGTGGTAGATAAATAGAAAGAATTATCTTTAATATGACACCTTAATGTAGATATTTTACACAGTGACAATATGGGCGACCTTACCTCTAAAAGCGATCTTGCGATGTACTCCTCAATAAACGTATTACATATTAGGGGTATTCCTCGAAACGCACCAACTATGAAACGCACCAAAAGTATACCTCGAAAAAACAAAAAAAAACAAAATTAAATATAAATAAAAATATTATAATTTTATTCCTCGAAATGCATCAACGATGAAACACAGAGAAGAGCATGATGGATTCCTAATAAATGATATCGATAGGCGATTCATTTGGTGCGTTTCAAAATTGGTGCGTTTCGAGGAATACCCCACAAATTAATACACCGGGTTTTCCTTACACTTTAAACAAGATTTTACATAAAAATACCTTGCTTATTTTCTTCATCAAGATTTGCATAAATTTATCTCTTTTTAAAATACCTCTGATTACACCTCGTAGCACAATTTGTTGAGCGATGACTGTTGAAATACGAGTACTTACATACTTTCATAAATAATGGATCCGAGATTATTCTCGGGTAAATCGGATCTGTGGTAGGAGGTAGGGGTTATTTATGGTTGAGGTTTGGGGTTCCGTATGAACGAAATAAAGGTTTTAAGTGCTTTAATTGAATTTAATTGCTTACTAAATGCTTTAAAGTAATAAATTATTGCACAGAGTTGGACTTAATGCCATAGGGTTTTTATTTATTTATTTATATATACTTTATTGTACACCAGAAAATACATAACAAAAAACACGATTGTTAATAGAAAAAAATACAATGGGCGGCCTTATCGCTTTCTGCGATCTCTTCCAGGCAACCTTGGAATGGACAGTGATTGCGTGGATATAAAAAATGGGGTTATCAGTGGTGGCTTTTTTACCAAATATTGATCGTTGAAGTATGTCATAGCGTCACTTAATTTCTATAGGTACAGACGCCAGCACATAAACCTACCCGAAACTGTCAAATTTCCCCAATCAACTTTGAACCTTATGCTTTAGCGATAAAGTTGAAAATCTATTATAGAAATTTGACAGGTTGTAGTAGCTTGATGTGCTGGCGTCTGTACATGTTGGCACCTTGTTTCATGTAATCTTGAGCTTTTGTGTGTTGTATGCTGTGTCTTATTTGGTTTATCTATTTAAGATCGAAATTAGTTTTACGGATTTTCTTTCATTGTTTGCTAAATGCTTTAAAGCAGAAAAATATTGTACTACTATAGGGTTGGAGGCTATTGTCTACCAGTCGATCTTTGGCTCATTAGTTTTTTAACACTTTGCGGGACACCTAACGCCCCTCGACATAATAACAATAAGACTTCCATTGTGTCTCGTTCAGTGTCTTTCAATGTGTTAATGTCAGAAACATAAATCATAGATTTGCAATAACTTTCGGTTTCAAATTAATTTTTTTTTTTTTTAAGAAGAGTTTTTCAAAAGAAAATCTATCAAAATGTCCTACTTATTTATTTCTTTTATAAAACATTCAGATTGTTATAAGCCGATTTGTGTCTAAAAAAACCGGCTCACAATGAAGGGTTCCGTAGTTGGAATGAATTTATTCCAAGAACAAACTTAACATTGTAGTTGAAAATCATGTTCTCCCATACATTGCAACTGCAAATGTAAGTTGGTCGACTATAACTCGTAAACTTGTAAAGCCTACTTACCTGTGATAGTTTTCCTTTTGATTTCGTTCTATCTACTACTGCGGTGAATTTTTCCACATATCCAAAAACAACCATTTAGTTGGCAGGAGGGGACACTTAACTCTAACAAAAATTAGCACTTTAAAGCTTAATATTTCACAAACGGATCCCTGAATCGAAAAATGGTTTTCACAAACCCGCAATATTTTTGAAAGACCTATCCAACACTATGGGGTAGACGAGAAAAAAAAACATCTCCACTTTACGTGTACAGGAGGAAAGTACCCTAAAAAAATATATTTTCAAGATTTTATTTTCATTTTATCGGCGTGATTAATATGTATATCCATGCCAAATTATAGCTTTCTAGTACTAAGAGTCTCTGAGCTAAGCTGCGGCCGGACAGACAGACATGGCGAAACTATAAACGTTTCTTGTTGACTACGGAACCCTAATAAAAACATTCGTCTTAAAAAAAATCGTAATCAAAGAAACATATTCTCAATATCCGAATCTTTCATCTTGTTTTGTAAAAAAAACATCTTTTATCTACTGTCTACACGAACCTATCACAATTTCTTGTTTATTACTCCGACGGAATAAATTTCAATCAATCCTCGTCCCCGTTCAAAAACACCACAAATATTCTTCGCACAATTTTTTATAGGAAGTCCATTTGTTTTTTACGCTCGGCCTAAAATTCCACCATTGACTGACGTTTCCCATTAGCGCTCTATTGTTTTAATTTTCATGCCACATACCAATATTTGAGAAAAGATCAAAATAATTGTATATACGCAGATATCTACTACACACGATGAGTTTTTTTGCTATTTCCATTAGAAATTTCGATAGTCGGAAAATCGAAACTGGGTACTAGGACATGATTTTTTTTTCGTGTTAAAATATGGTGGATTGGTTGATATATCAACGGATTTTGATAAATTGGTTTGCAGACAAGAAAAAAACATTCTTGCACTGTGTTGTGTGACTTTTTGATTATCACTCGTGCGTTTTAAAATACTCTGTACCTATGCATACTAATTTATTTTGTTACCTCTACAGTGTTCAGCGAAATAAAGAAAACACAGGGAATCTCTTTTCGACACAAAACACGTTTAATTTCAGAATTAAATTATCTCCGAATACAAAAAAAAGATCAAAAATAGTATTAAAAAAAAAAACGTGGAGCTCAAAACTAACTTCTATCGAATATCGAACCCAAGGCCTCGACAGCAGGTAGCGCTTGCGACCTCAAAACCAATGACGCAGGTGAAAATTTAATCTTAGCTAGAAGTTTACATTTTCAAAGACTTTTTTATAAAAAAACTTTCCTGGAATATCGATGGCTCTTGTAGCAACTTCAAGACAATTAGCAGCGTTCCGCTACCCTACTGTAACTAAGAGCTTTTCATGGATTGAATATTTCTCTTTCTTTGGATTGAAGAGTTCTCTGAAAAATATATTTAGTAGGTTTTCCCCGCGACTTCGAGTCTGCGTGAAGGTTGGAAATTATCCCACCGTAACATACAGGCTGTTAGCGAGAGGGTTAGCCAAACAAGGAGGATTTGTAGGAAAATAAATTCCTAGTGTAGGCTGAGGAGCAAAGTTCAACGTTCGACCGAAAGTAAGTATACTTTTTATCTCGGTGATATACAAGGTTTTAGGCGGATGGTTAGACAAACAAGCTTCGTAGGTAGACCCATTTAGAAAATACATAGTTTTGAAAACCCTGAAGGTTAAACTTTTTTTTATATCATGTTTTTTGTAGGTTTTCAAGAATTTCCAAAATTCTTGCTTTTATTTATTTATTCATTTATTTCAGGCGACGCAGGCCCATAGATAACCTTAACCTAATTTGATAATTTTCGCAGCCGCCATCTTGGATTTTCATTTTGACCTCATTATCGACTTAAGCACGCTCGACAACCATGAAAACGACGCCTATGATGAAAATTTTAACATTTTTTTTGCAACCGTCTTGGTTTTTCATGTTGACCTCAATATCCGCTTCAGCACCCTCCAAAACTACAAAAAACTATCTCTCTCTCTCTTTTATTATGTGTAAAAAATTCGAATGGCATAACGCTGTTTCGTTACGTGACGATTTCTTCAAGTTTACCCCTACCGCAAGCTCCATTTAAAAAAAGAAAATGATCTACAAATGTACAGTCTAGAAGCCTTTTCCATTTGTTTATACCTGTCTTTTGTAGTTTAATCTATATCAGTCCAGTCTAAAACCGTCTACCTGCAGAATGTTATCTAATTTATTAAACTTAAAAATACTACTACTAACTAACAAGATTTCTCGATAATAAAACTTAAAGCTCATAAGTAAAAAAATAAAATGAGTTTAGATTTAAAGGTTGAGTCATAAAGTTCTAGAAAATATAAAGAGCGTTGTTATAAACTAGAAAGTGAGCTTTACTCCTTATTAACGCAATGAGTGGTCCCGACTTAATTTAAAACTTTCTTGAAATATGCCACGCTTCTTCAAAGTTTTGAAACAAAATAACGCCAACATAAGCTGTGTGGATATCATCTTTATTAGTTCATCAAAAGTAACACTGTCTCCGTGAAGAAAATTAAGTTCTTTATGGAATCACCAGCATGCACTGAGCAATCTTGGTTATCAATAATGCTAGTTCCTCCGCCGTATCTTCATCATCATCATTTCAGCCGAGAGACGTCCACTGCTGGACATAGGCCTCCCTTGAGCACCTCCACTTTGACCGGTTCTGTGCTTCTCGCATCCAACGGGTTCCTGCGGCCTTCACAAGGTCGTCGGTTCTCCTTGTGGGAGGCCTTCCAACGCTACGTCTTCCGGTACGCGGTCGCCACTCCAGAACCTTTCGGCCCCATCGGGCATCTGTTCTGCGAGCAATGGGCCCTGCCCTCTGCCACTTAAGTTTGGCATTTCTTCGAGCTATGTCAGTTACCTTGATTCTCCTGCGGATCTCCTCATTTCTGATTCGATCTCGCAGGGAAACTCCAAGCATAGCCCTCTTAATTGCCCTTTGGGTGACTTTTAGCCTTCTAATAAGGCCCATTGTGAGTGACCACGTTTCAATGCCATGTCATCTTCGCCGTATGTACCGTATCAATTCAGGTCTCGTGACCCATTTTGTATACCACGGTTAGAAAATACTTTCTAAAACTTACGATTTTCGCCCAATAGGTACATCCATACTTTCATACTATCCATACTAATATTATAAATGCGAAAGTGTGTCTGTCTGTCTCTCTATTACCTCTTCACGCTTAAACCACCACACCGTTAGTATGGAGATAGTTTGAGTCCCGGGAAAGGTCATAGGATTGTTTTTGTCCCGATATTCCCACGGGATCGACATTTATGCGGTACAGTAATGATAAATATGTACATAAATAAAAAAGGGGCAGTGGAGTGAATCATAGGCATAAAAAAATCGTCCGCATCGCTGCGAACAGCAGGGTATACTAACAGTTCAACAACATTCATTGCGTTATTTACATTGTTGACCAGACAAATTGATCGATTATATGAAGCAATGGATTAGCTATATCCTTCAAAATGATTCAGGTTGTTACTGATACCTAGTGTGTTACGCAATTAGGATGCATGATTTGTCCCTCAAAACTTTTGAGTGACAGATGACGAGGTGCGACCGGAGTAGGTTGCCCGACATCAACGACCATACTAGTTAAAACTTCATACAAACGCGGAATGACAGTGGTGCATTAACTACAAAGCTCGACAGTACAAAACTTGGAAGCTTTGTCTCAGTGGGGGTTACTCTGTGTCGCGACGTTCGTGCTAATTCGGTAACACGAAGGTTACCGAAGCGCACACCTTTTGTAGTTTAACTGTACCTACTGTAGAAAATTTTTCGTAGTCTACAATGAATGAATGGATGAATGAATTGCGCTGATTCCAGCATTTTTTAAACCATGGCAGACTCGATTAATCGAATGAACCCCAAGATTTGCACTAGCTCCTGTAGCCTCATGTTCATGGTGCTACAGCGACCATTGCATATCAAGGAATAGTACGGGGGGCGCGGTAATGTTAGGGAAGATGTGCCCGAAGGATAGGTAAGGATTTAAGAGCCTACCGGATATGCATCCTAGAGTAAGGATTGGACTAGTGGAGAGATCGGTAATTATATCTATGGATGGGCATCTTTTAACGACCTTGCCGCCAGGTTGGTTATGGCAAACAATATTCATCACTAAGTACCTACTATTTATAGAGCTCCTTGTGAAGAACTCGTTCTAGGAAATTCTATCACTGTTTGTGTTAGCGTCCGGCAGTAAAAATAACAAGAACACTCTCTGGGTAACAGAGCAAATTCAATGACACATAGATGGCGCACAGGATGGTCTACAGACTGGTCATGCATGATCAAAAAATGGTATGCCGTTAACTATAACAACATTGTTCAATGAAACAATGTATTCCTGAGCAATAAAATGCACAAAAAGCTAAGAGCTTCTAAATCGTTGGAAAAACAAATGAAAGAAAATGAGACGTTCCTTTTATCACATTGTATTTTTTAGAGAAAACAAAACGCATCTGTATAAAATATTCGTCTATTAACATTTTTTACCGAGTTTTCATCCATTTTTTACATACTCGTAGCTCTGATATAAAATGCATGCGTCTTTCACAATCTGTGAAAAATGTGTTGGAAAAAGATAATGTTAACGTTTTGTTCAAGACCTCCCATTGTATTTTCAACATTCTATTGTGGCAGAATCTACATCGTCACATGCAAACTACGCATCGTACTCACGTCACGCTAAATCCTGCATCGCGCAAGCAGAGTTTACTGCGCGACTAGCATATAAGGTGTTAAAAAATTAACCTTACAAACTTTAAGAGGTGCTTTAGACCATCGAATTGAACAACTTTCACGATGGGACCAACTCTGAAATCACGAAACAAAAAATCAGCTGTTTCATACATTTTGGTCAAGTAGGTAGGTATTGAACTTTTGTATGAAACAGCTGATTTTTTTTTCGTGATTTCAGAGCTGGTCCCATAGTGAAAGTTGTTCAGTTCGATGGTCTAAATGCATTAAAAAGGTTAATCCTGCTGACTGACCACTGGGTCAGCCCAGTGGTCAGTCAGCAGGATTAACCTTTTTACCACATCATGATTCACGAAACTCTCTAGCAAAGAACTTGGAATTTATAATTCAAATTTTATAAACAGATGATCTAAAAATTGGTATAAAAAACGTTTCGCAAACGCAAAGTATGTTTGTACAAGTCAAATCGTCCACTTTTGTGACGTCACTATGATAGATCCGAAATACACAGCTCAATGAATAGAATGAGATAAAACAAACAAGATTAGAGTGGCTATCAGTGTTCGTAATGTTGTATTTATATTAGCCATTCGTTTGCTTGTTTTGTTTAAGGGTTTATTAGCAGCTCGTTCACGGCCTCGATCGTAGGTTCAAACCCAGACAGGCGCTTTAATTTCATCACTACTGCTCTCAAACCAGTAAAGGAAAACATCTTGAGGAAACCAGCATGTCCTAGATGCAAAAATTCGAAGACATGTGACATCTACCAATCCGCATTGGGCCCGCGTGGTGGATTACGGTCTACTCCCTCTCACCGAGAGGAGGCCCGAGTCCCAGCAGTGGGAAAATTATAGGCTGATAATGATAATGTCTAGTCTTTGGGTAGATTATAATGAAGAACTGTGATGGAATGGTTTCTTTTTTAATAAGAGTATATTAAGAAGAGATTCTTTAAGGGACGGTCAGCAACAAAAGTCGCCTAATGTGTTAAGTCTACTTTTACACATTACCTAAATTGAAAAAAAAAAACACTAAACATTGTCTTCCAGTGGGTATTTCATAAAAAATCTAATCTGCGTTCGCGATTAATTTGCCAAAAATGTAAATAAATATGAATTAAAAAAAATTGCTTTAATTCCTACAAAAGTTCCGTTTACGCTACAACTTCAAACATTTTTATAACTTTTTCAATAGTGCTAGTCACTCTGAAATCAACTTAATTGACATTGAAATAAAGTTGATATTTGTTTAACTTGGAATAGGGTAGGGGTGTGCAGTATTGCGCACTTTTACTATAGAGTTAATATTTTTTTTTACGATAAATATCGTTTTTTTGAATCAGTAATGTTTAATAACCCTGAAAGTCAAGTTCAAACTTTTAACCAATCTAATTAGTCGCCCTAAAAATTTGAATTCTTATTAAAAAACTTTCCTATTTAATTTTTAACAATAAAAGTTGTCCAGTTAACCTGTGACTTTCAGTGTAAAATGAAATTAACCTGAAAATATGGTTGTACCCCAATAAAATCATAATTGAGCTATTTCCTCGCGAGGACTCATAAAATGTAGGTAAAATATTATTTTTATACCTTGCTGACATGTTTTTTAGGGTACCGTAACCTCTTACAAACATATTTAATCATATATAAATGTTTAACAATTGATAAAGCTGCGTTCAGACAAATATGCTAATTTATTAACAACCTCAGCGCCAGACCCTAAGTGGCCGTTCTTTCAAGTTTTGACTAATTTATTATTTTGTACCGACTCCCAGACCATTTATACCGAAAAAAATGCGTCTGGCCAGGGCTTTCGTTTTGGCGTAATAAATGAATAGAAAACGTGTTCCTAAAGTTTACACAGCGCATTTACTAAGTAGAAAGATTTGTATACTTTTGGATACACAATGTTCCAGACACTGTGTGATAAAAAGACACACATGCCGCCGAAGGTGTTAAAATTCCCACACTAATATAATAAAGTTGAAGAATTTGTTTGTTTGTTTGAACGCGCTAATTGTATTTGGAAAATTGTTTTTGCATTTGAGTGTTAGTCCAAATCTGGGCTTTCACATTATTCTATGACCTTTTGGGGCCGAGCGAAATGAAAAAACAGTCAGAAAGAACGCTAAGCGAAACCGAAGGGCGATGCTATGCGACGCGTAGTCGCGGACAGAACCACAATAACTATCATTATGATAGTCGTACTTCCTCAGACGCAAACTGTCACGAAGAGCTTGCGTAAACCGTTAAAGCTTGCAAAGTATACTAACCTAGCTGTGGCTATATCTGTCAACTGCCTTATTTTTCTTACTGCATATGCAGCTGAACTTAATCTACCTGAAAGAGCTCTAATGTGTGCGCCCCATTGTAATTTTGAATCTAAAGTAATTCCCAGAAATACAGTTTCCGTAATAGCATCTAGTTTTTTGCCATCAAGTTTTAAATTCAGATCCACTTGAGGTACATTTGGTAATGAGAACTTAAGACATTTAGTTTTGTTCGCATTAAGTAAAAGATTATTAGCTGCAAACCATTTCGAAAGAACAGCCAGACTATCGTTGACATGTAAGACATCCGTATCTTTTCTATCTATTTTAAAAATAAGGGAAGTGTCATCAGCGAATAAAATGATATCCGATAAGTTAGCCATCATGTAAGGAAGGTCATTAATATATACTAGAAATAAGAAAGGGCCAAGAATTGAGCCTTGAGGCACGCCCATCTTAACTAGAGACCCCGATGACGTCGCCCCGTTAACGTTTACTTTTTGCTGCCGTTTTGATAGAAGAAGTATGAAAACTGCCTGCGCTGACCAGCGTTGACAACCAGTCAACCTATGTCTGCCTGCGCCGATCAGGGTTGACAACAGCCGAGAAGCGCTGGCATATCGGCGCCGGTTACCAGCGTTCTACATGAATACACCCTAAGCCTTGTGTTCACCGACATTTAAATCAACTGATTAAATATTCAATCAGTTCTATATTTAAAATTTCCTTAGGAAATTTGACATAAACCAACTGTTTAAATTCCTAACCGGTGGGTGGTTTGAATGTTGGTGAACTGGCCTTAGACTGACAAAACAAAGATGGCTACCTTCCATGAGGTTTTCCCAAAGCAAAATATTATCCTTCCTTACGTTTTTACAACAAAAACAGCTTTTTGAAGTGAAACTTCTTTACGCACGCTTGACTTGGGGTGTAAGCTGGCGAACGCGTGACGTAAGCGTTACGAAAAGTGTGATCGGGCGAGGCGAACGGGAGTTGAGTGGGGGATATAAGCAAGAGACAGCAGTGCTGGCGCACATTTTCTTTCTCTCTTCCTCTCATAGCCAAATCACAATACTGAAGTTTCACTTCAGTCGTGTGGTCATAAGCACACTAGTTTTTTTTATACGGAACCCTCACATTATTATATTTTTCTTTCTAAGAGTTATGGTTGAACAGAAAACGTTTGAAAGAGTCATAATAATTAACAGTTCACAGGTTGAAAATGAAACACGTGCCAAAGGGCAAGTATTTAAAATTATTACGGCACTCATTTAAATTATTATGTTTATGACCATAATATTCTAAATGAGTGTCTGAATTTGTTATGAAAGATAACTTTTAGCATTAGTAGAAGTTAACTTAGTATCAAGCCTGTTTTCCCAAAAGGGTTGGCACCTTTGGAACACCCACGTTTTGACAGTAAAGTAATGGCACACTATACCGGCACCGCTCCAACCCAGCAATAAACTTGTTATAGAGGTATGAGGAACAGGGTGTAAAGTTCACTCATACTCTATAGAAAAGGGAGGATCTTCCGACCAGACGGGTGTTGTGTCTGGCGGGCAACTGTCCGATGATTCATGTCGGATCGTTTTATCTATGCTAAGTTGCGCGGTAAACTCTGCTTGCGAGATGCAGGATTTGTTCGCATGTGGTGTTGTAGATACCGCTACCGCGTTCAAATTAGAGCATTAAGTCGTGTGCCGTATAATATATTTCATAGTGTCAATATGAAAAAGCCAACGGCGGGCAGTCAGCGCGCTTGACGCTACCATACAACTAGACTCGTAGCCTGCGCACTGCAAGCGAGAGGATCGCGTTCTTACAGCGAGCCGACATCGAGTCGCCAGCGACATTATGAAAACGCGCAAGTCCTAGGCGTGTTCCAAATCTCAAATGCCATATAACAATTGTGTTCGCGGTGACAGCAAGCTTGCACCTCGTGGCCGGCGCGCGGTCTGCGAACTTGCACCTCGCGGACGACGCGTAGTTAGCGCGCTGGCGGCTAGCCGTAGCCTAAATTCGAGGCGACGCGCGACGCTGTGTTGCTGCTGTGTAGTTGCAGTGCCGGTATACTGTGCCATGACCTTTATGCTTGAGTCCCATGTAATAGGGTGTGAGTCTATTGCCATCAACCGGGCAAAGGTCACGTTTTACTGTGATGCTCAACCCTCTAGGGCTACGCATTTTTGACACTAGACAGAAATGTACAAAAGACCCATTTTAACACTTTCGTTGTGAATGAGCAACTTTAAATGCCCGTTTGAAGTTTCTCCTTTTATTATTAATTTAATATTAAATTCGCTGGCAGATAACGCACAGCGTTATCCGCTAATCCCATAAATAACGGTAAGAAAGAATTTATGAAAATTAATCTCATAAAAGGGGTTCCTTTAGGGGATTAATTAATCCTAAAATTACAAACTTCTATTCAAACTTTGATCATCTATTACCAACTGGAAACCTGATCGGACGCACAGCTTGTATATAAAAATAAATCACCGAAATTCGTTCACCATTTTTGAAGACAAAACTGTCGAACTGATAACTTCTTATTTTTAAGTAAGAAGGGAAACCTAATTGTTATGATTGTGTCGCACTAGTTTTAGAAAGCTCTTATTTCCGTGCAAAATACGACGACAATCCCGTCTTGCATTAATTAAATATTTCATAATTAGACGCTCATTATGACACTCCAGCACAAACGAGTAATAAGAGACACGTCGTCAAATTAAAGAACAAAATTAATTTTGCATAAAACTGAATAGGTCCATAGGTCTATTTAAACGTATGTTTCCAATTATTGATATTATATGTAGGTATAGTATATATAATATGTAGGTCGTAGGTTCAAACCCAGGCATACACTTTAATTAGAGTAAAAAAATTCAACACCACTTATGAAAATTTCATCTCAAAACGCAAACGAAACATAGTGAGGAAACCAGCAAATCCTAGAGAGGACTATGACGAAGACGATAAGAGGGTTTTCAGACCCAAAAATTCGAAGACATGTGTGACCTCTACCAACCTGCATTGGGCCCGCGTAGTAGATTACAACCCACATCCTCTCGAAGAGAAGAGAGAATCTAGGTGTACCTACTTACAGTACCTACACCTAGATTTCGCCGGTTATGTTTAAGTCCCATGTAACAGGGAGCGAGCATATTGCCACCAACCGGGCACAAAACCCGGACTCCGAACTGCTGCCGAGCGAAGTGAGCGAGAAACCATGCCTTTCAAAGTGATCCTTCTGAAAATATTACACCTGTTGACACTGACGTCACTAAAGCAATAAACAGACCATTTGTTTTAAACCTCCATTAACGCAACGTCGTAAACTTTTGTGTGTACGCGCCCTTACATTATTGATGAAGTTTTTTTGGAAGGAAAAATTATAAGCGTTTTCACGTTCGCTCAAGTGTTGGAGAATTTTATTATCTTGATTCAACAATGAATTGCTAAAACCGGTTTCTTGGGCAAAATTTTCTGTAAATTTACTGCCTCGGTGGTGGTAATTGCGACTATGTAGCATGAACTCAAACTTAAACTCAAAGCATTTATTTTAATTAAACCATTTACAGGCACTTTTGAATTGTCAAGAAGTCGGTCAGTCAAAAAAATTAAGCTAGTTGCCCATTCCAAAGCGTAGAGACCTATGGAGAAGAATGGGCAAGAAACTCCATGGACACTCTTTTAAATTATATTTTTACAAAAATATTAGTTACATCATTGATGTTGAATTTATAATAATATGTGAGAACGATGTAAAAAAAGAGACGTACGCCTTAAAAGCGTCCAGAGTACAGCCTGATGAGGTCCTGGGTCCAATTCTCAGGTTGGAAAAAGGCTATAAGGAGGTTTTCATTGAGAATTTCGAAGTAGTGTAGTCTGGACCTTTTGTGCACAACTACAGACTGGCACTAGCAAATTTATTGCCCCTCTATTACGTGAGACTTGTCTTAATATAACTGGGTGGCCTATATACACCTCTGCTAACCCCTTCGAGAAATATAGGCGTGATGTAATTTATCATGTTTTCTGTAAAATCACGCCTCGCGTGTGAGAGACGCGTGCAAGGCACACGTTAGGCTAGGCGCGGCCTCCTGTCATCCTGCCTAAACACGCAAACTCATCAAGAGGATGGAAATGCCAACAATTTTCCGGCGTGAAATAATTTATGATCAAAATGTCACTCCTTTTTTTGGAGGCGCCCTCTGCCGACGCGATCACGTGTTCGAATTCCCCAAACAAATCGAGCGACGACGTGATCAAAGGGGCAATTCTCGTAATTTTAAGAACGTTCACAGTCTGATCTCAGTCTCAATCTGTCAAAAATGCCTCTAATTTCCCTACATTTTGACAAGTTTTTGACATTTGTTTGTCGCTGAGATGAGACTGCGACTAGATTTTGAACATTTTAAATTACGAGAATTGGCCATATCTTCTACACGCTTACTTAGCGCTGCTAAAATTTCTAGGTATTCAAAGTCATTCACTTTTGAAGGAACTCGTCCAGAGAACTAATTGCCACATTATTCATTTCTGCCGCCAAGCACCGTTGCTATGTTCAAGGTTGAAGGCGGTGCCGTTGTTATTATCGGCGCATACGACATTTCAGTTTGGATTACTAGGAATATGAGGTGACTTTTTCGCGAACTAGTCTGATTAAATTCCGCAGTCAAGTTTGTTCACGAAAGAGCGTGGCCTTCTAAGCCTAATCTTAATAAAAGTTTTAAAACTTCGAACTTCACAAAGAATTTAGGCAATAGAAGAATAAACTTTCACGTGTTCCAAAAAATAAAATGTTCGAAACTTTTTCATGACGCAATAAGTGAAATTGCTCCCAACTGCATGAAGTAAGGTCTACAAATAAATAATAATAATAATCGGCTGTCATTGTGCCGATTGTTGTATCGGCCAATGTCCTTATGGCCGAAGGCCTCGATCAACATCTATCGAGGCTTTCTTTAGGCGGTTGGATAAAGAGCCTGATTCAGAAGACAGTACTCCTCGATACGGCTCGCATTGTGAGGAGGTTCCTGTCTCTGGAGCTCTAACCACCGGTAGCTTGGACCCTGTTCCCGATACCGGCTGGGGACGGCGGCGGGGACTACTATTTTTTTATATTTTTAAATGTTTTTTATACTTATTTTAAGAAATATTTAAAAATGTAATTTAATATGTAAATAGATAAATAAACGAAATAATAATTAAATCACTAAAAAGATGCTGGTAGGGATCTTGACCGTACTTCCGGGATTGTCCTGATAGCCGTGGAATACCTCTCCACTCCTCATAAGCACCTCAGGACATGTTGCCCCCTTGTCGCTACGTCACTATGTGCTAGCGACCGTTTCCGGGGGCCCATTATTGAGTGTGCAAGTCACCCCCTGCCATTTTTTCCGTGTATAAATAAAACATTGATCAGGCAGGGGTCATAGTTCTTCCATAGTTCTTAGTAACCAGTCCACTTCAGCCACCCAAACCCATAGTCCAACTTTTTATTTTTTCCTATCCTACAATAGTCCTACACCAACCGGGGGTTATCCTTGGGTGCACTTGCATAGTGCATACAGGGATAATCGTCGGACGGTGCCGCATTTCATTAAAATTTCCTAAGGGGCCTCTGCGAGTTGGCTTCGGCCCCTCGTAAGCCTTCCAAAGGACCGGGACCCCATGGTCCCGAGATATATAAATTCAAAAATCACTAAAATAACTGATGGCACTCGGAAAGCTGCCACGCTTAAATGGAATTGGGCTAGACACATCTGCCGCATGTCAGACGATCAATGGGCCAAACTTACGACCCAGTAAGTCCCGTTTAATCGCAAACGACATGTATGAAGCACGTTGTTCTATGTTACAGGATTTGGTTGTTGTAAAAAATCTAATTTCAGGTAAGTAATCATAACAAAAAGTTGTAAAATATTTACCAAGAATTTTTCAAAACAAAAATAAACTTTAATGCCTTCCAAAAAATAAAATGTTTAAAACTTTTTCTTGACGAAAAGTGAAATGGCTCCCAACTGCATTAGGTAAGGTCTACAAATAAATTTGGTGTAATAAAGGCGACTGGCTGCGACTGCT
The DNA here is from genome assembly GCA_914767645.1 of Hydraecia micacea. Taxonomy (NCBI): domain Eukaryota; kingdom Metazoa; phylum Arthropoda; class Insecta; order Lepidoptera; family Noctuidae; genus Hydraecia; species Hydraecia micacea. The sequence continues at coordinate 13,128,996 of OU611796.1, forward strand.
TACCCTGTAATGTACTTACCGCAATAGCTCTGGTCGTAGTTATGGTGAAATACAAATAGGTTACGTTACAGGTTACAAAATACTAATTGACTTAAATAAGAATGCAATGAGAAATATTTAATAGATCCTTTAAAATGTTATAGACCTTCTAATGATGAACACTATTTAAAATTAATGAACTGCAGTTCATTAATTAAAAAAAAAAAGTAGTTATTATTTAGTTACAAAGTAAGCATCATTAAGAAATGATGCTTACTTTTTTTAATAGTTGAGCCTCTTTTTAACTGTCCGGTCTTTTACCACAGTTAGTCTCAGTAACTAAACTAGAGCACCCCGACCAAATGGGTTAGTTTAGGTTAGAACTGTGACCAACCACGCTGCATGCAAGTTAGTCGCAGTTACTTAGCCATTTAGTATTTTTAGGACCCCAAAGTATTTGAGGTTCACAAAAAGGGGCACTATCATTTATTTATTTATTTAATACTTCAAGCACAAAAATGTACAGAGGCGGACTAATAATCGCGAAAAAAAAATCAGCTGTTCCCTACATTTATGGTCGTATAACTTGTCAAAATGTAGGAAACAGCTGAATTTTTTTCGGGATTTCAGGTTTGGTCCCATAGTAAAATTTGTTTGTTATCATGAGTACAATCACGTGTTTAAGTATCGGTCACTAATTACCAGTCACCCTATATATAGGTATAGATGTATTCTTGTTGTCCGTACGTTACATAACGTTATACGTTTGCTAAGCTTAGTAAGCTTTAGTTAACATTTATATTGTTATTAAAGCTTGAAGAATGTAACCGTGTAACAGGTGGAATTAGCATTTGTGACTTCTCGCCATTGAAACGCCTAAGCTAATTGGGTTAAAGGCTTATTCCACTTGGCTCAAAGTCGTCTAAATGGCCAAATAATTGAATCCAGACAAGTGTACTCGCAATAAGCAAGTTAGGATACAATAGAATAGAATATCACCATATAAATTACAAATATAAATGTAGAAGTTTTACAAAAGGTGGTTTTATCGCTAAAAGCGATCATTTAAAGACAACGGATTAAAAAGGAGAAGGAGAGAATATACTGTCGGTAGCCTAGAGGTATTTAGGTGTGCTGGTAAATTAACTAGCACAATAAACTATTTTATTACTCCTAGGAAGATCATTGACGTATTTACAAAGGCGGTATAGATATAGCAAACGGAAGAATTTAACACTGCGGGACACTAAAACGCCCTTAGACGTAATAACAATAAAGCTTTTATTGTGTCTCGTTCACTGTCATTTTACCGATTAACGCTCAATAAACAAATGAACCCCCCCCCCCCTCAACCCCAATGGCATGGGACAGACATCAACTCTCTGGTTGAGCTTAATGGTGCTTGCGTCATGTTCGTGAACGGGCGCCGTCATTATCGACTGGTCATCTCTTTGCTGCCCAACGATTGATGTCGGGACGTTTGTATATGTCATAGCCAAAGGTCGCTATGCAGTCTCTTTCCGGAATTACTGGTTTATCCTAGGTTTGACCTAAGCCTTCGGGCAAACCTGGAAATAAATTCCAATTTCGGCCTTTGACTAAAGTATTATTAGTCAAACCTAGAAGTTCCTAACTTTTCAGTCAAACGTCGAAAGTAAAATAATCAGTTTCGGGCTTTGTCTAGTTGATCCTAGAAGCGACTGGTAGACTCGGTCAAACGTCGACTTGTAACATGTTGTGTGCTCTGATAACATACTTGGTGCAGACTGTGAAGGCTTCGGCAGTAGTAATTTGCATGCGTTGTGCACAGACAAAAAATAAAAAATAATGAAGATAAGGCAATTGAAGGTCATGAAGCGCAGTCTAATGTTATGAAACAATTATCTGAGCAAACATGTCCGCCAATCGCGATTGGAAAAACGGTAACCATACCTATTCCTAGCTACGACAGAGCTAAAGAAGACGCTCGAAATGTTTTAGGTATCATGCAAGATAAAACAGTTGATGGTTTATACAGGGTAGCGACGAAACACGGAACGATAAACACACTCTTTTCGAGGAATCAAATAAAAGAAGGCAAAGAAAATTTTCCTAATTTCAAAGATGTGCCCGACGTTAAGCTGTCTCTAAGAGAAATAAGTGCAAAAGATTCTATATTTGGGTGCCAAGGCTTTATAAAATGTCATTTCAACAAAAATGCTCTTCAAAATTATGTAAATGTAAGTGATCTAACGTATTGTGCAAATCTTAATGTCATAATGTATCACCATTATGTATGAATATAGACAATTTTTAAAAATTTTAATTATGACAACATTAAAACAATAAACATTAAAATAAAAAAAAAACGTTTTATTACACCTAATCTAACAATCTAAGATATTCTAATACCGAATTGAAGTTTGACTGGTCAAACCCCGATTTCATTAAATTGAGTTTCGACGTTTGCCTGACTAAATTAGTTTCTCCTAAGTTTGACGAAAACTCTTTAGTCATAGGCCGAAAAACTTCATTTGTTTGGGCTTTGACTAATACTTCAAGTCAGACCTGAGGATTGACTAGTCAAACCTAGGAGCGCCGGAGCTTCGAGATTTGACTATAACATATAATATGCTAGTTGCACGGTAAACTCTGCTTGCGCGATGCAGGATTTTGCGTGACGTCAGTATGATGCGTAGTTCGCATGTGGCGTTGTATATACCGCTACAATGTAAACTGTGGAGCTGTTATATTATTCAGGCTAAAACCCTTTGTAAAACTACATCAAATGTCATATCTGTAATTTATATGATGTACATAATAAAGACTATTCAATTCTATTCTATTCTAATGTAATAATTAGCCCGTATTGTCCTACTGCAGAGCAAAGGACTTCCCTTTTTCCACTCAACTCAATCCTGAGCCAGTATGGACCAATCCGTCATATTATTGGCGTCAAGTTCGTGCCACCTGGGGCTTCCGCGATGCCGATGGACGTTTTCAGGGTCCCATGTTCTCTATTCATATTATCTGTTCTCTATTATGTAAAATTGTGGTGTAAAAATTTTGGCACATAATAAAGGCGGCGATATGTATACGACATCTAAAACGGCCGACCACCGACTACCCAAGATACTAGCATATCTCAGTTTGGAAGTCGTAGTCTTAAATTAAAAATGCCTCTGTAAATTCACCTCACTAAAATAGATGAAAAATTTTGTTTCGTGTAACGCTTTTGTACTTTTGAAGAATAAATTGTTATTATTATTCTAAAACGTAGAAAATCTAAATAGGTACCTTTAATTTAGCCTTTAAAAAGGATATAAATACCCAAACATTTTTTTTTCAATTCTATTCAAAACCAAATTGAAAAGAGAAAAAAAGGACAAGCAAACAAAACCAAGACCAACGTCCAAAACGCGGCGTAAGCTCTGAATGTTTCATTTTAATTCTAAACACCGCCTTTACAGACTCACTTTTTAAATTTTTTTGGCACAATCGGTGTTTTCATTATATTAGCCAAATCAGCCGCCTAAATCTTCGTGGAATTTATATCTCTTTTTTTACTTCAACACTCCACTGGCTTTTGTTAAAAGGTAGCCGAGTGGATAGGGAAGCAAATAAAACGGGAAAGTTATAAACTTTCTAGAAATGAAATGAATGATGATGATGATGAATCTGTTTGCTTTGGTTTTCTCCAAAGCTATGGGTGGATGTTAAAATCGTAATTGGTAGGTACTTCGGATGAGAAATTCTTAGAATATAGAATGGCATGTTTTTAATCGAACGTCAAATTTCCATGTCGCGCTCCTAAAAATATTATTGTACAGACGCCAGCACATCAACCTACCCGAAACTGTCAGATTTCCCCAATCAATTTTGAACCTTAGCCTTCAGCAATAAAGTTGAAATTTTATTAAAGAAATTTGACAGATTGTAGTAGGTTGATGTGCTGGCGTCTGTACACTCTAATATAATGACTGTGCCGTTTTTTGTGAACATCAAATAATTCCTTTTTTACCTAAGTAATTGCGACCAAATTGGATATAGCAGTTGGTCACAGTAAGTTCTAACCTTACCTAATCCATTTGGTCGGGGTTCCCGAGCTTAGTTATTGCGACCAATTCGGCTCGCGCGTGGTTTGGTCGACGTACTCTTGCTTAGTTATCACGAACAACTGTGAGAAAAGGCAAAAAAGTTAAAAAGAGGCCCAATTATTTAAAAAAGTGTACATCATTAGAAGTGCAAGAAGTTCTTAAAGGACCATCATTTAAAAAAGCGTCCATCATTAGAAGCGCAAAAAGTTTTTACTGGATCAGTTAAATATTTCCCATATAAAAAAGCGGATTGGTAGTCGAAAACCCAAGAGAAATATTTTGTTTTTTTATGGAATGATTGAATGGAGGCTCTGACGCATAGATTCTTTTGAGTCATAAATCTTTTTCGTTTGGTAATAAAATTAGGCTCAATATTGTAAATAGAAACTGTTTATTGAAGCAAATTCTGTTGAAAAATATTGTCATCTTCCTTCAATAGATTTGGATGACGACGCTAAAGAGAATTCTTTACGAAAACATTTTTAGTATCTTTAACTTTCTGCGTTGTGTGATTTTGAAGGAACATCGAGATACTTAATACAATATGTGAAGTCTAGTGTACCTAAAACGAAACATTCCAAAGGCAAATATTGAAACAGCCCGGAATACATTAAACAGTATTGTCACGAAATTAATTTGGAAGACGAACACACAAACTACCATGTTAACCCGAGTTTACGTGACGAAAATAACAAACGTTTTGACAAACAGTTAAATACCATTTTACGTTTTAGTACATTTAAATGTTTACATGCGTTGGAAATTGTAATATTCACTGTGACAATACAACGTATATAGGTATGAGGAACAGCGTGTAAAGTTCACTCATACTCTATAGAAAAGGGAGGATCCTCCGACCATACGGGTGCTATGTCTGACGGGCAACTACCCAATGATATATGATCAAACGAACTTCTCTGAAGCGAAGTTCGATCAATATTATATGAATCGCTTCATTCGAAGATATAAGATTTAATTATATAGTTATTTACAACGTAGTCCCTCTATTTACTTGGTAACTTCGCACAAATTTTAGAGTTTTAACTGACTAGAAAAAACTTCCGGTCGCTCCGATTTGCCCCACACCACCGCGTGCGTCGCGCCGTCTTGTTGCTGCTCATTTTTTTTAAAGATCTACAAAACTTTCTCCCTTTGGGCAATGTTAGGGAGGGAGGGTTACCATATCTTCGAATGAAGCGATTCATATAATATTGATCGAACTTCGCTTCAGAGAAGTTCGTTTGATCATATATTATATTTTCATCGCTTCATTCTTCAGATATAAGATTTAATTATATAGTTATTTACAACGTAGATGTTAAGAGCAGAAAGTTTTGAAATAAAAGTCATATGAATAAACAAAATATTGTTTTATTCTTTATCATACCAAAACAAAAAATACTCAATTTTCTAAGCTCACAGCCATACGTTTAATTTAATCACAAAATAATTACAAAACATTAGATTCATATATTAATTTATATTTAATGTAAATGGATCATTTTACTGGGTCTTTGACGATAAGCAAACGGATCGAGCGAATTCACCTTCGTCCATAATCGTCCTGTTGTAGAAACGAGCAAAAGAGTTAGACGAGTTAGTCCAACCAGCGGTCTTACGAATAGTTTCTATGTTGACGCCGGCGGAGCGCGCGGCCGACGTGGACGCGTGACGTGTGCTGTGCGCCGTGAACACGCCGGTGTCCACGCCGCTCTCTGACAGCACCTGCTTCACCCATCTACTGATGGAATGTGTTGTGGCTGGCCTGTGTGGCCGTTTGTATGTTAATAGCAGATGTCCCGTCTCTGCAGATCTAATATTTCTAGTTAAAGAGATATATTCTGAGAGTGCTGTAGCTGGGCAAATAGCAAGATTTTCCCGAAAAAATGGTAGAAATAAGACAGGCTGGTCTCTACCGGCCGCAGATGTTTTTATTATATCTGCAATATTAATCCTTATACCACTTTCTGAAAAGGTAATGTTTTCTAATTTAATTAAAGAAAGAGTTTGAACTCGATGGGCAGTACAAATTGCCAATAAGATAACAAGTTTTTTGGTTATCTTTTCCAGTGATAGTTCTTTATTGGGAAACCACGTCGAGACTAGATCTAAAACTAACTGTGGGTTCCATGTACTGGAGTATTTAGGTCTCGTGGGCCGCAATTTGTATGCGCCTTTGAGAAGGCGCTTCACGCAGTCATCTGATCCAATGTGGTTTCCTACTAAGGATGATATAGCAGAACGGTGTGAATTTAGGCTACCATATGCACAACCATTATTAAACTGGTTTGTTAAGAATGTTAGTATAGATCCTAACAGCGGTTTATAGACGTCAATGCTATTAATAGTACAAAATGCCCACCACAGTTTAAGTGAAGTATTATATTGTCTAATAGTACTGTCAGAGAACGAGGCTAACATCAGCGTTGATGTCTGGTCGCCGGCGCCGCGTTGGATGAAGGACTGCCGCAGAGCCTCGCGACAGCCAGGGTAAGGTCTTTGTGTAGGGGATGATGATCTCTGAAATGAGATTGAAGAAGGTGTTTATTCGGATTAAAATAAATAACATCCGAAATAATAAGATTCTGCAAGAGTGGGAACCACGGCTGTGATGGCCAATATGGGTAAACTAAGATGCCGCTTGCTTCATCGTCGATCATTTTCCTTAGACATTTTAAAATAAGGGAAAACGGTGGAAATGCGTAAAAGAAATATGAATGCCAGTTAAGTGTAAACGCGTCTACAGACACCGCATCAGGGTCTTGTTTCCATGAAACGTATATGCTACATTTTGCATTATCCCTAGAGGCAAACAAGTCTATTGTAGGTTGGCCGAAATGACGTATAATATCCTGGAAGGCATGATCAGAAAGTGTCCATTCGGTATCCGGATTAATAATTCGAGAGGCGGCGTCCGCACGGTTATCTTTGGTATTGATATACGATGCAAATATCCAAAGACCGCGTTCCTCGCACCATTGCCAGATGGTTCGTGCTAAATCGTTCAAGTGGGGAAACTGAATGCCGCCCATTCGATTTATATAGCTAATCGCAGTCGTATTATCGATACGAAGTAAAATTGCGCAATTGGCGACATCATTCGCGAATGACTTGAGACCTAGAAAAGCGGCCATTAGCTCCAAATAATTTATGTGGTGCGCTTTTTCTGAATCCTTCCATTTTCCGTGAACTTTCTTGTTTTTATAAACGGCACCCCAACCAGATCGAGAGGCGTCAGTATAAATTTCGAAGTCAAATTGTGGTTGCCGCATAGAATTGTATGTAGTCGCAATATTTTGTGACCACCAATTCAGGTCCTTTAATATTATGTTAGGAAGGTTCATGCTCTCCTCATAGTTATTATCTTTAAGCAGAGCTAGGTACTTCTGACGCTCTAAAATCTTAGTGTACATCCAGCCGTATTTAACTGCTGGGCAAGCGGCAACCAAGACACCGATAAGTTGAGCAAATTCGCGAATAGAACAGGAAGATAATTTCGTAAACCTTGTAACAAACTCGCTAATTTTATTTCGCTTATCAGAGGGAAGACGTAAACTCAAAGTTTTTGTATCATAGTAAAAACCTAGAAACTTGCAAGTTTGTTGCGGTGACAAGTTACTTTTTTCATAGTTGACGACGAATCCTAGACAATTTAGTAATTTTAATGTTTCATTAACATTATTTGCGCATTGTTCATACGTATCACCAATGCATAGAGCGTCATCTAAATAAAAAACTGACTTGTGACCGCGGCTTCTTAAAAAAGCTATTACCTCCCTCATAACCTTAGTGAACACTCGGGGGGCCACGGATAAACCGAATGGAAGCACGGAAAACTGATAATTTATGACTTTGGTCGAGTTTCCAGGTTGAAACTGGAAACCTAAATATTTACGGTCGGACGGTCTAATAGGTATAAGAAAATAAGCGTCCTTTAAATCGATGGTAGCTAAGTAACCATCACGTGGTATTAATTTGCATGCGGTGCGATAATCCTCCATCTTAAAATGGTCAGTAAGGATAAACTTATTTAAAGGTTTCAAGTTTAATATAAAACGTTTTCCGCCGTTACTTTTCGGAGTGAGAAAAATAGAAGAAATAAATTTGTTTTCTGAGGCCTTACACTCTGAAACAGCTCCTACTGCCTTTAAATTATTTATGGCTTCTAGCATCTCAAGGTTTTCACTATGTGAAAATTTGTTTTTAGGTATAATCTGCTGTTCAACAAGATTATTAAAAGGGATGGTGTAGCCATTCCTAATCCAATCAAGTATGACATTATTATTTGTAATATTTAACCAACAATCAAAAAAGTGGGTAAGTCTACCCGCGTGTACCTGTGCTATTGTTGACCTTGAGCCGGGGCACGGGACTTGTCCTGTGCCGCTGCTCGTGGTGGGTGCGATGTGGTCGAGTACGGGCGGCGAGTCGCCGGCGGTCTCCTGTAACCTGCCCGCCCCCCCCTGTTCGCCGGCTGGTACCGGGGAGGCGCTGACCAGTTTCCCTGGTAGGCCGTGGGTCGAGCTGTTTGGGGACACGCAGACCTTTGAGGCTTCGGGGCTGGTTTTTTAATTTGTAGGCCTTGTTTTTCAATGGCTTTGGCTGCCTTGATTTTCTCCGATAAGGAAGAGCCGAAGAGTGTTTCGTCCCTTTCTGATTCACTTATAATGTGAAGAAAAGACTTATCTAAACTGGGTGTTATAAGTTTAATGCGATTTTTTGATTGTAAGTTATGTAGATCGCATAATAATCTGCAACCATTACTAAAGTGTTTAAGTGCCTGGGCTTTGTCATCCGTTCTTAAGAGGATATCAATGCCCCTATTTACGGCAGTAATTCCTAAACCAAGTTGTTGTTGGTTTGCCACCAGGGTCTTATCGCGATTTCGAACCATATCCGGCACAGCGGCTGATATTTCTGCGTTTAGCTTCGGGGCTTGTAGAAGCCTGCAATTATCAGGAACTAGGTAATCGTTACAGGTTTTGTCTTTACTGTCCTTAAGCATACCCTTCTTTAATAAAGGGAGCCACAATTTTGATAAATTGTCATTAATATTAGCCCCATATTCGGGGGCGTCGGAGGTAGATTCACCGAGAGCCGACAGAAGGTCTGCATCTAATTCATCCTCTGCGTCCGCAGGATGGTTGGGGCACTCCGGTGCCGGGTCATTATCTTGGTCCGTAGGTTCCGAGGGAGGAGCCGGCGCTGGGTCTTGCGGTAATTCCGGCGCCACCGATGTGGTGAGCTCCGGAACTACATCATGGTTAGCCTCCACGGCCTGCCCGAGGTCTTCGTTACCTAAAATAACGTTTCGTCAATTAGGTTGTGAAGAAAAAATTTTGAGGGTAGTTTGAAAAATAAAACGAAAAAATCTATCTTCGTTTTTTGTTGTGCAGAGAGACGATACATCTAATTTAGATTGTTCGTTTGTTCTGCTAAATAAATATCGTTGAAGACTCGCAGTCAACCCCGATGCAAAACCTTTTGAGTTTTGGGTATGTCAGAGTTATTGACTCGCAGTCAACCCCAAAGCAATCCAAAACTGTTATTCACTTTTGAATTAGGTATCACTTAACAAACACTTTAGGAAGAAATAACACGGTTATTTACCTTCGTCTTCTGATGAAGAATCCAGCAGAATTCTGTATCTGCGTCGTTTTTCCCGATCTTCAATCTTCCTTATTTTATTTTCATAACGTGCAATACGAGACTGCGCACTCCTTTTCGGCATCTTGTATCGAGCTGAGTGCGCGTGCGAGCGTTACCGAGCACAAAAGAGGAATGAGCAGCAACAAGACGGCGCGACGCACGCGGTGGTGTGGGGCAAATCGGAGCGACCGGAAGTTTTTTCTAGTCAGTTAAAACTCTAAAATTTGTGCGAAGTTACCAAGTAAATAGAGGGACTACGTTGTAAATAACTATATAATTAAATCTTATATCTGAAGAATGAAGCGATGAAAATATAATTCATATCGGGCCGTTGTATCTATGCTAGTTGCGCGGTAAACTCTGCTTACGAGATGCAGGATTTTTGCGTGACGACAGTAAGACGCGTTGTTCGCATGTGGCGTTGTATATTCCGCTACATACGCAAGTTTCTTAAGTTAGCATCCAAATATAAGCATAATCAGCCTATAATGTTCCCACTGCTGGGACGTAGGCCTCCTCTTGGTGAGAGGGAGTGGGCCGTAATTCACCACGCGAGCCCAGTGCGGGTTAGCAGATGTCACATGTATTTGAATTTTTGATTCTAGGACATGCCGGTTTCCTCACGATGTTTTCCTTCACCGTTTTAGAGCAGTGGTGATGAAATAATTTACACAAAGTAAAGCGTCTATGTGGGTTCGTCTGAATATGCGGGTAGCAATATGGTACTAGGCACCTTTCCGCACCGCCGCCCGGCGACAAGCGATTACTCGCTTGGATGCGTATGTACAGACGCCAGCACATCAAGCTACTACAATCTGTCAAATTTATTTAATAGACATTCAACTTTATCGCTAAAGCATAAGGTTCATAGTAAGCGTGAGTATCTCAGCGAGTGTTTTGCCCGCTTCTCTTGTCGCTGTGACAAACGAGAACTCGCCGGCAGTGTGGCTAGTCAGCGATCAGCTATTAATATAATGATGTATCTCTTTTATTTATGGACCTTACAAACTTCTGTACGTTTATTGAGCGAAAAAATAGCTAGTGGCTCTCCGTCGTCGGTGGGTCAGGTGTCTTTGCAATTGGACACCATTATTTATTTAGGTTAGCCAGCAATCGTTTACACAATACATTTAACAAATAATTTTCCTTAATAGTATATTTATTAATGCAACAATTACTTACAGGCTAACACAATATGCACCACTTATGGTTTTACATAATAATACAACGCCAAAAAGGATATTTACAATTATAATTATTCAATATTTTTTTGGTAATCCATACCTACGTAAAAATAATAATAACAACAATTACATTCTAAATAATTTAAAAAAACTGATTGATAGATAACATTAACATTATTGTAAAAATAATTAATTAATATGCAAGTAGTGCCACTACGAAACGCTAAGATAAAAACAACGATCCCGTGGGAATATAGGAATAAAAAGTATTCTATGCCCTAATCCAGATTATGGTCTACCCATGTGCTAAATTTCATCCAAATATGTTCAGCCGTTTTAGCGTGAAAGTGTAACAAACAAACGTACAACATATATTTTGGGATGCATGAAGAAGCCTCCTCGTGTAGCGCAGTTTGTTCCGCCAGTTACCTCATCCACCGCTTTCCATCAGGCATGAACGAGGTCAAGAGCGGGCCATTCAGCAATATATAAGGTGCTATAAAAATATCTGCCACAGCTTCAATGGGAGACAGTATTTTGTATATAAATTACAGTAGTGAAGAAATTTTGTACCCCAGAATAGTTAAATCAATTTGAGAAAATAAAGTATTTAAATAAACATTTACTCTATTCTGCATAACGTGGTTCACAAACTACGCGCGATGTGTCACTTCGTCACATTTTGCGACATGTAATGACGGTGCGGCAACAGCTAATTACTATGGGACGGTTTCATGCAACTAAATCAATTAAAATATATACGCACATATTTTTGTATGAAAAAATTTATGACATAAGATCAATAATGTATCTTTACTATTGTAATCTATATACAAAATACTGTCTCTCATTGAAGCCGTGGCAGATAGTTTTATAGCACCTTATATAAAATAAAAAAGATACTCACAAAAAATCAAATACACTGTGAAAATTTCAACTGTCTACATAATTACGGTACATGAGATACAGCCCGCTGACAGACAGACAGACGGACATTTGACACCCTTTGGGTACGGAACCCCAAAAATAACCGTATTTGTATGAGGACTTTTTCGAAATGACAACCCTACCTAATAAGCCCAGTTTTTGGGTAATTTAGAGCCGAGGGTTATTTCAAATCCTTTTGATGCCTTAATGAATAGGATTATGTTAGCAACATAATCATTATATTCTATTAATGGTTAAAATTTAATTATTCATGGTGAATCAAGGTCGGGTGTTGTCTCATTAGTGTGTTTAGTATTCGTTAGTTCACGTAATTTTGCACAAAAGTTCCTTATTATACAAAAGTCAGCACATTATAAGGATTTTTCAAAATTCATCTCTGAAACGGGTTGAAAAAAACATGTCATTGAAAGCGATCTAAAAAGTACGAAACAAGAAATTATTTCAGACAGATATCAAGACTTAGGTACAAAATCCGAATCGGTCCAGCCGTCTTGGAGATTAGCCGAAACAAACGGACAGACAGATAATGTTTATTTTTTATTTTTTGTTATATGTACCGTAGTTATATAATATACTTTCATAAGCATTTAGAGTAAAAAGCTGTTATTTTGACAATACAATAAACATTTCAACATTAATTTTGAGAGCAGGGGTGGTAGTAACGGCCGCGACTTACGACTTGTAGGTCGTTGGTTCGAACCCAGACAAGCGCTGTACTTTGTGTAAATTAATTTAATCACCACTGCTCTCAAAACGATGCAGGAAAACATCGTGAGGAAACCGGCATGTCCTAGAACCAAAAATTCGAAGACATGTGACATCTACCAACCCGCACTGGGCCCGCGTGATGGATTACGGCCCACTCCCTCTCACCGAGAGGAGGCCTGTGTCCTAGCAGTGGGAACATTATAGGCTGATTATGTATTTCAATATTATTTATTTGTATGTATGTATGTATGTATAGATTAAATCAAGCAGTCAACCAGTATAACTATACCTAAGTATCAAAGCCTATCTACCTAAAGCCAGAAAATATTGTCCGGAAAACGTTGCTACAAAAGTAGCAGTATAGCAGGTACGGTCTCCCAACTTAGGTCCCACTAACCGTGTCTCGTTGTAATATAATTAGCGTTGGTCTCGCTTCGAATTCTATTTGCTTCGTTAGTCTAATAAGCGTGTAGCTATAAAGAAACGTAAACTACGTCGTTCTGATGTCAAAAAGCATTTGTATTTTGCTGAACGAGGTATAAAAGTAAATAGGTTCCTATGGGATATATCGCAGGACAAAATTTTATCATCATTTTCCTGCCCTGCCATACGAATTTGGTGCTGTTCCACAAACGATGGGACACTTAATATCGTGTCCTGCGTGTCCTGTCAGCTGCACGTTATAGGAACTGGTTGACGCTGGTGATGGCGCCAAACAAGTAGCCGAATTCTGGGCCGAGTCCATTTAGATTGCTATTGACGCGCTAAGAAGAAGATACGGATTTATTTGGGGTCGACGCAGCACTTTCTTCCCATACCGTTCTTCTTAGCCCTCATCTCAGTCCCGTATCTAGCCATATCATATATGCCCAAGGCATTAAGTCCGCCTTTGTAAAGTTTTTACTTGTGCATAAAGTTTTAATAAATAAATAAAAAATATCATCTTACAAAAAATCCATAAATTCACATTTTTTTCTTTTGTCTTTCTAAGACGAACTACGAAGAATTGCTAAACTTAAGTGGCAGTGGGCAGGGCACATTGCTCGCAGAACAGATGGCCGATGGGGTTGAAAGGTTCTGGAGTGGCGACCGCGTACCGGAAGACGTAGTGTTGGAAGGCCTCCCATAAGGTGGACCGACGACCTTGTGAAGGACGCGGGAACTCGTTGGATACGAGAAGCACAGAACCGGTCGAAGTGGAGGTACTTGGGGGAGGCCTATGTCCAGCAGTGGACGTCTTTCGGCTGAAATGATGATGATGAAGACGAACTCTGTCGCAATAATAATATAAATAGTAGGTCTCGTACGAACGCACTGAGTAAACGTCAAGAAAATTCGAACTTAGGTACCTACTTTTTCATTAAGAAAACAGAAGTCAGTCTATAGCAACATTTTGCTATTATTTTTAAGACCAAATCCTGACAAAAATGATGAAAATGACCTCGCCCTCTATTGTGCGCTTTTGTAATTTCTAACGTGGCGATATTATTGTGGACGTCCACAACCACGTCACAGCATCAAAATAACACAGGGACCTCGAAGAGAGGAGGCTTGTGTCCCAACAGTGGGAACAATATAGGCTGAATATGCACAATAGGGGGCGAGACCAGTAGGTCAGTAGGGGAGGATTTAGCCAGTAGGTTTTTCAGTAACCGGGTGTCGCTGTTGTAAAAAATGTGGGAAATATTGACCTCTGTATACCAAATAGTCAACAAGCCAGAACACGAGTGCTAGGTAAAACTAATTAATTAAGGCATCCCCGTGGTTTCGGGAATTAAATAGATAGACGAGTATAGATTACTCTGAATTTATTGCTTACAGTGTGCGGTGCTCCCCATCACATTCATTTGTTTTAATTGTTTTGTGTCTACAATGTATCGTCGGGATTGACAACGTTATTTTGTTCGTGTGTGAATAGACTTTTGACATTTTTAATCGACTTCAAAAAAGGATTCTGTATTCGACCCGTATGTATGTATGTCTGTGTTTGTAACTAATGAACCAATTTTGATAATTCTTTCACTAATGTGATCTACATACTTTCAGGAAGGTTTTAGTATATAATACATTATGTAATTATTCTTATGTACAATGTTATATGCATAAATGTACTGCATCTCCGGCATTTCTGTGCGAATTTTGATGATTCTTCTAGTCGGTGTCTTCAATTCTTCAATGCACTAGTGTTATTTGAATTTTTATTTATTTAATACTTTAAGCACAAAAATGTACAAAGGTGGACTTAATGCCATAGGATTTTTGTGGAGTAGGTACTACAACTTAAAAGTGAAAAATAAAAACTTTTTTTACAAAAAAAACAACCGACTTAAAAAAAAAAACCTACAAAGTGATAAATAACTTTAATTTCGAAGTCGGTGTCAAAAAACGAAAATGCGGAACCAACGACACCGACTTCCGAAATTAAAGTTATTTATCACTTTGTAGTTTTTTTTTTGAAGTCGGTTGTTTTTTTTTGTAAAAAAGTTTTTTTTCCATTTCAGCTGGATGCTACATTATGATTTAACATTCTATTTTCAAATGTTTGAACTGTGCACTATAATTGCTGTTATAAGCAGTGACTATATCCTCTGAGTTTGTTTCGGCCTTGCTTCTCAAGGAAGTTGGATAGGAGACTCCGACCTCATCTAGTTTTTAAAATATGATTGACGTGTAAAACTGTTTAGTATAAACCTATTTAAACATAATCAGCCTATAATGTTCTCACTGCTGGGACACAGGTCTCCTCTCTGTGTGAGGGAATGGGCCGTGATCCACCACGCGGACCCAGTGCGGGTTGGTAGATGTCACACGTCGGTTCTAGGACATGCCGACATTTTTTCGTCGTGGGGAAACCCCCACGACGAAAAAATGTATTGTGTTAAAAAAACAACGTGCTTCTTTACCATACGTGTCAATAAACCGAATCACGATTATTAATATCCATGACTTATAATATTAATTGAATTTAATAGTAATAATACCTTATCATCACGTTCCTTTAATTATTTATACATAATAATATGTTTTTTTTTATTATGAAAATATCATTGTAGTGAATAATGTCGCAATCAATCTCTGTCGTCATAAAACTGTTACTTACGAAACAAGCAAGATTATAAACTAACTAGCTTTTGCCCGCGGCTACGACTGCGTGGAGGTTGCAAGTTATTCCACATCAGGAACATTCTCAATTCAATTATTTATTGTATTCAATAATGTTGGTAAGAGTTGGTAGGCTTAAAATTAATTAAACAATTTATGGACCCTGTCGGGCACAGTATACTATGGGAGGATACTCGTATTGTTGGTACTACTGGGATAAAAAGTATACTATGTCCTAACCACTATTCTGTAAAAATCTCACTTTGAAAACATAATGTGAAGTGAGCTGTCAATAATGTCAATCCCTAGCATGAGATGGAATGACTGCTCATTTCAAGCTCACATCACTTAAGGTTTCACGGTGACATTTTTAGGGTTCCGTACCTCAAAAGGATAAACGGAACCCTTATAAGATCACTTCGTTGTCCGTCTGTCAATACCCTTTTTCTCTCAGGGACGCGTGGAGTTATCAAGTTCAAATTAATTTCAAATACTTAGGATTGCAATCCCTTGAAGCTGTGAAAAATCAAACTTCTAAGTCAACGCAATCAAAAGTTTATGTTCCGTTTATGCCGCATATTTTCACACTAGCAAGGTAATCAAAACCTATAGGGTACTTCCCGTTGACCTAGAATCATGAAATTTGGCAAGAAGCAATGTCATGTAACACAAATAAAGAAAAAAATCCAAAAACCGTAGTTACATACTATGGAACCCTCGGTGCGCGAGTCTGACACTCTCTTGACCGGTTTTTTTACAGGATAGACTAGCTGGTCACGGTTTATATGTGTGCTAAACATCGTAATCCGTTCAGCCGTTAAGGCTAGAAACTTGAACATACAGACAGACAGAGTTACCTTCGAATTTATAATATAAGTATTCCTACAATCATTAAATGAAATTAAATTCACACAATAATTATTTTTATAACGTTCAGTGCCACAGCTGGGCAAGGATCTCCCGTAACACATGCCATTCTAGACATTGTCTTCATCGGTAAATGTTTCAGAATAGTTAGATATCTAAGTCCCGGAAGCGAGGTTGTGTTCTTTTGCAATTATTTCTCAGAAAACTTTCTCTGAAATTTTCTTTTACACCAAACGAAAACACGTACAAAAACAATTAACTCAGAACGTAAAAATTCAAGTTAAAATAATAACCTCCCCCACTTCGCCATTGAGTATTCACCGCCAATACTGCTGAAGCCAAATTGCCCAATTTAAATAACGACTTTTCTTTTACAGATGGCGCAAAAACTAGGATCTCAACGAATAAAATGATCGATCTACTAAACAACATGCACACTTGAAAAAAGGAAGATGGATTTAAAAATATTATTTTCGAGTGTTATCATGTTAGTTATGTTCAAATTTAGTTTATCAACAACAGATATATACAGTAACACGTCTATATCAAAATTAGATAGCATAACAAATTTCGCCATCAAAACAAAAATGGTCGCCAACAAAACTGATAATGAATTTGAAATAGAAGAGTTTATAATTAATTCAACATTAAACAAAGATAGTAAAGAAAAACTAGAGAACAGTAATGATACAGAATCTAGTATACTATACAATGATACTGACTCGTGTGTTGGTGACCCTGATTTTTGTAATATGACAAAAGAAGAATATTTGGAGATGTTAAATGATTACATTTTCCCTCAGCCTTATGAATGGGTTTTGATAGCAACACATGCTATAGTGTTTGTGATTGGTTTAATAGGGAACGCCTTAGTGTGTATAGCAGTATATAGAAATCATTCTATGAGGACTGTGACGAACTATTTCATCGTAAACCTGGCCGTGGCTGATTTTATGGTGATTCTCATTTGTTTGCCGCCCACCGTGCTGTGGGACGTGACGGAGACTTGGTTCTTCGGGACGGCGATGTGCAGAATTGTACTCTATTTTCAGGTGAGTGAGTTCATTTTTGTTCATTCTTAGTTATATAAGTTGTTATTATATTGCTCAGTTGCCAAAGTTTAAATTGCCCAATCAATCATAACTTGTAAAATGTTAGGACATTGAAAATATTGTGATGGCAATTTTACCCACGACTTAGACCTATCCTGGTTTAAAGGTTTTGTTGATCATCTAGCATATTAATGTATGACGGAGAAGGTATATGTGTCAGCCATATTTTAATTACTGTCGGCGTACTATGGGTAGTGTTGGTTATTGCGCCATAGAAAAACCGTTTCCAGTTCAAATCGGGTTATAATTTCACGAACAAATTAATCACACCAGCGAATCGCACACTGTAGGTACACGACACAACGAGATACGGAACGATGGACAGTTTCTGAGCACATGTTGTCCGTACGATGTCCAATGTCCAAGAGAGACGCTCCACCTCCCCACAAACTCAGACTCTTTCGAGCACCACCAGATGGCGCTGGCGTTCCGAATAGTCAAACGAATGATCGGATGCGACTTGGCTTCCTTTATACAGATAATCTACTATTAGGAAAGGTATTGGAACCTGTATACAGGGTGGCAAGGATATCGACGCGCACGCTGTAACCATGCGTTCAGCACTATGATTCTAAAACTCGTAGCGTAGAAATTTTTCGCCGGCTATAAAAAAAATCAGCTATTTCATAGAAAAGTGCAAATCGCGATCGTATTATTATAAGGAAACAGTTAATTATTTTTTATACCCGAGCCGCGGGCGAGGGTGGAGGGGTAAAATAGCTCGTTTATGCCTGAGTTATACACTCTGCTTTTCACTTCGATTGCGAGAAAATGAAACAGGCATAAAGTATATAACAGTACATAATTAATCAAAAATGTTGCAAAGCATAGCTAATTCCCGCCACGAAACTATTTAATAGATTTTTTTTTTCAACGTATGTCATTCGACTTGGGTACTTCATACTGCCAAGTCATAAAAACGTTTCTTTGCGTTTTTAAATAATAAATGACGACTATTTTATCTGATTTTATTAAATTAACAATAGAAAACACGGAAGTGGTATAAATTAAAGAAAATGAAATAAATCACGACTTTAATCTTCGAAGTTTTATTGCGCGTGTGGCTGTTGGGCCTGATTATCTTAGTCTTAGAAAAAAAAAATACTTTATGCACAAGAACATAAAAAACGATTTTATGTCGCCTAAGCCCAACATAAAGAGGAACTTTTAGAGCATGAGAAGTGAAAATAATATTATTACTAAGCAGTAATAATATTGTGTGTGACTCTTGCAATGTTTTTAAATAACGGAACAACGGTTTTTGGGTTTCCAAAGGATGTTATAGAACTTCCGTTCCATTTCGCTTCGACGCGTTTTGCAATATCCTCTGAACCCGAACAGCTGCTAATTAAGACCCACCCACACATATCCTTAGAAACAATGTTTTACTTACAAAGCACAATAATAATTAATAGGTATCTGAAAATATTAGAGGAATATCGCAAGACAACTTGAGGGAAATCATGTATTGAAAATAAATAAAATGATACAATTAAGTAGAAGTCAAAGTCAAAGTCAAAGTCAAAGCATTTATTTCAATTAAACCATTTACAGGCACTTTTGAATTGTCAAGAAGTCGGTCAGTCAAAAATAAAATGAAGCTAGTTGCCCATTCCAAAGCGTAGGTACCTATGGAGAAGAACGGGCAAGAAACTCCATGGACACTCTTTTAAATTATATTTTTACAAAAATATTAGTTACATCATTAATGTTGAATTTATAATAATATGTGAGAACGATGTAAAAAAAGACATATGCGTTAAAAGCGTCCAGAGTACAGCAAATAGTAAATAATAAAAAAAAAACAACAATCCAAAAATAAAATAATTAAAAATAAAAATAAGCCGAGGCAGCCGAGTGATGACCAGCCCCAACTGACGGCGCCCGTTCACGAACATGACGCATAGATTAGCACCATTCAGCTCAACCATTTTGAAGGGAGCTAAATGATCCAACACACACGCCACCGTCAGCGAGACAATTGTGTGAGCATGACATACTATCAGCTGCCAGGGCATATTCAAGTCAATGAAAGACATATCACCCGGTAAATGGTAGCTCTACAGTACATAGAACTCACATCTGTGCTATGCAATTATACAATACAAAGGAAATTGAGTTTATACAATGCAAAGATAGTCTTACAATCTTCAGCAGCTCCAACAGTATTTTCAAGTGTTAATCGATTAGTTGTGGTTGTGGAGCAGGACCAGCAATGAGCCAGGCATTTTTATCAGCGATATAATCCCCTAACTTATAATATGCCTGCCTGCATAGTGTGCGTTTTATACAAGACTTGAATTTTGTTTCATTCAGTTGAAGAATGTGGGGAGGTATCTTATTATAACATTTTAAACAGTACCCCATAAAAGATGAGTCTACTTTAGCCAGTCTGAAACCTGGTTGAACCAATAGATCCCTATTTCTAGTACTATAATTATGTCTTTCTCCTCTTTTACTAAAAAGATGTAAATTTTTCCTTACATACATGATGTTTTCGTAGATATATTGACAAGGTACCGTCATGATGTTAATTTCCTTAAACAGTTCCCTTAGAGAATCGCGCCCGCGGAGATTATATATGGCTCTGATGGCTCTTTTCTGCAGAATAAAAATAGAATCGATGTCTGCAGCCCGTCCCCAAAGTAAAATACCGTATGACATGATACTATGAAAATAACTAAAATAGACTAGTCTCGCAGTATCTACATCAGTTAATTGACGGATTTTTCTGACAGCATAAGCTGCTGAACTTAGACGTCCTGCAAGAGATGTTAAATGAGGACCCCATTGAAGCCTTGAATCGAGCGTGATCCCCAGGAAAACAGTTTTATCGACGAATTCTAGTTTCTCTTGATTCAATATTATCTCACAATTACTACCCTTGACATTTGGTAAAGAAAATCTTATGCACTTAGTTTTTTTCCCATTTAATACTAAATTATTAGCAGTGAACCAATTTTGGACCTGCAGTAGGGCGTTATTTACGTCGTCAAAATTTGTAGCACGTCTATTTACCTTAAAAATTAAGGAAGTGTCATCAGCAAATAACACCATTTGTGGTTGATTTTTTAATAAATGCAATAGATCATTTATATACACTAAAAAGAGGAAAGGACCCAATATCGAGCCTTGTGGCACACCCATTTTTACTGTTAAACCATGTGAATTGACACCATTTATTTGAACTTGCTGTTGTCTATCATTTAAATAAGAACTAACTAAACTGAGCGCAAGTTTTCCAAGTCCGTAATGCTCGAGTTTCAAAAGCAAGGTTTCATGATCGACGCAATCAAATGCCTTAGAGAGGTCACAAAAGATTCCTATGGCGTCTTGGGCCTCTTCCCACGCGTTAAAAATGTGTTTTAACAAAGTTACACCGGCGTCGGTCGTACAACGTCCTTTGGTGAAACCATATTGTTGATCGTGTAGGATTTTATTTGTGTTAAAATGATTGAGTATTTGATTAAGCATTATCTTTTCAAACACCTTGCTGAAAACCGGCAACACGGATACAGGTCTATAATTATTGGTGTCCTTACTGTCCCCGGATTTGTAAAGAGGTATTACCTTACTGTATTTCATTAAATCGGGGAAGACTCCTTGATCAACACACGAATTAAATACTAAGGCTAAGTAAGGCGCAATAGTCTCAATTATGGAGGCACAGACCTTAATGGACATTCCCCATAGATCTTCGGTCAATTTGATTTTAATTTGCTTAAAGGCTTTAATTACTGTTATGGGGTTAATATGACTAAAGTTAAATTCAATCGGGCAGGCTGAAACGTTCGCCCTTACTAAATCAAAAGCGAGCGAGGGCGAGGAATTTAAGGTTCCAGTTGTTTTGAGTGGGATGTAAAGTGGGGTGGGAAGTAAATGACAGGATGATGTTAGTTTGTTTGACTAAGATAAAATCATTTATTTGTCCAAAACATAAGTATGGCATACAAGATATTTAGTCGTGTTTTGCCTCAACAGCGTACAACCACATAGGTAAACATCAAATAATTATACATTTATCCAGTAATTTAAGAAATTAAAACAACCCAATTTGACTAACACAGGTTTTTGTTTAATAACCGGAGACTTTTAGATGGTATCGGTTTTATATTATTCCTAGAAAAACAGTGGCCGCACATAATGGCCGCAGTGGCGGTTGTCATGAAAATGATGACAACGGCAAAGATTTAAATCGTTAGATACCGCGTCAAAACGTCGTCGCGTTTCTGTTTCGTTTTGACACACAATAACGCAGTGACTTGACTTTATTGTCATGGAAACGCTATATCATAACCACTGACATGCCCCGCACCTCGCAATGACATCGCTTAGAATTTCCCAGAACATTTTTTTCGGCGCGCCACAGGGCGCCTCGCTACTTATACACGATCCGTACACAAAAAAAAATATGGAACGGTAGTAACCTAATGATTGTTTTTTCAATTGGACAGACCAGGGTACATTACACTGCTTGTTTCATAACTTTAAATGTACATATTTTACATGGAGTGACTGCCTATCTGACCAACACAACTCAGTTACTGGGTAATACGAAACCTAGCTCACTCTTCTCAGTATGGACTGTTTTTCGCGTGACTAAGTACGGTGAGGGCAAATCTAGCGATTTAAGTCTTTGAGCACTGGGTTTTGACTTTTTGGTGTCAAAAACGCTCTCGAAAACACACCAACTTATTTACATAAACAACATTTCAATAACGTCATTCACCGGTAAATTGCGGACGCTATGTGGGTGGTCACCGCACTTCTAGAAATCGTAGCATAACACTTTGCGGGACACTTATCGCCCCTCGATGTAATAACAATAGAGCTTCTATTGTGTCTCGTTCAGTATCTTTCAGCGTGTTAACGTTGACATTTACAACTTAAACTCTTATTAGATGAATATTCAATAAGAGCCACCACAGACAATTTTTGAAAAGTGTTTCGAAATAGAAACGAATCAAGACATTTGCCAAGTCGGACATGAATTGTACCTACTTGCCTAAAGAATCTTTCGGGATATGAAAATCTTGACCACAAAATATGACACACACAACACACAAAATATGGTTTACTGTAATAAAGTTCAAAAGAGAAAAACGTTTTTGTACTAGCTATTGTGCTTCCATACAAAATCTAGGTCTATGTTTATCAGCTCTGAAAGTTCCTTCCTGTATCCGACAGAATTCCGAACGACAAAGTGCGGCACATCGATAACGTACGTCATCAAGACATATCTAGCTAAGCTGGAAAATAATGGTTTCCTATGTGTGTGCCAAACTGGATATTCAATATGCGTAAAATATTTGTGCGGACTGCAGTTTTGAGTCTGGTTGCATTTTATATTTACGCACTCACGAAATTGGAACATTTCGGAGTCATTTAAAGTTTTTAGAGAATGGGAACTAACCTGCATGTTTAAATTGTTTATTTATTACACTTAAAACACCTGGTTTTTGGAACGAAAATTATTACAAGTCAAGTGATCAGATTGGCTGCTGATAATACAGCCAACCAATCACAGCAGCTTACAACGGCTTGACAATTTGTTCGCCAATTTTTATGTTCATTTTCGTTCTAGAAGCCGGGCCGGGATCTTTGTTATTATTATTTGGTCTTGGTATCTGATATCTTCTGAGATATTAATTTTAATGATATCCTGTACAGGACAATTATGAGCTACATGAAATGCACAACGTATCTAATGTATTTAATTGGATAAAGAATAAAACTATATTGTTTAAAATAATGTAACGTTTAAAATAGCTTGGTAAAAAGCCCATAATTTTTTTGTAATATATTATAGATAAAAATGGTTACTGTGGGTTAACCTTAGGAGATAAACATATACCACCAAACTTTTTTATCTATCTTTTTAAGATATACAATTCCGTAGTACATTATTTTGATCTATCTCGTAAGATTTAGCCAGTGTTTGCAATGTAAGCGTACAAATATACGTTTATTACGATATCCCATTACAAATCTTTGAATTTCTCGGCGGCTTTTCTCTGCTATACTATGCATGTATTATACATATAAACCTTCCTCTTGAATCATTCTATTTATTGATGAAAACTGTATTAAAATCCGTTGCTGAGTTTAAAAGATCTTAGCTTACAGACAGCGGGAGCGACTTTGTTTTATACTATGTAAAGATAAAGATTTATTTTAGCAACTGTACTGTCTTTTCTACTAGCTATACAAATAAGTACATATCGCTCATTTGGAGAAACATCAACGTAACTACTACTGTTTTTTTACGTCTTTGCTTTCTTAACGTAAATGCGCTTTTTAAGTGCTTTGTCATATTTAACTCATTTTTTGGAAAAAAATACATTTACGTCGATGTTTCTCCAGATGAGCGAAATATTGTCCTACGCACTTCCACTTGACCTTGTTTTCTTATGTCGATTAAGAACTATAGTCCATCGCCTAATAATTATTGCTGTTTTAGAGCCTACCTATACAAGGAATGTAATCGCACCCTACTATCAATTTCCTACCAGCCATCAATTACAATTTAGCCCTTCACAAAATATGACTACCACTTTCGTAATAATTACACAAAATTCTATACCAACGTCGTCTTTAAGCTTACAAAAGCCCATCTTACCAAACTGGATACTTTATTAGACAAATTGCTTGGTATCGAATACGATGTTAAATTTATCAGTGGCATCCATCATTGAGTCGAGCGATTAATTTCCGTGCAGCTCCTTTCTAGGGTGACACTTTCAACCGGCGGTATGGCCCATATTTTGGGCTAACCGCTTTTGTTAGATTAAGTGGTTCGTCTTTGATTTGAGAAAAAGTCCCCGTAAAGGGGATGCGCTAAGATAGCCTGCGACATTCAAATTTGCTTAGGTTTTTTTACGATTTACAGGTCACTGTCAGGTTGTATATTGATTAAAATATGATTCGCGACCGTAACAAATACGGCTTTACAAAATAAAAACCATTAGAATCAGCAATACAACTCCTTGAGTTAGAAATGGTCTTAAGAGGCTTACAGGACCTAAACGCAAAAAAACGCAAGTTTTAGAAACACTAAAAGTATATGATCGACTACACTAAACAAAATCAAAAAATATATGATATTCTTCAGGATATATGCTAGGTAGGTAGTGTGTTGAAAGCATAATACAACTTATTTGGTACGATAGAAAAAAATCATGAAGATACCTCTAACAACTTTATTTTTACGAGTACATTAAAAACCATACTAATATACATACAATCATTATGATTTTTTGTCAGATTATTCTATAAGCAACATACTAAAACTCTAGTGTTTTTAGTCCAAACAATAGATTTTTCGTAAATAGATAATTGTTTCATATTTTGCAATAAATTACCAGCGTTGTGTCATCGCGCTTCTCTTTCTTTTCTATGCAGTCCGACAGTGATCGCGCTTTAAGTCATGTAGTCCTCTTAAATGTCATGATTTCATGAAATAGTCATTCAGTAGGGTAATATGAACTTAGAGAGTTTATTGATGTTTTTTTATGATTTTAACCTGCAAATCACCCATGTGAGTTTTCTGTCCTAGGACGTAGTTTAGTTAATTTACTCTCGGTTTCTTAACCGGATACTATTTCTGTTGGTTAACCGGATACTATTACTGTTGGTTATCCGGATACTAATACTTTTGGTTATCCGGATACTATCACTATTGATTATTATCCGGAAACTATTACTGATGGATAACCGGATACTATTACTGTTGGTTATCTGAATACTATTACTATTTGTTATCCGGATACTATGACTGTTAAGTAACCAGATAATTTATTCCTCTCTCCTAATTTTGTTGTGCCCGACAGGGTCCATATTGATCTTTTAATTATAATACCATCTATGTAATACATATGGAATGCAGTAAAGAATTGAGTATTATGAACATTCAGTTAGGAAGAAATGTTGCTTAAAATAATAAAATTACTAATGAGAGATTATCGAGTACCTTTTCAGTTTCAGGTAATTTTAGTGGTTTAAGCTTAAATGACCAAAATTAAATTACTTTGGTACAAAAAAGAATACTCGTTAACATTGATAATTTCTATTGTTCACTACGCGTTGGCGATTCCAGACAATTCAGTCCAAGTTTCCCAATTTTTTTTCAACTCATTCCAATATTTCTAAAATTAATTTAGGTGTCATTGCCTTAGGACCCATTGTCATAAAGATATTCTTTTTATTTATTCTGTTGGTGGTTATAAATTTAGACTTCAAATGAAATTTTTATCAGCAAAACTTTGTTACTTAATTAAAGTTTTTTGCTAAGAAATTTAAATTATTATTGTAGTTAGCATTGAATTGTCTAATTTGTACGCTCTGTATGTGTGTAGTATAGTTGTGATGAATTGATGATGACGATGATTCCAAATACACCATAGTAAATTAATACAAAATGTTAGGTATTTTTAATAATTTATAGTAGTATTTATAGTATATTAATATATACTTAAGGAGCATGAGGAAGAGCCTGTGGCTTAGTAATAACTGCCGCACAGGTCGATCGACCAAGTTAAGCTACACTCGCCGCGGTTGGTCCGTGGAAGGGCGACCATCTTTACACACCGCTTCATGCCTCGGAAAGCACGTTAAGCCATTGGACCCGGCTGTCATTTGTGGATCTTTGAGAGTCGTTACGGGTCGTCAGAAGCCTGAAAGACTGACAAGGGGTATCGTGTTACCCAGTAACTGTGTTGTGGAGGTCAGATAGGTAGTCGCTCCATGTAAAATACTGGTATTCAGCTGCATTTGGTTAGACTGGAAGCCGACCACAATATAGTTGGGAAAAGGCTAGTCAGATTCTATTATATTCTGTTCTATTATGAGGACCTTATATATGTATAAAAATACCATAAGAAATCTCTATAAGTCGATACAATCAAAACAACTTGAAAGATCCGCTTTTTAATTTCCCAAAATTGTGTACATCATTCTCTCGCTTATCTTGCCTACGTTTATGTACAGACGCCAGTACATCAAACTAGCCCTAACTGCCAAATTTTCACAATTAACATTGAACCTTATGCTTTAGCGATAAAGTTGAAAATCTATTACAGAAATCTGACAGATTGTAGTAGGTTGATGTGCTGGCGTCTGTACATACTTACGGGAGATAAGTGCTCGATATTGCGTAAGAATTTACTAAGCGTTCGTTTTAAGCGAGTAACGTCATAGACTAATAAGTCGTTAGAAGGGAAACTATCCTTTGGTATGTACGCTACCGTCATTCTGTCATACTGCCATGTCTCACACTCGCCCAAGCTAAAATAGGGTTGTCAAAATTATCGATATGTAAGTATAAAGGATCACAAGTATCGAATGAGAGTCGCATAGACCAGGGAAGCATGACACAAAACGATGGACGCCTCTAATCAGCAGTGGGTGACACAATGTCCAATGATAATAAAATTAAAATTTCCGTTAAGTTTCAACTGTGTTAGCCGGACCAACTAGCCTAAAACAGTCGGCATTTAGAAAGCGTTTAAAGCCGCAGATTCTCTTCTGTACAGACGCCAGCACATCAAGCTACCTGAATATCGTCAAATGTTTCCAATCAACTTTGAACCTTATACTTTAGCGATAAAGTTGAAAACCTATTATAGAAATTTGACATATTGTAGTAGCTTGATGTGCTGGCGTCTGTACATATTTAATCTATGGTACCATCCACCAACGAGAAACGAAGTAACACTCAGAGCCCTCGCGAATAATGTGGTGTATATTCTATTTAACATTATTTTGAACAGATAATGGAATCCAGAGTTGCATTGTTCGGTTCTGTCTTTAATTTTAAATGTGTTACGTTAAAAGGCTTTTGATCTCGCTTTATTTTAATATGGAGCCCAATTACTTGGAAATTCAAATAGACTTCTTTACTGCCTGATGACTTGGGTTGTGGCTTTGTGATAGACCCATTACGGTCACACCATGTTTAATGTTGATTAAAGGTGACTACATGACCTAAACCGCGGTCACTGTCAGACTGCATAGAAAAGAAAGAGAAGCGCGATGACACAACGCTGGTAATTTATTGCAAAATATTAAGCAATTATCTATTTACAAAAAATCTATTGTTTGGACTGAAAAATTAAAACACTAGTGCTTTAGTATGTTGCTTGTAGAATAATCTGACAAAAAATCATAATGATTGTATATTAGTATGGTTTTTATTGTACAAAGAAAGTTTCTAGAGTTATCTTCATGATTTTTTTCTATTGAATCAAATTAGTTGTATTATGTTTTTAACACACTATCTACCTAGCATATATCACAATTATATTTTCCTGATTTTGTTTACTGTAGTCGATCTTATACTTATAGGCATTATAAAACATGCGTTTTTTGCGTTTAGGTCCTGTAAGCCCCTTAAAAGCACATTTTCCCCAGATTGAGAATCTATTTTTTTTTAATGAAAAAATTAGAATATATTTACTTAGATAACACAAAAACATACAGGGTGGCGGCAGATATTGTTTTGAAACATTTATACGCTAGTGGTACGCGGAGTCTAGAATCATCTGCTGAATTCATGTTTGCAGTTTTCGTGTCGATGTCCCTGGTACGCTGTATAATATCTTCTGCTATAACAGCTTCTGCCCCTCGACTTCGTCCGAGTGAAATTTCTTGTTCTTCCGACGCAAGTGTTGCCCGCGCTGTGACTTCGTTTTCGCTTAGTGTTCTTTCTGACGTTTTTGCTCGGCTCCTATGTGTCCTCGCGTGATGCGATAGCTTATAGCCTTCCTCAAGAATTGGGCTATCAAATGCAAACAATTTTGTTTAAACCTGACCGGTAGTTCAAGAGATTAGCTACAAACTCTTCAGCTTATTATTAGTATAGATAGATGTACAAGTTTATTAAAAAAACTTTTTTACAAAAAAAACAACCGACTTAAAAAAAAAGAACTACAAAGTAATAAATAACTTTAATTTCGGAAGTCGGTGTCGTTGGTTCCGCATTTTCGTTTTTTGACACCAACTTCCGAAATTAAACTTATTTATCACTTTGTAGTTTTTTTTTTTAAAGTCGGTTTTTGTAAAAAAGTTTTTATTTTTCAATTTTTAGTTGTACCTACTCCACACAAATTCAAATAACACTAGTGCATTGAAGATTTGAAGACACCGACTAGAAGAATCATCAAAATTCGCATAGAAATGCCGGAGATGCAGTACATTTATGCATATAACATCGTACATAAGAATAATTACATAATGTATTATATACTAAAACCTTCCTGACAGTATGTAGATCAAAATAGTAAAAGAATTATCAAAATTGGTTCATTAGTTTTTGAGAAAATCACGGACATACAAACATACATACATACGGGTCGAATACAGAACCTCCTTATTTGAAGTCGGTTAAAAATGAAGAGCTAACAGAGCATCAAAATTCGTCGCAAATAAAATTAACTTTTTGTGTCATATTCTGCTGATTATGTCCATTCACCTTTTTTACCGGATCGATAACCAAGTTTAGCAAATTCATAATTCGTCTTCCTAATCATAGCCTTTTCCCAACTATATTGGAGTCGGCTTCCAGTCTAACCGCATGCAGCTGAATACCAGTATTTTACATGGAGTGACTGCCTATCTGACCTCCATAACCCATTTACTGGGTAATACGATACCCCTTGGTAAGACTGGTTGTCAGACTTTCGGGCTTCTGACGACCCGTAACGACTGTCAGAGATCCACGAATGATAGCTAGGACCAACGGTTTAATGTGCTTACCGAGGCACGGAGGGGTCTTGGTATATGAAGATGGTTAACTAACCACGGACCAACAGCGGGAAGCGTCGTTTAACCTGATCGATCGACCCGCGCGGCTATTACTTAGCCACAAGCCCCTCCATCGATCTTCCTAATATAACCTTTTAATCACTTTACCAACACACACACAGGTAGAAAGGGGGCAAACTATATCTGGTTCACAAACGACTAGCTAAAATAAGCCGCTCTATTTCTGGAACGCAGGCGAAATAACTTAGTTGTGGGCGGTCAAAGGATTATGCCCCATATGCCAAACGGAGGAAGTGCTAACATTTCCGTGTTTCAATCAAATTATTCTATTTTAACTGACGTGTTTGTCGGGAGTGGTCGGCTTGTTTCGCAATCGACGACACAGAAGTTTTGCCACATGTAACCGGCACCCTGATTGCGTTATTATTTTGAAGGATATTGCTAATCCATTGCTTCATATGTTCGAAAAATTTGTCTGTTTAGCAACGTAATAACGCAATGAATGTTGTTGAATTGTCAAAATGAAAGCCATTAATAACGTGTGTTGCGCAAATACAATACGCGACACGAAAGATGAGACTTGACTTTTATCTTAATTTTTTTTAATTTCGTAATAAATATTATAATATTGATAAGAATTTGAATCTAAATGTCATCAATAAATCTATGAATAGATATACACATTATGGTGCTGATCTATGCGTCATGTTCGTGAACGGGCGCCGTCAGTTGGGGC
The DNA here is from genome assembly GCA_914767645.1 of Hydraecia micacea. NCBI lineage: Eukaryota > Metazoa > Arthropoda > Insecta > Lepidoptera > Noctuidae > Hydraecia > Hydraecia micacea. Next base: position 13,159,117 of record OU611796.1, read on the forward strand.
TGGTCATCACTTAGCTGCCTCGGCGAATTTTTATTTTTAATTATTTTATTTTTGAATTGTTGTTTTTTTTATTTACTATTTGCTGTACCTACTCTGGACGGTTTTAACGCATACGTCTTTTTTTTTACATCGTTCTCACATATTATTATAAATTCAACATTAATGATGTAAGTAATATTTTTGTAAAAATATGATTTAAAAGAGTGTCCATGGAGTTTCTTGCCCGTTCTTCTCCATAGGTACCTACGCTTTGGAATGGGCAACTAGCTTCATTTTATGTTTGACTGACCGACTTCTTGACAATTCAAAAGTGCCTGTAAATGGTTTAATTTAAATAAATGCTTTGAGTTTGAGTTTGAGCATGGGTACGTAACTATTTCATACATGGCTTACCTGCGCAAGCTCCCCACCTGAGCTCGTCAAGTCTCATCTTTCGTGGCGTGTATTATACCCCGCAGATTATCCACCAGAATAAGGGCTCCGTTTCAATTCGTTACTAGTCGAGGATCCATGACTTATTCTTTTCACTTATTCTTTCAATAAAGAACTTCTTTACGTAATAATGTAATGAAGTTCTATAATAAAATAATAAGTAATTTCTTATGGATCACTACGGTCTATTTGTATCAGAGGGGCAATTCTCGTAATTTTAAGGACGTTCACAGCCTGCAGGCTAATTCTCGTAATTTAAAACGTTCAAAATCTAGTCGCAGTGTCATCTTGGCGACAAACAAATATCAAAAACTTGTCAAAATGAAGGGAAATTAGAGGTATTTTTGACAGAATAAGACCTCCACGCGTTCCCGAGATAAAGGGTATTTTCAAACAGACAGACGGACAACAAAGTGATCCTATAAGGGTTCCGTTTTTTCCTTTTGAAGTACGGAACCCTAAAAAAAGTAACAAAAAGAAAAATGAAACAGAAAGTCCTATACGAGGCCAAAAAGCATCTCAGCATGATGCTGCGACATTAAAAAAAAATTACATTACATTTAAAAATAGGTACAACCGCCCAAAGGTCCGCTCGCCCAATTTAGTGAATATGACAAATATGACAATAATCTAATATTTCAAGTTAAACAAATATCAACTTAATTGTAATGGAAATTAAGTTGATTTCAGAGTGACTAGCACTATTAAAAAAGTTTGAAGTTGTAGCGTAAACTGCACTTTATTGTGTAGAAATTAAAGTTATTTTTCCATAAACTCATATTTGCTTACATTTTTGGCAAATAAGTCGCAAATAAATTTTTTGCCGGCAAGAAAATTGTCTTTGACTACCATACACTTAGTTTTACTGAGTTTTTAGTTTTACCAATAATTTGATTAGAACTGTTTAAAAGACAAAGAGCTAAGTTGAATAATTGGGGTTCGTTCTAACTTTAGGTTTTGTCAGATCAGATTTAACTTTTGCCGGAACCAAAAGTTTGCGGACCAAAATAAACATCAAATTAATCCACAAGGTCCGCAAATAGCAGACGAAAATATAAGGTCCCATTAAAATAGATGGACAAACTTTTAGAGATCATTCAGACCACCAAAATAAGGACGATGGTAAAAAAATATATAAGGAAAACGCATTAGGCTCTATAGACAGACGGACTGCAATCCAACCGCAAATTGCAGTTCGGATGCAGTTTGAATGCAGTTGGCACGACTGCAATAGAACTCAACTCATTCAAACTGCATCCGAACTGCAATTTGCGGTTGGATTGCAGTTGAAATGCGGTCCGTCTGTCTAGAGCCTTAGATACTTACAAGAAAAATAATCAGCTAACGAAAATACACTCGTAATGTGCCGGCAATTTCTTATTTTAGGTGAAAATAAAATCACTTTAATCAGTGTTTTATTTTGTGATTCTAGACTGTGACGCGAGCTAAGCCGCGGGCAAAAGCTATTATATTATTGGCCCATATTCATATGAATTATTTCAAGCCTTTTTGACCCTATCTTGTAGGTATAACATAACTCACGATTCGAACGCTTGGACAGGAATATGTCTGTCGGTTCAGATATTATAAACAATATTAGACTTTACGACCTTCAGTTTCTCCTACGATACATGCTTAGTGTTTATATTCCACATCAAAGGGACCTTTCAACCTATAACGTGAACCACACGCGGTGAACGGCGATGCACTTAGTTCACATACAGCTCAAACATAGCCATTAGTGCTTGCTATCGACTGCCGTGTTTATACAAGATGGCTGTGTTTCTCTAACATAATTATTATCACAGATGATTTCTAACAATAGTGCACCCGCCAAGAGAAACGAAAGACTCAAGTTAAGCTACGCTTGCCGCGGTTGGTATGTGGATGGGTGACCATCTTCACATACCGAGACCCCTCCGTGCCTCGGAAAGCACGTTAAGACGTTGGTCCCGGCTTTCATTCGTGGATCTTTGACAGTCGTTACGGGTAGTCAGAAGCCCGAAAGTCTGACAACCAGTCTTACCAAGGGGTATCGTATTTCCCAGTAACTGGGTTGTGGAGGTCAGATAGGCAGTCGCTCCATGTAAAATACTGGTATTCAGCTGCATCCGGTTAGACTGAAAGCCGACCCCAACATAGTTGGGGAAAGGCTAGGCAGATGATGATGCCTCTCTTAGAAAATATTTTTGCTGTGATCTTGACGGCAAATATTACGGCATATAAAACACATAGGTACAATACATTTTTTTTTATTTTTTTATATTATTTTTATTTTTTACTAGCTGCTGCCCGCGACGTCGTCTGCGTGAAGGCTCTACAGCACCAAAAAAATACCTAAGATGCCAGTGTCGCTATAGTATTATAAGTAAACAACTTTTAAAATAGCATTAAAATATAAGTATTTTTTGCAAGTGAAGCAAGTGAAGAGAGTTATATGGGAATCCTGCTTATTTCAGTCATAAGCTGTGACTGAAGGAAATAGAGAAAATAATGCAGGAATCCATTCCAGGACACAGAAGAGTAAAAAAAGTAAAGTAAAAGTAGAGTAAAGGTATCATACCTTACAACACTTTCCTATAAACTACGTTGGTAGTTATGCTGCCAGGAGCCAAAATGTGAAGAGAGTCAGGACTGGTGACGCGGGAGCAAGCGACGTACAGTTGCACGTGTGAGAAGCAAATCGTCCTGAGGTCGACACCCGCTGCCCTCAGTGTCTGCCCCTGCGACTTATTGATGGTCATCGCGAAGCAAACACTCACGGGGAACTGTACGCGCTTGAACTGGAACGGGAAGTTATGAGGTATGAGGGGAATGCGTGGTATAAATACTGCCTCGCCGACGCCACAACCCGTAAGAATTTCCGCCTTAATGGTGTGTCTGTGGAGCGAGATGACTTTAAGGCGGGTCCCGTTACAAAACTTCGGAGGAGATAGGTTCCGAAGAAGCATAATCGAGCCGACCTTTAGCTTGATGGTATGCGCTGGAAGTCAACTTGCTGACAGGGAGTTCAGAAATCCCACGGGATAATGTGTGGCGTCATCTTGCTCGACAACCGTGTTTATCGAGGTGTAGACCACTTCATTCCCCTCAATTTCCGAGAGAATGCATTCGTTAATTGCTGCAGCCGGATCATTTTTGGGCGTCAAAATGGCCCGCTCACACACCCAAGAATTCTGCTGGTGCGGTATACGACTGATGTACACACAGCGAATGAGATCTTCTAAGCTGGATACCACTCTACCGAGAGACTCTGGAAGCACCACCTGTCCACCTCTCTCTTCTGGTAGAGTGCCTTCGCCAAGACTTAGAAGGACATCGGAGAATTCTTGAGCACGTGCATTGCCGTCGAGTCGAGCTCTCATATTAATGGTCAAGCGCAGCGTACGAACTCGTGACCACAACGTAGATCGTTTCAACGAAGCATTCACCTCGTCAGCCCTCGATTCCCGCGTCACCTCGGGAAGCTTTTGCCGGAAATCGCCACTGAACAGAACTGTGACACCACCCATCAAATGTTCGTTCCTGCACATGTCCTGCAGGGTTCTGTCCACGGCCTCAACTGCCTTCCTATTGGCCATCGTACACTCATCCCATACGATCAGAGAGCTATCCTTGAGCACGTGTCCCTTATCGCTGTTACGTGACACACCACAAACAGGCGTTTCGGCGCTCTCTAAATCGATGAGAATTTTAAACATGGCATGTGTTGTCTTGCCACTCGGAAGCAGTGTGGCAGCGATTCCCGACGACGCTACAGCAATAGCAATTTTTGCCTTGCCTACTGATCTCTGCAAGTATGCCAGTGGTAACAAATGTTTTTCCTGTTCCACCAGGAGCATCCAAGAAAAACATTTTACCCTGGTTTTGCCCAACGCTTTCCAGGACGGTGTCATAAATTTGTTTTTGCTCTGAAGAGAACAAAGCGACATGGTCATTTCGTATGGTGGTCATTTCGCCCGGATCATAATTTGTCTCAGCGTTATACTCCCGATTTCCACGGTCTTGATGCGGTGATGATTGGGGAGCTGGTAACCCATATTCGATCAGTGGATTGCCGCCGATAGAAATTACCACATCTTGAGTGAACTGAGACAGGTGTTCAGCACGCGTTTATCACTTACTTCGACTTCGTCTCCAGTAGCACGCCTCAAAGCTCGTAGAAAATCTTCAGACAGATGATGGCGATACTTCTCCCACAAAGCTACCGGGTTCACGACTCCGCAAAACACCAAGATGACGGCAAACAGATGACGCATGCGGCTGGGACTGTCACTGACGCTCGCCTCCGCGAGGGTGTCATCCCAATTTTGGTCACCGTCGAGAAGGTGACGTTTTACATCACATTTAAGTTTATAATTAGGTATACGACATGAAAATATATTAATTACCAAGCAATAATCACACAGATAAATACCGAACAAAATTATTAACAGTCAATGTTTATTTTGTACTAACGACATGAAATTGATGAAGAAATGATCATCATCAATGAACATAACTTTTTTGTAATACTTAACACCGCATTTTTTTTTATTGTCTTCCTCAACTCTGCTCAAGATTTTGAGGGTTTTGTTGGACCTTGAATTTGTCAAAACGAACTATACGATACAACTTTTATGAAAAAAATGCACATTACCATCTATGAATTTTAAGAATAACTAACTACTAACCTCGCCAACATGATCAAGTTTAAATTATTAATTTCCAAAAATTGTTAACATGTAACTTGATTTGATTTTTATGAAATCTCATAGATGGCGCTGCTTCTAAGTTTTCTTTGTACTACTAACATTCATTAAACTATGTTTTTCTGCCCAAGTTACTTAAATGGCGTAGTTTTTATAGTGTAAAGCTAGATAATAGCATGGCTTACTCAAAAACAACATTTAAATATGCGTCGTTAGATTACACGCTGTCACAGAATGCGTAAGAAAAATAAAGATTCACAGCTCCTCCCCCGTAGGTGATAGCGTGATAATATGTAGCCTATATGTTGACCCGACCTCTTAGTAATATTCATGCAAAATTTGATGTAAATCCATGCAGCACTCTTTGAGATTAGCCCGGACATACATACAGACAATCAGACAAACAGACAAAAATTCTAAAAACTATATTTTCGGCTTCGAAATCGATTGTAGATCACGCCCCAAGTATTATTTTTAAAAAATATTCAATGTACAGTTTTGACTTTCCTACGATTTTATTATATGTATAGATTATGAGACGGGTCATGAAATCAGATATTATTGCCAAGCTGTCCATAGTAATATGCTTATGCTTGTGACTGTACGGTGGTAACACTTTGACTTTGAGCTTGTCTAACGCAGTAGGCATGGAGTTTCAATGGAATAGGAGGCTAGCTCATACTGGTTTCAGTAACTTTGACCACAAATACCCACAACCACATTCACCCTTTAGGTATCCACTCTACATTCACAAACACATTGAGTACTGACGTCACTCAGCCAAATTGTCCACTGAGGCAAACTGCCGCACCCGCTCTCAGTCTAGATTTAGTACTAACTACGTGATTGTTATGTAAATCCCAAGATTTCTCTCATTCGGTTAGTTGCCTCAAAGTGGCCTGTTGTTAGATTACGTCTACGTAGGCAGATAAGGAATTAGACATTGTTACAGACCTCGACCTCCAATTGTTAATTTGTATAACAAAGTGTGTTAAATACCGAACATCAAGGGTGGTACTCAGTACTTAAATGTTGACTATGTGTATACTAGTAGAGTTGAAATCTGAATAAAGTAACCAAACTGTATAGGTACTGTGCTGTAGCTAGTAATATATTTGCTAAAATTCACATATCAAATCGTTGTAACACAACGCTTGCGAGATCTAATTCGACGCCAACGCCATCTAGTTACGTCTTGCACAAATTTTTGTCAAGTACAATGTATTTTGTTGAACTGATGAGCAGCTTTTGATCATCATTAACAAAGTGGTCAGTTCCATGTTTGGTGGAGGTCTAAGTAACGAGCTTGCTTGTAAGTTATTGCTCCGTTTTGACTCGGTAGCTCACCCTTGTGCCCGTTTTAATTCTCACTAGGCGACATCTAAATAAAACCGGCCAAGTGCGAGTCGGACTCGCATACGAAGGGTTCCGTACCACCGTACAATATTTAACACTACATATATAAAAAAATCACGTTTGTTGTATGGGAGCCCCCCTTAATTTATTTTATTTTAATTTAATTATTTATTTTTAAAGTGAATATACAACTAAGTACCTATTTTGTAAATATTTCAAGCGTCTACTTGTTGCCGTTTTTAATATCGAGCAAAAAAGGTAAAAAAAATCACGTCTATTGTATGGGAGCCCCCCTTAAATATTTATTTTACTTTAATTTAATTATTTATTTTTAAAGTACAGGTCAGGTCTAGGACAGGTCTCAACAGACAGACAGACAGACGGACAGTGGAGTCTTAGTAATAGGGTCCCGTTTTTACCCTTTGGGTACGGAAACCTAAAAACGCGAAGTTAGATCGTTGGCTCGACGCCGAATGCATGTCACTTTTGGCTTAGCGGCAAGTAGCGTTACTGTCCATACCACATTACTGTCCAGCGACATACCGGCAGCAACCCTAGTAACCGAGTTGAAAGGATTTAGACAAATTCAAATTCTTTATTGCATTCATGTGTACATTTAGTTTTTACAATATAAGTAAGTTCCAACATGAAACCCGGTTAGGGCACGGAAACATAATAATGATAATTTTAACATAATAATAATAAGAGTATGTATGTGTGCGTTCTTTTTTTTATGACTATTATAAAATATGTAACACGGATTTATGGAAAGTTTAAGGAAAGTGCATTTGAGGACCTGCAGCCTAATTGCGTAAGGCTACGTACGCACTGGCAAGTGGCTGCTTAGCACCTAAAGCCTAGCGAGTCACCTTGCGAGTAGCGAAGTGAAACGAATGTTCTAGAATTTTCGCAACCGGTCGCACTGCACGCTTGGCACCTTCGCTAGTCGCCTAGCGTGTATCCAACCGCTGTTAAGTCACTATGCTCTAGCCACTAAGCAAACCACGTGTTAGTGCGTACGTAGCCTAACACACTGTCAATCACCATCCGAAGGATTATGAAGGAAATTCCTAATACATTAAAAAAAAACCTCAACGGTTCGAACCTTTCATATATCTATGGTTCGAACAAATCGTCAGCTCAACATTAAATGTTATTGAACAGTTAAAATGAAAGGCATTGCCATTTTATGTTACGCAATTACCCCATTGTGATAAAACAAAATGACATGTGTATTCACCATCCATACTAAAATTATAAATGCGAAAGTGTGTCTGTCTGTCTGTCACCTCTTCACGCTTAAACCGCTAAACCGATTAAGATGAAATATGGAATAGAGATAGTTTGAGTCCCGGGAAAGGACATAGGATAGTTTTTATCCCGATATTCCCACGGGAAACTTATGCGGATGAAACCGCGGGGCACTGCTAGTTTAGCTCTGCGCTGTATATCACACACATACACGCAATGCCCTATGGATTCAACCGGCATTGTCCAAACACATTAGTACATTGAGTGCCTTTAAAAGCACATCTGAAACGATGTCGATTGGCGACCGGGCCAGTCACGTTATTGGCCATTTCCTATGCAGTAAGTAACAGCTTTGTAGCTGTAGACCTAGTTATGTCGAACTATTAAATCTGGGTTGGGAAAATCACAGTGTGTAGTAATCTTTTCCCTTAGACCAAATAAAAAACCAAGACATCGAAATCAGTCAATCCGTTCTCGAGATATCACCAAAAAAGCCGTTCCATACAAAATGTGTGAGAAAATAATTGTATTTTTTTTTTGGCAATTTTTCCCACGTTTTAATAGTTATTCTACTTATTCTGCTATTCGTTGTGGAGACAAATACAACAATTTAAAGATCATAAAAATCGGTCCAGCGGGCCTCCAGCCGTGCTTGAGTTATTTATTATTTACTAGTTTTTGCCCGCGACTTCGTCCGCGTATATGTCGGTTATCGCGGACGCAGACGAAGTCGAAGTCGAATAATAAGTAGCCTATGTCCTTTGTTGGGGTTCACACTTACCCTATACCAAATTTCACACAAATCGGTTCAGTAGTTTAGGCGTGAAGAAAAGACAGACAGACAGACAGAGTTACTTTCGCATTTATAATATTAGTTAGGATATAGAAAATAGATAGATGTTAATTTTAAATGCTCCTTTGTTTTTCGTGTGCGTGTCCCAAATAAAATATTCTTTTCTTTCATTGTTTCTGTAAATCTGGTGAATTATTCACAACGGCTGTCATAAAATTTAACAGCCTTCCCTAATCAGGCCCTGACTTTCATTTAACGAAGATTATTTTGAAGAAAAAATGTGCGTTGGATTTATTTTCGACGTTTATTTTACGAAGCCCAAGAGAGGAAAACGTTGACGATTATTATCCTATGCCGGAAACAGTGTAAACCAAACATTTGTACAGGGGTAATATAGAGGGAGCAATAAATATGTTGACTTAGGTCACCGGAAATACGTGGGCGGCTAATTCTTATCAAAGTATCCCCATTCAAATGTATTTTTGTTAGACATTTAGAAACAAATTGACTGGACTGAACTAAGTCCAAAGACTTGACGGTTATAACTACGTTTAGTGAGCAGTGAGTATTAGCCTACCATAGGGTGCTCGTTCAAGGGTTCTCGTTCTGTTCTTGCCTGTATTTTTTTAATCTTTTACAAATATATTTTAACTGACTTCAAAAAAGGAGGAGGTTCTCAATTCAGATATTTATATATAGATATATTATGTATGTTCGGGCGTAACTCCGTCATACTCGTGTACCTATTGGATTTGCCAAATTGTTTTTTTTTTCGAAAGAGGTTTATTTCGAAATGGTCCCATTTAAATTTCGTAAAGATCTGATGATGACTTTCGGAGACAGACAACGGAACTCTTCAATAAATGCCAGCAAATCAACCGCGATTGCTGCTATCGCATATGTATGCATTGTTTACGCAATCACACAACATAACATCACGCCTGTACCCTATAAAGGGGTACGCAGATGTGTTCAATAGCTTCCTGTCACTGATATTCACATGGCAAGTATTGTTATATGAATTTGTGTGGGCTTCTTCCAAAAAAAACACTACAAAGTCAAAAATAATTTTAATTTCGGAAGTCGGTGTCTAAAAACGAAAATGTGGAACCAACGACACCGACTTCCAAAATTAAAGTTATTTTTCACTTTGTAGGTATTTTTTTTTTTGGAAGTCGGTTGTTTTTTTTTTTAATGACGGCTATTCAATCTATAATAATAATAATAATAAAGAAAGTGTATGCATGGGCGAACCGTATTCGTCGGTATAAGCGGCGAGTAGAGCGATACACTCAGAATCGCACCTTCCAGAGTGATGAAAGGTGGGTTTATAGGGATTGGGAGCGACCGGACCAAAGTGTGGCTGACACGTGCCTACCGGATGATGATGCCATGTGTTCTTTCTGGCGCAGTATCTGGTCGGTGCCTGTCAGTCACACCGAAGGTGATTGGGCTCGGGATGTCGAGCGAGCCTGTGATCCAATACCAGAAATGGAGGCTATTACCATCTGCCCCCAAGATGTAGCTCGTGCAGTCCGTCCGTTGCCTAACTGGAAGTCTCCAGGGCCGGATGGGCTGCATAATTTTTGGATAAAATGGTTTTCAAGGTCACACGCTCGCTTGGCATCTCAGTTCCAGACTGCTTTGGAGTCTGGTTCGCTACCCCAGTTCCTAACGACAGGAATTACCCACCTGCTCCATAAATCAGGTAGCACCGCGGAACCCAAAAATTATAGGCCGATCACGTGTTTACCGACGGTCTATAAAGTTCTTACATCCATTTTGAGAGCTAAAATTAACAAACATATAGACACCAACTTTATCATGTCTGCCTCTCAGAATGGATGTAGGAATGGGTCCCGCGGTACTAAGGAGCTACTCCTCATTGATATGACCATTAGCCAACAGGTTCGTCGATTCCGAAAGGATCTGTCGACATGTTGGATAGATTATAAGAAGGCCTATGACTCGGTACCACATACATGGCTCATGAGGGTGTTGGAGTTGTATAAAGTAGATACAACTCTGCGCACCTTCCTGATGTCGTGTATGGGGCAATGGAAGACGGTCCTTCGCTATCCAGGATGTCGAAATATTCAGAGGAATAGCGAACCGATAAGGATCGAGCGAGGCATATTTCAGGGTGATAGTTTGAGTCCGCTTTGGTTCTGCTTAGCCTTGAACCCTCTAAGCACATTGCTGGAGGATTCAGGTCTAGGCTATCGGCTGAGGAGAGGTGGTCAGGTTATATCGCACCTCCTCTACATGGATGACCTAAAACTCTTTGCCCCTAACAATTTGCAACTGATGGAGCTACTGAAAGTAACTCAAACTTTCAGTAACGCCATTAGGATGGAATTTGGTGTGGACAAATGTGCGGTCATGCATGTAAAGCGAGGGGAGATTGTGGAATCTGTGGGAAATCAACTCTCGGATTCCACAAACCTTAGAGCCCTCTCCGCATCCGAAACCTATAAGTATTTGGGTATGTCGGAAGCGTTAGGGATCAATGTTACTGACATGAAGCAATCGTTGAAGGAACGCTTCTTTGGCCGCCTGAAAAAAGTACTTAATAGTCTTCTATCAGGCGGAAACAAGGTGCGCGCCTTCAACGGTTGGGTCATGCCGGTTTTGATGTACTCTTTTGGCATACTCAAATGGACTCAGACCGAACTCGACGCCCTAGATAGGAGGGTTCGTACACTACTGACTGCAAATCGAATGCATCACCCACGGTCATCGGTAATGAGGCTGTATATCCCGCGAAAGTGTGGAGGTCGAGGGTTTTTAAACTCTAAGACCCTCCACAATCGCGAGATATGCAGTCTTAGGGAATATTTCCTAGAAACCGACGTGGGGATGCATCGAGATGTAGTCATGGTGGACAAGGGCCTCACCCCGCTCTCCTTGGCTAAAGAGAACTGGCGCAAACCAGTAGTGCTTGACACTAATGATCGCATGGAGGTATGGCAGAGTAAGGAGCTTCACGGACGCTTTTTCCGGGCCCTTCATGGACCCGATGTAGATTTACTAGCGTCCGTAGCCTGGCTGCGTTTCGGTGACCTCTTTGGAGAAACCGAAGGTTTTGTTTGTGCAATTATGGACGAAGTTATGATGACGAACAATTACCGGAGATTTATTGTGAAAGACGGCACGGTTGACATCTGTCGGGCATGCCACCGGCCGGGGGAATCAATCAGACATATCATCTCCGGGTGTTCCCGTCTAGCTAATGGAGAGTACTTGCATAGACACAACCTTGTAGCCAGGATAATTCATCAGCAACTTGCTTTGAAATACAGCCTTGTGGAATCGGAGGTGCCGTACTACAGGTATGTGCCCGACCCAGTTCTCGAAAATGGTAATATCACGTTGTACTGGGATCGATCCATCATCACTGACAGGACTATTGTTGCCAATAAGCCTGATATAGTGGTGGTGGATCGATCAGAGCGGCGTGCAATGATTGTTGACATAACCGTCCCACATGACGAGAACCTCGTGAAAGCCGAAAAAGATAAACAAATCAAGTATCTTGACTTGGCTCGCGAGGTTGTCGACATGTGGGATGTGGACTCAGCGATCATTGTACCGATAGTCGTGACTGCCAATGGGTTAATAGCCAAGAGTCTCGACCAACACCTAAGGAGGCTCTCGTTGGCCAGCTGGATCAAGGGCTTGATTCAGAAAGCGGTACTTCTGGACACGGCCCGCATTGTCCGGAGGTTCCTCTCTCTGGAGCCCTGACCGCCGGTAGCTTGGACCCTGTTCCCGATACCGGTGGGCTACTATTTTTTATATTTTTAAATGTTTTTATATATTCTTTTTTATATTCTAATATTTAAAAATATAATTTATATGTAAATAATGAAATAAAGGAAATAATAATAATAATTTTTTATTCACATAAAAATATACACAAGACCTATGAAGTCCCTGACTCCTGAGCTAGGTTCAAAGACCTGTGTTACAGGAGGCAGTGTCTTCTCCCATTAATTGTCACAAAAGCAAAAGAAAATATGCAAATTGTTAAGGATGTGTTTATCTGTGGAGTGTTAGTGTGAAGTGTTGATGTAGGAATATGTATTGTGTTTTGTGATGATAATCTGAACTATTCTTTCGGTGACCATTTATGCATGACCACGACCATAGTCGCATTGGCCATCATTTTACTTTTTTTCCGTCAGCCTATACTGTCCCACTGCTGGGCAAAGGTCTCCCCCATTTTCTTTTCCATTTCCTTGCGTTGTTCCTTCTCCGTCCAGTCGGTTAGGAACGAGTCTAAATCGTCACGCCAGCGTTTCTTAGGCCTGCCTCGGTGACGACGCCCGTCTTCAGGCACAATTTGTGACGACTTTGGCCCTCTATCTGGATGCATCCTATAAGTGTGACCAGCCCGCCGCATCATTTTACTAATGTAAACGTTTAACCTTTTAACCGCCCGACTTTATATGAGTTTTCGTGCCCCCAGCGCCCGAAAAAAAAAAAAGAAAAAAAATACAGATTAAACGAGCTGTGTTATTTGATCGTATATATACGACCCTGGCGGAATGGACACGAAAATATTTGTCGGATTAATCCGACGTAAGCGGTTAAAAGATTAAAAAATTTGAACACCTTCAGCCTTTTTATTTTTGTTGCGCGGTGGAAATCCTCATGGACTTCCTCCATCGTGGGGGGGACAGAGGGGCATGCCGGACTCTTACCGGCTAAAACCACCGCGATGTTCCACCTCAACCTATGGCCGGGGGTGCGGGATTCGCATAAGAAGTTATAAGTTCATAACCAGCCTCTCTCTTGTTGCAGTCAGTATCAGTGACGGTGTCGGTGCTGACGCTGACGTTCATCTCGGTGGATCGCTGGTACGCCATCTGCTTCCCGCTCAAGTTCAAGTCCACCACGGGCCGCGCGAAGACAGCCATACTTATTATATGGCTGCTGTCCTTATTGTTCAGTAAGTATATCTAATTAATTATATATTTTTAACCGATTTAAAAAAAGGTAGAGGTTCTCAATTCGGATGTTTATTAGGTATATATATATTTTTATGTATGTTCGGGCATAACTCCTTCATAGACGGATTTGCAAAATTATTTTTTTTATTTTTTTGATAAGCTATGCTTGGTGTGGTTACATATAAATTTAATTAACTTTGCTTGGTAGTTTTTGAGTTAGTTTCAATAACACGATTTATTTCTATTTAGTTTATAAAATCAAATCAAATTATTTAATTGCTTAACACAAGTAGGTATCAACAGATGTTACAAATAGATATAAAGTACACTGGTGCAAATATTTATATTATTAATCATTTTTTTTTTTTACATATCGCGGGACCATGGGGTCCCGGTCTTTTGGAAGGCGTCCGAGGGGCCGAAGCCAACTCGCAGAGGCCCCTTAGGAAATTTTAATGAAATGTGGCACCAACCGACGATTATCCCTGTAGGATGCACTATGTTATTATTATTAATGTTATTAAAAAAATATTCAAATAACATTACAAAATCATTATAATTAAAAAAACATAAAATAAAAAATAAATTCAGAATACTATCAAAGGCTTAAATTAAAAATAAAATTTTTCAGATTAAAGAAAGAAAGAAATATATTTATTTAGCACAGACCAAAAGACACACAAAACACCCAGATACATACATCAGATAAAAACAAACAAGAAAAAAAAAAATAATAACAATTAAAAAAGATAATAAAAAAGAAACCCGGAAAGTGTGCCTCACGGGATTAGAATTTATAATACATGTCATAGACTTAACAATCAAATAACATACATACATACATAGTCAGCCTATAATGTTCCCACTGCTGGGACACAGGCCTCCTGTCTGTGAGAGGGAGTGGGCCGTAACCCACCACGCGGGTCCAGTACGGTAGTAGAAGGGACAGTGGGGTTTTGGTCGGTAGGAGTCGACATAGCCCTCCGTTCTTCCCAGAAGGCGGGTACCCATGAGGATATCCCCACGAAACAAAAAATACTAGAAAGAAAGGATGCTCAGCATCAGCAGTAGCCAATCTTTCAATTAAAACTCCTAAAATGAAAATAAGAAAGAATATATATTTGAGTGTACATTTTCTGTAAACATGACGCACAAACGCAAAAAAGAACAAGTTGGGGGAAAATATGCGTCACATCCACGCAAAACGGCCATCGCTCAGCATAATGCTACGACCTTATGCGAGACAAGAACCCCAGGCTGATATAGAACACTGACAAAAATAAGGAAAGGAGAATATTGTCCGCAAATTTTCCGTTGAGACCGTTAGTGTGAGAAACCCTAAAAAATAACAACCTCATTTGGCTGTTAATAACAGTACCAAATTATTTCCGAATGATGTAATTTCTGTCTCATTGTCTAAAACTCTCTTGTTCCATGACTCATCACTGCGTCCCTTAATTAATTCGTTACTTAATTGTCTACTTCCATTTTAATATCATTTTAAACGCCATTTTATACTGATGCTATCACGTGTATCTTGATTAAATATTCACGTTTGAATAAAGGTAAGAAATGCTATGTTTCGTGTGAGATCATCCTGCCGTCTCCCTTGGGTGTAAGAAGCCTTCTATAACATTTAGTATCTGAATTCTCTTGAGATTTTTTTGAATAGTAAATACGAAACATTATATTACACCTCTCACGATTTTATTCCCCGAAGTGATATTTTATATGCAATAACGATGAATAATATATTATCTGCGTAGTGCAAAAATGCCTGCGCACAAAATTCCTTTGTAAAGTACCACGAACACGGGAAGGTACTTTCTTGTTTCATCCTTTTCAGTAGTCGGGTTTTACTTTTTAAACTTATTTTTTATTTAATTATTTTTGGGTTTCACCGTTTTGAGAGCAGTGGTGATGAAATAATTTACACAAAGTTAAGCGCCTGTCTGGGTTCGAACCTACGACCTACAACTCGTAAGTCGCGGCCGTTACCACTTGGCCACCACTGCTCTCCAGTTTTACCAGTTTGGAGGATCTGTGCCCAGTTAATGGCTATGGTATCACCCCCTGTTACATGGCGTACTAACATAACTGATGAAACAATGTTGTTAGTTCCACAGCAAAACTTTATCAAACAGGCAAAACTATGCACGAAATATTTTCCCCTGTGGTCTCATAACAAAGTTAACAGACGATATGGCTGACTAGCCAGCTAAGTTTAAGGTGAATACGCAGTGGTAGACCGCGAAATTCAAAGTTTCTTGTTATAGTCGCGAATCATATTTTGATCAAGATACAACCTGACACTGGCCTGAAAATTGCAAAAAACGTAAGAAAAATTGAATTTCGCGGGCTACAACTGCGCATTCACCTTAAAATGAATCAACATCGTCTGTCTGGGTTTGGACTCACGGTAATTCTTAAGCAGGGGTCGTTTCCACTGAGCCACAAGTGCTCTTTATTCTCTAAAGCTCTCGGATGTAAACATGTCTTTGATCATGCAGTTTACCGAAGATTGTACCAGAACCAGAACGGAGGTTCAATCTGAAGTATGTGTACCTATTTATATTTTTGGGATGCATGGAGAAGCCTCCCTGTGTAGCGCAGTTTGTCCCTCCAGTTACTCAACTGAACCGAGCGCTCGGCGCATCCTGGACAGTTACACCTAACACCTTATTTGACTGGCCAATTCATCTCTTGCGGTGGTAGGGCTAACGCCCGCCTGGTTTGCGACCACCCTCCCACCTGAGTCCGGCATCAAGCAGCCTGCTGTGTTTCGTCGATGCATGGGAGTCCCAGTGCCTTAGGCATCTTCTGGGCACGCTCGTTCCATCATAGACCTCATCCATCGCTTTCCATCAGGCGTGATCGAGGTCAAGAGCCATTCAGCTATAAAAAAAAAGTAATTTCGTTGACTAACCCAACATTTCTCCACCAGATGTACCAGAATTTGTGGTCCTACAAGTGCAGAGGAAGATGCAGCTTCGTTTTAACGTGCAGTATTTCATGCAGTGCACTTCGACGTGGTCAGACGAAAGTGACCTCAAATGGCATATTATTAAGGCACTGTTTTTATACACGTGAGTTTTTTTGATTTTTTTTGAACGAACACGAAGTTTTATCGCAACAACATTGTGGCCGTAGCATCAGACAATATTGCGTATGTTCAAAGATACGTGGTTCCATTTAATGTGATAACAACACGACACGATCTTTGCGCGATACTGTGGCCGTAGCATTAGACAATATTGCGTATGTTCAAAGAACGTCATTTAAAGGATACGAGAACTCATCGTGTTATGCCACGGCTACATTGTCACGATAACGCGAACTACACTTCGCTCGCTCTCTCTCTTGCAAACCGCTCAACATCTTGCTGTGAAAAAGAAAGCACTCGATGTGAATGAAATGAAATGATTATTTCTACAATCTTTTAAACAACAAAAAGATTGGAAACACAGCACCTCAACATTATTTTGTTTCCAGATTTCCACTGTTCCTGATGATGATAGCGTACTGCCAGATCGTGAGGGTGCTCTGGAGATCAGACAACATCCCAGGACACACGGAGTCACACACACTGTGCTCGACACCACAAGGACATAGCAACTGCAAGAATTGTAAGAACTGTTTCGCTGCATATCATTCTTCTTTTCTTTTCACTATAACTCTTCCTACCATTGGATGTATAGTCTGTGCCAAAGGAACAAACAAGTAAAAAAAAAAATAAAAAAAAATGGGAAATCCAAGGATGAAAATGTAAACAAATGGATCAGAAAATAATGCTAATGCCAATTAGTAGCACCACTTTCAAATTGAGTGCTTTGATTTGCTTGCTTGAATGTTTAACCGGTTGAAATCCGTAATTACAGAAACAATTAAAAATATATTATGGAATCAGGCGTTACTTTACGGAAATCCATGACATTCCGTGTAATAAAAACCCAGGCTTGGATGCTGGCCAGCATCCAAGCCTGGGTTTTTATTACACGGAATTAAAACTAGATATTACACATAACATCTTAACAATTAAAAAGCCACTTTGTCTTGCGTGAATCCACGTTCTGCGTTGTACGAATAAACCCGAAATTCTAATTTTAAACCACCTTAAAGATGTATTTTATTCAACAATTGAAGTTTATTTTGTAACCTCAATTTTCGTCGTTGATATTGCAATTACAATTTAATAGTGTTTTTCAACCAATTATTGTTAGGTAAAGTTGTGAGATATCAAGTTGAAACCTCCTAAATACAGATAAATGTATTACTAATTAACTTTAGTGAGTGATTTTGCAACAATTTTACCTGAACAGCACCCTACTTGCCTAATATACTTTCAATCATGATCCGAGAGTTTTGAAGAATATTGATAGTCCATTGCTGCATAGGTTTGAAAAAATCGTCTCTTCGGTAATGTAAATAACGCAATGAACGTGCGTGAACTGTCAAAATGAAACTCATTACGATCAATTGTCATTTTATATGTGTTCCGCAATTTCCCCGCAGGGTTTATTTACACTTTCATCCTATACTTTTGAAACAGACTATACGAGTATAGAGTCCGGCCGCGCTAAATTTGCCAAAGACGTAAACAACAATGGCCGCTCGAAATTAAATAAAATCGATATACAAGAACATTTATTTGAAGTAATGTTCTTGTATATCGATTTTGTTCAATTTCGAGCGGCCATTGTTGTTTACATCTTTGGCAAATTTAGCGCGGCTGGTCCTTACGAAAGTTAACGCCATGATCTATTCTTCCTCATGCAGGAAGTGCCCTCTGCCATACAATGGATACAGGCTGATTATTGTTATCAGTCCTATCATTTCTGTGTATAGGGCTGGCCGCGAACCGGCGCACCACGCCTTCAATCCACACGAACGCGTCTACAGAGGGTCAGCTGCGTTCGAGGCGGAAGGCTGCCAAGATGCTAGTCGCTGTGGTCATCATGTTCGCTGTCTGCTACTTCCCTGTACATCTGCTCTCTGTGTTGAGGTAAGATATAGCATAGCATAATCAGCCCGTAATGTTCCCACTGCTGGGACATAGGGCTCTTCTCTTTTGAGAGGACGTGGGCCGTAATCCACAACGCGGGCCCAGTGCGCGTTGGTAGATGTCAATGTCTTCTAATTGTAAAAGAACTCGGTATACAAAAATATTCATAACTTTTAGGGAAATTGAATTATGGCCATGCTGTAGAAAGATTTTTTGTTGGAAATGACCTCCGTTATCTCCCTATTTCGTTTGATCCACGACTTTTTGACCAACATGTATAAGACAGTCTCCCAAAACGCCCGCCCTTCACCACAGCTGTCTGTTCAGTTAGAAAAAACATGATTCTATACAATATTAGGGTGCAAAGTAATTAACGTTACGAAAAACAGAACAATTAAATAATAATTTGCCATTTATGTGAGCTAGACACGTCAATATAACAACAAATTACAATGAAAACAATATTCAAGCAAAAAATAAATACTCAAAATTAAAAATATAAACAAAACTTCATCATCATCATCATTTCAGCCGAAAGACGTCCACTGCTGGACATAGGCCTCCCCCAAGCACCTCCACTTCGACCGGTTCTGTGCTTCTCGCATCCAACGGGTTCCTGCGAAACAAAACTTAAACAAAACAAAACTGTGTGAGGATGTGTGTGAGAATAGAATAGAATACTCTTTATTATGTACACCATATAAATTACAGACATAAATATAGAAACTTTACAATGGGTGACACAATGGGCGGTCTTATCGCTAAAAGCGATCTTTTAAAGACAACCTTGAGTGAGTGTGTTAAACAAAACTTAATACCTAAATAAAAGCCTCCAGGCATAAAGGGCGTGACACTGTTGTTTAGACCATGCCACGACTCCATGAGTCACCGCGATGATACTTGCGGAGCGAGAAGTGACGCGCGCGCATGTCACTTCACGCAAGTGTCATCACTCGAGGCATTGTAAAAGCCAATTATTTTTTAAAAGAGTAACCATGGAGTTTCTTGCCGGTTCTTCTCCATAGGAAACGACCAATTGGAACCGTGCACCTAGCTTCTGACGTTTCATAAGTGCCCATGTTGGTTTATGTGAAATAGAAATATTTTGATTTTGATTTTGCCTTGAACGGGGCCTTAAATACAATGCAATCAATAGTTTGTTTTGGCATACAGATACAAAAAACCTGCCAAGTGCGAGTCGGACTCGCACTTGAAGGGTTTCCGTACCACCGTACAATATTTAACACTACACATATAAAAAAAAAAAACAAATTTGTTGTATGGAAGCCCCCCTTAATTTATTTTATTTTAATTTAATTATTTATTTTTAAAGTGAATATACAACTAAGTACCTATTCTGTAAATATTTCAAGCGTCTACTTGTTGCCGTTATTAATATCGAGAAAATAACGGCAAAAAAATCACGTTTGTTGTATGGGAGCCCTTAAATATTTATTTTATTTTGTTTTTAGTATTTGCTGTTATAGCGGCAACAAAAATACATCATGTGTGAAAATTTCAACTGTCTAGCTATCACGGATGAGATACAGCCGCAGCCTGGTGACAGACAGACAGACAGACGGACAGTGGCATCTTAGTAATAGGGTCCCGTTTTTACCCTTGGTATACGGAACCCTAAAAAAGTTCGGCTTCTTCACCCTAGAGTTTCATTATTCAATCATTCTTTCTTGAAATTCACTCTGCAAAGACTTTATTAAAAAAAAAAACCAGAATCAGGATGTCGTGAAATCGCTTTATCACTTTCAAAGTTATCGCCTTAGCACCCCCAGCAACCGCTTCCTTAAAAAATATTTACTCTTTTAATATTTTCGAAGGCGGAAAGAAATATTTATTAAAGTCATATTTTAGAACAATGTTTCTTCAAAGACATTATTTTGTCCCTTGAAAATTTTTGTCAGTTTTAATTAGTTCGCTTTCGCATGAGCGAGCTTCTCCTGCTGTAAAGGGACATTTTATTAATTAAGACCGAGTGATATCTTGTTAACTTTTGGATGTTTGTTTAAAGGGATGGCGCAGAGCTATTTGTTCCTTAATGTAAAAGTTGGAGGACAACTAAAAGATCATCAATCATATTTTATCAAAGTAGCAAGAAATTGTTGTGTCCTCTTCTTCAGTGTCTTGAACACCGCGTTCCTGGAAACTACAACACACGAACAAAACATCGCGCCCACAGATATAAATACACCTAGATAACGCAAGAGCAACTACTTCGCGTGCCAAAAATCGCACCAGCTTACGTACAAAAATCGTAAGCCGCCACTTTCGCGCTCAGTCAGGTACTGCTGGCTGGGTGAGCGTGAGCGCTGAGGCTAGGACCCGGGGGTGGGGCGAGACGGTTGCTGCACGCGGCGGCGTCTTTGAATCGATTTGATTTCATCACTAAATAGTGCTAGTGACGTCATAGTAGGTAGTCAAAAAATGGCACGCTTGGTTTTCATACAGAAAAATGCGTAATCTAGGTCTATCTATTAAAACATGGGAAAAAATAACAAAAAGAATCTGAGGCAGTACGAAGTTCGCCGGGTCAGCTCGTTGAATATAAAAATGCATCAATCAGCATCATCATTTATAAATACAGTGTTGAATTTATTGAAAACGTAACTTCCGTCTAGGCCATAGTAGAGATAATTATGAGATAAACTCGTATATTTCTATGGTCTAGGCTTATAGATTTAAAAAGAAAATCTATCTTCAGCAGGACTGTTTTATACTTATAGATTGTTATCTTCCTTATTATTATTTCTTCTTTATGTAACAAACTTATCGTTGACCTTTTTGTTGGACTTGACTTAATTTGACTTTTGTTAAAGTTGAACAAAAAGTTATTCGTCCGTGAGATTGACGGCAGCTGCGAATTGGTGATACAACTTAGACTGCTTCCGAAAGATAATTCTGTATTTGAGACGAAAAATAAACCTGGGGCCCTTCTTTGTGATGTACGGGACGTCACGATAAAAGTTAATAATAAAAGTTACATCGCCCATGACAATAAGATTTAAGGAAAACCTGTTCAGGTGGAGATTCATAGACGATTCCGCCTTGGAGTGTAAATGTGGTACTGTTCCACAAACGAGGGGATAATATCATGTCCTACGTGTCCTGTCAGCTGTCAGTCGCCAAACACGTAGCCGAATTCTGTACCAAGTTCATTTAGATTGCCATCGACACGCTAGGAATATAAGATTTGCGTCAAATGTTGACCAGTTATCCGAAAAATATTGCGTGCATCGTCTAAGTGATTGGCCAGACTACAAACGCGGGCACGGGGTGGGCGCGGCGCAGAGTACTCAAACATAAGATGAAGTTCGAGCGTCCATAGTGGGCACGCGGGAGCGGTGAGCGGTGCGGACTGCTTGGCGAGGGAAGCGCGCGGGCAACTCACGTCATAGCTCGTTCATACAAGTGGCTGCAGTGAGTGCGCGGGCGGCTCGCGCTTGGACCGGGGTTCTCAAACTAGTTCGAGCTTTTTTCTAATAAAAATAAGTATTCTTCATCCATATTATATTTTGACAAACACTGGACACGACAACACTCAGAACGAAGCCGCGCTCGACTGCGCGCGTTCCCGCACCCGCGCCGCGCCCTGCCTCGCGATGACAGTCTGGCCAAGCACTGATAGGTAAAGTCAACAGCAAAAGTAGATGATGAAATTTTGGAGTCACTTTTGGAGTCAAAACTGATCACGAATATTGTGGCAGCTGTACTAGTAGTAAATGTTTGGTATAATTTACAATCACATACTTTTGAATCACTTCGACGCCACACAGTTCTGACGCGAACTCCGTTCATTAGTATTGAATTTCTGATTTTCATCATCTACTTTTGCTGTTGAATGTACTGTGTTTGGAAAGAAAAACCAAACAAGCTTTAATACTTAAGAGCTAACCTGTGTTTCTTCCCCAGGGTTGCATACGACGTGCAACAGAGTGACGTCATGACCTGCATAGCGCTGATCAGCCACGTCATGTGCTACGCAAACTCCGCCGTCAACCCGCTGATATACAACTTTATGAGTGGTATGTATTATTTTGTTATAACACTGTATTATGTATACTGGGTCAACTTAAATTAGTTAGCGAAACTCCACAGACCCGGCAAATTTCCTAAACTCATTAGTCAAGTAATTACAATTCTGAGGTCGTTGACCCCAAATAAAATGTAATCTTTTTTGTGATGTTTAGATAATCGATACCCATCACGTCTGTTGAGTTATGCTAGCTAATTGAATTTGATCTTTATACAGCTTGTGTCAGAAAGTTGTGGTCAAATTTAACCATCAAACTGAACAATTTTCTCCTTGGAACCAACATTGTATTATTTTTTCTGGATTACGATATTGGTCCCATAGAGAAAGTTGTTCAGTCTGCACCACACCCTTAAAGTTGACCTGACTTTTCTGATCCACGCTGTAGGTATATATTATGACCTATGTATTTTATATAATATTACGATCTGTCAAAATGATGTCATAATTATGTCCTAGAACAAACAATTCGAAGACATGTGACATCCACCATGTATTTATTACTCTTTATAGAACCAACAGGCTAACTGCTCATTGTCATAATCTGCATCAATAGTAGCTAAGGTATGGTCTTACAAAACCACACGTAAACCCATACGTAAAGTCCCCGTCACGAGAAGCTATACATTTTGTAAATAAAGAACTTCTACTAGTCCGCGCGGAACTAGTTTAGTTACCTTTAGAACCTTGTCCACAGATTACTAATATGTAGCAAGCTAACCTTGTCCTAATATTATAATATGCAAATGGCGACATCAAAAATTTAACGTCGACGTGTTCAAAGTCAAAGTCAAATCATTTCATTTTTCATTAAATATTATGAAAACTATGAAAAGGCACTTCAGAATGTCAACATTTACAAGAAATATTGAATCTAGTTGCCTCATTAAAAAGTTAGTTTCATATGGAGAAGGATTGGCAAGCAACTCCATTGCAAACTCTTGAATAAAAAAATGGTTTTACAATATTTTTTTTACATTAATTACAGTGCGGCCAACCAAAACAATGCGTTCTTGATACCTGTCAGTTTCATACAAACGAATTCGTGTTTTGCGAATTTGATCTTTATTAGCTAGGTACTAGATTTGTCGCACTTGACAGGTGACAGGACCACATTCTCTCCACGGCCGGATTAGGGACTAGATAATCACATTATTTGTCAATTGTAATTCGACAAGTAACGGGTTTAGTGGCGACAAATTCCAAATGTGATAATATTCGTCCACGGATAATCGAGGAGTACGCAGGAACGTTAGTGCGGACTAACAATTTCCATTCACGATCAATTTGGCCGGGGCTGTGACGTGAGCCGATTCAAACTAGGAACGCAGAACGGCAGGCAGCTTTATTGCTGGCAATAAAATTACGAGCACATGGAACTATTTTTTTCTGGGAGTCGGGCGCAATGACAATGTAAGGCGCATCCCGTTGTGGCATAGCAATTTTAAATAGGCAAATATTTTTGACATCAGACGGGCCATCTACAAGTTTTATAGCTTATTAACTTTAATCTATAGCCCAATGTCATGCTAACAAATTGATGATAAAAACTGGCCAAGTGCGAGTCGGACTCACACACGAAGGGTTCCGTACCACTGGACTATTTAACACTAAATATTTAAAAAAAAACCA
Source organism: Hydraecia micacea (assembly GCA_914767645.1). Classification (NCBI taxonomy): domain Eukaryota; kingdom Metazoa; phylum Arthropoda; class Insecta; order Lepidoptera; family Noctuidae; genus Hydraecia; species Hydraecia micacea. Next base: position 13,183,274 of record OU611796.1, read on the forward strand.
CGTCTGTTGTATGGAGCCCCCCTTAAATATTTATTTTAATTTAATTACGTGTTTTTAAAGTGAATACACTACTAAATATTATGTGAATATTTCAAGCGTCTACCTGCTGCCGTTATTTATATCGTGCAAATAACTGCAAAAAATCATGTTTGTTGTATGGGAGCCTCCTTAAATATTTATTTTATTTTGATTTTAGTATTTGTTGTTATAGCGGCAACAGAAATACATTATCTGTGAAAATTTCAACTGTCTACCTATAACGGTTCATGTGATACAGCCTGGTGACAATCAGACAGACAGACAGTGGAGTCACCCGTTCCCGTTTTCACCATTTGGGTACGGAATCCTAATAAACTGATAATATGATTGGATGTAGATATTTTGGTCCACCACTTACAGCATATTTTACAGCAGAATTACTGAGCAATGAGGGGCAATTCTCGTATTTTTAGGAACGTTCGCATTTTAATCTCATCCTAATCTGGCAAAAATACCTCTGATTCCAAGCATTTTTGACAACTTTTTGACATTGATTGTCGCTGAGATGAGATTGCGACTAATTTTGATTACGGAAATTGGCCTGCTACGTAACACATCACAATCTGAATCATTTTGAAGGATATTGCTAATCCATTGCTTCATATGTTCAAAAAAATTGTCTGTTCAACAACGTAAATAACGCAATGAATTTTGTTGAACTGTCAAAATGAAAGCCATTCCTACTGTTAGCATGTTACGCAATTACCCCGCTAATCAGAGACAGACTTAATAGGGTTTACTAAAACTAAGGTTTTTCACTCAAAAGGAAACTTTGAAGCTCTAGTAAAAAAACAGTCACAACAATCTGTACATAATATGTACAGTTAACAAAAGAGACAAGTATGCAGGTTCGTCAGATATAGTTGAAGTTTAATAAGAAACCAATGGATGTTCTCAAATAAAATTTAATTTTACTAATGCTTCCATAGTTTCTTACTAAACTTCAACTATATCCGACGATCCTGCATACTTATCTCTTTTGTTGACTGTACTTCCCAAAACCAATATTAAAAATAAAATAATCCTGCGAATAAATTGAGTCAGTATGTCAGATAAACCTGACAAAACATTGAGTCGGGATTACCGTTATCTACGTGATTTAAATAAATAAACGATTACATTTTGTAAGCCTGTCAATTATACTTGACTTGGACGTGAAGGTTTACCTTGGATGGAACGTTAAGCTCAGAAATGTAAATGGTTGTCATACAAATAAGTTTTTAAGGTAGTAAAACTCCTTCGTAGTTCGTATTGAGGATGTAGGTTATCATCATCATCATTTCCACGTCCACTGCTGGACATAGGCCTCCCCCAAGCATCTCCACTTCAACCGGTTCTGTGCTTCTCGCATCCAACGGCTTCCTGCGGCCTTCACAAGGTCGTCGGTCCACTTTGTGGGAGGCCTTCCAACGCTACGTCTTCCGGTACGCGGTCGCCACTCCAGAACCTTTCGGCCCTATCGGCCATCTGTTCTGCGAGCAATGTGCCCTGCCCACTGCCACTTAAGTTTGGCAATTCTTCGGGCTATGTCGGTTACCTTGGTTCTCCTGCGGATCTCTTCATTTCTGATTTGATCACGCAGAGAAACTCCAAGCATAGCGTAGCGTCGGAAGGCCTCCCACAAGGTGGACCGACGACCTTGTGAATGCCGCAGGAACCCGTTGGATGTGAGAAGCACAGAACCGATCGAAGTGGAGGTGCTTGTCCAGCAGTAGACGTCTTTCGGCTGAGAGGATGATGATGATGAATAATATTTTTTAGCCGCACTATCGAATTAGGTCTATGATCTGTAAAAATAGTAGTAACAGGCAAAAAAAAAAAACATAATTAGACAGACAACTATCTGGTCCAGACAACTGCTTAAATTTACTCCAAGTTAATTACCCTTTGACTAACATGAGATATTACTTAATTATAGTTTCCCGAGAGTTGGACATGTCCTTTAGAACATCCGCTATGAAGAACATTTAAGTGGTTCAACCAAAACCGTGTTTATTCAGGAATTCGAGATGTCAAAATCAGTTTCCTTTGACATAGACAACTAAGTATATAAGTTTGGAGTCGAACCTTCTCTTATGTACATATAGTCAGGAAATTAATTGTTAAGCAATTAAACACCCTGCATCTGTCGTTGCCCTTTACAGCATATCATTAAAATTAATATCTTAGAAGATTTCAGAGATTTAAAAAGCGGGGGCAGAGCGTCTGGCGGGGCGGTACGAAGTTCGCCAGGTCAGCTAGTTGAAAATAGAATAGTACAACCTTTTATCGTATTTATTTTGGACCTATTACATTTTATTTATAAAGCTATTTATTTTAATATCACCGATAAGAATGAGTTCGGGTCAGTAATTTTACGAGGGTACATTTGTTTGTGGTTTAACACAATATGGCTTCATTTTATTTGTGTTTTAAAGATTTTTAGGTAATATTTTTCTAAATGGCTCTTTATTTGCTTATTTTACTTAGCCGTATTTTCATCGTAATATGACTATCGCCCGCGGTTTTATTCGAATCCTATGGGAATTGCCCCATGTTAAGGCAGGGAAATTATATTTTAAGCAAATTGCCTATCAACTTTTCTCAACTGCCGAGATGACGCTAATAGAGAATTATGGAAGAAAACGACATATTGCATCGACCCCAAATTCATTAGGATAAGAGCAGGAGAATCATGACGAGGTAGTCATAAATTTTCATCCAAATCACATCCTGCCATTGTGCGTGATTGAACAACGTACTGCTTTTCATAGTCAGCCCATAATGTTCCCACTGCTGGGACACAGGGCTCCTCTCAGTGAGAGGGAGTGGGCCGTAATCCACCACTCGGGCCCAGTGCGGGTTGGTGGATGACACATTTCTTCGAATTTTTGGTTCTGGGACATGCCGGTCTCCTCACGATGTTTTCCTTCACCGTTTTGAGAGCAGTGGTGATGAAATAATTTACACAAAGTAAAGTGCCTGTCTGGGTTCGAGCCTACGACCTATAACTCGTAAGTCGTGTCCGTTACCACTGGGCCACCACTGCTCACATTCATATTGAGTGAATATTGAGACAGTAGTATAGTAAGATATAGATTTCACATACCAATACAAACACATGCCGACGTATAGCTGTTTAATCCTCCATCTTAATCCTCCAGTTTAATCCTCCATCTTAATATCTTCATGCAACGACGGTCCCTTACTATAACTCAGTCGATTGGCTAGTCGCATCGGACTGAAATATGGAGATGAATGATTATTCACTGAAGCATGTCTGCCAAGTTTACCCTGTCTCAATACTGTGCAGATTTACTGCCGATATCCTGGAGCTCAGATGAATTTACTGGAGTGCGAAATTGATAGAAATTGAGATTGCAATGGAATTCTATTAAGACAAAAAGATTGTCAATAATGCCTTCGTTAGGAAGTTAAGTTTTAGTTGGCTTATAAGGTGCGTGTTAAAAGAGACAAGAGCAATTTTATGACTTACTAGCTATTGGCTGCGACTTCGTCCGCATGGAGGTCGGAATTTATCCCACGAGAATGTACAGTCAGCAACAAAAGTCGATTAACACTGTCACTTTTACATGCTATTAAATTAACAACATTTTTTTTCAATTAACTGTTTTTTAGCTTTTCACATAATAGCAAAGAATTTATATTCATAATTTTTTCTTCTGCTGCAATTTTGAACAAATATTTTGCTCAATAACTAAGATTAAAAAAACTGAAGTGTTAATCGACTTTTGTTGCTGACCGTACTAATCGGGATAAAAAGTATCCTATATCCAAACCCAGGTCATTGTCTATCTGCGTGCCTTTCTTCGAAATTAATTCAGCCGTTACGGTGTGAAAAGATAAAAGACAGACAGAGTTACTTTCGCATTTATAATATTAAGTATAGTATACTTATATCTATATATATATATAATATACAAGAGTATAATAAAAAAAAGGAAAAGACAGGAGCTCATAGGGCATCAAAAAATTCGTCCGCATCGCTGTCAATGGGATAAGTGCCCAAAAGACTGGCAGCATTACCGCGTTGGATGGCAATGCTTATTCTTTGAAAAGATTTTTTAATGACAATTGCCATCAGGTAAGCTGTCTGATTGGTTTGCCACCCAATAACGTTGTGGCAACATCTACATCATGTGGCGACACATGCGAACTACGTCACGCAAAATCCTGCATCGCGCTAGCAGAGTTTACCGCGCAACTAACTTATCCAACAATAATCGTCGGGCAGTTGCCCACCAGACACAACACCCGTCTGGTCGGAGGATCCTCCCTTTTCTATAGAGGATGAGTCCACTTTATACCAATGATATATAAACTATACTGATGAACTACACACATCAAAAGTGTCTAGGGATCAACATATATTTTTGCAATAACTTTTCTCCTGATTGATATTAATTAAAATTTTCTTTAAGGATTCATCAAATAAAGTGTTTTCGTTTGTCACAGTAACGATAAACCAAGTCACCTTTGCATTAATAAAGAAATTTGCCATTTTCCTAATAAAGGGATTTTTGACATTTGAACCACTAACACAAAAGTTCGAAAAAAAGACTGAAATAACAGTTTTCTTTAAAATTTTATTGGGTAACTTAAACAATTAATAATCCGTGTTTCTACCGCGAACACTAACAACACAAGAACATCGGTTTGGCATACTCAAAATGAGTTCATCCAAATCACGCTGTGGAATGGCAGCCCATGTTCGTTGCAACAACAAAAAAAGGTCTTCTTGCGACTGGATACCCTCCATATTCGGCAGAGCTCTTCTCTGTAGCATATCCCATGCATGCTCAATCGGGTTCAAGTCTGGCGACTGAGCAGGCCAGGGCAGGACATTGATGTTAGCTGCGGCGAGAGTCTGTCTTACAACTCTTGCGGTGTGCGGTCGTGCATTATCATGCATTAACTGAAATAAGGGACCGATTTGCACTTGTAGAGGAACGATGACGTCTGATACAATCGTCTCAGCATAAATTTGAGCATTGAGGTTGCCTCTGATCCAAATCAACTCAGTTCTTCCGCCGATCCAAATACCCGCCCATACAATGATGGTTCCACCACTATAAGGATGGACTTCCTGGCAGGATTTTAATCGCTGTTGGCGTCCAGGGGTTCTCCAGTGTCGTATACGTCTTGTATCCGGTCTCATACCAAAACGAGACTCATCAGAAAAGCACACGAAACGCCATTGTTCTTCTGCCCAATTTCTGTGTTCAAGAGCCCATTGATATCGAATCCTACGATTGTGCATTGCTATAGGTGGTACCCGTAGCGGTCTTCGGGAATGAAGGTTCACTTCATGCAAGCGGTTTCTGACTGTTTGGTCGCTAATTAAGTTCCCTGAAGAGTGATGAAGCCTCACGGCTAACATCATGGCGGTTATTGTTGGAGCTCTTCGAGTTAAGATTTGAATGTATCGGTCTTGTCTCCGTGTGGTGCAGCGATACCGTCCTCCATGGCGCTCAGCCACGGTACCAGTGCTTCGGTAACGTGTCCAAAGTCGACTGATAACACTCTGACTTGTATTCAGAGCTAAAGCCACAGTACGTTGCCGGGAACCAGCTTCTATCATTCCCACGGCTCTGAGCATTTCTTCCCTGCTTAAATGACGTCGCCGCTCCATAATAACGTTGGTTTTAATCAGTAGTAGGGAAACAGTAGCACTAATAATGTCTTCAATGCGTTGTATGTTTTTATAGGGAAAATATTGACAGCTGATTTTCATCTTTTACTCGAATTTGATTCACAGTTCCTGATTCAAATTATGAAATGCACCAAAAAGGATCCATATAAATTTATAAAATCATAAATTTATTACAAAGCCACATCTCAATCTCAAGAAATCCGCATAAAAATGCTTGATCCCTAGACACTTTTGATGTGTGTATAATGATATATAACTATATTTATATTACGTCATTGCTTTATACCATGTTCCTCATACCTCTAAAACATAAAATGGCTAGGTCTTTGAAAATACACTAATCTCTCTGAATGCGATTTTATCTTCAAAATAATTATTATAATATGAACTATTTCTATAAGTACGGAGGATGTTTAAAACACGTATTAGCTATTTATGCAAACATATATTAATCAGAAAATAATAACAATCCACAAAATCAAACGCGGTTCGCGGCATGAGAAAAATAATAATGGCGGGAAGTTTCCTATACTCTATGAAGTGATCCATTCCATTTTCATTCAGATTCTATCAAAAAACTTCACCGCCAACCAGAACTCAAAGCTTCACTCGGGGTTGCCAACAATATGGCTATACAGAAAACCTTATAAGTTGCTCGAATAAGTGATTGGTAGTTAATAAATAGCTTGAAGAGCTGGCACCAAAAACCATGTTTTGATGTACTGAATCATTATTTTGCATTCAGAAGTTAAATATGAACATACATACTTCAATCGGTTGAACTGCACGGCTATCGCAAAGTTATCAAAGTAAATAAAACCGCGGTAACCAATTTCGATTTAAACTTGAACGTTTAAAACCGACTCCTTTGTTTTCATTCCCGATATATTTTCAGAAATATCTACCATTTATTTAAGTTTATAGAACATACTGGTTGTTAACAAAACAATGGAAATACTGAACTCTCTTTTGTTTTTATTATTTTTATTTTATGAAGAGCCAGATGCGACCTGAGCAAAAAGTTTAAATGTGTAATGAGTTCGCACTGTACTGCCAACATCGAAAACTTTTTTCTCCGCTCGCCGCTCGTATCGTTCGCTTTATTTGATTTGATGTAATTTGCATCATATGAGAGAACGGGCAATGAGCGTTTTGATGTCATCGCATCACAGAATATAATAGACATTTATTTTGCAAATATGGGTAGTACATAATACTTAGGTGTTAGGACTGTCAGGAATTACATTAAAGCTTAACCTTTTTTTTCCTAGTTTGTTAGTCATGATCTGGCAGCTTGAGTAATTAATGCGGCCTACCCAAATGTCCTTTCTTTGGTATTGTTCGTAAAATCGTTGAACTCCTTAAGTTCTGAGTTGAGCTGCACAATTTCTGACAAATGCGTGCACTGCCTGTACCAGTCCACTCAATATGTGTGGTTCTTTCCTCACAACACCATTTCAGACACCAATCTATGTAAATTAAGACTATGTAGTCTTCACATGACCTGACCAAGATTATGTCTGGACTTTAAAAGAGACCTCTGAGTTTGTTTCCGCGTTTCTTCTCAGATAGTAATAATAGGTAATAATAAGCCTAATGGAGAGAAAAAGAGTTAACAATGCATTATGTACTTAAATAACTTATGTCCTTATATTAATAGACTAAATATATGCTATGCACGCTGTGTGAAACTCCTGACACCCAAACTTGGACATGTCCTCTATGTTAGGTGTCAGCGTTCCTCCCTGTCCTCCATATGTGTGAAGCCCAACTTTCTATTGCATTGCACAAATAAAAATAATAATTATAATCTAAATCTAAGACTATAATTAGATTATAATCTTAGACTATACTTACCTCCCTAGTTATAAACTTATCTAGTTTTAATAAAATATGATTGACGTGTAAAAGTATTTGTCCAAACCTACTTACAGAAATAAAATCGTTTATCATTAACCATATTTCACCATTCGGCGTGCAAACATTTATAATATTATTAACATTCACTTATATTTAACCAAAAGCCAGATATATCAATCCAGAGCAATCCAGGCAATCATTGAAAGCTTTCCATCGAGACGTAATCCAGGTCAAAAGCAGCAATAAAAAGACCTCACTTAACCGATTTTGTACGTACAGAAAAATATATTCAAACGACGTGACTTTATCTGACCACAGATATACCCCACTCGTTTCAGTTGGATTTTAAATCTCTGTTTGAATCTCAAACAAAGAAAATCTGATAGAAAAAGCGAAGCAATCTAACAAAATATGTTGAAAGCTTTAGTTATATAGGTAACATAACTGAGTCTGGGTGGTGCCCGGTTGATGGCAATAAGGTCGCCCCCTATTACATGGGACTTAAACATTATTGGTTAAATGTGGTTTACCTCTGCCTATCCCTACGGGTAACACAGGCGTGATGTTATGTTATATTGATAAAGTCAAAGTCAAATCATTTATTTCAAATAGGCACACTAAAGGCACTTTTGAACGTCAAAAATTACAATAAAACGAAATTGATTCTAGTCGCCCCTTCCAAAAGGTAGTTTATAGCAATAATTACACATACAAACAGAAAATTATAATATTATAATTTATGATAACAATATTTAGTCTTGCCAAAAATGTACGGACAAATTCGAAAGAATTCGTCTTCATGACCTTTTCGTGGACCGCATTTCATTATATCCTTTCTAATTCATATATATCATCTCTATAAATGTCCAGTTTCATAACAAAAATCATTACTCTTCGAAATTCTGGCTTTATTCCTGAAAAATACGTCACCCAACATTTTGCTTTCAGGCTTCCCAGGCTTTTCAGGTCAGTAAACAGAAAACCCTACGATCCCGAGTACCACACAGCACGAATAGTGATGTAACATTACTTTACGCTCGAGTTGAGCATGTGACATCGATTTTTTTGTAGTTGTGTGTGCTATAAATGTGGTTTTTTCTCTTGGAATATTTTTCAAAATCATAATAAGCTTACTAAGCCCTCGTACAATTGTTAATGTCGCAGTTTTTATCGCACACTTGATTTTCAACTCTCGGTTGATCGAGACGAGCATTGAAAATCCGACAGTGTCCCCTGTTTGATTTATCAGTGCGCGTAAAAAAATGGCCGTGCGAACCTGGGCTAAGATTTTTCTTTAAAATTAATCAATCTAAGTAAGAGCTTGCATCATACTGGTTGCTTTTGTATTGACCTTTGAACAAGTCACATTCATAGATCAAAATCGCAATAAATACCTTTTATTATTCTAGCGAAAGAACACCGGAATAAAAATGAAACATTTATATCACATCACATACACAAATCCAACTCTATAAAAAAAAAATATCTTGAGATAGAAATGAATATCGTATTCTATTAACAGACTCGAGTACAAAGCCATGTCACAATACTATCTTTTCAAATATTATTCGTTGTTTTCTTTGAACGGTTTCAAGGTAAGATTCGAAACTTTTGTGAATGTCTTACACAGTTGTTATTATACGGAAAAGAATAAACAAATTGATATTATACGGTAAAGGGGTATCGTATTACTCAGTAACTGGGTTGTGGAGGGCAGATAGGCAGTCGCTCCATGTAAATGCTTTGGGAAAAAAGCTAGACAGATAGATTGACGGGTAATAGGAGATTTTGTATTAATTATTATTATCCATGCAATGCAGTGCAAATTAATACATAGCTTTTTGAGATTGGTTCAAATTTTATTCATATTTTTATTATTCGTATACAATGCCGCACAAAAACGGCAACACACTTTTTAAAGATTAAACTTCCATTCATGTTAAATAAAATAGGGTTATAATAAGCTTATAAATGAACACAGTTAATCAAATAAGCCGTAAAATCTTTTCGGAATAATCCTGAAGGATGTTTAAGCCCCGGTTTTATTTTTAATTCTGTGGAACAGCTCATTAATAGCTGGTAAAAGTTTCAAAATTTTGCGCGTCGTTTGATAATATTTTTATAAATTTCCATAAGCTTACAACGTATTTTGTGAAATCCTTATGTTTCTCAAAAAAGCTTAACACACCGCTCTTTATTTATGGTTCCCACAAGACCACTTTTTAAACCACTAAAAATAATGAAAAAACACTCTCGCATGAATTATCAGTGAATGTTACTTCACTGAACATTCTTTATGTTAGTAAGACCGCATTTTCTTACGTACACGTGTTGAGTGCTTTTCTTAATGATAATGGTTTACCGCTGCGTTAAAAGCTTTCAATGGTAGACCTCAAATGACAGGTCTTAAACAAAGATTATAAAATCGCAAGAAAAGTTTCTTTGAAAGGGGTTTTAATATTTTATTTGTGCCGAAGCTTCTGTCATATCTACCTTATTTATTTTGTAATGATGCACCAATCCAATGCTACGAGAAATATTTTTATTTATACCCTCGAACTATTATTTTTTTCACCTTCTTCACGAAATTATATCCAGTTACAACACCTTCCAATATTGCACCCTGCACTTCCCTACCAAAAATTTGGCAATAAATTCCAAATTCTGTATTGTTCCAGGTAAATTCCGCCGAGAATTCCACAGATCGTACTTCAAATGTTTCTGCTGCTGCCATTCTGGGGCAGCCCCAGACCAGAATGGAACCTCCTTCGCACCAATCGGAAGCTCCAGGGCGGGAACCACCAGGACTGTGGTTCGTCGAAACGACTCTTATGTCAGCTACCGACTCACGCATTTATCCCCTTCAAATCACAACATCCATCGAGACTACATCAGGAACACCAACACTTCTTTCATAGAACAAATGAATGGGAACCGTCGTCCCAAAATTAGGGACGATTCCATCAGCGAATCAGGAACGAGATTCACTCTAGCAACCGATGTATGCAGAGATTGACAACTAGGCAAAGATCTCCTTTCGGATTTACGTAATAGAGATGGCATTGAGACTTATATCGCGAGAAGTACCAACAGTATTGATTGCAAACCGTACTATGATTGCTTCAAAGATGGGAAGATTGAAGAAAGGCATAGTGATAATGCTGATTACAGGCATGTTGATGAATCTAATGATTTGTATGACGATGATCTTAAAAATGGTTACAAATTCAAATTCAATCGCAGTTTGAATAGTTGTCAGATTAAGAATAAAAGGAAGGTTAATATTTATTAAGTTACGTGTTGTGTGTAAATCAGTCAATTGTTTTTGGATGTCTGTTTCACTATTTGATGAAACATTTGTCTGTTCATTCAAATAAGTTTCTTATTTATTCAGCAGTAGCACATTTAGTATAGTTGCCAAGGATAGCTTCTATTCCATTACCAGATTAAGTCCTTCAAGAAAACTACTTCTGAAACTTCACACACATTCTTACATATCTTTACTTACGTACCACTTCTAAACCCTATTTCGTTAGCTCACTCTTCTTGTCAATTGGTATGCCCTCGTTTCTCATCTCTGACATTTTCGGTTTCCTTAATATTAAGAAAGTATGTGACCTCATTATTGTATCCTTGTGGCGTAACAATTTGTGCCACTTATCGTGAAATTGGAACGGAATATCTTATGAGTTCAATTTAGAGAATGTGCGGCAAGGCATTCACTGTTATTAAGAACAAAAATTACTCCAATATTTTTAGAGACAAGAGATGTTTTTCTCAGTACGTAATGTCTTACATTTTCATTTATTTTCTAGACAAAAGTTTGCACATTCATCAAGTTAAAAAGTTTTATAGATAATAATAGCCTAAGTTTTGGTGAAACAGACATTTAAAGACAGTAATATCTTAGTTTAAAGTATATGTGAGCTCATATCTTGTAAATACATTTCATCGTAGAAGCACATTGTTGAGTTCTTTGGAAGTTCGGGTTGTCACTTATTCAATATAAGCTTCATCAATTTTCAATAACTCAATTTGGCAACGTCGAGTTACAGTTTTTTCTCAATAAAAACGCCTTTTCCTATTCGCGTTTTGTCATAGCCACTTTGGAAAAATACATTATAGTGGTTTCGTCTTTTTTCCCACCGACTGCTGTCTAGATTAGATCTACTGGAAGCAGCTGACAAATTACATACCTAATAGGCCTTTGAGATATGTTGCAAAAAAAACCTGAACTGACATAAGTAACTAGATTTTTTTGGAACACTGTGTTTTAAATGAAGCGAAATTGGATAAGTGACAAATGCAGACCTTACTTTTTTATATGAACAATGAATTTCTGTTATAATATTTTTAGTCTTGTTGTTGAAGTAAAGAAAGAAAGAAGAAAAAAGTTTATTTTAACACAGTTCGTGAAACACAAAATTAACAAAATAAAAATAATGTTTCAAACAACAATAGTAATTACTAGAACTTCAGAAAAATGTAATCAGTATAAAAACATGTTCTCCCTTCAAGAGAAAACAGTATTTTTGTTACAGAAACTTAATTAACTGCTTGAAAATGCGGTCGTAAAACGTTTTTATTATAAAGAACTACCCTAAAATTATAAATGTACGTTGGGAAAAGCGTTAAACCGTCAACATTGCTGGCTGTTATTTTTTAATCGTTTTTTATTTATTTAGCTCAGTTTAATTTTGATAAGAGAATGTTCCAATCCATTCTTCATTATTTTGAATGGTTAGACTCATTTTTAACGTGATAACTTCTTATAAATCGCTGAACGCCGGCTGCACGCACGAAAAAGCATGACTCATTGTCACGTTCCGCCTGAGCCGAGCGTGGAAGCGAGAGCACGGAACAAGCGATAGAGAGACACGATATGAGGTTATCACGTAAAACTATCGTCCGTAAACCGACTTTACAGACAACCAATTTTTTTAAACAAAAGGGGTGCTGCAAAGTTAGCGAACAAATACAACACGTACAGAGGAAATCTCAATTTATTTATTTACTGGCAAAATTGAATTTCTTATAGTACATCCGAGTACAAATAACAAGTTATTTTACGTTATAATTATTATTGTTAGTAAACAGTGCACTTGGGTGCAGGAAATGGCGTGTTTATATAGAAATGATCGTACACTGCCGACCATGTTGCTTGTATACGATTTATTTTTAGTTTATTTAGTTTGTTATTACGATTTATTCCAGACAACTAATGTTTTTTGTGATGAGCTGTATTGCGATCTTCAGTGTTTTTTAATTAGTTATGATTTTCTGTTGTAAATTAAATTGTACAAGAACACTTTTTTGTAACAACTCCTAGAAAAATAAAACTGATGATAAAATAAGTAAAAAAACATAAAAAATATTTTTCAATGTTTATGAACCACTATTTTAGAGATTCTGTACAGTTTAATCAGTAGGTACATACCTCGATGCTAGTTACCCAAAATATGTGTATAAATGTGACCAAAGTTAATGTAAGATAACTTAATTAAGAGAAGAAACTGCATTTCTGTACTATTGTAAATAATTTTAAACAGTATATTTATGTATTTTAAATAAACAACAAAAAAAATTATAGTATTATTAAGATAATATCGTAAATTAAGAAACTAACGATTTTTTTCTGATAAAATAAACTTTAGCTATAAGTCTTAAGAATATTTTTGACAACTTAAGTAAGCAAATTAATTACAGGAAAAGCAAGTATATTTGAAAATTACTGTTTCACTTTTAATGTAGTCTATTAAAAAAAATGTTTTTTATTTAAAACATAAACCCAAAATTTCTATGAAACTACCTATTATAGAAAGGTATAACTTTTATGTTATTATACATAATTATAAAAATACAATTTCATTTTTCAGTTCGAAATATTTGAAAGATTGATCGATTAAATCATCGATTTCATTTAGTGATTTGTTCAATGGAGAAGGCTAAATAAATAACGAATGGAAAGTTATTCAACTGTAAAATATCTTTATATGCCTAGTTTTAAATTAAAAATGTATGTTTTATACGAGATCTCTAGATGTAACATATACTATCGAATTATATCTAAATGTATAGTTAGAACGAACGAATACGTGACGCAAACCATCTTGACATAATGCGAACACAGCATACAGGGTGAAATTGAAAACATGCGACAAATCAAAATGGGGTATTGTACTCATAATTATGAACAACTTTTACTATGGGACCAATCCTGAAATCGTGAAAAAAAAAATCAGCTGTTCCCTACATTTATGTTCGCATAACTCGACAAAATGTAGGGAACAGCTGATTTTTTTTTCGCGATTTCAGGTTTGGTCCCATAGTAAAAGTTGTTCATAATGATGAGTACAATCTCCCATTTCGATTTGTCGCATGTTTTCAATTTCACCCTGTATATCGCCTATCATAATGTGAATGGGCTTATAATTGTGTCACCAAGTGTAAAGGTGCGTCCAGACAGTGCGAGACAGGTGCATCGAATGGTAAGCTATGGTTAGCATATGACGCAGGCCTCAGGCACGTGTCCCACCGCTGGCAATTAGGCGAGAAGCGAGTAGATACGATTTGTAAATCAATAAAACCTGAACTGGGCCCGCGTGACGGATAACGGCTCACTCCCTCTCACTGAGAGGAGGCCTGTCTCAGCAGTGGGAACATTATAGGCTGATTATAATTATAAGCACACGCCAGCACATCAAGCTACCCGAAACTAAAATTTTCCCAATCAACTTTGAACTTTATGTTTTAGCGATAAACTTGAAAATCTATTAAAGAAATTTGACAGATTGTAGTAGCTTGATGTGCTGGCGTCTGTACATTTCTCCAGGAAGAAAATCGTTGATAGCTGCTAGTCTCCTCCTCGTTGGCGATGGAACAGGTGCCTTACACTGGGGTAACATACCTATAAAAACTGCATTTGCGCCGTATACCTCGCCTTGCGACTGTCAGGACACATCTTAAGATTTTTGAAGGATCAATGTTTTTAAGATTGTAAATATATAAGAAAACTTTCGAGCTTTTCTACTATTTAGAATTTTAGTCATATTCAGACAGAAATGGTACAAGGCAAAGTCTTTAATAAATATCATAAAAATAAAAACCAGTCTATACCAATTAACAATTAAAATAAGTCAGTGAAAAGATGTTTTTCTACTTAAATATTTTTTCATCGCACTGTCGATTGCCTTGATATGAAATTATTTTCCCTAAGCAGCTGATCGATTCTGTAACACCGTGAAAACTTAGGTAATAAAATGAGCTGCTAATAGTGGTAATCCCTAGTATCCCAGATGGAATAATCACCAAAGTTTTCATAGTGAGATTTTTACAGAATCGATCGACAGATAACGCGACGCTCCCAAGGTACTCATACGAGTACCCTATACCCAAGAGAAAAACCATACAAAATAATAACAAAGTTTCTTCAATCAATCATTCTGGCAACATTTATCTCGAAATAAGAAACGCAGTAGGTTCACCACAACATGACAACAGCCCTTAAGCGCAGGCCACACCGCGAGATTTACTTGGCTAAACTGCGGTGTCTTAAATCCTTATCTTTTGGTGTGAATATCTGGGATATTTCAGTTCACATAGATTTGATTAGATCGTAAAGCTAACTAAGCGTATATCTTGTTCTAACAGTATCTAATGAAAAGGAAACAAGATGGATCAGAAAACGTACTTGTGGATGCTAATCTTTAGTGCCATTGACCAATTGAGTGCTTTCTTTTGATTATTTGAGTACCAAAAAACCCGAATTTTGAATTTTAAATCGCCTTCAAGTTGCTTTTAATTTGACATTTGAAGTAAATTTTATAACCTCAATTAATTGTTAATTACAATTTATTAATGTTATTCAAACAACTGTTGTGAGGACCAGTGGTGGCCCAGTGGTAACGGCCGCGACTTACGTGTTGTAGGTCGTCGGTTCGAACCCAGACAGGCACTTAGTGTAAATTATTCCATCACCACTACTCTCAAAACGGTGAAGGAAAACGTCGTGAGGAAACCGGCATGTCCGAGAACCAAACATTCGAAGACATGTGACATCTACCAATCCGCACTGGGCCCGCGTGGTCGATTACGGCCCACTCCCTCTCACAAAGAGGAGGCCTGTGTCCCAGCAGTAGGAACGTTATAGGCTGATTATGTAAACAATTGTTGGAAAAAGTGCTGTGATATTAAGTTAAAACCTTCTAAATACAGATGAATATGTTGGGTACTCATTCCCTTTTACTAAGAAGTGATTGCGTGAGAATGTGACCTAAATAAAGAGGGTTTGTTTATACTTTCATCAGCTATTTTTGGAACAGATAATAGCGAAGTTAGCTTATCACGCCATGTGACCTGCACTTTAGTAAATTTTCCCTCTTATATTAAAACTTGGGTCCCTGTGCGGATAATAAAAAGTTGGAACTTTATACAGAGGTACCGTTTTTAAGTAAGAATGTGTGTATCACTAAGTTTGGGCCCTCACGGGGTAGGCAGGGTTTCACGTAGTTTTGTAAAAAGATATGTCTGGGTGTCTGAATATGATTACACTATCTTTTGCTTGCAGCTTCGCCCGAAAATTATTACACGAGAAGGTATTACTGGGATGAAAAGTATCCTAAGAGTATGCTTGATGGTTTGGTTATGTTGAGAGGATGAATGAAAGGCGATTAACAAAAACCGACGATCCTGAATACTTATCTCTTTTGTTGACTGTACATTCTTTGTTCATCCTTTTCACTGGTCGGGTTTTAGTATATGGATGTCAAGCAATAAAATTCAGTGTTATATTTTCTGCGTAAATAGGTCACTTTGAGTACCTACTTCATTCAGAATAGTCAGATACTGTTAAACTAAGCTCTTCTGCCTAGTACCATTTCTGTCTACGCCGTAACCATAATGTCATGCGGCTAGGTACATACGTGTCTAGCTCTGTATTGGTAAACTTGTACATAATAAAATAAATAAGATGAACTTTATCTGTCTTTGTTTCTGATATCCTGGTATCTTTAGCATTCACTTTGCTTTCTTTAATGTACACACGTAGCAGTCCGGCCGTCGAGAGCAAGCGATTCTGACACCTGTCACTGCGTCAATCCTAGTAGCTAATTATGATCAAATTCGCAAAACACGTAATAGTTTGTATGAAACTGACAGGTGTCAGGACAACGCATTCTCTCGTCGGCCGCACTGGGTACCTCTTTTTTTAAATAAAATAACGGAACATCATCATCAACATTTCGGAGTTTGGAAGAAAACCTCCCAGCAATGGGACACCTAAGTAGGCTAACAAAAAAAAAAACGGAACATCTCGGTAGGCAGAAGAATAAAGTGTATCTGTTATGGACCAAAAAATATTATAATTTGAACTTCCTTATTTATCACATTACCTCGACATTATAAATATTGCCGTGTGGTCTTTGGAAATTTTTGTATTCTCATTCGCTCAATCTTGCATTCTATGTCGACAGAGCCCCGCTTTGCGCGGCTCCTATTTCCGTGTAAAGGTTTTAAAGTAACGTAACCAAGCCTAACCTCGGGGTGCCCTTCGCTCGCTCTTGTCTGCTATGACCGACCCAGTCGAATTAAGAAGTCTAGTCAATTTAAGTTTTTATTATCATAGGTCAGCAGAGTGTCTATGAATAGAAAGATTTTATTTTATTTATCAAAGTGCCCGGGCTTTTTTTATAATGCCCTAATAATCACTTGGTCCATGACATATATTATCCATATTTCGCCAGTAAACTGGCGCAAATCTAGATTTCGGGCTGCTACTGAAAAGAGAAAATTCAGTCAGTGATGATGTTGATTTCTTATGTCATTCTATAGGAACTAGAGTGTTACAAAGATGTTTTGGCGCCTGAATGACAATTATACCCCGGGCTTCTTGGTGAAATTGTATTGAAAAAACAATAACGTGTCCCCGAAACGATCGATAGCAATTGATCAATTGCAATAAATTGTAGTTTTATTGTCAATCGCTTCAATTGCATTTGGTAGACGATCAATTTACACATCAATGTGTAAAATCACATAAAAATTGACAATTGCAATTGATCGTTTTGGAGACCCTTTTGTTCCGATTTTGGTAACGTACAACTATACAATGCATTGTCGTGGCAAATATTTTTTTTAATACCATCTGTTCGCTATCAAACAGTTCTGAATCGAGTAATTGATTAACCAACGCACTTGGTAAAGCTGGATTAGTGATCATAAATAATAATAAACTATACTGGGTTCCAATTCAATCCCGACTTAGTTCGAAGAAAGTTTTTAACACCCAAATAACTTACAAAGCTCGCCGAGTTGGCAGTTTCTAGAGCACATTACGATTATACTGGAGCAAAAAACTAAGAAACTAGAGCAAGTTAGTTAAGAAGTTTTACGACACTAAGATCAAAGATAAATTGGAGAAAACTACAGCAATCGTAATTAACGATAAAGTTAGACAATATTCTTACTCCAAGGCCACGAGCTACACGATCAAGCGACGCGAGTCTTGCGACAGTGACTGTGGAGAAAAAAAATGAAAGAAGATGTATAAAGCATGCCACGAGTCACCGAGACGTGATTTACGGAGCGACGGATGGAAACACGGTACGTGCACACGTGTCGACGGGGTCTTAATATTTTTGAGTGGGAAACAAGCTAGCCCATTTAATGGTAAGTAGCCACACTAGCCACCGTCATAATTCCAAATTATTCCATCACCACTGCTCTCAAAACGGTGAAAGAAAACATCGTGAGGAAACCGGCATGTCTTAGAACCAAAGATTCGAAGACATGTGACGTCTACCAACACGCACTGGGCCCGCGTTGTGGTTTACAACCCACTCCCTCTTACTAAGAGGAGGCCTGTGTCTGGGAACTTTAAGGCTGATTATTTATGTATGTAGCCACCGTCATTTATAAGCATCTGCAATACCAGAAGTATCGCAGGTGCGTTGCCATCTCAGGAGCAAAGATAAACTATCTCCTGTGCCTGTAACTACTTACTTGATACCCTATCAGAATACCAGCGCTGTGACATTTATTTTTTAAATGTTGCAGCATCATGCTGAGATAGGAGCCTTTTGGCCTCGTATAGGACGTTCTGTTTCATTTTTCTTTTTATTACTTTTTTTTATATAACTTGGATTTTTATTTTTTACTGTGTTTAATTTAGTTTGTGATCTTCCTATACGAGTCGCAATAAATACTTTTTCTTTCTTTCTTTCTTTACACCAGCACCCATATCCTTCAAAGCCGAACACAGCTACGCTTCTTGGCGGCAAAAATTGGCGCGGTGGTAGTAGGAACATCCCCGGACCAGCTTCTTCACAAACCGTCTTATTAAACATACATACATACATACGGGTCGAATACAGTACCTCCTTTTTTGAAGTCGGTTAAAAAACGAGTTCTAACTTTGAACCTAGCCCAAACCTTCGAGCCAGTTACTGTATTTTGAACTTTATTCCGACAAATGTAAAGTTCTTCTTCTTCTTCATAATGCAAAATTTACAACTTAGCCTCGGGTTTAACGTCAGGTTTTGGGAAAATAAATTAACGGAGTATTCCTGAGCACCTATTTTTAGAGCACCTATGCATGGAGCACCAAAGGTCCCGAGGAAAACAACAATACACGTGACGCCAACTATTATCATAATAACGTTATTGTTGTTTTCCTCGGGAACAGCACTTTTTTTCGGGATGAAAGGTACCCTATGTCCGTTTCTGCACTCCTAAGAATGTATAAGCAAATTTTCAGGATGACCGGTTCAGTAGTTTAGGCGTTTTCCACGTCTAAACACGCCTAAACGGTAACAAACAAACAAACTTACTTTCGCATTTATAATATTAGCTTAGGATAGTATGGATGGATTATTATTATTTCATAAAACTGTCAAAGAATGACAGTTGTGATTTGATTATTTTTTGTTTAGCCTATACTGTCCCACTGCTGGGCAAAGGCCTCCCCCAAGTCCTTCTAAGAACTCCTTTCCCGCGCCACCTCAAACCAGCCCTCGCGGTACGCGTCCAGGTCAACTCGCCACCGCTTTCTGGGCCGACCTCGGCGGCGCCGTCCATCTTCAGGCACCCATTGTGTGGAAACTTTTGACCAGCGGTCATCCTGCATGCAGTTGATGAGACCCGCCCAATCCCACTTGAGCCTGGCAGCCTTCTTGCCTACGTCTATTATACCCGTTTTGGAACGCAGCATGGTGTTCCGAAATTTTGTCCTGTATTTTGAGCACCATAGGTTATTAAGTTGTTAGTGCATTTTAAGTAAGGTTGTTAGGGAAATTATTTGTTAGAATAGGAACTTAGTTTTACCACTCTTACGTTAAAATATGGAATAGAACAATGATTTTGATTACTATTTACAACGTATTATGAAACTACTTCTCTCATTGTTTTAATAGGTAGCAATCAAGACTCACATAAGGGCAGGGTTCACTCCCCAGAGAACGAAACTGTAATTGGGTTTTTCAGTTACAAAACCCTCATTTAAAAGGGTTGATTGTACCCGGTAAATGTCAATAGCCTTTATTAAATATGATCAAATTCAAAGCATTTATTTCAATTAAACCATGTACAGGCACTTTTGAATTGTCAAAATTAAATAGTCGGTCAGTTAGTCAGAAAGTTGAAGCTAGTTGCCCATTCCAAAACGTAGATCTCTATGTAGAAGAACGGGCAAGAAACTCCATGGACACTCTTTTAAATCAAGATATTACACAATCCTGGGTACATTATTCTTGTTGCTTCAATATGTGAGAACAATGTAAAAAAACACACAAATGAAGAAACAATTCAAAATATAAGATTAAAAATAAGCCTTGGCAGTTAAGAGATGGCCAGTCTCAACCGACGGCGCCCGTTCACGAATATGTCCATGATCTGTTTCAAGACTCTGTTTAATATCCAGTTTTGGGAGTTTTTTTTAAATTCTACCAATTTTAACGACGTCATCCAAAAAGCAGCCAAGCTTGAGTGGAACTGGGCTGGACACATTTGCCGCATGTCGAATGAGTAATGGACCAAATCTACCACCATGTGGGTACCAGAAAAAGTCCGGCGACATCGAGGCAGTACCAGGAGAAGATGGTGGGACGAGCTTGACGCCTACAGACAAGATTGGTCCACACTAGCTCAAGACAGAGAAGAGTGGAAAGGAGAAAGAGAGGCAGCAGTGGGACAACATACGCTAAAAATAAATAGGTAATAAAGAAATCAATATTTTAATCAGCTGTAAAAGCTTATTTACCGATCGAAACTAGCTCCTAAAAACCTTTAGCGGTATCTATAACGCCACATGCGAACTACGTGTCATACCTACAACACCACATGCAAACTACGCCTCGTACTGACCTCACCCAAAATCCTGAATCTCGCAAGCAGAGTTTACCGCGCAACTAGCATATAATGTATACAACGGCCCGACGTGAATCATCGGGCAGATGGGCCCGCCAGACACCCGTCAGGTCGGAGGATCCTCCCTTTTCTATGGAGGATGAGTGAACTTTACACCCTGTTCCTCATACCTCTATTAACCTATAAAATTCAAATAAAGATAAAATATATCATAGAATTAGCACATTTCTCGAGTACGCCTCGTTTCTTCATCAAATCTAAAATATCGGAAGCATTCATGGGCATGAAAAGGAAGAAAAATGCATAGGCCTCGTAAAATACCTTAGTATAGAGTAGTGATAGGGCTTGTGGCTAAGTAATAACAGCCGCACGGGTCGATCGATCAGGTTAAGCTACGCTTGCCGCGGTTGGTCCGTGGATGGGTGACCATCTTCACCTACCAAGACCCCTCCGTGCCTCGGAAAGCACGTTAAGCTGTTGGTCCCGGCTGCCATTCGTGGATCTTTGACAGTCGTTACGGGCCGTCAGTAGCCCGAAAGTCTGACAACCAGTCTCACCAAAGGGTATCGTATTACTCAGTAGCTGGGTTGTGGAGGTCAGATAGGCAGTCGCTCCATGTAAGATACTGGTATTCAGCTGCATCCGGTTAGACTGGGAGCCGACCCCAACATAGTTGGGAAAAGGATAGGCAGATGATGATGAGAATGGTATTAATAGCAACATTTTAGAAGCTGATCATTTTAATTTTGGAATTTTTTCATTGTTGCGTATATAGGGTGACTGGTAATTAGTGACCGCTACTTAAACACGTGATTGTACTCATGATAACAAACAACTTTTACTATGGGACCAAATCTGAAATCGCGAAAAAAAAATCAGCTGTTCCCTACATTTTGACGAGTTATACGAACATAAATGTAGGGAACAGCTGATTTTTTTTCGCTGTTTCAGGTTTAGTCCCATAGTAAAAGTTGTTTGTTATCATGAGTACAATCACGTGTTTAAGTATCGGTCACTAATTACCACTCACCCTATATAGTCCCTACTCGGCCAAAGTATCTAGAGTACCTAAAAGTCTTTATCGTTTAACATGAATCTTTCCGTAAATTTTAAGCAAGGGACTCTTTTTCCCAAAAATATTTCAGTCACTACGAATATGCGTGAACAATAAGTAACAAATTTCTTAGTCGTAGCTGTTCATGTTTTATTTTATTTTTATTTTATGTTCACGAAAATGAACAGAGCAATTTATAATAACTAATTTGGTGGTCTTGTAATAAATTGTTCATAATTTGTCAGGCTCGCAATATAAAAAATAAATAGTTCGGGCTTTTCTCATAACAAATATTCTTTGGAGCAAAAAATTTAAAATATTATGTGAAGGAAAATAGCTCTTGTACCCAACTGCTTTCTTAATACATTTATGAGACCAATATAAAACACGACGAAGAATTTTATAAGCACTAAGAAAATCTACAATGGCGACACATTTCTTCGGCGTGGACTAAACTAAAAAATATGCTATTCCTTTTTATCTGGCACAACGTAAAAAAGATAAAGAAAATAACAGCTGTCAATATAACCGTTTCTTTAATAAAAAACAGTGGCACTCCGGGAGTGCCGACAGAAGTGAAAACAAAACACAAACAGAATACTTTGCCATCACTCACGGACATATCGGATATACATTAAAACCAAGTACATCCCGAGGACAGCCGAACAAATCCGAAGCGGTGTCGATTACGGTAACAGTGGCGCGAGTTCAATAGTTTTTCCCATCTCAAAAAATGCCCAACGCGCCTAATGAAGTCTTCACTTCAAAAATTACAAACAAACGATCAATGGTCTCTACAACCCAGTTACTGGGTAATACGATACCCCTTGGTAAGACTTGTTATCAGACTTGCGGGCTTCTGACGACCCGTAACGACTGTCAAAGATCCACGAATGATAGCCGGGACCAACGGCTTAACGTGCTTTCCGAGGCACGGAGGGGTCTGGGTATGTAAAGATGGTCACCCATCCACAGACCAACCGCGGCAAGCGTAGCTTAACCTAATCGATCGATCTGTGCGGCTGTTATTATTTAGCCACGGGCCCTAGGAGAAGACAAAGGTCTTTGATCGAAAGAGCTGAGAGTAATTGGAGGGAGGGCTTTGCCCGATCATGCAGGCTGACACTTACCAGCACTGCGATTCTGTAACCATCTCGCCGTGAAAACTTAGGCGAAGTGAGCGTGGAGTGAGCTGTCAGTGTCATTCCACCTGATACTAGGGATTGACCAAGCATACATTTACAATCATAATCGAGATTTTAATAATATTTTTTATGTTAATTCTATTGAAAATTTTATATAATTTTAAAGCTAGTATTTTAGTTGTCAAAACATTATTATTTCATGGGGGTTTTTAAATAAAATAGCAGCACAGAAACTTAAAATCGAGATTTTAATAATATTTTTTATGTTAATTCTATTTTTTTCCTAGACTGACTAGTCAATATAGCCTGAGGCGTGAGCGCGTCACGCACTAACAGTAAATAAAATCTGTGGTGTCTGGGAGAAACCTGTTAAGTCCAAAACCGTATTTTTTCAGTATAAGACTTAAGGTTCAAGTTTAATTTATAAATCAGTTAGGTAAAGTGATCACTTCACGCGACCCATGACATTTAATGGCGTGAATCGGGCTAAGTGATAAGATCACGCCGCGCTTGCGCGTTAGTCACTGTCATTATCACATTGGAGATTTGTTCTTACTTATTTAACTTGTAAGGCGTCCCAACAATGTTGGGGTCGGCTTCCAGTCTAACAGGATGCAGCTGAATACCAGTATTTTACATGGAGCGACTGCCTATCTGACCTCCACAACCCAGTTACAGGGTAATACGATACCCCTCGGTAAGACTGGTTGTCAGACTTTCGGGCTTCTGACTACCCGTAACGACTGTCAAAGATCCACGAATGACAGCCGGGACCAACGGCTTAAGGTGCTTTCCGAGGCACGGAGGGGTCTCAGTATGTAAAGATGGTCACCCATCCTTAGACCAACCGCGGCAAGCGTAGCTTAACCTGATTGATCGATCTGTGCGGCTGTTATTATTTAGCCACAGACCCCTCTACGCGTGCAAATATATTATTGTAAATAGATACCTACTTAGGTAACTCGCCGATGCCACTATTAAAAGAACATTAATCAAATAATATTACAAAATTCAACGGTTCAATCGACACTCGCTCAGCTCGCAATCAGTGTCTCCCGTAAAAATAACTAAGACCCGTATTTTTTATGCTAGTAACCCTTAAATGAAGAAGTGGTTGGTGGCAACCCTACGCCGAAGTGATGTTGCTATGGGTTACGAGATTCTTGGAAGTGAATTCGTAATTCACTTCCAAGAACTATTACATTCCGAATTGCACTGTAATCGTTTACAGCTTGCTTACACTTTGACCCCAATATTATTCTGTATGGTATAAATTACCTATTATTCCCCGCATAATCTTACCACGCCGTACGGTTGTCAAACGTGGTATTTTGACAGTTCAAACCGGTTTCGTTCATTAAATTGTGTCATAGAGAATACGTAAATAGCAGATAATATATGTCGTGATTACATAGGTAAGGAATTGATGTGGTTTCGAAGTAAAGAATCATTAAGTGGGTCATATTGAATTAGGGCCCTTTTTCCGAATTAGCGTGAGCGCGATAACGATGTCCCGTAAGTCGACATAGATGACGTCATGGCATGCGCCATCTTAAATTAATAATTATCACCGCGGGCGCTGTCACAAATGAATGACAGCCTGTTGTGCTGTTTTGTTTTGAGTCGCATCATAATATATTGCCTTTAAACAAACGTGGCATTTTTGAAATTGTGATTCCGCTAGTACAGTCGCCACCTTAACAAAGAAGAAGAAATTCGTGGTGTATACACAAATAAATACTATAATCCAACCATCCAACCATTAGTACACACGGCTACACATCAAGCTATACATAACCAGTATAAGCTGACTTCTGATTGTACGAAAAACCTATACAAAGCGAGGTCAACTCAAACTGGAAATGTATAGCTTGATGTGTAGCCGTGTGTACCTATTCAAGTGAATATAGTTTAGCTGCCATAATAGTGATTTATCTAAATCGGAACGCTAATTACTTATGTGAGCGCTGTGCCGAGCCATAACTCCCGCCGCGCATGCGCGTTAGGTATCAAACTAATTTTTTTTAATATCCAAGTGAGCGCTGTGGGTGATGATGGCTTAATTCGGAACGAGCCATAATTCACGCGCATGCGCGGTGTGAGACTCACGCCGTGAGTCACGCCGCGCATGCACGTTAGACGCAAATCATCTAACAGGTCGAGGCTAAAAAACATAAAATTTGGGGACTTCGAACATTCAAACTCCACCACATGGGGACTGGGGAGTGAATAATACATCATTTAATTATTTGACGAATTCATCCATTGTCCAAGTTAAATAAGTAGTGGTAATGAATTTTTTTGATATCTAATGTCGAAGTTTCGCGCCAATCGTGCGTGTTTACATTTTTACTTTTCACAAATTTCACACACACACATGTAGATAAGATTTAAAATGAGACAAATATTATTGAAAATATTATGAACGACACGAAAATGCCCAAATCTTAACGTAATATTAAAACACAGGTCCAATAACACTTATTATTCATTACCACTACTCAATTTGTGTTCAAAATCGCCGTCCATTATTGTTTTTTTTTTTATCGTAATGATGTGCGAAAGCGATAATGCTAAACAATTTTTTTTTTTATTTCGTTTGACTCGGGTAATTAATATGTCGAATATCGGAAATCGATACTTGGAAATTGAAATAAAATTATTTTAAACGTTAAAAACAATAAGCATTGTTAATAATAATGACTTATGCTTTTTAATGTAATTTTAATAGTTTTTTGGACATTATTATTGAAACTGAGTCAATACCTGAGGACCTTTGACCATAGTCATTTATTGAACTTCGCGCCGAATTGTTTCTATATTTGAATATTTATCTTCGGAATGCGCTCGCCGCTTAATTTTTTTTTTTATTTATTGTACAAATTATTTATTTTTGATACTTTCTAATAGTTTGCTACAGAATGTCCAGTACCTATACATTTTTTTAGGTAGGCTTAGCAAAAGATAGGGAATGATGATTATTAATTGTATAAATTGGGTATTCCGCAATCACTTTACATTTCAATATGTTTTGTTAGTTGTATGAGCTTGTTAGTTTTTGTTTCTATTAGTTTACTTGAGTAATAAATTGTTTTTTTTTTGTGGTAGGTTACCAAAGAAATTTAAAAAACTGACCATGTTTATATCGGACCACATTGAAAGGTTCCGTAGTTGGGTTGAATATTTACGCATGCAAAATGCACATAATTAATTTGATCAACTGCAAATATGTTTGTATTTCATAAACTCATCATTCATAAGTTCATAACGTACCCATAAATTAAAGTGCCGACCAAAAGAAAAGTACTGTTTTCTTATGGGGAATAACATCTTGAGCATTTCTTACTATTACAGCGAAAGTCTGCAATAATAACCCCTTGGCTGCTACTTGAGATTGAAAATGCCAAAAATCTTATTTTTATAACAACTGTTTTAAGCATAACTTTTAAAAAATACCAACTTTAAATTGAATATAATATCCCGAACATGTTTTGACTACCTATGTCCAAATGTAAGTAGGTATGTAGGTACGCAGTATCAATATACTCGTACTGCGTAGGTACATACTTACATTTGGTCATAAAAAAGTTAGTTTTTTTTTGTTATTATAAAAATATATTTATGACCCTCACGACAAGCCTTTTCAATTGATATATCACACGGTACCTACAGTAAGCAAAGCTTTTTTAAATTTTCTATGTGACCCCAAAAAGTAAACCCATAACCCGACATTTAATGTCTTGAATCGGGTGAAGTGATCGCGCCACTCAAACTATGTGGGATTAAATTCTATGGTCCGTCAGCCAGGCACGCCGTTAGCACTCGATAACTTAACACAATTATCTCTTCTAATAGAATAGATTGGGTTATTAACGCTGAACATTGTCGCAGTCCTTTCTAGACTTGATCTACAATCGCTCATAATAACAAACAAATAATGTCGATGCGTATTTTCAGTAGTCTAGCTGTCTTAAACGTGAATGTTTTATTTTATTTACTGTTCGTGCGTGACGCGCTCGCGTCTCAGGCCATAATTATAAGGACTAGTCTAGGGAAAAAAATATATAAAAAAACAACATTGAGTTTCTGGCTAAGATTCTGTTTTGCTATTTTATTTTAAAACCCCACAAAATATTAATGTTTTGATCACTAAAATACTAGCTTTGAAATTATATAAAATTTTCAATAGAATTAACATAAAAAATATGATTAAAATCTCGATTATGATTATAAATGTTTGCATGGTCAATCCCTAGCATCAGTGGGATGACACTGACAGCTCACTCCACGCAAGTTTTCACGGTGAGATTTTTACAGAATCGACATGCTGTAGCGTATTAGTATTAGAGAGAGTAGAGTATTGTTGACTGAAACCTTTTTTTCTTATTTTTTTTATTCTGTATTTTGTGTTTCACGAACTGTGTCCAAATAAACTTTTTTTCTTTCTTTCTTTCTTTCTTTCTTTAGCAATATGATCTATCATATTGTTGTATTGTCTACAATACAACCTTACTAACAACTTTTAAGGTGATATATTGAAAAAAATGTGGATTTTCTATTTCGTGCAACTTGTTAAGTACCTATGTGGAATAGGGATTTAATATTTTGTTATGTTTTTTGACTCTTTGATCTAGTATCGTGTAAAAGGAATAAGCGATTCAATTATTTTTTCTCGATACAAAAAAATTGCAAAGTTATATCTATTTTTTTTACTTTTTACGCTTAAGAGTTATTCAATGAAATTTACTTTAAAACATAGAGAATTATCATATCAAAGTTTATTCAAAGTAGCTTTAAAAATTCATTAATTTTGTTAAAAAAGGAGTAAATTCGTTTTAACACATACATCGTTTTATTTCGAGCGCAGGCACATTTAGCCATCACTCTTCTTTTGCGTTTCAAAAGTAATTGCATCACTTTCGCTCGCTTAGTAGGTTTTCGAGGATTTTAGATTTTCGTTTGCTTTAGGAGGAAAAAAAAATAGCAAAGTTAGGTTACTTTTAATACCAGTAGGTATTCCTGTAGTCGTGTACCAATGTTTTTATTTGTCTGCTCCAATGACTGTCTATCGAAGCATAGTCACAAATATCTGCATCAACGTGCGGCGAATGTGGAACACAGAACTAATCTATGCGGCACAGACAACGGAAACCGTAGAGAAGTACCACGAAATAATATACCGTTCAAGGACTTTAATAACCTTTACTAATGCCTCGTGAAGTAGGCTGTCATTCGCAGATCTTATCTTACTTTAGAATCTAAAAAAACTTTTTTACAAAAAAAACAACCGACTTCCAAAAAAACTACAAAGTTCTAAATAACTTTAATTTCGGAAGTCGGTGTCGTTGGTTCCGCATTTTCGTTTTTTGAAGTCGGTTGTTTTTTTTGTAAAAAAGTTTTTATTTTTCACTTTTTAGTTGTACCTACTCCACACAAATTCAAATAACACTAGTGCATTGAGGAATTGAAGACACCGACTAGAAGAATCATCAAAATTCGCATAGAAATGCCGGAGATGCAGTACATTTATGCAAATAACATCGTACATAAGAATAATTATATAATGTATTACATACTAAAACCTTCCTGAAAGTATGTAGATCACATTAGTGAAAGAATTATCAAAATCGGTTCATTAGTTTTTGAGAAAATCGCGGACAAACAAACATACATACATACATACATACATACGGGTCGAATACAGAACCTCCTTTTTTGAAGTCGGTTAAAAAAAGCTCTGTTAGCTTTCAAAACAGGAACATAACATCACGATTCCAAGGCATAGGAAGATGATTATAGTGTATAACATCAGTTAGGTACGCTCAAGTAATAGATTTAATTCTGTCTCATTAGTCAAGCTTTGATAGTTTCAATTAGAACAGCTTAGTGAGTAAGTCTATTAGTATCATTGTAGCAATACCAAGAAATATTAATTGACTTCAACTTAACTTGTGTGCCTAAGATTATAGCTGGCGCTGGCGTCGACGACGAATCGCTCGTGTATTGAATGAATGAATGAATGATATCTTTATTTGCTAGAATATAGGATGCATTAGATGTTATAAGTACAGTTTGTTTGTTGCACTAATATTCAACCTTACGGTTGTGCAAATGTTAAGTCAAAATAAAGTAATAAGGAACATTGACATTTTACATCCTATCCTAACTATTTAATATTATAAATCCGAAAGTAAGTTTGTTTGTTTGTTACCTTTTCACGCCTAAAGGTTTATGAAAGGTATTTCATCCCGAAAAAAAGTGCTATTCCCGAGGAAAACAACAATAACGTTATTATGATAATAGATGGCGCCACATGTCTTTCGAATCATGATTGAATTATATTAGAAAATTCGAAACTTTCGCGGGTGAAACCGCGGGGCGCAGCTAGTTTACAATACAACTTCATGCAATTTTAAACTTGATTAACAATAGCTTAGTAATTATTTGTGTACGGTGTTCAAATACACGAGCGAGTGTTGTCGACGGCTACAGTTGCTCCTGTCGTCGGCGTCGACGTGTGTCGCTCGTGTGTATGGACACTTATAAGAGGCCCAAACAAATCATCCACAAAGTATTTGTAGCCTGTGATAGTTTGAATTCATTAATTGATTGGAATTGACGAAGGTACTAGAATTTCTGATTCTCGAACCACTGCTTAAAAGTCATCACAGGTAGAGGTACCTAACTAATCCAAACTACCCACATTCTAACTTTGTTTGACAGTTTCATCGAATGTGGCCCGTGCTCTTTAATCACGCACAGAATTGGTCGCCATCTTTGTTTAATTTAACGAAAAGTCAAAGTCAAAGCATTTGTTTCAAATAGGCAGATAAAAGGCACTTTTTAACGTCAAAAATTACAATAAAATAGAATTGATTCTAGTCGCCCCTTCCAAAAGGTAGTTTTCCTATAATAGAGAAGAAACCCCACCGTTACGGTACTCTTTTAAAATCTTACTGAAATTCAAAACATGTAGGCCACAAAACACTACCAGAAAAAAAAAACAGTGGCACTCCGGGAGTGCCAACAGAAGTGAAAACAAAACACAAACAGAATACTTTGCCATTATTCACTGACATATCGGATATACATTAAAACCGAGTACATCTCGAGGAAAGCCGAACACATCCGAAGCGGTGTCGATTATACATTTTCGCCGCGCCATAGAAAGAGAGGGGGATACACCTACGCCGCGCCGCTGTCTACTCTCCATCCGTCTTACGAATTTTTGATCAGGGTCACGTGTCCTGACGCGAGTTTAACATTTTTTACCCATTACAAAAAAAGTGTACAACGCCGCTAAAGAAGTTTTCACTTCAAAAACAAAAACCGATCGTTCTATCTATCCATTCAAAAGTCTGCATCCCCTTTATGAAAGCACCAGTATACAAAAGTTAGTCTTCCTATTGTTCTCTTCGACTGTGCCAGACGGTTTTTATGGAAACCATTCACAAAAGAACTGAAATATTGTGACCCGTTTTTATTTAACAAGGTGACCGGTGGTTTAGTTTGTCTGAGGATGCCAATTATTATGAACTGCCATGAGAATATAGATGGTTTCTTCTTGTGTAGTAAGAGTTTTGGAACTTTGAGAAACGTACTTGAAGACGGCTTCCTTAACAGGATGCAGCTGAATACCAGTTTTTTTACATGGAACGACTGCCTGCCTAACCTCAGACTTTTGGGCTTCTGACTACATGTAACGATTGTCAAAGATCTACGAATGACAGCAGGGATCAACGGCTTTCCGAGGCACGGAGGCGTCTGCCTGGGGGGATAGCCACACCCATCCACGAATGTTTCTGCCTGCGATTTTATCCGCGCGAAATTTTTATTACTAATATCACACTAACATTATAAAGGCGAAAGTTTGTGAGTGTGTTTGTATGTTTGTTACTTCTTCACGCACAAACGGCTGAACAGATTTTAATGAAATTTGGCACACAGATAATTAAAAAGTAAAAAAAATATTGTGTTTCAATCAGTTACATTTACAAACGTGAATGAAACAGCCCCAGTAAGTAATTTATAATAATACTTGTGTTGAGGTTGTCTCGCTCCTTCCCTTTATTGATAGTTAACAATATTGAGACTATATACAAATTAAAATTAAGAACTAATTTTTAATAAAAACAAAGAGAAAACAATGACTTATAAAGTAATTAGCAGCTCTGTGTAGTGTGTAATTTTGGTAAAGTTTGTAACCAGGATTAACACGTATGATACTTTTTATCCCAATATTCCCACGGGATCGACACTTATGCGGGTGAAACCGCGGGGCGCAGCTAGTAGATAGATAATAACATAAATAAATTCATAAATCATCAAAATCCGCCATGCACATAGAATACTTAAACGATCTTGTATGAATAATGTGTGAACACGAGACAGGATAAGAGTTCAAAGCATTTGACCTTTGACATTATCGGAGGGACGGATATTTAGATGTCTCCTCACATACATATCGCTCATTTGGAGAAACATCGACGTGAATGTATTTTTTCCCAAAAATGAGTTAAATATTATTTGACTAATTTTTAGGATAACATATTTTTTTTTATTTAAATACATTTACAAAATTGGCATCGTTAGGAGAAACAAAGCCGTTGAAAAAAGGAAAGTAGCAGTTACGTCGATGTTTCTCCAAATGAGCGATATATACTGTTACAACTTACAATCCCAAGGAATGTGTAAATATTGTCTACTAGCTTCCGCCCGCGGCTTCGCCCGCGTGGATGTCGGAAATTATCCCACAGGACAGTACCGGTGAAGTAGCGCATGTCCTTCCCTAGGGTGCTATCTATCTCCTTGCCAAATATCGAAATCTGTTCAGTGGTTTAGGTGTGAAAAGGTAACACACAGAAAGAGGTACTTTCGATATGGCTCACTATTTTGGGCTTCCACATAAAAGGTAGATAATATATTCTGTCGCGGACATTTATTTAGAACTGTTTAAGACAAACAGTCCCATGATACATTATATTCGTGTAACAACAGCGCTTCTGCGAGATTCAGCTGTTGTAGAGGTTTCTGTGGCTCTTTGGGACGCCATGTAAGTCGCCTGCTGCTGACGT
This sequence comes from Hydraecia micacea, assembly GCA_914767645.1. Taxonomy (NCBI): domain Eukaryota; kingdom Metazoa; phylum Arthropoda; class Insecta; order Lepidoptera; family Noctuidae; genus Hydraecia; species Hydraecia micacea. Next base: position 13,215,458 of record OU611796.1, read on the forward strand.
CGATCTTGTGACTCTTCTGGTGTCTCCGCAGCCCGTTGAGACACCACTATACTCGGCATGCTGTTGACGCCGATCTTGGGCCCGTTGAGACATCAGATAGGTACTCAGCATGCCGTTGACGTCGAGGTTGAGACTGTTCTGGAGTTTCAGCAGTTGTTGAGATGCCAAATACTCAGCGTGTTGTTGACGTCGATCTTGGGACTGTTCTGGTGTCACAGTAGCTCTGTGTGCCGCCTCACGCACCGCCTGCTCAAACCTTCGCAGATCAGTTTGTTGAGACGTCTCGTTATTCTAAGTCTAGCTATTTTTATAGCTCGACCTTTATTAGAGCTTTATGAAATATTAGACTTACGCTTTTGGAGTCATTATTGTAAGTAGGTACTATATAAAAAATCACCTAATCGGTAGTAATTTTCAAACTAACTAAAATAATTCCAATAGCTAATTAGGAGGAAAACGAATCTAACTTCTTACTACTTACAACACAACCTAAAACTATACGTTAATCTTAAACTAACAAAAAAAAAAACAATTGTAATAATCTAAGTAGGTCATCATCTGCCTAGCCTTTTCCCATTTATGTTGGGGTCGGCTTCCAGTCTAACCGGATGCAGCTGAATACCAGTATTTTACATGGAGCGACTGCCTACCGAACCTCCACAACCCAATTACTGGGTAATACGATACCCCTTGGTAAGACTGGTTGTCAGACTTTCGGGCTTCTGACGACCCGTAACGACTGTCAAAGATCCACGAATGACAGCCGGGACCAACGGCTTAACGTGCTTTCCGAGGCACGGAGGGGTCTCGGTATGTAAAGATGGTCACCCATCCACAGACCAACCGCGGCAAGCGTAGCTTAACCTGATCCATCGACCTGTGCGGCTGTTATTATTTAGCCACGGGCCCCTAATAATAATCTAAGTAGGTACCTAATGAAAATAATAACGAATCTATTTAGGTACTTAATACTTACAAATACAACCTATACCTAACCCGTGACCTAACTAACTAAAAATACAATCCTACCTATAAGTAATTAAACAAACAAAGAAAACAATTATTGTAATATAACTAATAATTGAATTTAAAACGAATCTATATTTGTACTTAAAATATACTACCTAAAAATTATAATGCCTACTGTTAGTTAGTAATAAATCGCTTTGAAACGAATTTAAAGCTGTAAAAAAAACTCAAAATGAACACAACCGTCAACGACGTCTGCCGGTCTGCCCTCACGCCCAGCAGTATAAAAGTGTCCTGTGCCTCACGCACATAATATTAGTAGACACACCTTCCAATGTATAAATAAAAGGATAATAAACTTATTATTGAAATCCTTAGAACGGTCTTTCCTTTGGTGTTCCACGGTCTGCCTGCCCGCGTTCGGGATTTCATTGCCTGGACTGGACCGCCCCTCCACCCCGTCTTTGCGCGCCCCGACTCATGTAGGCATTAATAGCGCTCCACTCAGGTCAATCTTATCGTGATAACTTTTAAAGTATTCGTCCAAATTGCTTAGTGTGAAAGACAAAGTTTATCTACATGAAATACCGAAAGCGATAAATGTATTGATTTTAATAAGAATTAACAAAGTACTCTGAAATATGCATTGTAAAAAAAGTACCCAATTTAAATGTATTTATGGATCACTATTTTGGATATAATGGCTTCCACAAAAAAGATAGATATATGCTCTCGCGGACTTTTATTTAGAACTTTATAAGACAAACAGTTCCACGATACATTATCTTCATGTAACTCTAACGGTTTAGGCAGCGCACGCCAAGATAGCTCTCAGAAGGCAGGAATTTTTCCGACTTACTTGATACTTATCGTTATATTATGACCAAATCACACAAAATCTTTATAAATTGTAGCCTATGTGTTATTCTGATGTATAAGCTATATTACTGTGAAGTTTCATCAAAATCCGTTTAGTAGTTTTTGCGTGAAGGAATAACAAACATCCAAACAAACTTTCGCATTTATAATATTAGTAGGATAGTAAACGCAGTTACATAAATAGTAGTCTTATATAGTAAGTTGTAACAGTGGCGCCCAACGTGGGGCCACTCGTGGTTACAACTTACTATAGCAAACCACGGAGTACAATTTTTAAATTGTAACAATACAGAAACTCACGCCTTATACATAGGATAGGCAGAAACTAAAGAACGCCGCGGTGTTTCCACTCACCTCAAGATTAAGCCCATTACCACATTTGCCATTACGTAACAATAATAAAAAAAAACTCTGCCTTGTAAATACCTTTTGATAGTCGGCTTTCATTCATCCTGTCAACATGAGCAAACCATCTAAAATTCTAAAGTATAAAAGTGCGCATTACTGCACAGTGCACTCCTACCCTATTTCAAGTTAAACAAATATCAACTTTATTTCAATGAAAATTAAGTTGATTTCAGAGTGACTAGCACTATTGACAAAGTTATATAAATGTTTGAAGTTGTAGCGTAAACTGAACTTTATTGTGTAGGAATTAAAGTTATTTTTCCATTAATTCATATTTGTTTACATTTTTGACAAATAAATCGCGAATGCACGGTACTTTCTTTTTAATTTTTTTTTCAACAGTGCAGTGGTGACTCAGAGGTAACGGCCCTGACTTACGAGATGTAGGTCGTGGGTTCGAACCCAGGCAGGCGCTTTACTTTACGTAAATAATTTCATCACCGCTGCTCTCAAAACAGTGAAGATAAACATCGTGAGGAATCCGGCATGTCATAGAACCAAAAATTCGAAGACACGTGACATCTACCAACCCACACTGGTTCCTCGTGATAGATTTTAGAGCCCACTCCCTCTCGAAAAGAAAAGGCGTCCCAGCAGTGGGAACATTATAGGCTGATTATACCTAATTACATAATTCCTCAGCCTATCATTCATTGTTACACCACACATGCTTCGTGAGGAACGCACAATGATAGATGTCTTTATTTCAAGTTATCGTCTTTTTACCTTAAGGTGCCACTAGGCGATATTTTTTCCATACAAATTTCGGGAGAGTATTACTACACTATTTGACATTGTGCGTTCAAAGTTAAACATGATATCATTTTGTCTTATTATTAATTTTGTCTGTACGGACACATCATCTGCCTAGCCTTTTCCCAACTATGTTGGGGTCGGCTTCCAGTCTTACCGGATGCAGCTGAATACCAGTATTTTACATGGAGCGACTGCTTATCTGACCTCCACAACCCAGTTACTGGGTAATACGATACCCCTTAGTAAGACTGGTTGTCAGACTTTCGGGCTTCTGACTACCCGTAACGACTGTCAAAGATCCACGAATGACAGCCGGGACCAACGGCTTAACGTGCTTTCCGAGGCACGGAGGGGTCTCGGTATGTAAAGATAGTCACCCATCCACAGACCAACCGCGGCAAGCGTAGCTTAACCTGATCGATCGACCTGTGCGGCTGTTATTCACAGAATATTAAAATAAGGTATTACAACGTTATGAGCCAACAAAGATTCTTTTTTCTTGCTATTTTTAACGTAACTTTGGATGTAAATAAGTAATAAAAGAACTGTAAAATCCTCAAAACAAAGTCGGTACAAACAAAGCTCAGTTATCGAAGAGTTCAATAAACTTTATTTGTAATTCATTTATGCAGTGGTTTACTCATAAAACTCGATTTTCCAAAGCACTTTTTACGCGCCTTTCAGTTTGGAACGGTGTTTGTGTGCGTGACAACTACACGTTGTGCGTGTAGACTTGCTAGTCTCAGTCAGTCAGGTCAGTTAGATGCTTCTAACTGCTCATCACTGACACTATCTCTGTCGGACACGATGCCAGGTGAGACAGCGTGCTTTTTGGCCATAACTACCAGTGAGTTCGAGCTCGCGGCTAGTTCCACCTTAACCGTGCCGATCGATCACACCGTCCCTGTTGTGTCAGTCGGTCGTCACCTAACTTCAGACATCCACATACCATCAGTCAATCTAGCAATGCTTCGCTGGGATTGCCACGGCATCCAGTTTACAACTCTGACAATCATTCACTTTATAGATCAAAGGACTTTGAATACACAGATATATATGGATATCTGTAAACTTTAACAAAACTTGTTGACGTGGTTGTTAACATGGTACACACCCTAATTGAGTGGCTAAATTACTGGTAGGTACAACTAAAAAGTGAAAAATAAAAACTTTTTTACAAAAAAAAAAAAAAACAACCGACTTCAAAAAAAAAAAAACTGCGAAGTGATAAATAACTTTAATTTCGGAAGGCGGTGTCAAAAACGAAAATGCGGAACCAACAAAACCGACTTCGGAAATTAAAGTTATTAATTTATCACTTTGTATTTTTTTTTTAAGTTGGTTGTTATACTATAGAGACGGATTGCAGAGACCTGCAACATTTTTTTTTTTTTTGCTTACGTTTCTTTACCAATAATGGTAACCTATCTACTGTCTAGAATCGAAATCAATCTGTGGCTACTGGAACCAAACAGTATAAGAAACATAATTATATTGTCGAAACGAAAACAAAGTTACTGTTACCCTGCATCATCCCACTGCTGGGCAAAAGCCTCTCCCCATGACTTCCAGTTCTTTCGATCCAGGGCTAAAGTGGACCACTGGGCGTTTGTTTTGTCCAGCTCGTCCCGCCATCTTCTACGAGGTCTGCCGCGACGCCTTCTACCTGTGTCAGGGCTCCACGTGGTGGTTATTTTGGCCCACAGCTTATTGGGCATACGGCAGACGTGGCCAGCCCAGTCCCACTTTAGCTTAGCGGGTTTTTGAGCAACGTCAGTAATCTGAGTTTTGGAACGCAGTGTGGTGTTGCGAATATGGTCTGTTAATTTTACGCCTAGGATACTGCGCTCCATTGCAAAAAAAAACGAAGAATACATGTTTTCTATATCAATTTATGTAGTTACGAAACGTTTTTGGCAAGTCTTTTACAAGGCTTGTCGAAATCAAATATCACAGCGTCTACCTATAAGGGTATAAATGCAGGGTTCATATTCATATATTATTCATATTCATTTATTTTGCATTCCACAAGGTACAAAAGATGTTTACAAAAGGCTTAGAGCTAAGAGCCGTTGTAGACCCTGTTAGGGCACAGCAAAAATTTATATTTGATACATAGCATAGTTAAAAATCTAAATCATAGAAACAAGTTAAAATAAAATTATACATGAGAACTGAATATATAAGTAGAAGTATATATAAGTAGGTAGCTATTTTCTTAAAATACTATTATTACATTTAGATAAAGTTATATGTAATTACTTAGGTAATATTATCACAAAAACTTATTTAATAAGAGATCATATTTTAAGATTACAATTATTAGTAAAGAGATCGGTTTACGAGTATCACTATTAGGGTTAGAAGGTACCAACATTTTTTATTATAAACGAAAACCTTCTTACCTGCTTAACACTCACTTACGACGGTTTAAACAACGTTTAAAAGAATTTAAATAAAAATATAATCGGCCATTTGAACAGTGTCATATTTTCCGGACGCTCGTAGGACTATAACATTTTATTATAAGGACGTTAAATAACACTTAGACAGACATTCAAAATCCTTGAAGAAAAATTCTGAAAGGAAACGACGATAAACGTTTTAATACGGTGTCAGTTTCTTTCATAGAAAAAAAAACACAATACAGGCTTTCAGAATAGAATTTTCGACTTCAGGCTACCTAAAATTACTATCACAGCAAAAAAAGTTTAAAAACTATATCCCGACTACGGAAAAATAAAAGTTACCTAAAAAGTACGAAACATGAAAATATCTCTGACAGAAATCAAGACATAGGTACAAAAATGTACCATGTAATCTACAGACGCCAGCACATCAAGCTACACGAAACTGTAAAATTTTCCCAATCAACTTTGAACCTTATGCTTTAGTGTTAAAGTTGAAAATCTATTAAAGAAGTTTGACAAATTGTAGTAGCTTGATGTGCTGGGGTCTGTACATGTGGGTGCCAGGAACACCTACAACATTATAATGACCTTTTGGCTTTGCCGAAGTTGGGTAAAAAATGTGACTGAACCAGACTTTGCACCATGCACTTTGAACTACGTTGAGGTAAAATCATCACACGCAAAAGCTGACCTCGGCAAGCACAGTTTTACCATGCAGCACTAGAATTGGGTAACACACTATCAATCTCAATCTGAATCATTTTGAAGGATATTGCTAATCCATTGTTTCATATGTTCGAAAAAGTTGCCTGCTCAACAAAGTAAATAACGCAATGAATGTTGTTGAACTGTCAAAATAGAAGCTATTGCTACTGATAGTGTGTTACGCAATTACCCCGCTGGTCGATCCAACTACAGTTGACTCTCAACATGACATTTAAAAAATAAATGTCGCAGCGCTGGTATTCTGATAGGGCCCGCCGCTGTGATGTCACGGGCAGTTACAGATAACTAACAGAAGACATCTTTTAGTTGCTATGATAACCTTCTTTTTAACGTGTCGATGTTCTTCCTGTTTGGCCCAGGTCAATGCTTATACCCTTCGGACATTAGGTCCTTGTATAGGTACCAGGGTGGAGATACGGCGTAAGATAAAAGGTTATGGTTAACGTCTACGGTTGTTGTATCATGTTTATCTATATTAATTTGTTTTTTTTTAATGTCCAATTGAAAGCCAGCATCAGGCACTAGTTGTCTGGCATTTTTTACTGAACTGGGACTTTTTGGCGCTGCCGTGAGGCAGACTTTCCTGCTAATTTCTTGCATCGGACTTTACGCATTTTATTTGATTATTTATTTGTTTTTATCTGATATATTGTGTGTCTTTTAGTTTGTGCTAAATAAATGTGAGAGCAGTGGTGGCCAAGTGGTAACGGTCGCGACTTACGAGTTGTAGGTCGTAGATCCGAATCCAGACAGGCGCTGTACTTTGTGTAAATTATTTCATCACCACTGCTCTCAAAACGGTGAAGGAAAACATCGTGAGGAAACCGACATGTATTAGAACCAAAAATTCTAAGACATGTGACATCTGCCAACCCGCACTGGGCCCGCGTGGTGGATTACGGCCCACTCCCTCTCACTGAGAGGAGGCCTGTGTCCCAGCAGCGGGAACATTATAGGCTGATTATGTAAATAAATGTATTTTCTTTATTTCCGCCTCTGACTACAAATTAATATACCTAATGACTTTTACGGTACAGCAATTATTAAATCGAAGAAGAATGGCTTTGCTGGACCCGGTAAGCTCAAGTAGTATGTAATTAGTGTAGCAGCAACAGCTAATGAGCTAACTATTGTGCTGGTACTTTAAGGAGTAATCAGCAATGTAATTGGTACCTGTGAATTCTAAATGAGTTTCACAGTAATTCAAGTACGTAACCGTTGAGGTTCTTATAAAAGACTTGGTACAGGCAGGTTCTAAATTACCAGGCAGGTACACACGGCAAAAAATTAAGCTATACATTTCCAGATTAAGCTAACCTCGCATTTTATAGATTTTTCGTACTAGTCAGAAGTCAGTTGGACGTAGTTAAACGAAAAGGATCCAATCCACAACTTGGTCAAAAATGAGTTAAGTGTACCAAATTGGTGCTAAAGATCAATACTACTGGCCAGTAAAAAGGATCCAAGCAAAAATAACTGTCTTATCACTTTTTATCAACCTCCGAACAAACCCACACTTATGGCACGTTAAATATCTTCCAAACTTCCACACTTATGGCACGTTAAATATCTTCCAAACTTCAAACGTCAATATCTCTAAAGTGACTTTGTGTCGATTGGATCCTTTTCGTTTAACTACATCCAGTTTATACTGGTTACGTATGGCTTGATGTGTAGCAAGTACGTACCTATTTCTTCAACCAGAGAACCTTTAAAAACATTGTTAGTTAAGGCAAGGTTAATATATTGGTTTAGAAGGCTTGCTTCCACCCTTTTTGCATATTAGATGGACTCGCATAAATCTGTCTATCCTGTTGATATGTTGGGATCGGCTTCCAGTCTAACCGGATGCAACTGAATACCAGTATTTTACATGAAGCGACTACCTATCTGACCTTCACTACCCAGTTTCTGGGTTACACAATATTTATCTATATATATAAAAGAAAGTCGTGTTAGTTACACTATTTATAACTCAAGAACGGCTGGACCAATTTTTATGATCTTTTATTTGTTGGATTTGTCTTCGCCCCGAATGGCAGAATAATTATTAAAACCTGGGAAAAATAACAAAATAAAATCTGAGGCGGGACGTTGGTCGCCGGGTCAGCTAGTATGTTATTAATATCATGTTGGACTTTAAAAGAAACCTCTGAGTTTGTTTCGGCATTTCTGCTAAAGGATCAGTCAGCTTGGAAAAGCCAGCGCCATCTTTTTGAAAATATTACCAAAAAATTGACGTGTAAAAGATCAACTAACTGAAAAACTTACACATTACCATACAACGTGGTAATGCCGCCAGTCTCTTGGATACATTACCAGTCGACAGCGATACGGATGAATTTTTCGACGCTATATTTTAATTTGTGTATAGTTTTAGTTAAGTTAGGATTACATTTTTATTAATTAATTAGCTATTAGTTATTATTTGGATAATTAATTCTTGTTATTAATTTTTTAATTGAATATACATACCTAAATACTAACAGAAATGTTGTTTATTTCTGTTAGTATAAACAACATTTTATTTAATAAAGTTTAAAACAGAAGACGAACTAGCAGGGGATTGAGGAGGGGGGGGGGGGGGTGGAGGGGGGTTCAGGGGATCAGACAGGAATAACTCGAAATTTCACTCTATACAACTTTGTATAAAAAGCTCACAATTACCAATCTGAGGGTAGAAACACAAATATGCGACTGATTTATAGATACTTTCAATTAATGCAAACGGCTCGCCCCCTATTACATGGGACTTAAACATAACTGACAAAATGTGGGTGTAGGTACTCTGCCTAACCCTTTCAGGATTACATGCGTGATGTTATGTTATTATGTTATGGGTTACAATTTATGCCTATCTTATGTTGCCCTACCCATAAACATTAATAGTATTGTTACCATCGTTGTATCGGAAACATCGAATAAATTGTAACCGCCACGGGAGCTAATCTACGATGTTTTTGACGTCATAACGTCTTATAAATCGATGAACGCCGGCACGAAAAAGCATGACTCATTGTCACGTTCCGCCTGAGCCGAGCGTGCAAGCGAGAGCGCGGAACAAGCGATAGAGAGGCATGTTTTCTTATGACGTTATCACGTAAAATTATCGTCCGTAAACCGACTTTACAGACAACCAATTTTTTTCAATATAATGTCTATGTAGCCCTTAACCTATTTGGAGCTTAACGGATCTCCGAGTTTGTCCTCTTTTTATTGTCCAATACTAAAATCCATTGCGTAATTTGCATAACGCTGACAATATAGATAATAAACATTTATAGGTTAACCGTCTATACCTATATATAATATTTAGCATGGCAAAAAAAGTAAAAAAAATATCCATTTCAAAACTTGCTTCGTAATACGACCAATGGTGTTTGAGCCTTCTTATAGTTCTGCTTTGCAAAACAATTCCCAGTCAAGCAATAAATAATTAATGTCTCGAGAAATTAAGCAGACATGAAAATACTTGATTAGTGAATTTGTAGCAATGTAAGCAAAAAGTAATCTGCAATCTCTCTAATGCGAGTATCAACTATATACGGGCAACTAGTGACGTGAAGTGTCGGAACTTTCCCGGGACCGGGACTATGGCACGCCGGAACTTTGTATCGGATAGATATGTTAACAGTTCAAGTTTCCGCGCAGGTGAGGAACATTGAAACATTATAAGTACCTATTAAATTCAGTTATGTGTAGTTCATTGTGGCGCTTTACTTTGTGCTCTCAAAACGGTGAAGGAAAACATCGTGAGGAAACCGGCATGTCCTAGAATCAAACATTCGAAGACATGTGAATGAATGAATGAATGATTTATTCACTTAAAATTTCTTAACACTAGGTACATTGCCCCACAAAACTGCTTACACAGTTTAACTGTGAAATCGTTGAGTCTCTCTTACATTAAACTTAATCTCAGGTACATCTTAACCTATATATACTTAATACCTACACTTACATAGAATGTAATAAATATTTTTTTAAGATTAGGTGCGAATTTTACTTTATTATCTTCTTGTCTGATGTCAGCAGGCAAAGTGTTCAATAAATAGGGAACGCGTTTTATTAAGGTTCTGTCGCCATAGTAATTACTAACTCTGGGTACACCATATTTACCTGCTGTCATCGACCTGGTAGTATACCTGTTAGGAACTAGTGAGTCACTATCCCGACTGCCATGGTTATTAACCACGTGACATCTATCAACCCACACCCGCGTGGTGGATTTCAGCCCACCCCCTCTTACTGAGTGGAGGCCTGTGTCCCAGCATTGGGAACATTATAGGCTGATAATGCTATGAGTATGCACTGCGGCATTTATTAACATTGGAATAATCTCTAGCCACCAACCAGTTTATATTTTCGGACTGGAAAGGCTATTGCTATTCACTATACTGCGCATCATTGGTAAATTAGCAGACCAAACTGCCAAACAACTTCAGGAGTCGTTCAGTGTGGCCGCGACACTCAGCATGAAGCAGATAAATAAGAGGTAGAATAGAGCCGATCTAGATCGGCTGTAATAATTTTTATTTTATTTTGAAATTTCCAATGAAAGTACCTAATACTTGTTGACACGCTACCTCTAGATACTTTCATTGGAAATTACAAAATATAACAGGTATTCGTGACTTTTTTCGTCCTGTAAAATTTCGCTGCAAAACAGTAGTCTCGAAAAGCACGCGACTAGAAATCCCGCGATTGATCCCGGTGCATCACAACACTACTATTAACAACGTTAATATTATGATAATGTTTGTAGATTCACTCCAATTTAGTGTAGTGCCTTGTTATGAGGCAACCTTATGCTTAGTTTATTGTTCACTCTAGTTAGCAAATGGAGGCTCTAAGTTTCAAGAAAATATTTTCTGAGATATATTATAGCGGTTGATTTCAAGGTGCGGTTGTTTCCTTTACATTTTAGATGGATAACATTCTTGGAATGGCTTGAAATTGTTGAACACATAACTTAATGTGAAGCCTGATTCCCCTAAGGGTTACGGACAAGTGTATACCTACCTATTGTACAGCAAATTTTACCGGTTATCTCGGGCAGCTACTGAGAAATGCCTGATGGCATAACCCATTAACTATTTGTTCATCTTAGGAATTCAACCCAAACCCACATATTCAGCCGTATCTAGCGCTTGCGACGACTAGAACAACGATAAAATTGTTGAACTGGAATTTAATACTAATAGTCTAAAAACTAATAGACATAGTAATAATCAAAAACGCAAAAGCTAGTATAATATATATCTCCCGCGCCGAAGGCTAATCTCAGTTGAGATTAGCCGCCATGACTGAATTACGGTTTGGAGGACTATTATAGGTACATGCGATGACATTTAATTTTCTAATGCATTAATTGGAGCGGGAGTTTCACTTCTATACACTCTTATTCTATGGTAAAGGGAGGCTTAAAGGTACATACGCCAGCACATCAAGCTACTACAATCTGTCAAATTCCTTTAAGGCGGAGGTTTCCGAAAACGGTCAAAAAGTTGGTTTTTTAAAGCAGTGTATCTCTTAAACCGTAAATACTTTTGACCAAAGAAAAAATTATGATATTTTCAAGTCTTACTATAATACAGTGATGGAACTGAAATCATAAATAAATATACATTAATACATCAAAATAATGTTCAAATACACCTCTTAATTTTCTTTAAAAGCAGTTTATCCCTTCATTAACAATTTTAATTACAATTAAAAATATACCATTAAATGTCTAATGCCAAACTGCATTCAGTGATGGATTATTTATTATTAAATAGTTTTTGTAAATAGATAATTTCTTCATATTTGCAATAAATTACCACCGTTGTGTCATCGCGCTTCTCTTTCTTTTCTATGCAGTCTGACAGTGACCGCGCTTTAGGTCATGTAGTCGCCTTAATAGATTTTCAACTGTATCTCTAAAGCATTACGTTCAAAGTTGATTTGGAAAATTTGACAGTTTCGGGTAGCTTGATGTGCTGGCGTCCGTCTGCACAAGCTGTTATTAAAAAACTTAATCCTAACTCACACGTTATTCAGTCGGCAATCCGCCGTCTGAGATTAAATAAATATAATAAGACCTCAATGTTACAGAAAACACAGAAAAGTATTTCAATTCTGGAAAGTTCATTTTGAACCTCACTCAAGTGACTGCAAACAATTTGAAAGTGAAATCATTTGTTTTTGAAAATCATAGATTCACTCCTTGACCTCGTTCGAATTTCGAAGTGAATTTTAGAGCATAAAGGTGAACCATTTTCTACCTAAATAAAATCTCAAGCATTCGTATAACTAATAAAGCTGAAAAGTTTTTTTTTTTTGTTTGTTTGAACGCCATCTACGTGGCAGGCCTAGATGAAGATGGCGGGATGAGCTGGAGTCCTTCAACAAGAACTGGTCCTTAGCAGCTTTGAACAGAAAGAAGTGGAAAGAGAGTAGGGAGGCCTTTGCCCTGCAGTGAGACATCACAGGCTAATAATAATAATAATTGTTTGAACGCGCTAATTTCTGTGGCTACTGCCAGTCTGGTTTGAAAAAATATTTTTTGCATTTGATAGCCCAGTTCTGGAGGAAGGCTATAATCTGCTTAGCATCACGCTTAAACTCTTAGCAGCCGAGCGACAAGAAAAACTTCGGAAAAATCGCTAAGTGAAATGAATAGCACCGACAGTTGTTTTTCTATTGTGTTAAGTACGAAGTTATGATCTTTCATACACGCGGCAATTGATTTTTATCTATACATATAATAAAATCGTAGGAAAGTCAAAACTGTACATTGAATATTTTTTAAAAAGAATACTTGGGGCGTGATCTACAATCGATTTCGAAGCCGAAAATATAGTTTTTAGAATTTTTGTCTGTTTGTCTGTTTGTCTGATTGTCTGTATGTATGTCCGGGCTAATCTCAAAGAGTGCTGCATGGATTTACATCAAATTTTGCATGAATATTACTAAGAGGTCGGGTCAACATATAGGCTACATATTATCACGCTATCACCTACGGGGGAGGAGCTGTGAATCTTTATTTTTCTTACGCATTCTGTGACAGCGTGTAATCTAACGACGCATATTTAAATGTTGTTTTTGAGTAAGCCATGCTATTATCTAGCTTTACACTATAAAAACTACGCCATTTAAGTAACTTGGGCAGAAAAACATAGTTTAATGAATGTTAGTAGTACAAAGAAAATTTAGAAGCAGCGCCATCTATGAGATTTCATAAAAATCAAATCAAGTTACATGTTAACAATTTTTGGAAATTAATAATTTAAACTTGATCATGTTGGCGAGGTTAGTAGTTAGTTATTCTTAAAATTCATAGATGGTAATGTGCATTTTTTTCATAAAAGTTGTATCGTATAGTTCGTTTTGACAAATTCAAGGTCCAACAAAACCCTCAAAATCTTGAGCAGAGTTGAGGAAGACAATAAAAAAAAAATGCGGTGTTAAGTATTACAAAAAAGTTATGTTCATTGATGATGATCATTTCTTCATCAATTTCATGTCGTTAGTACAAAATAAACATTGACTGTTAATAATTTTGTTAGGTATTTATCTGTGTGATTATTGCTTGGTAATTAATATATTTTCATGTCGTATACCTAATTATAAACTTAAATGTGATGTAAAACGTCACCTTCTCGACGGTGACCAAAATTGGGATGACACCCTCGCGGAGGCGAGCGTCAGTGACAGTCCCAGCCGCATGCGTCATCTGTTTGCCGTCATCTTGGTGTTTTGCGGAGTCGTGAACCCGGTAGCTTTGTGGGAGAAGTATCGCCATCATCTGTCTGAAGATTTTCTACGAGCTTTGAGGCGTGCTACTGGAGACGAAGTCGAAGTAAGTGATAAACGCGTGCTGAACACCTGTCTCAGTTCACTCAAGATGTGGTAATTTCTATCGGCGGCAATCCACTGATCGAATATGGGTAACCAGCTCCCCAATCATCACCGCATCAAGACCGTGGAAATCGGGAGTATAACGCTGAGACAAATTATGATCCGGGCGAAATGACCACCATACGAAATGACCATGTCGCTTTGTTCTCTTCAGAGCAAAAACAAATTTATGACACCGTCCTGGAAAGCGTTGGGCAAAACCAGGGTAAAATGTTTTTCTTGGATGCTCCTGGTGGAACAGGAAAAACATTTGTTACCACTGGCATACTTGCAGAGATCAGTAGGCAAGGCAAAAATTGCTATTGCTGTAGCGTCGTCGGGAATCGCTGCCACACTGCTTCCGAGTGGCAAGACAGCACATGCCATGTTTAAAATTCTCATCGATTTAGAGAGCGCCGAAACGCCTGTTTGTGGTGTGTCACGTAACAGCGATAAGGGACACGTGCTCAAGGATAGCTCTCTGATCGTATGGGATGAGTGTACGATGGCCAATAGGAAGGCAGTTGAGGCCGTGGACAGAACCCTGCAGGACATGTGCAGGAACGAACATTTGATGGGTGGTGTCACAGTTCTGTTCAGTGGCGATTTCCGGCAAAAGCTTCCCGAGGTGACGCGGGAATCGAGGGCTGACGAGGTGAATGCTTCGTTGAAACGATCTACGTTGTGGTCACGAGTTCGTACGCTGCGCTTGACCATTAATATGAGAGCTCGACTCGACGGCAATGCACGTGCTCAAGAATTCTCCGATGTCCTTCTAAGTCTTGGCGAAGGCACTCTACCAGAAGAGAGAGGTGGACAGGTGGTGCTTCCAGAGTCTCTCGGTAGAGTGGTATCCAGCTTAGAAGATCTCATTCGCTGTGTGTACATCAGTCGTATACCGCACCAGCAGAATTCTTGGGTGTGTGAGCGGGCCATTTTGACGCCCAAAAATGATCCGGCTGCAGCAATTAACGAATGCATTCTCTCGGAAATTGAGGGGAATGAAGTGGTCTACACCTCGATAAACACGGTTGTCGAGCAAGATGACGCCACACATTATCCCGTGGGATTTCTGAACTCCCTGTCAGCAAGTTGACTTCCAGCGCATACCATCAAGCTAAAGGTCGGCTCGATTATGCTTCTTCGGAACCTATCTCCTCCGAAGTTTTGTAACGGGACCCGCCTTAAAGTCATCTCGCTCCACAGACACACCATTAAGGCGGAAATTCTTACGGGTTGTGGCGTCGGCGAGGCAGTATTTATACCACGCATTCCCCTCATACCTCATAACTTCCCGTTCCAGTTCAAGCGCGTACAGTTCCCCGTGAGTGTTTGCTTCGCGATGACCATCAATAAGTCGCAGGGGCAGACACTGAGGGCAGCGGGTGTCGACCTCAGGACGATTTGCTTCTCACACGTGCAACTGTACGTCGCTTGCTCCCGCGTCACCAGTCCTGACTCTCTTCACATTTTGGCTCCTGGCAGCATAACTACCAACGTAGTTTATAGGAAAGTGTTGTAAGGTATGATACCTTTACTCTACTTTTACTTTACTTTTTTTACTCTTCTGTGTCCTGGAATGGATTCCTGCATTATTTTCTCTATTTCCTTCAGTCACAGCTTATGACTGAAATAAGCAGGATTCCCATATAACTCTCTTCACTTGCTTCACTTGCAAAAAATACTTATATTTTAATGCTATTTTAAAAGTTGTTTACTTATAATACTATAGCGACACTGACATCTTAGGTATTTTTTTGGTGCTGTAGAGCCTTCACGCAGACGACGTCGCGGGCAGCAGCTAGTTTATATATAGATATTAGCAGCGCCCCGCGGTTTCGATCCCGTGGGAATATCGGGATAAAAACTATCCTATGTCCTTTCCCGGGACTCCAACTATCTCTATACTAAATGTCATCTAAATCGGTTCAGCGGTTTAAGCGTGAAGAGGTAACAGACAGACACACTTTCGGATTGATAATATTAATATGGATATTAAGTATGGATAGACTAGACTTGAACTATATCTTACCAAATTAAAATGTCAACCACTGTAACATTAATTTATAAAGCGATTAGTTAAACTAATAACAGAGCATTCTTCAGCAACTTCGTGATCTCAAAACTTGTCCTCGGAAAGCTTTCTTTGTGACGCTACCAACTGAAAACTTCGCAGAAAACGATCATCTAAGCGATATCTTTTGTTTTAATATAAAATATTCGGTAGTTGTGTTTCTTTGTATAAAAAACATGACGTTTAAATTAATTGTTGTCTATAAAAATAATAACGCTCGATGTTAACTTAGTAAAATAATGATAGATTAATAGATAGAAGTATGTCCCTTTAATAATTATATATTTTTTATTTGGCTCACTAACAATTGAATACAATGATACAAAGATATGAGATACATCTAATAGACTTACAGACTGGTGTACCAATTTCTTACAGGTAAGCACATCATGCATTATTTATCGATTGATATTGAGCGCCTACTTAAAATTAGATTTCCATCATAGACCTCATCCATCGCTTTCCATCAGGCGTGATCGGGATCAAGAGCGGGCCCATTCAGCAATAATTTTTTTTTTTAAATATGAGTTCTTATACTCCCCGAACATATTTATGTTTTCAACCAAATTCTAAATTATAAAATCATAATTACTGCCTCACCCTCTGAAAAACTGGCGTGATGTAGTGTTATGTTAGTATTTCAAATATACCTGCTACCTATTTCAATTGTGTACACAACCGACTGACTTTTTTACCGTCTGGTTAAAAACAGGGTATAAAAGATAAACGGAATAGAAGCCACAAATAATATAAAAATTCAACTTAAAGGCATCCCTTCTCTACGCGCGGAAATTATCAATGAATTCGTAGCGACATTCAATCCTTTGATTGAAGCCATCGGCCAGCTTCAATCAAACGATTGAATGTAAAAAAAAGAGACATTTTTGTTTTATTCTTGGTGAAAATAAAAATAGAACTTGCTATACTCCGTTCACATTTCAACCTCCACAACCCAGTTACTGGGTAACACGATATACCCCTTGGTAAGACTGGTTGTCAGATTCTCGGGCTTCTGAAGATCCGTAACGACTGTCAAAGATCCACAAATAGCAGCCAGGACCAACAAGTTAAAGTGATTACCGAGACACGTAGTTGTCTCGGTATATAAAGATGGTAACCTGATCGATCGCCCCGTGCGGTCGTTATGACTTAACCACGAGACCCACAAGAATATGAGAGAGAATTTTCCTGTACCTACTCGTTAAAAGTAATCCAGAACTTTCACTGAAAGTGACTGATGAGTGCTGAAAGTACTAGGTCATCATAAAACCCAGCAATTTGTTCGTTCCTCAAACTCGGGTCTACTGTCGATAACGACGGCCGCGAAGTGTGAAAGGCTTTCATCAGTACTCGGTGGATATAACATAGAAACTGGTTCAAGCTGGGTATGGCCGGATTGAAATGGTTTAATCTGAATTTATTATGAGAAAATAAGATGTTTGGCAGCTAGATCAATAAATATGATTATCGTCAAGGTAAAAAAAATCGTGAGTGTAAACTAAAAAATATTGATATAACAAATTACCTACTTGAAATGAACATATTTTTAAAGAGTGCGTCATTTGTCCGATCTTAATCTCTTTGACGTTTTTGATAATATGATAATATGACTTGTCCTTGGTGTTTGGTGTCTACTCATTTTGGTGAACGATTGTTTTTTTTTTACGAAAACCACAACAATACCAAATATTTTACCCCCTATATTTTCACTGAAAAAAAAAACATTATCATTTCTGGTTTTCTGCGCCACCTCGAAAACCGGTTATTGTTTTGTGCACAAAAATAATTTACGTTACAAAATTCACGGGCAAGATTTAAAATGTTTCACAATGATTTCGTCATTTAACAATCGCGTTGTAAAATTCTGCAAAGATTATTTTTTTAAGCCTAGTTCCACGTGCCCTCGCCATCTTTGAACAGGCTCTCTAATCAATGGCCTTTAAGGCTCAGAAACTTTACAGATTCAGTTGAGACAATAGACCTTTCCACTTTGTGTGGGTATTAAGAGCAGGATATTAGAACCTTACGTTTGTTGAATAAGAATATTTAAATGAAAAGAAGTTGTTGGTTTTGAAAGGAGGAATTTTCTAGAAGGTCAGTTTTGTTTATAATGTTCGTCTTTTGTTTTCATATGAGATCGAAGGCCAATTCTCGTAATTCAAAACGTTCAAAATCTAGTCGCAGTGTCAAAAACTCGTCAAAAGTGTTGAGAAATTCGATATATTTTTGACAGCTCAATCTGTCAAAAATACTTCTAATTTCACAACACTGAGTTCAGACTGTGAACGTTCGTAAAAGTACGAGAATTGCCCCTCTGAGCACAACAACGCTTTTTTGGTTTAACGATAGTTGTCGCCAATTTTGACGTATACGCTTGCGTCAAGTAGACGTGAAACAACCCGCATTACGTATTCACCATAAAAATTGGTAATGTTAATAATATTTATGTTCAGAAAAAGCATCACTAAGGGATAAACGATTGATATTGCGCAACAGCTCTTAAATAAGTATTTGAAATGTGTTGTGCGACGCGTATTTTGTGAACACTAGGCACATTAAGCAAGGTTACACACTCACTTTTCGTCATTTGTTTTGGCATACAATGGGCTACATGAATCCTATTAGATCCACACTGTCCAAATGTACAGGCGCCAGCACATCAACCTACTACAATGTGTCAAATTTCTTTAATAGATTTCAACTTTATCGCTAGAGCATAAGGTTCAAAGTTGACTGGGAAAATTTGAGTTTCAGGTAGCTTGATGTGCTGGCGTCTGTACACGATGCAGACACGATAGTCAAACAATCGCCATAAACCCTGAACTCGTGAACCCGCATAGAGATAGACGTATGTCCATTCAAAGAATTGAATGGACATACGTCTATCTCTATGCGATTATAATTAACGTCAACATCGGTCATTTGGAAAACTAACTTGATACTTACGATAAGGTACAGTCAGCGAAAAATTGTATATCAAATTGACACACTACGTCAACTTGCCGTGTTATAGTTATTTCATATACCTGATAAAGAATAAACAGTTGTGATCAATCTGAATACACGGATAATTTAAGTTAGTAGTCAATTTAGATTTTTTATTTCTGTTTACATAGTTTGTTACATCCCTGTACACACATAATTACAATATAACTATATACACTAGATACTAAAATAAAAGACTAACTAACCTACTATACAAATAAATAAAAATAAAAAAAACCAAAGGACACTTAGGCGTCGAAGTACTCATCCGCATCGCTGTCATCCGGAAACGTGCCCAGAAGACTGGCAGCATTGCCACGTTGAATAGCAATGCTAATTCTTTGACCAAAGAACGACCCAGCCCTCTGGTCACGTGAAGTATCGACCAGCCGGCGAGAAATTTCCTTAAAAAGGAGACGCGCGCTCGGGCCCCGTGACCCGAGCGTTTCGACCCCAAACGGCTCAAAGCTGTAGTTGCCCACGAAGTTACAGTAGTCAATTTGATATAGATGCAATTAATTTCCCTAACTTTACATGGGGCTCATGATGAATATGTCGCAGATAAATTGCTTAATTAGCTGTTTTACAAAACAGCTCACTAGCTGTTTTATAAAACAGCTCCGTTATATAAAATAGGTAAACAACGTCCAGCTATTTTATGTTCTAATGCCAAATCGGTTGCTGTAAATAAGCTAGGGTACCCTGGCCAATTGGTTTAGGTTAGGTTAGAACTGTGACTAACGACAAAATTTAGAACTAAAATTTACAATCTGTTTCATTTCACGCTATCCATTCAAATGGTCGAAGTAACCTCTAATCGTTGACCCGCACCGCTTTGATAAATGCAAGACGTTTATGCAATTCCGCGTGTTAAAGTTCAGTAATTATGAAAAACACACACAGCTGTTTTACACAAAAAATGCTGTTTTGTAAAACAGCAGAATCGACAATCCATCTGCCACAGTTATATTGATGATATTAAAACATAATAACCTGTCGTACGACATACAAGATCACATATTTACTACGAGTCTACGACCAAACACGCATTATAAACAGCCTCGTCATCGAACCGTAAACGTCTTTAAAATAACGCTCGAATGCACGCACATGTTGCCACTCTGATGCAATATGAATGACACTGAAACTAGCTCGTTATAAGTTTCGCAGCACACTAGGCGACGGTCACCAGCCACAGCTCATCGTCTAACCTCGTGGCCAAGAGCTACACTCAAGCGACACGCGTCTTGCGACAGCGACTACGAAGAAAACAAAGAGAGCATGCCACAATTCACCGTGACGTGTCTTCGGAGCGACGAACGGAAACACGTGACACGCGCTCGTTCGCTAGATGCAAGTCGCGTGGCAAGTCGCATCCCCCGAGACCATGAACGGGCCCTAATGGATGACCACACTCAGGTCGAGGAATTAAATTGACTTAGCACATACTTTGGCTTAAATATGTTCCCCTCTCTATCTTGCACTTGTTGTTTGACAGTTGTACAACTGTGACAAGACTACTGTTTAGCCAAAGCACAAGTACCTAACGTCTAATAATATCAGTTTCAGTGTTTTAGTAGCTGCGTCCGAGCATCAAGCTAAGGTAGGAAGTGTAAGTGGCCAAAAAAATACGTTTTCATTTCTCATGCTCTAAAAGCTCGTCTTTATGTTGTGCGTAGGCGTAGGCGACATAAAGTCGCTTTTTATGTTCTAGTGCATAAAGTATTTTTTTTTTCTAAGACTAAGATAATCAGGCCCAACAGCCAGACGCACAATAAAACTTCGCAGATTAAAGTCGTTGTTTATTTCATTTGCTTTAATTTATACCACTTCCGTGTTTTCTATCGATATTAATTGCATAAAATCAGATAAAATAGTTGTCATTTATTATTTAAAAACGCAAAGAAACGTTTTTATGACTCGGCAGTATGAAGTACCCAAGTCGAATGACACATGTTGAAAATTAAAAAAAACTTAAAAAGTTTCATGGCGGGAATTAGCTATACTCTTCTTCAGTTTTGCAACATTTTTAATTAATTATGTACTTTATGCCTGTTTCATTTTCTCGCAATCGAAGTGAAAAGCAGAGTGTATAACTCGGGCATAAACGAGCAATTTTACCGCTGGACTTAAATATCCATATATATAGAAACGTCTCGGGGTAAAATGGCTTCTTTAATGCACTAGTTGTACAATCTACTATTTTATGCAGCTAAAAGGCATTTTTTTAGATTTGAAAAACTTGTCGCAACCAGATGTCCAGTTTTTACGGGGAAATAAATAAAAGCGACTACTTGCACTAGCTTCGTTTGAACTACGAGTGATTGAATAAAAAATTTGCCACCGCCAGCCGCAGAGTTGCCTAGACGTGCCATACCTCACATTCCATTTTCAAATAAAAATACCTTTTTACGTCAAAGGGTACACATTCGAAGTCGATCTGACAGTTGTGAACCGCAAGCCTCTATTGCGATTCGAATTTTGAAGTCAGTACACATGATTTTAAAGTCGTATGCTTTTGATATGTATTTAAATATGCCTTGGGATTTGTTACTACGTAATATATTTTAGATATAGTGTTACACAAGGTTTTAGTTTGAATTCTGTTTTATTTATTTTATATTTGCATTTAAATAAACTTCCCTCCTACTGAGAGGAGGCCTGTGTGGCAATGGGAACACTATAGGCTGATTATGTATTTAAATAAAGGGTATAGGTAGGTGTCGCGGGAAAAGAATTCCAGGAAGGATTAGGTCCTAGGCCTTTGCCTGGGCAAAGGGGTCTTCCTAAGCTGTCCCACTACTGGCAGTGAAAAAAAAATTACAATTTGCACCTTAAAAATAACTTGGTGGCTCGAAGATTTATAGTCCCGCCTCTTAAGCACTGGCTTAATACCACAGACATGTACTAATGAGATTTTTTCTGAGGCTTGCAGACAATAAAAATCGTCGTCAGGAAATCTGGTTCGGATAGCCCGAATATTTGAGATTCCTAACTTGTAGTGAGAAAGATTGATCATCAATGCTAGTTTTTCCAATGTGAGAAGAGGTTTTTGGAATTTGTCTTTTACTTACACATTATAATGCTCTCATTTAATTTTATTAATTTTACATTGCCATTTATATTTTTACTTTCATAATGCTTAGTTTTTAAATGGTAAAAATGATGTAAGATAGTAGGTACAAACGCCAGCACATGAACCTACTACAATCTGTCAAATTTCTTTAATAGATTTTCAACTTTATCACTAAAGCATAAGGTTCAAAGTTGATTGGGATAATTTGACAGTTTCGTGTAGCTTGATGTGCAGGCGTCTGTACTTATCATAGTAATCTTAGTATCGATAGTGTTTCTCTTTTTTTTTACTTAACCTAGACTGTCCTACTACTGAGCAAAGGTCTCCCCCAAATCCTTCCAAGCATCCATTTAGAGAGCCACCTCGATCCAACCCTTGCAATACGAGTCTAGGTCCTCTCGCCACCTCTTCCTGGGCCGGCCTCGGTGGCTCTGTCCATCCCCAGGCACCCACCGTATGGAGACTCTTGCCCAGCGGTCACTGTGCAAGCGGCCGACGTGACCTGCCCAATCCCATTTCAGCTTGGCAGTATTTTTACCTACGTCTAGAATCCCCGTTTTGGAACGCAGCGTGAGGTTTCGTATTCTGTCAGTTCGGTTTAACGCCTAAAATGCTGCACTCCATTTCTCATTGATGACAAATTAATAATCTCTTAGGTATTCGACACTCGGTGACAGCTCGTCAGTGGCCTATATGTCCCGTGCCGAGGACTAGGATTTACACGCCATCATTAATAAACATTTCATAAAAACTCTCACAATCACTTATAATAATTATTAATGTTATTCATCATCGTCATCATCTCCCTAGCCTTTTCCCAACTATGTTGGGGTCAGCTTTCAGTCTGACCGGATGCAGCTGAATACCAGTATTTTTAACCGACTTCAAAAAAGGAGGGTCTGTATTCGACCCGTATGTAAGTATGTAGATATGTATGTATGTATGTCCGCGATTTTCTCAAAAACCAATGAACCGATTTTGATAATTCTTTAATTAATGTGATCTAAATACTTTCAGGAAGGTTTTAGTATACAATACATTAGGTAATTATTCTTATGTACAAAGTTACATGCATAAATGTACTGCATCTCCGGCATTTCTATGATAATTTTGATGATTCTTCATCTTCATTTTTGTCTTCAATTCTTCAATGCACTAGTGTTAATTGAATTTGTGTGGGGTAGGTACAACTAAAAAGTGAAAAATTGATGGTAGGTCGCAGCTTCTGCAACCAAATTTGCGCATACTGCGTGAGGTTCCTTAATTAAGTTTAATGCGGTATTAATTCAAGAACTCTCAGTGGCCGGAACCCTAAATAGAATTTGAAGATAAATAGGTACAAGAACACAGTAAAACACATTTAGCACATACTATACAGTTTCAAAGAATTTTAATGCTAAAGAGATTACAAAAAATTAAACTGCAGCAACACAATAATATAGTTAGTAATTAACGCCATCATTTTGAGCGGTAGAGATGCATCAACGTACAATATTCCGCAGGCATCCATCTTGTTGAATGTCGTTTCAAGTAGACGTCTAATATTCTTGTACAACCTTTTTTCTTCATCTGCAATGATGAGATGTGTAATAATTAGAGGTACATTTTTTTTATATATCTTAACGGCCCATTTTGTGGTAATTACCACCGCCTGTATACCCAACACAACGAAGGTGTATTGCCATATCAGGAAAAGGTCGTATGGGCCTCTCATAACACCGGGACTCATATTCTACAATCCGGGACACAGCAAAGCTGCTTGGCAACAGAAAAAGGGAAGGTGGTGTTACTCAGACCAACTCTTTCACGAAGAACTCTACTAGAATGTTGCAGATGGATGACCAAGTCGGCTGTTTTACAAAACCGTTAGTAGTTTTACAAAATCGCTCTGTAATATAAAACAGCTGAACAACGTTCCGCTTGATTGCCATTGCGCTACGTTTAACAAAACTGTTATCCAAGCTTAGCCATAATGCAGAATGGCTTATCTGCAGCATGGTTGGAACTGTGACCAACAACGCGCGAGGCGAATGGTCGCAGTAACTAAGCTAGGGGCACCCTGAACAATTGTTTAAGGTTAGGTTATAACTGTGACCAAACGCGCAATTTCTAGGAATGACTTTCATAAAACTCTGAAGAACTGTTTTCACTTGAGTTAGGGTAATTTTCACTCATATTACTCGTTTTATTTATTTCTGCTTCAAACGCCATTATTGTTATTATGACACACAAACCCACGAGCGACAAAATTGAGAATTAAAATCTACAATCTGACGCTTCATTTCACGCTGTTTTACATAGACTCTAACGTTGGCCTGCATTGACAGATACAAAACTTTTATGCAATTCTGCGTGATAAAGTTATAAAACAGCTGCGTTTTGTAAAACAGCTGAACGACCTTTAGAATCATCAGGTAATACAAAAGAAGATAATGACAATGTAAAAGCAATAATAATAACATACAGTTGGATCGTAAATACCTGTACAGTTTGAATTCAACAAGACTGCGCATGTATCTTGAACTTTATTCATAGCAATGTAGAATTTTTCAAACTCCACACTCAATATGGTTTCTAACAACAAAGTTTTAACTAGCCATGTGTTTATTATCCATATTACAAATGTAAATTGTATATTCTGAAAACATAAAAAATTTAAAAATGTGTATATGCTTATATTGTTGTATATTAATGTACTATTTATGCAATATTATTATAATCTGCAGTGTCCTGGTTTCTCAAGATATCTATGTTTCCAAATTTTGTCCCTATAAAAATATACATGCACTAGCTGCGCCCCGCGGTTTTACTCGCATAAGTTTCGATCCCGTGAGAATATCTGGATAAAAATTATTGTTAATCCTGGTTATAAACCATCTGTGCGCCAAATTTCATCCAAATCCGTCCAGTAGTTTTAAAAGAGAGACACATCCACTGTAGGCGAAGCACAGTAGTACGAGCTCATATTTATGTTATTGAAACTACTCAATACCCCAAAAAACCAGCACGTTCGAGAAACTATCCTATCGGTAGCACAGGTTCCAACTTGTCCGTTATCGCATTTGTTTCCCACACTCGCAATGCAGCTGCAAAACTACTTCTATTGTGTTGTGAGGCTATGACGCACATGGGATATGTCCACTATAAATCATTGTGAAATAGTTTGAAGGTATAAAAGGGACCGTCTCCGGTCATATCAACGGGCTCAGAGAGAGTAGTCAGATAGGAAACGCCGGCCTCATCAAGCTTAAATAATAATAACCTGATCCAGCCTGTCCCATCTTGCTGCCCTCCCCCAGCGACGCCCTAAGCCGAGGTTCGTACCCCACAGGGGGTGCCCTTAGCGTGTAGTCGCTTAGTATATAAGATATTTGCCCGTGGCTGGAGGCTTTGTTCACAGGATAGTCCGGTTAAGTAGTCACGGCCTCTCAAGGTCAACTACGAGATGCCATATAGGAAAAAAAAAATCATATCAACGGTAGCGAGTTATCCTCCAGTGAATAAACATCTCCAGTCTCCGCCTACTACCGACCGCGTTCCAAGTAAGTGTCAGTACTGACTGACACTTACTTGGAACGCGAAACACAAACACAAACACAAAAAACACAAATTTTGTATACATATACTGATATGTATACAAAATTAGTGTTTTAGTGCGTAAATTGAACCTATTATAACTGATTTACTTGTGTCGTGTCTATGTGTATTGTGTGTAATAATCGTGTGCCTGCATAGACAATAAACTACTGTTTTTACCTCTGACTAGTTTTAATTGACTTCTTCGTCACGGGAACACCATCACCCCTGCCTACATCACCTGACTCCCGTTGTCTTCAACATGCATCGATTATAATATTAAATAGTAGGATTAAACCGGGACATCGGGGGAAATTCAAAGAAAGCGAGTTCAGTGCCGGAATCAAAGGAACCGACCAAATTGAATAAAAGCAACTAAAGTCGGTTAAAGGTTTTTCAATGAATTTGCATACATTCTATAGGAGAATACTCACCTCGTTCTCAAGTGCTGACTGAAGACGAATCAAAGTATTGAAGAAGCAGCTCGTACAGTGATACACGATCTGCAATTATTTTAACTTTGTTATAAGAATTTATAAACCAAATGAGGACAACTACTTTGTAGGTCAATTGTTTCTTACTAACCATTTGTTGAAAAGAAACCTTATAGACCTCATAGCAATCTAATATATGAACAAAGGCTTGATATAATCTGTTACAATAATCCTCTCCGTCCCTATCTCCTAAGCTTTGAAAATTCAAAGTTTGAATATTCCAAAGATCAACTTTATTTTTTAACAACGTAATAAGTCTGGTAGCATACACAATATTTGTATCAAAACTTGATACAATTAAACCACAAAAAATATTGTAATATGGAAGTTGAAGGGTTCCACAAACGGCGATGGTTAAATAAATACTAACACCCAAAATCAAGATGACACTTATCCAATTACCAAAGATGAAATGTTTGAATGTGGTCTTATTGTTAAGAAATCTGTGGATGCACAATAATTTTAAAACAAATGTGACATTCACATTAGTTTGAAAAATAACGTCGAAAAAATTCACAAGGAATCCAATAGAAGTGAAGATAAATACGAAGTAATTGATTCCGTCAACGTCGAACTTAAAATATTCACCAAGATGTCTGCTGAATATCCGGTCATAGAAGCGATAGAAAATAAAAGATATGAACATTATCGTGCCGCACAAAGATATTAGATATGATCGACAATTATTTGGATAAATAAAGTTGTCCCTGATTCTATACTTGGGACAAAAGAAAAGATGTTGCGTTAGATTCAAGGGTAGAAGCATAGACTGGATATCTTTTTCAACGAAGTTGTCTGCTACAAACTCCAAATGACAATTGCGGTTAGTGTTACAACGCATTTTCTTCTTTGTAAACTTCATTTAATTAATCGAAAGAAATTTAGATTACAGGTACGTTATTCTTCAAGAAGAAGTAGACTTGAATTAAAGTTTCACAATGACTCATAACAATGCTTACTTGAACATTAAAGTAATTGAGACACAAATGTTGATACAAATCTAAGTACCTTTCAATCAACTCTAATCTACATATAAGAAGGTATTTAAATGTTTGGTCAATAAAACTAAATAAAACAATCAACTTACATATTTGTGTAATATAAGATCGCTTTATGTTTAACTTTCATTTTTTTTTTAAAGTAAACTGATAAGTTTATAGTAAATTAGTCAAACTTATAGCTTATACTAACACTAACTACTAAGTATAAAGGAATCAATATCAAAATCGATCGTAAAGCACTCTCCAATGCTTCGCATTATGATTCGTGCAAAATAATTGTATTTCTAAAGTGTTTCTACAAGTAACCTATTCATCATACTCGTACTTAATAATTCACAGCTCCAATGGTTTTCTATAAAACATTGGACAATCTCCAACATTGTTTTAGAATAATTCTCTTGTTTTCGATGAGGACGTTATTAATATCGTCTTGCCCAGGTCGATGACGCGTTGTGTTCCATGTGCGCCTCAAAGAGATTGATGGTTAAGAGTTTGATAGGGCCGATGCCTACCAGGGTCGCGGGTTGTTGGAAAGAGTTACCGTGGCCCTGGCACAGGCAACTGAATTAATACGGGTGGGGTTTAGTCAGTAAAAATCTGACACGCTCTCTCGCTCCGCCCAGAGCGGGAGAAGTTATTTGATAATTTCCCACAAAAAAAAACTGCCTACATATCTGATGCTCAGCTTTTAGTACCTATTACGATAAGTCTATTGTATTAATCGATCTGAGGGCCTGGACAAAGTGAAATTCTAGCAGCACTAACGATGATGAAAAAGTCAAAGATGTATGAAGATGACATAACGCTACGAAAAGGGTTATGTCAGACACATTGAATGACGTTGTAGAAATACGAACCGCTTTGAAAACGATTGCCACTTATCAAGTCCCTCAGGGCTCATGTTGAAAATGGCTTGCTGTTTTTTCCAGCCCGTCCCGTCTGATTTTACAATGTCTTCAACAAAGCCATCTAACAGGACTCCATATAGGGTTATTTTGGCCTACAGTTCATCGCGTATGTAGAAAATACGGCAGTTTGTAATTCTGTATATATGGTTCCATTAAAGAATTTTGTTATTGTGTAACTTGTTTTTATATTCTCTGGTACTGTTGCAATAATGGTAAGACTTAAAAAAAAAAAAAACTATAAAGTGATAAATATCTTTAATTTCGGAAGTCGGTGTCGTTGGTTTCGCACTTTCGTTTTTTGACACCGACTTCCGAAATTAAAGTTATTATCACTTTCACTTTTTTTT
This sequence comes from Hydraecia micacea, assembly GCA_914767645.1. Lineage (NCBI taxonomy): Eukaryota > Metazoa > Arthropoda > Insecta > Lepidoptera > Noctuidae > Hydraecia > Hydraecia micacea. The sequence continues at coordinate 13,243,949 of OU611796.1, forward strand.
TAAGTCTTTTCATTCACAATTATCACTTTTTTTAAGTCGGTTGTTTTTCTTGTAAAAAAGTTTTTATTTTTCACTTTTTCGTTGTAACTACTCCACACAAATTCAAATAACACTATTGCATTGAAGAATTGAAGACGCCGACTAGAAGAATCATAAAAATTCGCATAGAAATGCCGGAGATTCAGTACATTTATGCGTACAACATCGTACATAAGAATAATTACCTAATGTATTATATACTTAAACCTTTGTGAAAGTATTTAGATCACATTAGTGACAGAATGATCAAAATTGAATCATAACTTTTTGAGAAAATCTCGTACATACAAACATACATAAATACGGGTCGAACACAGAACCTCTTTTTTGAAGTCGATTAAAAATGACATCTTATTAATTAAAGATAAATTTAATGCAGTAGTAATTTTAAGAATTCCCAGTGGTCGGAATCCTAAATATAATTTGAAGATATAAGGTACAAAAACACAGTAAAACACATTTAGCACATACTATACAATTTCAAAGAATTTTAATGCTAGAGATTACAAAAAATAAAACTGCAGCAACACAATAGTATAGTTAGTAATTAACGCCATCATCTTGAGCGGTAGAGTTGCATCAACGTAAAAAATTCCGCAGGCATCCATCTTGTCGAATTTCGTTTCAAGTAGGCGTCTAATATTCTTGTACAACCTTTTTTCTTCATCTGCAATGATGAGAGGTGTAATAATTACAGGTACATTATTTTGAATTAGTAAAAACGGCCCATTTTGTGACAATTACCACCGCCTGTATACCCAAGACAACGAAGGTGTATTGCCATATCAGAAAAAAGTCTTATGGGCCTGTCATAACACCGGGACTCATATTCTTCCATCCGGGACACAGCAACGCTGCTTGACAACAGAAAATGGAAAGGTGGTGTTAATTCCTCAGACCAACTCTTTCACGAAGAACTCTACTAGAATTTTTCAGATGGATGACCAAGTCGACTGTTTTAGAAAACCGCTCTGTTATATAAAACAGCTGAGCAACGTTCCACTTGATTGCCATTGCGCTACGTTTAACAAAACTGTTACCCAAGTTTAGCCATAATGCAGAAAGGCTTATCTGGAGCATGGTTGGAACTGTGACCAAGAACGCGCGAGCCGAATTGCTCGCAGTAACTAAGCTAGGGGCACCCTGAACAATTGTTTAAGGTTAGGTTATAACTGTGACCAAACGCGCGCGAGCCTAGCGAGTAGTATATTTTTAGTAGTATTTCTAGGAATGACTTTCATAAAACTCTGTTGAACTGTTTTCACTTGAGTTAGGGTAATTTTCACTCATATTACTCGTTTTATTTATTTCTGCATCAAACGCCATTATTGTTATTATGACACACAAAGTCACGAGCGACAAAATTAAGAATTAAAATCTACAATCTGCCGCTTCATTTCACGCATTTTTACATGTACCAACGTTAGAGTCTTCTAACGTTGGCCTGCATTGACAGATACAAAACTTTTATGCAATTCTGCGTGATAAAGTTACAAAACAGCTGCGTTTTTCAAAACAGCTGAACGACGTTTAGCGGTTTCTCAAAATTGGGGTTATGTAAAACAGCTTAATCTGCGATAGTTACATCACACAATCAATCATCAGGCAATACCAAAGAAGTAATGACAATATAAAAGCAATAATAATACATATAGTTGGATCGTAAATACCTGTACAGTTTGAATTCAAGACTGCGCATGTATCTTGAACTTTATTCACAGCAATATAGAATTTTTCAAACTCCACGCTCAATATGGTTTCGAACAACAAAGTTTTAACTAGCCATGTGTTTATTATCCATATTACGAATGTAAAATGTAAATTCTGAATAATTATAATAATAATAATAATTCTGAATTTCCACAGCACAGAAAAGTTAACCACACGAATCTTGATTCCTGCTCAGGTTGACTCTGAAGTGCCGTGTTTGACTGATGCGGTGAACGCCTGGAAGATGGCTTGCCCGGACACGGTACAGCCCGAAAACCCGTCTTCCCAGAGACAGTGGGATGAGCCGCTTTGCAGGTTGGTACGGAATAAACTTATTAATACGTCCACCAATACTGCTGAGCGTGCCCGCCTGCTGGCTGTAGGTGAATGGGAGTCAGGCCTTTGGCTTCAGGCGCTACCGTCACCTAACATAGGCACTATGCTGGGTGACACCACATTCCGGCTCGCTACATGTTTGCGTCTGGGCGCTCCTTGCGGAGCTCCACATCGCTGTCAATGTGGTGAAGCAGTCGACTGCCTCGGACACCATGGCCTATCCTGCAGCAAGAGCGCTGGTCGGATGGCACGGCACGCCAGCATTAACGACATCATCCGTCGGGCTCTTGTCACCGCCGGGGTGCCAGCTGTTTTAGAACCCAATGGCTTGGCACGTGACGATGGGAAGAGGCCAGATGGAATGACAATAATGCCTTGGAAGTTAGGTAGGCCTTTGGTGTGGGATGCAACTTGTGTCGACACCCTCGCGCCATCCCATCTTCCTAGCACGGCGGGCTGTGCTGGGGCGGCTGCTGCAGGAGCAGAAAACCTCAAACGGCGCAAATATAACAACCTTTTTGGGAGTTATATGTTTGAGCCGTTTGGGGTTGAAACTCTAGGGCCTTGGGGCCCGAGTGCTCATCGAATGTTTCGAGACATCGCCAAGCGGTTGGTTGACTCTACACGTGACCAGAGGGCTGGCCTATTTTTAGCCCAAAGAATAAGCATTGCCATCCAACGTGGTAATGCTGCCAGCCTTTTGGGCACTTATCCCATTGACAGCGATGCGGACGAATTTTTTGATGCCCTATGAGCTCTTGTCTTTTTTTTTTTTTTTTTTTTTTCCCTTTTTTTTTATACACTTGTATATAATATATATATTTTAGATTGTAAAATACTTCCTATAGATCATTATATTAATAAATTACCAATATAATAAATATTAATAAAACATAAAAAAAAAAAAAAAAAAAAAAAAAATTCTGAAAACATAAAAAATAAAAATATATATATATATGTTTATATTATTGTATATTATTATGTGCTATTTATGCTATAATTATTATTATAGTCTGCAGTGTCATGGTTTCTCAAGAAATCTTTGTTTCCAAATGTTGTCCCTCAACGTTAAAAATATACATGCACTAGCTGCGCCCTGCGGTTTCACTCGCATAAGTTTCGATCCCTTGAGAATATCTGGAAATAATTGTTGTTAATCCTGGTTATAAACCATCTGTGCGCCAAATTTCATCCGAATATGTTCAGTAGTTTTTGCGTGAAAGAGTCACATACATCCATTGTAGGCGAAGCACAGTAGTACGAGCTCATATTTATGTTATTGAAACTTCTCAATACCCCAAAGAACCAGAACGTTCGAGAAACTATCCTATCGGTAGCACAGGTTCCAATTTGTCCGTTATCGCCTTTGTTTCCCACACTCGCAATGCAGCTGTAAAATTACTTCTATTGTGTTGTGAGGCTATGACGCACATGGGATTTTTCCACTATTTAAAATCATTGTGAAATAGTTTGAAGGTATAAAAGGGACCGTCTCCGTTCATATCAACCAGCCCGCGCCGCAGCTGAGCCAGTAGATTTAAATTCCCGACCGTGACCTCTGAGTTTGTTTCGGCGTTTCTTCTCAGAGTAGTCAGTTAGGAAACGCCGGCCTCATCAAGCTTAAATAATAAGAACCTGATCCAGCCTGTCCCATCTTGCTGCCCTCCCCCAGCGACGCCCTAAGCCGAGGTTCGTACCCCACAGGGGGTGCCCTTAGCGTGTAGTCGCTTAGTATATAAGATATTTGCCCCTGGCTGGAGGCTTTGAGTTTACTTAAGGCAGCCACAGGATAGTCCGGTTAAGTAGTCACGACCTCTCAAGGTCAACTACGAGATGCCATAGTCGAAAAAAGAAAAAAAAAAAAATCATATCAACGGTAGCGAGTTATCCTCCAGTGAATAAACATCTCCAGTCTCCGCCTACTACCGACCGCGTTCCAAATAAGTGTTAGTCAGTATAAGTATACAAAGTTAGTGTTTTAGTACGTAAGTTGAACCTATTATAAGGGCCTACGCAGACCGGGACGGCATGGCAAGGGATTTAAATTTTTACTAATGGACATTCAACCGTACTGTTACAGAAATACGACATAAATTGCTATGCTTTAAAATGATGCCGTGGCATTGAAAGGGATTTTATCGCACGGCATTAAAAGACGCGCCACAGGCTCCCGTGGCGGGATGCCGTGGCATACTGCGGTAGGCAACGGCATGCCACGGGCTCCGGCGCTCGTAGTGATATACTGCGGGGTGCGGCGCCGGGGGTAGAGAAGCGGGGAATGCACACCATTGACCATCCATTTGCGAGGCGTGCTTTGTCGTGCCGCAGCACGCCGTGGCATGCCGTGGCAAAGTGCTGGATGCCGCGGTACCTAAGCGGCCAGTGTGCGCTGACTCACGGCAAAATCCCTTGCCATGCCGTCCCGGTCTGCGTAGGCCTTAACTGATTTACCTGTGTCGTGTCTATGTGTATTCTGTGTAATAATCATGTGCCCGCATAGACAATAAACTACTGTTTTTACCTCTGACTAGTTTTAATTCACTTCTTCATCACGGGAACACCATCACCCCTGCCTACATCACCTGACTCCCGATGTCTTCAACATCCATCGTTTATAATATTAAATAGTAGGATTAAACCGGGACATCGGGCAAATTCAAAGAAAGCGAGTTCAGTGCCGGAATCAAAGGAACCGACCAAATTGAATAAAAGCAACCAAAGCCGTTTAATAGTAGATTATACAACAAGTGAAAAAAAGGCATTTAATTCGAGGGGGGGGGGGGGAGGGAGTTTATATGTTATCTTAAATTAAACAACATAAATACTTAGTATAATACATATAAACTATAATAATATGTACATTTATATAAAAAATAAGTAAAATAATCATTTATATTATTAGATTTTCCAATGACTTAAAACAACCACGATAACAGATAGAAAAGAACCTAAATTGGCGGGATATTTTTTATTTTATTTAATTTTATAGCTCTATGGAATAGCTGATAATACTAAACTAATAACTAATACTGGTATTCAGCTGCATCCTGTTAGACTGGAAGCCGACCCCAACATAGTTGGGAAAAGGCTAGGCAGATGATGATGAGCTCTATGGAATAGCTCCATATAGCCAGCCAGTGCGTACTTTCAGCGCGTTTTATTTATTTTTGTTCATATTTCGTATATTCGTGCTTGTTCCAATTTCAAAATGTTTTTATTCACTCAGTGACTAAAAGAGAGTTTTATTTACTGTTATCGATTCATAAATAGTAGATTATACAACAAGTGAAAAAAAAGGGAATTTAATTCGAGGGACTAAGTTGGATCCCGAGAGCAGCGAAGGATTCTAGAATAGAATCCCGAGCGTAGCGAGGTATTCTAGATGAGAATCCTGAGCGGAGCGAGGGATACAAGGACCGAGATGAATTATTTTTTTCACGAGTTGTGTACTCTACTTTTTACTATTGACTGCGAGAAAATAAATACACACATCAAAAGTGTCTAGGGATCAAGCATTTTTATGCGGATTTCTTGAGATTGAGATGTGGCTTTGTAATAAATTTATGATTTTATAAATTTATATGGATCCTTTTTGGTGCATTTCATAATTTGAATCAGGAACTGTGAATCAAATTCGAGTAAAAGATGAAAATCAGCTGTCAATATTTTCCCTATAAAAACATACAACGCATTGAAGACATTATTAGTGCTACTGTTTCCCTACTACTGATTAAAACCAACGTTATTATGGAGCGGCGACGTCATTTAAGCAGGGAAGAAATGCTCAGAGCCGTGGGAATGATAGAAGCTGGTTCCCGGCAACGTACTGTGGCTTTAGCTCTGAATACAAGTCAGAGTGTTATCAGTCGACTTTGGACACGACGTTACCGAAGCACTGGTACCGTGGCTGAGCGCCATGGAGGACGGTATCGCTGCACCACACGGAGACAAGACCGATACATTCAAATCTTAACTCGAAGAGCTCCAACAATAACCGCCATGATGTTAGCCGTGAGGCTTCATCACTCTTCAGGGAACTTAATTAGCGACCAAACAGTCAGAAACCGCTTGCATGAAGTGAACCTTCATTCCCGAAGACCGCTACGGGTACCACCTATAGCAATGCACAATCGTAGGATTCGATATCAATGGGCTCTTGAACACAGAAATTGGGCAGAAGAACAATGGCGTTTCGTGTGCTTTTCTGATGAGTCTCGTTTTGGTATGAGACCGGATACAAGACGTATACGACACTGGAGAACCCCTGGACGCCAACAGCGATTAAAATCCTGCCAGGAAGTCCATCCTTATAGTGGTGGAACCATCATGGTATGGGCGGGTATTTGGATCGGCGGAAGAACTGAGTTGATTTGGATCAGAGGCAACCTCAACGCTCAAATTTATGCTGAGACGATTGTATCAGACGTCATCGTTCCTCTACAAGTGCAAATCGGTCCCTTATTTCAGTTAATGCATGATAATGCACGACCGCACACCGCAAGAGTTGTAAGACAGACTCTCGCCGCAGCTAACATCAATGTCCTGCCCTGGCCTGCTCAGTCGCCAGACTTGAACCCGATTGAGCATGCATGGGATATGCTACAGAGAAGAGCTCTGCCGAATATGGAGGGTATCCAAGACCTTTTTTTGTTGTTGCAACGAACATGGGCTGCCATTCCACAGCGTGATTTGGATGAACTCATTTTGAGTATGCCAAACCGATGTTCTTGTGTTGTTAGTGTTCGCGGTAGAAACACGGATTATTAATTGTTTAAGTTACCCAATAAAATTTTAAAGAAAACTGTTATTTCAGTCTTTTTTTCGAACTTTTGTGTTAGTGATTCAAATGTCAAAAATCCCTTTATTAGGAAAATGGCAAATTTCTTTATTAATGCAAAGGTGACTTGGTTTATCGTTACTGTGACAAACGAAAACACTTTATTTGATGAATCCTTAAAGAAAATTTTAATTAATATCAATCAGGAGAAAAGTTATTGCAAAAATATATGTTGATCCCTAGACACTTTTGATGTGTGTAGTAGTGTAGTATTTATCACATTTTATTTTATGAATTTTTTAAGAAGAAGTAGACTTGAATTAAATGGAGTTTCACGATAACTCATAATAATGCTTACTTGAACATTAACGTAATTGAGACACAAATGTTGATACAAATCTAAGTACCTTTTAATCAACTCTAATCTACATCTAAGAAGGTATTTAAGTGTTTGGTCAATAAAACTTAATAAAACAACTAACCTACATATTTGTGTAATATAAGATCGCTTTATGTTTAACTTTCATTTTTGTTAACAGTAGTATCAGCTTATAGTAAATTAGTCAAACTTATAGCTTATACTAACACTAACTACTAAGTTTAAAGGAATCAATATCAAAATCGATCGCACTTTGTAACGCTTCGCATTATGATTCGTGCAAAATAATTGTATTTCTAAAGTGTTTCTACAAGTAACTTATTTATCATACTTAAAAATTCACAGCTCTTATATCTTATTTTTTGTAATATCTTTATTATCCACTAATTTGCATGCTATATTAAGGCAGAATGTACATGGATTCTATTACATAATTTAACAACTTATTTTTATGTACCTACATTCTAAGCAAATAAAGACCTATTCTATTCTATTCTATTCTATGGTTTTCTATAAAACATTGGAAAATTTTCTATTATTGTGTTAGAAAAAATCTCTTGTTTCTATGTTTTCGATGAGGTCGTTATTAATATCGTCCTGCCCTGGTCGATGGCGCGTTGTGTTCCACGCGCGCCTCACAGAGATTGATAGGCCACGCTAGGGCCGATGCCTGCCAGGGTCACGGGTTGTTCGAAAGAGTTACCGTGGCCCTGGCACAGGCAACTGAATTAATACGGGTGGGGTTTAGTCAGTAAAAGTATGACACCCCTCTCCCTCCGCCCAGAGCGGGAGAAGTTATTTGATAATTTCCCACAAAAAAAAACTGCATTTATACCTAATGCTCAGTTGTAGTACCTATTACGATAGGTCTTTTGTATTAATTGGTCTGAGGGCCTGGAAGAAGTGAAATTCTATCAGCACTAACGATGATGAAAAAGTCAAAAATGTATGGGGATGACATAACGCTACGAAAAGGGTTATGTCAGATCCATTGAATGACGTTGTAGAAATACGAAACGCTTTGATAACGATTGCCACTTATCAAGTCCCTCAAGGCTAATGTTGAAAATGGCTTGCTGTTTATTTCCAGCCCGTCCCGTCTGATTTTACATTGTCGACCGCAAAGCCATCTAACAGGACTCCATATAGGGTTATTTTAGCCTACAGTTCATCGCGTATGTAGAAAATACGGCAGTTTGCAATTCTGCAATTATGGTTCCATTAAAGAATTTTGTTATTGTGTATCTTGTTTTTATATTCTCTGATACTGTTGCGATAATGGTAAGAGGCTCGTAGTTAAATAACAGGAAACTGTCATTCATGTTTTGGCCGAGGTCAGGAGGACTATGAGCATTAGGTAGGGTAGACAGGGGTCTGTCTACCCTACCTAATGCTCATAGTCCTCCTGACCCGGTATGAGTAATGTCTGAAAAGATTGACAATGATAAATACTAAAATTACATCTTATTAATTAAAGATCGAGTGGCGATCAGAACTGGAATTGAGGAACCCTACTGGTTTTATTTTGTTGTATTATGTCTTCTGGTAATTTCTTGTATATTTTTATTGACATTGAATATGGACTAGATGAATGTAGTTTAAGGCGGGAGGGGGGCAAGTTTAGTCTATTTTTATGGCGTAAAGAATACTTTTTTTGTATGTCTCCCCGTGTGCTGTAAGAATCTGGATATTTACGGACTAGTTTACATAATTCTAAGATATAAATACCAACTAAGGTGAGGATCTTGTGTTTCTGAATTAAGGCTTGCAACTATCTGTCGGTACCTCTGTCAGCGTGACCCCGGTATGACCCCGCGTCCTAACAAAAGCGGTAATGGACGTGAATACGCGATCGTCGCGTTCCATATATCACTCATTTGTTTTCGCCCTCTGTCGGCGCGACAACGGGTTCGTATTCGCCGAACAATATGAACCCATCGGTCTCGGGTTTACGCGACGTTCACGTTATACTCGCGCTTGTAAAAAAATCGCAACACCACCAGCCGGATGGTAGGTCGGAGCTTCTGCAACCAAAGTTGCGCATACTGCGTGAGGTTCTTTAATTAAGTTTAATGCAGTATTAATTAAAGAATTCCCAGTGGTCTGAAACCTAAATAGAATTTGATGATATATAGGTACAAAACACAGTAAAACACATTTAGTACATACTATAAAATTTCAAAGAATTTTAATGCTATAGAGATTACAAAAAATGAAACTGCAGCAACACAATAGTATAGTTAGTAATTAACGCCATCATCTTGAGCGGTAGAGTTGCATCAACGCAAAAAATTCCGCAGGCATCCATCTTGTCGAATTTCGTTTCAAGTAGGCGGCTAATGTTCTTGTACAACCTTTTTTCTTCATCTGCAATGATGAGAGGTGTAATAATTACAGGTATATTATTTTTAATTAATAAAAACGGCCCATTTTGTGGTAATTACCACCGCCTGTATACCCAACACAACGAAGGTGTATTGCCATATCACAAAAAAGTCTTATGTGCCTGTCATATTACCGGAACCCATATTTTTCCATCCGGGACACAGCAACGCTGCTTGGCAAAAGAAAATGGGAAGGTGGTTTTAATCACATAGACCAGCTCTTTCACGAAGAACTCTAATAGAATGTTGCAGATGGATGACCAAGTCGGGTGTTTTACAAAACCATTAGTTGTTTTACAAAACCGATCTGTTATATAAAACAGCTGAACAACGTTCCGCTTGATTGGCATTACGCTACGTTTAACAAAATGTTACCCAAGTTTAGACATAATGCAGAATGGCTTATCTGCAGCATGGTTGGAACTGTGACCAAGAACGCGCGAGCTAAATTGGTCGCAGAAACTAAGCTAGGGGAACCCTGAACAATTGGTTTAGGTTAGGATATAACTGTGACCAAACGCGCGCGAGCCTATTTTTAGTAGTATTTCTAGGACTGACTTTCATAAAACTCTGTTGAACTGTTTTCACTTGAGTTAAGTTAGGTTTGGATTCGGGAAACCGCTTAACGTCGTTCAGCTGTTTCACATAACAGCTCCGTTTTTCAAAACAGCTGAACGATGTTTAGCGGTTTCTCATAATTGGGGTTATGTAAAATAGCTTACTAAACAATTCAATCCCAAAGAAATTATTGACAATATAAAAGCAATAACAATACATTTGGATCGTAAATACCTGTACAGTTTGGATTCAGCAAGACTGCGCATGTATCTTGAACTGTATTCACAGCAATGTAGAATTTTTCAAACTCCACGCTCAATATGGTTTCTAACAACAAAGTCTTAGCTATCCACATGTTGCATATCCATATTAAGAATGTAAAATGTATATCCTGAAAAATTTTTTTTTTTGTATATATGCTTATGTTCATCATCATCATGGTTTCTGAAGATATCTATGATTCCAAATTTTGTACAGTCAACAGCAAAAGTTACTTTTGAAGTCAAAACTGATCAAGAATATATGGCAGCTGTACTAGTAGTAAATGTTTGGTATAATTTACAATCACATACTTTTGAATCACTTCGACGCCACACAGTTCTGACGCGAACTCCGTTCATTACTATTGAATTTCTGATTTTCATCATCTACTTTTGCTGTTGACTGTATCCTATCGTAAAATATATACGGGCATTAAACTGAACTCGCTTTCTTTGAATTTCGCGATGTCCCGCGAAATTCAAAGAAAGCGAGTTCAGTGCCAGAATCAAAGGAACCGACCAAATTGAATAAAAGCAGCCAAAGTCGTTTAAAGGTCTTTCAAAGAATTTGCTAAAATTCTGTTGGAGATTACTCACATTGTTGTCAAGTGCTGTCTGAACATAAAACAATGCGTTGAAGAAGGAGCTCGTCCAGTAATACACGATCTGCAATTATTTTAACTTTGTTATAAGAATTTGTAAACCAACTGAGGACAACTACTTTGTAGGTCAATTGTTTCTTACTAACCATTGGTTGAAAAGAAACCTTACTGGCATCGTAGCAATCTAATATATGAACAAAGGCTTGATATAATCTGTTACAATAATCCTCTCCGTCCCTATCTCCTAAGCTTTGAAAATTCAAAGTTTGAATATTCCAAAGATAAACTTTATTTTTCAACAATTTCATAAGTCTGATAGCATACACAATATTTGTATCAAAAATTGATACAATTAAACCACATACAATATTATGAAATGGAAGTTTGAGGACTCTACAAGTGACAAAAGTAAAATTAATATTAACAACCAAAATCGAGATGACACTTATCCAATTACCAACGATGAAATGTTTGAATGTGGTCGTATTATTAAGAAATCTGTGGATACACAATAATTTTAAAACAAATGTGACATTCACATTAGTTTGAAAAAAAACGGCGAAAAAATTCACAACGAATCCAATAGAAGTAAGGATAAAATCGCAGTAATTCTTGCCGTCAACGTCGAACTTATAATATTCACCAAGATGTCTGCTGAATATCCGGTGATAGAAGCGATAGAAAATAAAAGATATGAACATTATCGTGCCGCACAAAGATATTAAACGCGATCGACAATTATTTGGATAAATAAAGTTGTCCCTAATTCTATACTTGGGACAAAAGAAAAGATGTTGCGTTAGGTTCAAGGGTAGAAGCATAGACTGGATATCTTTGTCAACGAAGTTGTCTACTACAAACTCCAAATGACAATTGCGGTCAGTGTTACAACGCATTTTCTCTTTTGTAAGCTTCATTTAAATAATCGAAAGAAATTTAGATTACAGGCACGTTATTCTTCAAGAAGAAGTAGACTTGAATTAAATGGAGTTTCACGATAACTCATAACAATGCTTACTTGAACATTAACGTAATTGAGACACAAATGTTGATACAAATCTAAGTACCTTTTAATCAACTCTAATCTACATCTAAGAAGGTATTTAAGTGTTTGGTCAATAAAACTTAATAAAACAACTAACCTACATATTTGTGTAATATAAGATCGCTTTATGTTTAACTTTCATTTTTGTTAACAGTAGTATCAGTTTATAGTAAATTAGTCAAACTTATAGCTTATACTAACACTAACTACTAAGTTTAAAGGAATCAATATCAAAATCGATCGCACTTTGTAACGCTTTGCATTATGATTCGTGCAAAATAATTGTATTTCTAAAGTGTTTCTACAAGTAACTTATTTATCATACTTAAAAATTCACAGCTCTTATGGTTTTCTATAAAACATTGGACAATCTCCAATATTGTTTTAGTAAAAATCTCCTGTTTCTATGTTTTCGATGAGGTCGTTATTAATATCGTCCTGCCCTGGTCGATGGCGCGTTGTGTTCCACGCGCGCCTCACAGAGATTGATAGGCCACGCTAGGGCCGATGCCTGCCAGGGTCACGGGTTGTTCGAAAGAGTTACCGTGGCCCTGGCACAGGCAACTGAATTAATACGGGTGGGGTTTAGTCAGTAAAAGTATGACACCCCTCTCCCTCCGCCCAGAGCGGGAGAAGTTATTTGATAATTTCCCACAAAAAAAAACTGCATTTATACCTAATGCTCAGTTGTAGTACCTATTACGATAGGTCTTTTGTATTAATTGGTCTGAGGGCCTGGAAGAAGTGAAATTCTATCAGCACTAACGATGATGAAAAAGTCAAAAATGTATGGGGATGACATAACGCTACGAAAAGGGTTATGTCAGATCCATTGAATGACGTTGTAGAAATACGAAACGCTTTGATAACGATTGCCACTTATCAAGTCCCTCAAGGCTAATGTTGAAAATGGCTTGCTGTTTATTTCCAGCCCGTCCCGTCTGATTTTACATTGTCGACCGCAAAGCCATCTAACAGGACTCCATATAGGGTTATTTTAGCCTACAGTTCATCGCGTATGTAGAAAATACGGCAGTTTGCAATTCTGCAATTATGGTTCCATTAAAGAATTTTGTTATTGTGTATCTTGTTTTTATATTCTCTGATACTGTTGCGATAATGGTAAGAGGCTCGTAGTTAAATAACAGGAAACTGTCATTCATGTTTTGGCCGAGGTCAGGAGGACTATGAGCATTAGGTAGGGTAGACAGGGGTCTGTCTACCCTACCTAATGCTCATAGTCCTCCTGACCCGGTATGAGTAATGTCTGAAAAGATTGACAATGATAAATACTAAAATTACATCTTATTAATTAAAGATCGAGTGGCGATCAGAACTGGAATTGAGGAACAGAGGAAGTATCAGTTATCTGGTTACGAGATGGGCAGACGACATTGTTGTCATCGCGGGAAGAATCTTTATGTGGCTGTTACAGGAGCGTGGGGATTATCACAAGCAAAGAGAGTCCTTTGCCCAGAAGTGGGTAAAGTCGCGAACAATTTCTCATGATCACCTCAAATCATATCAAATCTCAAATCTCAAATTGTTTATTGCAATCCATAATGTACAATTACAGGTGGTAAATAAAAAATAATTGAAACAATTATGGACCCTGTCGGGCACAGCAAATTTTTAAATAAGTAGAGACAGGAAGAGCGCTTTATTAACTTTCCTTGTGGTAAAGTTAGAATTATTTTCTATCCTATTACCTATGTATTTATATTTCCATTCATTCACTTTTTCTATTTATATTTTATATACTTACAGGTCTATCTATTTATTAATTATTTATTTAATTATATTTTATATTGCTCATTTCTCAAGTATTATGAAATAATTTGTTTTTGCTATTTTACTTATTAATTTATATCTGTTATTCATAATTATGTATTATTATTATTAAATTTATCTATTAAAATTACTTTATGTCCTATTATCTATGTATTTATATTTCCATTTATTTAGTTATTCTATTAATTTTTTATATGCTGGTCTATCTATTAATTTATTATTTATTTAATTATATTTTACTCGCTTAATAATTGTTCATTGTTATTATAGTAATATTATTATTAAGTATTATAGTATAATTTATTTAAAATAATGTCTGTTATTATTGAATTTATCCATTAGATATTCTTGTACTGTGTAATAGCTTTTCTTAATGAGGTATTGCTTTAGTTTATTTAAAAATATACTGGTTTTATTTTGTTGTATTATGTCTTCTGGTAATTTCTTGTATATTTTTATTGACATTGAATATGGACTAGATGAATGTAGTTTAAGGCGGGAGGGGGGCAAGTTTAGTCTATTTTTATGGCGTAAAGAATACTTTTTTTGTATGTCTCCCCGTGTGCTGTAAGAATCTGGATATTTACGGACTAGTTTACATAATTCTAAGATATAAATACCAACTAAGGTGAGGATCTTGTGTTTCTGAAAGTAAGGCTTGCAACTATCTGTCGGTACCTCTGTCAGCGTGACCCCGGTATGACCCCGCGTCCTAACAAAAGCGGTAATGGACGTGAATACGCGATCGTCGCGTTCCATATATCACTCATTTGTTTTCGCCCTCTGTCGGCGCGACAACGGGTTCGTATTCGCCGAACAATATGAACCCATCGGTCTCGGGTTTACGCGACGTTCACGTTATACTCGCGCTTGTAAAAAAATCGCAACACCACCAGCCGGATGGTAGGTCGGAGCTTCTGCAACCAAAGTTGCGCATACTGCGTGAGGTTCTTTAATTAAGTTTAATGCAGTATTAATTAAAGAATTCCCAGTGGTCTGAAACCTAAATAGAATTTGATGATATATAGGTACAAAACACAGTAAAACACATTTAGTACATACTATAAAATTTCAAAGAATTTTAATGCTATAGAGATTACAAAAAATGAAACTGCAGCAACACAATAGTATAGTTAGTAATTAACGCCATCATCTTGAGCGGTAGAGTTGCATCAACGCAAAAAATTCCGCAGGCATCCATCTTGTCGAATTTCGTTTCAAGTAGGCGGCTAATGTTCTTGTACAACCTTTTTTCTTCATCTGCAATGATGAGAGGTGTAATAATTACAGGTATATTATTTTTAATTAATAAAAACGGCCCATTTTGTGGTAATTACCACCGCCTGTATACCCAACACAACGAAGGTGTATTGCCATATCACGAAAAAGTCTTATGTGCCTGTCATATTACCGGAACCCATATTCTTCCATCCGGGACACAGCAACGCTGCTTGGCAACAGAAAATGGGAAGGTAGTTTTAATCACATAGACCAGCTCTTTCACGAAGAACTCTAATAGAATGTTGCAGATGGATGACCAAGTCGGGTGTTTTACAAAACCATTAGTTGTTTTACAAAACCGATCTGTTATATAAAACAGCTGAACAACGTTCCGCTTGATTGGCATTACGCTACGTTTAACAAAATGTTACCCAAGTTTAGACATAATGCAGAATGGCTTATCTGCAGCATGGTTGGAACTGTGACCAAGAACGCGCGAGCTAAATTGGTCGCAGAAACTAAGCTAGGGGAACCCTGAACAATTGGTTTAGGTTAGGATATAACTGTGACCAAACGCGCGCGAGCCTATTTTTAGTAGTATTTCTAGGACTGACTTTCATAAAACTCTGTTGAACTGTTTTCACTTGAGTTAGGTTAGGTTTGGATTCGGGAAACCGCTTAACGTCGTTCAGCTGTTTCACATAACAGCTCCGTTTTTCAAAACAGCTGAACGATGTTTAGCGGTTTCTCATAATTTGGGGTTATGTAAAATAGCTTACTAAACAATTCATCTGCGATAGATACATTACACAGTCAATCATCAGGCAATCCCAAAGAAATTATTGACAATATAAAAGCAATAACAATACATTTGGATCGTAAATACCTGTACAGTTTGGATTCAGCAAGACTGCGCATGTATCTTGAACTGTATTCACAGCAATGTAGAATTTTTCAAACTCCACGCTCAATATGGTTTCTAACAACAAAGTCTTAGCTATCCACATGTTGCATATCCATATTAAGAATGTATAATGTATATCCTGAAATTTTTTTTTTTTTTGTATATTTGCTTATGTTCATCATCATCATCATGGTTTCTGAAGATATCTATGATTCCAAATTTTGTACAGTCAACAGCAAAAGTTACTTTTGAAGTCAAAACTGATCAAGAATATTATGGCAGCTGTACTAGTAGTAAATATTTGGTATAATTTACAATCACATACTTTTGAATCACTTCGACGCCACACAGTTCTGACGCGAACTCCGTTCATTACTATTGAATTTCTGATTTTCATCATCTACTTTTGCTGTTGATTGTATCCTATCGTAAAATATATACGGGCATTAAACTGAACTCGCTTTCTTTGAATTTCGCGATGTCCGAAAGCGAGTTCAGTGCCAGAATCAAAGGAACCGACCAAATTGAATAAAAGCAGCCAAAGTCGTTTAAAGGTCTTTCAAAGAATTTGCTAAAATTCTGTTGGAGATTACTCACATTGTTGTCAAGTGCTGTCTGAACATAAAACAATGCGTTGAAGAAGGAGCTCGTCCAGTAATACACGATCTGCAATTATTTTAACTTTGTTATAAGAATTTGTAAACCAACTGAGGACAACTACTTTGTAGGTCAATTGTTTCTTACTAACCATTGGTTGAAAAGAAACCTTACTGGCATCGTAGCAATCTAATATATGAACAAAGGCTTGATATAATCTGTTACAATAATCCTCTCCGTCCCTATTTCCTAAGCTTTGAAAATTCAAAGTTTGAATATTCCAAAGATAAACTTTATTTTTCAACAATTTAATAAGTCTGATAGCATACACAATATTTGTATCAAAAATTGATACAATTAAACCACATACAATATTATGAAATGGAAGTTTGAGGACTCTACAAATGACGAAATTAAAATTAATATTAACAACCAAAATCGAGATGACACTTATCCAATTACCAACGATGAAATGTTTGAATGTGGTCGTATTATTAAGAAATCTGTGGATACACAATAATTTTAAAACAAATGTGACATTCACATTAGTTTGAAAAAAAACGGCGAAAAAATTCACAAAGAATCCAATAGAAGTAAGGATAAAATCGCAGTAATTCTTGCCGTCAACGTCGAACTTATAATATTCACCAAGATGTCTGCTGAATATCCGGTGATAGAAGCGATAGAAAATAAAAGATATGAACATTATCGTGCCGCACAAAGATATTAAACGCGATCGACAATTATTTGGATAAATAAAGTTGTCCCTAATTCTATACTTGGGACAAAAGAAAAGATGTTGCGTTAGGTTCAAGGGTAGAAGCATAGACTGGACATCTTTGTCAACGAAGTTGTCTACTACAAACTCCAAATGACAATTGCGGTCAGTGTTACAACGCATTTTCTCTTTTGTAAGCTTCATTTAAATAATCGAAAGAAATTTAGATTACAGGCACGTTATTCTTCAAGAAGAAATAGACTTGAATTAAATGGAGTTTCACGATAACTCATAACAATGCTTACTTGAACATTAACGTAATTGAGACACAAATGTTGATACAAATCTAAGTACCTTTTAATCAACTCTAATCTACATCTAAGAAGGTATTTAAGTGTTTGGTCAATAAAACTTAATAAAACAACTAACCTACATATTTGTGTAATATAAGATCGCTTTATGTTTAACTTTCATTTTTGTTAACAGTAGTATCAGTTTATAGTAAATTAGTCAAACTTATAGCTTATACTAACACTAACTACTAAGTTTAAAGGAATCAATATCAAAATCGATCGCACTTTGTAACGCTTCGCATTATGATTCGTGCAAAATAATTGTATTTCTAAAGTGTTTCTACAAGTAACTTATTTATCATACTTAAAAATTCACAGCTCTTATGGTTTTCTATAAAACATTGGACAATCTCCAATATTGTTTTAGTAAAAATCTCCTGTTTCTATGTTTTCGATGAGGTCGTTATTAATATCGTCCTGCCCTGGTCGATGGCGCGTTGTGTTCCACGCGCGCCTCACAGAGATTGATAGGCCCCGATAAGGCCGATGCCTGCCAGGGTCACGGGTTGTTCGAAAGAGTTACCGTGGCCCTGGCACAGGCAACTGAATTAATACGGGTGGGGTTTAGTCAGTAAAAGTATGACACCCCTCTCCCTCCGCCCAGAGCGGGAGAAGTTATTTGATAATTTCCCACAAAAAAAAACTGCATTTATACCTAATGCTCAGTTGTAGTACCTATTACGATAGGTCTTTTGTATTAATTGGTCTGAGGGCCTGGAAGAAGTGAAATTCTATCAGCACTAACGATGATGAAAAAGTCAAAAATGTATGGGGATGACATAACGCTACGAAAAGGGTTATGTCAGATCCATTGAATGACGTTGTAGAAATACGAAACGCTTTGATAACGATTGCCACTTATCAAGTCCCTCAAGGCTAATGTTGAAAATGGCTTGCTGTTTATTTCCAGCCCGTCCCGTCTGATTTTACATTGTCGACCGCAAAGCCATCTAACAGGACTCCATATAGGGTTATTTTAGCCTACAGTTCATCGCGTATGTAGAAAATACGGCAGTTTGCAATTCTGCAATTATGGTTCCATTAAAGAATTTTGTTATTGTGTATCTTGTTTTTATATTCTCTGATACTGTTGCGATAATGGTAAGAGGCTCGTAGTTAAATAACAGGAAACTGTCATTCATGTTTTGGCCGAGGTCAGGAGGACTATGAGCATTAGGTAGGGTAGACAGGGGTCTGTCTACCCTACCTAATGCTCATAGTCCTCCTGACCCGGTATGAGTAATGTCTGAAAAGATTGACAATGATAAATACTAAAATTACATCTTATTAATTAAAGATCGAGTGGCGATCAGAACTGGAATTGAGGAACAGAGGAAGTATCAGTTATCTGGTTACGAGATGGGCAGACGACATTGTTGTCATCGCGGGAAGAATCTTTATGTGGCTGTTACAGGAGCGTGGGGATTATCACAAGCAAAGAGAGTCCTTTGCCCAGAAGTGGGTAAAGTCGCGAACAATTTCTCATGATCACCTCAAATCATATCAAATCTCAAATCTCAAATTGTTTATTGCAATCCATAATGTACAATTACAGGTGGTAAATAAAAAATAATTGAAACAATTATGGACCCTGTCGGGCACAGCAAATTTTTAAATAAGTAGAGACAGGAAGAGCGCTTTATTAACTTTCCTTGTGGTAAAGTTAGAATTATTTTCTATCCTATTACCTATGTATTTATATTTCCATTCATTCACTTTTTCTATTTATATTTTATATACTTACAGGTCTATCTATTTATTAATTATTTATTTAATTATATTTTATATTGCTCATTTCTCAAGTATTATGAAATAATTTGTTTTTGCTATTTTACTTATTAATTTATATCTGTTATTCATAATTATGTATTATTATTATTAAATTTATCTATTAAAATTACTTTATGTCCTATTATCTATGTATTTATATTTCCATTTATTTAGTTATTCTATTAATTTTTTATATGCTGGTCTATCTATTAATTTATTATTTATTTAATTATATTTTACTCGCTTAATAATTGTTCATTGTTATTATAGTAATATTATTATTAAGTATTATAGTATAATTTATTTAAAATAATGTCTGTTATTATTGAATTTATCCATTAGATATTCTTGTACTGTGTAATAGCTTTTCTTAATGAGGTATTGCTTTAGTTTATTTAAAAATATACTGGTTTTATTTTGTTGTATTATGTCTTCTGGTAATTTCTTGTATATTTTTATTGACATTGAATATGGACTAGATGAATGTAGTTTAAGGCGGGAGGGGGGCAAGTTTAGTCTATTTTTATGGCGTAAAGAATACTTTTTTTGTATGTCTCCCCGTGTGCTGTAAGAATCTGGATATTTACGGACTAGTTTACATAATTCTAAGATATAAATACCAACTAAGGTGAGGATCTTGTGTTTCTGAAAGTAAGGCTTGCAACTATCTGTCGGTACCTCTGTCAGCGTGACCCCGGTATGACCCCGCGTCCTAACAAAAGCGGTAATGGACGTGAATACGCGATCGTCGCGTTCCATATATCACTCATTTGTTTTCGCC
The DNA here is from genome assembly GCA_914767645.1 of Hydraecia micacea. NCBI lineage: Eukaryota > Metazoa > Arthropoda > Insecta > Lepidoptera > Noctuidae > Hydraecia > Hydraecia micacea. The sequence continues at coordinate 13,264,174 of OU611796.1, forward strand.
CTCTGTCGGCGCGACAACGGGTTCGTATTCGCCGAACAATATGAACCCATCGGTCTCGGGTTTACGCGACGTTCACGTTATACTCGCGCTTGTAAAAAAATCGCAACACCACCAGCCGGATGGTAGGTCGGAGCTTCTGCAACCAAAGTTGCGCATACTGCGTGAGGTTCTTTAATTAAGTTTAATGCAGTATTAATTAAAGAATTCCCAGTGGTCTGAAACCTAAATAGAATTTGATGATATATAGGTACAAAACACAGTAAAACACATTTAGTACATACTATAAAATTTCAAAGAATTTTAATGCTATAGAGATTACAAAAAATGAAACTGCAGCAACACAATAGTATAGTTAGTAATTAACGCCATCATCTTGAGCGGTAGAGTTGCATCAACGCAAAAAATTCCGCAGGCATCCATCTTGTCGAATTTCGTTTCAAGTAGGCGGCTAATGTTCTTGTACAACCTTTTTTCTTCATCTGCAATGATGAGAGGTGTAATAATTACAGGTATATTATTTTTAATTAATAAAAACGGCCCATTTTGTGGTAATTACCACCGCCTGTATACCCAACACAACGAAGGTGTATTGCCATATCACGAAAAAGTCTTATGTGCCTGTCATATTACCGGAACCCATATTCTTCCATCCGGGACACAGCAACGCTGCTTGGCAACAGAAAATGGGAAGGTAGTTTTAATCACATAGACCAGCTCTTTCACGAAGAACTCTAATAGAATGTTGCAGATGGATGACCAAGTCGGGTGTTTTACAAAACCATTAGTTGTTTTACAAAACCGATCTGTTATATAAAACAGCTGAACAACGTTCCGCTTGATTGGCATTACGCTACGTTTAACAAAATGTTACCCAAGTTTAGACATAATGCAGAATGGCTTATCTGCAGCATGGTTGGAACTGTGACCAAGAACGCGCGAGCTAAATTGGTCGCAGAAACTAAGCTAGGGGAACCCTGAACAATTGGTTTAGGTTAGGATATAACTGTGACCAAACGCGCGCGAGCCTATTTTTAGTAGTATTTCTAGGACTGACTTTCATAAAACTCTGTTGAACTGTTTTCACTTGAGTTAGGTTAGGTTTGGATTCGGGAAACCGCTTAACGTCGTTCAGCTGTTTCACATAACAGCTCCGTTTTTCAAAACAGCTGAACGATGTTTAGCGGTTTCTCATAATTTGGGGTTATGTAAAATAGCTTACTAAACAATTCATCTGCGATAGATACATTACACAGTCAATCATCAGGCAATCCCAAAGAAATTATTGACAATATAAAAGCAATAACAATACATTTGGATCGTAAATACCTGTACAGTTTGGATTCAGCAAGACTGCGCATGTATCTTGAACTGTATTCACAGCAATGTAGAATTTTTCAAACTCCACGCTCAATATGGTTTCTAACAACAAAGTCTTAGCTATCCACATGTTGCATATCCATATTAAGAATGTATAATGTATATCCTGAAATTTTTTTTTTTTTTGTATATTTGCTTATGTTCATCATCATCATCATGGTTTCTGAAGATATCTATGATTCCAAATTTTGTACAGTCAACAGCAAAAGTTACTTTTGAAGTCAAAACTGATCAAGAATATTATGGCAGCTGTACTAGTAGTAAATATTTGGTATAATTTACAATCACATACTTTTGAATCACTTCGACGCCACACAGTTCTGACGCGAACTCCGTTCATTACTATTGAATTTCTGATTTTCATCATCTACTTTTGCTGTTGATTGTATCCTATCGTAAAATATATACGGGCATTAAACTGAACTCGCTTTCTTTGAATTTCGCGATGTCCGAAAGCGAGTTCAGTGCCAGAATCAAAGGAACCGACCAAATTGAATAAAAGCAGCCAAAGTCGTTTAAAGGTCTTTCAAAGAATTTGCTAAAATTCTGTTGGAGATTACTCACATTGTTGTCAAGTGCTGTCTGAACATAAAACAATGCGTTGAAGAAGGAGCTCGTCCAGTAATACACGATCTGCAATTATTTTAACTTTGTTATAAGAATTTGTAAACCAACTGAGGACAACTACTTTGTAGGTCAATTGTTTCTTACTAACCATTGGTTGAAAAGAAACCTTACTGGCATCGTAGCAATCTAATATATGAACAAAGGCTTGATATAATCTGTTACAATAATCCTCTCCGTCCCTATTTCCTAAGCTTTGAAAATTCAAAGTTTGAATATTCCAAAGATAAACTTTATTTTTCAACAATTTAATAAGTCTGATAGCATACACAATATTTGTATCAAAAATTGATACAATTAAACCACATACAATATTATGAAATGGAAGTTTGAGGACTCTACAAATGACGAAATTAAAATTAATATTAACAACCAAAATCGAGATGACACTTATCCAATTACCAACGATGAAATGTTTGAATGTGGTCGTATTATTAAGAAATCTGTGGATACACAATAATTTTAAAACAAATGTGACATTCACATTAGTTTGAAAAAAAACGGCGAAAAAATTCACAACGAATCCAATAGAAGTAAGGATAAAATCGCAGTAATTCTTGCCGTCAACGTCGAACTTATAATATTCACCAAGATGTCTGCTGAATATCCGGTGATAGAAGCGATAGAAAATAAAAGATATGAACATTATCGTGCCGCACAAAGATATTAAACGCGATCGACAATTATTTGGATAAATAAAGTTGTCCCTAATTCTATACTTGGGACAAAAGAAAAGATGTTGCGTTAGGTTCAAGGGTAGAAGCATAGACTGGACATCTTTGTCAACGAAGTTGTCTACTACAAACTCCAAATGACAATTGCGGTCAGTGTTACAACGCATTTTCTCTTTTGTAAGCTTCATTTAAATAATCGAAAGAAATTTAGATTACAGGCACGTTATTCTTCAAGAAGAAATAGACTTGAATTAAATGGAGTTTCACGATAACTCATAACAATGCTTACTTGAACATTAACGTAATTGAGACACAAATGTTGATACAAATCTAAGTACCTTTTAATCAACTCTAATCTACATCTAAGAAGGTATTTAAGTGTTTGGTCAATAAAACTTAATAAAACAACTAACCTACATATTTGTGTAATATAAGATCGCTTTATGTTTAACTTTCATTTTTGTTAACAGTAGTATCAGTTTATAGTAAATTAGTCAAACTTATAGCTTATACTAACACTAACTACTAAGTTTAAAGGAATCAATATCAAAATCGATCGCACTTTGTAACGCTTCGCATTATGATTCGTGCAAAATAATTGTATTTCTAAAGTGTTTCTACAAGTAACTTATTTATCATACTTAAAAATTCACAGCTCTTATGGTTTTCTATAAAACATTGGACAATCTCCAATATTGTTTTAGTAAAAATCTCCTGTTTCTATGTTTTCGATGAGGTCGTTATTAATATCGTCCTGCCCTGGTCGATGGCGCGTTGTGTTCCACGCGCGCCTCACAGAGATTGATAGGCCCCGATAAGGCCGATGCCTGCCAGGGTCACGGGTTGTTCGAAAGAGTTACCGTGGCCCTGGCACAGGCAACTGAATTAATACGGGTGGGGTTTAGTCAGTAAAAGTATGACACCCCTCTCCCTCCGCCCAGAGCGGGAGAAGTTATTTGATAATTTCCCACAAAAAAAAACTGCATTTATACCTAATGCTCAGTTGTAGTACCTATTGCGATAAGTCTATTGTATTAATTGGTCTGAGGGCCTGGAAGAAGTGAAATTCTATTGGCACTAACGATGATGAAAAAGTCAAAAATGTATGGGGATGACATAACGCTACGAAAAGGGTTATGTCAGACCCCTTTTTTTTTTTTTTTTTTTGTGGATAGGAAATCATCTAATGACTCCTCCCGCTCTGGGTGGAGCGGAAGGGAGTGTCAGACTCTTACTGACTAAAACCCACCCGTGTTCCTTCCTTAGCCCTTTATGTTCCGGGGCAGCGGTAACCCTTTCGGACGATCCCGCTACCCCGGCAGGCTTCGGCCCTGGCGGGCCCCTTCCTTAATGCTGACATCTCTTTGAGGCGCGCGTGGAACACATACGCGCCGTCCGGCACGGGCCTGGTCCTGATCGGACGGAGAGCTACCCATTACTCTCCGTCCGCAGGCCCGCGCCTACGGTGGCCGGGAGTCGTCACGCGGCTCCCGACGCCCTTGAATGACGTTGTAGAAATACGAAACGCTTTGATAACGATTGCTACTTATCAAGTCCCTCAGGGCTAATGTTGAAAATGGCTTGCTGTTTATTTCCAGCCCGTCCCGTCTGATTTTACATTGTCTACCGCAAAGCCATCTAACAGGACTCCATATAGGGTTATTTTAGCCTACAGTTCATCGCGTATGTAGAAAATACGGCAGTTTGCAATTCTGCAATTATGGTTCCATTAAAGAATTTTGTTATTGTGTATCTTGTTTTTATATTCTCTGATACTGTTGCGATAATGGTAAGAGGCTCGTAGTTAAATAACAGGAAACTGTCATTAATGTTTTGGCCGAGGTCAGGAGGACTACAAGTATTTAGGGTCTGTCTACTTTACCCGGTATGAGTAATGTCTGAAAAGATTGACAATGATAAATTCTAAAACATTTTTACAAAAAAAAAACTACAAAGTGATAAATATCTTTAATTTCGGAAGTCACACCGTTGACACCGACTTCCGAAATTAAAGTTATTTATCACTTTGTAGTTATTTTTGAAATCGGTTGTTTTTTTTGTAAAAAAGTTTTCAATTTTCACTTTTTAGTTGAACCCATTCCACACATATTCAAATAACACTAGTGCATTGACGAATTGAAGACGCCGGCTAGAAGAATCATAAAAATTCGCATAGAAATGCCGGAGATTCAGTACACATATGCATATAACATCGTCCATAAGAATAATTACCTAATGTATTATACACTAAAACCTTCCTGAAAGTATGCAGATCACATTAGTGAAATAATTATCAAAATTGGTTCATTTTTTTTTTAAATCGCGTACATACAAACATACATACATACGGGTCGAATACAGAACCTCCTTTTTTGAAGTCGATTAAAAATTACATCTTATTAATTAAAGATCTAGTGGCGATCTTAATTAAGTTTAATGCAAGAGTAATTAAAGAATTCCCTGTGGTCTGAACTCTAAATAGAATTTCAAAATATATAGGTACAAAAACACAGTAAAACACATTTTGTACATACTATACAATTTCAAAGAATTTTAATGCTAAAGAGATTATAAAAAATGAAACTGCAGCAACACAATAGTATAGTTAGTAATTAACGCCATCATCTTGAGTGGTAGAGTTGCATCAACGTAAAAACATCCGCAGGCATCCATCTTGTCGAATTTCGTTTCAAGTAGGCGTCTAATATTCTTGTACAACCTTTTTTCTTCATCTGCAATGATAAGAGTTGTAATAATTACAGGTACATTTTTTATATATATCAAAACGGGCTATTCTGTGGTAATTACCACCGCCTGTATACCCTAGACAACGAAGGTGTATTGCCATATCAGGAAAAAGTCTTATGGGCCTGTCATAACACCGGGACTCATATTCTTCCATCCGGGACACAGCAATGTTGCTTGGAAACAGAAAAAGGGAAGGTGGTGTTAATTCCTTAGACCAACTCTTTCACGAACAACACTACTAGAATGTTGCAGATGGATGACCAAGTCGACTGTTTTACAAGACCGTTAGTTGTTTTACAAAACCGCTGTGTTATATAAAACAGCTGAACGACGTTCCGCTTAATTGCCATTGCGCTACGTTTAACAAAACTGTTACCCAAGTATAGCCATAATGCAGAATGGCTTATCTGCAGCATGGTTGGAACGTTACTGTGACCAAGAACGCGCGAGCCGCATTGGTCGTAGTAAATAAGCTAGGGGCACCCTGAACAATTGTTTAAGGTTAGGTTATAACTGTGACCAAACGCGCGCGAGCCTAGCGAGTAGTATATTTTTAGTAGTATTCCTAGGACTGACTTTCATATAACTCTGTTAAACTGTTTTCACTTGAGTTAGGGTAATTTTCACTCGTATTACTCGTTTTATTTATTTCTGCTTCAAACGCCATTATTGTTATTATGACACACAAAGCCACGAGCGACAAAATTAAGAATTAAAATCTACAATCTGACGCTTCATTTCACGCTGTTTTACATAGACTCTAACGTTGGCCTGCATTGACAGATACAAAACTTTTATGCAATTCTGCGTGATAAAGTTACAAAACAGCTTAATCTGCGATAGATACATCACACAATCAATCATCAGGCAATACCAAAGAAGTTAATGACAATATAAAAGCAATAATAATACATGTAGTTGGATCGTAAATACCTGTACAGTTTGAATTCAGCAAGACTGCGCATGTGTCTTGAACTTCATTCACAGCAATGTAGAATTTTTCAAACTCCACGCTCAATATGGTTTCTAACAACAAATTTTTAGCTAGCAATGTGTTTATTATCCATATTGCGAACGTAAATTGTATATCCTGAAAACATAAAAAATTGTATATATGCTTATATTGTTGTATATTATGTACTATTTATGCTATATTATTATAATCTGCAGTGTCATTGTTTCTCAAGATATCTATGTTTCTAAATTTTGTCCCTCAACCGTAGAAATATACATGCACTAGCTGCGCCCTGCGGTTTCACTCGCATGTTTCGACCCCGTGAGAATATCGGGATAAAAATTATTGTTAATCCTGGTTATTGACCATCTGTGTGCCAAATTTCATCCAAATCCGTTCAGTAGTTATTTCGTTAAAGTAAATAATATTAAATAGTAGGATTAAACCGGGACATCGGGCGAAATTCAAAGAAAGCGAGTTCAGTGCCGTAATCAAAGGAACCGACCAAATTGAATAAAAGCAGCCATATTCGTTTAAAGGTTTTTCAATAAAGCGTACGTAGCGTGTAGGAGAATACTCACCTCGTTCTCAAGTGCTGAATGAAGTTGAATCAAAGTATTGAAGAAGCAGCTCGTACAGTGATACACGATCTGCAATTATTTTAACTTTGTTATAAGAATTTGTAAACCAAATGAGGACAACTACTTTGTAGGTCAATTGTTTCTTACTAACCATTTGTTGAAAAGAAACCTTATAGACCTCATAGCAATCTAATATATGAACAAAGGCTTGATATAATCTGTTACAATAATCCTCTCCGTCCCTATCTCCTAAGCTTTGAAAATTAAAAGTTTGAATTTTCCAAAGATCAACTTTATTTTTCAACAACGTAATAAGTCTGGTAGCATACACAATATTTGTATCAAAACTTGATACAATTAAACCACGTAAAATATTGTAATATGGAATTTTATGGCGTATACAAATGAGGATGGCAATATTAATATTAATACCCAAAATCGAGATAACACTAAACCAATTACCAAGGATGAAATGTTTGAATGTGGTCTTATTATTAAGAAATCTGTGGATAAATAATAATTTTAAAACAAATGAGACATTCACATTAGTTTGGAAAATAACGGCGAAAAAATTCACAAGGTATCCAATAGAATTAATGATAAAATCGCAGAAATTGATCCCGTCAACTTCGAACCTATGATATTCACCAAGATGTGTGCTGAATATCAGGTGACAGCAGCAATAGAAAAGAAAAGATATGAACAATATCGTGCCGCAGAAAGACAATAAACACGATCGACAATAATTTGGGTAAATAAAATTGTCCCTGATTCTATGCTTGGGACAAAAGAAAAGATGTTGCGTTAGGTTCAAGGGTAGAAGCATAGACTGGACATCTTTGTCAACGAAGTTGTCTGCTACAAACTCCAAATGACAATTGCGGTCAGTGTTACAACGCATTTTCTCTTTTGTAAGCTTCATTTAAATAATCGAAATAAATTTAGATCACAGGCACGTTATTCTTCAAGAAGAAGTAGACTAGAATTAAATGGAGTTTCACGATAACTCATAACAATTCTTACTTGAACATTTACATAATTGAGACACAAATGTTGATACAAATCTAAGTACCTTTTAGTCAACTCTAATCTACATCTAAGAAGGTATTTAAGTGTTTGGTCAATAAAACTTAATAAAACAACCAATGCAAAAATGTATATACAAATAAATAAAATTGAAGTGTTTGTTTGTAATGTCAAAATAACAGCTTTTTACTAAATGCATATGAAAGTATAACAAAAAAAAAAAAAAATTATTGTCTCTCTGTTTGTTCCGGCTAATCTCCGAAACGGCTAGACCGTTTTTTACGGGACTTTTACTGGCAGTTAGCTGATGTTTTGTGGAGTAACTTAGGCTCCTTTATTTTAGAAAAAAGATTATGGTTCCGCGCAACTAAAAACCCATGAAATCCAACACACGGCAAAGCTAGTAGGATATAAAAACATGTATTAAAAATGCGTAAACTCTGATTTTTAATTTGCAAAACCAAAGTGACAGCTGCTACTGTCCTTTTTTCATCATCAACATGACATAAAAAGGGAGCTCACCCAGAAAGTACCACTTTCTTTGACATTTATTGTTAGGATTTTAAAATAGACTTTGATTTTTGGTATTTCTTTAGTTTCGGTATTTTATTTCTGAGTACTAGCTGCTGCCCGCGACGTCGTCTGCGTGAACGCTCTACAGCACCAAAAAAATACCTAAGATGCCAGTGTCGCTATAGTATTATAAGTAAACAACTTTTAAAATAGCATTAAAATATAACGGTCTTATTCATAATAAGTTATGGAACATCTAAAGGCTTGCTAAAGTCTCGTTGCCAAAAATTGCTATTCATAAACGCATTTTAGCACTAAAACGTTCTATAAACCTACTATAAAGTTATGAAACCCAGAACCCTACTATAACAGTATTAAAGGAAAAAATGGCCGACTCTGCATCAGCTGATTAATAAGAAAATGACATTTGACGTACAAAATGTAATATTGTGAAAAGTTAGTTTCGTAAACAATCGTACTTCGAGGAGCCGCAGTTGTATTTAATTTATTTTGCACTTCTGTTTAACCAATTTAGTTTATTATTATATACCTACGATGCAAAATATAAGCGAGGAAAAATATAACAAAGCACATATTAAGTACAGCAACAAGAAATACTGTGGGTTTGCTGCTATTTTGGAGTGTGGAAACAATGCTTTCAATGCCTTTTACCTGCAAACTAGGAAATGTGAAAACATCCATAGTGGCTAGAGCAGTACTTTACAATATTGCAGTTGACCATGGATTGACCATGGGTTGGTTGTTGCATGGATGCAGTTAGGGGTAGCAATATCAATTAATATCATACAAAGTCACCCCAAGAAGTTGCAAGGGGAAATGCAAATGCTATTTTACTAACCACTTTACCAGGTTGGAGTTACATCTTCCCACTTGTGTCCGGAGATGGTTCAGGGACTTCCGTGTGGACCACGGAAGTTTACACCCTGCAGGGAGATGCTCCAGTAGGGTGTGGTTGTGAAGCTATGTCGCAAAACATGCTCCACCTCCTATCCTGCCCTATGTGTCCCACCCAAAACATGCAGTCTAAGTGACTTCTGCATTGCCACCGACGATGACGTGGAAGTGGCAATGTTTTGGGCCAACAAGATCTAAAGTAAAGTCGTGCCCGCAACACGAAGAAGAAAAAGAGGAGACATTTAGCGAGTAGTTCTTTAATAAAAAGCTTGTATACAAATATCAGTTTAATTTATTTTTATAATACTTGTACACACCGGGACTTACAGCTTAGTACGGCCGTTATTTCAAATGCATACAGTGTGGCTATAAGTTTGTAACAATTGAGCCTGGTACCTATGACTACCGAACACCCTACTTATTATAAACCTACAGTAACTACCTAGCACCCTAACCTATCATACAAACCACACCAAACATGAGTTACGTTGGTTTTACATGTGGGAAGTCTGTTACCAGGAGACCTACAGGAACAGATGGAATTTGGGTAGGAATAGGGGTTTGTGTACGTAGTGCAATGTACACAGGAAATAGTTTTCTCACTGCCGGTCCCACAGACTCATAGAACTGATGATGGCTAAAGGTGTCTTGGCCATAGTGAGAGGAATTATGGAAGATGAATCAAACTCGACTCCAGCTTGATGACTAATTTATTACAGTAATTAACTTAATTATATTCAATTTTAGTGGTCAATACACAGTGATACCTATTTACATTTGTGTGTTGTGTGTGTATCAAGCCGATAAAGTGAAGATCTCAGTAGGTCACTTCTTAGCGCTGATGGTGTGCCGGTATGAGGAACGAATGTATGTCGCTCTTGATGCTGACGCTGTGATGCTGTTGCTGGCGCGTGTAACTCTTGCCTGTTCACGGTTGAACAATACTCTAAACTCTAATTTGGCTTCTAAAACTTGTGCAAGCAGAACAACATTTTTACAATGTTTGCTTTTCATTTACCATCTGTGCTATCTCTTCTGTAGGCCGTTTCAGTTTCTGCAATTTGCCATCCTTACTAGTCCTACTGTCCTGAAATAGAAAACTAATATTATAATTCTTTCTCTTCATTATCTTATTTATATTATACTAAAATAATTAAATCAGCAGCGGCATAAAAATAACTAATATAACGAGTCATTATTGTTCATATGGCGGCGGTTTTTTTTGTTACAATGAGTTTTGTACAGGCAAACGAAGTTCTTCGTAACATTGTAAATTGGATAGTCACCTAATTCGTAAATCATGCAGGCCGCCCCTGTTTAGCGTTGGTGTTTGTGTCAGTGTTTTTATTTTCTATTATGAAAATCTCTCCCTGACCAAATTCTTCCTAAAAAATCTAAGGAATAGAAGCAAAAGCAAGCATAAGTATAAAATTGAGAATGTTTACAAAATATAACTTACTTTGAATACATTTTAGCTGTAACAGTAGATACACACCTTATCCTCCTCCAACCAATATTCAATTCTTTGCCCTTTATTGCAACTAGTCTCCGGTCTTAATTCCATTTATTTTAAATACAAAAAAAATATTCAAGTTTTTTACTTTTACAAGTAAAATATCAAATTCATTCAATGACATATTGTTTCCATGACGTTAGCGCGTCAAAACTGTCGAAACTGTAGACAATATATTAGTTTTCCATACGTAATAATGTCTATGGTCACAATTATTCGGTTAGTAGACAGATATTCTCGTTTGACGATTCAAGATGTTGGCCAATTTGTTGGATGACATCATTGTTATGGCAACATTTAGATTTATAATGAAGTTATAGTACATTTTAGTTATCGAAGGTTTATGAAGCGTTTATGAATACAAAATTTTATCGAACGTTTTAAAGGCTTATCGAGCATTTTAACTAATGAATGGTTTAAACCTTCTATAAGCTTTTTTTATGAATAAGACCGTAAGTATTTTTTGCAAGTGAAGCAAGTGAAGAGAGTTATATGGGAATCCTGCTTATTTCAGTCATAAGATGTGACTGAAGGAAATAGAGAAAATAATGCAGGACACAGAAGAGTAAAAATACGTGCAAAGGTATCATACCTTACAACACTTTCCTATAAACTACGTTGGTAGTTATGCTGCCAGGAGCCAAAATGTGAAGAGAGTCAGGACTGGTGACGCGGGAGCAAGCGACGTACAGTTGCACGTGTGAGAAGCAAATCGTCCTGAGGTCGACACCCGCTGCCCTCAGTGTCTGCCCCTGCGACTTATTGATGGTCATCGCGAAGCAAACACTCACGGGGAACTGTACGCGCTTGAACTGGAACGGGAAGTTATGAGGTATGAGGGGAATGCGTGGTATAAATACTGCCTCGCCGACGCCACAACCCGTAAGAATTTCCGCCTTAATGGTGTGTCTGTGGAGCGAGATGACTTTAAGGCGGGTCCCGTTACAAAACTTCGGAGGAGATAGGTTCCGAAGAAGCATAATCGAGCCGACCTTTAGCTTGATGGTATGCGCTGGAAGTCAACTTGCTGACAGGGAGTTCAGAAATCCCATGGGATAATGTGTGACGTAATCTTGCTCGACAACAGTGTTTATCGAGGTGTAGAACACTTCATTCCCCTCAATTTCCGAGAGAATGCATTCGTTAATTGCTGCAGCCGGATCATTTTTGGGCGTCAAAATGGCCCGCTCACACACCCAAGAATTCTGCTGGTGCGGTATACGACTGATGTACACACAGCGAATGAGATCTTCTAAGCTCACCTCGTCAGCCCTCGATTCCCGCGTCACCTCGGGAAGCTTTTGCCGGAAATCGCCACTGAACAGAACTGTGACACCACCCATCAAATGTTCGTTCCTGCACATGTCCTGCAGGGTTCTGTCCACGGCCTCAACTGCCTTCCTATTGGCCATCGTACACTCATCCCATACGATCAGAGAGCTATCCTTGAGCACGTGTCCCTTATCGCTGTTACGTGACACACCACAAACAGGCGTTTCGGCGCTCTCTAAATCGATGAGAATTTTAAACATGGCATGTGCTGTCTTGCCACTCGGAAGCAGTGTGGCAGCGATTCCCGACGACGCTACAGCAATAGCAATTTTTGCCTTGCCTACTGATCTCTGCAAGTATGCCAGTGGTAACAAATGTTTTTCCTGTTCCACCAGGAGCATCCAAGAAAAACATTTTACCCTGGTTTTGCCCAACGCTTTCCAGGACGGTGTCATAAATTTGTTTTTGCTCTGAAGAGAACAAAGCGACATGGTCATTTCGTATGGTGGTCATTTCGCCCGGATCATAATTTGTCTCAGCGTTATACTCCCGATTTCCACGGTCTTGATGCGGTGATGATTGGGGAGCTGGTAACCCATATTCGATCAGTGGATTGCCGCCGATAGAAATTACCACATCTTGAAGTGAACTGAGACAGGTGTTCAGCACGCGTTTATCACTTACTTCGACTTCGTCACCAGTAGCACGCCTCAAAGCTCGTAGAAAATCTTCAGACAGATGATGGCGATACTTCTCCCACAAAGCTACCGGGTTCACGACTCCGCAAAACACCAAGATGACGGCAAACAGATGACGCATGCGGCTGGGACTGTCACTGACGCTCGCCTCCGCGAGGGTGTCATCCCAATTTTGGTCACCGTCGAGAAGGTGACGTTTTACATCACATTTAAGTTTATAATTAGGTATAAGACAAAATATTTACAATATTTAAAAGCGGTCTTAAAATAATAATATGTACAAGTATATAAAAAGGGAGGGGAAATAATCAAAGGGCATCAAAAAATTCGTCCGCATCGCTGTCAATAGGAAACGTGCCCAAAAGGCTGGCAGCATTGCCACGTTGTATGGCAATACTGATTCTTTGTCCAAAAAATAGGCCAGCCCTCTGGTCACGTGAAGAGTCGACCAACCGCTTGGCGATGTCTCGAAATACTAAGTGGGCACTCGGGCCCCATGGCCCTAGTGTTTCAACCCCAAACGGCTCAAATATATAAGTTCCAAAGAGATTGGAGTATTTGCGCCGTTTGAGGTTTTCCGCACCTGCAGCAGCCGCCCCGGCACAGCTAACCGTGCTTGGAAGATGGGATGGCGCAAGGGTGTCGACACACGTTGCATCCCACACCAAAGGCCTACCTACCTTCCAAGGCATTATGGTCATTCCGTCTGGTCTCTTACCATCGTCGCGTGCCAAGCCATTGGGTTCTAAAACAGCTGGCACCCCGGCGGTGACAAGAGCACGACGGATGATGTCATTGATGCTGGCATGCCGTGCTATCCGGCCTGCGCTTTTACTGCAGGATAAGCCATGGTGTCCGAGGCAGTCGACACCTTCACCGCATTGGCAGCGATGCGGAGCCACGCAAGGGGCGCCCAGACGCAAACAAGTAGCGAGCCGGAACGTGGTGTCACCCAGCAAAGTACCTATGTTGGGTGACGGTAGTGCCTGAAGCCAGAGGCCCGACTCCCACTCACCCACAGCCAGTAGGCGGGCACGCTCAGCAGTATTGGTGGACGTATTAATAAGATTGTTCCGTACCAACCTGCAGAGCGGCTCATCCCACTGCCTCTGGAAAGATAGGTTCGCGGGCCTATCTGTATCCGGGCAAGCCATTTTCCAGGCGTTCTCTGCGTCGGCCAAGCACGGCACTTCAGAGTCAACCAGGGAGGGTGCTAAAATCTTCCCGGTCAACTTTTCGGTGCTGTGGACAGAGGACAGGAACGCCGGTAAGCTAATACTGGTAATTTTGCGGACGCCGAGGCCACCAAAGCGGATGGGTAGTGTGGCTTGCAGCCACGCTCGGTCGTCCAAGGCCACATTTAGAATGGATGTTAGTGTGCTGCGAATAATTTGGTCAATTTTGTCCAAGAGGTGTGGCTGCTTCCATAAAGGTGAAGAGCGTAGAAAATACATAAAATTTGGCCGCTTTTAAATATTGTAAATATTTTGATTTGTAAATAAAAATACCAGTGAACGTTTGAACAATAGGTATAAGACATGAAAATATATTAATTACCAAGCAATAATCACACAGATAAATACCGAACAAAATTATTAACAGTCAATGTTTATTTTGTACTAACGACATGAAATTGATGAAGAAATGATCATCATCAATGAACATAACTTTTTTGTAATACTTAACACCGCATTTTTTTTTTTATTGTCTTCCTCAACTCTGCTCAAGATTTTGAGGGTTTTGTTGGACCTTGAATTTGTCAAAACGAACTATACGATACAACTTTTATGAAGAAAATGCACATTACCATCTATGAATTTTAAGAATAACTAACTACTAACCTCGCCAACATGATCAAGTTTAAATTATTAATTTCCAAAAATTGTTAACATGTAACTTGATTTGATTTTTATGAAATCTCATAGATGGCGCTGCTTCTAAATTTTCTTTGTACTACTAACATTCATTAAACTATGTTTTTCTGCCCAAGTTACTTAAATGGCGTAGTTTTTATAGTGTAAAGCTAGATAATAGCATGGCTTACTCAAAAACAACATTTAAATATGCGTCGTTAGATTACACGCTGTCACAGAATGCGTAAGAAAAATAAAGATTCACAGCTCCTCCCCCGTAGGTGATAGCGTGATAATATGTAGCCTATATGTTGACCCGACCTCTTAGTAATATTCATGCAAAATTTGATGTAAATCCATGCAGCACTCTTTGAGATTAGCCCGGACATACATACAGACAATCAGACAAACAGACAAAAATTCTAAAAACTATATTTTCGGCTTCGAAATCGGTTGTAGATCACGCCCCAAGTATTCTTTTTAAAAAATATTCAATGTACAGTTTTGACTTTCCTACGATTTTATTATATGTATAGATTAGTCTTAAACTAGCTTCTGCCCGCAACTTCATCCGCGTGAAATTTCCCCCTCCCCCCATTCACCGTCTTAGGGGTGGAATTCCGAAAAACTATTTCTTAGCAGATACCTGCTCATCACAAAGAAGATACCCTCCAAATTTCATGTCTCTAGGACCAGCGGTTTAGACTGTGCGTTGATATATCAGTCAGTCAGGACTTTGTATTTTATTTAATAGATAAAAAATGTACGTGTAAAAGTGTTATATTTAAAAAATATATATAATCATTCTCCTGCCCTTATCCCAATTTATTTGGGGTTGGCGCAACATATCTTTTTCTTCCATACTTCTCTATTAGACGTCATCTCGGTAGTCACCCCCTTTCTAATCATATCATCATTCACACATTCCATCCATCGTTTTTTTGGTCTTCCCCTACCCTTATAGCCATCGACATTCATACTCAAAACTCTCCTCACGACATTTTCATACCATGACAACCGATTTCCACACAACTTTTCCGTTACCGGTGCCACTTTCAAACTTCCTCTTATGTACTCATTTCTTATTCTATCCATTCGTGTAACACCACACATCCCTCTTAGCATTCTCATCTCTGCTACATGCAGTTGCCTTTCATTCATCCCTTTTGTGGCCCAACATTCTGATCCATACAAGACAGCAGGTCTAATCATTGTTTTATATATCTTCCCCTTAAGCTTAAGGGGAATGCGGGAGTCGCAGATTGTTCCCGTGACCTGCCGCCATTTCATCCATCCAGTGTTAATTCTGTGCTTAACCGTCCGATCTACTTCGCCATCGCTTTGCACAAGTGAACCGAGATACCGAAAGTCGGAGCAGACTGGGAGAAGTGCGCCATCAAGCGCTATGGCTCCAAAACTGGAGAGACCGCCGAAATCGCAGAACATATGTTCGGTTTTGGTTCTGCTGATTTTCAAGCCAACATTCTCCAGCTTCTGTTGCCATTTCTCCAATCTGCTCTGGATCTCAGGTCCATCTTCACCGACAAGGACAATGTCATCGGCAAACAACATGCACCAGGGTGCCTCCTCCTGGATTTCCGACGTAAGAGCGTCCATAATCAACAGGAAGAGGTAAGGACTTAAAGCCGATCCCTGGTGCAAGCCTACAGCCACACTGAACTTGTCGGTATTGCCAGCAGCCGACCGGACGTAGGTACAAGATTGACTGTACATAGCACGAATTAACTCTACATTCTTCCCGGGCAAACCTTTCTCTTTCAAGGCCCACCACAGCACATCCCGAGGTACTCTATCATACGCTTTCTCCAGATCAATGAACACCATGTGCAAGTTCTTGTGTGCACGTCTGTACTTCTCGCACAATTGGCGGAGTGCAAAAGTGGCGTCCATTGTTCCTCGACCTGGCATAAACCCAAACTGGTTTGGGGTAATCTCACTCTCCTCTCGCAATCTTTTCTCTATTACTTTCTCCCATACCTTCATACTATGTGACATGAGCTTTATCCCTCGATAGTTGTTGCAGTCCTGTACATCACCTTTATTCTTGAAGATGGGCACTAGCGAACTATTGCACCATTCTTGTGGGATCCCTCCTTCATGCAACAATTTATTGAAGAATAAAGTCAGCCACATACATCCATCTTCTTTTAAACAAAAATAAATATAATTTAAGTATCATTAAATTATCATTTAACCCGTGGAAAGACACTGAACGAGATACAGTCGAAGTTTTATTGTTATTACGTCGAGGGGCGTTTCGTTTCGTGCAACAAGCAGCGTTGCTATTTTCCAGTTTGAAATACTGGGTGTAATTTTAATCATTGTTATCCTCTTAACTTTCACTATGGGACCAAACCTGAAATCGCGAAAAAAACACAGCTGTTCCCTACATTTTGACGAGTTATGCGAACATAAATGTAGGGGGTAGCTGATTTTTTTTTCACGATTTCAGGTTTGACCCCATAGTAAAAGTTGTTCATAATTGATGAGTACAATGACCACTTTTTTTTTTTTTTTTTTTTTGGATGGGAAATCATCTACTTAATGACTCCTCCCGCTCTGGGTGGAGCGGAAGGGAGTGTCAGACTCTTACTGACTAAAACCCACCCGTGTTCCTTCCTTAGCCCTTTATGTTCCGGGGCAGCGGTAACCCTTTCGGACGATCCCGCTACCCCGGCAGGCTTCGGCCCTGGCGGGCCCCTTCCTTTTTGCTGACATCTCTTTGAGGCGCGCGTGGAACACATACGCGCCGTCCGGCACGGGCCTGGTCCTGATCGGACGGAGAGCTACCCATTACTCTCCGTCCGCAGGCCCGCGCCTACGGTGGCCGGGAGTCGTCACGCGGCTCCCGACGCCCGTAGCGTCTCCCGCGGCGGCTGAGGCGTGCGGCTCTCTCCCTGAGCCGTCCCGCCACCTCCTTCGCTAGCATGACTGCTTCGCAGAAGGAGGTGACCGCCTCCCACTCCCTCTCGCCCCGGACCATGGCTTGAACCAGGGCCGGACGCGAGAGGTCGCCGCCGTTGCCGATCGCCTCTACGAGGACACGGCGGTGCTCCGCCCAAGCGGGGCAGACCTCCACCGTATGCACCACCGTGTCCTCTGGGCGATCCTCGCAATGATGACACCCGGGCGTCTCCTCCCGACAATGACCACTTAAGAGGATAACGGTGATAAAAATTACAGCCTGTATAGGTAATAGTCCTCCAGATCGTATTTCGGCCATGACGGCCAATCTCAACGGAGACTAGCCTTCGGCGCAAGATATATTATAGTGCACAAGTGTGAGCGCAGGGGCTTGTGCCTAAGTAATAACAGGCGCACGGGTCGATCGATCAGGTTAAGCTGCGTTTGCCGCGGTTGGTCCGTGGATGGTTGACCATCTTTACATACAAAGACCCCTCCGTGCCTCGGAAAGCACGTTAAGCCGTTGGTCCCGGCTGTCATTCGTGGATCTTTGACAGTCGTTACGGGTCGTCAGTAGGCCGAAAGTCTGACAAACAGTCTTACCAAGGGGTATCGTATTACCCGGTAACTGGGTTGTGGAGGTCAGATAGGCAGTCGCTCTATGTAAAATACTGGTATTCAGCTGCATCCGGTTAGACTGGAAGCCGACCCCAACATAGTTGGGAAAAGACTAGGCAGATGATGACAAGTGTGAGCGCAGACACAGGTCTATCTTCCCTTTCTCTCATTCTCCGATGGGACGGCACGCAATCCGACATGACAGGAGAGCAATTCCAATTCCAAAAAAGAGCATTACCAACGCCTTAGCGTGCTTTCCAAAGCATGGGGGTATCACACCGCCAACTTCCAAACTCCGAGCTGGTACTAAGAAATTCCTAATGAAAAATCTGAATAACACTGCCCGACCCAGGCATCGAACCCAGGACCCCCACGTCCAGCAGTCGCACTTGCGACCACGAAACCAACGGAGTAGTCAGGTCCAGTTTGAAAGATAGGTATAAGGCCAGTAATACTAAAACGGTTTCATTCCACATTCAATCCTTCACTACGTGAAGGAATTCGTTTCTTCTCGCTACGTGTCTCCGCTTGGGCGTTTTCACCCGCATAAGTTTGGTTTATAATTCAATCATGATTAGAAAGACACGTGGCGCCATCTGTTCGGTACAATATTTGCAACCGAACAGCTCAGCACTTTTGCTGGCGTGCATTTCCATAAACGCATGTATCGCATCTAATACCAGTTAGTGCGTGTTCGACTGCCAATCGCGTAACTCAAACCAAACTAGATCAAACCATCTTCTTGCTAATTTAGACCAAATGTCAACCAACTCGGAAGTTAGCGCTAAACCAAGCAGGCGCTAAACTCTACACCATCTATTATCATAATAACGTTATTGTTGTTTTCCTCGGGAACAGCACTTTTTTCCGGATAAAAGCTACCATATGTCCGTTTCTGTACACCTGACAACGTATATGCAAAATTTCAGGATGATCGGTTCAGTGGTTTAGGCGTGAAAAGGTAATAAACAAACAAACAAACTTACTTTCGCATTTATAATATTAGTTCGGATTATCTTTGTAACGATATTTAGGACAGAACACGATAATTGCATGAAATTCAAAGGCAAGAGCATGGACTGGATAACTTAGTCCACCTTAATGTTTATGTCAAGTTTTACAGGACACGTTTTTCTAATATTTCTGTCTTCATTTTTCTCGACTTAAATACTAACTTTTAATAACACAAGTGATAAAATAATCGATATTAAATGCATTGACAATTCAATATTTCAATATTTATGGAAAGCTTAGTCTACTTCGTATCGATGGTAGGATAGGGCTAGATTTAAAGGGCCCGAAACTACTACCTATACCTCGTTGTCGGTAAAATTGCAGAGGTAACTATAGTTTCTGGCTTTGGGGCACAATGGACCTGTCCATTGTGCCCCAAAGCCATAGGAAGAGTGACATTGTTTGTGGCTCACCTCTGATTAATCGAGATAACTTCACTTTACCGGATTTATGTGGCATCTGCTCACTTGGACTCGGAGTTAATTAATTACTTTTATAAATTTGGCTAAACAAGATATCAATGCAACGTGACATTTAAATGGTCTTTCAACTGAGTTTCAGTTAATCATGTCTTCATTGACTTCAGTCGTAAAAAAAATTTGGAAACACTGAACATCTCTAAAAATAATAATAAATACTGACTACACACAAAATCACTTTATTGAAGCCAAGAATACAAAAGGGGTTAAATATATTACACCACCAAAAAAATATACTAAACACCAAAAAATTAAGTCTAAAATTACAATAGTTCTAGCTGGGCCCCCCGAGGTTAGGTTGTTTAGGTTACTTTAATCCCATTACACAGGAATAGGAGCCCCGCGAAGCGGGGTTCCGTCGACACATTATGCAAGAGCTAGCAAATGAGAATACACCAACCACCTAATAAATAAATACCTTTATCTTGGTGTTTTACAATAAAATGGAGTTTTAATTTTGGTGATCATTTACTATTTTTGGCAGTAAAAAGTGTTTTTTTGATGTTATATTTTACTTTATCTGGTGATAAGTTAAACATAAGCTATTACAAAAATGCAAACTGTAGCAACACAACAGTGTAGTTAGTAAGAAAACTCATCACACTTAATTGTAACGCAGTGTCTACGTAGAACAGACCACAAACACGTATCTTG
The DNA here is from genome assembly GCA_914767645.1 of Hydraecia micacea. NCBI lineage: Eukaryota > Metazoa > Arthropoda > Insecta > Lepidoptera > Noctuidae > Hydraecia > Hydraecia micacea. The sequence goes on from OU611796.1 coordinate 13,284,613, forward strand.
CTGAATGATGCTCGATGTAAGCGCAGTACGTTCTTGCATAACTTTTTCTCATCATCTGTCAAAAATTGCAATGACAACATTATTATTCAACATTAAAACACAGTTGGTATAGGTTGATCTACTGATTGGTTATCAGTAGATCAACCTATACCAACTGTGTTTTTGGTTTTGGATTTGGCTAGCTTGGTTGGTCCCGGCACTATAACGTCACAAAACCAAGCTTGTTAACCACACGGTAACCAAATACATATTTTGATAAGACTACAGTCGAAATTTTAAAATTACTTACTACTTGAAATAAAGGGAAATAATTAAAGAAGGAAGTAACGAACCTGAGCAAGTTGACTTCAGAATAAGTGCGCAAGTATCTTGAACACGTTGAATAGCTAAGTAGAATTCCTCACATTGTTGGACCAATATTGATTGCCACGTTACATTCTTTATCAACCAGCTTAAAACGCTCAACGACCGAATAATTGTTGCATCCTGTAACAAAATAGTTCGATGCTTCTGACATTATAAACTGACTAGCTGCTGCCCGCGACTTCGTCCGTGTGAAATCCTATCCTAACTAAAAGTTTATATTTTTTTTTCTAAAATAAAAGTAGCCTAAGTTACTCCTTATTACATCAGCTATCTGCCAGTGAAAAGCCCGTCAAAATCGGCCCCGCCGTTTCAGAAATTAGCCAGAACAAACAGACAGATAGACAAAAATTGTTAAAAATATGCATTTAAGTAAAAAGCGGTTATTTTAATATTACAAACAGACACTCCAATTTTTTATTTTTTTTTGTAAGTATAGATTATAAATAGATAAAAGAGATGTTGATAAATAACAGTAGACATTTAATTATTACTTGCCATGTTATTAAGCATTTTGCCATTTTTAAACGTTTCAATTGTCACTTGAATGTAAAAGAGAGAATTAATAAGTTCGAAAATGTGGAATAATATCTGAAACATAAAAAAATAAGAAATTATAGACACTTATTATAATACCCTTATTAATAAAAAAATAGTAAGTACCTAGGTAGCAAAGTACTTACGAACGGCTGAGAACATTTTTTATGAATGTTATAACACTCTAATATTTTAACGTAAGCCTGAAATACATTTTTACTATAACTTTCTCCGTTCATGTTTCCCGATTCTTGCGAATTTAATACTTGAAATTCCCAGAGTATGACTTTATTTTTCAATATTGCAATCATTCGCAAAACATAAATTATATTGACATCGAAATTAACCATAAAGTAGGCAACATATGCACTATAGAAAGGTATACCGAACTCCATATTAAAATATGTGACAAGAATGACATAAAAACCGAGAGCAACGGTTCCAAAAATCCAATTCCAAATAATGAAGTTATTAAAACTGGATTCATTGTTTATGAATCTATGCACTTTTTGAAAAGTTAGGACCAACAGGACATTGTTTTTGGTTTGAGTGATTCCGATTACGAAATTCATAGCAAAACCGATACAATACAATAAACAGTTTAACTTATATGTGACATACCCAAAGGAAGTTGTTACACTCTGTTTATTTAAGGCTACCAAATAGGCACTGATTATATATAAAAATATATATACACAAGTCACAATCATCGAAAAAAAGTTGGAGATAAGGCTATTTGGAGTTATAATATTATTTTTGATACGATATTTAGGACAGAACATGATGTATTGCATCAGATTCAAAGGCAAGAGCATGGACTCGACATCTTTGTCCACCTCGTTGTTTAAGTCAAGTTTCACGGGATAAGTTTTTGTAATGTATCTAAATGTCTTCATTTTTCTCAACTAACACAGGCGCTTTCCGTCACACAAGTGACACAATAATCGATGTTAAATGTATTGACGATGTGGATAACATCATATTAATTTAGGTAAATTATTATGAAAACATTAATTAGTATTCTCGTACATTTGGTTAATCTTCTTGTTCGTGTTGATCGTAGCATACATTAACATTTTAAATTACGATACTGACATGGATGTTATCAATGGTTTTCTGGATTAATAGATACTCTAGTTAATTTGTCAACATATTTATTGAACGTAAGAAAATTAATGTATTATTAGTATTATTAAAAAACTAACTACTTAGGTACTCGATTAAATAATTAACTGCATACATTTTCAAAAACGGAAAGGACATGTATGCGTCAAAGTACAGTAAGTACTTATTTATCTAATGTTGATAGTGTGTGCCAAAAATATACAGACTGAGTTTTTAGATAGGTAAGACGGAAAACACTGTTTCTCAAATTAAAAATGAGAGTGTCTTGGTTTGGGCAGAAAAATAATATCATATTGACAATTATATAAATTTCAGCACCTGATTTTGGGCCGTTTGATGTAAAAAATCCCTGGTTGCAAGGACCTAATGCAACATCAATTATTGCTCTAACGAAAAAATAAATGTTTTACTTAACTTTTTTAAGTAGATACATTTTATTTTATTATTAGAACCCGTAGCCTCCTAGCATAATAGTAACTGTCGATGGTACTACAATATAACTTATTATGATAAAATAAATGACCTCAATCATAAACGACGCATATGTATTTTTTACTTCGGAGATAACTCAAATGAGAAAATGATGAGATGAAAAGTAGTCAAATTTAAAATTAAAACAAATTTAAAGATAACCATGTTTTAAATTGTACAATCAAATCCGTGTCCAACGTTCAATATAACGAAAGGCACAACGGAATATTAGAAGGACACATCGCAAGCTTCTGATTATGTCCATCAAAGTATCTATCCCACAAAATTAAATCGATAAGGAATTGGAAGTAATTTCCTTCGAGTAAGTGAGTCGTATTTACGCAACAGAACACGAATAGGTAAAATAACAAAAAAAACTAAAACGGTCCAATCCACCTATTGAAACAAGAAGCGGAGTACACCCGGGGAGTGTTTTTGGTCCGTTGGTGAGTAGGTAACTAATACGATATGCAACTACCCACGACTTTATTCGTTGTTGTTCGTTGTATTATTTATTGAAAACATATTGACAATTATTGTTCTCAATTAGAATCCAACAAAAATATATAAAAGAAAGGTCTTGAATTAGAACAGAAGTGATGTGTTGGCAAATCCAATTGGATTTGCCAACACATCACTTCTCTTTTTCTGTATTGATACAGAAAAATCGAAAGCTCATTTTGAATAGAATTGTCCATATTTTTTATAAATATTATGTTTCAATGTTGTAGAATAAAATAATGTGACTAAAATACTCTGCACGTTTTGTAACGTTCAATATAAATATCTGAGAACCAAAAAGCCTTCGGTTGCTACGAAAACAATATTTTGCCCTCATGTACAGTCACCAAAAGAGATAATGTAAAAAAAAAAATTACTGTTTGTTTTATATTAATTAAATTAAATTTTATTCTAAAACATGAAGTTACTTATCTCCTTTGGTGACCGTACATACCACAACGATATAATTTCTCCTTACTGCCGCGCATGTACTTGACAGATGTCAATTTGTATGTAAATACGACGAAATAACATATTTTCCTCTAGATGCATATTTATGATTCAAAAGCCTTGTTTGGCTTAGCTCAACTTTGGGGGGTTTACTTGAAAATATTCAAGTTGTTGTCTGACATGTTGGTAGATAAAGCTGCTGCGTACAAGTTTGTTTTGGGTAAGGCGTACCACCGTGTCACCATTGACGAGGGTATAGAAATTTTAACAACTTGGTGTGTGCATAGTACTGATTATGCTTAGGCCACAGTTAGACGGCGCAAAACATTTCTTGCGGCCACCGCGCGACGGCCGTACGGTGGCCGCGTGCTGTGTTCAGTCATAGCAATTTATGTTTTATTAACTAGGACACAACATTGAAATTCTTTGTAATTAACACGAGATCGACGACGAGGTTCTCGAATTACGCCTCGCGCCCGCGTCCCCGCATTCTCCTTTCCTTCAATCAGTCAATTCAGCGCCATTGTAGCGAAACAAAATGAAAAAAAAACACACTTTTTCGCTATATAATACGTTTATAATTTTGAACTCTTAAAAAAAACCAAATACAAAAAAATAGCAAAATATAAAAAAATAAGAATGAAAACAACAAGGAAAACAATTAAAACTGGAAGGAAGACTGGTCACATATTGGGGAAATAAATTAAATTATAGAATAAAAAAATAGGTTTAGCTTGTTTATCGAAAAAATGGATTTGGAATTGTGCAGTCAATTTACAAATTTTCGCGCTCAGTCGCCGCACAGACGCCGCGTGGCCGCCGCATAGCCGCCGCGTGGCGGTTGTGCGATGATGGCGCGAAATAATTCGTGTCATTAAAACGCGCCCTTATGCTTATTTTGCTAAACAATGTTACCTAATGATCACTACTATGAACAAGCAATGAGCTTGCTATAGAGACCTTAGTAATACGCTTTTCATTCGGATTTTCATATATTGTACTCCAAGTGGTGATATAAACCAGCCCTAAAACGAGTGACATCGCATCGTTGTTTGGTGATGTTTTGGTTGGTGCTAAACAAATAGATAAAAGTTAGGAGAGTATTTTCATAGAAAATTGCCAAACATCACTCGGTACGTGCTCTTTAAAGAAATGGCTTGCGAATAAAGTTTTCTTCAACATTAAATCAATAAATAATATATTCTTGTTACAGATCATAAATCGTGTGATGTCGTAGAGCGAACACGAAACAGCGGTTCTACAAGCGAAACTGTAACTAATTACTAGGATAGCGTAAGCGTAACGCGAACTAATTTCTAGCGTATGGGTGCAGTCAGGGAAATTAATTTGATTGTTTATCAAATTGAAACTCTACGACAATTTGCCGTGTTATAAACATTTCAGACAACTGCCAAAGAATGACAGTTGTTACCTGCAATTTTGGTTGGTAGTCAATTTGAAAAACGATTCACTTCTCTGACTTTACTAAATATTTTTGGTATACAAAATGAAAATTGATATGGGATTATACTATTCAATTCAATTAATCTTTATTGCAATTCATAATGTACAGACGCCAGCACATCAACCTACTACAATCTGTCAAATTTCTTTAATAAATTTTCAACTTTATTGCTAAAGTATAAGGTTGAAAATTGATTGGGATTTGACAGTTTCGGGTAGGTCGATGTGCTGGCGTCTGTACATGTCGGAGTCATTCGTTTGACTACTCAACGCCAGCGCCGTCCGGCGGCGCTTGACATTGTCTAGCCGGAGTTCGTGGGAGTCGACGAGAGCGCTACAGATCGATATGGAGCTTCTCTTGATCATCGGACATCAAACGGACAACATGTGCTCAGAAACTGTCTCGCGTTCCATATCGTTGAGTTGTGTACCTACAGTGTGTGATCTATTTGTTCGTAAAATTGTAATCTGATTTGAACTGTAAACAATTTTTCTATTGCGCAATACCCAACACTACCCATAGTACGTCCACAGCAATTAAAATATGGCTGATGATAACAAGAAACACGCACCTTCTCTGTCATACACATATTATTTTACATAATATTGCTTTCAAGCGAGTTACTAATAATTACATCCATCAATATTATTTTAATTAATTTATTTATATATACTTAATTTTACACCAGAAAATACCTAACAAAAAGATGAATTTAACACTACAAAACACTCAATGGACGGCCTTATCGCGTTCAAAACTTTCAAATAAACTCCTTTGATTTTCAATATGATTACACAACATATTATCACAAGAGACTGCACAATAGTATGCATGACATAATTCAATGACTATCTAATATCTCCTTAGTACCGACTGCTCAAGATATTAACTCATCCTTTGCTATGCAAAACAGTTCAGCGCAGCATAATGTAAGAAAATACGATATTCCTTTGCAGAATATTCTGCAGATTATAATTTTAATTGGTTTTTAAGGCGCTAGGTATGCCTACTTTAAATATTTATGGTCGGCAATAGCTTAAGTTCTTTGTAACGAGATGAGGTAACATAATGGTTTATTTAGATAAGCTGTTTTTTTTTTTTTGAGCACGATGAAAAGAAAAATATATTTAAAAAAAAATTTAGACAAACGTAATTTAAATGGAACAGGAAACAAATCAACGAAATGTAAGAAGGAAATTCAATTTATTTATTTCTTTAATACTTCAAGCTCATAAACGTACAGAGGCGGACTTAATGCCATAGACATTTTCTACCAGTCAACCTTAGGGTGATGCAGAGACAAACAGTAGTAGGTGCAATCATGAAAATTGAGGAATAAATTCAATTGTCTGAATGTGTGTGGTCAATGTCATTGTGAAAATCTATGTTTCTCAATTCTGAATTCTTTATTGCGTATATAGTTGGTAGGGAAATAATAATATTAGTCACAATTATGGACCCTGTCGGGCACAGCATAGATAGTAGGAGAGAGGAGGAAGAACACTGGGTGTTCCGTGTTGATTGTGATAAATTTTAATAGTATGTAAGTATTTAGTAAGTTATATTGTTTTATGAATACAGAATTGAATTTACGAATTATACACATTTATTTATTTAAGTAGTAACTTTGTAAAAAAAATTTATTCTTTTAAGTAAATATTCATTATTGTTTTATTTACTTATTATTATTTTTATTTATCATGTAATTAATATTAATTTCGGAAGTCAGTGTTGGTTCCGCATTTTCGTTTTTTAACCGACGAAAAAACGGTGGAGGTTATCAATTCGACGCGTATATTTTTTTTTGACACCGAATTCCGAAATTATAGTTATTTTTTTTACTTTGTAGTGTTTTTTTTTTGAAGTCGGTTTTTTTGTAAAAAGTTTTTCTTTCTCACGTTTTAGTTGTACCTACTTCACACAAATTCATATAACTTGCTATGTAAATATCAGTGACAGGAAGTTATTAAAACATCATCAATATAAAGTAATTGGAAAAAAAACATATAATTGAAGCTAACTCAAAAACTACCCAAGCTAAGTTAATCAAATTTATATGGGACCACCCCTGAGGCATACCTTGTCCATTAAAAAAAGAATTTTGCAAATCTTATGACAGAGTTATGCCCGAACATACATAAAAAAATAAAAAAAATAATTTTAACATCCGAATTGCGAGCCTCCTCCTTTTTTGAAGTTAGCTAGGGGGCAACTCGTCCCACATCAAAACTCGGACCAGGGACCAGTTGCCCCTTTGTAATTTCGTTAGGGGTCAACTCGTCCCACATCAAAACTCGGACCAGGGACCAGTTGCCCCTTTGTAATTTCGTTAGGGGTCAACTCGTCCCACTTAGAAACTGGGACCAGGGACCGATTCCACCTAGGGGGCAACTGGGGCCACGTTTGTTTAGGTATTAAGACGATTGCACTCCTGAATATTCTCTAGGGGTTTAATGGTCCCAATACGGTGATACTGGCTGTAGCAAAGGGAAAAAAAAAACATTTATTTCTAGCAACACAGTAACAACTTTACGAACTTATAATATATATATATAAGAACAAAAATAAATAAGAAAGACATAAGATCTCATGACGAACGTATATGGTTGTTAGAGAGTAATTCACACTGACCTCCGTACTAGTAAAAACTGTATCAAAAATAAAAATAAAACATAACTGAAGGGTAGTTGATCTCATTCGTTTTATGTAATCATAATTAACATGACCAATTTTTTATTCTATAATTTAAAAAATATCGTTCATAACAAAACAAATCAAAAGTACCTACACATTGTTTTTCTCAAAACCAAAATAAAAAATAAATAAAACAACTTCTTACAAACTTAAAGCAGCTCTACTGTTCGCAGCTAAATCAAAGGCCGAAGTCTATGAGGTAGCACAGAATGGTTTTAATATTGTGTCTAATTGGCTTCTCGTAACAATCTCTTAACATTAAATACAGATAAAACCAAGTACCTATTATTTACAATGAGAAACACTAATCCAACGCTTACTAACTTAATCATTCAAGCGCATAACTTGCAACTTAGCTAAAACCGATCATATTAAACAATTAGGCGTCACGATTGACACAAACCTTAATTTCCGCAAATTACTCTCTAACAACCATATACGTTCGTCATGAGATCTTATGTCTTTCTTATTTATTTTTGTTCTTATATATATATATTATAAGTTCGTAAAGTTGTTACTGTGTTGCTAGAAATAAATGTTTTTTTTTTTTTTCCCTTTGCTACAGCCAGTATCACCGTATTGGGACCATTAAACCCCTAGAGAATATTCAGGAGTGCAATCGTCTTTATACCTAAACAAACGTGGCCCCAGTTGCCCCCTAGGTGGAATCGGTCCCTGGTCCCAGTTTCGAAGTGGGACGAGTTGACCCCTAACGAAATTACAAAGGGGCAACTGGTCCCTGGTCCGAGTTTTGATGTGGGACGAGTTGACCCCTAACGAAATTACAAAGGGGCAACTGGTCCCTGGTCCGAGTTTTGATGTGGGACGAGTTGCCCCCTAACCCAATAGGACTATGGAAAGGGTTAGGGGGCAACTCGTCCCACATCAAAACTCGGACCAGGGACCAGTTGCCCCTTTGTAATTTCATTAGGGGTCAACTCGTCCCACATCAAAACTCGGACCAGGGACCAGTTGCCCCTTTGTAATTTCATTAGGGGTCAACTCGTCCCACGAAACGATTTATAGCAATGTATTTAACTCTATAAATAGTAAATTTGACATCGACTTACCGTAACATTAGGCCCTGCGCAGACGGCACATTTTTTGTGCGATCGAGTCTGCGGCGCACAAAAAGTCTGCATGGCGCGCAAAAAGTCGGTCGCGGATTTTGCACAGACTCAACGCACACGACGCAAATCTTCGATCATTTTGTCGGCAGAGCTGTAGATTGTAGATTTTCTTTTTAAATGTCTATCATGATATTCTGCCTTAGAAGTATCATAAATTGCTGGTCTGTTTTGTATTTCTTGAATTAACATAGTTACATCGACCTCTGGCGCCATGATAATAGATCGCGTGCGTTACGTCCACCCCTAGCAAATGCAGATTGCCGACTAAAGTGTGCGCCGTCTGCGTATTTCAAAGTATTCTGTTAGATAACGGTTAACCGCTAGTGTCCGCTACTGTACAACGGTCGGTAACACCAAAGAGTTTATTTATGGTGGTTTTATTTTTTGTTACCGACCAAAAAGTATTCGTATAAGATACACTTTACAAATATATAACAAAAATTAATATTTGCGAAGCGCAAAAACACTCATAAACTTGCACTTTCACCTACAAAAAATGCACACAGTCTGTTATATTTCTTAATATAAAGAAAGAAAAGAAAAAGAAAGAAAATACGATTATTTGCGGTGAACATGATGCAAAAATTAACATAAACACAAAAATAAAATAAAATAAAAAAAGAAGGTAAGGGAAACATGCGTCACATCCACGCAAAACGGCTATCGCTCACCATTATGCTGCGACCCTATACAAGACAGAGCCCCAGCGCTGGTTTTCAGCGACAGCCGGCGCTGACGTAATGACGTCGTCCGGTGCAGCACACAATTATTAGAACACTGTGCCGGAACAGCGTACTTAAAGAAAAATAATTTAATTTAGATGTGATAGAATAATATTATACTAAACAGGAAATAGACACAGATAGAGTACATGCTATGAGAATATCATCCTCAATAATCGTTTTTATAACTTAGACGTTCACGTGTATATTTAAAACTACCCTCTAAAAATGCATTATAGAAAATGTAACTTATTTTGTTTTAATTTTTTTTTATTTTGATTTTAAGAAAAAAAATGTGTAGGTACTTTTGATTTGTTTTGTTATGAACGATATTTTTTTAATTATAGAATGAAAAATTGGTCATGTTAATAATAATTAACATGACCAATTTTCCAATTTAATAAAATAAACATAATTAACACCCCTTCTTACCCTTCAGTTATGTTTTATTTCCCTTTGCTACAGCCAGTATCATGGGACCAATAAACCCCTAGAGAATATTCAGGAGTGCAATCGTCTTAATTCTTAATACCTAAACAAACGTGGGCCCAGTTGCCCCCTAACCCATCGGTCGGGGTTGGGTCCCTGGTCCGAGTTTTGATGTGGGACGAGTTGACCCCTAATGAAATTACAAAGGGGCAACTGGTCCCTGGTCCGAGTTTTGATGTGGGACGAGTTGACCCCTAACGAAATTACAAGGGGCAACTGGTCCCTGGTCCGAGTTTTGATGTGGGACGAGTTGCCCCCTAACCCAAAAAGACACATGGCATCAATGAATCAGCCTAGACTTTTCCCTGGATGCAGCTGAATACCAGTATTTTACATGAAACGGCTGCCTATTTGACCTCCACAACCCAGTTACTGGGTAACACGGTACCCCTTGGTAAGACTGAGTGTCAGACTTTCGAGCTTCTGACTACCCGTAACGACGACGGTCAAAGGTCTACGAATGACAGAATGACTTAGCATCGTAAAGAAAAAAAAACACAACGTAACTTAAGCAGTATAATTATCATTAACCAAATGTGTGTTATTGTAATTCTACTAACGGTAAATTTTTTAGATCAAAAGAAAAGAAATGATGTCGCAAACTTCCACACAAATCATACAAACATCAAACATACCTTTTTCTAGGTCAAGATTAAGACTGCATAAAAAATATTCAAGTAAAGCAGACTGTAGGAAGAGCTATTATTAAAAAAATCCTAGTAGAAAATGGACTACATTAGAGCTGCCCCGTAGTACAATATTATCGACATCTCAACAGCGGTAAAGAGGGGCTGAGGGTGGTCATTAAGCGGTAAAGCTTCTGTAAAACTCGATAAAAAACCTCTTACTAGTTGAACCTCTCTAGTTATATTGAATTACTATTAAAACTCGATTTGAAAATAACTTAAAAGGTAGAAAGTGATGATAGAAATTTTCGTTATTGCATCGATTATAAATATCAAATTAAATTGGGAGAAATTAAAATGCAGAAGTTTAAATAAGCGCATGAGATTTAACTGAGCAAGAAATAAAGTCGATTACTATAATTAAAATCAATAAAAAATCGAGTTAAGTATTGATTGGTTCTGGAGTGGCGACCGCGTACCGTAGCGTTGGAAGGCCTCCCAAAAGGTGACCTTGAGAAGGCCGCAGGAATCCGCTGAAGGTGAGAACCACAGAAGTGGTGACGCCTATGTCCAGCAGTGAACGTCTTTCGACTGAAATCATAATGATGAAGTATCAATCATCGTCTGCCTAGTCGTTTCCTGTATAAATATTTTGGGGTCGGCTTTCAGTCTATATCAGTATTTTACATGGAGCGACTGCCTATCTGACCTACACAACCAGTTACTGTGTAACACTTTACCTTTGAATAAGACTGGTTGTCAGACTTTTGGCCTTCTGACTACCCGTAATTACTGAGTTACACATCGATAGCTGATTATTTTTTCGTACAGACGGACACGCACACATTGGCACCTGTTATTTTATTCTGTCGAACTTTCGATACCTCTTGAATTCGCAGTTTTGTGAACCAGTCTGATGTTAATCAAATAATGAGCTAGTTTCATTATTTTTTGTTATTACTAGGAGTAATGAAAGCCGAGTCATTCCTATTGTTTGGAAAGTTCGAGTCCAATCATGACGTAGTAGTTTGTCCAGCTGATTAGCTGATTTCATGTGGTAAATTAAACCTTTGTCAAATATTGTCTGGGTGCGTAGCTTATAGTACAAAGCTGACGCACAAAATAATTGTTAGTCATAGAGGTTCTTTTAATTAAATTCTTTTATTATTTAGTTTATTGCAGGGTATAAATTTTTTTTTCACTACGAAATAAACACGTAATACTTATGCCTGTCTCTTGCACAAAAGTATGGATGCGATTTGCCAGAAAATAGTAAATGTCGTGATGGCCCAGTAAAATGTCGTGATGACCCAGTAAAATGTTGTGATGACCCAGAAAATTTCATGATGACCTAGTAAAATTTCGTGATGGCCCAGTAAAATCTCGTGTTGGCCTAGTAAAATCTCGTGAAGGCCTGAATAATTTTGTGATGGCGCAGAAAATTTCATGATCGCTTAGTAAAATGTCGTGATGGCCCGAAAAATTTCGTGATGGCACAGAAAATTTCATGATAACCTAGTAAAATGTCTTGAGCAAGCGTGGTGGTCAATGCTCGTGCCTTCTCTATGCAAGAAGAGGCCTTTAACCAGCAGTGGGACATTCTACAATCAGAAGGCTTGGCATACTGGCATGCAAGCCAATTATATATTGGCATGCAAGCTACTTGTATACTTTTGTGCAAGGTACAGGAAAGAGTATTTGCAGCTACAATAATATATCTAATCATTACCTAGTATTGGTACTGTGTTAGTCATTAATTAAGATCCCTCATACATATTCAGACATTTGACATGCAAAACATTATAAGTATTTAATTCTAGAGTATATTAATGTGCAATGGCATGCTTTAAATTCTAGTTTGTATTATTCATTATTTTTACTATACATTCAATATTAATTATATAGCCGTTGTTTCCGGCTGTCATTCGTGGATCTTTGACAGCCGTTACGGGTCGTCAGAAGCCCAAAAGTCTGACAACCAGTCTTACCAAGGGGTTTCGTATTATCCAGTAACTGGGTTGTGGAGGTTAGATAGGCAGTCGCTCCATGTAAAATATTTGTACTCAGCTGCATCCGGTTAGACTGGAAGCCGACCCCAACATAGTTGGGAATAGGTTAGGCAGATGATGATGATGATTCAATATTAATCATCGTCACATTAATGTATTATTTATACATTAATTTATTGAATAAAATAAAGCTAAGCTATCCTAGTATTTTTAAGAGAAAACAAATTGAAAATTCCCCGACTGCCCCAAAAGTAATAAGTTCCAATACTGTATTCACCTCCTTCCTGTATAACAATAGTAGGAGCAGCATTTTACGACGCTCCACAACAAACGATCAATGTGCGAGGGATCGTTTTAGGTCTATTTGCAGACATTTTAGCGCTCCTTCGCTCTTTAGACTCGGTGTAATGGCGTCATTGACCTTCTCTGGTAATCTGTGCTTTCCTAACAGTATGAAATTTGCTCTAGATTTTATAGATAGAAAGAAAGAAATACGTTTATTTGCGGTGAACATGACGCAAAAATTAACATAAACACAAAACTAAAAAAAAATTCGAATTAATCTGATATGAGTAAAGGTAAAACATTTTAAACAAAAAGATTTAAGATAGGATTTAACGTCTTTGGTCTTAAATTACATGTTGAAGCATTTTGGTGGCGTTTGCTTTTCGGTTTGGTTTCGCTGTTTCCACACATACATATTTCATTATTTATTTCTGGTATTTGTAAATTATGTAATGATGATTTTTTTTATTGAGAAATTTTACTGGTGTTGACCTCGATTTCGCCTGGTGGCAAGCGATATATGAAATCTATGATGGAACGAGCGGCCTCAGAAGATGCTTTGAAGGCTGACGGGTTGTAGGTGCAAGAGAACCCAGACGCTGGCTGATTATTGGCTGATGAGTGTTTAATGAGAAAGTAAATCTCACTTCGTGATTGGCTAGACGAAAATGACAACAGACATTCCTAAAGTTTACATGAGACCTTACAAAAAAAAAAGTTTAAAAACTAAAACCCGACTACTGAAAAGGAAAACTACTGCAAAACAAAAAAAGTACCTTCTCGTGGTCGCATGCTACCATAGCTTATAAGTATGTTAGTACAGCGACATTAAGTTATTTTTTATTTAAATATTTTAGAGCTTATTTCAATAATATTTATATTTTTGAAATGTGCTAATTAAGCCCTTTAGTTTGATACCCAACAAGGCACCATCCCATAATATTTATTTTAAAATTCATTACTATATGTCCTCTAAAGGGCGCCATATTGAATCTAGTGTAACGTCACATAGCCTATAACTAGCGGACGGTCAAGACGCTTCTAACGATACCTCATTTGTCAAATTATTATCCCTAAGCGCTTTTGAAGTTATGAGAGTACATATGAACATACATACATACATACCGGTCAAAATCATAACCCTCCTCTTTGCTTCGCTGTAGTCGGGTAAAATTCTTTTTTACCCGACTACCGACTACAGCTGATAAAAACAAGAACTGCGATACTGATATTCCTGCCATAAAATGCTTAAGTTTTTTGAAAACGTCATTTGTTTATACCGTTCTCACACTCATTTAGTCCAGTCAATAAAAGAGTTGTACAGTGCGTGCGCAGGGACCTAAGCGATTCCTTCAGAAACTTGTTCAGGGTGCTTAGGAAGTGAACATACTAAAAGTCCTGACGTCTAGGAGGTGAGCGTGAGTGGGGCGGGGGGGGGGGGGTCTCGAAGTTCCCACTTTTGGGTTTTTCACATATATCTCAAAAACAATGCGTCGTATGAAAAGAAATTATTTTACCAAATGAAAGCTCATAAAATTTTCTACAACTTTTCTCTAAGACGCCCCGTTTTCAAGGAATCGCTTAGGTCCCTGCTCACGCACTCTACACCCCCTTTCAGGCCATTCGTTGACTGAACTAATTTGTTACCGAGCGAAAGATTAAAAGTATTTTTCATTCATGAAAATGCAAACTTTTCAAGTTGATGGAACACAGGCACAAGTTATTGGAACTAAGCCCAAAGCCAGCACGTAACGAAAAGTTCAGCTGATTTATGAGTACTCCAGAATTATCTGCCTGATCTTTTGCGAATACATTATACTACCTTTAGCTAGCAATTTTCTCCGCATGCTTTTTGACAATTTTAAGGGTACTTTGTGGTAAAAGCATCTTTTACGATACTCCAGGGCATACCTTGATTTAATGTGCGAAATCCGTTCAGCCATTTTTGGGGTGAGCGAGTAATAAATATGCAAACAAAAATGCTTTTTGCATTTTTAATGTCAGTAAGAAATTTAGTTGTTTTTTGGAAATATCCTGTACATTTCTCGAAAATGTAGACGTAAAAAAGGAAAATTTCGGTCCCTGAGGCACCAAGGTAGGTAGGTAGGTAGTAAGGAAAGGCAATTTCCAGTTCTCATTTAAAGTAATTTGAGCGTAATTATAATTTCGTCGGGACGTTGCGACTCCCAGCAGAGTAATATCAATTTCAACCTATTATATTTGTGTTTAGAAAATAAATGAAAACTATTTCATCCATAGAACCCCACACGTACGGGTTTGATGAAGAAAAAATTTAAGTTTCATTTCTAAGTATGGGGAACCCCCAAAATGTATTGTTTTTTTTTTCTATTTTTGTGTAAAAATTTTAATGCGGTTCACAGAATACATCTACTTACTAAGTTTCAACAGTATACGGACGGACGGACAGACAGACAGACAGACATGACGAATCCATAAGGGTTCCGTTTTTTGCCATTTGGCTACGGAACCCTAAAAAGATGTATGCGTTAAAAGCGTCCAGAGTTATAGTCTAAAATAAAATGTATTGATGTATAACGTTTTCATTAACTAATATAATAAGATGTACCGAAAAAAAAAAAATATAATAACATAAAATAATTAAGTTGTAATGCCTAAACAAAAATGTAATTGTAATGCCTGTTGTATGTATGTATTTAGTTTATTTATTTATAAAAAAAAAAAAAAAATATATATATATATATTTAATAGCATGAAGTGCATGAGCATGATTGTATGTAAATATGTATCATTATAATAATTTTATATGTAAAAAAAAAATATATTTATAAAAAGATGGACTCACGTAGATTTAAGCTAGTATTGTAAGTTTAGAGTAATATGGATATGTCCGATGCGGGAGTATGAAACTGTTCCCTAGGAAAAGAAAGAAAAATGTAAACAATAAAATACTATAAAAAAGGGCGCGGACCACCAAGTCCGCAGTAATTAATGTAATAAAAAAAAAAAAAAAAAGCGTCCACAGTACGGCAAATAGTAAATAAAAAAAAACAACAATACAAAAATAAAATAATTAAAAATAAGCTGAGGCAGCTAAGTGATGACCAGCCCCAACTGACGGCGCCCGTTCACGAACATGACGCATAGATCAGCACCATTCAGCTCAACCTTTTTGAAGGGAGCTAAATGATCCAACACACACGCCACCGTCAGCGAGACAATAATTGTGTGAGCATGAAATACTATCAGCTGCCAGAGCGCATTCAAGTCAATAAAAAACATATTACCCGGTAAATGGTAGCTCTACAGTACATAGAACTCACATCTGTGCTATGCAATTATACAATACAAAGGAAATTGAGTTTATACAATGCAAAAATAGTCTTACAATCTTCAGCAGCTCCAACAGTATTTTCAAGTGTTAATCAATTAGTTGTAAATAAACAATGCTTTTGTCAGTGATGTAATCCCCTAACTTATAATATGCCTGCCTGCATAGTGTGCGTTTTATACAAGACTTGAATATTGTTTCATTCAGTTGAAGAATGTGGGGAGGTATTTTATTATAACATTTTATACAGTACCCCATAAAAGATGAGTCTACTTTAGCCAGTCTGAAACCTGGTTGAACTAATAGGTCCCTATTTGTAGTACTATAATTATGTCTTTCTCCTCTATTACTAAAAATATGTAAATTTTTCCTTAAATACATGATGTTTTCGTAGATATATTGACAAGGTACCGTCATGATGTTAATTTCCTTAAACAGTTCCCTTAGAGAATCGCGCCCGCGGAGATTATACATGGCTCTGATGGCTCTTTTCTGCAGGATAAAAATAGAATCGATGTCTGCAGCCCGTCCCCAAAGTAAAATACTGTAAGACATGATAGTATGAAAGTAACTAAAATATACTAGTCTCGCAGTATCTACATCAGTTAATTGACGGATTTTTCTGACAGCATAGGCTGCTGAACTTAGACGTCCTGCAAGAGATGTTAAATGAGGACCACATTGTAGCCTTGAATCGAGCGTGATCCCCAGGAAAACAGTTTTATCGACGAATTCTAATTTCTCTTGATTCAATATTATCATACAATTACTACCCTTGACATTTGGTAAAGAAAATCTTATGCAGTTAGTTTGTTTTCCATTTAATACTAAATTATTAGCAGTGAATCAATTTTGGACCTGCAGTAGGGCGTTATTTACGTCATCAAAATTTGTAGCACGTCTATTTACTTTAAAAATTAAAGAAGTGTCATCAGCAGATAACACCATTTGTGGTTGATTTTGTAATAAATGCAGTAGATCATTGATATACACTAAAAAGAGGAAAGGACCCATTATCGAGCCTTGTGGCACACCTATTTTTACTGTTAAACCATGTGATTTGACACCATTTATTTGAACTTGCTGTTGTCTATCATTTAAATAAGAACTAACTAAACTGCGCGCAAGTTTTCCAAGTCTGTAGGTTTAGGCAAGGTTTTATGATCGACGCAATCAAATGCCTTGGAGAGGTCACAAAAGATTCCTATGGCGTCTTGGGCCTCTTTCCACGCGTTAAAAATGTGTTTTAACAAAGTTACACCGGCGTTGGTCGTACAACGTCCTTTGGTGAAACCATACTGTTGGTCGTGTAGGATTTTACTCTTGTTAAAATGATTGAGTATTTGATTAAGCATTATCTTTTCAAACACCTTGCTGAAAACCGGCAACACGGATACGGGTCTATAATTATTGGTGTCCTTACTGTCGCCGGAATTGTAAAGAGGTATTACCTTACTGTATTTCATTAAATCGGGGAAGAATCCTTGATCAACACACGAATTAAATACTAAGGCTAAGTAAGGCGCAATAGTCTCAATTATGGAGGCACAGACCTTAATGGACATTCCCCATAGATCTTCGGTCAATTTGATCTTAATTTTCTTTAAAAGCTTTAATTACTGTTATGGGGTTAATATGCCTAAAATTAAATTCAATCGGGCAGGCTGAAACGTTTGCCCTTACTAAATCAAAAGCGAGCGACGGCGAGGAATTTAAGGTTCCAGTTGTTTTGAGTGGGATACTAGTAAAGAAATATACAAATTCTTGAGCCACTTCTTTGTTATCGCAAATGAGACCACTTGACGTCTGCAGTGTGTAATCAGAATCATGCTTTTTATTCCTGTTCGTTTTATTATTGATAATTTTCCAAACCGTCTTTATTTTATTGTCTGCTGATTTAACTTTGTTGCTAATGTATATGGCTTTAGCTGCCTTGCAAACATTCTTAAAAGTTCTAGAGTAAGTAGCAACATACTTATTAAAAGTTACCGTGTTAATATAAGGCTTAAGGCCATACAGCTCGAAAAGTTTTTCCCTACTTTTCCTAAGTCCTTTAGTTGCCCAGTCACAAAATAAAAACTTAGGGCTACATTTAGTGTTCTTCTTAAAAAAAATATTGAACTCGGTTTGGCCTACCGAAAATAATTCTTTATACAAAATATTAACATTGTTCACTGTAAGGTTCTGGTTACTTAATTTACAAATTAAAGTGCTATTAAATTTATTTAAATTAACAGATGTTATAGGTCTGGATTGGATCTGCACTTTTTGTATTGGCATGTTGGACTCAAAAGTTACAGTTTGACCACTGTGATCAGAAGTTTCGAAACGTACATCATCATCTTCAGCCTATAGCAGTCCACTGCTGGACATAGGCCTCTCCTATTGCACGCCATTCAACTCGATTTTCGGCAACTCTCATCCAGCTGCTACCAACCATCCTGCGAAGATCGTCGCTCCACCTAGCCTGAGGGCGTCTAACCTTACGTTTACCGATTCGCAGTCTCCACTCAAGAACATGTCTACCCCAACGGTCATCGGTTCCACGGCTAATATAGCCGGCCCATTGCCACTTCAGCTTGTTCTGTGAGCTATGTTAAATGTACACCTGCTACTTTTAGCGTTTGTCCTTGAGCCTTTTTTATTGTCATCGCAAATGCTGCTTTCAGAGGGAACTGCACTCTTTTAAATTGGAATGGTAAATCTGTCGGAACTATTGGAATACAGGGAATCAAAACATTTTCTCCTTTTGCTATTCCTGACATAATTATTGCTTTTACAATATTCCGCCCCAGGTGAGTAATTTGTAACCGTGTGCCAAGACAACTAACAACTTTTGAGATAGTGAAGGCAATTCCGGCAATTGACACTCACGTCAACTGCGATCAACGGAAGTTAGATTAAATACTCGATAGAGTAGAGATGTAGAAAACACTCGACCGAGAAGCGAATTGCGAGATCTCCTGACCTCGTATTAAAAAAAACCCGATCCGAAATGTAGGTACACAACGAAGCGAAGAGAGGAACCAATTAAATTCAATATTATTAATTCAAATATCTATGAAACGAACAAACGATTTTTTTTAGAAACGAACGACCATCCTAACACGACCCTAATACGTTGCATGAAAGAGGGTCACTATCCTGCAGAAAGTCTTAACACCGCGATTCAGAAAATAGCGTCATTTGCACAACGCCATCTATCGAGCAAACACACTTAGTGTCTGGGCAACATGTCTTTTTCTTCCATACTTCTCTATTAGTCGTCATCTCGGTAGTCCCCCTTTCTAAACATATCATCATTCACACATTCCATCCATCTTTTCTTTGGTCTTCCCGTACTCTTATAGCCATCGACATCCATACTCAACTCACGACATTTTCCTCAATTCTCCGTAACACATACCATGACATGACATCCTGAAATTTAGCTTATACGTTGTCAGGTGTACAGAAACGGACATAGGATACCTTTCATCCCGGAAAAAAGTGCTGTTCCCGAGGAAAACCACAATAACGTTATTTTGATAATAGATGGCGCCACGTGTCTATTGAACCTTGTCACATTGTTTAATTCTGAGGCGGTACGAAGTTCGCCGGGTCAGCTAGTGATTAATAAATTTTTTTGACAGCTTATTCTTCCATAGGATTCTTTTGAAAAACTACTACGATGCTAATCTCTTCGACGCTTTTGAATAAATTAATAAATCTACAGATTTTTTTTTATAAAAAAGTTCTTTCATTGAATTGATTGATTTTCAGATTGATGCTTTTGCTATGAGAGTCGTAATTTGAAAAGTTTTTAACATAATATCACGCCTGATTTACCCGAATGGGTAGGTTAGGCATCGTACAAACATAAAGTACAAGTAGGGTAAGGTTGCGTAAGTCCTAACCCCTGATGGAGAACTAAATTGTAGTCTGACAGTAATTGTATGAAATGGCTGTAATATGTCAAATAAAAAATGTGAATTAAAAAATTAATATCATCATCTGCCTAGCCTTTTCCCAACTGTGTTGGGGTCGGCTTCCAGTCTAACCGGGTGCAGCTGAATACCATCTGACCTCCACATCCCAGTTACTGAGTAATACGATACCCCTTGGTAAGGCTAGTTGTCAGACTTTCGGACTTCTGACTACCCGTAATGACTGTCAGATCCACGAATGACAGCTGGGACCAACGGCTTAACGTACTTTCCGAGGCACGGAGCGGTCTCGGTATGTAAAGATGGTCACCCATTCACAGACCAACTGCGGCAAGCGCAGCTTAACCTGATCGATCGACCTGTGCGGCTGTTATTATTTAGCCACGGGCCCCTCAATTCAATTACAAAATTAATAATGGAAGAAATTCTCTTAGATAGATAAATTATATATTCAGTGCACATAAAAGCGCAATTAAATGATAAAAAATTACATGAAATATAACAACATACAAAAAATAAAAATTAAAACATATTTATGGAAGTTAAGTGACACTATGGCCGCTTTCCGAATTAGCTGTAATCGCTCACAGCGCTCACATCATCTCACATGCGTTCCGATTAGATAATACGATTATGATTGCTGACTTGAGGGCTGTCAACAATTCGGAACGCTCCTGAACGCGCTCACAGTGCTTACTCAATGTCAAAACGATATTACAGAAGTATTTCTTTGAATAAACAACAACATACTAAAGCACTAGTGTTTTAATTTTTGGGCAGTAGATTTTTTGTAAATAGATAATTGCTTCATATTTTGCAATCAATTACCAGCGTTGTTTCATCGCGCTACTCTTTCTTTTCTATGCAGTCCGACAGTGACCGCGGTTTAGGTCATGTAGTCGCCTTAAGGACTTAAATTACTGGATAATTATTTTTCTTATTTTATTTTGTTTTATTTGGACTGCCTCGTTGGTCTAGTGGTGGCAAGCGCTACTACCGAGCATGAGGTCTCGGGTTCGATTCCCAGGTCGGGCGGTCGGTTCTTGGGTTTTTCTTTAGAATATTCTCAGTAGCAGCCCGGAGTCTGGATTTGTGTCCAGTTGTTGGCATTAGGCTCCTATTCCCATCAACTGGACACAAATGGGACCACCTTGGGACCTTCTGGTTACGGAGATATTGAAGGTCAAAGTTTAGTAGTAAAAAAAGTTTTATATGCTTTAACTTTGAAATAACTCCACGTCCCCCGTTCCTTTACGTGCACAATGTTGTGTGTGCGTTACAGCATACAGCGAATATTCACATCAAAATAAAAGTCCTTTATCAGCAATTATTTTTAAAGAGTTACTTACTTTGATGTACAGTATGCGTAAACGGCGGCTTCGTGAAGGGTTTATTTACACCCTGTATAACGGTACTAAGAACCACGCATTAAACGTGACGACACTCAAATCCTAAACCGCGCAAGAAAAGTTTTCCGCGAGTATTTATACAATAGCCCAACAACAGACATCGGGCAGTAGGATCTTCCCTCTTCTAAGGAGGATAAGGAACATTCAACTATGATCTTCATACCTCTACAGTTTCATAACTAATTTATGAAGTACCAACACAGCACTAAAAAAATCTAAGTGGTTCTAAGGAGTTTTACTTTTGCTGAAGACAGATCATAGGTAATAGATCGTTAGGCCAGGCTATAATGTTTATGACCTACTTTACACTCAGTTTGGTATTCTGTATAAGACTCCTTGGGTATGGTCCAAGATATAAGAGATGTGATGTGTTGATAACCTATTTGGCTTCAGTAAAATAACGTATCAGATTGGACTGATGTGTAGCGGTGTGTTCGTAACAGTTTTTGGGGTTGAAACGATAGTTAAGCGTTTTATTGATATATTTCTTCAGTTATAAATGATTTATTTTCTGTAAGTAGGTTTGTACAGACGCCAGCACATCAAGTTACCCGAAACTGTCAAATTTTCCCGATCAAGTTTGAACCTTATATTTTAGCGATAAAGTTGAAAATCTATTAAAGAAATTTGACAGATTGTGGTAGCTTGATGTGCTGGCGTCTGCACAAACATATTTACACGTCAATCATATTTTTAAGCTAGATGAGGTCGGCGTTTCCTATCCTACCTACCTACCTAGTTGTTTTTAAGATGAAACCTTGTTCTGAAGTCCTGAAAGAAACTAAAGACTATTACTTCACGTGCTTAGATCTATGCGTACCAATGGCAATATAAACTTGCAACCTAGGTAAATAAGTGGCCAATTTAATAAGCCCTTGCCTGTACTATAAAAACCAGCTTTTTTGGATGGATTAGCTTTAAGAAATTACGGGGCCTGGCCTTTTTTTAATAAACTACAACATCGATTACAGAAAAGCTTTTGTGGCGGTATCTAAAACGAACTACGCATCACAGTGACGTCACGATAAAATCCTGCATCGCGCAAGCTAAATTTACCGCGCAACTAGTACCTATATGTAAAGCGCCCCGACATCAATCATCAGGCAGTTGCCCACCAGACACGACACCCGAAGAGACACGAAGGGAGGATTCTCCCTTTCCTATGGAGGGTGATAGAACTTCACACCCTGTTCACCTCTATAGGTCAAGTCTCCAACACTTCCGGCCTTTCAATTTGGACTCCAGAGTCCAAAGTTTCACATAATTGGGATACAGTAAGCCCAGTTATGTCCCCTCCTATTATTAAGGTAAACCCTAAAGTCCGTAAGTTTATAAGTTGAGGCTTGGTGGAATTAATTTAGGACCCTAGCTAATTAACACTACTATAAGGCTTTAAATGGTTTAATTATTAAGTGACTCGACCGAAAGATTTAAACAAACCTGTTTATTAACATAAGCGAAAAACCCAATAACATTTTACGCGAACAGCGTAGCTATTCACAACCACTCGATATCTGCTCCTTTCATTTAATTTTTCGATCATTCGGTAGGCGAGTGAAAGGTGGTGCCGAAATCCATCATCTTTGGATCGATTCACTTATGAATTATATTTTTGCTTTTGATTCATTTTGTATACAGACGTTTCACTGCGAATGAAAGATGTCGAATAAAAGGGAAAAATTAACAAAAATTTTAGCGCCTGATCCGATCATTACGCCGCTGCTCCCCAACAGCGCAAAATCTATTGAGTATACTTTTGATCATGATAAACAAAAACCGGCTTCCAGCCCGTATAATGAATCGTGTAGGGTGTAGTATCCTTAATTAAGCCCAATTACCATATTTGCTGACTCAGCTGACTGGCGATTTACGTTATTTCTTTTCGTGCCGACAAAAGAAGATAAAATCAACCGACTTCCAAAATAAAAACACTACAAAGTGAAAAATAGCTTTAATTTCGGAAGTCGGTGATTTTGGTTTTGTATTTTCGTTTTATTCCACCGAACTAAATGGGACCATCGCGCGGGCTTCCTCTACCAAATAAATAAGGAATCATGTAAATCAACCCAGTCATCGTAATCATTATAATCAGCCTATAATGCTCCCACTGATGGGTCAGAGGCCTCCTGTCTACTAGAGGAGATGGAAATTGGTCCAGTAATCACGGAAAAATCGGTATCCATACTCCTATACTAATATTATAAATGCAAAAGTGTGTCTGTCTGTTACCTCTTCGCGCTTAAACCGCTAAACCGATTTAGATGAAATTTGGCATACAGATAGTTTGAGTCCCGGGAAAGGACATAGGATAGTTTTTATCCCGATATTCCCACGGGATCGACACATATGCGGATGAAACCGCGGGGCGCTGCTGGTACATACAATAAACTCGCCGAATGCACCACCTCTTCCTATTTTTTAAAGTCTGTTGAAAACTTAGGAATGGAAAAGGACTTCCTCTATGTGGAAGACAGATGAAAAGAGAGTATGATCTGCTTAAAGCTTGGCAAAGAACAGCTCTGGGGAGCTGTAAGTGGAGGAAAATAGAGGAGGCCTATGTCGCAAGGTAGCCTGATTTGGTAGGTAGCTGACAATATCATCATCTGCCGCCTTTTCCCAACTATGTTTGGGTCGGCTTCCAGTCTAACCGGATGCAGCTGAATACCAGTATTTTACATGGAGCGACTGCCTATCTGACCTCCACAACCCGGTTACTGGGTAATACGTTACGATACCCCTTTTGGTAAAACTAGTTGTCAGACTTTCGAGCTTCTGACGACCCGTAAAGACTGTCAAAGATTAACGAATGACAGCCGGGACCAACGGCTTAACGTACTTTCCGAGGCACGGAGGGGTCTTGGTAGTAAAGATGGTCTTCCCCATCCACGGACTAACCGCGGCAAGCGTAGCTTAACCTCGTCAGTCGACCCGTGCGGCTGTTATTACTTAGCCACAAGCTCCTCTATGTAACTAGCATATATACTGAAGAATATCATATATTTTTCTGATTTTGTTTACTGTAGTCGCTCATATACCTACTTTTAGGCATTATAAAACTTGCGTTTTTTTTTTGCGTTTAGGTCCTGTAGTCCCCTTAATTTGCTAATATAAGGTTAACCAGCAGAAATCATAACAGGATTAAACGTTATTAGTTTATAAGAACTAAGTACTGTATGTACGAGTACTAAGGGTTAGAGGAAATAAAGGCTATTTTTATTATTTCATTTATTTATTTTTAAAACTTAGTAAAATAATGTTCATATTTCTCGACTTTTCCCACTATGTGAACTAGCCCTTAAAAGCTTTTACGAGCGGTAAGCGGAGTACTCATTAGAGATTATGAGTTGGTCTGACGCCGGGTTGTGTAACTTGCCTAATAATAATGAAACCGAATAGCTTGAGAAATAATTAGGATGGCTTTGAGAACAGCTAATAGTTTCTTTGTTTTGAGATAATAATTATAACCAGCCTGTAACTGTCCCGCTGCAGGGCACAGGTCTCTTCTTATACAGAGAAGGCATGAGCATTCCCGACGACGCAGCTGTACGTGTCCAAACTGCACCACAGTAGATGTTTATTGGGGGTTCTGGATCACAGGAAGTCCAGCCTAAGTAGACCCGTGAGGGTATGTAGTTAGTGTGGGGCGAGCGTTCAGGTTATAGTGGTTAGTGGTGAAAAATGGTGTGTCGAGCGGAAACAGTATGTTGATAAGAAGGTGTTGCGGGGGCGCTGCGGGGTGGGTGCGGGGCGGGGAAGTAAATGTCATGAAACTTTGTTGTTGCGGTTAACTGTATGTTGATAAGAAGGTGTTGCGGGGGCGCTGCGGGGTGGGTGCGGGGCTTGGAAGTGTATGAAATGTCATGAAACTTTGTTGTTGCGGTTAGTGTTCTTTTGTTAAGTACGTCTGATGGTGATGTGTTTACATTATAGTACGTTTGTATTTATTTACATTCGGATGGTAGCATTGGTGGAGGAAGGTTCGTGATATTAATTATTATTTGCAATGTCTGATTCAGTGAAATCTAATGTGGAAGACATTTCTGAAATGATTTTCAAGAATGTTCATGGTGAGATAATATTGACTAAAAGTATGCGGACTGCTCAGAAGATATCTAACTCAGATTCATTAAAACATCAGGACAATGATGTTGATGATGATGATGATGACGATGATGGAAGTCGTATGGAAGATTCGAAGACATCTAATGTTGAAAACATACATTACGTTGTATTCAAGAGTGATGATGAGGTTACACATACATTTGTTCGAGTTAGCGATGATGATGATGATGATGATCCTGACGGAATGGATGAGTGTGGTACTGGTTCAGCATCATCACAAGTGAGTAGAACAATAGCCTCATTGATGAGTGAATATAATAGAGATCACAAGCCACAGCACCCGCAATTCAGTTCAAAAACAAAACGTTTGCACACTTTCATAGACTGGCCTCGAGGTATGCGTCAGAAGCCTGAAGATCTTGCAGAAGCTGGTTTCTTTTATACTGGTAGCGGAGATAGAACCATGTGTTTTCATTGTGGAGGAGGCTTAAAAGATTGGGAAGATGATGATGATCCTTGGCAGCAACATGTTCAGTGGTTTAGTGGTTGTGCTTATGTAAAGAAACTTAGCAGGTGATATCAATGTGGAAGTGAAAGAGTGGTTTCAGTTATTAAGTGACACACCGTCAGAGTGTTTCGCTCACGAACTATTCACCGAACAAATAGGTAATGATTTAATGAACTGTTTAATTTATGCTGTAAGCGAGTGTGGTATAGAAATATTTTAAAGTTTTCACTTGCGATTTTTTTTTTGTTTGTATATCTGCGAAAGTGTTTTCTTTTTTTTTTTTTGTGTACTTCATTATCATGTATCTAGAAAATATAAAGTATATTATTGATGTAGATGGGTTTCAGATGTTAAAGAATATGTACTTTAAAGAAGTGGCAATTTACAATGTTCAGGATAAGATTCTTTATTTGTTTTATATAAAACTCCCAACATGGTTATTAGATTATAAACATGATAAAACAATCATGTTTGTCACAAGATATATTCACGGTATGCAATTAAAAAATTTTAACAATGATATTAGTTTTTCAGAGTTTGTAGAATGAATAAAGAGTTTTGACCCAAACAAACAGTTCACATGGGCTTACAAAGGGGGGATAATTGAAAGAGATTTTTTAACAAGTTTAGGGTTTATATCATATAATTTAGAATCAATAAATTGTCCGAAGGTAGAAGTAGTTATAGAAAATTTAAAATTACACCGCCTTAAGAATTGTACGAGGCATGTGGCATATAAAGGAAAACCACCTCACACCTGTCACTGTAGTGGTGTAGAGGTGCGAGCATTCTCAATGTGGTTAGAACATCATCTACTTAATCGATAAGTGTAGCATTTAATTTTTTTTTTGTGTAGTTAGGTATCTAGTTGTTTTTGTTTTTTTTTTTTTTCATAATTTGTATCTAGTTCATTTATATTGACTAGAAAATTATTTAGTATAAATTGGTAGCCTGTTGGTACCTATTATGTGTTTCACATGTATATCTAATAATAATAAACATTTAACTTTTGTCTATACCTAATTAACTGTTATTATTAAGTCTTTTTTTTATGTAATAATAATAATAAGCGTTTAAGAAAAAAAAAAAAAAAAAAAAAATGTTAGCAAGCTTCAGGTAGGTTAGTGAAATAAAACATATTATACTTTAATTAATCTTGTTTTCTTTATTTATCCAACTCGTTGAATCTATACCGAACCACTTCACTAGAACTTTGTCACCCTTTCTCTTCAACACTTTCTCCACTAGATACACATCAGGATATTTAACTTTTTGCAGTTCCAGTTCATAAAATCCACCTAAGATTGGTTGTTTCCTTTCATCTTGCAACTGATAGGTCACCGGATTGGTGTTATTTACTTTCACCACTTGAAATATCTCCGAACTCCAGTTTCCGGTGTATCCCTTGGAAAAAGTGGATTTATATTTACTGATACGTACATAGTCACCACACATATATTTTGATTTAGCTCGTACTTTGATATGATTGTAAACAGTAGATAAAAGGTCATTAGCGTTAGTATGATTCACGGTCACTGGGGCAACTCCAATAGTACGATGTATTTTATTATTATATCTATTTATTATGTCACAAAGCTCTTTTCCGTTCCATTTGTAAGAGCCATTGAATGCGAATCGTTGCCAAAGCCAATTTTTGATAGTTCTAATAAATCTCTCTACAATAGAAGCTTTCATTATACTAAATGTAGAATAATGGTTTATATTAAACTTTCTCATCAGAGCTTGGAACTTTTCATTGAAGAACTCTCGTCCATCATCGGATTGAATATTTTGTGGTTTACGTCGGTTGTTGTTTAAAAGGTTGAGCATGGCTTGTGTTACATCCCCACCTGATTTACTCTTTATCGGTTGAACCCACGCGTACTTCGAAAATGTATCGATGCACGCTAAAATATACTTAAATCCTCGGTTATACTTAGAATACTTTTGCATATCAATCAAATCTATTTGCCAGGTGTCATCAAGTCCTTTTTGTATGAAACGTCTTCGAGGGAAATTTTTACGAGCATTCTTGTGAAGTTCCTGAACGACTGTCCATTTGCTCATAATATCGGCTTCTTACTAACTTCCGAATGACCTCGAATTTTTCTTTTATTAACTTCTTCTTTTCCTCCAGGTTTTGACCCTATCGCCACCGCCGGTGCTCGTTGTCTAGTGGTGGTGGTGGTGGTGGTGGTGGTGGTGGGGGTGACTAATGTACTGGTGCTAGTTGAATTTGTTTTTGTGATCTCTTCTAGATTTTGAGAGATTTTTTTTTATTTTAGACAAACAATGAATCAGAACCTCATCCAGTTGTTCTTTTATAACCACATCTTTTTTTAGAATACCTTTGTTAACGTTCCTTAATAAGCGATTTCCACAGTCCACCTGATGTTTCATTACCTTAATCAATTGTGGTGTTTGCTGCTGAGCGCTATGTAGATAACGTCCGAACTTATCGATAGTCATAATTACAATGAAAGTATATTTACTTGAGTACATGTTTTAGTATGTTGGAAAGTCGATGAGGTGATGCAATTATGTTAGCTTCTATTAATTCTTCCAAAATTGCAATAATTTCATTATCATGATTATTGTTACCAACATTTCGCGAAGCGATAAGCAGTCGTAATCGGTCTATTAGTTCATTAGGGTTGTCCCAATATATAATATCTGTATTAGGGTAGTATTTTTTCATTAAAAGAGTTGTGTCTGTATTTGAATGGTTATTATTATTATTAGTAGATGATGATGATGATGATGTTAAGCCTCTACCTGTTAGTAACAGATCTCTCACATTTAACAGACCAGTTACATCTGATCTGTTACCTGTTACATCGAACAGCCCTGATCTGTTATCTTTTTCACCTGATCTGTTATCTGTTTCACCTGATCTGTTTAAATATCCACCAGTTTTTGTTTTCATTTCAGATTTTTTAATAGGAGTAGAATGTGGATGGTTTGACTCCTTTATATATTGAGTATATTTGAGACTCCTATCACCCTGTATCTGACCTTCTACAGAAAAATTACGTCTATGTGCATTTGTCATCATTATTATTTTATAGTAGGCGTTACTATCCGCAGGTTGAATCAAAGAAGTATTAGGTTCCCGTTTGAATAACAGTTCCATCAGACCTGGTGTATAGTTAAACTTTTTATTTTTTATTATTAAATGATTCTTATCGAATTCAACAGCGCTGTCACCTATATAATACCCCTCCGGTGTAAGGTAAATGCCGTAAGGCACTTTTTGAATTTTATTAATTATAATACTATCCAAATAGCTGCGTACTAATGGATGTGACTCAAAATCCTCTTCCGTTTCCGATTGGATTGTTGTTGTTGTATTTAGAGAATCATCAGCATCTTCATACTCTTCCTTTTCAACGTCGTTGTACTCTTCTTTTTTGTGGTGCATTATTTTATCAGATGCATTTCGTCGATTTTTTTGTTTAATTTGGAATGGCTTCTTATCAGTTTCATGTTTCACAATTAACTCATTATTATCGTTTACATTGATCTGATGTAATAGAGTGTTTAGAGGCTGTGTGATTGGTTGAAATGTTTCTTGTAAGGTCGATGTTAATTCAGCTTTACCCTCATTTAAAGCTTTAATTTTCTTTTTAACTGAACTCACAGACTGAACAAGTTTACGTTTAAGCTCCTTATCGCCAAAGATCTGCACTGTTGAAGAGTCCATGGTGAAATGTAAACAGCTTCATTGTAACATGTATTCTTATACAACTATAATATTATAAAGTCATCAAAACCCCTCCTATATCGACCCTTATTCATCTCAACATCTTTATTAATCACTAAAAACCCATATTTATTCTTCCAGCAAGCTCTACATATTCCTAGAAAAGTATCCCATAACATATCTGTATTCACATGATCATCGTACGTGTGTTTTAGATTCATTTCATCTTGCTTAAAGAGTATAATGAAGTTTGCATTATCCCGCACCAGCTGTTTAGGTATTTTGCTGTATGTTTGACATAGATAAAAACAATCTAATCCCTTGTGTCTACCCATCGAGAAGTGTAAACGGATAGGTTCTTGATCTTCCATCGACACATCATCAAAAATTATGATACTGTTGCTTTGAGTCTCTTCCGGTGAGGCTACCTCACTTTTATCTGAGAAAGTGTAGAAATTCACTTCAGGCACCTGACTAAACACTTTGCTTAAAAACATGTATTTTGGTTGATTTAACGATTTGGAGTATAAGTAGACATTTTCAAATATCAGACCTTTTAGCTCCAGCAGTAAGGTGAGTAATAGATTAGTTTTACCACAACCAGATGGACCGCATATTAGACATCTGATACTGTTAGGTAGGAGTACACTATGTCTGTAACGTATATTATCACTATCGTATTTCGAATTTATATCCCATCTTTTAACTGATAAACACGTGGGTTGCTTCTGAAACTTCTTTTTGATAAGCAATTTAATCGCTTGCTCGTGTCTTATATATCTTAATTCAATAACGACAGCGGTAAGAGTAGTAGGTAGTTTAAAATGATTGTGCAACAGAGAAATAAGGTCAGTCTTCACGAAACTTCTATGAAAGGTGGAAGTGGTTTAGTCAATACACTTATCAATAACCTACCTTTCGAGTTACACGTACCCGGCTACAATTATTGCGGACCTGGAACAAAATTGGAAAAACGTTTGAAGAGAGGTGATGTAGGTATTAATCCTTTGGATGAGGCCTGTAAATTACACGACATTGCATACGCTCAAAACTCATCCTTAGACTATCGACATAAAGCTGATTTGAAATTGGCATTAGCAGCGAAGAAACGTCAACTTGAGTCAAATAGTTTAACTGAACGATTGGTGCCGCTAGGTGTGAATAAAATAATGAAACAGAAAGTGAAAAGAGGTTTAGGAATGATGCCCCTCAAAAAGGTTATAACAGCCGCACGTAAAGCTATGAAAAACCACCAACGACATCATGGTGAGATCAATGAGAGCGGTAAACGTGGAAAGGTTAAAAAAATATCTACCTGTAAATTGATAAGCGCCGCTATTAAAGCTGCTAAAAGAAGCATCAAGGACAATAAGAGGAATGTGAAAAATCCAAGGGTTATTCCTCTACCGAAAAGTGGTGGCTTCCTTCCGTTGATACCGATACTGGGGGCGTTGGCGGCTGCTGGATCTCTTGCTGGTGGAGTCACAACCGCGGCTAAAAATATTTATGAAATGGTTAAAAAGAAAGATCAATCGAGTGATAGAGCACCAGTAGCTGTAGGGAGGGGCATGTATATGGCACCTTACAAAAAAGGTATGGGCCTCTATCTGACACCGTATCAAAAAAACTAGACATCGCCCTACCGAATCGTGCCCTCCTCAACTATGAGCTTGTAAAATATGTTAAGCAGCTAAAAATTCCTCATTTCCGGGGTGTAGTCATGCGAGATGCTCTACAGAAGCGAAAATCACGACCGTGGAGGTATGAAACGGGGATCGTAAATTTAGACGATTCACATGGGCCAGGAACACACTGGGTAGCATATGCGAAGAAAGATCAAAATTGCGAGTACTTTGACAGTTATGGAAATTTGAGACCACCACAGGAGTTTCTCAAATACATGTTAAATGGTGATGATCTTGTTTCAGCTCTACAGTATCTTGTTTAATCCTAGAACCCCCACTTATCTTAAAGAACGTTTCAAGTTCCTTCATGACACACATAATAGATATCTGAGGTCATCGGAAAACCTGAGACTAGAGATGCCGGTGCATTCCACCAGTTTCTATGACAAATCTTTTACTGTTCAAGCAGTACGGTTATGGAATGACTTGCCCGTGTCGGTAAGGCGTGCTCAATCTTTGTCCACTTTTAAAATTATGATAAAAAAGCACTTCCTCTCTCCTTAAACTTCATCATTATATTTTCCTTTGTTCATGTTTACTATTATATTGTATATATATATATATATATATGTATATATTTATTTAGATTAGTATAATATACTTTATGTATGTATTTATGGTATTGTGTAAATGGTACACCACAGACTACCTACAGTACTTGTCTGTCCTTCCTCTTTTTAATCCATCCAAAGGTTGTCTTTAAAAGATCGCTTTTAGCGATAAGACCGCCCATTGTGTCACCCATTGTAAAATTTCTATATTTATGTCTGTAATTTATATGGTGTACATAATAAAGAGTATTCTATTCTATTCTATTCTATTCTATGATGTCATCAATATCAGTTATAACTATAACAATATACAGAAAGACATGACATATAACTGTGGTCACTTATGTTTACGTTTTCTGTTAAATGTTTGTAATGATATGTTTAGAATAAAATAAAATATATAAATGCTATTCCAAGAAAACACATTCATTCATTTCACATCCTTCTGTTAGATTGTGATAATGTCTTTTTCTTTATCGCTCAATGGTACGGATCCCTTATTGAACGTGGATTTTTTACCACCTATAGAACTGGGTGAAGGTGAATATGAGTGTGCTTTGATTTATTTTAAATCATTCAATTCTATTCCTAATGTGGATAGGAGCAACAACCTATTTCATTATGGAGATACTGTTATTACGGTTCCTGAAGGCTCTTATGAGCTGGATAACATTATTCACTACCTGGAACAAGAGATCGATAGTAAAGCAGGTGACGACCCTTATAAAACGATTGATATACTAGCTAATACGAATACTATGAAGTGTACACTTTATTCTCCATATTATGATATACACTTTGAGAAAGAGAACAGCATCGGAAACATTTTTGGTTTTTCTCGGAAAATTCTCCTCAAAAACCAAGCGCATCACTCCGATCAATCGATAAACATTCTAATCACAAACACTATAAGAGTAGAATGCAATATCGTTCGAGGCTCATTCATAAATAATAAACCAACCCATGTGCTACATGAGTTTTCACCGTCTGTACCTCCTGGATACCAAATAATAGAGTGTCCTCCAAATCTCATCTATTTACCGATAAAGACGAATACAATTCAAAATCTACAAGTGCGTATTACCAACGAACAAGGGAATCTTGTGAACTTTAGAAACGAGAACATTTCACTTCGCCTGCATATAAGGAGGAAAATAGCCTCATGATTATCTATAAAACAAATGGTGAGGCAATACAATGCCATAGTCTTTCCACCTCTCAACTGGAGAGAACATCTCACCAAAAGCAGCCAAAAGTAGAAGCAAGAACGAAGATTACGAAAGATAACGCATTGTTTCTTCAATCACTCGGATTACAAGTAAATTCCTAGTTATAATGACGTCATCATCATCGATTCTAAATATAGGAGATAGTGTTTTATTTGATGATAGTATAGAGGGAATTGAATATCACTCATATTTACCCTATAGTGAATCGTATAAAAACAATGATGAGATCCGAATCCGTATCAACGATCAAGATGCAATAGTACTACCTTGTGAGAGTCAGTTGGTAATTGAGGGTACTACTACAAAATCTTCTGCTTACGTCAACAATGCTCCTGCTCACCTCTTTCAAGACATCCGCTATGAATTGAATGGTGTAGAGATTGATAGAACAAAAAACTG
This sequence comes from Hydraecia micacea, assembly GCA_914767645.1. Classification (NCBI taxonomy): domain Eukaryota; kingdom Metazoa; phylum Arthropoda; class Insecta; order Lepidoptera; family Noctuidae; genus Hydraecia; species Hydraecia micacea. The sequence continues at coordinate 13,318,262 of OU611796.1, forward strand.
TGGTATTACCACCACAATTAAGGGAGCAGTATCCTATGGAGAAGAAGAGTGTAAAAGTTTGGAAAATAGCGGTTGGAATATGAATGGTTATAAAGAGTTTGATGGTGACTTCTGTTTCACTATTCCACTTCGACATTTGTTGGGGTTCGCTGAAGATTACAATAAAGTCATAGTTAATGCGAAACATGAACTGATATTGAACCGAAGCTCTTCTGATCTCAACTGTGTAGTTCTCAAAGACTCAACAAAAAAGATTGAACTTGAAATAACCCGTATAGCATGGCGTATGCCCATTGTCAAGGTATCTGATAAAGAAAAGCTACGTTTATTGAAGTATGTGGAGAACAACATCCCCATTCCGATTGCATTCCGCTCGTGGGATCTTTATGAGTACCCTGTGTTACCAACATCCCAAAAACATATTTGGACTGTGAAAACAAGTACGGGTCATTATCAGGAGACTCATTATTTGGTTGACTTCGGTGACAATTTTTTTTTTTTTTTTGTGGCATATTATCATGAAATATCAAATCTAGAGTTAATTTAAAACATATTAGTAGTAGAGGGAATCGTATAGACCGAATGGATATGAAGGGATTTCATTTTTAAAAAATGGCGTCCACCGAAATCAATATTCTTATCACCGAAATCAAATATATGAAATAATTTATATTTCAAATACTGTTGTTTTATAAATATTATATTAACTGCCTAAGTTTTACTATGAAAATATGGTCTGTAAAAAAATTGCAGGTAAATTTTACAATAAAACATTTTATTTTATCAAGACATGTCCCATTTATTAAGTTATAGGAAAATTTACAAAAATCAACTTTGAAAGGAAGCTATATTTTCTACATTAAATGTAATTAAAAATCGTAGGTAGTCTAAAACTAACAATATAGGAACTTGAAAAAAATCTGAAGTCTTAATTGAGATCCAGCTTAATCACAGACAATTTACTTATTAATAAAACATCACTACAAAAATCACTTTTCAGTCACAAATCAGTATTTCTAACAACATCAACAATTATAGAAGGCTCTTAATTAACTAATAATATTTGTATTTTTATTAAAAATATTATGTTGCCCGTTGATTTTAACACAATTAAATAAGCTAATAGGTTGAGATCTAGTTAATCACAGACAATTTACTTAATACAAAATTACTACAACAATCACTTTTCAGTCACAAATCAGTCTTTCCAACAACATGAACAATTATAGAAGGCACTTACTTAACTAATATTTGTATTTTTTTATTAAAAATATTACTTTGCCTGATAATTTTAACACAATTAAATATTTTTTTTAGTTAAATTAAGCACGCAGCATTAAATTAACAATGTAATAAAAACTAACAAAAACTTTATAGGTATTAGGTACAATTTTCAATCCTTAATTAAAAAATGTTATATTCCTCGTCACTGATTTCTTCGGGATTTACAATTTTGGAGAATACTTCATTCATTACTTTCGGAGCAATGTTTTCACAATCTGTCGACACACGCGTCCAGAAGCTGTCACTTTCATGCAATCCAATGTCTGATGTTAAAGTATGGGACAGGCGCTGCTTGGTTTCATAGAAATCATCAGGAATATCAACAGAATAGCTACTGCCAGGTTGAATCAGAATATTCGATAAAATTTGGGGTTTATTAGATATAGCTGCACAGACTGCACTCCCTTTTTTGGTTTGACTTGACTTTTTAATCAGATCGATCTTGTTACTCTTGTTTTTATTGTTTCTATCAGTCAGTAGTCTGTCAGTTTGCTCGCCTATGATGTATAATCCTACATGATACCCATGTTCACACGACACTGAATTATTTTTACAGTCACCTTCGGCGCAACTCATTTTTCTCATTGATAGTTGGTTGGGCTCATTGGCGTTCCATACTGCCTGATGAACTTTCATAGTCCCTGCAAATTGTTTGAGATCGGATGGAATCAACAATTCTTTTTCATAAATACCAGAGTCATTAATAGTTTTCGTTATAATACCTTGAACAGATTTCAGATGAGTCATCAATGATGATAAGTTTGTGATATCATTGCCTTGAGCAACTATTCGATCAGCCGTTTTTTTGAGTGTTGCACCGACACCATCTGGGGCTACTTTTCCATGGCCGCTTTCTGTGTAATTCCATGTAATACTAGTCAAACTGGGAAGGTACCAGTGGAGTTTACTGATTATATAAAACATTTTACGGTTTCGGTACTGGCCCGACGGACTATCAGAAATGAAATGTAGTATACAAATATTGAGATTTTCATCTTCTATGAATTTTAGAATCGGAAGTAGATGCTCCCAAATGGCTGGTGCGTCATGGCGTAAAGACTCTGATAATGTACATATCGACTGAACTTTCAGAAGTCCATTTTTACGATAGTAAATGACCACGGTGTGCAGGGTTATTTGTTGGCGGTTACCCCCGAAATGAATGGCTTGAATTTCACTAGCGTATTTTGTGCTGTAATTTTCACTAAAGTCGCAGTGAATTATGCACTCTTCATCAGTGAGATCGCTTTTCATTTTTTTAATGAATCTGTTCTGTGCGATCATAACTCCACAGTGAGTCATGTATGGAGGTAACATTTTTTCAAATTTTAAAATAATGTCTCTAGGGAAAGCATTCACTTTATCTTTCGCCGTGTGAATGGTGTTTTTTGTCACTCCATTCTTGGAATAAGTTCTTTTACTTTTTTGCCAAATCCAGTAAAGTAATACTTCAGCGTTATTGAATTCTTTATAAATTAAGCTTTTATCTTTGCAGTCATGGCATTTCCTTGTTAAACATGACACATTCGAAGAGTCACAGCACAGTGATGACAAAATATCTTTAGTAGATTTTTCTTGAATCAAGTTGTTTTTTTTTAACGCAGTCACCATTAGGTCCATATTTTCATGTTCAATACAAAGGCAGGTTTCTCGTTTATTTACATTAGGTTTCAGTATCCAAAAAGGTCGTTTTTTGCAAAAACTGGAGTAACTAATTTTATTTTGGGGATTTGTTTGCTTAAACTTAGTATATAAGTCTTTTAAAGAATCATTTAAGTAGCGTCTTTGTTTTTTATCCTTTTTCTTGGTAATGAACTCCTTCTTTCCAGAACACATACGACTGTTTTCATCTTCTTCAAGAAAAGTTTTAATTTCCTCTTCCACATTATTTTTAATTGTTTTTATAGCGTCTGATTCACTTTGCTGTTTCATATCTTCAGTAATGCTTTCACTTGTAGGTTTATATTTTCTTAATGCAGCACTTTGGTATTTTAATCTATATAACTGTTTTCGTTGTCGTTCGTTGACAGTCTTCAATTCATCAATCTTCTTTTTCTGTAACTGATACATTTTATTCATGCGGTATTTAAGTCTACGTATAATAACTTTGGTATTTAGTTTCTTGTTAGCCTTTGGAGTTGGAGGAAACTCCTTTTCAATCACATGAACTGATGATCTGGTACATGGTCTTGAAATTGTACTTACGTCACTAGACGGACTCAATGGTGCAGCCAAGTCTCGATAAGCCTTAACACGCTGAGGTAAAGGAGATGAAATGACTGATGAACTTGATGGTAGCAAATCAACATAGGAACTTGCTTCAGTTCGAAGTGGTCCTGATCGTTTTGGTTGTGATCGTGAAGTCACCAAAGGATCGTCAGTTTTGTCGTTTACTTCTGGTGCTATTATTAAATCCTCTTCAAGACACCTCATCTCTTTGCGCCTTTTTTTCAAATTGTGTTTGTTGGAAGACATTCTACTTCTCTCCCTAAAAATTCGTTGTTGGCGAGGATCTAATTCACTTACAGGCTTTATCTTTCCTTCATTCTTCCTTTTATAATAGCGTTGCCTATCTTTCTCCTTGTGCACTGCAAAAAGCTCTGGATCACTCTTGATGCGAGCTTTCCGACGTCGTTCAGCCAATCTCTTTTTAACCAACCGATCTTCTTTTGAATCTGACATAATCACAGTTCTGAAACAAGATGAGAGGTGATGAGAAAGCTAAATAAACGATCTTAAAATGTAAATAAATAGCTATTGATTGATTTCGGTGGGTTTAAAATTGATTTCGGTGCACCTATTTCCACCGAAAACACCGAAATCAATGCCACTGAAATCAAAATAATTGGCAAAATCCTAGATATTTTCAAAAGTAACCCGAATTTTTAATATTAATCTCTTTTATTGAAATCGAATACATAAAAGACATCCTTTTATTATAATTAAAAAATATTAATTCAAATAGTTGTGGATAAAAGGGATTCACCGAAATCAATTTTAGAGGTATACCAAGCCACCGAAAACGATTACGTACCTTAATAAAAGAGTGGCACGGAGACGCACAGACGTGTTATCCTTACCACCAATGCGGCGCGACTGACAGTTTGTATTACTCGAACAAATATTCTCACAGTCACTAGAATACAGATTATATGAACCGATCAGTGCGCGCCACTGATATCAACTCTAAACGTCGGACGTGAAGACAACCAGTTGTAACTTGTCTACTAAGGCCTATTATGGCGTAGAAATATTATAAATTGAGTTAATATCTATCTAGTTGTTTATGAACACATGAAAAATAGCGACATGTATTGCAGAAAAAAAGATAAAAATTAATTTCCGCCGCAATACGGGGCCGGACGCGGCACCGAGGTCAATATTTTGGAGGTTTTTATTATTTTAAACTAACTTATATTTCATTTATTTAAAAAACAACACAGGCCCCTCCTAATATTTTGATCTTACCTATTATAGAAAAAAATATCAAGTTGTTAGTTATCCATTTTGTACTGGATTTCGACCCGGACACGCGTATTTGTGCCTTCTGAGAATGACCGGTACACAGTTGGAGAAACCTCGCTACATCATAGTCGGATTCCAACATTCACGTAATAACGACGCAGTCAAAGATAAGAGCATCTTTGATCACATCCACTTTTATAATGCACGTTTATATCTCAATTCTCAATACTATCCATATGACTCATTCTCTAATGACTTTGATAAGGGTTTGTTTTCACTTTCGTATGACGCATTCATAAACTTTAAAAGATCCTATTATGGATTGAAGAGCTCCAGCGTACAAATAAGCCCACCTCATTTCAAAACGAAAACCCCTCTAGCTGTCATCGATTGTTCCAGACAAACTGATACACTTCGTTCCGGCACCGGTGGCACCATAGACATCAAACTGGAGCTAGAGTTTAAAAAACCTGTATCGAGTGATACCACTGCTTATTGTTTAATTATAAATGACTCTCTCTTCGAATACAGTATTCTTACAAAAGCTGTTCGAAAAATAACTTCATAAACTCTGTCAGAGTAGTTGAGAGAAAGAGAGCAGTTATTCATCAACACTTATAGCGACAACATGTATCAGTTTATACAACCCTCATATTATACTCCATCGATTCCACCCTTGCACTTTGAACTTTGCAAGTATATGTATCAAGTTTCCAGCTCCACGATTCCATATATTAAAACATGTTTGAAGCCATCAGATCAAATCGATGGATTACTGGAAGAGTGTATTGATATTGCTAATCGGATAACATTAACTAAAGACGAGTGGGACCTGATATTTATGAAAAACGTCTCTGAAATATCGGAATTCTTCACATCTGGCTCAATTCCTGTACCAAATCAGCAGCAGCAGCAGCAGCAGCGTCAAGTGATCAATTATATAAACCTACCTGAACATGAAGAAGGAAGCAAAAAAATTCATCATAATTGACATTGGGACGAAATCGATTGTCATCTGCTGTGAAGAGTGGTGGTGTCTGAATCATTTATTGAATTGTATTGATTCACGTTTACGTCACTTAACAAGGGTAAAGAGTTACTATGAGAACCGTATTAATTTCTTTAGAAAGCGATTCAAGCTCGTCCGACCGAAAACAATGTCTGAAGCCTATGCAATTGTGGAAAATGTCTATGATGAAATGTCAATTGTGGATCAAGAAATCAAATGTTTTGTAATCGATTATTTATTCTTCTCATGCTTTCTATAAAATAATAAAATGTGTTATTTAGTTGACAGCATACTTTGTTTCTTTTATCTCGATATACCAACCGCAAAAAGTAAAAAAAAAAGTAGATATAAATTAAATCATTCAGTTCCTAGTCGTTTGCGGATAACATACGCTATCACTACTTGTTTTTTTTTTATAATCATAGTGTAGCATAACAATGTACGAGTGTCCTTTTTGTAATACAAAAGTGGAGAGTAATCAATTAATTACTCATTCGAGAACGAAACGTCATAAGTTACTATGTAAACAAGATGCAGGAGATTATTTCATGTATGTTGTGAATACAGCGTTTAAGTGTAGAATCGTGACATATCGTATTAATGAATCATCATCAACTGCATTAAACCCAGAAGTTTACTTAGCAGGAGCTGCATCTAAAATTCAAGAATTGCTTAAAATGGAAATAGCATCAAACAAACATATTAAGGTAAACATTGAACTTTTCTGCACGTATATTATAGTAAGAGAGAATGAAGAGATTAGAGACCTGAAATCATTCAACACTAAAAACATACATTTACAACAATCATCGGACTTATCTCATTACTATAACGAGACGCAGGCTAAAATTCTGAAGAAATGTGAAGAGTTTCAAGAAAGAGATAGCGGATGGACATTGGAGAAGATTGAATTTTTAGAGATTAACATCAACAAATACGTACCGTTAAAGGCCGGCTCTTACATACCACTTCCGGATTGGATACAACGTAAACATGCATGTGTGAATGTACAGAACACCGACAATGCCTGCTTTTTCTGGGCAGTAGCAAGCGCCCTCTATCCAGCTGATTCCAACTCGAATCGTCTAATATCATACCCGCACTATGAGACAGTCTTCAAAACAGCAGGAATTAATTTACCAGTATCGATTCAAGGAATCAAACGTTTCGAAGAGTTGAACCAGATCAATATTAATGTGTATGGTATTAAAAAAACTAAAAAGATCGTACCCATGTATATATCTAAGGGTAACCCCAACAATCGTCATGTCAATCTCTTATTTTATGAAGATACTAAACATAATGGTAAATCTCATTATTGTTGGATAAAACAAATGTCTCGTCTGATACGCTCTCAAATTACCGGTCATAAAAATAAAATATTTTTCTGTGATGGATGCTTGCAATATTTCATTAGTGAGTCTAAAATTGAACGTCATAAGATGTTAGGATGTGAAAAAGCTTTAATAGAACTACCTACTCCCGACGATAAGTACTTGAGTTTCAAAAATATTAGTCATCAACTTTCTGTACCATTTGTTATATATGCAGATTTTGAATCAATTTTAAACCCCCTCAAAATGGAGGAAATGAAAACCACTTATTACACTCATGAGCACATTCCATGCGCTTTTGCGTATTACATACATTGTAACTATGATAGTTCATTAAGTAGATTTGTTACATATCGTGGTGAAGACTGTGTTAAAAAGTTTGTAGATAATATCTATTTGGATACTCGTTATATTGCTGATAATTACTCAAATAAAATACTATATTATGATAAAAATGAAAGCTTGATAATGGATAACACATTCACTCATTGCCATATTTGTGAGCAACCATTGTTATCATCCGATCAAAAAGTTATCGATCATTATCATCTCACAGGGAAAACTAGAGGTGTAGCTCATCAGCTATGTAATTTAAAATATTCTCTACCCAACTATATTCCAATATTTTTTCATAATTTAAGCGGATACGATAGTCACTTATTCATTAAGGAGCTTGCTGCAAGAGATGGTGTCCACATTGAGTGTATACCACAGAATAAGGAAAAGTACATTTCATTTAGTCAAAAGTTATATTTTAAAGATAGCGATGATGATAACACTCAAAAAGGAATAACAATACGTTTTGTTGATTCGTTTAAATTTATGTCCACCAGTTTAGATAAACTGGTGAAAAATCTCTCACGAGATCAATTTCATATATTATCTGAACACTTTTTAGATCCTGATCAAATAAGTCTTTTAACACGAAAGGGTGTGTTTCCATATGAATACCTTGACTCTTGGACCAAACTCAAAGATACATCATTACCCGATAAACAATCATTTTACAGTGAACTAACACAAACACATATTTCCGATAGCGATTACATGCACGCGCAAACTGTATGGAAAAAATTTAAATTAGAAACGTTGGGTGAATACTGTGATTTATATCTCAAAACAGATGTCCTATTGCTTGCTGAAGTGTTTGAAAATTTCCGTAGTATCTGTTTGAGTGCATATAAACTAGATCCTTGTAGATATCTTACAGCACCCAGTCTTTCATGGGATGCTATGTTGAGACAGACAGGAATAAATCTCGAACTTCTCACCGATTATGAAATGATTCAGTTCTTACAGTCTGGTATTCGAGGTGGTATTAGTCAAGTTTCCAAAAGACATGCTCAGGCTAATAATAACTTTCTAGATCCAACCACATACAATTCTACAAAGGATAACAGTTTCATTGTGTATTTGGATGTTAATAATTTGTATGGTTATGCTATGAGTCAATATCTGCCTTATGGAAACTTTGTTTGGTTAACGAGTGATGAAATCAACTCATTCGATATATTAGCACAGCGTCCTGATTCAGATATCGGTTACATTTTGGAAGTGGACCTGAAGTATCCACAGTGTCTACATGATTTACACAATGACTATCCATTTTGTGCTGAAACAAAAACACCACCAAACGGTAAAACTAAAAAGCTTTTACTTACTCTGAACAACAAACACAATTATGTAATTCACTATGTTAACTTGAAGCAATGCATAGAACATGGGTTAGTTTGTAAAAAAATCCATAGGATCTTATCGTTTCAGCAATCCCCATGGCTTAACCTTACATAGATTTAAACACACAAAAAAGAACATTTGCAAAAAACTCTTTTGAAAAAGACTTCTACAAGCTCATGAACAACTCGATTTTCGGTAAAACCATAGAGAATGTAAGGAAACGAGTTGATGTGAAACTTTGTAACATGTGGGGTGATGAGAAAGGCAATACTAAATGTAAATACGGTGCTGAAAGATACATAGCTCATCCTAATTTTCATAGTTGTAAGATTTTCTCCGAAGATTTTATAGCGGTGCAAATGAATAAAACAAACATATTGTATAATAAACCTATTTATGCTGGTTTCACTGTACTAGAACTTTCCAAATATGTTATGTACAATTTTCACTACTCATATATGCTATCTAAATACAAACATAACGTACAATTACTCTACACAGATACCGATTCTTTCATCTATCAAATCACAACTGAAATTTTTTATGAAGATATTAGATGTGACTTAGAGGCTAAATTTGACACCTCTGATTTTCCCATGGACAATGTTTATAATCTACCATTAGTCAACAAAAAAGTGATTGGTCTTATGAAAGATGAAACCAATGGTTGTATCATCAAAGAATTTATTGGTTTACGTTCTAAAATGTATAGTTATGTTTTACAAAATGATTTGACTGTAAAGAAAAACAAAGGCACCTCCGCCGCTATTGTAAGAAAGTTAAATTTTGAAAATTATAAAAAAGCACTTGATCGTGACTATGTAAAATATGATAACATGTATACGTTTACTAGCGATAAGCACCACGTTTATACACAAATTAAGAGAAAAAAAATTCTTTGTGGTAATGATGATAAAAGATTTATTACTGAGGATGGAATAAACACTTTGGCTTGGGGACATTATTTAATCAAATAAAATACATTGTTTGTTGTATACATTTTTTTTTTTGTTTCCTTTTTTTTACCTTCCCACTTATTCTCACATAAAACACGGGGTAAGTTTCTTTACATAAGCACAACCACTAAACCACTGAACATGTTGCTGCCAAGGATCATCATCATCTTCCCAATCTTTTAAGCCTCCACCACAATGAAAACACATGGTTCTATCTCCGCTACCAGTATAAAAGAAACCAGCTTCTGCAAGATCTTCAGGCTTCTGACGCATACCTCGAGGCCAGTCTATGAAAGTGTGCAAACGTTTTGTTTTTGAACTGAATTGCGGATGCTGTGGCTTGTGATCTCTATTATATTCACTCATCAATGAGGCTATTGTTCTACTCACTTGTGATGATGCTGAACCAGTACCACACTCATCCATTCCGTCAGGATCATCATCATCATCATCATCATCATCATCGCTAACTCGAACAAATGTATGTGTAACCTCATCATCACTCTTGAATACAACGTAATGTATGTTTTCAACATTAGATGTCTTCGAATCTTCCATACGACTTCCATCATCGTCATCATCATCATCATCAACATCATTGTCCTGATGTTTTAATGAATCTGAGTTAGATATCTTCTGAGCAGTCCGCATACTTTTAGTCAATATTATCTCACCATGAACATTCTTGAAAATCATTTCAGAAATGTCTTCCACATTAGATTTCACTGAATCAGACATTGCAAATAATCCTAATTAATATCACGAACCTTCCTCCACCAATGCTACCATCCGAATGTAAATAAATACAAACGTACTATAATGTAAACACATCACCATCAGACGTACTTAGCAAAAGAACACTAACCGCAACAACATTATATATTCCCTTCACCTACTCTCCTGTTTAATCAGTTTGTACAGGCGCCAACACATCAAGCTACCCGAACTGTCAATTTTTTCCCAATCAACTTTGAACCTTATACTTTAGCGATAAAGTTGAAAATTGATTAAAGAAATTTGACAGATTGTAGTAGCTTGATCTGCTGGCGTCTGTACTATTCATTTCCTGTCCTCCCTTTGTTATATTGATTTTTAAATAAAACATACATTGTATGACTAACCACATACCCTCCTTATCAACCCACACTTCCAAGCCCCGCACCCACCCCGCAGCGCCCCCGCAACACCTTCTTATCAACATACTGTTTCCGCTCGACACACCATTTTTCACCACTAACCACTATAACCTGAACGCTCGCCCCACACTAACTACATACCCTCACGGGTCTACTTAGGCTGGACTTCCTGTGATCCAGAACCCCCAATAAACATCTACTCACCACTCCACGAATGTTGAGGAGATCGTGGAGTACGTGCGTTTGAAGACCAACTGGACTTTGAGGGTCGAGAAGTTGGAGTCGCGTCATAACATGAACTTCAAGTCGTTCGTGGTGCGTGTTCCGACACATCATCCTGAGAAGTTCCTCAAGGAAGAGTTCTGGCCGAAGAGTGTTGTGTACCGCCGGATTCGTGGCCGGTTACATGACACCAGTCAGCGAAACACGACGCAGACACTTCGTGTGCGTTAGTTCTTAGTGTAATTATAATTTTGTATGTATTTATAGTATTTTTAAGTTATATTAATATTGTATTGTATGTGTTAGGCCTTGATGCCTGAAATAAATGGATAAATAATAATAATTAATGACCACGCTTGCTCAAGGCAAACTAGCGATATAATAATTATAAGTTCAGGTTTCCTTTACCGATGACTGTAATATCTAAAATTAACTAAGTACATACATACAGATAAAGTTAAAAAGTAAAAAATAAACCTAAGATATAAGAAATTTGGAAAATATCTAAAGATGTATGTTAAAGAAACAAAAACCGGTCAAGTGCGAGTCGGACTCGCGCACCGAGGGTTCCTTACACAGTAGGTATGTATCATCAAATACACGGTTTCCGGATTTTTCCTTTACTTGTGCTACATGGCATTACTTCTTGCCACATGATTATAGGTCAACGGGAAGTACCCTATAGGTTTTGATTCCCTTGCAACTGTCAAAATAATAATTATGTATGTGGCATAAACGGAACATAAAACACCGCGCGCGGGCGCGCGGTGCGGGGTTGCGGGTATCGTTTGATTGCGTTGAGTTAGAAATTTGGTTTTTCACTGCTTCAAGGGATTGCAGCCCTGCGTATTTAATATTAAGTTCAGCATGATAACTCCACGCGTTCCTTAGAAAAAGGGTATTGACGGACAACGAAGTGATCTTATTAGGGTTTCGTTTTTCCTTTTGAGATACGGAACCCTAAAAAGAACTATATTATAATATCCTAAATAAGACCATAACTACACTAACTACAACTATACTACTACACACTGCTACTATATACTGAACTATATTATAATATATTAAATAAGGACTTGATAGCCATAAAAACCTGGTCTGATAGGTTTGGCTTAGCAGTAAACCCTACGAAGTGTCAGGCGATCATCATTGGCAGTTCTCGTAGTGTTAGCAAGGTAGATGGTACAACCTTGCCGCCAGTTCTCTTCAATGGTACGATCGTTCCATTTGGTACTGACGTGAAAGACCTAGGCTTGCACATTGATTGTACCTTGAACTGGAGGACTCAAGTCGCTAGGGTGAGCCAGAAGGTTATTGGAACGCTGCGGGCTCTATACCGTTTGAAAAATTTATTACCTTTAAGTACGAAAGCAATGCTTGTGCAGTCCCTTATTTTCCCTATCATCGATTATGGTGATGTGTGCTACTATGACCTGAATGCAGATCTCCTCAACAAACTTGACCGTCTTCTCAATAACTGCATTCAATTCGTTTTCAATCTGCGTAAATATGATCATGTCTCTGCGCATCGATCGCTTCTAAAGTGGTTGGCCATACGCCAGGCGCAGAGAGCTAAGGACGCTGACCACCTTGTTCTCTTTTCTTGATTCTCCGTCTTCCCCTGGTTATCTAGCCCCTCACTTTCAGTACATTTGCGCGAACCACAATAAAAATCTGCGTTCATCACACAATCGTCTTCTCCAATGTCCCACTCACCGCACAGACTTCATTCACTCTTCCTTCTTCGTTCAGTCTATCTCTCTGTGGAATGCGCTCCCCCAGGAAATCAGGATGGCTACCAACCGATTATCCTTTAAAGTTAAGGTTCGTGAGCACATTCGCAAGAAGCTGGCAGTATCATCACAACGGTAATATTTTCTCATTGTTTGTCTTATTTCTTTTTATTTTAGTAAGTATATTTGTGTATTTATGTTTATTTATTTATGCTTATATTTATATGTAGTATGTAGGTATATATTATATTCATAGTTTTAATAAGTTTATGCGTATCTTTATATTTAAAATATTTATTCCTCAATGTTCAGGATTGCACCTACCACTGTTTGTCTCTGCATCACCCAAAGGTTGACTGGTAGAAAATGCCTATGGCATTAAGTCCGCCTCTGTACATTTGTGCTTAAAGTATTAAATAAATAAATAAATATCCTAACTAAACTAACACTAATAGTAAACTAAAATATGGCGTCGAAAAATTCTTCCGCATCGCTGTCAATGGTAGTGAATTGAAAGAGTCACATTGGTATTTAAACCTACAACCTCGTGCAAGAGAGGCGAGGACTTTATCACTAGGCCACCTCGACTTCGTGTTTTGAATATAATTTCAGCTTAATAACAAATTTTATTGATTTTACAACGTAACGAACCAAATATAAAGGCAGAAAATTATTCGCCCTATTTATTTTGTTCCTGTTTTGATTGGTTGACCTAAATAAACAACAATAATGGATGGAATAACATGGATTTGACAATATACTAAATTGAATAGAACTTCAGAGATCGAGTGAGCTTACAGGCTTGATTAGCTTTCTAGCATCTTGAAAGTTTACTTCGGAACAAATATCCGCACATAATTCGAGAGCAAACTCATTTGTTTTTAGTCAATCATCGTGAATTCGCACCTCGACTGTTTCCGTCTGATTAAACCGAATTAACATTAAGAAACTAGTAACTATAGTCCGCGAGGAACTAGTTGGCCGCTGAGGTGGGGACAAGGGTGAAGCGGCGCGGTTCTCAACGCACGTACTGAGTAATGCGCCCCCGCCCCTCCGTCCCACCGCTCACATACCTAAGGCGCGGCCAACTAGTTCCGCGCGGACTATAGCCCAAACTTTTGACCCGGTACTTGTATTTCGAACTTTTAACCCACGAAGAAAAACGTCTAAATTACAATGATAGCTAATTTTAATGATAGCTTCCGAACAATCTTGTCAGTTTTGAATAAAGAATGAGGTAGAAGTAGAAGAAGTCTGTAACTGCCAGTGACATCACAGCGGGTTCCACTGACCTCTATTAAACAAGGAATACCAGCGCTGCGACATTTATTTTTTAAATGTTGCAGCATCATGCTGAGATAAGAGCCTTTTGGCCTCGTATAGGACTTTCTGTTTCATTTTTCTTTTTGTTACTTTATTTTCTTGTTTTATATAATTTAGTTTTTTTTTAATTTTGAACATGTGTTTAGTTCAGTTTGTAATCTTCCTATATTAGTCGCAATAAATACTTTTTCTTTCTTTCTTTGTAAGTAGTCTCAAGAAAACTTTGTTTTCTGATAAGGGGAGGTGGGTATGAGTTTTAGAAGGTCTACTCGCTCAGCACCCTAACACTCATCCGTAGTTTTTGCCCAGGTTACCCGTGATTCTTATTCCGTACCGTCTGCGGACATAAGATTAGTTTGGGCCCCAACCTAAGTATGAATGACACAATGATTTGACAGTGGTCCCTACTCCCCCTGTGTACTGCCCTTCCAAAAAGTTAATTATTCGGGTGTAGGGTTCTCTCTGAAGTTTCGAATTACTTTGGGACGGGCTCGTATCTTCGTTGACGGACTTAGAGAAACTCACTCTGAGTTTGACAACATACCAAAGTAATGTTAACTATGTTAAGAACATAATTATCACTATAGGTTTTACAACATTTGGGCGTATATATGGTTCATAGGTACGGCAGCAAGGTATGGATGTGAAGCTGTAGCACTAACTATTTATTTATTTATCCATTTATTTCAGGCATCAAGGCCCATATAAATACATACAATACAATATTGATATAACTTAAAAATACTACAAATACATACAACACTATAATTACACTAAAAACTAACGCACACGAAGTGTCTGCGTCGTGTTTCGCTGACTGGTGGAACTATGTCCCACCCACAGATATACACCTAGATAACACAAGAGCAACTACTTCGCGTGCCAAAAATCGCACTAGCTTACGTAAATAAATCGTAATCCGCCACTTTCGCGCTCAGTCCTGTGTACTGCTGGCTGGGTGAGCGTGAGCGCTGGCGCTAGACCCCGGGGATGGGGCGATACGGGTGCCGCACGCTGCGGCGTCTTTGAATCGATTTGATTTTCACATCACTAAATAGTGATTATGACGTCATAGTAGGAAGTCAAAAAATGGCACGCTTGGTTTTCATACAGATCGTGATACTTGCATTATCTGTGGTCCCACCTCATATCCTACCCTCTGTGGCCCAAAAAATTCAGCCATAGTGACCTCCTCGCTGACACTGACGATGCCGTGGAAGTGGCAAACTTTTGGGCTAACAAAATTGAATACACTATCGTGTCATCAACACGACGATGAAGACTAGTAGTTTATCGAATTTCGGACACACAGAGGACACGGTGGAGCATGCGGTGGAGGTCTGGCCCGCTTGGGCGGAGCACCGCCGTGTCCTCGTAGAGGCGATCGGCAGCGGCGGTGACCTCTCGCGTCCGGCCCCGGTTTTTTTTTATGGATTGGAAATCATCAAATGACCCCTCCCGCTCTGGGTGGAGCGGAAGGGAGTGTCAGACTCTTATTGACTAAAACCCACCTGTGTTCCTTCCTTAGCCCTTTATGTTCCGGGGTAGCGGTAACCCTTTTGGACAATCCCGCTACCCACGTTGGTTATACTTATGCTATCATTTTAAAATTATTGTAAACACCATGTTCTAGTTCCTTACTTCTTGCACAAGCTCCGAAGTTGATTGAGAATTGATCATGTTAGCTCTCACCAAGTTTAGCAATCAATCAATAATTTCCTCTTGATCTACGATGTAACTTGATACTACTTACTGATTAGTATTCCTTTTACGTACCTAGTTATAATATTGGGTTTGTTTTAATGGGACATTGAGGTGGCAAAAGGCTCGCCACGGTATTTAGGACATGGAAAATAAGATTTCTGGAGGCTCTTCCTATTAAATGTTTAATTATGATTGGAAACTGCATAAAAATGATGTGCATTAAAATGGTATTACTACTAACAAATTAATATAGGGCACTAGCAGCACCCCGCGGTTTCACCCGCATAAGTTTCGATCCTGGTTATAAACTATCTGTGTGCCAAATATCATCCAAATCCGTGCAGGATTTTTTGCATACAAGAGAAACACACATCCATCCATCCTCACAAACTTTCGCGTTTACTAGGATTTATTTCCTGTTAATTATAATAGCTAACCAGCTTTTTATTGTGTTGAGCTACTCGATTGCTGACAAGTGTTCCTGAGAAAAAGGGTCTTGACTGACGGACCGTCAGACGCACAACGCAGTGATCTTATAAGGGTTCTGTTTTTCCTTTTGAGGTACGGAACCCTAAAAACTACAACAAAGGAAGCTTAGCATAAAACGTTGAATCTAGTATTTAACAGTAATGTTTATCTTTCTAGGTAACGCAAGCTTACTAATTAGAACTCGAACCAGCTTGTACTAACCTTTAAATAAAGTTTAACCGCAAACCATTACGGTTAATGAAGCTGTAACATCTCCGGTTAACCGGTAATGAGAATATCATACTCGCTCTTCTCTTTAATATCGTGGTGTATAAAGTTTATTGACCTTTTTTTAGTGCAAAGGGGGTTACATTCGCCATAAAGACAGTCTCAATATTTGACAAAAAGTGAAGCGTTAGGTGATTTTGAACCTTATGCAGTGCAGCTAGTTCTGTCAACTTGACTTGCCCTATGCTTAAACTGCCCCCTGGTTATGATATGAATCATAAAGGTTTCAAAATCTGCAATCTTCGGATCTGTGACGACATCTACAACACCATATGCGAACTACGCATCATACTAACGTCACCCAAAATTCTGCATCGCGCAAGCATAGTTTACCGCGCAACAGGGTATACAGCATATATACAGGGTGGTCCAAATAGTGATGTCAATAAAAAAAATTAGATTCCTCATACCTAGGGGTATCCAAAAATACCCCATATAATGTTCCGCGATTTTTGATAGTTTAGGAGATGTGAATATTTTTTTTAATTTTTGGGGAAATTCTCCAGGGACATCTTTAAAAATTAATAGCTTTTTTTTCGACAAGGACTTTTTATGTTTTTTTTTTTACGATAGAACTATCATGAAATGCCCTTTCATTTATAAAAAAATATCTTCCTAACATTAGTGCAAGATACAATTTTTTTTTATCGAAAGTGAGAAATTTACATACTTACGATTAAAATTTGAGAACATTTATAAAATTGTAAAATCGACTTTTAATCGTAAGAATGTAAATTTCTCACCTGATAATTAATGAGTTGTCGTCCTGACATTAATCTTCGGGCGGTTGCCCACCAGACATGACACCCGTCTTGTCGGAGGATCCTCCCTTTTCTATGGCGGATGAGGTGACCTTTACACCCGGTTCCTCATACCTCTATAGATCAATATGGCTTAGCATCATCGTCGTCGTCATCCCAATGTATTTATGGTCAGCGCAGCATGTCTTCTTCTTCCATACACCTCTATTATTTGCTTGCTTGCTGAGTTTGGATGTTCAAAATCCCCAAAGTTTATGTTTTTTAGCCTCGACCGTTTTTCCGTCCGACCGTCGTTTTTTGTCTCTAAACAAAATGGCGATTACCGCATTTACAGACTTGAATTTATAAAGGTAAATTAATAAGCTTACGCTCTAAATATGAGATATTCAATGGCGTTAACATATGAGTTTTTTATCCAATTCTCTTAATTAACGCACATTCATACGATTTGATGGGTAGCATAATAAATATTTACATAATCAATGTAGGGTGTCGTATGTCGTAATTCTTGGGCCCGATAGGACCCAGTACCGAGCCGGCGGAGGTTCGTATGTTCGGGTCCTTTCGGGGGCGCTACCGAACTATACGGTTAATTAATAAGATGTAATTGAGGAGCGTTTTCACAAAGCAATACATCAATCAAAATCTCAAAATTGTTTTTTTTGTCGTTTCGTACTCAATCTCTATAGGGCTACACGATGGTTTTTACGAATTTTCTGTAAACGATACATAAACCATTCTAAAAGTACAGCGAAGTGCAATAGTTTTTTGAAAGTGATACATCTACATCGATCGAATTTTTTCAAAACGATACATCAAACGCTGTTGAAACAAAACAAAGACGATATTGAGTTTTATGCTTGGTTAGAAAATCAAAGTGGGCGGGGTGCTAATGAGAAAGTGTCGGCACTTCAACATTATTTGAAAAAGATGGAAGAAAAATGCCTTATGGAAGGAAAGAAGAATATGAAACTTGAACTGTACTCCGATTCTTGCAGTAGTCAAAATAAAAACTTCATTATGAAATGAAAAAAAATGCTGGCAAATTTCATGGCTAGTAAAGTTTTTTGTAAGTTGTCCCACTTTTTCCCCATTCGAGGCCATAGTTTTATGCCTCCTGATAAGGTGTTCGAAAGGGTTGAAAAGGATTACCGCCGACGTGAAGCTATTGTATCGCCAAATGAATACTATTCCATTCTAAATAAACATGGCCACGTCAACGAATGGGGTAAAGATTGGTTTAGTTATGACATGAAAGCTAAGGCCAAAGATATGATAAAGGCAAAACTTCCATTTAAAATAAGCCAAACCCGAATACTACATTATACTGTATTTGGATCCCGCGCTTTAAAAAATATTGAAATTAGGAAGTTTATTCTGCTGCGCCAGTGATCGTTGATGTTAAGAAGAAAAACGTCAAATCTTTTTTACGATTCGACTGTGCTCAGTTGCCTAAAACCAACATGGTTTCTTCAAAAAAGAAAGCAGATGTTGAAATTTTACTAAAATTCTGTGATATATCTGATGATCCTTATGCTCAGGCATTTTATGCAGATGTTCTCCAGGGTTCAGCTGCCGAAGATGAGAATGTACGACGAAAGTATGACGATGAAGAACCCGTTATATAATCCACTAATATTATAAAGGTGAAATCCCGTATCCGTGCAGCAAATTCGAACTAAATGTATAGGGTTTTTATCAAAACGTGACATCAACAGTAGATGTATCAAAGTTGAAAAAACTCGATGTTTTTGATGTTATTTTGTTGGTATGTTTATGTGTTCCTTTTTTTATTGTATAAGTAAAAAGTATCTCATTAAACTAATTAATACATTAATAAGCAATTTCATTTAATATACCTTATAGAAACCCTTATAATTAAATAAATCACGTTACTGAAAAAAAAGTCATATTACGATGTATCGTTTTGAAAAAACGCTCCTCAATTTTAGTATTTATCATTGTCAATCTTTTCAGACATTACTCATACCGGGTAGGGTAGACAGACAACTAGCTTCATTTTTTTTTGACTGACTGACTTCTTAACAATTCAAAAGTGCTTGTAAATGGTTTAACAAATGCTTTGAGTTTGAGTTGAGACCCTAAATACTCGTAGGCCTCCTGACCTCGGCCAAAACATTAATGACAGATTCCTATTATTTAACTACGAGCCTCTTACCATTATTGCAACAGTATCAGAGAATATAAAAACAAGATACACAATAACAAAATTCTTTAATGGAACTATAATTACAGAATTAAAAAGTGCCGTATTTTCTACATACGCGATGAACTGTAGGCTAAAATAACCCTATATGGAGTCCTGTTAGATGGCTTTGCGGTCGACAATGTAAAATCAGACGGGACGGACTGGAAATAAACAGCAAGCCATTTTCAACATTAGCCCTGAGAGACTTGATAAGTGGCAATCGTTTTCAAAACGTTTCGTATTTCTAGAACGTCATTCAATGGGTCTGACATAACCCTTTTCGTAGCGTTATGTCATCCCCATACATTTTTGCCTTTTTCATCATCGTTAGTGCCAATAGAATTTCACTTTGTCCAGGCCCTCAGACCAATTAATACAATAGACTTACCGTAATAAGTACTACAAGCTGAGCATCAGGTATAAAGGCGGTTTTCTTTGGTAGGGAATTCATCAAATAACTTCTCCCGCTCTGGGCGGAGCGAGTGTCAGACTTTTACTGACGAAACTCCGCCTGTGTTCCTTCAGTTGCCTGTGCCAGGGCCACGGTAACTCTTTCGAACAACCCACGACCCTGGCAGGCATCGGGCCTAGCGGACCCCATCAATCTCTTTGAGGCGCGCGTGGAACACAACGCGCCATCGACCCGGGTCGTCCTTACCGGACGGCGAGCTACCCATTGCTCGCCGTCCGCAGGCCTGCGCCTACGGTGGCCGGAAATCGGCTGACTTAAAAAAGAAACGGGACTAGGACGATATTAATAACGTCTTCATTGAAAACACAGAAGCAATATCATTTTTCTAAAACAATATTGGAGCTTGTCCAATGTTTTATATAGAAAACCATTCGGGCTGTGAACCATTAAGTATGACAAATAGGTTACTTGTAGAAACACTAGAAATACAGTGATCAAATTTAGGTTTCGCTGCTCTATTGTCAAATCAATCAATGTTCTGTTCAAGGTTATAAATTAAATGTCTGAAGCTGTATACAACAAGTCAAAATTTTATCAAACATAAGGAAAACAAATCTATATATATAAAAGAAAGTCGTGTTAGTTACACCACTTATAACTCAAGAACGGCCGAACAGATTTGGGTGAAAATTGGTAGGGAGGTAGCTTAGAGCCAGGAGACGGACATAAGATACTAAAAAAAACAGAAAAAAAAATAAAAGAATCAGACTTGGAATAACAAAACGCAAATGACAGGGCTAGGAGTAAGCTCGGGGTAGGGTAGGAGTAGGGGTAGAGTAGGAGTAGGGGTAGGGTAGGAGTAGGGTAGGGGTACGGTAGGAGTAGAGTAGGGGTAGAGTAGGAGTAGGGGTAGGGTAGGAGTAGGGTAGGGATACGGTAGGAGTAGGGTAGGGGTAGGGGTACAGTAGGAGTAGGGAAGGGTTAGGGTAGGGGTACGGTAGGAGTAGGGAAGGGGTAGGGTAGGAGTAGGGTAGGGGTACGGTAGGAGTAAGGTAGGGGTAGGGGTACAGTAGGAGTAGGGAAGGGTTAGGGTAGGAGTAGGGTAGGGGTACGGTAGGAGTAGGAAAGGGGTAGGGTAGGAGTAGGGTAGGGGTACGGTAGGAGTAGGTTAGGAGTAGGGTAGGAGTAAGGGGTACGGAAGGGGTAGGAGTAAGGTAGGAGAAGGGCAGGGGTAGGATTGGTAGGAGTAGGGTATTAGTAGGACACCACGCGAACGAAGTCGCGCCGGGCAGCTAGTAATTTATAAATGAATGTTTCTTTCAAGTTAATTTGATGAATATTAAGTTTTCTGAAAAGAATTATCATTTATTGATTCGTTTAAAATTAGTAGTTAGTGTTAGTATAAGCTATAAATTTGACTATAAACTGATACTACTGTTAACAAAAATGAAAGTTAAACATAAAGCGATCTTATATTACACAAATAAGTTGGTTGCTTTATTAAGTTTTATTGATCAAATACTTAAAAACCTTCTTATATGTAGATTAGAGTTGATAGAGCTACTTAGATTTGTATCAACATTTGTGTCTCAATTATGTTAATGTTCAATTAAGTATTGTTATGAGTTATCGTGAAACTCCGTTTAATTCAAGTCTACTTCTTCTTGATGAATAACGTGCCTGTTATCTGAATTTCTTTGGATTATTTAAAAGAAGTTTACAAAAGAGAAAATGCGTTGTAACACTAACCGCAATTGTCATTTGGAGTTTGTAGCAGACAACTTCGTTGAAAAAGATGTCCAGTCTATGCTTCTACCCTTGAACCTAACGCAACATCTTTTCTTTTGTCCCAAGTATAGAATTAGGGACAACTTTATTTATCCAAATAATTGTCGATCGTGTTTAATATCTTTGTGCGGCACGATAATGTTCCTATCTCTTATTTTCTATCGCTTCTATCAACGGACATTCAGCACACATCTTGGTGAATATTTTAGGTTGGACGTTGACGGAATCAATTACTTCGATTTTATCTTTACTTCTATTGGATTCCTTGTGAATTTTTTCGCTGTTATTTTTCAAACTAATGTGAATGTCACATTTGTTTTAAAATTATTGTGCATCCACAGATT
The DNA here is from genome assembly GCA_914767645.1 of Hydraecia micacea. Classification (NCBI taxonomy): domain Eukaryota; kingdom Metazoa; phylum Arthropoda; class Insecta; order Lepidoptera; family Noctuidae; genus Hydraecia; species Hydraecia micacea. Next base: position 13,340,375 of record OU611796.1, read on the forward strand.
TCTTAATAATAAGACCACATTCAAACATTTCATCTTTGGTAATTGGATAAGTGTCATCTTGATTTTGAGTGTTAGTATTTATTTAACCATCCTCGTTTATAGAAGCCTTCAACTTCCATATTACAATATTTTTTGTGGTTTAATTGTATCAATGTTTGATACAAATATTGTGTATGCTACCAGACTTATTACGTTGTTGAAAAATAAAGTTGATCTTTGGAATATTCAAAATTTGCGTTTAGGAGATAGGGACGGAGAGGATTATTGTAACAGATTATATCAAGCCTTTGTTCATATATTAGATTGCTATGAGGTCTATAAGGTTTCTTTTCAACAAATGGTTAGTAAGAAACAATTGATCTAAAAAGTAGTTGTCCTCATTTGGTTTACAAATTGTTATAACAAAGGTAAAATAATTGCAGATCGTGTATCACTGTACAAACTCCTTCTTCAACATTTTGTTATATCTTCAGACAGCACTTGACATCGATGTGAGTAATCTCCTACAGAATTTTAGCAAATCCTTTGAAAGACCTTTAAACGACTTTGGCTGCTTTTATTCAATTTGGTCGGTTCCTTTAATTCTGGCACTGAACTCCCTTTCTTTGAATTTCGCCAGATGTCCCAGTTTAATGTCCGTACATTTTTAACGTTAAATTTGCAATCATAGATATCTTCAGAAACCATGATACCAAGGATAATATTATAGCATAGGTATACAACAACATAAGCACATATACAAAAAATTTGTTTTCAGGGTATGGATAATACATTTTTAATATGCATATTATACATATTGCTAGCTAAAAATTTGTTGTTACAAACCATATTGTGCGTGGAGTTTGAAAAATTCTACATTGCTGTGAATAAAGTTCAAGACACATGCTCAGTCTTGCTGAATTCAAACTGTACAGGTATTTACGCTCCAAATGTATTCTTATTGTTTTTATATTGTCATTAATTTCTTTAGGATTGCCTGATGATTGACTGTGTGATATATCTATCGCAGATGAATTGCTGTTTTACATATCCCCAATTATGAGAAACCGCTAAACGTCCTTCAGCTATTTTGCAAAACGGATCTGTTTTGTAAAACAACTGAACGACGTTATGCGGTTTTCCGAATCCAAACCTAACCTAACTCAAGTGAAAACCGTTCAACAGTTTTATGAAAGTCAGTCCTAGAAATACTACTAAAAATATACTACTCGCTAGGCTCGCGCGCGTTTGGTCACAGTTATAACCTAACCTTAAACAATTGTTCAGGGTGCCCCTAGCTTAGTTACTGCGACCAATTCGGCTCGCGCGTTGTTGGTCACAGTTCCAACCATGCTGCAGATAAGCCATTCTGCATTATGTCTAAATTTGGGTAACAGTTTTGTTAAACGTAGCGCAATGGCAATCAAGCGGAACGTTGTTCAGCTGTTTTATATAACTTGGTCATCCATCTGCAACATTCTAGTAGAGTTCTTCGTGAAAGAGTTGGTCTATGGGATTAACACCACCTTCTCTTTTTCTGTTGCCAAGCAGCGTTGCTGTGTCCCGGATGGAAGGGTATGAGCCGCGGTGATAAGACAGGCCCATCATACGTTTTCCTAATATGGCAATACATCTATGTTGTCTTGGGTATACAGGCAGCCGTAATTGGGCATTTTCACTTTTAAGTGTACATTTTGAGGATGTCCCACTTATTCAAAATTTTATAGCAAGATAAATAGTGGACATATTGTCAAATTTTTGGAATAAAACGGTAAAATATATATTCAATTGACGAATCCACCTGCAATCCCGGTAAAATACCTTTGAATTATTAATTTATGAGTATTTTAAATATTCAGAGTAACTGTTTCTGACATGTCCCTCCCCTTACCAACATTGAATTTGCCAAAATTACTAAAATAGTACTACGAATACATTTAAAAGTGTTGGTGCAACAATAGTGTATAGTTTCTCCCGTCACAAAAATCAAATTTGCACAATTTAAACTCCAATAACACAGGTTTAAAACACATTTTATCTGAAAATACACGTCACAAAACTGACCACTATTTTCACTACAATGTCCGTTTATTTTCAGTCACTTTTATTTTTTTAGGGTACACTTAAAAGTGAAAATGCCCAATTACCACAAAATGGGCCGTTTTGATATAAAAAAACTATATATATATGTACCTCTAATTATTACACCTCTCATCATTGCAGATGAAGAAAAAAGGTTGTACAAGAATATTAGACGCCTATTTGAAACGACATTCGATAAGATGGATGCCTGCGGAATATTGTACGTTGATGCAACTCTACCGCTCAAAATGATGGCGTTAATTACTAATTATATTATTGTGTTGCTGCAGTTTCGTTTTTTGTAGTCTATTTAGCATTAAAATTCTTTGAAAGTGTATGGTATGTGCTAAATGTGTTTTACTGTGTTGTTGTACCTATTTATCTTCAAATTCTATTTAAGGTTCCGGCCACTGGGAATTCTTGAATTGATACTGCATTAAACTTAATTAAGGAACCTCACGCAGTATGCGCAAGTTTGGTTGCAGAAGCTCCGACCTACCATCCGGCCGATCGTTTTGCGATTTTTTTATGAACACGAGTATAACGTGAACGTCGCGTAAACCCAAGACCATATTGTTCGGTGAATAGGAACACGTTGTCGCGCCGACAGAGGGTCAAAGTCAAATCATTTATTTCAAATGGGCACACTAAAGGCACTTTTGAACGTCAAAAATTATAATAAAACTAATTGATTCTAGTCGCCCATTCCAAAAGGTAGTTTTCGTATGGAGAAGAATGGGCAAGAAACTCCCCCATTACTCTTTTAAAAATGTTTTACAAGTTTTTGTATACATTCATTATATAATTATAATTATGTGAAGACGATGCATCTAGAATAAAAACTAGTCTACCAACAAAAGGTAAAAAGAATTAAAAATAAAGCAATGACAGGTAGGTAAATTAATTATGTGATAGATACATGGTGCTCACATATTTACAAATATTGTTAAAGTATATTATTTTTTATATAATTTTAACAACTGTAGCCACAAAATGTAAAACTAATGTCATAAAAAAAATATATAAATTAAATTAGCGACCAGTTTGATTTTGTCTAGACTCTAGTTTGTGCTATGGAACAGGACCAGCATGTTTCCAAGCATTTTTATCTTGGATGTAATCTTCTAGGGCAAGCGCCTTCCGGTTTTCCAAACAAATGAGTGATATATGGAACGCGACGATCGCGTATTCACGTCACTGATCGCTTTTGTTAGTTCGCGGGGTCATACCGGGGTCACGCTGACAGAGGTGATCATGAGACATTGTTCGCGACTTCACCCACTTCTGGGCAAAGGACTCTCTTTGCTTTTGACAATCCCCGTGCTCCTGAAGCAGCCACATTAAGATTCTTCCCGCGATGACAACAATGTCGTCTGCCCATCTCGTGACCTGATAACTGATACTTCCTCTGTTCCTCAATTCCAGTTCTGATCGCCACTCGATCTTTAACCTCTCTGCTCGACAAGATTTTGACACGTGACACATCAGCTGTCTCGACGGGATGCTGCGAATTTCGTCATGATTTTCCAGAATTTACATCAACTTTCAGCATTCGAATTTATTAAGAATAAAAACTTGTTTACAAAAAAAACAACCGACTTCCAAAAAAAAAAACATTACAAAGCGAAAAATAACTTTAACTTCGGAAGTCGATGTCGTTGGTTCCGCATTTTAGTTTTTTGACACCGACTTCCGAAATTAAAGTTATTTTTCACTTAGTAGTGTTTTTTTTTGGAAGTCGGTTGTTTTTCTTTTGTAGAAAAGTTTTTATTTTTCACATTTTAGTTGTTCCTACCCCATACAAATTCATATAACACTACTTGCCTTGCTATGAAAACATCATCAATATAAACTAAGTGGAAAAAATTCGTATTATTGAAGCTAATTCCAAAACTACCCAAGCAAAGTTCATATGGGACCACCTCTGAAGCATACCTTATCCATTAAAAAATGAGAGAATTTTTAGATTTCCCAACAACAACTTTGACAGAAATGAAGGTGTACCATGGTATACTGAACACATCTGCATACCCCTTTAGAGGATACAGGCGTGATGTTATGTTGTGTGATTGCTTAAAAAATGCACACATAAGCGATAGCAGCAATCGCGGTTGATTTGCTGGCATTTATTGAGGAGTTCCGTTATCTGTTTCCGAAACTCATCATCAGATCTTTTCGAAATTTAAATGGGACCATTCCGGAATAAACTTCTTTCGAACAAAAAAATTATTTTGCAAATCCGTCTATATACGACGGAGTTATGCCCGAACATACATTAAAAAAAATATATATAAACATTCGAATTGAGAACCTCCTCCTTTTTAGAAGTCGGTTAAAAATGTGTTACCGTGCCTATTTTGTACAACAACTTTGTGGCAAATATCTTTAACTGTATTCAGAGGTCGGTCAAACCGCGTCATTCTACTGCGAAAGTTGTATAAAATAGATATTACTACACCTATCCAAATGGTAGGCACCTTAAAATCGCTGAAAATATGTACATAAACCACCTAATCTCTTGATGAAAATATGCAAAAGGGAGAAATAAAGATATTGTCATTCACTCTGCATTATTACTTTTACCATTTTTCATACATAAACTACAAAAAAAACATGATCAAAGCTTGTTAAAAATTATTAAAAATTGTGTTGCGACGTGACACTTCTTAGTGCTGACCGTCCATCCAATTTTCTTATTCCGATTCCAAAATGTCATAAAACCTAATCGATAATCGGTATTTAAAAATAATAAAAAAATTGTAGAAACTGAATAAAAACTCTTTGGTATATTTTTCATGAATTAATTAATTATTTTTTTAAATATAATAAATTCATTATATAAGTACATACACATACAGTGTGCATAAGGGTGTAACTTCTTATGGTTCCCTATGTCTATGGCAACACAATGTTATAATTATTATCTGTGGTAAAATAAAAGAAAAAGAGCAGTTGAACGATCTACCGCTAGCAAACTAACGTGCGTTGTCTCATTTAATAACCTGTGTACCCATCACGACCAGCAAGAATACAGTCAACACAATTATAAGAACTCAACACTCTTAATTAACGCACATTCATACGATTTGATGGGTAGCATAATAAATATTTACATAATCAATGTAGGGTGTCGAATGTCGTAATTCTTGGGCCCAATAGGACCCAGTACCGAGCCGGCGGAGGTTCGTATGTTCGGGTCCTTTCGGGGGCGCTACCGAACTATACGGTTAAATAATAAGATGTAATTTTAGTATTTATCATTGTCAATCTTTTCAGACATTACTCATACCGGGTAGGGTAGACAGACAACTAACTAGCTTCATTTTTTTTTTACTGACCGACTTTTTGACAATTCAAAAGTGCTTGTAAATGGTTTAATTGAAACAAATGCTTTGAGTTTGAGTTGAAACCCTAAATACTCGTAGGCCTCCTGACCTCGGTCAAAACATTAATGACTCCTGATGATTCTTGTTATTTAGCTACGAGCCTCTTACCATTATTGCAACAGTATCAGAGAATATAAAAACAAGATACACAATAACAAAATTCTTTAATGGAACTATAATTACAGAATTGAAAAGTGCCGTATTTTGTACATACGCGATGAACTGTAGGCTAAAATAACCCTACATGGAGTCCTGTTAGATGGCTTTGCGGTCGACAATGTAAAATCAGACGGGACGGGCTGGAAATAAACAGCAAGCCATTTTCAACATTAGCCTTGAGGGACTTGATAAGTGGCAATCGTTATCAAAGCGTTTCGTATTTCTACAACGTCATTCAATGGGTCTGACATAAACCTTTTCGTAGCGTTATGTCATCCCCATACATTTTTGACTTTTTCATCATCGTTAGTGCCAATAGAATTTCACTTTGTCCAGGCCCTCAGACCAATTAATACAATAGACTTATCGTAATAAGTACTACAAGCTGAGCATCAGGTATAAAGGCGGTTTTCTTTGGTAGGGAATTCATCAAATAACTTCTCCCTATCTGGGCGGAGCGAGTGTCAGACTTTTACTGACGAAACTCCGCTTGTGTTCCTTCAGTTGCCTGTGCCAGGGCCACGGTAACTCTTTCGAACAACCCACGATCCTGGCAGGCATCGGCCCTAGCGGACCCCATCAATCTCTTTGAGGCGCGCGTGGAACACAACGCGCCATCGACCCGGGTCGTCCTTACCGGACGGCGAGCTACCCATTGCTCGCCGTCCGCAGGCCTGCGCCTACGGTGGCCGGAAATCGGCTGACTTAAAAAAGAAACGGGACTAGGACGATATTAATAACGTCTTCATTGAAAACACAGAAGCAATATCATTTTTCTAAAACAATATTGGAGCTTGTCCAATGTTTTATATATACAAAACCATTCGGGCTGTGAACCATTAAGTATGACAAATAGGTTACTTGTAGAAACACTTTAGAAATACAGTGATCAAATTTAGGTTTCGCTGCTCTATTGTCAAATCAATCAATGTTCTGTTCAAGGTTATAAATTAAATGTCTGAAGCTGTATACAACAAGTCAAAATTTTATCAAACATAAGGAAAACAAATTAATAATTTATAAATGAATGTTTCTTTCAAGTTAATTTGATGAATATTAAGTTTTCTGTAAAGATTCGTTTAAAATTAGTAGTTAGTGTTAGTATAAGCTATAAATTTGACTATAAACTGATACTACTGTTAACAAAAATGAAAGTTAAACATAAAGCGATCTTATATTACACAAATATGTAGGTTAGTTGTTTTATTAAGTTTTATTGACCAAACACTTAAATACCTTCTTAGATGTAGATTAGAGTTGATAGAGCTACTTAGATTTGTATCAACAATTTTGTGTCTCAATTATGTTAATGTTCAAGGAAGTATTGTTATGAGTAATCGTGAAACTCCGTTTAATTCAAGTCTACTTCTTCTTGAAGAATAACGTGCCTGTTATCTGAATTTCTTTGGATTATTTAAAAGAAGTTTACAAAAGAGAAAATGCGTTGTAACACTAACCGCAATTGTCATTTGGAGTTTGTAGCAGACAACTTCGTTGAAAAAGATGTCCAGTCTATGCTTCTACCCTTGAACCTAACGCAACATCTTTTCTTTTGTCCCAAATATAGAATTAGGGACAACTTTATTTATCCAAATAATTGTCGATCATATTTAATATCTTTGTGCGGCACGATAATGTTCATATCTTTTATTTTCTATCGCTTCTATCACCGGATATTCAGCACACATCTTGGTGAATATTATAGGTTCGACGTTGACGGAATCAATTACTACGATTTTATCTTCACTTCTATTGGATTCCTTGTGAATTTTTTCGCCGTTATTTTTCAAACTAATGTGAATGTCACATTTGTTTTAAAATTATTGTGTATCCACAGATTTCTTAATAATAAGACCACATTCAAACATTTCATCGTCGGTAATTGGATAAGTGTCATCTCGATTTTGGGTGTTAATATTAATTTTACTTTCGTCATTTGTAGAGGCCTCAAACTTCCATCTCATAATATTGTATGTGGTTTAATTGTATCTATTTTTGATACAAATATTGTGTATGCTATCAGACTTATTAAATTGCTGAAAAATAAAGTTTATCTTTGGAATATTCAAACTTTGAATTTTCAAAGCTTAGGAGAAAGGGACGGAGAGGATTATTGTTGTATGGTGCATACACTTACAGAGATGTTGTTCAGGTTGTTGCGAAGTGCGAAGAGAATAGGTCACTTAGTTTCCAATAGGTTTATTGCGCAAACGTTATTTACACAGAGAACTGTTGACGATTCCTTTCTCTAATGTTAGTCACCGCGTAGCAGTAATTGCACTCGTTTTATTATTAAATTGTATCACTATTTATACGAATATAAAATAGCGTACGTCAGTCTTTTTGAGACTGTACATCTTGGCAACCCAAAAAAGGAGAAACCAACGAGAAAAGAAAGGAAAGGCCATTACAAATTAAGTATCTAAATTAAAATAATCAATCAAATTGGAAGGCGATGTTCCTGTTCCCAGGTCCAGGCTCCACCCGCACGTCTTTTGTTGTTTGTGCCACACTTGCTCCTTCCTGGTAGTCCGGTTTCTTGATTACTTGAAGTTCAATTTCTTCAGGTGGTTGACTAACCTTGTTATTCTTGGCGTTGTTGGTGCATTTGCGTAGGCAATGATTCCTCCCAACCACAACAAGTACCACTATGATGGCGGCCGTCAGCAAAAAGTAAGAGATGGCATATTGGTGAATGTCATGACTTGTTATTGTTGGTAGTGAAATTTCATTTTTCTTTTGCGTTGCTATTTTCTCTTCAATTGCTTCGATTTCTGGATTCATGCTCTTTGACGGGAGGATGTTTGGGGCAGAAACATATGTTAAGTTCACTATTTTGTTTATAGATGTATCAACTGTTGGAGCTGTGAACTCGTAATCCATTTCCATATGATCTTTGTATTGGCGTTGAGCGTAGATGGTCAGGTCGGTGGATTGCAAAACGCATCCTTGTGGTAAGGTTACTATGCTTGACCATGAGATAGTTTGTGATGTCACGTCCTTGTTGCATATGATTCGTAACGAACACCTTTCGCAGCAAATCGCCAGCCAGCTGTTTTGTGTTTGTAACTCTACCCAAGTGTCTTTGCATGACGCGCGTTCTACGTCACAAGGTCCGATGTTTCTATGCGAAAGCAGTTTTGCTTCACAAGGAGCGCCTTTGCTGTGTAGATTATATGACGGCAGGTTTTTCTTGCATAAAAAATTTCGTGATTTTTGTTGTATGCAGTAGCTCAGGTCATTGTCGGACATGCTCAGGTACGCGTTCTTCTTGAAGTTGACAGCTATGTACTTGTTTGATAATTGCACATATGTGGTTTCATTAGAGATGCTGACAGGCAAAGGTATAGCTTTGTATATGTCAAAGTCTTCGTTAGTTACCAGTGGGATATGTGCTTCGAATAGAAAATAGTTTTCAGTTACCCGTGCTTTTACATTGATCAGCTTGTACACATCCTTAATGTTTTCTTTGTAGTTTTCTACTGGTAGCGATAGTGATTTTGGAAGGTTCCCGGATATTTCATTTAGTCTTTCTATAAGACGAATCGGAGTTATCAGGTGAACGTCCACATGCCCTTGGTATACGTTTGTTAGAGTGTTGAAGAGCATCTCCTGGAACTTCCTCAAGCTGCTGATCAGTAGATATGTTGTCAACGAAGCAGAATTGATGTAGGTCGTGGCAGAAAGTATTTCCATTTCCGTTTCAATGGATGCTATGTTTATGTCGGTCTGGTTGATAAAACTATCAATGGAGTTAAGTTGGCGTTGAATATTGTCTTCGCTTCGTTTTAATACTTGATTTTCAAGCTCCACAATGGTGGTTTGATTCTTGATCAACTCTAGTAGGTAGTTCTCGTTAGTTTTTAGAGATTGTATGTCGTTTTGATATTTCTCAGCAAATTGTTGGTCCAATATTCCAAACAGACTATTAGCTACGTAGCCGACTCCGTCGATCAGACCCCGTTTCCTCCTCCTGTTGCTCAGGTGCTTGTGGGGATTTATAAGTACGGAGTTATAATGGTGTAGAAGTTCCATTTCATGAGTTAATTGATCCATGGTCGACATGCAGTGTTGTAGGTTCGTTTTATGGCACAGTTTCTTGATATTCTCGAAATAAGTTTGGGTACGTCGAGTTCCTTCCCAATAATTTGTTAAATTGTAGTACATCATTAATATCCATTCATCGTGCACTAATTGCATTTTGCCGACGGTGTCATAGTATAGCGGCCGGTCGCGTTCCAAGCTTGTAATTTGAGCGCTTGACGCCGGCGCTTGGCGCGTGCCATCAGTAGTGCTGAACGATCCCGTTACAAATGTAAACAATAATAACATTGTCATTAATAATGTTGAAATTGGATTCCTTGACTTTGACCTAGGTTCATTCTTCGAGTTCTGTTGAGGCTTGATTTTTGCGTCGTTCACCTTGACATCCTCAATTTCAGAGTTGAATGGTAATGGCGATAGTTTTGTAATTGGGCGCTTTATGATCCCTGCTTGAGTTTTGATGGTAGTAACTCGAACATATCCATCAGATCCTGGATGGGTTTCCAGGATGCGACCTAGGGCCCATTTTCCCGGCGGTAGATTGTTCTCTTTCACCAGTACTATATCGCCTTCTTTGACGTTTTTTGTAGGCTTGTTCCACTTGCTGCGTGTTTGTAGAGTTGTGAGATAATCGTTGGACCAGTTTTTCCAATATTGTTGAAACATATGTTCGGTAAGTTGCCACCTACGCCGTAAATCAATGTTATTTATGTCGTTGTAATCCGATAGCGGCATGGATAATATTGGGCTTCCTGTTAGGAAGTGTCCAGGAGTAAGGCAGTTGTAAAATTCTTCAGGATCTTCAGTTAGCGGGCACAGAGGTCTTGAATTCAAGCAGGCTTCTATCTTTGTTAAAATCGTCATGAATTCCTCGTATGTTAGTTTTTGGTGCCCAAGTACTCGTCGCAGATGGTGCTTCATCGACTTGACCGCCGCTTCCCACAGACCGCCGGCGGTGGGCCAGGCGGGGGCGTTGAAATGCCACTCCACCTCTAATTTGGCCAGTCCGCTGAAGAGATCTGGTTTCAATAGTTGTTTGAACTCTTCGAATTCTTGACGCAGTATCTTTGCGGCGCCGATAAAGTTGGTACCACAGTCCGAGTACATATGCTTGGGAGTGCCGCGCCTCGCACACAGCCTCTGGAAGGCTGCAAGGAAGGTTTCTGTGCTAAGGTCTGACACGAGTTCAATATGGACGGCTTTCGTAGCCATACATATAAATATGGCTATGTATCCCTTCGAAGTTTTTACGCCTCTGCCTTTGTTGTGCTTAACCTCGACATGGCCGGTAAAGTCTACTCCAGTGTGCGTGAAAGGTCGGCAAGGAGTGATCCTTTGTTGTGGTAGGTCTCCCATCAGTTGATAGTCGTTTGTCTTGTTAAAACGATGACAGCGTACGCATTTTCGGAGTTGATTCTTGACGGCTCGGTTACCGCCGACGATCCAGTATCGTTGCCTTATATAAGTCAATGTCAGCCGAGCTCCTCCATGCAACGTGGTTGAATGAGCTTCTTCTATGAGAAGTTGCGTAAATCGTCCTGTATGTGGGATGATGACTGGATTCTTCATCTCCCCGGGTAAGCTTGAGTGCTTGAGACGACCTCCGACACAAATAATGCCCATCTCGTTTAGATAGGGATTCAGTTTGTAAATTGCGCTTTTCGTTGACACCGTTTCGTTGTTTATAAGTTGTTTGTATTCGGAATTGAACTGTAGTTGTTGCGTATGCATTATGATAGTTTTATGCGCTGCGCTTAGCTCACTTGTTGTTAAGTATGCAGTTTCGGAGTTTGTTTTGTTGCGCACGTTTGCAAAGAAGCGTTGTATCCATGCGACGACCCGGTTCACTTGCGTCAATGAACTGTATTTGTTTAGTAAGCTTGTTATAATGTTATGTTCATTATTTTCATTTGAAGGTTTTTCATCTTGAACGTAATTTATATAGCCAAAATTCGTTTGATACGTGCAAGGAATATCTTCCGACAGATTTTGGTTCGTTAGAAATTCGGGCCCATTCCACCATAGGCTGAAACTCATCAGTTTGCTTGGCGAAAGACCTCTTGATGCGCAGTCTGCGGGATTCTCCTCTGATTTGACATAACGCCATTGATCTGCAGGAATGACGTTTTTTATCTTTGTAACTCTGTTGGCTACGTACTTCTCCCATCTTGTTGAATTGCCTTGAATCCACGCTAGGACCACTTGCGAATCCGACCAGGCTCGTATTGCTACGTATCCGTGGAATGTTTGCTTGACTTTTTCCATCAAGTCAGCCAGTAGTTGAGCGCCACACAGTTCAAGTCTAGGTAACGTTGTTTTCTGTGCCAGTGGAGCCAACTTTGTTCGCGCAGCTAGTAAAGTTACGATGGGATGGCCGTGTTCGTTGAACACTTTGCTGTATATAACACAAGCGTACGCCTTTTCACTTGCGTCACAGAAGCCTAATAACTCGACATTGTTTTGTGAATCGCCGATCCATCTTTTTATCGTTGCTTTGCGTAGGCACGGAAGATCCGTTTTCAGGTTCAGCCACTCAGACTCGATGTTGCTGGGCACCTTGTCATCCCAGCTGAGTTTACTCATCCAGAGTTTCTGGAATAGTAGTTTGGCTTTGACCGTTACTGGGGAGAGCCAGCCCAGTGGGTCGTAAAATCTTGAGACGGCTGAGAGTAAAGTTCTCTTTGTTAGTTGTTTTGAGTTTTCAACAGGCCAGTTAAAATGAAAAGTGTCGCTACTTGGATTCCAGCCGAGTCCCAATGTTTTGGCTGACTGTTCACCTTTAAAATCAAACATGGTTTGAGTCGAAATTTGATCCTCGCGTAAGTCTTCCAATATAGCCCGGTCATTTGCTGTCCACTTTCGTAAGTTCATGCCCCCTCCTCTCAACAGTTGGATTAGGGATTGTTGCAGTTTCTTCGCTTCTGTGAGATTATTGTGACCGCTGATTACGTCATCTACGTAGCATTCTTCTATAAGTATTTTGGCGGCTTCCGGATGTTTTGGACCATCGTCAATGGCAAGTTGTTTCAATGTCCGCATGGCTAGCCATGGTGCGCATTTGGTTCCGTAGGTTACGGTACATAGTTGATAATCGCGAAGATAGTGATCTCGTGAATCACGCCACACAATCCTTTGTAAGTGTTGTTGTTCTTTCGCAATCCAAATGCAGCGGTACATTTTTTCAATGTCAGCAGTGAATGCATATTTGTAAGTTCGCCATTTGATAATAAGAGCCTGAATATCCTTTTGTAGGTTGGCCCCTTTATGCATGACATTGTTCAGACTGACGCCGCTCGTAGTTATCTGAGAAGCGTTAAATACGACCCTCAACTTCGTTGTTGTTGAGTTCTCTCTCAAGACGCCATGATGCGGTAGGAAGTAGATGTCAGTTGATATTGGGTCCGCAGGTTTCATGTGGCCCAGATCTGCATACTCTTCCATAAACTGCTTGTACATTGAAGAAAGTTTTTCATTATGTTCCAGACGTTTTTCCAACCGTAAAAACTGCGAAACAGCAATTTTCCTAGACTTGCCTAATTTCTCTTCGTAGTCTGCAAGGAGAGGCATTTTGACGATGTACTTCCCATCCGATGATCTTCTCACTGTTTCTTTGTAAAATTGTTCGCACTTGTCGTCCTCGGGGATGTCTTCCGCGTTTTGAATTTCTTCATTCTCCCAAAATTTTGTGAGTTCCTCTATGTTAAATAGGGTCACGTAACAATCGAAGGTTTGTCTCGTTCTACCGCATAAAATCCACCCAATTTGCGTCTGTTGTGCAACTGGGGAACTGCTATCGCCTCTCAATACTCCTTCCAAGATAATTTCAGAGTATACGTCGGCTCCTAGTAATAAGTCAATTTGCCGAGATACGTTGAAGTCAGGATCGGCGAGTTTCAGGTTTTCTAAATGCGTCCATGCTCCTTTTTCGAACGTTCTCGTAGGCAATCTGTTTGTTAGTTTCGACATGATAAGTGCTTGAGTATCAAAACTGTAATCGGAGTGAATCGATTGGCAGGTAAATTTCAGTTTCCCTCTGCACTCTCTAGACACAGAGCCGATCCCCGACACAAATGCGTTAATCCCATCCCGAGGAAGACGTAATATTTGTGCAGCGTTTTCTGTTATCAGATTGACTTGTGAGCCTTGATCGAGTAGCGCACGCAGTGTGACGTAGGTTCCATCTATGGATTTTACTCTCAGCTGGACCGTAGTCAGGAGAACTTCCGTGTTGTCCTTAAATAAATGGTTGGATGTTGGTTGTTGACTTGATGAGGAGGATGAGCGTTGCTCAATGTTGTTTTTCCTATTCGATGAAGTATTGCTGTGTGTGCTTGATTTGTGCAGCAATGTGTGGTGTTTATCGTTACACTCGTTGCACGTTTTCCTAGATTTGCATTCGTTGTTGCCATGGCTGAACAAACAGTTTTTGCAAACCTGCAGTTTTGAAACTGTGTCATCTCGTTTGTCGAAGTCCATTTGCAAGAATTTGTCGCAATGTCGCAATACGTGATTGCCATTGCAAAATGGGCATTTTCCATATAAAGTATGATAGTTACTTGTTTTATTTTGATGGACGTTAAAGTTATGTTTCTTCATCTGGCTATGCCTGTTGGCTGTTTTCCAGTTAGATGATTTTTCTAGCGCAGTGGAGTTTGCTTTCTTAGCTGACTTCATGGTTTCGTATGCCATGAACCGTGTTTCGAGGAAGTACAGGAAGTCATGCAGATTTTGCAGTTCTCGATGATCTTGAAGTTCCTTCATGTAGTCACTTAATGTATTGGAGTCCAGTTTTTGTGACATTATGTGCACAATGATCGGGTCCCAGCTTGATGTTTCAATACCGATGTTGGAAATGCCGTTCAGGCATTCGGTAATGACATCATGCATCTTCTTCAAATTGTATGAATCTGCAGTTTGTATGATCGGCAGATTTAGCATGGTGTTCATGAATGCGGTAAACTGCAGGCGACGATTGTCATATCGCTGATTTAGAATATCCCAACATGAGTTATAGTTATCAGAACTTATGCTCAGGTGCTGCACTAAGCGTTCGGCTTCTCCTTTCAGTTTGGCCTTTAGGTGCTGCATTTTCTGAGCATTGTTGATCATCGGGTTCTTGTGAATAGCTTCCAGGAAGAGGTCCTTGAAGGAAATCCACTGGCTGTAGCTTCCTGAAAACTCAGGGATTTCGATCCTAGGCGTTGACTTCTGGTAGTGGACGGTGGCCCAGATTTTAGCATTGATCTTCCTCTTTAGTTCATCGTATTTCTGTTCGATGTCCGCAAACATTTGATAGTAATGCTCGTTGGATCCTTTCAGGTGGAAGTCTATTTCCCAGTGCAGTTTGTCGATGGGTTCCCACTTTGACTTCAAGGTCATGAAATGGTCTTCCAGTTCCCATTTCTCCGAGCTGTTTACTACATCAATTTTAGACATTACACGGTGAATCGCCTTGAAGTTGCATTCTTGCTTGTTCAGCAAGAGTTGCACGTTGTCACTGTCGTCGTCATTGTCTGAAGGCCCACCAAGGTCGAACTTTACGTTTTGTCTGCATAGTGTTGCCAGTTTGTTCGTGATGTCCGCCTTAGTTGATAAGAACATTTCGTTAGTTTTCCCGTAGACGTCATCCTTGAAGTATGCTATATTCTTATCTTCTAGTTCCAGCATGAGTTGCTTATGTCGGTCTTCGAAATCTTGCCATTGGTTTTCAAGCGAAGACAAACGTTTCTTCAAGTAATCCACAGTTTTTCTTGATGAGGGATCCTTGCGATAGTTACTGCATAATGCTTTGATATTTTCGAAGCATGTTGACTGCAACTCTAGTTTGTTCATCTTGATGCTTCTCTTTGCTGTTGTTGTTCGGCTCTAGAGACCTGACACGTCGTTGACAGTGGCAGGAGAGCGTTATGTTGTGTTGCGAAGGCTACTGCGTTGCTCGTAGCTTCCACCGTTTCAAATCTCGTAATCGTTAATTCCTCGATTTGAAATGGTCGCCGGACCTCAATACCCTTGCGCCTTGGTTACGATATTATGCGACTTCTCAATCTAACTGGGGCGACCCGCTTGTGGGAGACCAGCTAAACCGATCCGCTACCGTAAAAGGACAAAAAGGCACTAAGGACGGCTCGAAGGACCATTAAATGTATGGTGCATACACTTACAGAGATGTTGTTCAGGTGGACTGTAGATCCATAGGTCGCTGGTTCAGATCCGGCTCGAAGGACCATTAAATGTATGGTGCATACACTTACAGAGATGTTGTTCAGGTTGTTGCGAAGTGCGAAGAGAATAGGTCACTTAGTTTCCAATAGGTTTATTGCGCAAACGTTATTTACACAGAAAACTGTTGACGATTCCTTTCTCTAATGTTAGTCACCGCGTAGCAGTAATTGCACTCGTTTTATTATTAAATTGTATCACTATTTATACGAATATAAAATAGCGTACGTCAGTCTTTTTGAGACTGTACAATTGTAAAAGATTATATCAAGCCTTTGTTCATATATTAGATTGCTACGATGCCTGTAAGATTTCTTTTCAACAAATGGTTAGTAAAAAACAACTGACCTACAAAGTAGTTGTCCTCAGTTGGTTTACAAATGCTTATAACAAAGTTAAAATAATTGCAGATCGTGTATCACTGTACGAGCTCCTTCTTCAACGCTTTATTTTATCTTCAGACAGCACTTGACAACGATGTGAGTAATCTCCTACAGAATTTTGGCAAATTCTTTGAAAAATCTTTAAACGACTTTGGCTGCTTTTATTCAATTTGGTCGGTTCCTTTGATTCTGGCACTGAAATCACTTTCATTGAATTTCGCCATGATGTCCTGGTTTAATGTCCGTATATTTTTAACGGTGGGATACAAAATTTGGAATCATAGATATCTTCAGAAAACATAATGTTTACGATAAATTAAACAAAGATTTCTTGATAACAAAGGTTTACTAACAATTTACAATTTTAATAACTTTTTTTAAACGTACTGAACTTGTAATAATTTTGGAAGAAGATTTTGAATGAATGTAGGAATGAATGTGTGTATGAAAGTTAAATTGAATGAATACTATTGAGCGAATGTGTCGTAGACATCCTCGGGGGCCTTGAAAGTTATGATGGAGCTTTCAAGATCATTTGTAGTTGACAGCTGAAGGCAGCAGACACAAACGGTTGATAGCTCTTCGTATGGTGCCTTGTGAGGTAGATACGTCGGCGACTCGTGGCACACCATCAGTGCCGGGAAATAGTTTTGAGACTCTTCCAAGGCGCCAGCATAGTGGAGGAGTCCTATCATCTTTGATTAGGACCAAGTCGTCTATCTTCAATTCTCGGCACCGCACCTTCCACTTTGTGCGCTGCTGAAGCTCCGTGACGTACTCTGTCGACCACCGCTTCCAAAAGTGTTGACGAGCTTGTTCCAATCGCTGAAAACGATCAAGACGGTTTGTGCTATAGTCCAGCAGGTATGGCGATGGCAAAGAAGTCAGCGGCCTACCAATTATAAAGTGGCCCGGGGTGAGTGGAGATAGGTCTTGTGGTAAAGGACTTAACGGACATAAAGGTCGGCTATTAAGTATCGCCTCGATCTGAGCAAACAACGAACTCAGCTCCTCGAACGTCAAGTGAATATTTTTAAGTACTCTGTATAAATGAAATTTCGCGGACTTGACCCCGGCCTCCCATAGACCTCCAAAGTGAGGAGCGTATGCTGGTGAGAAGCGGAATTCAATGCCTTCGCGAGATGCAGAGTCAATAATAGAGTCGCTATTGGACTTAAGAAACGAATTTATTTCTTTTGCTGCTGCAACAAAATTTCTACCATTGTCGCAGTAGATCACTTTTGGCTTACCTCTGCGGGCTATAAATCTTTTTAGGGTAAGCACAAATGCATCCATTGTCAAGTCACTGACTAACTCTAAATGAACGCATTTGTATCGAAAGCAAATAAAAATACAGAGATAGCTTTTAGTTATTTTACAGCCTCGTCCCTTGCGGTCTGTAATAAGAAATGGACCGGCAAAGTCGGTACCTATCGTAGAGAAGGGAAAGTCAGCTTCAACGCGATCTGCAGGTAAGTTTCCCATAATATTATCCATAGTACGAGCATTGAAACGACGACAGGTAACGCACTCGCGCGCTGCACGTCTAGCTAGAGCCCTGCCTCCTACAGGCCAATAGCGTTCCCTTATAGATGCTAGGAGATGCTGAGGACCGGCGTGCAACAGGCGTAAATGCTCCTGTTTAAATATTAACTTTGTTAAATAATGACTCGAATGCAACAAGATAGGATGACGTTTGTCATACTGGTAAGTAGATGAATCAATGCGTCCTCCGACTCTAAGAATCCCATTTTCATCTAAAAATGGATTAAGAGACGAGAGAGCGGCTTTAGAATTTAAAGATTTACCCCTTTGTAGTAGACCTAATTCTTTAGGAAAGGAATCTTTCTGGGCTAACTTTATAGAAACGTTTTGAGCATTTTCTAACTCTAAAACTTGAAGTGGACCTAGTGATCTGTCCGACCTTTTGTGTAGCCTACAATTGTTGGCGAACCTTAAAACCCTAGCTAGAACCCGAATAAGAGTACTTAAATTAGAATATTTTGCTAAATCCACAGACAAATCTGGCATGGAAGATGCCTCCTCGCCCCCTAAAGTATGGTGGGTCTTAAGCTCTGGCAATTCTATAGAGTCCGCAGTATAGGCGGGCCAGGAATCCTCGGATTCTAAAAGAAACGATGGACCATTCCACCATATAGAGAGATCTACCTGGTCTGGATCGACACCACGCGAGACTAAATCAGCCGGATTGATAGAAGTGGGAACATAACGCCAGTCTGTGGGATTTGTCAGCTCATTTATAGCAGCTACTCTGTGGGCAACAAACGTTTTAGTTTTATTAGAGTTGAGCCAACCTAATACTACTTTAGAGTCTGTCCAATACACCTGACGTTCTATAGGGCAACGTAATGCAGCTAAAACTGTAGCAGTTAGTTGAGCTCCCAGTAGGGCAGCGCAGAGTTCGAGCCGTGGTATTGTCGTGGGTTTAATAGGTGCAACCCGTGATTTTGCACACACCAGGCTAACTTGTATAGCGCCGCTAGTAGAAACAGACCTCAAATATATACAGCTGCCGTAGGCACGCTGCGAAGCGTCACAAAAGCAATGTATTTGTACAGAGGAATTATTGTCAATTAAAATGTATCTAGGAATCCTTAAAGAAGACAAACATGAAGATTTACTAGAAAAATTTAACCAGGAAGACCTTATTTCTGGAGGAACAGGTTCATCCCAATCAATTTTGTGACTCCATAGTTCTTGTAGCATAATTTTAGGTTTAATCGTGAATATAGACAGAAGACCAAGAGGATCAAATATTTTAAATGTTGAGGAAAGTATAGTTCTCTTCGTGACCTCTTCAGAAACCGAAACATCATGCTGAAAACGAAGTTCATCCGAAGACGGCGTCCAGCCTATACCTAGAGTACTAGTCGCATTACTAATCATGAGATTACCACTTTCCAGGTTGACGGAGTCTGCAAGTAACTCAGGTAAGTTTGAACGATATTTGCGCAGATGAAAACTTCCCTTTGCTAACTCAGAAGAGACTGAAAGACGGATATGACGTAACTCCTCATCACTGCTTGCACCGGTAAGTAGATCATCACAATATAGATCATTTTGGATTATAGTTTTGATCTTCTGATCTGAACACTCTTCACCTATCTGCCAAAGAGAACGAGTAGTGAGAAAAGAGGCACTAGCGAACCCGTAAGTAACTGTATTTAAGCGAAGCGTCCTTAACGGCTTGTCTTCACTATCACGCCACAGTATCAGTTGAAGATTGCGATCAGATTCTTTGAGAAGCACCTTGCGAAACATTTTCTCTATGTCTCCTGTTAAAACATACTTATGCTGTCTAAAACGAACTAATATATTAAACAATGGTTCTTGCACAACTGGTCCCACCATTTGTAGGTCATTAACAGAAACACCAGAAGAAGTACGAGCCGAGGCGTCAAACACAACGCGTAACTTAGTCGACTCGCTTTGTTCCCGTATCACTGGGTGGTGGGGCAAGAAGTAGGCATTTAATGGCCTAGGCTCCGGAGATTCAGATAGGTGACCTAATGCTTCGTATTCGTTTATGAATTGACAGTATTGTTGCTTTAATTCTGGTTGTTTTCGGAATCGAGCTTCTAAATTAAAAAACCTCTTTTTGGCTAGATTATAGGAATTGCCTAAACAATCTACGCTATCACGAAGTGGTAACCTTACACAAAATTGACCATTACTAGTGCGAGTAGTGTTGGCGAGATAATGTTGCTCACACAATTTTTCTTCACTACTCAGGGGCCTTTTTTGAGGAAAATTTTCAAGTTCCCAGAATCTAGACAACTCGTCATGTATCTTACTAGAAGTGTCATCATTTGAGACAAAATTGCACATGACTGAGTTAACTTTATTTTCATTAAAAGAAGGCAATGATCCCGTGACGAGCCATCCTAACTTTGACGCCTGAAGCTTAGGATAACCATGGCCCAACGAGTGCTGTTGGGCGCTTATGATATCCCAGAATAAGTCAGCACCAATCAAAATATTTACTGGGGATGGTTCATTTAAAGTGGGATCTGCTAACTGATATCCATGAATATTTAACCTTTTTAAATCAAAATATGATTTAGGTAAGTTGCCGGTAATTTGAGGCAAAACTAAACATGAAACTGTCACATTAAAGGAACTTGTTTCAGAATGAATGCGTAGAATACAGCGTTCTGTGTTAATATTTAACTTAGTGTTACCAATGCCTACTATGGTAGTGTCTGATGGCTGAGGAATCAGGTTTAGATGGCACTTTACGGCCTCTGTGATAATTGTCGACTGACTCCCGCTGTCGAGCAAAGCTCGTACTATCATAGTCTCGTTGGTGGTTGGGTTGGTAACCTTTACTCGAGCCGTACACAAAAGTACTTCAGAGGAGCACGTTGAGGACATAGTGACGGAATTAACTGAATTGGAAATTTCAGTTTCCTCTGATTTATGAAGAAGAGAATTATGTCGTAATTTGCAATGACGACATGTAGCTAAAAGACGACAACGTTTAGCTATGTGACCAGATCTCAAACAATTCTCACATAATTTGTTAGAAGCAACAAAGGCTAACCTATCCTCTATTGAGCTCGACTTAAAAGACGGACACTCATACATGCGATGATTATTCTTACAGAACAAGCATTCCGGTGTTTTAGAAGTAGAAGTGTTGCCTTCGTTTGGTACAGCCACTAAAGACTTGGAACTGGTGTTTTTGTTTTGATTACTAGAGAACTGTTTTTGTTTATTGTCTGGATTATCATGTTTATGGCGATAAACGGTCTCCAATACATCAGCGCGACATTTGAGGAAACTGAAGAAATCATTAAGCGAAGGTATGTCACTCAAACTATTTCTATGTTCTTCCCACTTGAAATATGTACCACTATTTAATTTTCCTGCAATAATATATATAACTAAAACATCCCATTTGTCAGTAGGTAGCCCCAGTGAATTGAGTGCGCGTAAGTTTTTAGTGACGTGGTCAATAACATATCTTAAAGACTTGTCATTTTCTTGAACGGAATTAATGTTGAACAAAGACTTAAGATGGTTGTTTATCAATTGACGCTTATTGTCGTAACGTTCACATAAAAGTTTCCATGCTTCGGAATAATTACTATGAGAAACTTCCAAATTAGCGATCACTCGAGCGGCTTCTCCGTCAAGATATGATTGTAAATAGTGATATTTATGAATAGCTTCGACCTTATCATTATTGTGAACTAGCGAAACAAATGTTTCTTTAAACTCCAACCACTTAAAATACGTACCGTCGAAATTTGGAATTTTAATCACCGGTAATTTAAAACTTAACGCATTACAACTGTGATCGTTATGATGACACGTAGCCATAGAAGACTTATTTTGAGAATTATTCTCATTATCCTGAACCATTGAATTTTTCTTAATTAAATTTTGAGCTAACGCAATACAATGGTAGAAATCGTTTTCTATCAAATCTCTAGTGACCAACTCACTACTTTGACTATCTGCGTTGTTAGTTTCTATCAGATTCTGCACCTCATCAAATTCAATGAACAATGCCTCAATTTTTGATAGCTTCAATGCGAGTTTACTTATTTCGAATTCTGAAATGGATTCTAATAAAGCTAAACTATCGAGACTTAACTTAAATTTCGTTACGCGTCCTCTTATAGAACCGCGTTTGCTTATTAGTTCCTTTAACTTTAAAGGTTCGGTCATTTTAATAAACTCGTAATGAGCTAACACAAACAGATGTTAATAGAGATAACGAAATAGGTATATAGCATACGATACGCTCCTCGCTTTGTTGATCAGCTGATGCCCGCGGCTCACATAGACTGCATACAATTGGTGAACTATGCAGGTGGGGACACGCCGGCAGTCAGGTAACAGCGATGAGCAAGCGATGCCGTGCCACAAGTCACAACGTACGGTCCCTGCAATAGATCAATTCCGTGCGCCTTAATAAACTGATAACAACAATTAATTACTTGTAAGACGAAACGACGACGGTTTGTAAGTTTACAGTTAACTCGGGAAATATTTAGTATGTAAGTGATATAAAGGTTGAATTGAGTGATAAAAGGGATAAAGAATCGATAATAGTGGAATAGTTTTATAAAACTTGCTTGGCTTGAGAACGGTAAGAGAATTATTAAGTTGTAGTTAAATGTGCATTAAGTGATTTAAGATGGCGGTCTACAAATAAGTGAAATTAAGTAATTAAGCTAATTTGTGCTTTGCCTATCCTGGTTAGATCTCTTTCGAAAATAATTATTACGGTTAGGCACAGTGGGCACAAATATAAAGGTAGGAACTTCACTTGACTTCGAGAGAACTAAATCCGCCAAATGCACAGACCAAAGGATAACACAATCGGTATGTTAGTAAGATGGAACGAGCTCACTCTAAAATAGGCAGGCAGCTAAACCCAGCAGTCCTTTTGTAGGCAGGAGCACGTAGACATGTAGATAGTGATTCCTCTGACACGTTCTAAAGGTGGACCTTGCTCGATCGGAGTTCCGTAGTCCTAGCAGAGCTCCCAGAATGGCTTGACGAAGGTAAGGTTGCTTGACCCAGGTAGAAGTGGGATGCCAGTCCACAGGCACGGCGATCTTGGATTCTCAACACGGCCTTCCGTTGGTACTGGTAGATGTCGTCCGGTGTCGACGATGTCCTTCAAGTGCCCTTGATACGGGAACAATGTTCGTGGCTATTTAGCTTCGATCCGACGATTGTAGGTCCTGTCACGGTCGCCACTTTTGTTTACGATAAATTAAACAAAGATTTCTTGATAACAAAGGTTTACTAACAATTTACAATTTTAATAACTTTTTTTAAACGTACTGAACTTGTAATAATTTTGGAAGAAGATTTTGAATGAATGTAGGAATGAATGTGTGTATGAAAGTTAAATTGAATGAATACTATTGAGCGAATGTGTCGTAGACACATAATACCACACATAATATTAAAGCATACAACAACATAAGCATATGTTTTCAGGATATACATTATAGATTCTTAATATGGATACTAAGCATGTTGCTAGCTAAGACTTTGTTAATAGAAACCATATTGAGCATGGAGTTTGAAAAATTCTACATTGCTGTGAATAAAGTTCAAGACACATGCTCAGTCTTGCTGAATTCAAACTGTACAGGTATTTACGCTCCAAATGTATTCTTATTGTTTTTATATTGTCATTCATTTCTTTGGGATTGCCTGATGATTGACTGTGTGATATATCTATAGCAGATGAATTGCTTAGTAAGCTGTTTTACATATTACCAATTATGAGAAACCGCTAAACGTCCTTCAGCTATTTTGCAAAACGGATCTGTTTTGTAAAACAACTGAACGACGTTATGCGGTTTTCCGAATCCAAACCTAACCTAACTCAAGTGAAAACAGTTCATCAGAGTTTTATGAAAGTCAGTCCTAGAAATACTACTAAAAATATACTACTCGCTAGGCTCGCGCGCGTTTGGTCACAGTTATAACCTCACCTTAAACAATTGTTCAGGGTGCCCCTAGCTTAGTTACTGCGACCAATTCGGCTCGCGCGTTGTTGGTCACAGTTCCAACCATGCTGCAGATAAGCCATTCTGCATTATGTCTAAACTTGGGTAACAGTTTTGTTAAACATAGCGCAATGGCAATCAAGCGGAACGTTGTTCAGCTGTTTTATATAACTTGGTCATCCATCTGCAACATTCTAGTAGAGTTCTTCGTGAAAGAGTTGGTCTATGGGATTAACACCACCTTCTCTTTTTCTGTTGCCAAGCAGCGTTGCTGTGTCCCGGATGGAAGGGTATGAGCCGCGGTGATAAGACAGGCCCATCATACGTTTTCCTAATATGGCAATACATCTATGTTGTCTTGGGTATACAGGCAGTCGTAATTACCACAAAATGGGCCGTTTTGATATAAAAAAAATATATATATGTACCTCTAATTATTACACCTCTCATCATTGCAGATGAAGAAAAAAGGTTGTACAAGAATATTAGACGCCTATTTGAAACGACATTCGACAAGATGGATGCCTGCGGAATATTGTACGTTGATGGAACTCTACCAAAATGTTCTTTACTAACTTTTTAGACCTTTGTATCCTGCTTATGCGTATGAAGTTTCATTAAAATCATTGTGGGTCATTTCTTTTTTCTGTTTTCCTTCTTAGTTAGTTTTAATCATGATCTGGCAGTTTGAGTAATTTACGCGGCCAACCCAAATGTCCTTTCTTGGGTATTGTTCGTCGAATCGTTGAGCTCCTCAAGTTCTTAGTTGAGCTGCACGTTTTTTGACAAATGCGTGCACTGACTGGACAGGTCCGCTCAATCTGTGTGGTTCTTTCCTCAAAAGACCATTTCAGACACCAATCTACATGGTCTTCACATGATCTGACCAAGATTTTGTCTGGACTTTAAAATAGACTGTGACCTCTTAGTTTGTTTCGGCCTTTCTTCTCAGAGTAGTCAGATAGGAAACGCCGACCTCATCTAGCTTAAAAAAAATATGATTGACGTGTAGAAGTGTTTGTACAAACCTACTTACAGAAAATAAATCATTTATCATTTATCAATCGGTTCATTCATTTCGAAAAACAAGGGCTTGAAAGTTTGTTTGAAATGCCGTACGTCGGCGTCGTAAACGCTCTTAAATAGCCTTTCTCAAGAATTGGGCTATCAAATGCAAAAATATTTTTTCAAGTCTTTAATTTGTAGTTTTATCACATAATATTTTTTGCGATTACAAACTAACATTTTGGACACGAACGGAATTTGTAGAGAGCTATGCCCTAACAAAAAATATTCACTTTATAAATTAACTAGCTGCTGCCCGCGACGTCGTCTGCGTGAAGGCTCTACAGCACCAAAAATACATAAGATGCCAGTGTCGCTATAGCATTAGAAGTAAACAACTTTTAAAATAGCATTAAAATATAAGTTTTTTTTGCAAGCGAAGCAAGTGTAGAGGGTTATATGGGAATCCTGCTGAGTTCAGTCATAAGATGTGACTGAAGGAAATAGAGAAAATAATGCAGGAATACTTTCCAGGACACAAAAGAGTAAAAATACGTACAAAGGTATCATACCTTACAACACTTCCCTATAAACTACGTTGGTAGTTATGCTGCCAGGAGCCAAAATGTAAAGAGAGTCAGGACTGGTGACGCGGGATCAAGCGACGTACAGTTGCCCGTGTGAGAAGCAACTCGTCCTTAGGTCGACACCCGCTGCCCTCAGTGTCTGCCCCTGCAACTTATTGATGGTCATCGCGAAGCAAACACTCACGGGGAACTGTACGCGCTTGAACTGGAACGGGAAGTTATGAGGTATGAGGGGAATGCGTGGTATAAATACTGCCTCGCCGACACAACCCGTATGAATTTCCGCCTCAATGATGTGTCTGTTGAGCGAGATGACTTTAAGGCGGGTCTCGTTACACAACTTCGGAGGAGATAGGTTCCGAAGAAGCATAATCGGGACACCGACCTTCAGCTTGATGGTATGCGCTGAAAGTCCACTTGCTGACAGGGAGTTCAGAAATTCCACGGGATAATGTGTGACGTCATCTTGCTCGACAACAGTGTTTATCGAGGTGTAGACCACTTCATTCCCCTCAATTTCCGAGAGAATGCATTCGTTAATTGCTGCAGCATGATCATTTTTGGGCGGCAAAATGGCCCGCTCACACACCTAAGAATTCTGCTGGTGCGGTATACGACTGATGTCCCCGTACACACAGCGAATGAGTTCTTCTAAGCTGGATACCACTTTACCGAGAGACTCTGGAAGCACCACCTGTCCACCTCTCTCTTCTGGTAGAGTGCCTTCGCCAAGACTTAGAAGGACATCGGGGAATTCTTGAGCACGTGCATTTCCGCCGAGCCGAGCTCTCATATTAATGGTCAAGCGCAGCGTACGAACTCGTGACCACAACGAAGATCGTTTCAACGAAGCATTCACCTCGTCAGCCCTCGATCCCCGCGTCACCACGGGAAGCGTTTGCCGGAAATCGCCACTGAACAGAACTGTGACACCACCCATCAAATGTTTGTTCCTGCGGATGTCCTGCAGGGTTCTGTCCACGGCCTCAACTGCCTTCCTATTGGCCATCGTACACTCATCCCATACGATCAGAGAGCATTCCTTGAGCACGTGTCCCTTATCGCTGTTACGTGACACACCACAAACAGGCGTTTCGGCGCTCTCTAAATCGATGGGAATTTTAAACATGGCATGTGCTGTCTTGCCACCCGGAAGCAGTGTGGCAGCGATTCCCGACGACGCTACAGCAATAGCAATTTTGCCTTGCCTCTTGACCTCTGCAAGTATGCCAGTGGTAACAAATGTTTTTCCTGTTCCACCAGGAGCATCCAAGAAAAACATTTTACCCTGGTTTTGCCCAACGCTTTCAAGGACGGTGTCATAAATTTGTTTTTGCTCTGTAGAGAACAAAGCGACATGGTCATTTCGTATGGTGGTCATTTCGCCCGGATCATAATTTGTCTCAGCGTTATACTCCCGATTTCCACGGTCTTGATGCGGTGATGATTGGGGAGCTGGTAACCCATATTCGATCAGTGGATCGCCGCCGATAGAAATGACCACATCTTGAAGTGAACTGAGACAGGTATTCAGCACGCGTTCATCAGTTACTTCGACTTCGTCTCCAGTAGCACGCCTCAAAGCTCGTAGAAAATCTTCAGACAGATGATGGCGATACTTCTCCCACAAAGCTACCGGGTTCGCGACTCCACAAAACACCAAGATGACGGCAAACAGATGACGCATGCGGCTGGGACTGTCACTAACGCTCGCCTCCGCGAGGGTGTCATCCCAATTTTGCTCACCGTCGAGAAGGTGACATTTTACATCACATTTAAGTTTATAATTAGGTATACGACATGGAAATATATTAATTACCAAGCAATAATCACACAGATAAATACCGAACAAAAGTATTAACAGTCAATGTTTATTTTGTACTAATAACATGAAATTGATGGAGAAATGATCATCATCAATGAACATAACTTTTTTGTAATACTTAACACCGCATTTTTTTTAATTGTCTTCCTCAACTCTGCTCAAGATTTTGAGGGTTTTGTTGGACCTTGAATTTGTCAAAACGAACTATACGATACAACTTTTATGAAGAAAATGCACATTACCATCTATGAATTTTAAGAATAACTAACTACTAACCTCGCCAACATGATCAAATTTAAATTATTAATTTCCAAAAATTGTTAACATGTAACTTCATTTGATTTTTATGAAATCTCATAGATGGCGCTGCTTCAAGATTTTCTTTATACTACTAACATTCATTAAACTATGTTTCTCTGCCAAAGTTACTTAAATGGCGTAGTTTTTACATTGTTAAGCTAGATTATAGCATGGCTTACTCAAAAACAACATTTAAATATGCGTCATTATATTACACGCTGTCACAGAATGCGTAAGAAAAATAAAGATTCACAGCTCCTCCCCCGTAGGTGATAGCGTGATAATATGTAGCCTATATGTTGTCCCGACCTCTTTGTAATATTCATGCAAAATTTGAAGTAAATCCATGCAGTACTTTTTGAGATTATCCCGGACATACATACAGACAAACCGACAAAAATTCTAAAAACTATATTTTTGGCTTCGAAATCGATTGTAGATCACGCCCCAAGTATTCTTTAAAAAAAATATTCAATGTACAGTTTTGACTTTCCTACGATTTTATTATATGTATATAGATGTTACAGTGGTTGACATTTTAATTTGGTAAGATATAGTTCAAGTCTAGTCTATCCATACTTAATATCCATACTAATATTATAAATGCGAAAGTGTGTCTGTCTGTTACCTCTTCACGATTAAACCGCTGAACCGATTTAGATGAACTTTTTTGGTATAGAGATAGCTTGAGTCCCGGGAAAGGAGATAGGATAGTTTTTATCCCGATATTCTCGGTATTTATCCGGTTAGACTGGAAGCCGACCCCAAGATAGTTCGGAGAAAAGGCTAGGCTGATTCCCACGGGATCGAAACTTATGCGGGTGAAACCGCGTGGCGGAGCTAGTATCTATGCAAATAAAAATCAATTGCCGCGTGTATGAAAGATCATAACTTCATAACACAATAGAAAAAAAAACTGTCCGTGCTATTAATTTCACTTAGCGATTTTTCTGTTTTTTTTTTCTTTTCGCTCGGCGGCTAAGAGTTTAAGCGTGATGGTAAGTAGCCTATAGCCTTCCTCGAGAATTGGGCTATCAAATACAAAAATAATTTTTCAAATCAGACTGGCTACTGCTAGTCTGTTTACAGAGACAGTCCTACAGAGATTATCGCGTTCAAACAAACAAAAAATAAAAAAACAAACTGTTCAGCTTTATTATTAGTACTTATAAATCATAGTTTCACTCCTTGACCTCGTTCGAATTTCGAAGTGAATTTTAGAGAAAACAGGTGAACCATGTTGTATAGACGCCAGCACATCAACCTACCCTACCCTTTTGATACGGAACCCTTTGTGTGCGAGTCGAACGATTGAGTCACAGAAACATAACAGCTCGGATTAGTCCGTTATAATCATAGCACTCAATAAAATAACAAAATGCTGAAATATCAAAGGAAAAAAAGTTTAATTAAAACTGTTCTCGGAAAGGTAAAATATTGTTTGTACATTCGAATATTAATTAATTATTTACTTCAACACCTTACAAAGGGAAACTTCTTACCAATTTTATCGAGGCCAATTACTTACATTTCTCAAATTAATATTTAGCTAAATATTTTTAATAATGGTCAGTTGTTATTGCGAAATCTTTCTTGCGGTAGGAGTTGATTGGTAGAAATCGTCATGTAAGGAAATTGGAAAAAGCGTTATGCGACTTTCTCTCTGACTCTGTCTCTTTCTATTATATTTACGAGTGTGTGCGTGAATGCGATTATCAAGATGCAAGCAGACGAGCATAGTGCGCAGAACTTCGTTCCTGACGGGGATTCCCCGACCGCGTAGAGTAAGCGTAGTGGTGACGTCATTGCATCAACTACGCTACGCCGTAGCATACTGTGCTACGCTACGGCTCAGTTATATATACGCTATCTACTGATCCTACATTAATAATTGGCTACGTCGTGTCGTAGCCAGTCAATTAGTTGCAGATCGTGATCACATCTTCTAATCGGACTCAGACCTGTCTGTGAGAGGGAGTGGACTACATAATCCACCCCACGGGCTCAATGCGGGTTGGTGAATGTCACGTTTTTTAATTATCATCTTTTCGTGTTTAAAATATATATATTTTGTATTTGTTTTTTTTACGTTAGTATAATAAAATTTTAAAAGTGTTTGAGACATTTTACACAGAACCTTTACTTCGCTTCAATGACACTAAAAACTACTTAGAAATTAGCGTAATTGATGTGAAAAAATAAGACGGAACCAGTAATTATTATGTGTGGCAAGTTTTTTTTTCTTTTTTGGGTTCCGTACCTCAAAAGGAAAAACGGAACCCTTATAAGATCACTTCGTTGTCCGTCTGTCGGTCAAGACCCTTTTTCGCAGGAACGCGTGGAGTTATCAACTTGAAATTAATATCAAATACTCGGTGGTGCAATCCCTTGAAGCAGTGAAAAAATCAAACTGCGAATTCGACGCAATCAAAAGATACGGGCGTTTATGTTCCGGAATCAAAACCTAACTCAGTATTCTAAATAGGTAGGTACTCCTAAGGGCTTTTTTTGAAGAGCGAAATTTTCTGCCCTAAATAAAATGAAATCTAACTGACTGAAATCACTACATTCAACCACTAAATTAGACCTAACTCTATTAACATACTTACATAGCAAGTCCTGGTCAGCCTGATAAGCTTAACTCACACTTATGTAAAACATTTAACATTAATAATGAAGTTGGAATGCTAATCTCGCACGAAACTGTTCGGAGTAATTCTGTTATACACACTGCTGTTACGGGTCGTGAATAAATAGAATTATTTATAACTGCTGCTGCAAAGTCGCGAACCTAGGTAAAGCTGCATATTGCAATGGTCGCTTTGTAACAAAATTACCCAAGCGTCGTGGTTTGTCTTCTAATCTATCTATCTAAAGCTCTTAGTATTAAAAAGAGAACGGGCTAATTGTCAAGAGAGAGTTCAAAAATAATAATAATAATGCGACTGTATATAGTTTTTGACATTGGAAATGTCTTTTCGTTCCAGTATAGGCTCCGATTTCACGAAAAAGTGGGATCCCCTTATATCATACTCGTAGTATGTTACGAAATTTTTGTAATTTTTTTTTTTGATCCATGAAGAAGCCTCCTCGTGTAGCGCAGTTTGTTCCGCCAGTTACTCAACTGAACCGAGCGCTTGGCGCATCCTGGACAGTCACACCCAACACCTTATTTGACTGGCCAATTCTTTCCTTGCGGTGGTAGGGCTAACGCCCGCCTGGTTTGCGACCACCCTCCCACCGGAGTCCCGCGTCAAGCATCCTGCTGTGTTTCGTCGATGCGTGGGAGTTCCAGTGCCTTAGGCATCTTCTGGGCACGCTTGTTCCATCATAGACTTCATCCATCGCTTTCCATCAGGCATGATCGAGGTCAAGAGCGGGCCCATTCAGCAATAAAAAATATATATATATATACACACTTTAAGGTTTCCTTCCATGCATGAGCAGTTTTAGCTTCAGTTAAAAAAATTTTAGCCAATAACTTATTTGATGGGGTTTCCCATCGGCAACTGACGAACTTCCATAGAAAGTAACTTTCATCCCCAATTTAACCCCTTTTTTTTTTTATGGATAAGAAATCATCTAATGACTCCTCCCGCTCTGGGTGGAGCGGAAGGGAGTGTCAGACTCTTACTGACTAAAACCCACCCGTGTTCCTTCTTTAGCCCTTTATGTTCCGGGGCAGCGGTAACCCTTTCGGACCATCCCGCTACCCCGGCAGGCTTCGGCCCTGGCGGGCCCCTTCCTTTATGCTGACATCTCTTTGAGGCGCGCGTGGAACACATACGCGCCGTCCGGCACGGGCCTGGTCCTGATCGGACGGAGAGCTACCCATTACTCTCCGTCCGCAGGCCCGCGCCTACGGTACCCGGGAGTCGTCACGCGGCTCCCGACGCCCGTAGCGTCTCCCGCGGCGGCTGAGGCGTGCGACTCTCTCCCTGAGCCGTCCCGCCACCTCCTTCGCTAGCATGACTGCTTCGCAGAAGGAGGTGACCGCCTCCCACTCCCTCTCGCCCCGGACCATGGCTTGAACCAGGGCCGGACGCGAGAGGTCGCCGCCGTTGCCGATCGCCTCTACGAGGACACGGCGGTGCTCCGCCCAAGCGGGGCAGACCTCCACCGTATGCTCCACCGTGTCCTCTGGGCGATCCTCGCAATGGTGACACCCGGGCGTCTCCTCCCGCCTGATGATGTGCAGGAACCTCCCGAAACATCCGTGTCCGGTGAGGACCTGCGTCAGGCGGTAGGTGAGAACGCCGTGACGCCTCTCTAGCCACTCCTCAAAGAGGGGTCTTATCGCCACTATCGTGGCGTGCCCTGCGCTGGGTTGCGATAGTCGCTCTCTCCATGCCACCATGAGATCGCGCCGGAGGTCTGTCCGCTCCGCCGTAGTGGGCGGCTCGCAGCCGCAGTGAACGCGCCCACAATTTAACCCCTTAAGGTGAAATTTTATTGTTCGCTTTCGCTATATAAGGAACTATTGTGCAAAATTTCGTGCTTCTAGAGACCGAGATCCAGGGGTTTAGGGTGTACGTTGTCTGTCAGTGACTAGTGAGTTAAAAAATTTAAGATTTTGAAACGAAACGAAACATCGCCATTAATTTTTCACACAGCGATTTGGAATGAGCCTCCATAGTAGTTATTTTACATAATAATAAAATACCTATCTAATGACATATGTGTAGTTGTTATTGGTGCTAGGACCAGCTTCCATAATTTTTTGTCGATTCTTCTTTTATCAGTTGTTCTTTATGTAAAAACTCAGCCTGTACACTGTTTATCTTGATACTAGCTTCTGCCCGCGACTTCGTCCGCGTAAAAATAGGCTTTCCGTACAGTGAGAGGTCAGCCTATACTGGAAATGTCGTGCGTACATATGTTTAGTCAAAATTAAAGTAATTTATTATTGTGTCCAGACATCATTCATTATCATAATGAATTTGATGTGTGCGTTAAATTTTAGTATCGATCACTCGTGCCCCAATAACCTATTGTTAATCGTCTACAAAAAAAAGAAATTTCGAAATATAAAAGGAAATACCCTGTAAATTTTATCATGAAGAATACGGTGGATAAAGATGTGCAGGCGATGCTCAAGCCTTTGAATCTGATGCAATATTTTATATTCTGTCCTAAATATCTAATCAAAAGCGATTTTATAACTCCAAATAGCCTCATTTCCAATTTTGTTTCATTGATTGTTAATACTGGTACTCAGCTGCATCCGGTTAGACTGGAAGCCAACCCCAACATAGTTGGGAAAAGGCGAGGCAGATGATGGTTGTTACACCAGTTTTTATCTTTTCTTTTATATTCTGCACCTATTTGGTGAACTTGAACAAAGAAAGTCTAGAATTCATGTTCATTCATGTTTGTTTTCATGACTACCTCTACTAATTTTCAATGTATTTTCTTTTGTTTCGGTTTTGCAATGAATTTCGTGATCGGAATTACTCAAACTAGTAATAACGTCCAGTTTGTCTTAACTTTTCAAAAAGTGCACAGACTACTTAACAAGGACAGCTGCAGTGTAAACCACTGCATTATTTGGAACTGGATTCTTGTAGTCATATCTCTGGGTTTTTATGTCATTATTTTGGCTCACTTATATCACTCTTTCAAAATGTAACATTGTTCCTATTCTTAATTTTCGTATAGCCAAATTAATTAAAGTAATGTATTATCGACTCTTTTCATCATTAATAATATATCATAATGAATTTTAGTCTGTTAATACATTTACCATCGATTATTATAGTTTCAAACGTGTGTAGGAAAGCTACTGTTTATGTCGAGAAAATGGACACATTTCAATATATCGGAAAAACATATCCTGTGGAGCTTATTTCAAACAATAAGGTGGACAAAGATGTGCAGTCGATGTTCAAGCCTTTGAATCTAATGCAACACCTTATGTTCTGTCCTAAATATCGCATCAAAAATAATGTTATAACTCCAAATAGCCGTATCTCAAATTTTGTTTCGATGATTGCAACAGTAGTTTTCATATATTTGTTCGTTCTCTGCATGTATGAGATCATCACGAACATTGAAAGTCTAGGACTTAAGGATTATAATTATTACTTTTCTTTTTGTAATGGCATCTTCTACTGTTTCGGATTCGCAATGAATTTCATGATCGGAGTCATTCAAACCAAAAGTAACGTTATGTTTGTCCTTACATTCCAAAAAGTACACAGATTCATTAACAACGAAACTAGTTTCAACAACATCGTTATTTGGAATTGGATTATTGTATTAGGGGTTCTGGGTTTTTATGTCATTGCTTTCGCATATTTTCACATAAAGATTAGTAAGCCTTTCTATTCAGTGTTTGGTTTCTACCTTTTGATTTTTTTCGATTTTAATATTGTTTATGTCACACAAATTATTAATTGTTTGGAAAATAAAGTTAAGTTGTGGAATATTCGAAGTTACAATTCTCAAGATATAGAAGGCACGCACGGAGAAAATTATAGCACAAGACTGTTTCAGGCATATGTTGAAATATTGCAGTGTTATGATATTTTTAAATATACTTTTCAGCAATATGTAAGTACCATAGTATCAAATAGCAAAGTATTCTATGAGTACAGATAACTAGGTTACTACTAGATACGTTACCTTAAAATGCTGTCGCTTTCCAGATACTTTTTTACATTATAGAATCGTTCATTTACACTGTAACTAACATGAAATATCTAATTGACATGTTAAAAATAGCCATTTTTGTTAATGACTGGGTGAGTATTATCTTCACGTTTACTATCAATTGCAACACTTTTTAAAATAAATGTATGATGGTAATGTATACTTCAATTTTGTTACAGGGTCAAATAATTTTGCTAAGCCCATTTTCGTTAATTTGGTTGATAAAGAACTTTATCTGTCTTACAAAGTTTATCCAACAATGCGAAAAATTCTACTCAGCTATTCAAAGTGTTCAAGATACCTGCACACGTATTTTGAATTCACCTTGCTCCGGTTATTTCTTTATACATATTGTTTTTTCTTTTTCTGTCTTTACACAATCTCAAGTCCAGTGTAGATGAAAACTCCTAAATTTAATGTTGCTTATGACAAACCCTTCTTGAGCTCCTTAAGTTTTGAGCTGAGCCGCATGAATACTGAGAAATGCGTGCACTCACTGGACAGGTCCACTCAAACTGTGACAAAAATACCATTCCAGACACCAATCTACATGGTCTTCACAAGATCTGATTACGATTATGTCTGGACTTTAAAAGAGACTGTGACCTCTGAGTTTTTTTCAGCCTTTCTTCTCAGAGTAGTCAGATAGGAAACGCCGGCCTCAACCAGTTTAAATTATTGACGTGTAAAAGTGTTTGTACAAAGATTTATAAGTAGAAGTAGTAAGTAGGTACTTATAGAAATAAAATCATTTATCTTCATGACAAATGACGGTTAAGCGCATAAACATAAGACTACACCATGACCTCCAAGATCAATTATTGCAATCGTTGGGCGCTATATTGTATAATATAATTGGTATATTATTTTACAGAAGCCGAGAAACACCTGTGCAAGAACGTACTGCGCTTGCATCGAGCATCATTCAGCAAGATACGCGCTTGTGGCTTGTTCTACGTAGACACTGCGTTACAAATCAATCTGACGTATCTTATTACAAACTACACTTTTGTGTTGCTACAGTTCGCGTTTTTGTAATTTTTTTGTTTTAATAAACAGCTCGACTTGAATTTGCATGTTTTAGTTTGTAATAAAATCCAAGAATCCAAGTTCCAAAGTAAAATTAAGTACTTCACATAATTTAGAAAGTTTAGAATACAACTTGCTATTATTTATTTAAACCACAATTATATAAAACACCTTTACAGAATCATCCAAGACGATGTTATAAGTGGATTATATGTACTTAACAGGGTTGAATCGCTGATTTTAATGATTATAATTCTGTAAGTGATTCATGACCGTAAGAAATATGTATTTGTTACGGTCGCGAATCATTTTTTGTTCAACATACAACCTGACATTGACCGGAAAATTTAAAGAAAACGTAAGACAATTTGATTTTCGTGAGCTACCCTGGCGCTTCCCCATCAAGGAAACCAGGTATAGATGAGATGCACTTCACTACGATTTTCCTAATATACTGCACACAGCACATCTTAACAAGCGTACAGTTAACTGTCACCAGAGACTCGCTATCAAAAACAAGACAAATATAAGTTCCCATTAAAATCTACCTACGCGGTCAAAAT
This sequence comes from Hydraecia micacea, assembly GCA_914767645.1. Taxonomy (NCBI): domain Eukaryota; kingdom Metazoa; phylum Arthropoda; class Insecta; order Lepidoptera; family Noctuidae; genus Hydraecia; species Hydraecia micacea. Next base: position 13,376,089 of record OU611796.1, read on the forward strand.
GTATGGAACAAGATTTTTTTTTTCATAACTAACGAAAAATGTCTACGCTAGGGGATTAAAATAATATTTATGCTGTATTCATGGTTATAGTTTGTGCACTGGTTAAATATTTTCCTGTGTTGGATTTTGCCGGCCTGCTGTGCCGAAGCATGCCGAGCCGAACAAGTGTGTAGCACCCCTGACTGTGCAAGGATGAGAACCGAGCTAATACTTAGGAAACTATTTCATTTCTATTAAGGAATTGATTAAAGATGGAGCTTTAAAGGTCAGTTTCGAGTGGACTCGCCGTTGCTAAGTTTTTAATTAATACGGTAGGTAATTGAAATAACTTTGTGATGGCCCGGATAACTTAATATCACGTTTTTATACCCCAAAGGGGTTTGCAGCGGTATTGTCAGTTAAATTTTAAAATACAGTCAGGGAAATTAATTGTTTATCAAAACGACACACTACGTCAATTTGCCGTGTTATAGCCATTTCATACAACTGTCAAAGAATGATAGTTGTTATTTGAATATGCGGACGATTTAAGTTGGTAGTCAAATTAATAAACAATTAATTTCCCTGGTCTTCCATGTAATAAGGACTGATTGCTATCAACCGGGCACAAATCTAGATTTCGGACTGAGAAATTCCTAATGAAAAACTCAATAATTTTCTGTCCTGACCAGGGAATCGAACACAAGACCACATTTTCAGCAGTACCTACCTTTTGTAACCACTAATGACTGATTCCTATCATTTACGGACCATTATTGATTAAAATTAAGACTCTTTTATTTATACCAATAATGAAGCAGACTCATAGCTTTGCACAGTAGACCCTCTAAGATGGAAGTAGCTATCACACGTAAAATTAGCTTACGAATGGGCCCGGTTTGACAATAAAAAAAAAATGGGATATGGCTGTGTCATGTACACGGCCGTAGGTTGTACGTGAATACGTTTACGTAACGGGGTTGACCCGCTCGGCCGCATTCATTCTTTTACGTTCCCGGCACTGCTTGACTCGGTCTTATGGTGTTTTATTGGTACCATTCGACTGCTCTTCAGAAGCCCTTTCCAACCATATACGATCTCTGTATTTTGATATGACTTTTTGACGCGTATAGACCGATATTATATGTTTTGATATTATTTTTCTTTTTATTTTAACACTCATATCACTTATAGTCACTATCACTATTTTACACTAATATATTGTATACAATCGATAGATTTTGACAAGAGCTGACGATTGAAACATCATGTAGAAAATGTTAAAAATGAAAAATAATGTCCAGTAACTAAACTATTGAATATATTTGATTGAAATTTTGTATGCAGACTGGGAACGTTATTAGGTATACGAAGTTTAATTTATTGTTGTATTGTCATCCCCACATTGTAGAAGCGGAAACGTTTCAGGCTAATGAAATCTAGCAATTTCGTGCCATCGACACGAACAAGAAGATTAACCAAATGTACAAGTATACTAATGTTTCATAACAATTTACCTACATTAATTTGATGTTATCCACATCGTCAATACATTTAACATCGATTATTGTGTCACTTGTGTGACGGAAAGCTCCTGTGTTAGTTGAGAAAAATGAAGTCATTTAGATCTATCACAAAAACTTATCCCGTGAAACTTGACTTAAACAATAAGGTGGACAAAGATATCGAATCCATGCTCTTGCCTTTAAATCTGATGCAATATATCATGTTCTGTCCTAAATATCGTATCAAAAATAATATTATAACTCCAAATAGCCTCATCTCCAACTTTTTTTCGATGATTGTGACTTGTGTATATATATTTTTATATATACTCAGTACCTATTTGGTAGCCTTAAATAAACAGAGTTTAACAACTTCCTTTGCGTATGTTACGTTTATGTTAAACTGTTTATTTTATTGTATCGGTTTTGCTATGAATTTCGTAATCGGAATCACTCAAACCAAAAACAATGTCCTGTTGGTCCTAACTTTTCAAAAAGTGCATAGATTCATAAACAATGAATCCAGTTTTAATAACTTCATTATTTGGAATTGGATTTTTGGAACCGTTGCTCTCGGTTTTTATCTCATTCTTGTCACATATTTTAGTAGGGAGTTAGGTCTGCCTTTCTATAGTGTATATGTTGCCTACTTTATGGCTAATTTCGATGTAAATATAATTTCTGTTTTGCGAATTATTGCAATGTTGAAAAATAAAGTCATACTCTGGGAATTTCAAGTATTAAATTCGCAAGAATCGGGAAATATGAACGGAGAAAGTTATAGTAAAAATGTATTTCAGGCTTACGTTAAAATATTAGAGTGTTATAACATTCATAAAAAATGTTCTCAGCCGTTCGTAAGTAATTTGCTACCTAGGTACTTACTATTTTTTTATTAATAAGGGTATTGTAATAAGTGTCTATAATTTCTAATTTTTTTATGTTTCAGATATTATTCCACATTTTCGAACTTATTAATTCTCTCTTTTACATTCAAGTGACAATTGAAACGTTTAAAAATGGCAAAATGCTTAATAACATGGCAAGTAATAATTAAATGTCTACTCTTATTTATCAACATCTCTTTTATCTATTTATAATCTATACAACAAACAAATAAATAAAATTGGAGTGTCTGTTTGTAATATTAAAATAACCGCTTTTTACTAAATGCACATGGATGTATACACGGTACATAATATATACCAAAACAACATTTTTTATAATTTTTGTCTGTCTGTTTGTTCCGGCTAATTTGAGTTAATTTGCTGGACCGATTTTGACGCGCCTTTCACTGGCAGATAGCTGATGTAAGAAGGAGTAACTTAGGCTACTTTTATTATAGAAAAAAAAATACTTTTATTTAGGATAGGATTTCACGCGGACGAAGTCGCGAGCAGCAGCTAGTCAGTTTATAATGTCAGAAGCATCGAACTATTTTGTTACAGGATGAAACAATTATTCGGTCGTTGAGCGTTTTAAGCTGGTTGATAAAGAATGTAACGTGGCAATCAATATTGGTCCAACAATGTGAGGAATTCTACTTAGCTATTCAACGTGTTCAAGATACTTGCGCACTTATTCTGAAGTCAACTTGCTCAGGTTCGTTACTTCCTTCTTTAATTATTTCCCTTTATTTCAAGTAGTAAGTAATTTTAAAATTTCGACTGTAGTCTTATCAAAATATGTATTTGGTTACTGGTTTAGTGACGTTATAGTGCCAGGACCAACCAAGCTAGCCAAATTCTGATTATCAGTAGATCAGCCTATACCAACTGTGTTTTAATGTTGAATAATAATGTTGTCATTGCAATTTTTGACAGATGATGAGAAAAAGTTATGCAAGAACGTACTGCGCTTACATCGAGCATCATTCAGCAAGATACGTGTTTGTGGTCTGTTCTACGTAGACACTGCGTTACAATTAAGTGTGATGAGTTTTCTTACTAACTACACTGTAATGTTGCTACAGTTTGCATTTTTGTAATAGCTTATGTTTAAATTATCACCAGATAAAGTAAAATATAACACCAAAAAAACACTTTTTCTGCTAAAAATAGTAAATGATCACCAAAATTAAAACTATTTTTTTTTGTAAAATACGAGTACCAAGATAATGGTATATTATTTAGTTGTATTTATTTATTAGGTGGTGGTGTATGTATTCTCATTTGTTAGCTCTTGCATAATATGTCGACGGAGCCCCGCTTCGCCCGCCGCGGGAGTGCTCCGGGCGTCGAGAGCCGCGTGACGACTCCCGGCCACCGTAGGCACGGGCCTGCGGACGGAGAGTAATGGGTAGCTCACCATCCGATCAGGACCAAGCCCGTGCCGGACGGCGCGTTTGTGTTCCACGCACGCCTCAAAGAGATGTCAGCATAAAGGAAGGGCCTGACGAAGCCTGACGGGGAGCGGGATTGTCCGAAAGGGTTACCGCTACCCCGGAACATAAAGGGCTAAGAAGGAACACGGGTGGGTTTTAGTCAGTAAGATTCTGACACTCCCTTCCGCTCCACCCATAGCGGGAGGTCATTTGATGATTTCCAATCCACAAAAAAAAGCCTCGCTTCGCGAGCTCCTATTTCCGTGTAAAAGGTTTAAAGTAACCTTAACAACCTAACCTCGGAGTGCCCAGCTAAAACTATTGTAATTTTAGACTTAATTTTTTGGTGTTTAGTATATTTTTTTGGGTGGTTTAGTATATTTAACTCCTTTTGTATTCTTGGCTTCAATAAATTGATTTTATGCGTAGTCAATATTTATTATTATTTTTAGAGATGTTCAGTGTTTCCAAATTTTTTTTACACCATGGCCTGTCCTGCTGCAGGAGTGCAGGTCGCATAGCACGGCACGCCAGCATCAACGATATTATTCGTCGAGCCTTTGTCACTGCCGGCGTACCAGCGGTATTAGAATCAAACGGCTTGGTACGTGACGATGGGAAGAGGCCAGACGGCATGACGTTGTTGCCTTGGATAGGCCTCTGGTTTGGGACGCAACATGTGTCGATACCCTTGCGCCATCTCATGTTCCTAGCACGTGCTGTGCTAGCGCCGCTGCTGCAGCTGCTGAGACCCTCAAGCGGCGCAAATACTGTAACCTTATGGGCAACTACAGCTTTGAACCGTTTGGGGTAGAAACGCTCGGGTCATGGGGCCCGAGCGCGCGTCTCCTTTTTAAGGAAATTTCTCGCCGGCTGGTCGATACTTCACGTGACCAGACGGCTGGGTCGTTCTTGGCTAAAGAATTAGCATTGCCATTCAACGTGGCAATGCTGCCAGTCTTCTGGGCACGTTTCCTGATTACAGCGATGCGGACGAGTACTTCGACGCCTAAGTATCCTTTGTTTTTTATTTTTTTGTATAGTAAGTTAGTCATTTATTTTAGTATCTAGTGTATATAGTTACATTGTAATTATACTTAATAAATTATTTGTCCGAGAATATTCAAGCTTTGCAAATTCATGAAACACCTGCCAAAACCTGCCAGAGCAACCTCTGCGCTGCCAAAGACAAAGCCGTATAAAGCGGGAACGTTTCAGGCCAATTAAATTTAGCAATTTCGTACCATCGACACGAACAAGAAGATTAATCAAATGTACGAGTATACTAATGTTTTCATAATAATTTACCTACATTAATTTGATGTTATCTACATCGTCAATATATTTAACATCGATAATTGTGTCACTTGTGTGACGGAAAGCTCCTGTGTTAATTGAGAAAAATGAAGACATTTATTATTACAAAAACTAATCCTGTGAACTTGACTTAAATCTTTGTCGACCTTATTGGTCGACAAAGATGTCGAGTCCCCGAGAGGGGCCCGTGGCTAAATAATAACAGCCGCACAGGTCGATCGATCAGGTTAAGCTACGCTTGCCGCGGTTGGTCTGTGGATGGGTGACCATCTTTACATACCGAGACCCCTCCGTGCCTCGGAAAGCACGTTAAGCCGTTGGTCCCGGCTGTCATTCGTGGATCTTTGACAGTCGTTACGGGTAGTCAGAAGCCCGAAAGTCTGACAACCAGTCTTACCAAGGGGTATCGTATCACCCAGTAACTGGGTTGTGGAGGTCAGATAGGCAGTCGCTCCATGTAAAATACTGGTATTCAGCTGCATCCGGTAAGACTGGAAGCCGACCCCAACATAGTTGGGAAAAGGCTAGGCAGATGAGATGATGAAAGATATCGAGTCCATGCTCTTGCCTTTGAATCTGATGCAATATATCATGTTCTGTCCTAAACATGTTATCAAATATAATATTATAACTCCAAATAGCCTCATCTCAAATATCTATTCGATGATTGTGACGTCAGTATTTATATATACTCAGCACCTATTTGGTAGCCTTAAATGAAGATAGTTTAAGTACTTCCTTTGAGTTTGTTACTATTTGCTGCAACTGTTTCTTGTACCGTATCGGTTTTGCTATGAATTTCGTATAGGAATCATTGAAACCAAGAACAATGTCTTGTTGGTAAAATGTGCACAGATTCATAAACAATGAATCCAGTTTTATCAACTTCATTGTTTGGAATTGTATTCTTAGAACCGTTGCTCTCGGTTTTTTTAATGTCACATATTTTACAATGGAGTCAGGTATAACGTTCTATAGTGTACTTTATGGTTACTTTCGATGTCTGTATAGTTTGTTTTGCGAGTTATTCCAATGTTGAAATATAAAGTCATACTCTGGAATTTTCAAGTATTAAATTCGCAAGAATCGGGAAACGCGAACGGAGAATGTTATATTAAAAATGTATTTCAGGCTTACGTTAAAATATTATAACTTTCATAAAAATTGTTCTCAGCCATTCGTAAGTACTTTGCTACGTAGGTACTTCGTATTTTCTTTATTAATATCAATCCATGTAAATGTTACAGGGTAATAAATGTTCATTGATATTCTGAATAAGTCATGTGACACCGAAACACAAAACCTGAATTTCTTTTTTGTATATTTTATCAGATACGAGTACTTACTATTCCATATTTTCGAATTAATTAATTATCTGTGTCAATTGAAACGTTTGAAAAAAGCAAAATGATTAATAGCATGGTGAGAAATCAGATACTGAAATTAATATAATTGTCAATATGATATTATTTTTTTGCCCAAACCGAGACACTCATTTTTAATTTGAGAAACAGTGTTTCCCGTCTTACCTATCTAAAAACTCAGTCTGTATATTTTTGGTACACACTATCAACATTAGACAAACAAGTACTTACTGCACTTTGACGCCTACATGTTGTCCTTTCCGTTTTTGAAAATGTATGCAGTTAATTATTTAATCGAGTACCTAAGTAGTTAGTTGTTTAATAATACTAATGTACAGTCAACAAAGATATAAGTATGCAGGATCTTCGGATATAGTTGAAGTTTAGTAAGAAACCGATGGATGTTCTCGAATAAAATTAAATTTTATTAATAAAAAACAAACAGCTCATTTATCAAATTAAATTTTAGTCGAAAACATCCATCGGTTTCTTACTTAACTTCAACTATATCCGAAGATCCTGCATATTTATCTCTATTGTTGACAGTACATACATTAATTTTCTTACGTTCAATAAATATGTTGACACATTAACTAGAGTATTTATTAATCCATTGGAAAAACATTGATAACATCCATGTCATTATCGTAATTTAAAATATTAATGTATGCTGTTTAGTTGATCATTGAAGCTACTGTTTGTTCAAAATGAAGAACGTCCGTAATAAAGTACAAAAATATCCTGTGAATTTTACTTTGAACAATATTGTGGATAAAGATGTTCAGTCAATGCTCTTGCCTTTGAATCTGACGCAATATTTCATGTTCTGTCCTAAATATCTTATCAAAGATAATATTATAACTCCAAATAGCCTCATCTCCAATTTTGTTTCAATGATTGTTACAATTCTTTTAATATGTTCATGTTTATTCTGTACCTATTTGGTGGCCTTGAACAAAGATGATCTTGGATATCCTTCCTACACGTATGTTCTTGCTGTTTTTAACTGCATCTTCTACTGTTTCGGTTTTGCTATGCATTTCGTGATCGGAATCATTCAAACCAAAAATCATGTCCAATTTGTCCTGACTTTTCAAAAAGTGCATAGATTTCTCAACTATGACACCAGTATTAACCATTTTATTATTTGGAACTGGATTCTTGAAATCATAGCTCTGAGTTTTTATGTCTTTGTTTTCACTTCTTACATCCTGAAAATAAATGCACCTTTCTATAGTGCATACGATGGCTATCTTTTGGTTATTTTTGATTTCAATATTGTTTATGCCATGCGAGTCATTAAATTGTTGAAAAACAAAGTCATTCTATGGAATTATCAAGCTTTAAATTCGCGAGAATTGCAAAACATGGACTGTAAAAAGTACTGCAAGAAAATGTTTCAGGCTTACGTTGAGATATTAGAGTGTTACAATATCTATAAAATTGGCTTTCAGCTATTCGTAAGTACTTTATTACATACTTATTGTATTAGAAGTCCATGGAAATGTGGCACAAACAGTTTTAAAAACAGTTCAGTATTTTAGAGTGGAGTCTCTCTTAAGATGAACGTCTACTAAACCGCACCGGCCGCAACATACGCACGGCACGCAACAGGTTTTAGTTTGCTTTGTATAAATTTATATAGCACTTAGTCTACTATAGGTAACGCCCGCACCGAGCGCGTTCAATATATGAACAAAAATGCGTTACGTGCCGGTGACGTCACATGGATTAGTTCACCGCGTCCAACGCTCACTGCCGAACGTTGTTTTGATTATAATTGAGGTGAGAACCACCAAAAACATTGTAAAATGGAAGTGTCACTTTAAATTCTAGTACTAGACAGATATGAAGAATTGTATAATATGAAACATCGATAATATTCAATTGTGCATAAAGAGAATTATCTCTTTTATGCAAATTTGAATATTGTCAATATTTCAGATTATGCGATTTGATTGTGATTCGCTGATGGCATGCGTTCGGATGCTAATCCGGACGCATTGGACGCATGACATCAGCGAATCTGTTCAATACGTTGCTTGCCATGCGTGCTGTTGCGGCCGGTGCGGACCAGTGGACGTTCACCTTTACTTTCATACCTGCGTGACGGTATTTTTCTAAAACTCGATCTGCTGATACAGCCGGGTACTATAACTGAAGCCTGCAAAGCTATTTCTAATATTATAATATTTATTGCTAAAAGCTAATATAATTCAAATACATTTTCAGATACTATATCACATGATAGAAATCGCTGTTAATTGGCTGAGTTACACACAAGTGGCAATAGAAACGTTTAAAAAAGGCATAATGATAGATAATATGGTTAGTATGTATTTACCATGTGGTATCTCAAGTCTTCGCTAACTACGCATTTGATCGCAGAAGCGCCAACAAAGATGCGGATGTTCGTAATAAAGTAAATGAAGTTTGACCGCAATGGACGGCACGTCATACGACCAGTTGGTCGTCTCTGTTAGAGTTTATAGCAGGCTATAAATCAAAAAGAAGAAGTTAGGAATGGTTGCCTAGCTACAACTCGTTGACTTGTGATTGGACTTTGACAATATAAAAAGTATTTTATTTTATAGTGATCTAATTATTTTGTGTGCTTGCTGTGAACCTCATTTATTTCATCCTCTCATTCAATCTAAACGTAAACTTAAATATTCTGCACTACTGCCTGGAGGTGTTAAGTTGAAACATCGAGGTAAGAGATCCTCAAATTACAACAGTCTCAGTCATGTACGTGTGTTATTACGATATAAATTGGACGCTGCAGCCGCTGGTGGTGGTTGTGACCGGTTTACTAATGATAAGCATAAAATATATTGTCATAATTTACATTGGCATAACGAAATTCAGCATGATGATCCCTACGCATAATATTATTAGGCATAAATGATTTGCCATAAATAATGTTGGCATAATAGTAATGAAGCATAATTTTATAAAGGTGCCCCCTGTCAGTTCACCAAAAATTTATTTACAAATTTTTACTTGACAAACATGTGGATAAATATGTATATTTAGGAAAACAAATTGGTTTCAACAGAGATAGTAATGAATTAGAAGTAGAAAGAAGAGTCAAACATACTTGGAATAAGTATTGGAGTTACAAAGAGATATTTAAAAGTTAAATGCCTATCAAGCTAAAGAAAAGAGTCATGGACTCTTGTCTCATTCCATGTCTGACGTATGCATGTCAAACATGGAAGTTTACCAACAAAATAAATAATAAAATAAAAACATGTCAGCGTGGAATGGAACGCAGTATGTTAAATATTAAGAAAATACAAAAAATAAAACACACTAAAATAAGATCTGAAACAAAAGCGATAGATGCACTCAGCTATAGTCAAAAGTTAAAGTGGAAATGGGCCGGTCATGTAGCACGTCTTAAAGATCATAGATGGACAAAAACAGTTACGTTATGGAACGGTCCATCGGGTAAACGTCATAGGGGAAGACCGCTCACTAGATGGGAGGATGATATTAAAAAAATTGCTGGTCCACAATGGCAAGAAATAGCCAAAGACCGTGAGAAATGGAAAGCTTTGGAGGAGGCCTTTACCTGAGAGGGGTTCCAGTGTTAAGAAAATTTAGATTATCTACATAGATATTAATTTTTCTCTATTTTTTAAATTCTTTTGTTAAATAAAAATAAAGGTAGATACAGCATTCTTTATGTAAATTTGTAAAAATTCTGGAAATATAAGGCTTTTTTATTTTTATTTTTTATTTATTTTATACTTGACAAACAACGATTGGCAAAAATATGATTTGTCGTTTCATCATTATACAACAACAAGTTTGCCAAATAATTCACTTTACAAAATAATAACCCGATAAACTTTTGTTTAATAGCGTGTTATTTGACAAACAATTCATTTTTTATTCATTTTAACTCATAAAAAAAACGTTTGAGATGAAAACGTTTTACTTATTGAATTATTATTACGCAATTTCCTAAAACTCATTCTGAAAATCATTCTTTCATCGACTTGCGCTAATAGAAAAAACAGACTATTTTTAGTGGGCTACCCGGAACCGAACTAGTTAGATTAGGTTAATTATTAAAATAAAAAATGGTTCGGTTAGGTTAGGTTAAAACTGTGACCATGGACAGAAAAGACTAGATTATATAGAAAAAATACTTGCCTGTAAATTATTTGACCCAAATGGAAAATACCGTCATGATCACTTTGTAGCTGGTTTAGAAAATCTTTACATAGTATAAAACAAAGTCGCTCCCGCTGTCTGTAAGCTTAGATATTTTAAACTACGCAACGGATTTTAATGCAGTTGCTAGTGTATTATAAAATTATATTTTGTATAAACGTGATTTTTCCAAAAGAATCTAAATATTAAATGAAAAATGTGTATATGATTAAATATCATCCGAAACGTTTGTAAAGAGAAGCATTTGTCAAATAAATGTTTGTAAAGCGAGTGTTTATAAAATATAACATTTGCGGAATGAGTTGTTTGTGGAATAAATAGCATACGAAACGTTGGTTGTAAACTAAAAATTTGTCAATGGAGTTTTGGTAAAACATTAGTGAACCTTTATAAAGTATGTTTACGCCTGGCTTAAATGTGAAGACGTTCAGTGCGCGTCGCGTTTTGCTAATCTAAAGGGCCAGGCGCCCCGCATGTATTTTTTTTTACATAGACCTACCTTCATCACTAATTATAATTGTCAGTAACAAATTTTCTCTATAGTCGAAGCTTGTGCAGCAATAATTTGTAAAAATACAGTTTATATCCCTAATTAAACAACTACCACGAAACGGGAGTTTCATTGAAGATACTTGAAGCCCCAACATCTGGCGACCAGGACAGACCTGTAATTTTGGCAAAAACAAGTTCGATTGTTGCGACCACGCGCTGCCGGTGGAGTCATTGCGCCGCAGCTACTTTTTCATCCAAATCAAGCTTCATACCTGGGTTCCTTGGAGGTGTACCAGCCATTGCAGCCACCGCCGGTCAACGAGCAGCATTCAGCATCATACCGCAGCATCGGCCAATGCAGCTAAGTGCCCATTTTTCCTTGTGAATTCCCTGTTACCTACACACCCTTACCTTTCATAACCTTAATAAATCCATCCAATACCTATTTAAAATCGCTTTTAAGAGTGCGTTAGTGTTTTTAGTCATTGTTGTGACTTAAAATAATCACATTAATACCCCATACGCAGGTCATTAGTACCTAAATTCACATTATCTATTGGTAAACGTTTTTACTGTCCATACGAATATTCTTATACCTAATAGTAGGCCATATTATCGTCTTATGACATTATCATAGTTTCATCCGTGTTTCACAACAGGCTTATAACTGTGCTATAAGCATATTTTTCACCCACCTCGCCGAACATTCCAGGCCGATCTCTTCGTGTAACGCAACGTCGCGTCGGGCCGCCTGCCGGGTCACCGTGTGATCGGAGCGGAGCCCTACCCACAGCTGCTGCGCCGGGCCGGCCTCAGGTGACGTTAGGCGAGGAGCGTGAGCTAAGTTTTTAGTATTTTTTTATATTATCATCACCTAGTTTGTGTCTGTATAACTTCCATAGTCAAACCTACATGAAATCAAATTGTTTATTCTATCCAATTTAACCTTTACAATATTAACAAGTTTGAGTTCACAATGGGTAAAGATTATGGAGGTGAATCTAGCACAAACAATCCTCAAGAACTACAGGATCTTTTGGTGAAACGTAGTTCCATAAAAGGTCAAATCACTAAATTTAAAAACTTTTTATCAAATGTTACCTCTAAAGAAGCGCTTAATCAGATTGAGTTAGCTGAGTTAACATTAAAACTAAGCAAATTTGAATCTATTTACAGCCGTTTTGATGACTTGCAAAATCAGATAGAAGTATTAAACTCTGACCATTTATCTAATGAGATTGATGAACGTGATACTATCGAACAACTATTTATATCCAACATTGCAATTGCACAAAGTATTACACAAAAACATAACTCGAACCGTCATGATGAAAGTAATTACAAGGATTTAAATTCAAGTCAGATAACTACAGGTCCATGTAATCATGACCATCATGATATAGGTTTTAAATTACCTCAAATTCAAGTTGCTAAGTTCGACGGGTCTTGTTTTCGTTGGCTTGAGTTTCGTGACACATTCTTATCTATAGTACACAATAACGACCGCATCGCGCTCATTCACAAATTCCATTATCTTATTTCGTACTTGACTGGCGATGCAGCGCGCATTATTGCTAATTTAGAGGTATCCAGCGCAAATTATGCGTGTGCTTGGAAACTATTATGTGACAGATATGACAATGCACGACAATTAATAACTCATCATATAAATTCATTATTATACATAAAACCAATCACAAGCGAGTCTGATAAATCATTACGATTTCTTGTGGATCATATTAATAAAAACTTACGTGCTTTAGCTAGTCTCGGCCAAGGTTCACGTGACTGGGATATTTTACTCATTCACATAATGAGCCCCAAGCTTGATAGCCACACCAAAGCCAAGTGGGAAGAATACCGGGGCACGTTGGATACTAATATACCTAATTTGCAACATTTTTTCAAGTTTCTTATTGATCGCGCTGATGTACTCGAGTCAATAAATAGCAGCCATCCATACTCTAAACCTAAGACTCCGGCAATGTCTAGGCCTATAGATTCTAACAATAAAATAAAATCTCATCAGTCATACATTTCTAATAGTGAAGACAATAATATTTCTGATATATCATGCGGCGTTTGTAATGGTAATCATCGCCTTTATGATTGTCCCACCTTTTTGGCTAAGAGTGTGGATGATCGTATCAGTGAAGTCAGCAGATTGAAGCTTTGTCATAACTGCTTAAGATCTGGCCATTCTGCACGAAACTGTCGCATGCATCCGTGTCGCTCGTGCCATACAAGGCACAACAGACTCTTGCATAAACAATCTGGTAACAAAAATATTGCTAGTGTTGTCACCATTTCACCCGACATCACTGACGACACTATCGTTAATTTTTCAAATCAAAATAACCATCAAGTTTTACTGTCTACTGCTTATATTGAGGTAGTTAATCCTGTGACCAATCAAACACAGAAGGTTCGTGCTCTTTTAGATTGCGGTAGTCAGTCATCATTCATCACTCAATCTCTTAAAACAAAACTGCTTCTAGAACCGACTACCACTTTGCATGTCAATATAATTGGCATAGGTAATAAAACCACCACTCAGGCTACAGAAACATGCGTAGTTCAGTTGAAATCTTTGATGAAGCATTTTACCGTCACTTCTTCTTTTCTGGTGTTGCCAGTGTTGACCGGTAATATACCTAGAATACCCGTTGACGTTAAAAAACTTAATATTGCGAATGATTACTTTTTAGCGGACCCTTACTTCCACCAACCAGCACCTGTTGATGTAGTCATCGGTGCCGATATTTTCTGGGACATTATTGGCCGCGATCAACTCTCTCTCGGTCTTAATTCCCCTGTATTGAGAAGTTCTCATTTCGGTTGGTTGGTTTCAGGCCCAATGTATTTTAATTTACCCACAAACAATATGTTAAAGGAAATTGATAATAATATAGATTCTAATCATTCAGTCGTTTCTTATGTGTCGTCTGTTGACAAAATACATCAAGAACTAACGAAATTCTGGGACTTGGAAAATGTTCCCCAAACTAAACCACTTATGAGTCATAGCGAGAAGGCATGCGAAACACATTTTTTATCGCACACCCTCCGTTTAGAAACTGGTAGATTCTCAGTTAGTCTACCATTAAAGGATACACCTGATTGTCTTGGTGAATCTTATTCACTAGCTAAAAAACGCTTCTTAAATTTAGAAAGGCGTTTTCGCAAACAACCACATGTGAAATCACAATACGTGCAATTTATGCGTGAGTACACAGACTTAAGTCACCTTTCAGAATCCGCTGTACCTATACCTTCTACATCTTACTTCCTCTGCCATCACGCTGTCTTCAAAGACAGTAGTGAATCCACGAAAATAAGAGTCGTATTCGATGGCTCGGCTCCTACTTCATCGGGACAGTCTGTCAATGACATCCTCATGGTTGGGCCTAATATGCAGGACTCACTGTTCTCCATCTTAATAAGAGCTCGACAACATAAGTTCCTCCTCACGGGTGACGTCGAGAAAATGTACCGTCAAGTTCGGGTCCATGAGCAGGATCGCAATCTTCAACTCATTTTATGGAGAGAGGATGAGTCTTTGCCCATCAAAACGCTTCAGCTGGGTACTGTGACTTACGGAATGGCAAGTTCTAGCTACTTAAGCACTCGGTGTCTATGGCAGATTGGTGAAGAATCTTCTGATCCTATGGTTAAGGACATAATTCAACATGATTTCTTTGTGGACGATCTCATCACCGGTTCTGAAAGTGAGGCTACCTTACGTTATATTCACCAATCTGTAACTGAAAAATTAAAGAAAGGATGCTTTAATCTTCGTAAGTTTAAGACTAATTTACCATCATTGTTCGATTCAAATACTCAAACTGATGATAATCTTTTAATAAGTGAGTCAACTAGTACTCTAGGCATGGGATGGAACCCATCAACCGATCAGTTACATTTCCCTATCGAATACCCCCTTTCCTCTAACAGTAATTTAACTAAAAGATCTTTTCTATCATCTCTTTTTAAAATCTTTGACCCATTAGGACTAATTAGTCCGTGTGTAATAAAAATGAAAATGTTATTACAACAACTGTGGCTACATAATTTGACTTGGGACTCTCCAGTCCCACATGAAATTCAAAGAGACTGGAACAATTTTATGCAGTATTTACCTTCTCTTTTAGATCTAGAAGTTCCGCGGCGTGTACTATGCAATGAACCCGCATCTATAGAATTACATTCATTCAGTGATTCATCACAACATGCATACGGTGCTTGCATTTATTTACGTTCAGTTAATGCTGTGAACGAAGTCACAGTCAATTTGCTTTGTTCTAAGTCCAAGGTAGCTCCGATTAAAGGTACGACTATCCCTCGTCTGGAACTGTGCGCTGCCCTACTGGCAGCAAGGTTATGTAAAGCTGTCAAAAAGTCACTCCGATATGAAGTTCAGCATCAAGTACACTGGTGTGATTCGTCAGTAGTGCTAGCCTGGCTACACACTAGTTTTATAAATTTGAAAACATTTGTAGCTAATAGGATTTCGGAGATCTGTGAGCTAACAGAGGCCTCCTCGTGGCGCTATGTGCCCACATCTGTCAATCCTGCAGACCTCATATCTAGGGGAATCAGTCCAGATAAGCTAGGCAGTACCCAGCTGTGGTGGTCAGGCCCTCCATTCCTCACGGAGCTTGAAAGTAGTTGGCCTATCTTAAAACCTAATAAAATTAATTCTAATGACTTACCGGAAACTAAACCTAATTGTACTAACACTCATGTTGCTACTCAAAATGAACCTATAATTAATTTTAAAGACTTTTCTAGCTTAACTAAAATAAAACGATCGTTCGCTTACGTGCTAAGATTTATCAATAATCTAAAAACTAATAAAGATAAATTTGTCGGCCCCTTGACTGTTGATGAGTTAAATAATTCCTTTCTATATTTGTGTCGTCTTGCACAGCAAGAATCATTCTTCTGTGAATATAATTTACTATCCAATAATAAAGCTTTAAGTTCTAAATCAAATATTTTATCTTTAACTCCGTTTTTAAGTGACGAAAGGGTCATCCTAGTTGGTGGCCGACTAGGCTCATCTGATTATAACTATAATAAAAAACATCCTGTTCTCCTGCATGCTTCGCATCATTTTACTAAATTGATTTTCGAATACGAACATAAACGCGGACTACATGCTGGCCCACAATTATTGTTGGCCGTTGTTAGGGAATACATTTGGCCGATTAACGGCAGAAATTTAGCTAGACGCATTTTTCATAACTGCTCCAGGTGCAGACGCTTGCAGGGCAAGACTATTGCGCCAATAATGGGACATTTGCCCTCACAACGTGTCACGCCAAACTTTCCATTTCATACCGTGGGAATTGATTTTGCTGGCCCATTTCTTATTGTAAACAGAAAGGGACGTGGAGCATCGTTAGTCAAGTGCTATCTTTGTTTTTTCATATGCCTTCGATATAAAATTTCACACCTCGAAGCCGTGAGTGATCTATCAAAGGACGCTTTCGTTATGACATTCCGAAGGTTTGTGTCACGAAGAGGTAGGCCAGCTGAGGTATTCTGCGACAATGGACGCAACTTTGTCGCAGGAGCTAAAGAAATTAATGATTTTTTTAAGATTTACCAAAAGGATCTATCTGATTTTGCATGTTCGGAAGGCATTCAGTTTTACTTTTCACCAGCTTACGCTCCTCATTTTGGCGGTATTTTCGAGGCCGGTATCCGTTCAGCAAAATTTCATGTTAGGCGAGTAATGGGTAATTCTCATTTAAGTTTTGAAGAACTTCAAACTCTTTTCGCTCAGGTAGAAGCTGTGTTAAATATTAGACCTCTCTGTCCTTTATCTTCCTCTCCTGACGATTTCCATTGCCTTACTCCTGGGCATTTTCTCATTGGTCGGGCTCTCACCGCGCTGCCTGAACCACCTTTGGAAGATTGCCACGCAACCAACTTGCAGCGCTATGCCAGACTGCAGCAAATATACCAACATTTTTGGCGACGCTGGCAATCTGAGTACATCGCCGAGTTGCAACTTCGCCGTAAATGGAAGACCAACGCCGACGCAGTCAAAATTGGGGACATGGTCCTACTAAAGGAAGATGGCGTCCCACCCTTATGTTGGAGACTCGGACGTATTACACGGCTCTTCCCGGGACAAGATGGAGTTGCAAGAGTAGCCGACATAAACACGAAGAGGGGAACTATACGGCGCCCTCTGGTTCGCATCTGCCCCTTACCAACCGAAGAGGAGCTGCTTAAGGGTTGAAACCACTGAGTTTCAACGGGGGGAGGATGTTTACGCCTGGCTTAAATGTGAAGACGTTCAGTGCGCGTCGCGTTTTGCTAATCTAAAGGGCCAGGCGCCCCGCATGTATTTTTTTTTACATAGACCTACCTTCATCACTAATTATAATTGTCAGTAACAAATTTTCACTATAGTCGAAGCTTGTGCAGCAATAATTTGTAAAAATACAGTTTATATCCCTAATTAAACAACTACCACGAAACGGGAGTTTCATTGAAGATACTTGAAGCCCCAACAAAGTATAATATTATAAACGCATAATGATATATACAAATAATATTCTTTAGAATAAACATAATAAACCCTAATAAATAACTCTTAACGGTTGTAGACACTATTTCATATTATTGAATATTGCTCCAATGTAATGCCGAATGTAATGTAATAATAAGACATAGTCGACGGAGCCCCGTTTCGCAGGGTCCCTATTTCTGTCTGCAGGGTTTAAAAGAACCTAACACGACCGAGATGATGGGGGCTCGTTCGCTTGCTTTGCTCGCTCACTTGAGCCCCCGTCATCCCCTTCGAACCTAACCTTTCCGAGACGGGGTGCCCCAAGTCCCGAGCTAGCTTCACTCGCTCTTGGACCGACACTTTGAAACATTTCTCAAATAAATTAAGTTAGTAATTATCAAGCAATGCATTTTGTCAAACGTTTTTTATGCTTTGCGTTGTTTTACCAATTAACATGATTATACAAAGATAAGTTTGTCAAAAGATGTAATGAAATATTGGGGTCCATATTGGCTCACCTAAAGTTCTGTACCCGAAATTGTTCTTCCTAATTATTTGTAATCCGAATGATCACTCTTCCTAAAACTTTTCATCCTAAAGTTTTCATTCATACTATTTGTAGTCCTATCGGCGATGTTCATAACACTCATGTGTCCGAAAATTGTAATTAATAATATCATTAATGTAAATATATTTAAACTCCTACTGTTTTTTATCATAACGCTTTTATCCCTAAACATAATTACCATAATTACCGCAGTTTTAACCGTATCTAAACCAATAATTATAGGACCGATTCGGTTCTGGCACTTCGCCGGCCGCTGCCGCGGTACGCGCGCTTCGCTCGCTCGGCTCGTGCGTTGTGGTCACAGTTCTAACCTAACCTAAACCAATAATTATCTTTGCAGGTACACACCGCTATAAAAAAAAAAGATATGACTTTGAATAATAGTGTAAAAGATGGTTATGTTGAGAAAATATAGGAAAACAAATAAAAGTATAATAGATGTTTATTGCTACTGACATTATGAAGTTGAATACTTCATAATGTCAGTAGCAATAAACATCCTTCTCCTTCCTCCATCCTTTTTTCCTATATTTTCTCAACATAACCATCTTTTAGTTATCTTTTAGTTTAAGCAACTCCAAATTATGCCAAAACAAATTAGACCAAATGTTATTATGCTAATCTTTGCATTATGCCAAAGTATTACCTATTATGCCACAGTATTATTATGCTAATAAAAGTTATGCGAAAACATTATGCCAAACAATATTATGCCTTAAAATGTTATGCCAATAGCGGGATTTCCGTTGTGACCGCGTAGTAAACGGGGTCCTTCATAATAAAAGTAGCATAAAACTTTTATTTTGTTACAGGATGAGACAATTGCGACGTCGTTGTCGGTTTTGAGCTGGTTGGTGAAGGATTTCACGTGGCAAACAATGTTAATCCAGCAATGCGAAAAATTCTACTTAGCTATCGAAAGTGTTCAAGATACTTGCGCACTTATTCAGAAGACAACATTATCTGGTTATTTCTTTATAATTATTGTTTTCATATAGGAGAGATTGTGAACATTTTACAGTCTAAGTCTCTTGTAAGACCAAAAAATTGGCTAAAACATAATGGTTCTTCTGTCAAAACATGAACTATATGTAGCATATATTGATGATCAGTGATAAGGGTCCATGATCAGATGGGATATCTCTGTACTGTGTTTTATGATTCAAAGAAAATGATATTCTTAAAATAATGTATTATTTTAACAGATGACGAGAAAAAACTATGCAAGAACATACTGCGCTTACATCGAGCATCATTCAGTAAGATACGTATGTTTGGGCTTTTCTACGTAGACTCTGTGTTACAATTGAGTCTCATAAGTTTTCTTACTAACCACACTGTTGTGTTGCTACAGTTTGCTTTTTTGTGATCTTGGGTTAAATAAATACATTTTGTGAGTAGTCAGTATTATTATTTTAAAAAGTTAATATTTCGTTGTAAAACAACATAAAGCGCAACTCGCAAAACACACATTTTTTTGTGTAGCCAAATTCATGAAACACCTGCCAAAACCTGCCAGAGCAACCTCTGCGCTGCCAAAGACAAAGCCGTATATAGAAGCGAGAACGTTTCTGGCCAATGAAATCTATTCAGCAATTTCGTACCATCGACACGAACAAGAAGATTAATCAAATGTACGAGTATACTAATGTTTTCATAAAAATTTACCTAAATGAATTTGATGTTATCCACATCGTCAATATATTTAACATCGATAATTGTGTCACTTATGTGCCGGAAAGCTCCTGTGTTAATTGAGAAAAATGAAGACATTTATTATTACAAAAACTTATCCTGTGAAACTTGACTTAAATAATAAGGTCGACAAAGATGTCGAGTCCCCGAGAGGGGCCCGTGGCTAAATAATAACAGCCACACAGGTCGATCGATCAGGTTAAGCTACGCTTGCCGCGGTTGGTCTGTGGATGGGTGACCATCTTTACATACCGAGACCCCTCCGTGCCTCGGAAAGCACGTTAAGCCGTTGGTCCCGGCTGTCATTCGTGGATCTTTGACAGTCGTTACGGGTAGTCAGAAGCCCGAAAGTCTGACAACCAGTCTTACCAAGGGGTATCGTATTACCCAGTAACTGGGTTGTGGAGGTCAGATAGGCAGTCGCTCCATGTAAAATACTGGTATTCAGCTGCATCCGGTAAGACTGGAAGCCGACCCCAACATAGTTGGGAAAAGGCTAGGCAGATGAGATGATGAAAGATGTCGAGTCCATGCTCTTGCCTTTGAATCTGATGCAATATATCATGTTCTGTCCTAAACATGTTATCAAATATAATATTATAACTCCAAATAGCCTCATCTCAAATATCTATTCGATGATTGTGACGTTACTATTTATATATACTCAGCACCAATTCGGTAGCCTTTTTTTTTTTTTTTGTGGATGGGATGTCATCTAATGACTCCTCCCGCTCTGGGTGGAGCGGAAGGGAGTGTCAGACTCTTACTGACTAAAACCCACCCGTGTTCCTTCCTTAGCCCTTTATATTCCGGGGCAGCGGTAACCCTTTCGGACGATCCCGCTACCCCGGCAGGCTTCGGCCCTGGCGGGCCCCTTCCTTTATGCTGACATCTCTTTGCGTGGATATTTGGTAGCCTTAAATGAAGATAGTTTAAGTACTTCCTTTGAGTTTGTTACTATTTGCTGCAACTTTTTCTTGTACCGTATCGGTTTTGCTATGAATTTCGTATAGGAATAATTGAAACCAAGAACAATGTCTTGTTGGTAAAATGTGCACAGATTCATAAACAATGAATCCAATTTTAACAAATTCATTGTTTGGAATTGTATTCTTAGAACCGTTGCTCTCGGTTTTTTTAATGTCATTGTTGTCACATATTTTATAATGGAGTCAGGTATAACGTTCTATAGTGTACTTTATGGTTACTTTCGATGTCTGTATAGTTTGTTTTGCGAGTTATTCCAATGTTGAAATATAAAGTCATACTCTGGAATTTTCAAGTATTAAATTCGCAAGAATCGGGAAACGCGAACGGAGAAAGTTAAATTAAAAATGTATTTCAGGTTTACGTTAAAATATTATAACTTTCATAAAAATTGTTCTCAGCCATTCGTAAGTACTTTGCTACGTAGGTACTTCGTATTTTCTTTATTAATATCAATCCATGTAAATGTTACAGGGTAATAAATGTTCATTGATATTCTGAATAAGTCATGTGACACCAAAACACAAAACCTGAATTTCTTTTTTTTATATTTTATCAGATACGAGTACTTACTATTCCATATTTTCGAATTAATTAATTATCTGTGTCAATTGAAACGTTTGAAAAAAGCAAAATGATTAATAGCATGGTGAGAAATCAGATACTGAAATTAATATAATTGTCAATATGATATTATTTTTCTGCCCAAACCGAGACACTCTCTTTTTTAATTTGAGAAACAGTGTTTACCGTCTTACCTATCTAAAAACTCAGTCTGTATATTTTTGGTACACACTATCAACATTAGACAAATAAGTACTTACTGCACTTTGACGCCTACATGTTGTCCTTTCCGTTTTTGAAAATGTATGCAGTTAATTATTTAATCGAGTACCTAAGTAGTTAGTTGTTTAATAATACTAATGTACAGTCAACAAAGATATAAGTATGCAGGATCTTCGGATATAGTTGAAGTTTAGTAAGAAACCGATGGATGTTCTCGAATAAAATTAAATTTTATTAATAAAAAACAAACAGCTCATTTATCAAATTAAATTTTAGTCGAAATGATCCATCGGTTTCTTACTAAACTTCAACTATATCCGAAGATCCTGCATACTTATCTCTATTGTTGACAGTACATACATTAATTTTCTTACGTTCAATAAATATGTTGACACATTAACTAGAGTATTTATTAATCCATTGGAAAAACATTGATAACATCCATGTCATTATCGTAATTTAAAATATTAATGTATGCTGTTTAGTTGATCATTGATTTCTGAATAACTTGAGTGCTAGGAAGCTACTGTTCGTTCAAAATGAAGAACGTCCGTAATAAAGTAAAAAAATATCCTGTGAATTTTACTTTGAACAATATTGTGGATAAAGATGTTCAGTCAATGCTCTTGCCTTTGAATCTGACGCAATATTTCATGTTCTGTCCTAAATATCGTATCAAAGATAATATTATAACTCCAAATAGCCTCATCTCCAATTTTGTTTCAATGATTGTTACAATTCTTTTAATATGTTCATGTTTATTCTGTGCCTATTTGGTGGCCTTGAACAAAGGTGATCTTGGATATCCTTCCTACACGTATGTTCTTGCTGTTTTTAACTGCATCTTCTACTGTTTCGGTTTTGCTATGCATTTCGTGATCGGAATCATTCAAACCAAAAATCATGTCCAATTTGTCCTGACTTTTCAAAAAGTGCACAGATTTCTAAACTATGACACCAGTATTAACCATATTATTATTTGGAACTGGATTCTTGGAATCATAGCTCTGAGTTTTTATGTCTTTGTTTTCACTTTTATCATCCTGAAAATAAATGCACCTTTCTATACTGTATACGATGGCTATCTTTTGGTCATTTTTGATTTCAATATTGTTTATGCCATGCGAGTCATTAAATTGTTGAAAAACAAAGTCATTCTATGGAATTATCAAGTTTTAAATTCGCGAGAATTGCAAAACATGGACGGTAAAAAGTACTGCAAGAAAATGTTTCAGGCTTACGTTCGGATATTAGAGTGTTACAATATCTATAAAATGGGCTTTCAGCTATTCGTAAGTACTTTATTACATACTTATTGTATTAGAAGTCCATGGAAATTTGGCACATAGTTTTAGAAACAGTTCAGTTTGTTAGAGTGGAGTCTCTCTTAAGAGGAACATTCACTAAACCGCACCGGCCGCAACATACGCACGGCACGCAACAGGTTTTAGTCTGCTTTGTATGAATTTATATAGCACTTCGTCCACTATCGGTAACGCCCGCACCGAATGCGTTCAATATATGAACAAAAATGCGTTTCGTGCCCGTGACGTCACATTGATTAGTTCACCGCATCAAACGCTCACTGCCGCACGTTGTTTTGTTTATAATTGAGGTGAGAACCGCCAAAAACACTTTAAATACTAGTAAAAGAGAGATATGAAGAATCGCATAATCTGAAACATCGACAATATTCAAATTTTCATAAAGAGAATTATCTCTTTTATGCCAATTTGAATATTATCGATGTTTCAGATTATGCTGATGGCATGCGTCCGGATGCCAATCCGGACACATTGGACGCATGCCATCAGCGAATCCATTCAATACGTTGCGTGCCGTGCGTTCGTTGCGGCCGGTGCGGACCAGTGGACGTTCACCTTTACTCATACCTGCGTGACGGTATTTTTCTAAAGCTGGATCTGCTGATACAGCCGGGCACTATAACTGAAGCCTGCAAAGCTATTTCTAATATTATAATATTTATTGCTAAAAGCTAATATAATTCAAATACATTTTCAGATACTATATCACATGATAGAAATAGCTGTTAACTGTCTGAGTTACACACAAGTGGCAATAGAAGCGTTTAAAGAAGGCATAATACATGAAATGGTGAGTATGTATTTACCATGTGGTATCCCAAGTCTTCGCGAACTACGTATTTGATCGCAGAAGCGCCGACAAAAGATGCGGACGTTCATAATAAAGTTAATGAAGTTTGATCGCAAATAGTCGGACGGCACATCATGCGACCAGTTGGTCGTCTCAGTCATGTGCGTGTGAGGTTACGATATTAACTTGGACGCTGCAGCCGCTGGTGGTGGTTGTGACCGCGTAGTATACGGGGTCCTTCATAATAAAAGTAGCATCAAACTTTTATTTTGTTACAGGATGAGGTAATTGCGAGGTCGTTGTCGGTTTTGAGCTGGTTGGTGAAGGATTTTGTGTGGCAAACAATGTTGATCCAGCAATGCGAAAAATTCTACTCAGCTATCCAAAGTGTTCAAGATACTTGCGCACTTATTCAGAAGACAACTTACTCTGGTTATTTCTTTATATTATTTTAATAGGAGGAGAGGTTGTGATACATAAGAACATTACAGTCTAATTTTCTTGTAAGTCCAAAAAATTTGCTGAAACATAATGTTTCTTCTTCAAAACATGAATTATATTATGTGGCAAATATTGATGATTAGTGATAAGGATTCATGATCAGATGTAAACGATGGGATATCTCTGTACTGTATTGTAATA
Source organism: Hydraecia micacea (assembly GCA_914767645.1). Taxonomy (NCBI): domain Eukaryota; kingdom Metazoa; phylum Arthropoda; class Insecta; order Lepidoptera; family Noctuidae; genus Hydraecia; species Hydraecia micacea. The sequence continues at coordinate 13,400,573 of OU611796.1, forward strand.
TTAAAAGAAAATTATATTCTTAAAATAATGTATTCTTTTAACAGATGATGAGAAAAAACTATGCAAGAACATACTGCGCTTACATCGAGCATCATTCAGTAAGATACGTATGTGTGGGCTTTTCTACGTAGACTCTGTGTTACAATTGAGTCTCATGAGTTTTCTTACTAACCATACTGTTGTGTTGCTACAGTTTGCATTTTTGTGATCTTGTGTTAAATAAATACATTTGTGAGTACTTAGTCAGTCTTATTATTTTAAAAATGTCAATATTTCTTTGTAAGACAACATCAAGCACAACTCGCAATACACTAAATTTTGTGTGTTGCCAAATTCATGAAACACCTGCCAAAATCTGCCAGTGTAACCTCTGCGCTGCCAAAGACAAAGCCGTATATAGAAGCGGGAACGTTTCAGGCCAATGAAATCTAGTAATTTCGTACTATCGACACGAACAAGAAGATTAATCAAATGTACGAGTATACTAATGTTTTCATAAAAATTTACCTAAATGAATTTGATGTTATCCACGTCGTCAATACATTTAACATCGATTATTGTGTCACTTGTGTGACGAAAAGCTACTGTGTTAGTTGAGAAAAATGGAGACATTTAGGTATATTACAAAAACTATTCCTGTAAAACCTGACTTAAACAATAAGGTGGACAAAGATGTCGAATCCTTGCTCTTGCCTTTGAATCTGATGCAATATATCATGTTCTGTCCTAAATATCGTATCAAAAATAATATTATAACTCCAAATAGCCTCATCTCCAACTTTTTTTCGATGATTGTGACTTGTGCATATATATTTTTATCTATACTCAGTGCCTATTTGGTAGCCTTAGATAAAGAGAGTCTATCAACTTCCTTTGGGTATGTCATATTTAAGTTAAACTGTTTATTGTCTTGTATCGGTTTTGCTATGAATTTCGTAATCGGAATCACTCAAACCAAAAACAATGTCCTGTTGGTCCTAACTTTTCAAAAAGTGCATAGATTCATAAACAATGAATCCAGTTTTAATAACTTCATTATTTGGAATTGGATTTTTGGAACCGTTGCTTTCGGTTTTTATGTCATTGTTGTCACATATTTTAATATGGAGTTAGGTGTACCTTTCTATGGTGCATATGTTGCCTACTTTATAGTTATTTTCGATGTAAATATAATTTATGTTTCGCGAGTTATTACAATGTTGAAAAATAAAGTCATACTCTGGGATTTACAAGTATTAAATTCGCAAGAATCGGGAAACACGAACGGAGAAAGTTATAGTGAAAATGTATTTCAGGCTTACGTTAAAATATTAGAGTGTTATAACATTCATAAAACATGTTCTCAGCCATTCGTAAGTACTTTGTTACCTAGGTACTTGCTATTTTTTATTAATAAGGGTAATAAGTGTCTATAATTTCTTATTTTTCAGATATTATTCCACATTTTCGAATTAATTCATTCACTGTGTTACAATCAAATGGTAATTGAAACGTTTAAAAAGGGCAAAATGATTAATAACATGGCAAGTAATAATTTTTAACATGTTTTGTCTACCTGTCTGTTTGTTCCGGCTAATCTCTGAAATGGCTGGACTGATTTTGACGGGCCTTTCACTGGCAGAAAGCGGATGTAAGAAGGAATAACTTAGGCTACTTTTATATTAGAAAAAAAATACTTTTTTTACTTTACTTACTTACTTTACGGGCAGCAGCTAGTCAGTTTATAATGTCAGAAGCATCGAACTATTTTGTTACAGGATGAAACAATTATTCGGTCGTTGAGCGTTTTAAGCTGGTTGATAAAGAATGTAACGTGGCAATCAATATTGGTCCAACAATGTGAGGAATTCTACTTAGCTATTCAACGTGTTCAAGATACTTGCGCACTTATTCTGAAGTCAACTTGCTCAGGTTCGTTACTTCCTTCTTTAATTATTTCCCTTAATTTCAAGTAGTAAGTAATTTTAAAATTTCGACTGTAGTCTTATCAAAATATGTATTTGGTTACTTGTTTAGTGACGTTATAGTGCCAGGACCAACCAAGCTAGCCAAATTCTGATTATCAGTAGATCAGCCTATACCAACTGTGTTTTAATGTTGAATAATAATGTTGTCATTGCAATTTTTGACAGATGATGAGAAAAAGTTATGCAAGAACGTACTGCGCTTACATCGAGCATCATTCAGCAAGATACGTGTTTGTGGTCTGTTCTACGTAGACACTGCGTTACAATTAAGTCTGATGAGTTTTCTTACTAACTACACTGTGATGTTGCTACAGTTTGCATTTTTGTAATGGCTTATGTTTAAATTATCACCAGATAAAGTAAAATATAACACCAAAAAAACACTTTTTGCTGCTAAAAATAGTAAATGATCACCAAAATTAAAACACCATTTGTTTATAAAATACCAAAATAAAGGTATATATTTAGTTGTATTTATTTATTAGGTGGTGGTGTATTCTCATTTGTTATCTCTTGCATAATATGTCGACGGAGCCCCGCTTCGCCCGCCGCGGGAGTGCTCCGGGCGTCGAGAGCCGCGTGACGACTCCCGGCCACCGTAGGCACGGGCCTGCGGACGGAAAGTAATGGGTAGCTCACCGTCCGATCAGGACCAGGCCCGTGCCGGACGGCACGTATGTGTTGCACGCGCGCCTCAAAGAGATGTCAACATAAAGGAAGAAGCCCGTTAGGGCCGAAGCCTGCCGGGGTAGCGGGATTGTCCGAAAGGATTACCGCTGCCCCGGAACATAAAGGGCTAAGGAAGGAGCACGGTTGGGTTTTAGTCAGTAAGAGTCTAACACTCCCTTCTGCTTCTGTTGGGGTCATTTGATGATCGGGTTCCACAAAAAAAAAGCCTAGCTTCGTGGGCTTCTATTTCTGTGTAAAAGGTTTAAAGTAACCTAACCTCGGGAGTGCCCAGCTAGAAATATTGTAATTTTAGACTTAATTTTTTGGTGTTTAGTATATTTTTTGGGTGGTTTAGTATTTATTCAACCTCTTTTGTATTCTTGGCTTTAATAAATTGATTTTGTGCGTAGTCAGTATTTATTATTATTTTTAGAGATGTTCAGTGTTTCCAAATTTTTTTTACGACTGCAGTCATTGAAGACATGATTAACTGTATCTTCGTTGAAAGACCATTTAAATGTCACGTAGCATTGATATCTTGTTTAGCCAAAATAAAAGTAATTAATTAACTCCGAGTTGACATTAACTGCACAAATTAAAGAAAACTGTAATATTTCGGCTCATAATTTAGATTCAAAATTGCAGACACAGAGATATACCTCATCAAGAGGTATATCCCATCTGGTAGAATCTAAGTTAGGGGAAGGTGACATCAGCGGAGCAGCCAGGATTCTTTTTAGCAGTGATGTGGTGGCACCGTGTTCTCCAGAAACACTCGCAGCTCTGGAGACCAAACATCCTGCCGCAGCGGATGGTCTCTGAGGGAGTGTCTCGGACTTAGTTTATAAATTGATCGAACAGCTCGCTTCTGCAAAACAAAGATAGTCTGAATATCGGCGGCATTTCCCCACAATAGAATACCGTACGACATTACACTATGAAAATAGCTAAAGTAAACTAAGCGGGCAGTCTCTAAATCAGTTAAATTACGAATTTTTCTAACAGCGAATGCTGCAGATCTTAGCTTTTTTGACAATTTGTCTATATGTGGACCCCACTGAAGCTTAGCATCCAAAGTTATGCCCAAGAATACTGTGCTGTCTTCAGGAGTCAATTCTTCGCCCTTTATCAACACATTCGATTTCACCTCTCTAACGTGAGGTAGCGTAAACTTAATGCATTTGGTTTTTTTCTCGTTTAGAAGTAAATTATTAACATTGAACCAGTGGACTACTTTCGAGATCACGCTATTTAAATCGTCAGTAATCAACTGCTGACGTTTAAGTTTAAACGAAAGAGAAGTGTCATCTGCAAACAACACTATATCATAATTATCCTTTATGAGGTACGGCAAGTCATTAATATAAATAAGGAACAATAAAGGACCAAGAATTGAGCCCTGAGGGACTCCCATTGTTACTATAGACCCGGGTGATCTTTTTCCATTAACGTTAACGCTCTGAATCCTTTTACTCAAGTATGAAGCAAGAAGATCCAGAGCACGATTCCGGATCCCGTAGTGGTGGAGTTTCCTGATTAACGTTTCGTGAAAAGCGCAATCGAATGCCTTGGACAAATCACAAAAGACGCCCAAGGCATCGCATTTATCTTCCCAAGCATTATAAATATGTCCTAAAATTTCAACACCGGCGGCATCAGTAGTTGAACGACCCCTCGTAAAGCCGAACTTTAGTGTGGGACGCAACGTGTGTCGATACTCTTGCGCCATCCCATCTTCCTGGCTCGGCATGCTGTGCTGGCGCTGCTGCTGCGGCTGCGGAAAACCTCAAGCGGTGAAAATATAATAACCTTATCGGAAATTATATCTTCGAGCCGTTTGGGGTTGAAACCCTCGGGCCGTGGGGTCCGAGTGCTCATGGTCTTTTTAAAGAAATTTCAAAACGGCTGGTTGACACTTCCCGTGACACAAGGGCTTTCTTTTACCTTGGCCAAAGGCTAAGCATTGCCATACAACGTGGCAATGCCGCCAGTCTCTTGGGAACATTACCAGTCGACAGCGATGCGGATGAATTTTTCGACACTATATTTTAGTTTCTGTATAGTTTTAGTTAAGTTAGGGTTTAATTTTGTTATTTTTAGTATTAGATATACATAGATATTATATTTATATAGCCTATATGATGTAAATAATTAAACATTTAACTCGTAAGTAGACATAAGTAATACTCCGAGTTCAAGTGAGCAGATGCCACATAAATCCGATAAAGTGGTGTTATCTCGATTAATCAATCAGATGTGAGCCACAAACAATGTCACTCTTCCTATCCTGTCCATTGTACCCCAAAGCCAGAAAACATAGTTACCTCTACAATTTTACTGACAACGAAGTAAAGGTAGCAAAGTTTCGGGCCCTTTAAGGTGATATGTTGAAAAAAATGTGGTTTTTCTATTTCGTGTAACTTGTTAAGCATGTGGAATAGGGATTTAACATTTTGGTATATGTTTTTTGACTCTTTGATCTAGTATCGTGTAATAGGAATACAAGATTCAGTGATTTTTTTCTCGATACAAGAAACTTGCAAAGTTATATCTATTTTTTTTACTTTATTCGACATCACGGCGTAACGCTTAAGAGTTATTCAATGGAATTTACTTTAAAACATAGAGAATTATCATATCAAAGTTTACTCAAAGTAGTTTTCAATTTAATTCATTTATTTTGTTAAAAAAGGAGTACATTCGTTTTGGAACATGCGTCGTTTTATTCTGAGGACACGCACAGTATAGCCATCACTCTTCTTTTGCGTTTCAAAAGTAATTGCATTACTTTCGCTCGCTTAGTAGGTTTTCGAGGATTTTAGATTTTCGAGGTAGCGCCTTCCATCGATACGACGAACGATGACAGACGAAGATAAATTATTTGTCCGAGCATATGCATAGCTTGAATATTCAAGCATTCCATTATATTTATTTTAATAAATTCGATGTGAATTGTCCATACATTTATATCGATTATTTTATCACTTGTGTTCTTAAAAGTTACTGTTTAAGTCGAGAAAATGAAGACAATATTAGAAACACGTGTCCTGTAAAAACTTGACTCAAACATTAAGGTGGACTAAGATATATCCAGTCCATGCTCTTGCCTTTGAATCTCATGGAATATATCGTGTTCTGTCCTAAATATCGTTACAAAGATAATCCTAATTTAATATTATAAATGCGAAAGTAAGTTTGTTTGTTTGTTACCTTATCACGCCTAAACCACTGAACCGAAAAAGTGCTGTTCCCGAGGAAAATAACAATAACGTTATTATGATAATAGATGGCGCCACGTGTATTTCGAATCATGATTGAATTATAAACCAAACTTATGCGAGTGAAACCGCTGGGCGCTGCTAATAATATTATAATCTCAAACTTTTTTTTTAAGATTATGATTTGTGTACCTATTTATATTTTATAGAGTTTAGTCCTTTGTGTATATTAAATTTAAGATAAACTGTTTCTTTTATTGTATCGGTTTTGCTATGAATTTCGTAATCGGAATCACTCAAACCATAAACAATGTCCTGTTGGTCCTAACTTTTCAAAAAGTGCGTAGATTCATCAATAATGAATCCAGTTTTTCACTTCATCAGTGTATCAGTCTATACTATGGCTACCTACTGTTGAATAATAATGTTGTCATTGCAATTTTTGACAGATGATGAGAAAAAGCTTTGCAACGCGGTAATCTCAACAACTACTGGTTCGAATTGAAAAATCTTTTTGAGTTGGATAGTTCATTTATCGAGAAAGGCTATAGGCTATATAACATCACGCTACGATCAATAGGAGCGGAGCACAAATGAAAAATGTTGCGAAAACGGGATTTTTTTTTCCTTTTGAGTAGCTTCGGTTGCGTAAGAATCATATACCTATGACGGAATTGTTCCGCATTAAAAGTTCAAGTTTGTGAGAGTATATGTCTATCTTTTAAGGTTGACTCACTATAACCTTTTTTATGGTAATCAAAGTTCTAAAATAATGCATTATTGCGAAGGTGTTTTAATTAACATGATATTTTAATCCTCATCCAAATAAATACACAAAGACTTCGTTATTAATCACAAGTATTTCATTTAAACAAAATTGCCCTTGACATCATTTGTTTTCAATTAATATCTTAGGAGATATCATATTTTTAAAATAATTCCACAAGGCGGCCGGTCATGAGGGTATAAGTAATAATCTTAAAGTAATGGATTATAATTATTTTAGTAAGCTTTTACCTCAAATTAACGCCGCCGGTGTTACAGCTAGTTTCATAATAATTACCTACATTAATTTGATGTGAATCGTCTGTACATTTACCATCGATTATTGTATCACTTGTGTGTCGGAAAGCTACTGTTAAAGTCGAGAAAAATGAAGACATTTAGAATTAATAATAGAAAAACTTACCCTTTGAAACTCAACTTAAACAATAAAGTGGACAAAGATGTGCAGTCGATGCTCTTGCCTTTGAATTTGATGCAACATATCATATGCTGTCCTAAATATCGTATCAAAGATAATATTATAACTCCAAATAGCCTCATCTCAAACTTTGTTTCGATGATTGCAACACTAGTATTCATATTTTTATTCATTTTCAGCTCTTATTTGATGGCCATGGACAATGAACGTCTAGGTCGTACTCCTTTCGTGTATTTTTCTAATTTTTATCGCTGCATCATTATTTGTTTGGGATTCACAATGAATTTCGTTGTTGAAATCATTCAAACCAAAAACAATGTCCAGTTTGTCCTAACTTTTCAAAAAGTGCACAGATTCATCAACAATGAAACCAGTTTTAACATCATTATTTGGAATTGGATTTTCGTACTATTGGTTCTGGGTATTCATTTTGCAGTAGCAATTTATTCCTACATACAAATCGCTATGCCATTCTATGCAATATATAGTCGCTACATCATATTTGCTTTTGATTTTAATATTCTTTATGTCATACGAGTCATTGGTTTTCTGGGAAGCAAAGTTGGCCAGTGGAACCTTCAAGATTTCAATTCTCAAGAAATAGGAGGCTCGCACGGAGAAAATTATTGCACTAAAGTGTTTCAAGCATTCGTTGAAATATTGGAGAGTTATAATATTTACAAAGAGAGTATTGAGCAAATCGTAAGTACCTTACTATGATTTATAGAAATATTTTAAGATGAAAGATGGGTAAACGCTTAGTAGTTATAGTATTAAAACCGATTTTCATAAGTCACGAAAGTTCGCCGTTCAAGTTGAACCACAAAATCAATGTAATCTATAAGTGATTAGGTGAAGGATGTCTCTTTTATTGCATGTATAGATAACTAACTATTTACACTAGATACTAGAATTAAATGACTAACTAACTTTTATATGCTATTGCTAATACAGATTCTGAATAAATAAATAAAAAACCGTAGCACTCCGGGAGTGCCGACAGAAGTGAAAACAAAACACACACATAATACTTTGCCGTCACTCACTGACATATTGGATATACATTAAAACCGAGTACATCCCGAGGACAGCCGAAAACATCCGAAGCGGTGTCGTTATGGTAACAGTGGCACGAATTCAATGGTTTTTTCCCATCTCAAAAAATGCCCAACGCGCCTCAAGAAGTTTTCACTTTAAAAAACAAATACAAAAACAAAGGACACAAGGATGATTTCCACCAAACGGCTCGCATATCATCGGGTCGGAAAGAATACGAACGGATGCGGCGACAGCCGATCGCGTCCGGCGGCATGTCATTGTCGACGCATAGGATCAGTATCCCTTTCTGCGCCTAGTCAAATAGTTCCATTCCTACCATGTTGACGTGTTCTAATTTTTGAAAATAGTCGTTACGGATCTTTGACAGTCGTTACGGGTCGTCAGAAGCCCGAAAGTCTGACAACCAGTCTTACCAAGGGGTATCGTACTACCCAGTAACTGGGTTGTGGAGGTCCGATAGGCAGTCGCTCCATATAAAATACTGGTATTCAGCTGCATCCGGTTAGACTGGAAGCCGACCCCAACATAGTTGGGAAAAGGCTAGGCAGATGATGAGTTGAAGTTGACGTAGTATTGTTGGCTATTGCATTAGAATAAAAAAAAAAAAACATAAAACACAGAAGAGGAAAAGAAAAATAAAATTTTATTTTATTAATAGATAACAAACAGCTCACTTTCAGGCGACAACATCCATCGGTTTCTTACTAAACTTCAACTATATCCGACGATCCTGCATACTTATCTCTTTTGTTGACTGCACCTAACTATCTAAATGGCCCGGGAAAAAAACCAATGAAGCTGAAGCGGCAGTGGGCTGGCTATGTCTATCGAAGAACTGATTGCCGTTGGAGCAGATGAGTCAGTAAAGAAAGACCACAAAATAGTAAACGTACTCGTAGTGACGACAATTTGCGGAGAACATGGAACCGCTGTTAATGTGCACTAACCGAAAAATAACTAAAGTTTTAACTGTTTCAGATACTTTATTACTTTATAGAAGATTTCTTCCACACTCTAGTTAATATTCAAATAATAATTGATGAAATGAAAAAATACATGTCGCACGATAACTTGGTGAGTAAAAAGTTTTCACTCTTAAAGCTGACGAAACACTACGGTGGGCCTTGCATTGCATTGCAAATATCCTCCTTTATCACTTTCACGCATTTTGTATGAATTTACCGTAGCGTTAAACATTTACCCCCTTACTAATAAACGTATTATATCTGTGGCAGGCAACTGGTTAAATTAGCCGTTTAATTAACCGCCTGGCCTCTGGAAGTAGTGCTCGCCTCGCTTCGCTCTCTTTGCTCGCACGCGGTTGATCACAGTTCTAACCTAACCTAACCCATTTGGTCGGGGTGCCCTGGCTTAGTTACTGCAACCAATTCGGCTCTCGCGTGATTGGTTACAGTTCCAACCTAAACTATATTATTGAATATCATTCAGGGCGTTAGTTGAAAGGCCACCGTATAGTTAAAAGGCTAGGCATTTAACTAAACGGCTAATTTAACCAGTTTCCTGCGACATATCCACCGATACACCTGTTTCTCTCTTTGAGTCGTCAGTAATTTGACTTTCGAAAGAAGAAGACAAAGCGTTGTGTAACTATACAGACGCTATACAACGTTTATTAGTAAGGGGGTTATTTTATTATAGGCTCAGCTAGCTGTGCCGTGGCCGATGTTATTTTGGCTGATGAAGAGTTTCATTAGTCGAGTAATGTTGTTTCATCAATGCGAGAAATTCTACTTGGCTATTGAAAGTGTTCCAGATACTTGCGCACTTATTTTGAAGTCAACTTGCTCAGGTTATATATGCTTTATTACATTTTATATTTTGACACTATTAACGTCTTTATGCATTGTTGCATTTAAAACACTATAAACTTTGAAGGATACAATCAGGAATGTAATTGTCTGGAAAAGAACTCGAGTTACCGACATAGCTTGCAGAGTAAGCAAACTGAAGTGGCAGTAGGTTGGTCATGTTCGTCGAAGGACCGATGGTCGGTGGAGCAGATGAGTCCTTGAGTGGAGACCGCGTATCGGCAAGTATAGTGTGGGACGCCCCCCAGCTAGATGGACGGACGACCTAAAGAAAGTGGCTGCGACGGCCTGGATGCGGAAGGTGGAGGACAGGGTGTTGTGGCGCAGCCTGGGCAGCCTGGTCGAGGCCTGTGCCTATGTCCAGCAGTGGACTGCAATAGGCTGAGTTGATTGATTGATTGAAACTTTCTAAAGCTAGTGAACGTTCCAAGTTTTTATCTATAAAGCCCCATTTCACGTCGCAAGTTTCTTGCTATTGGCATATACAATGCAATTTAAGCAACATTTTTTTACAGATAATGAAAAAAAGGCATTGAAGAACGTTCTGCGCTTGCATCGAGCATCATTCAGCAAGATATGTGTGTGGGGAGGCCTATTCTACGTAGACACTGCGTTACAATTAAGTCTGATAGGTCTCATTACGAACTACGCTACTGTCTTGCTACAATTTGCACTTTTGTAATTCAGACTTCATTAAATTGATGTTGTGATCTTCATAATTTTTATTTTTTCTTTTCTAGATGACACTCCAAGTTTGATTTCATGTTCATAATTCATAATTCATCATTTATTGCATTTCATGTTGTTTACAGGTTGTTACATTATGATAGTTCCAAACAATGAACCCTGCTAGGGCACAGCAATGTATAGGCGATAGGTTTTAAGGTTTTAATTAATTTAACATGCTATCATTATTCATATAATTTGTTAATATAGATTAATTTAAAAATTATTAATTATTATTATACATTATGTCATTCTTATAAACTAATTAAAATAAATAAATTATCATTTTCACATTGTAATCTCATACTTACTACAATTTATGTCATTTGCAATGAGCCTAAATGTCATTATTATCTCAGTTAATTTAATGTCAATAGATTAGTTTTACATTATAATATGTCACATTTTCAGATAAAATAAAATAGAAAGTAATCACTAAAAAATACAGGAATGAGGTAGTAGCGGACTGGTGTTTTATAGAGTACCTAGTTATGTATGTGTAATGTGTTCAAGTCGATATTAATTTATTTATTTCTCGGTTAAAAATTCCTTTATGCTATAATATGATTTTAAGTTTAAGTGGTTTTGTAGGTCATTTTTAAATTTGTTGTCATACTCTGTATCCTTAATTGAATTCGGGAGTTTATTATAGATTTTAACGCACATGGCCAGAGGCCCAGAATGAAACATAGCTAGTTTTGAGGTTGGTACCGCTAATTCGTTTAGATATCGGTTTCTTAGACTGCGTTGCTGTGGGCGTTGCTGTTTTGCTAGCGGAAAAAGCGATGGGTATTTTCTCACAAATTTACTAGCTTCTAGGATATAAATACCTGATAGCGTAAGTATTTTATGTTCTATAAAGTATTGTTTGCAACTTTCCGTACTTTCTATATTTACTAGGATTCGAACGCATTTTTTTTGTAAAATGAATAGTCGCTCTATATCTACACTATTTCCCCACATTATAATTCCATAGTTTAGCCACGAATATGCGTATGCGTAGTAGGCTGAAAGAACTGTTTTGAAGTCGGTTGCTTTTTTTAGTTCTCTTAAGGCGTATATAAAGCTAGCCAATTTATTTGATAGGGTTTGTATATGAGCTTTCCAGTTTATATTTGTATCGACAGTCAGGCCTAGCAGTGCGAAATCGTTTACACATTGTAATTTTATATTATTATATGAGAAGTCGATATCTACCTTTCTGAAAAGAGACGATTGTTACACGGGTATTTTTTATTCACGTCTTAAGAGGAAATGCGGTCGGAGAGACTTTTGACAAAGCCTAAGTAAAAAGTAATTTTCGAGGTTTGGCTCTCGCCTATTTCCTTCTCCAGTATTGGACCAATTTCAAAGATATTTCATAAACTGAATAAGAAGGATATTATATTGTGTCCCTATGTTTTTCTTTTTTTTTTAATAGTTGGAAAATTTGTACACTAGGCCTCTGTTGACAGCAGAAATTTTGGGATTATTCCACTTTGCCCCACCAGCCGCCCCACTGGTGCGGCATTGAGCATTTTTTGAGGGTTCTAGTGCTTATACAAATATTTTATCACCAAAAAGGAAAACATAGGGGCATACAATTAGTCAATATTTATTATTCTGTAAAAAAAACATTGCTTTATGGTCATTAACCAGAAAGAAAACAGACGAGAGCGTTTCTATGGAGAAAAGACCACCCGCATTTCCTCTTAACGGCTGAATGGATTTGCATTCAGCCATGGCATGATGATATGATAGGGCCATGACTTAGGGTTAGGACACAGGATACTTTTTTTCCATATATTTTTTTTTCATATTCATATTCTTTATTGTGGATCATAGGTAGGTTAACAATACATACAATGTTCTTAATACGTTACAATAGGATCGGCTATGTCCCGCCGTTAGGCATACAATAACAATCACATAGTAATTAATATTAAATAATTTTAAAGAAGTCAAAAATACACCAATTCCAATAAATGTCAGAAGTAACTATAGCTATTACACATTAGAAAAACAAAACAATAAAAACAACCGACTTCAAAAAAAACTACAAAGTGATAAATAACTTTAATTTCGGAAGTCGGTGTCGTTGGTTCCGCATTTTCGTTTTTTGACACCGACTTCCGAAATTAAAGTTATTTATCACTTTGTAGTTTTTTTTGAAGTCGGTTGTTTTTTTTTGTAAAAAAGTTTTTATTTTTCACTTTTTAGTTGTACCTACTCCACACAAATTTAAATATCACTAGTGCATTGAGGAATTGAAGACACCGACTAGAAGAATCATCAAAATTCGCATAGAAATGCCGGAGATGTAGTACATTTATGCATATAACATCGTACATAAGAATAATTATATAATGTATTATATACTAAAACCTTCCTGAAAGTATGTAGATCACATTAGTGAAAGAATTATCAAAATCGGTTCATTAGTTTTTGAGAAAATCGCGGACAAACAAACATACATACATACATACGGGTCGAATACAGAACCTCCTTTTTTGAAGTCGGTTAAAAATAAAATATATCTTCTATCTATACTTATAATAAATCTGTAGAGAGGTCAATTCTGCACATGAAATATATTTCCAAAATAACTATCAGCGGGTGATTAGTGATCGATACTGACGCCAAAAATGCAATCAGTAAAATTTTTGTCTGTCTGTCTGTCTGTCTGTATGTTCTTTATAGAAACAAAAACCACTCGACGGATTTCAACGAAACTTGGTACAATTGTTCTTCATACTCCTGGGCAGGTTATAGTATACTTTTCATCACGCTACGATCAATAGAAGCAGAGCAGTGAAGGGAAATGTTGGGAAAACAGGAGAACTTACTCCATTTTTGAAGCTTCCGTCGCGTGTGCAGCCTTAATGGTTAAAGCTACACAGAAATCATGTATGACGGAAATGTTCTCCTTAAAATTATATAAAAAACATTCCACGACTGCAAATGTCTATCTTTCATGGTTGACTCACAATAATACGTGTAACTCCCGATAGCTTAGCAGTTCGGAGCTTTCTGATTATATTTGTCTACTCTTACGTTTATAACACTCTCACTCATCCCTAATTAAAAAATGTTAACATTATTACCTATTTAATAAAAAAATAATCATAGAAATCGGTACAGAAACACCAAAGTTATACATGAAATACGCTAATAAGCCATCGCGCGTGAATACTGAATCATGCTATAAGGATTATTTTTGTGTAACGGTCGCCGCGCTCGACGCGGCTCGCGGCGGGAGGTATAAAAGGGCGGGGGATCCAAACGCGAACTTCACACCGTCCAGCAGTTCATGAAGCGCCTCGCCAAGCGTTTCTTCGACTCTGCTATAAAGCACCCCAATTGCCCTGATTGCGGCGGCCTCCCGATATACTCCCTGCCGCATAAGTAGGATTCGCCGACCAAGGCATACCCTCACCATCCCCGACGACGCCACTACCCTCTTACAGGAGAGCAGGAAAGCCACCAGCACCAGTAAGAGACACAAAAACACGACCCGACAACCGTCCTTCCGTCCTCGCCGTCGAGGACGCCCGTCGCGACGCCCCGTAAATTCTCCTCCCCGACCCTTGCTCGAGCCAGCCCGCGCCGCTGAGCCTGTAGTATTAAATTCGCCCCTAAATAATTCCGATCCAGCCTGTCCCTTGCTGCCCCCCCCCAGCGACGCCCTAAGCCGATGTCCGTACCCCACAGGGGGTGCCCTTAGCGTGTAGTCGCTTAGTTTTTAAGGAAGAGTTTTATATATATAGATATAGATTCTATATCTATATATATAGATTCTATATCTATATATATAAAACTCTTCCGTTACTGAGTGACTGACAGACAACGCACAGCCGAAACTACTGGCAGTAGAGAGCTGAAATTTGGCATGTGTGTTTGTTGGGAGGATTAGGCTACCACTAAGAGAGGATTTTTGGAAATTCCCTCCCAACGGGGAGTAAAGGGGGATAAATTGTTTTTTTCCGGAAGTCATTATTCCACGCGGACAAAGTCGCAGGCAAAAGCTAGTAGTATAATATATTCTAGAATCTTTTGACATTATATTTAAAACTGTTTGACATTACATTGAAAACTGTTTGACATTATAACTATTTAAAACAGTTTAGCACTTTTGAATTTCACTTGGATTTGTTAATTAATCATTTCATATTATAGTTCTTTGTATTTATATTTAAATTGCATGTGTATAATAAATTAAACAGGCCAGATTGTAATATTTTGCAAAGCTATTGTTGCGGGTAATAGATTATCATAGTTATAGGTATTGTTATTGTTATCATAAGTATTCCTTTTACTGTTAAAACTTGATGAAATAGTAATGTTTTGCATAACCTAAAACTTGTAACAAGTATTTAATACCTAATTTACATTATTCAATTATTCCATCATTATTTCAGTATGTCTGTAAAAGTAGACTAGTTAAAATATTAAGAATAATGTAGTAAAACATAGAAAATATTCCAAACGGATATCCACCTTTTATGTCGTTGATATTTTGGATGACGGTAGATAGAAACGTCAAAGTTGTTTGTTCACGACTATAAAAGGGGGAGCTCCGAGTAGCAGAGACCATTCTTGTTCGAGACATCGATTAGAACGGAGCTCCAGCCTACAGTCAATTGATTAGTACTTGTGACGTAATTATGTGGAATAGATCGACCAGATGTCATGTAAGTGAATTTTATTGATATTATTATCTTGATTATTGCTGATAACTATAAGTATGGTGTTCTGTAGGTATATGTTATAATGTGGCCAATATTGCCAATGTTTTAAAGTGTATACTGGAATATTCCTAGCTATTGTTACTATGTTGCTATTATTCTGAGTCCAAGAGATAGAATTGTTTTTAAAATAACGATAATTTATGGCAATAATAAGAAAATTGTTGATAGAATACTTCAATACTGTTTCCATGGAGTTTCTTGTCCTTCTTCTCCATGATGACCTAGAGTTGGAACGGACAACTAGCTTTCTGATTAATTACTGACAAGCCTAAATTGAAATAAATGTCTAGCTTGTCTTTCTGTGCTTTATTTTATAAAATCCTTTCCCTACATACCATTTTCATAGTTACTTTTACACATATTATATAACTAGTAGCCATTCTGATATTCAAAGCTAATATACACACATCAAAAGTGTCTAGGGATCAACATATATTTTTGCAATAACTTTTCTCCTGATTGATATTAATTAAAATTTTCTTTAACACATTCAGTGCGTTACGGGAAGTATTTGGTTGTAATTGAGCTTCGCTCTGTGCGGCAGCTAGTTGTCCTTGTTTTGCACTCCGTGCGGGGGTGATTACTTCAAGTATTCGTACAAGTAAAAAAGAGACACCTGTATTGCCGGTGTCCTTGCTTGAAGTATATTAAAATTTACGAATAAAAATGTACGGGAATTATTTTTTCGTAACGCACAGAAAGGTAATTATTTTACAATAGTGCGATACGGGAACTATTTGGCCGTATCCTAAACCCCGTACCGCACTGAACGTGCGCGCGCGCGGCCCTCAGTTAGCCGTAGTGTTGTGCCCAGTAAACACGTTTTTAAATTTAGCTTTTATAAGCACCTAAAATACATAATAATATAAAATAAAGATTTACTGTTTTTGTTAAAATGTTAACATTAACATAGCTAATTACTTATTATTTTTGTTAAAAATGGTTTTTGCTGATTGTGTTCATTCCATTAGTAAAATAAATAATAATATAAAATAAGAAGTTACTGTTTTTGTTAACATAATTAATTATTACTTTTGTTAAAAAATAGTTTTCGTTGATTGTGTACGATCTGAATAAACAATAATAAATCTGAAACAGAAAAATATGTTACTTGTTACACCCCATCCCTAGCAATGTGACTGTTGCATGCGCCACGACAAGTATATTTCCCGTAATATCAACCTTTTCCAAAATACCTGTAACTTTTAAGATATTGCTTAAAACCCCGTGCGACTGCAGCTATATATACACAAGGATGTAACCTATTGATTAGTACAACAAAAAAAAATATCTGTAGACTTTCCATGTCTCTGTGATGGTTTAAAGTCAAGATTACGTACGGGAAAATAGACGTCGTAACGCATATCAGGCATTCTTGATACGGGAAGTATGTGACTTGTACAGCACTGGAAGTAAGTATTAATCTAGCGTAGCCGCAGGGAAGGTGTTAAGGATTCATCAAATAAAGTGTTTTCGTTTGTCACAGTAACGATAAACCAATTCACCTTTGCATTAATAAAGAAATTTGGCATTTTCCTAATAAAGGGATTTTTGACATTTGAACCACTAACACAAAAGTTCGAAAAAAAGACTGAAATAACAGTTTTCTTTAAAATTTTATTGGGTAACTTAAACAATTAATAATCCGTGTTTCTACCGCGAACACTAACAACACAAGAACATCGGTTTGGCATACTCAAAATGAGTTCATCCAAATCACGCTGTGGAATGGCAGCCCATGTTCGTTGCAACAACAAAAAAAGGTCTTCTTGCGACTGGATACCCTCCATATTCGGCAGAGCTCTTCTCTGTAGCATATCCCATGCATGCTCAATCGGGTTCAAGTCTGGCGACTGAGCAGGCCAGGGCAGGACATTGATGTTAGCTGCGGCGAGAGTCTGTCTTACAACTCTTACGGTGTGCGGTCGTGCATTATCATGCATTAACTGAAATGAGGGACCGATTTGCACTTGTAGAGGAACGATGACGTCTGATACAATCGTCTCAGCATAAATTTGAGCGTTGAGGTTGCCTCTGATCCAAATCAACTCAGTTCTTCCGCCGATCCAAATACCCGCCCATACCATGATGGTTCCACCACTATAAGGATGGACTTCCTGGCAGGATTTTAATCGCTGTTGGCGTCCAGGGGTTCTCCAGTGTCGTATACGTCTTGTATCCGGTCTCATACCAAAACGAGACTCATCAGAAAAGCACACGAAACGCCATTGTTCTTCTGCCCAATTTCTGTGTTCAAGAGCCCATTGATATCGAATCCTACGATTGTGCATTGCTATAGGTGGTACCCGTAGCGGTCTTCGGGAATGAAGGTTCACTTCATGCAAGCGGTTTCTGACTGTTTGGTCGCTAATTAAGTTCCCTGAAGAGTGATGAAGCCTCACGGCTAACATCATGGCGGTTATTGTTGGAGCTCTTCGAGTTAAGATTTGAATGTATCGGTCTTGTCTCCGTGTGGTGCAGCGATACCGTCCTCCATGGCGCTCAGCCACGGTACCAGTGCTTCGGTAACGTGTCCAAAGTCGACTGATAACACTCTGACTTGTATTCAGAGCTAAAGCCACAGTACGTTGCCGGGAACCAGCTTCTATCATTCCCACGGCTCTGAGCATTTCTTCCCTGCTTAAATGACGTCGCCGCTCCATAATAACGTTGGTTTTAATCAGTAGTAGGGAAACAGTAGCACTAATAATGTCTTCAATGCGTTGTATGTTTTTATAGGGAAAATATTGACAGCTGATTTTCATCTTTTACTCGAATTTGATTCACAGTTCCTGATTCAAATTATGAAATGCACCAAAAAGGATCCATATAAATTTATAAAATCATAAATTTATTACAAAGCCACATCTCAATCTCAAGAAATCCGCATAAAAATGCTTGATCCCTAGACACTTTTGATGTGTGTATTTGGGTAATATATTTATACTTTTTATAAATAGATTTTACCCCATTTCCTAACACGGGCGAGTGAAATATGAACTAACTCGAAAAGCTCTGTTGTGCCAATAATGTTAATAGATGGCTCTTATACGTGTTATCATATTTTACGCGAAACTGAGAACTCGAAAATAAAAAACTTACAATTTTTTAAAGGATTACCAATACTCTTAGTATTTAATTTATATAAGAAAAAATGGTGCTATTAAAACATTCATTTTAATAGCTATTAGCAAAAACCTACAATTTTATTATGAAATACGAATATTAGTAAGAACTAAAACGGTAGGCACAACTTTGACAGGCAATATGGTAGGTTTTTTTTTTAAGTATGTTGGCTTGCCCTAAGTTTGACCCCTAGGCACGCCACTGAACTGACTGACTATTTAATTTTGACAATTCAAAAGTGCCTGTATATGGTTTAATTGAAATAAATGCTTTGAATTTGAATTTGAAAAAAATTGTAATTTGAACATCACGCTACGACCAATAGGAGCGGAGCACAAATGAAAAATGTTGCCAAATCGGTTTTTTTTTTCCTTTTGAGAGCTTCCGTTACGTAAGCTGCATAAACTGTTAATGTTACGTAAAAATCATATATGACGGAAAGGTTGACTCACTATAACCTTTTTTATGGTAATCAATGTTCTAAAATAATGCATTACTGCGGAGGTGTTTTAATTAACATGATATTTTAATCCTCATCCAAATAAATACGTTAATAATCACAAGTATTTAATTTTAAACAAAATTGCCCTTGACATAATTTGATTTCAATGAACATCTTAGGAGATATCACAGGTTTAAAATAACTCCGCAAGGCGGCCGGTCATGAGGGTATAAGTTGTAACCCGAGATCAAGAGTGTCATGCTCAACAAACTGAGCTAACCGGGCTAAAGTAAATTTATAAGGTATAATCTGCTAGGTAAGGATTAATTAAACAAGTACCTTCTTACACAATACAAAGTTTATTGGAATTATACAAAATTGAAAGTACACTTACAAACAATGTGGCAAGCCACTAAACCAATGTACCCTTCCCAGAGTCTATGGCATACACCCACACAACTAGTCTCCGTACCTAGTGGTGTCAGTGAACGCCAGCAATGAGACAAATAGCAGTTTCTCAGAGTCGCTATAGCGAGTCCGTGAGGTGATCAAATTAACAACTTCTAGCTCAATCGAACATGTACTGGCCTTTTCCGGACTGTGCTCATATAGGGAAAATAACTACTATACTAAGCAAACCCGAGACACAATATCCTTACAACAACTGGTCTTAAAACAACCTAGTTCCTACAAAAGGCAATACTCTCTATAAAACCTTCAGTATAACTCCCTCAGTTGACGGTTCAGGGTCCTTGGCGTCGTTCACAGGAGAAACCTGTGAACATACGCGAATTCCGCGAACGCGGCCTACGGACAAGATGGTGACGCTTTCGTTACCTGGAGTGGCGAACTTCCCTCATCACCTGGATTCGGCTAGGTAAAGCCTTCCTAACGTCGGAGGACCACACCGCAAGGGATAACCTCAAATCCGCCTGCGCTCTGATGAATACCAAATTCATCACACGGCGCAACACCAAGGCATCAAATCAATCGCGCATAGCACCAATCTTATTAGGCTAGCATAAAAGCCAGACCTGAAACAACGTCCTCGTGTCAGAACACACATGCAAGATCTAAGCTATAGGCTATCCAGCAAGAACAGAGAAAATGGTTTAGTACTCACGGAATTCTGAATATAACAGCTCATAGGTACTTATAAAAACCCCATCGGGTTATTTGGACACATCCCAATCCTCCTAGGATTAAGTCCCTCTCAATCGGCCTTTAGGCTCGTGTCCTTGATCGTAAAGACCGGACACCGTACCCCGCCTTTTCCTCCAGACCAATCTGACAGTTTCTAGAATCATCTTTCACAGACCATCTAAGATTTCTTATCGATTTGTATCTTCAATTTATCAAACATTGTTTTTTAAAATAAAATGTGGTAAATTATGTAAGTTTGTTTATTTATTATTTAGTTATCCAATAAACTTGTAATTAATTAACTAAACAAAAAGACACCAACGCCATCTGTGTCAACGTAGAACAGCGTTGAAAACCAAGGCGTTAGTCCGCCGTTAATTACAACAGGTGTCGCTACTAGACACGATCAATATTTAATTTTTGCAACGTCACAAAGTAATAATCTTAAAGTAATGGATTATAATTATTTTAGTAAGCTTTTACCTCAAATTAACGCCGGTGTTACAGCTAGTTTCATAATAATTACCTACATTAATTTGATGTAAATCGTCTGTACATTTACCATCGATTATTGTATCACTTGTGTGTCGGAAAGCTACTGTTAAAGTCGAGAAAAATGAAGACATTTAGAATTAATAATAGAAAAACTTACCCTTTGAAACTCAACTTAAACAATAAAGTGGACAAAGATGTGCAGTCGATGCTCTTGCCTTTGAATTTGATGCAACATATCATATGCTGTCCTAAATATCGTATCAAAGATAATATTATAACTCCAAATAGCCTCATCTCAAACTTTGTTTCGATGATTGCAACACTAGTATTCATATTTTTATTCATTTTCAGCTCTTCTTTGATGGCCATGAACAATGAAAGTCTAGGTCGTCCTTTCTTGTATTTTTCTAATTGTTTTAGCTGCATCATTATTTGTTTGGGATTCATAATGAATTTCGTTGTTGGAATCATTCAAACCAAAAACAATGTCCAGTTTGTCTTAACTTTTCAAAAAGTGCACAGATTCATCAACAATGAAACCAGTTTTAACATCATCATTTGGAATTGGATTTTCGTACTATTGGTTCTGGGTATTCATTTTGTAGTCGCAACTTGTTTTTACATACAAATCGCTATGCCATTCTATACAATATATAGTCGCTTCTTCATAATTGGTTTTGATTTTAATATTCTTTATGTCATACGAGTCATTGGTTTTCTGGGAAGCAAAGTTGGCCAGTGGAACCTTCAAGATTTCAATTCTCAAGAAATAGGAGGCTCGCACGGAGAAAATTATTGCACTAAAGTGTTTCAAGCATTCGTTGAAATATTGGAGAGTTATAATATTTACAAAGAGAGTATTAAGCAAATCGTAAGTACCTTACTATGATTTATAGAAATATTGTAAGATGAAAGATGGGTAAACGCTTAGTAGTTATAGTATTAAAACCGATTTTCATAAGTCACGAAAGTTCGCCGTTCAAGTTGAACCACAAAATCAATGTAATCTATAAGTGATTAGGTGAAGGATGTCTCTTTTATTGCATGTATAGATAACTAACTATTTACACTAGATACTAAATTAAATGACTAACTAACTTTCATATGCTATTGCTAATACAGATTCTGAATAAATAAATAAAAAACCGTAGCACTCCGGGAGTGCCGACAGAAGTGAAAACAAAACACACACATAATACTTTGCCATCACTCACTGACATATTGGATATACATTAAAACCGAGTACATCCCGAGGACAGCCGAACAGATCCGAAGCGGTGTCGTTATGGTAACAGTGGCACGAATTCAATGGTTTTTTCCCATCTCAAAAAATGCCCAACGCGCCTCAAGAAGTTTTCACTTTAAAAAACAAATACAAAAACAAAGGACACAAGGATGATTTCCACCAAACGGCTCGCATATCATCGGGTCGGAAAGAATACGAACGGATGCGGCGACAGCCGATCGCCTCCGGCAGCATGTCGACGCATAGGATCAGTATCCCTTTCTGCGCCTAGTCAAATAGTTCCATTCCTACCATGTTGACGTGTTCTAATTTTTGAAAATAGTTGAAGTTGACGTAGTATTGTTGGCTATTGCATTAGAATAAAAAAAAAAATCATAAAACACAGAAGAGGAAAAGAAAAATAAAATTTTATTTTATTAATAGATAACAAACAGCTCACTTTCAGGCGACAACATCCATCGGTTTCTTACTAAACTTCAACTATATCCGACGATCCTGCATACTTATCTCTTTTGTTGACTGCACCTAACTATCTAAATGGCCCGGGAAAAACCCAATGAAGCTGAAGCGGCAGTGGGCTGGCTATGTCTATCGAAGAACTGATTGCCGTTGGAGCAGATGAGTCAGTAAAGAAAGACCACAAAATAGTAAACGTACTCGTAGTGACGACAATTTGCGGAGAACATGGAACCGCTGTTAATGTGCACTAACCGAAAAATACCTAAAGTTTTAACTGTTTCAGATACTTTATTACTTTATAGAAGATTTCTTCCACACTCTAGTTAATATTCAAATAATAATTGATGAAATGAAAAAATACATGTCGCACGATAACTTGGTGAGTAAAAAGTTTTCACTCTTAAAGCTGACGAAACACTACGGTGGGCCTTGCATTGCATTGCAAATATCCTCCTTTATCACTTTCACGCATTTTGTATGAATTTACCGTAGCGTTAAACATTTACCCCCTTACTAATAAACGTATTATATCTGTGGCAGGCAACTGGTTAAATTAGCCGTTTAATTAACCGCCTGGCCTCTGGAAGTAGTGCTCGCCTCGCTTCGCTCTCTTTGCTAGCACGCGGTTGATCACAGTTCTAACCTAACCTAACCCATTTGGTCGCGGTGCCCTGGCTTAGTTACTGCAACCAATTCGGCTCTCGCGTGATTGGTTACAGTTCCAACCTAAACTATATTATTGAATATCATTCAGGCCGTTAGTTGAAAGGCCACCGTATAGTTAAAAAGCTAGGCATTTAACTAAACGGCTAATTTAACCAGTTTCCTGCGACATATCCACCGATACACCTGTTTCTCTCTTTGAGTCGTCAGTAATTTGACTTTCGAAAGAAGAAGATAAAGCGTTGTGTAACTATACAGACGCTATACAACGTTTATTAGTAAGGGGGTTATTTTATTATAGGCTCAGCTAGCTGTGCCGTGGCCGATGTTATTTTGGCTGATGAAGAGTTTCATTAGTCGAGTAATGTTGTTTCATCAATGCGAGAAATTCTACTTAGCTATTGAAAGTGTTCCAGATACTTGCGCACTTATTTTGAAGTCAACTTGCTCAGGTTATATATGCTTTATTACATTTTATATTTTGACACTATTAACGTCTTTATGCATTGTTGCATTTAAAACACTATAAACTTTGAAGGATACAATCAGGAATGTAATTGTCTGGAAAAGAACTCGAGTTACCGACATAGCTTGCAGAGTAAGCAAACTGAAGTGGCAGTAGGTTGGTCATGTTCGTCGAAGGACCGATGGTCGGTGGAGCAGATGAGTCCTTGAGTGGAGACCGCGTATCGGCAAGTATAGTGTGGGACGCCCCCCAGCTAGATGGACGGACGACCTAAAGAAAGTGGCTGCGACGGCCTGGATGCGGAAGGTGGAGGACAGGGTGTTGTGGCGCAGCCTGGGCAGCCTGGTCGAGGCCTGTGCCTATGTCCAGCAGTGGACTGCAATAGGCTGAGTTGATTGATTGATTGAAACTTTCTAAAGCTAGTGAAAGTTCCAAGTTTTTATCTATAAAGCCCCATTTCACGACGCAAGTTTCTTGCTATTGGCATATACAATGCAATTTAAGCAACATTTTTTTACAGATAATGAAAAAAAGGCATTGAAGAACGTTCTGCGCTTGCATCGAGCATCATTCAGCAAGATATGTGTGTGGGGAGGCCTATTCTACGTAGACACTGCGTTACAATTAAGTCTGATAGGTCTCATTACGAACTACGCTACTGTCTTGCTACAATTTGCACTTTTGTAATTCAGACTTCATTAAATTGATGTTGTGATCTTCATTATTTTTATTTTTTCTTTTCTAGATGACACTCCAAGTTTGATTTCATGTTCTGAAAAGAGACGATTGTTACACGGGTATTTTTTATTCACGTCTTAAGAGGAAATGCGGTCGGAGAGACTTTTGACAAAGCCTAAGTAAAAAGTAATTTTCGAGGTTTGGCTCTCGCCTATTTCCTTCTCCAGTATTGGACCAATTTCAAAGATATTTCATAAACTGAATAAGAAGGATATTATATTGTGTCCCTATGTTTTTCTTTTTTTTTTAATAGTTGGAAAATTTGTACACTAGGCCTCTGTTGACAGCAGAAATTTTGGGATTATTCCACTTTGCCCCACCAGCCGCCCCACTGGTGCGGCATTGAGCATTTTTTGAGGGTTCTAGTGCTTATACAAATATTTTATCACCAAAAAGGAAAACATAGGGGCATACAATTAGTCAATATTTATTATTCTGTAAAAAAAACATTGCTTTATGGTCATTAACCAGAAAGAAAACAGACGAGAGCGTTTCTATGGAGAAAAGACCACCCGCATTTCCTCTTAACGGCTGAATGGATTTGCATTCAGCCATGGCATGATGATATGATAGGGCCATGACTTAGGGTTAGGACACAGGATACTTTTTTTCCATATATTTTTTTTTCATATTCATATTCTTTATTGTGGATCATAGGTAGGTTAACAATACATACAATGTTCTTAATACGTTACAATAGGATCGGCTATGTCCCGCCGTTAGGCATACAATAACAATCACATAGTAATTAATATTAAATAATTTTAAAGAAGTCAAAAATACACCAATTCCAATAAATGTCAGAAGTAACTATAGCTATTACACATTAGAAAAACAAAACAATAAAAACAACCGACTTCAAAAAAAACTACAAAGTGATAAATAACTTTAATTTCGGAAGTCGGTGTCGTTGGTTCCGCATTTTCGTTTTTTGACACCGACTTCCGAAATTAAAGTTATTTATCACTTTGTAGTTTTTTTTGAAGTCGGTTGTTTTTTTGTAAAAAAGTTTTTATTTTTCACTTTTTAGTTGTACCTACTCCACACAAATTTAAATATCACTAGTGCATTGAGGAATTGAAGACACCGACTAGAAGAATCATCAAAATTCGCATAGAAATGCCGGAGATGTAGTACATTTATGCATATAACATCGTACATAAGAATAATTATATAATGTATTATATACTAAAACCTTCCTGAAAGTATGTAGATCACATTAGTGAAAGAATTATCAAAATCGGTTCATTAGTTTTTGAGAAAATCGCGGACAAACAAACATACATACATACATACATACGGGTCGAATACAGAACCTCCTTTTTTGAAGTCGGTTAAAAATAAAATATATCTTCTATCTATACTTATAATAAATCTGTAGAGAGGTCAATTCTGCACATGAAATATATTTCCAAAATAACTATCAGCGGGTGATTAGTGATCGATACTGACGCCAAAAATGCAATCAGTAAAATTTTTGTCTGTCTGTCTGTATGTTCTTTATAGAAACAAAAACCACTCGACGGATTTCAACGAAACTTGGTACAATTGTTCTTCATACTCCTGGGCAGGTTATAGTATACTTTTCATCACGCTACGATCAATAGGAGCAGAGCAGTGAAGGGAAATGTTGGGAAAACAGGAGAACTTACTCCATTTTTGAAGCTTCCGTCGCGTGTGCAGCCTTAATGGTTAAAGCTACACAGAAATCATGTATGACGGAAATGTTCTCCTTAAAATTATATAAAAAATATTCCACGACTGCAAATGTCTATCTTTCATGGTTGACTCACAATAATACGTGTAACTCCCGATAGCTTAGCAGTTCGGAGCTTTCTGATTATATTTGTCTACTCTTACGTTTATAACACTCTCACTCATCCCTAATTAAAAAATAATAACATTATTACCTATTTAATAAAAAAATAATCATAGAAATCGGTACAGAAACACCAAAGTTATACATGAAATACGCTAATAGTCCATCGCGCGTGAATACTGAATCATGCTATAAGGATTACTTTTGTGTAACGGTCGCCGCGCTCGACGCGGCTCGCGGCGGGAGGTATAAAAGGGCGGGGGATCCAAACGCGAACTT
This sequence comes from Hydraecia micacea, assembly GCA_914767645.1. Lineage (NCBI taxonomy): Eukaryota > Metazoa > Arthropoda > Insecta > Lepidoptera > Noctuidae > Hydraecia > Hydraecia micacea. The sequence goes on from OU611796.1 coordinate 13,426,848, forward strand.
CACACCGTCCAGCAGTTCATGAAGCGCCTCGCCAAGCGTTTCTTCGACTCTGCTATAAAGCACCCCAATTGCCCTGATTGCGGCGGCCTCCCGATATACTCCCTCCCGCATAAGTAGGATTCGCCGACCAAGGCATACCCTCACCATCCCCGACGACGCCACTACCCTCTTACAGGAGAGCAGGAAAGCCACCAGCACCATTAAGAGACACAAAAACACGACCCGACAACCGTCCTTCCGTCCTCGCCGTCGAGGACGCCCGTCGCGACGCCCCGTAAATTCTCCTCCCCGACCCTTGCTCGAGCCAGCCCGCGCCGCTGAGCCTGTAGTATTAAATTCGCCCCTAAATAATTCCGATCCAGCCTGTCCCTTGCTGCCCCCCCCCCCCAGCGACGCCCTAAGCCGAGGTCCGTACCCCACAGGGGGTGCCCTTAGCGTGTAGTCGCTTAGTTTTTAAGGAAGAGTTTTATATATATAGATTCTATATCCATATATATAAAACTTTTCCGTTACTGAGTGACTGACAGACAACGCACAGCCGAAACTACTGGCAGTAGAGAGCTGAAATTTGGCATGTGTGTTTGTTGGGAGGATTAGGCTACTACTAAGAGAGGATTTTTGGAAATTCCCTCCCAACGGGGAGAAAAGGGGGATAAATTGTTTTTTTCCGGAAGTCATTATTCCACGCGGACGAAGTCGCAGGCAAAAGCTAGTACATAATAAATTATTGTAAATCGATGTTAATTAATTGAATGTCAAAAATGAAAAACAAAAATAAAGATTGGTACCTACTAGTAGATATATCTCGGTAGTACGTTTCCGTGCGGTTAATGTCTGAGCTCAACGCGGGCAAAGGTGCAGGCAAAAGCTAGTCAACTACATATATGAATACATAGTAGAATAGAATAGAATACTCTTTACTATGTACACCATATAAATTACAGATTATAGTATAAAACAAATAAAGTCGTTTTTGCATGTTTGTCTGTATGACAGAGTTGTTCTTCTAAACCACGCAACGGTTTTTGATGCGGTTGTCACCATCACTTAGATAATTTATTTCGCAGGGTTTACATGTTTTTTACATAAATATTAAATTTACATAAATAAGCATGTGATACCCTTGATCCCGGCTGTCATTCGTGGATCTTTGACAGTCGTTACGGGTAGTCAGAAGCCCGAAAGTCTGACAACCAGTCTTACCAAGTGGTATCATATTACCCAGTAATAGGGTTGTGGAGGTCAGATAGGCAATCGCTCCATGTAAAATACTGGTATTCAGCTGCATCCTGCGAGACTGGAAGCCGACCCCAACATAGTTGGGAAGAGGTTAGGCAGATGATGATGATTAAATTTACATAAATAGTAAAAAAAAATATAAAGTTGTAGAAACTGTGCGAAATAAAGGGCCAGCCTCTATTTCGCACGGTTTTACGACTTGTTTTTTTACCGCTAGTTTACGGTAACATTGAAGACGCTTTGCATAAACCGAAGTCAGAGAATTATTTATTCGACGTAGCTACGCCGTAGCCAACGTACGTAGCCGTAGCTGTTATTTGCTGCGTCGTAGCAATCTCGTAGTCGCAAACGCTGAGTAAACAACGTATCTTCGTATAAATTACTCCATACGTAATTTCTTATGAAATAAATGCCATGATATGAATACTAATTAAATTCGTCAAAAGTTTGCGAACACGCGAACTTTTCTATTGCAGAGCGTATGCATAACGAAATCGTGACCACCATGTTTCTTTATGAATATTCATTTTTGTTTTAAATAACTAACTTTTTCACTTCTCGCCTCGTAGTCACGCGATTTTAACATTGAAAATGTTTTTTGATCGCTTCAGTATAGCCCCCATTTTCGCTCAGAGTGTGACATCGTCTTGGTGTCGTGAGTTTTAGGGCTACAGGAATGGTTGAGGTCTCAAGAGACGCGTATCAATAAGGGCTACAATATCGTGAAAAAAAACGGAAAAGTCAATAACTAATTTTGAAAATCGCAAAAATTTAAAAAATTCGATCAATTTTTTAGGGTCTTTTGTTATGAAATCAACTGTATCTCAAAAACTAAATGCGATATCGAAAAAATAAAAAAAAAGACCTCGGGGTATTGAGAAAAGCTATATTTAAAAAAATAGCAGACCTCTGTATCACTAATAGTCTAGGCAGGAGGTTGCCCTTTGCGTGGCGTAATTTCTGGGAGCGCGCTCCTTAAATGCGCGTCGCGTCGCTGAGTTGTTATGGGAGTGTTTAAGAGTTTGATCGTGAAATGTATTTGTATTTATTTGTAAAATGAAAAGCCTGCCTAAGAGAAAGAAAGAAAGAGAAAGTATTTATTGCGACTCGTATAGGAAGATCACAAACTAAACTAAACACAATGAAAAAAAATCCAAGTTATATAAAAAAAAGTAATAAAAAGAAAAATTATACAGAAAGTTCTATACGAGGCCAAAAGGCAAGGGCATTTTCAACGTACCTACCCGAAGGTCGTGTGGAGCACGAGATCCGTGAATTTTTTATTACAGAGCGATCAAGTTATTAATTTTCTATCTGCTGGAAGATTTACATATTGATCATGATCCATTTAAAAACACTAAAATTTTATACAGGATGGTAGGGACGCGCAACTGTTACCAGGGATTCAGTACATGATTGAACTGATCTCACAGATATATAGATATATACTAGATAACGCAAGTATCACGATCTGAATGAAAACCAAGCGTGCCATTTTTTGATTACCTAATATGACGTCACAAGCTCTATTTATTGATAGGGAAATCAAATCGATTCAAAGACGCCGCCGCGTGCGGCACCCATCTCGCCCCACCTCAGAGGCCTAGCACCAGCGCTCACGCTCACCCAGCCAGCAGTACACAGGACTGAGCGCGAAAGTGGCGGCTTACGATTTTTGTACGTAAGCTGGGCACGCGAAGGAGTTGCTTTTGCGTTATCTAGGTGTATCTATATCTGTGACTGAACCCCTCCGTTTAAATTTTTCATCAGTTATTAAAAAAAAGTATTAGCTGCATACATTTTGACCGCTTTTGTATTGCATTTTTCTATGAAACAGCAGATTTTTTTTTTTTAGAACTCCAATGCGTCGTAGAGCGTATTTGATATCAATTTCAACTTGATACCTCCACGCGTTCCTGAGAAAAAGGGTCTTGACAGAAAGACGGACAACGAAGTGATCCTGTAAGGGTTCCGATTTTTCCTGTTGAGGTACGGAACCCTAAAATTGAACATTCACTAGACTGAAGCGTCTTATATCAGCTTTACGATCAGGTGAGACAGTACTCAAACGAGAAAACACAGACATAACATCACGCCTCGCTTTTCTCAAAGTGTTGGGCAGAAGTGTACCTATAGTTCACCCACATTTCGCCAGTTATGTTTAAGTCCCATGAGAAGTAAACTAATCATTTAAAAAGCCTGTAGTTTTGACATTGGAAATGTCTTATCGTTCGCTCCAGTATAGGCTCCGATTTCACGAAAAAGTGCGATCCCCTTATATCTCGGAGAGTTGTGATGATATGATATTCAAGAAAGACTCAAAAGACGCGTATTCACGAGAGCTGTAAGGTGCAAAAAGAAATATTCGAGAAAGATAAAAACGAAAAAAGTTATGGCTGAAATAGCAAAAAAAAAATTTTTTTCCGTTTTTTTTTTATTTTGGCGCTCTATATTTTGGAAACGAAGAATGATATCAAAAATTTGAGAAAACTTCTCTGGAAAATTTAGTCAGCTACAATTTGAGCCTAAAACAAAGACGATCGGGTCAAGAGTTTGCCCTGTAGCCTAACCTTTTTGAAAAAAGTCAGAACGACATTACCAACGTTGTAGTTTTATTTTGCAACCTTTTCCTTATCCCGACTTTCTCGTCCCTCAGCGACAATATTTTTTCTAATTCCGTAGATTCATTTCCAATGTGCTCGATAGTCGTGTGAGGCACGAAATCTGTGAATTTTTTCTAAGGTACTTAAACTGCCCTTTTTGTTAAAAGGGTATTAGAGGCAAGAGGGCAAAGGACTTTACCGAGTTTCATAATTGACTTTTATGGGCGATAAGATCTCAAAGGGCTTTCATTTGTATTAGAAAAACGTGCTCACTTTACTTAAAAGGTAAAATTAGTATTTCTAACCTCCCGTGTCTTTATTTAACACTAGCTGACCCGGCGAACTTCGTACCGCCTCAGAATTAAATAATGTGACAAAGTTCAATAGACACGTGGCGCCATCTATTATCATAATAACTTTTTTGTTGTTTTCCTCGGGAACAGCACTTTTTTCGGCATGAAAGATTCCCTTTGTCTGTTTCTGTACTGCTGACAATGTATATGCAAAATTTCGGGATGATCGGTTCAGTAGTTTAGGCGTGAAAAGGAATCAAACAAACTTATTTTCGCATTTATAATATGAGTTAGGAAGTTAGGATAATTTTAGTGAGCTTTGAAAAATATTTAAAACATAAGCAGGTTGCTACAAGTTTTCTAAAGAGTTTTTAAACGGGTTTGTTACTATCCTTCTAATAATATAAATGTGAAAGTTTGCATATTTAGATATTTGGATGTTTGATACTCAATCACACAAAAACGGCTGATCGGATTTGGATAAAATTTGACACACAGATATGTACTTTATAACCTAGATTAAAACATATAATACTTTTATCCTGGTAGCACATTCCCCTGGGATAATCTCATTTAGTTTTCATCGAAGGTTACTCAGCGGACAGGAAGCCAGCAGTGATCGAATATTTTTTAGTTAGGTATGTTCCAGAATGAGCTTGCTATTAGAAAATGTCGTGAGGAAAGTTTTGGGTATGAATGTGGAAGGCTATAGAGTAAAGAAAGGCCAAAGAAAAACAAAGGATGGACTGTACTCCTTCTGCGAAGCAGTCATGCTAGCGAAGGAGGTGGCGGGACGGCTCAGGGAGAGAGTCGCACGCCTCAGCCGCCGCGGGAGACGCTACGGGCGTCGGGGGCCGCGTGACGACTCCCGGCCACCGTAGGCGCGGGCCTGCGGACGGAGAGTAATGGGTAGCTCTCCGTCCGATCAGGACCAGGCCCGTGCCGGACGGCGCGTATGTGTTCCACGCGCGCCTCAAAGAGATGTCAGCATAAAGGAAGGGGCCTGCCAGGGCCGAAGCCTGCCGGGGTAGCGGGATCGTCCGAAAGGGTTACCGCTGCCCCGGAACATAAAGGGCTAAGGAAGGAACACGGGTGGGTTTTAGTCAGTAAGAGTCTGACACTCCCTTCCGCTCCACCCAGAGCGGGAGGAGTCATTAGATGATTTCCCATCCACAAAAAAAAAAAAAAAAAAAGGATGGACTGTATGCATGGTGATATGGCTAGAAAAGGGGTAACTACCGAGGTGGCGACTAAGTATGGAAGAAAAAGACATGTTGCGCTGACCCGAAGTAAATTGGGATGAGGACAAGAGAATCATTATAACATAATGAAATTATCATGTTAAGAACTGGATCTATGGTCGTTAGACAGACGAGACCTCGAGTGAAGACCACGTATCAACAAGCGCAGTGTGGGACGCCCCCCAGCAAGGTAGATCGACGACTTTAAAAAAGTGGCTAGCACAGACTGCACTGGAAAAAATAATTTCTTACAACACCACATTAAAGCGATTTCATTAAGACATAGTGACTTTATACAGTAAGAAGAAATGTTTGTAAAACAGTAAAAGACAAAACAGTAACTTTTAATGATTGAACTATTTACAGAAAAAAAAAAAAACACCATTACTTACTGTAATGAAGTAAATTTCAGCGGTTTTGACGATATCACCAAATGAATAAAACAGTTAATTTTGTGACCTTTTAGCTACTTAAAAGATTAAACTTTACTGTCATGACGGTAACATGTTGCCACAAGCTTTGACTGTTTTCGGATCAGTAAAAAAATACTGTTTTGAACGTTAGGCTCATATGGAACTGTTTAAAGCAGTTCAGATAAATGTTTTTTTTTTATTTTTTTTTTTATTACTTATTTCTTTCAGTGTGGATGCGGAAGATGGAGGACTATAGGGTTTGTGGTGGATTTCAGGAGAGGCTTATTTCCAGCAGTTAACTACATATACACAAATAGCCTTAGTTGACTCTAGTTCGGCGAAAACAAACCAATTAAAATCTGAATTAGCGTTGAAAACGATATCATTCCTACAGCAATGACCGCAATCATAGTGCACGGTTGCACAATTGACCAATTAATTAGCAATAGAATAGAATAGAATACTCTTTATTATGTACACCATATAAATTACAGACATAAACATAGAAATTTTACAATGGGTGACACAATTCCCGCATAGATACAAAGATATTCGATATATTCCAACCACGTATATATTGAACGCACGTGGGTACTATAAACAATGAATTACGTGGAAACCAAACGCGTAATACTCGCCACATATACAGGTGTAATTTTAATAACCGTTATCCTCTTAAGGGGTCTTTGTACTCATCATTATGAACAACTTTTACTATGAGACCAAACCTGAAATCGCGGAAAAAATCAGCTGTTCCCTACATTTTGAAGAGTTATACGAACATAAATGTAGGGAACAGCAGATTTTTTTTTTCGTGATTAAAATTACACCCAGCATTTTAAAGTGGAACATAGCAACGTTCCTTATCACACGAAACGAAACGACCCGTAACGCCCCTCGACGTAATAACAATAAAACTTCTATTGTGTCTCGTTCAGTGTCCTTCCACGGGTTAAATAATTTAATGATACTCACATTGTATTTATTTTATAAAATGGTTAAAAAATTAAAATTTTACACGTACATTTTTTATCTATCATCTATCAATATAATACGGGTCCCATTAAAATAGATGTACAAATTTTAACACAGCGCTCAGTACGTCTAACCAAAGATATCAAAGCAAAAAATAACACTGATTAAAGTGATTTTATTTTGACCTAAAATTATAAATTGCATTAGTGTATTTTCGTTAACTGATTTTATTTTTCTTGTAAGTATCTAATGCGTTTTTCTCTTAATTTTTTTTACCATCGTTCTTATTTTGGTAGTCTGAATGATTTCTAAGAGTTTGTCCATCTATTTTAATGGGACCATATACATATATAAAATTCTAAGTCCTGACTGACTGATATATCAACGCACAGCCTAAACCGCTGGTCCTAGAGACATGAAATTTGGAGGGTGTCTTCTTTGTGAAGAGTAGGTATCCACTAAGAAATAGTTTTCCGAAATTCCACCCCTAAGACGGTGAATGGAGAGAGGGTAAAATTTCACGCGGACGAAGTCGTGGGCAGAAGCTAGTTTAAGACTAAAAGAAGTAGGTATTTCCTAGGCGAGTACTCAGAAATAAAATACCGAAAATCAAAGTCTCTTTTAAAATCCTAACAATAAATGTCAAAGAAAAGTGGTGCTTTCTGGGTGAGCTCCCTTTTTATGTCATGTTGACGAAAAAAGGACAGTAGCAGCTGTCATTTTGGTCTTGCAAATTAAAAATCAGAGTTTACGCATTTTTAATACATGTTTTTATATCCTACTGGCTATGTCGTGTGTTAGATTTCGTGCATGTTTTTTTTTGCGCGGATCCCTAACTCTTTTTCATAAAAAGCCTAAGTTACTCCATAAAACATCAGCTAACTGCTAGTGAAAGTCCCGTCAAAATCGGTCCAGCCGTTTCGGAGATAAGCCGGAACAAACAGACGGACAAAATTTTTTTTTTTTTTTTATATACTTTCATATGTATTTAGTAAAAAGCTGTTATTTTGACATTACAAACAAACACTTCAATTTAATTTATTTGTATATACATTTTTGCAATACAATCAAGTACATACATTATATTTTTGTACTGTATAAACCTGTCATGACGGGATACTGTTATCTGTTGGTCAAACTCCATCGCTCAAAAAAAAAAACATTTACCACAAAAATTACTGTTCAACATCAATCGGGAATCAAACTCCTAACACGTGATAGATGGGTAAACAATCGAGAAACAATAGCGAACACATCGCCTTCAAATATTATCGTTCGTGTCGACACCCGTGATTGATGATTGGGTCTGTTTCGTGTATGGTGGATAGGGATGAGCTTAGGGAACCATACCGCTGTTCATTGTTTTTTTTTAATCATATTATTATTTGTGGCATGATAGGTGGGACTTTCCGATGCCACCCACATCTTTAGAAAAAAGTGTACGCCTAATCTGCGTTCGCGATTAATTTGCCAAAAATGTAAACAAACATGAATTAATGGAAAATAACTTTAATTCCTACACAATAAAGTTCAGTTTACGCTGCCACTTCAAACATTTTTATAACTTTTTCAATAGCGCTAGTCACTCTGAAATCAACTTAATTTTCATTGAAATAAAGTTGATATTTGATAACTTGAAATAAGTTGGGGGTGTGCAATACTGCGCACTTTTACTATAGACAATGTCACTGCTTACCGCCAGTTGACGCAATGTTGTTGTTGTCTACTGCTATTTTAACTATTACTTTAAATTCATTCACCACATACACAATTGATTGATATTTCATGAAATAATCATTCAATAGGATTATAATATGAACTTAGAGGGTTGTATTGAAGATTTTATGTATTATTAAACAAAAACATAGATTACTGACGTTGCTCAAAAAGCCGCTAAGCTGAAGTGCGACTGGGCTGGCCACGTCTGCCGTATGCCCAATAAGCTGTGGGCCAAAATAACCACCACATGGAGCCCTTTTTTTTGATACGTGGTCTTCACTCGAGGTCTCGTCTGTCTAACGACCATAGATCCAGTTCTTAACATGATAATTTCATTATGTTATAATGATTCTCTTGTCCTCATCCCAATTTACTTCGGGTCAGCGCAACATGTCTTTTTCTTCCATACTTAGTCGCCACCTCGGTAGTTACCCCTTTTCTAGCCATATCACCATGCATACAGTCCATCCTTTTTTTTTTTTTTTTTTTTGTGGATGGGAAATCATCTAATGACTCCTCCCGCTCTGGGTGGAGCGGAAGGGAGTGTCAGACTCTTACTGACTAAAACCCACCCGTGTTCCTTCCTTAGCCCTTTATGTTCCGGGGCAGCGGTAACCCTTTCGGACGATCCCGGTACCCCGGCAGGCTTCGGCCCTGGCGGGCCCCTTCCTTTATGCTGACATCTCTTTGAGGCGCGCGTGGAACACATACGCGCCGTCCGGCACGGGCCTGGTCCTGATCGGACGGAGAGCTACCCATTACTCTCCGTCCGCAGGCCCCAAAGAGTAAAGTAACTATAGAGGGAAAGAGTGACAACTCTGTGGTAAAATTTGCATGTATGGAAAGTGCTGCCACCTTGAGTTTGGTGGGTGACCTAAGGCTCTAATAAATATACACATACCTATAGTTAAGCATACTTACTATAAGTAGCGAATCTTTATTATAATATAACGTTTAGGGTCACAATCAGGGTTTAACAAATAACAGTAACAAGTAACAATTTTAACATAATTAGCTGAGATAAACTCGGGATTTCGGGAAGCGCATCAACGTCGGGAAAGCCGGAGTTGCGGAGTTGACAATGATAATGGCGGATGGCCGGCGGGGACAATGACATTTGTTTGACAATTTGACAAACAAGAAAATGGCTGCCAAGTTTTTTTAACCCACCAAACTGCAGATGTCGCTGTCGTCTATGGAAATTGATGACAGTGCTAAGTGTACCCCCCCTGGCAGGCCCGCGCCTACGGTGGCCGGGAGTCGTCACGCGGCTCCCGACGCCCGTAGCGTCTCCCGCGGCGGCTGAGGCGTGCGGCTCTCTCCCTGAGCCGTCCCGCCACCTCCTTCGCTAGCATGACTGCTTCGCAGAAGGAGGTGACCGCCTCCCAACCACATGGAGCCCTGACACAGGTAGAAGGCGTCGCGGCAGACCCCGTAGAAGATGGCGGGACGGGGCTGGACAAAACAAACGACCAGTGGTCCACTTTAGCCCTGGATCGAAAGAACTGGAAGTCATGGGGAGAGGCCTTTGCTCAACAGTGGGATGATGCAGGCTAGCAGTAACAGTAAACAAAAAAAAAATCCTTAATATAATAGGAAATCGAATTTTTCTATACAAAATTGTTTCTATGTTTCACATCTGCCTGGCGTCCACAAAGGCTCAATTTTTTTTCCAATTCACCAAAAATCATTACAAACATGCGACAACCCTGCTTCAACCGATATGCGTATCATGAAATCAATTTGCGAGCCCATCAGTACGTTAATGAGCAAATTAATAGACTACTCTGCAATGTTTTGATGTGTTCTACTTTTGTATTCTTTGTAATATCAACAAAAATGGAACAATAAGCGGCAATAGATCAAAACGATGACGTTATAGTAGATTAAAGACCTGTATCGTTCGTGATTAAAGACCTGTATCGTTCGTGATTAAAGACCTGTATCGTTCGTGATTGCCTTTGGTTAATTCTAACTTTGAATTTATAAATGCGAAAGTAAGTTTGTTTGTTTGTTAGCTTCACGCTTAAACCACTGAACCGATCTCAAATTACGATGTTTATTTTTTATTTGTACAGACGCCAGCACATCAACCTACACCTAACTGTCAAATTTTCCCAATCAACATTGAACCTTATGCTTTAGCGATAAAGTTGAAAATCTATTACAGAAATCTGACAGATTGTAGTAGGTTGATGTGCTGGCGTCTGTACATACTTCTATGACATAATCTTTTTATTATTTGACATTATATACAGACAATTTTAATTTTTCACCTCTTTCTTAGTTAAAATGGCAATCATATCTCTTGGTTTTAGTAGATTTTTATATTTTGTTTATCCTTTTGATACATCCTTATTTTGTAAATGTGAGGACTTTGTAAGCCTTGTAGACTTTAGATCTGTAGACCATTTTTTATTTTATCAAGTACCTGGTACTTGTTGACAGGCCTACGCTGTCCTCCCATACCTACTGTAACTCGAAAACATTGTAAAAGCCAATTATTTTTAAAAGAGTAACCATGGAGTTTCTTGCCGGTTCTTCTCCATAGGAAACGACCAATTGGAACCGTGCACCTAGCTTCTGACGTTTCATAAGTGCCCATGTTGGTTTATGTGAAATAAAAATATTTTGATTGATTGATTGATTGATCATCCTGAAATTTTGCATAATACGTTGTCAGGTGTACAGAAACGGACATATGGTACCTTTCGTCCCGAAAAAAAGTGCTGTTCCCGAGAAAACAAATAACGTTATTATGATAATAACGCCACGTGTGTATTGAACTTTGTCACATTATTTAATTCTGAGGTGGTACGAATATCGCCGGGTCAGCTAGTTACTCATAATTAACTACACTAGAAATTCCTTTAGGTATGGATAATTATAAAATTACTGGATTAGTTATAATAACTGTCTTGTTTATCTTTACTGCTCAACAACGTCAGATCAGTAAGGGTGCACCCAGACCGCGGTCTGGGAAATACCCAATATGTAACGCTTAGCCTGACCTGGAAATCGAACCCAGGCCCCAGACCTCACGCTCAGCAATCGCGCTTGCCACCACGAGACCAACGGGGCGTCGAAATAAAGAATACTATGAAAATGAAGACAAACTAGCAGAAATTGTTCCCGACAAGCACGAGCGCAATGTTTATCTACCTCGGAATAGCAGAGGAAATAAAATATAAACTAGTTTAAGTTTCCATCTTCTATTTCTACTGAAAATGTCGCTTCTCATCCATTTTGAAGAGCGACGTTTTTAGTTAAATTAAATATAACTAGGGCTTCGCGTTTATAACATTCCTTCAGGTTTTTACAGAGGGACGGATACGACCTGGATGTTATTTTAGTGAAACACTATTTAACTGTTATTTTAGACTGCTAGACTAGTTAGTTAGTTAGCTGTTAGAATTCACAAATATAGTGCGAATACTAAAACGAACAAAACCTCTTGAGTTAGTGTAAAAAATGTTGTTACAAGTACTAAAATTCCAAAATATTATCACTTTAAATAAACTAACTGTGTCCTGTGGCTTTGCTTTCGAGCCATAAAAACATTCTAAGAATAATAATAATAATAGCTGCGCCCCGCGGTTTCACCCCCGTAAATGTCGATCCCGTCGGAATATCGGAATAGAAAGTAGCCTATATGTAATCCAGGGTGTCAGCTACTTCCATACAAAATTTTATCAAAATTGGTCCAGTCGTTTGAGCGTGAAGAAGTAACAAACATATAAACACACACACACACAAAGTTTCGCCTTTATAATATTAGTGTGATTAGTGTGATAAGCACTTTTACAGGCAGACGAAAGTTGTGTTTTATAATATCGAACCAAGAAATATTATTCCTGTGGTTTCAGGCAAAAGTGGGTGATCCCTTTTCCAAATCTGTCTAAGAAGACAGGTAGATAAGTCAGATTTTCCTTTGGCCGTTTATTGTAGTAGTCATGGAACTTTCCGTGAAAGGAATGTTCCTAAATGCCTACAAACGTTTCAATGGAACAGCGGGTAAGCCTTCTAGGAATCGGATCTTTAGTAGCGTAGCTAGAACGAAAAAGGGCTCCCAACAGATACAGGATAGCCCTGTAACTGTTGGGAGCCCTTTTAACCCGTCAGTGGCGAAGCTCAAAAAGAGGGTATTTTTTTTTAACACAAAGTGGCTGGCAGCAGCTGGGTGAGTTGCCGAAAACTGAGTATAATGGCGTGCAATAGGAGAGGCCTATGTCCAGCAGCAGGGGACTGAGCGCCGACAGTGCGTCCGTATTTATAGGACTCGTCGCACGTGCACGTGTTCACAAGTTTTTAGGTTAAGTATGAATTACAATAAGAGAAATAATGACATGCTGCTTAACGTTAATTTCACATCATAATAAACTCAAAATAATCAATTGATTTTTGTGAACTAATTTTAGAATAATCAGATTAGGAAACTTAATTATTCTCGTTGTTATAATAGGTGAACTGTTGTATTTGCGCCGATATATAGATTAAAGACAAAAATCTTAACCATATTTTATAAAATGTTGACCTGATAAACGCTGATGCGGTACAACCAGCTACATAAACATCACTCTATGTTGGCAGTATAAAAGTATAGTCACGCTCATTAATCACGACGAACCCTTTTTTACGCCTATCGCGAAGTTCATATATCTACAAAGTGTCCGATTACGTGTTAATGGCGGCGGATTTCTATTCAAACTCTATTAAGGATAACTCAAGAAGAAATAGTAGACTGTTATACAAGGGGCTAAAATGACCCATTATACACGAGGTAGTTTTACTCCCGAGCTATGGCGAGGGAGTAAATAGAAACCGAGTTATAAAGGGTTTTTAGCGCCGTGTGTTACACTCTACTTTTCACTATGATTGCGAGAAAATAAAATAATCCTTTACAATATTAAAAATAAATTACGGTCACCAATACAATTTGCGATTAGAGAAAAATTCTAAACATTTCGCTCCAACTTTTTTTTTTTTCTTCTGTAGCCGTAACGCAATGCACGTAATAGACTTCAGTTTAAAATTACTCAAACTAGCTTCCGAAATTATTCAATCAAATTATTTAACCTATTTTGGGCAATACTGCAAATAAATTAGTTACGTAAATTGAAAATTATCGTACAAAACGGTCAGAGCTGGTTATGATATTAAATTAAATGTGAATTATGCGTCACAAATGTATTCGAGTACGCTTCAGCTGTTTTTACATAACATAATCAGCGTATAATTTTCCCACTGCTAGGACACGGGCATCCTCTCTATGAGAGGAAGTGAGCCGTAATCCACCACGAGGGCCCAATGCGGGTTGAAAGATGTCACATGTCTTCGAATTTTGCGGTTCTAGGACATGCCGGTTTTCTCACGATGTTTTCCTTCACCGATTTGAGAGCAGTGATAATAAATTTTTACACAAAGTAAAGCGCCTGTCTGGGTTCGAACCTACGACCTTCGACGCGTAAGCCGGGGCCGTTACCACTGGGCCACCACTGGTCATCCCCTTATCTTCCTTAAAAGCATAATAAACCACTCCATTACCTCCTACACAGATCTAACGAGGCAAGTAAAACTCGGAACAGAATAATGATAAAAACAAGGGGACATTTGGAAGTGCGCCAAACGATGTCGCCAGTCCCGCTAAATGTGCTGGACATTGATTGTTTTTTTAAGTTAAACGGTTTTTACTGTTGTAACTAAAGCGTTTATGTATTTTGTTTAATACATTTTTGGACGCATGAAGAAGCCTCCTCGTGTAGCGCAGTTTGTTCCGCCAGTTACTCAACAGAATCGAGCGCTCGGCGCATCCTGGACTGTCTTACCCAACACCTTATTTGACTGGCCAATTCTTCCCTTGCGGTGGTAGGGCTAACGCCCGCCTGGTTTACGAACACCCTCCTACCGGAGTCCGGCGCGCGACGTCAAGCAGCCTGCTGTGTTTCGTTGATGCGTGGAAGGTCCAGTGCCTTAGGCATCTTCTGGGCACGCTCGTTCGCGTTCGCGTGATCGAGGTCAAGAGCGGGCCCATTCAGTTTTTTTTTTTTTTTTTTTTTATTGTGGCTATTACGTAGGTTTTTTGTTTCTTTAAAGTCCGATGTTCTGGCAGCCAGTCTTATCAATGTTGGTAGAGAAGAAATAGTATGGGCATTGTAATGAATGTACTTTGTTTTGTTTAAGTAAGTAAGTTATCTGCAATAACTTACTTGTTTAAACAAAAGCTTTGTATATTGGGAGGTAAAAGTTAACAAGTGGAAATATTAGCGATTCTTTCTTTGTCAAGCGTTTAGTTACAAAGTAGTTGTCGTGCTCCATCATCATCATCATAATTTCAGACGAAAGACGTCCACTGCTGGACATAAGCCTCCCCCAAGCACCTCCACTTCGACCGGTTTTGTGGGTCTCGCATCCAACGAGTTCCTGCGGCCTTCACAAGGTCGTCGGTCCACCTTGTGGGAGGCCTCACAACGCTACGTCTTCCGGTACGCGGTCGCCACTCCAGAACCTTTCGGCCTCATCGCCCATATGTTCTGCGAGCAATATGCCCAGCCCTCTGCCACTTAAGTTTGGTAATTCATTGGGTCATGTCGGTTACCTTGGTCCTCTTGCGGATCTCCTCATTTCTGTTGTCGTGCTCGATAAGTTCTAAGTAATTATAGTAAAATATTCATACCGTACGAAATCAGTGGTGTGTATTTAATTTCATCACCACTATTCTCAAAATGGTGAAGGAAAACATCGTTAGGAAACCGGCATATCCTAGAACCATAAAAATCGAAGACTTGTGGCATCCACCAAACCGCACTGGGACCGCGTGCTGGATTACGGCGCACTCCCTCTCACAGAGAGGAGGCCTATGTCCCAGCAATGGGAACATTATAGCTGATTATGCATGACATCCATGTGGATTGCTGCTTTTGGAAAGTATATGTACGGTTTATTAGACTGTACAGAGTTCAAATAGGGAGTTGCTACATGTAATATACTGCGTAATAATTAGTTGATCAAACCGATTGCCGACCACAATTTAATAATAGTGCAGATTTGGGAAAAGGATAGGAGGACGATAAATGAAATGAAATTGTTTATTCTGTAAATAGTATATCTTTGCACCCCTTGCCTCACCGTGGCCTTGACCGCTACCGTAGCCAAGGGTAGGCGGGCCGCCGCGTACTAGGGTCCATATGTTTTTTGTGCTTGTCATTCTTGGGGGGGTGTTTGCCATAATCGCCACGTTTAGCAGGCGGGTTAGCGATTGAAATAGCATATCGGCATCACTTATTATATTAAAAAAAAGCTAGATGAGGTCGGTGTTTCCGCCATCTTTTGGATTTGATAACCCAATTCTTGAGAAAGGCTATAAGCCATTTAACATCACGCTAGAACCCTTAGGAGACGAGCAAACAGAAAATATAGAAAGATCCCCAAGCGAAAACGTAGTGATAGCGCAGGCAGGTGATGCGATGCGATGGGGTGTGTCGGGGGAACAAACAAAATAACACGCGGACGAAGTGGCGGGCAGAAGCTATTGATAATATAAAAAACCTCATACAAAACAAAAATAAATAAAATGTGCGTGTGTGCGTGTGTGTTGAGTGAATGGATTACAGAAACTTCAGGGTACTAGAACTTCATTGTATCTAACAAAATAAATAAATTGTGGTCCGTGAAACAGCTATGTTTACTTGCTAACTAATAATAAACTTGAGTGTTTATTCGTTTGTTTATCTTATCCTGCTTCCACGCCTCGTTGTGTTTTCCACACAAAAAGGGAACTAATTTAGCTAAGTTATTCGTCTAAGCCTTTCGATAAAAATATAATTCAAAAAGGTACTGCCAAAAGTTGGGTACTTAGGTACTTACCAACATACTTGATAATATAACAAGCGTCGAATTTTGAGGTATTTTTAGCCGACTTCTTAATGTTCATCGATATTTTCATCAATTATTGTGGACCGATTTTGAAAAAATATTTTTTCACTAGCTTTTGCCCGCGACTTCGTTCGCGTGGATTAGTGACTTCCGGCAGATTTTTGGTTTTAGCCACAGGTCCCGATCTCGCGGGATCTCTTCAAAAATGAAATGTGGAAGATATTCTAGGGAAGGGAACTCTTCAAAAATCAACATAATGAGCAATACAACGGAGTTGAACGGGCTCAACGGAGTCAATTTTAAATTTACGAAACGATCAATCCACATTCCACAATTCCACGACAGTACCGAAGGAAGGTCCGAAGCGCTCGGCCGATACCCAACCAAATGCGTGTAACGAAACCATAGCGCGATCTATTTCGATCCCAACGCCATCTATCGAGCATAGTGACAACTCGGATTATTTATCTATACTCCGTTCGGGCATTTTCTTTGTACTAAAAGTTTTATTATATTGATATTATTTTTTTCATACCTTTTTACTATTTATTTACTTTTTTCCGATGAATTAAAACAATAACATGAACCGAACTCGTGTAACGATCGACACCATTGCGCGATCACCAACTCGACATATAGTACTAATAGAATTATCTATACTCCGTTAGAGCATTTTCTTTGTACTAAAAGTTGTTTTTTTTTTTTTTTTTTTTTATTTAGCCTATACTGTCCCACTGCTGGGCAAAGGCCTCCCCCAAGTCCTTCCAGGAACTCCTTTCCCGCGCCACCTCAAACCAGCCCTCGCGGTACGCGTCCAGGTCATCTCGCCACCGCTTTCTGGGCCGACCTAAAAGTTGTATTATATTATATTTTCATACCTTTTTACTATTTATTTACATTTTTCCGATGAATTTTCAGTACTGAATTGATGCCGACTCTTGACCAATAGATGGCGCTGTATGTCCGGAATAAATTTTATTTTTTATTTTATTTTTTTTAATAAAAACTATCCTATGTCCTTTCTCAAGTTCCAAACTATGTCTGTACCAAATTTCACACAAATCGGTTCAGTAGTTTAGGCGTGAAGCAAAGACAGACAGACAGACAGACAGAAAGACAGACAGACAGAGTTACTTTCGCATTTATAATATTAGTTTGGATTTGGTAGAGGAACCTTGCACGATTGTCCTATATTTACCATTATTAACTTTGCTTGGGTAGTTTTTAAGTTAACTTTATGTAATAATACGTTTTTCCACTTAGTGTATGTGGTTTTTTTCACAGATTGGAAAAAAATACTACCATTGGATAAAAGAACAAAATGACAACTACAAAATGTTGGGATACGGCCTAATTTATTTACACATTTTTTTTTATTGCTGAATGGGCCCGCTCTTGACTTCGATCACGCCTGATGGAAAGCGATGGGTGAGGTCTATGATGGAACGAGCGTGTCCAGAATCTTCTGGACACGCTCGTTCCATCATAGACCTAGGCCTAAGGCCTAAGGCCTCCCACGCATCAACGAAACGTTTCTGAGAGAGGATTAAAAAATCCTTTCAGGGTGGATTTTTTACAGAATACCACGACAGGCACGCAACTTGAAAGCAATGGTGATTTAAGATAGCAATAGCAACAACAACGCTATCATCCATAATAGGAGCCCCCATTTTAAAATCGCCTATTCACTTCAAAAAATAAATAAAATCTTCCACTGATTAAGTGGATTTCGGTGAAAACATGAAAGTGAATTATTAAGTTTGATAAAAATTATTCACGAAACCCGATGTAACATTCTGGGTTGCCAATTTGCGATATCTTTTGTATATTTATGAAGGCAGTTTGTTTCTATTTTTACAATTATAGGTTGATTTATACAGGGCCAGATATGAAGGTACAGTCCGCGAGGGGTAGGAATCAGAATAGAGTGTAAATAGCTGTCAATGTGTTGTTGATCTACCTACTGCTATTCGAAATGAAAGTAAAATAATTTATTTTAATAGCTGAACAGACACATAGAAGGCATTTTTGAATGACAAGAACAAACAAAAAATCAATCTACCCCTTGTATTCATTATGGTAGTTTCGTTGAGAAGAATGGGCAAGAAACTCAATAGTTCCTCTTTTAAATCGTTTTATTTTTGTAACGTAACCGATGGTAGCAAGTGTACTTCGAGAGCACTGTCTTGACACTGTCTCGACACAGTACTACCCTCAAGAGTTAACGTGAGACTTCGCTTGGGTGACGTAAGCGCGCAGTACCGAGGCGTCGATGGCGAGAGTGGCAACAGTGCGGAGGCCGGGATGGGCCGCTCAGGTCTCAAGCAAAGGCGATTATTCACTGCGTGGGATTCCGCTCTGATATACGGTGCTGTGGTTTTTAACTTTGACTGTACAATTTGATTTGTATACAAAAACCGCATGGTATAATATACTGATACCACATCTCCGTGTGGTCTACAGTCAAAGTTAAAACCGCAGCGCCGCATACCGGAGCGGTGTCAGGTGCAGTGTGTTATTCGCCTAACTCTCCCGGGTTGTATTTAGCATGTCTAAACATGGCACGAGGGATGATAATAGTCGATACGGTATTTGATATGAAATTTAATTAAAAAGGAAATAGGTAAGTAAAAGTTTAGAGGTATCTTCATGATTTTTTTCTATCTTATCAAATTAGTTGTATTATGTTTTCAACACACTATCTAACTAGCATATATTATATCCTGAAGAATATCATATATTTTTCTGATTTTGTTTACTGTAAGTCGATCATATACTTTTAGGCATTATAAAAATTGCGTTTTTTTGCGGTTAGGTCCTGTAGTCCCCTTAACCTAGTGATGGACACTGAACCAGACACAATAGAACTTTTTATTGTTATTACGTCGAGGGGAGTTTCATCATCATCATCCGCAGCCCGACTTCACCAACAGCTGACCTCTCTTTTCATATATCAATCCCCACGTTCCCGTGCCAGCCTCATTCAGCTTTTGCCCACGATGGAAACAAAGTCGCCAGTCCATCTCGTTTACTGTCCTGCAAAGTAATCATCTGCCTAGCCTTTTCCCAACTATGTTGGGATCGGCTTCCAGTCCAACCGGATGCAGCTGAATACCAGTATTTTACATGGAGCGACAGCCTATCTGAACTCCACAACACAGTTACTGGGTAATACTATACCCCTTGGTAAGACTGCTTGTCAGACTTTCGGGCTTCTGACTACCCGTAACGACTGTCAAAGATCCACGAATGACAGCCGGGACCAACGGTTTAACGTGGTTTCCGAGGCACGAAAGGATCTCGGTATAAAAAGATGGTCACCCATCCACAGACCAACCGCGGCAAGCGTAGCTTAACCTGATCGATCGACCTGTGCGGCTGTTATTGTTTAGCTACGGACCCCTTCTCTCCTGTAAAGTGTTAAACTAAAATAACGGAATTGAACGCAAAAGGACCACCTTTTAATCATTTTCCCAAAACCTCTGTATAACGATCCTCCTTGAATTCCGTGACCCCTATCATGTAATAGCTATATAACAAGACATTACGTTGACAAATGATGTGGACAGAAGGGTCGGGCGCAAATAAAATTGGTCTATTAGCACAAGGCGGCATGCAGCAGCGGTCGGTCGAGGCCCCTGTATTAAATGGCAGGATAACTAATGCCCGTTTCCCGACACTTAAATGAAATGAAAAGAGTGTCCGTGGAGTTTCTTGCCCGTTCTTCATCATAGAAACCTACTACGCTTTGGAATGGGCAACTAGCTTTCAGTGGCGAAGGCACCATACAACTCGATTCCCACCGGCTTCCCTTCGAAAATTCAGAACATAACCACTCTATAGTCAATTCATCATTGAAATTTTCTTTTGGCATTTTTTTTGCTCCGGCCTACCTCTGTCATAAATTCGCCCTTCGCCACTGCTAGCTTTATTAACATATTTATTTTAAAAAAGTTCAGCCACATTTCGTACATTAAACTTATGCTAAAAATAATCTTAATAACTAAAAGGCTCATGTACAGACGCCAGCACATCAAGCTATCCGAAACTGTCAAATTTCCCCAATCAACTTTGAACCTTATGCTTTAGCAATAAAGTTAAAAATCTACTAAATAAATTTGACAGGTTGTAATAGCTTGACGTGCTGGCGTCTGTACACACGGCTACACATCAAGCTATACATTTCCAATTTTAGCTGACCTCGCCTTGTATAGGTTTTTCATACAATTAGTACTGCTTATACTGGTTATGTATAGCTTGATGTGTAGCCGTCTGTACATGACATTTACTGCGTACATAGCATTAATTACAATATATTGTAATTAATGCTATGTACGCAGTAAATGTCATGTAATATATATATTATGTTGATGCCTTGTATACTAAACCAAACTGAAACGAAAACAGACTAACGTTAATGAGACGGGTAACAAACAGAAACAAAAAGTTAAGAAATAAAATTATAAAAACCGGTCAAGTGCGAGTCGGACTCGCGCACCGAGGGTTTCGTACAAATTTGTAGGTATTTACGTTATTTGCGGTTTTCGGATTGTTCCCTTTACTTTTGCTACATGACCTTGCTTCTTGCTGAATTTCATGATTCTAGGTCAACGGGAAATTGTGAATCCCTTGAGTGTGTCGAAATATACGTTTTTTTGCGGCATAAACGGCCGTATCTTTTTTTCACGTTAGATTAGAAGTTTGATTTTTTCACAGCTTCAAGGGACTGTAGACCTGAGTATATGCTTTTAATTTGAACTCGATACCTCCACGTGTTGCCGAGATAAAGGGTCTTGACAGACAGACAGACAACAAAGTGATCCTATAAGGGTTCCATTTTTTCCTTTTGTAGTACGGACCCTAAAAATTTAAATTCTGATTTGAAAATTAAATTAAAAACAACTTGGCAAGGATAGCTATTTTATATATCTAAGTCAGGACGACAGTCAAGTACGATACAGTTTTAACGTATTCGTAATAAATATCTTTCTGACTGAACAACGCCTTGACAGTTAAAAAGTGCCTGTAAATGGCTTAATTGATAGAAACAAATGCTTTGAGTTTGAGTGCCTAAAAAGGTGCCCTATTGGATTTTTAACTTTCAGCGCTGAACCGAGCGTTGAAAATCCAACATCGTCGTCCTTAAGTTTTGGGTTGAGCTGCAAGATTTCTGACAAATGCGTGCACTGACTGGACAGGTCCACTCAATCTGTGTAGTTCTTTCCTCAAAAGACCATCTCAGACATCGATCTACATGGTCTTCATATAACCTGACCAAGATTATGTCTGGACTTTAAAACAGACTGTGACCTCTGAGTTTGTTTCGGCCTTTCTTCTCAGAGTAGTCAGATAGGAAACGCCGACCTCATCTAGTTTTTATTAAAAATATGATTGACGTGTAAAAGTGTTTGTGCAAACCTACTTACAAAAACAACAACCTAGGTACTTGTTATTTTTAGTATTAGATATACATAGATATTATATTTGTATAGCTTATATTATGTAAATACTTAATTAAATATTACTGTAGCCAAAACTTACAAAAATAAAATAATTTATCATTTACCGCGCTTTTGTTAAGGTATTTTCTTTTGTTTTTATATCGGCACCTTCTTTTATATTAGGTTCATGTGGGTAATTGGATATCATCTAATATTGTACTTTTGTGTGTTGTGCTGTCTTTTGTATGCGCCAAATAAATGGTTTATCTATCTATCTATCTAAACGCGGAAAGAATGATAATTCCAGATCTCTTTGTATTATACTAAGTCCAGTTTTTCTGGCTATATTTATTTCACAACGAGTCAATGGTGTCCAAAATGAATGTACAAGTTAGCCTTGTTCACTTGAAATTCCAAAAGCTAAAGCTACGAAAGTACCTACTTACCAAATATTGAAACTATAAGTTTGCGCTTAAAACTTTTGACCACCAAGAGTTCAGAGTTGAATTAGGAAGTATAATCCTCAAACACGACTACAGTTCTAAACCACATTATAAATTTTACAACAGGACCTGCGAGATTGAATAATTGCCAAAAGCTTTTCACGAAGCCTCATAAAGTTAGGAGACATATTACTGATGCTGACGACGTAATACATAGTCTCGTCATTATTTTGTGTAGTCGGGCGACGATCTTTAGGGTATGTCGAATTCAGTGGAGAACGGTAGGGGGCGGTGATCAGAAAATGAAAAGTCAAAGTTTTTTTTTTTTTGGTAAAAATAGGTGTACTTAAAGAAAGAAAAGAAAGAAAGAAAAAAAGTTTATTTGGTCACAGTTCGTGAAACACAAAATACAAAATAAAAAAAGAGTAAAAATAGGTGTTTAAAATAAAATAGGTACAGAGAGCTCTGTTTTGCCGTTAACGGCTTACAAATAGCATGTATTGTAAGCATACGAAATTACAATTTAGTATTGAAACTTTTGTTAAAATTAAATGACAAGCTAACAGAGACATTTAAAATGTTAGAAACATAACAATATTGAACATTAATTATAACATTTCTTATGTATTAGTAGTATTAAATTTAATAGGTAAGTAAAAAATCTTGGAGGTCGAACGAATCAGCCAATTTGAATGGTAGATGAGCGGCACGCAACTAGGTTCCACTTGTAGGACGGAAGTGCGGAAAACAAACCCATAACATAGAACATGATAGGTAACATATAATTCTAAGTCTGGCTGCCTTCTTTTCTTAAATGCCAACGGTCGGTAAAAGGTATAAATTCAAGGACCATACGGTCCTCGGTCGGTCCAACCGTTAATCTTTCCGTATGTTATACAACATGCGAAAAGATTAACGTTTGGCAAAAGGGCTCAAGATAAAAGCACTTGTCTTAGGGTGCTTACATAAAGCAGCGGGTTTTACAGTACAGATCGCTGCAGGTTGATCTACAGAAAGTAACAGTCACAATGTTTTACCTGCAGATATAGATACACCTAGATAACGCAAGAGTAACTTTACTACTTCGCGTGCCCAGCTTACGTACAAAAATCGTAAGCCGCCACTTTCGCGCTCAGTCCTGTGTACTGCTGTGTACTGCTCGCTGGGTGAGCGTGCGTTATGTGCGCACAAAATTCACGCTGCGTTAAAACAACAGATTTAAAATAATAATTCCACGTTCTTGAGGTGTGTATCGCTCCTTAGCTTGAAGTACTCTG
This sequence comes from Hydraecia micacea, assembly GCA_914767645.1. Taxonomy (NCBI): domain Eukaryota; kingdom Metazoa; phylum Arthropoda; class Insecta; order Lepidoptera; family Noctuidae; genus Hydraecia; species Hydraecia micacea. Next base: position 13,450,364 of record OU611796.1, read on the forward strand.
TGATGGCTTGTTGACAACTCTATATATGTCTACAACATAAATGTCAAAGCACAGTGATATATGGCGCCATCTGCAAAAATTAAGGCACATTCACATTATGACATTACTTTTGCGCCACTCGTTATTTTGGACAGCTCTCTCGACCTATCACGTAACAGCTATAAAACAAAGCTAACTGCCAGCACAGAGTGAATATAAACGCGAAAAAATCTGATCGTCATTAATTTTTTTTTACTCTTTTTTACGTCGCTTTGTTGTTTCGCGAGCTATCTATTGCTCACCCACTCACACAGTAATTATCTTTAATTATAATTTGCTAATTTATACAAATCTGCAAAATATCAAAATAATAAGTTTTTCGCGCTCCATAGTAAAAGTTTATCATAATTCATAACTTAAACATAACCTTCAGCCTCTAAATATTGCCAAGGCATTCAATGTTTACAAAAACAAACTATTGAGAAAATTAAATTTTATTGTATTGTAACACAGGCTTATTTTGTTTAGTGGCTCTTGGCTAAGCAATTATCTATTTACAAAAAATCTATTGTTAGGACTAAAAAGTTAAAACAGTATATTGCTTGTAGAATAATCTGACAAAAAAACATAATGATTGTATGTATATATTAGTATGATTTTTATTGTAAAACTAGCTGTGCCCGCGTGGACTTTTCGGGCAGCATATTTTGAATTACACATACCGTCGTTTGGGTAGCTAAAAATTTACTTTACAGTAATGTTTCTCTGTATTACCTTAACAAATGTTCGCCGTGATTCTTTAAATTGACATAACTTTTTTATTTATGAACTGATTGACATGAAATAAACACTAAATGTTAAGTGAAGCTTACTACAGTATATTAGTGAAAACCGCATCTAAATCGAATAAGCCGTTTCTGATATTAGCGTGCACAAACACACAGACAAACAGAAAAAAAAAATGAATTACACTTTCGGGTTCGGCATCGATATAATAACAACCCCTGCTACTTTTTTTTTATATATTTCCATTGTACAGACACCACTTTTCTACAATTTTATTATATGTATATAGATATAGATATAGAAGAAAGTTATTAGAAGTATCTTCATGATTTTTTTTCTATCGCATCAAATTAGTTGTATTATGTTTTCAACACACTATCTACCTACCATATATCCTGCAGAATAACATATATTTTTCTGATTTTGTTTACTGTAGTCAATCATATACTTTTATTGTTTCTAAAACTTGCGTTTTGGTCCTGTAAGTAACACAATACCAAGGGTATTGTCTTACCTATTAACTGGGTTTTATGTGGTTGTATGTAAGCCAAAACATAAATATTCCTTTACCCAAAAACGTATACAGCGCAAACTTGTCACATTTTCTTCATTGGAAAGAATGATTGCAAAAGTTGTAAACTCGCGCGTTTTTCACAATATCATATTATTTTCCTTGTATTGTATTTTTTGTAAAAATGTCGAGTACGGGACTTTCTTAAAGTGGGTTGACATGTACAATGAGTAAGTATTGCAGATGGGAGGCTAGGTAAGAAAAAAATTGTTCAAAATATTGAAAAAAGAAAAAAAAAAACTGATATAAATTTTGCTGAGAAAATAATGTAGGCAAAATTCTGTGGATGGTACGGTTTTATTAGGTTTCGAATAACTGGAAGTTTTTCGTCACATATTAAAATTATTGCAGTTGGGGGAGGCCTATATCCACCAGGCAGTCTTTCGTCTGAAATGATGCATACCTAATCATAAATGATCTATGTTCCCACTGCTTGGACACAGGCCTCCTCTCGGTGAGAGGGAACGCGAGCCCAGTGCGGGTTGGTAGATATCACATGTCTTCGAATTGTTGGTTCTAGGACATGCCGGTTTCCTCACGATGTTTTCCTTCACCGTTTTGCGAGCAGTGGTGATGAAATAATTTATACAAAGTAAAGCGCCTGTCTGGGTTCGAACCTACGACCTACAACTCGTAAGTCGCAGCTGTCACCATTTTTTGGCCCCACTGCTCTTCTGAAAATGATGATAGTGATGTTTTTGTTTACCGTCATTTTTCGCATGTCAAAACAACCAGCCCATCTCAATGCGTATATTATGTCACAGGTCAAAATACTGCCCATTCTTTTTCTAAATCTTACCTACTCTATAGCCGCCTGTATGACAATCTCATTCCTTAGCGCCCCTCGCTACGAAAACTGAATGTTTTTGCTGAATGTTGACAACATATTGCTGTATAATAGGTACTTTACATTATACTAAGTAATATGTATAATCGATTCTATACAAGACTTTTTTGAAAACAAGAAGCTTGACAAATTCCAACCCTTTCTCTTCTTTTTTTGCCTCTGAGGCCACTGTTTAGGTCGTTTACACTATGCCGTAGCAGCAGCGGCACCGCCACCGCTGCGGTGCCGCTGTATTAGTTGCCCTTGGATTTGTATCAATCCTTAGAGCCATTCCTCACTTAATTTTGTACAGACTGTCGTAGAGATGGGCAAGCCAACACTCTTTTGGTCGCCGCTGCGGAGCCGCGACGCCGCCGTAAGAACGTTGGGACGCCACACTGCCCGTGTGATTGCCAGTGCGGCGAGATGTTTTGCGGTGCGGCGTCGCACCGCACGGTGTGCAACGGCTCTCACACATGGCGCCGCCGAGTTTTGATAGGTCTTATCAAAACTCGCCATGTGTAAGGGTTCAATACAAATCCAAGGGTAAATAATACAGCGGCACCGCGGCGGTGACGGTGCCGCTGCAGCTACGGCATAATGTGTAAACGGCCAGAGGTCGCATTGTCAACACTCCCCATATAAAACATACGTGTCACCGTTTACTCGCACTACTTTACTAAAGACGAATAGAAAACTTTAATGGCGGTCCGTGACAGAAGTTGTACACTCGACGAACTTATTAGTACTGGGGCCCTACCACCACCTGCCACCACTGCTGTCTAGACGCAGCGATTCCGTGGCCTGCGGCAACTTTGCTTGTAGCTACGTCCAAAGCATACACGTAGCTTGCATAATCATTATCATAATCATGATCATTATCATTTGTGAGACTCGGAATATGGTACAGACGCCAGCACATCAAGCTGCTACAATCTGTCAAATTTCTTTAATAGATTTTCAACTTTATCGCTAAAGCATAAGGTTCGAGGTTGATTGGGAAAATTTGAAAGTTTCGGGTAGCTTGATGTGCTGGCGTCTGTACATTTATGCATGTGATTGTGACATTCATCAATCAGAAGTTGTTTTGGTACAATGGCATGTAAGCTACTTACTGTGGTATACACACGAGCGACATGCGTCGACTACAAAGGCAACTGCAGTCGTAGACGCGTGTCGCCGGGAGCCGTCAACGCGTGTCGGCAGCAGCCGTCGACAACATGGCACTCGTGTATTTGAGCACCGTACTCAAATACACGAGCGACATGTTGTCGAGGGATGACAGGCATGTATCATTGCGGCTTTAGTGATAAATAATTATCTACCTGAATAAAACTGTAAGCGTCGTAACAATTCTGGAGCCTATAATAATATTATAGTTTCATTATCCGCTTGGTATACCTCTTAATCACTTATAACGACGTCTACAGGGAAGAGGCGGTCCTCAGTTTAATTTATATCAGTAATTAAAACACCTATTAGCTTTCCTAAATGAAAATTAATTTACCAAAATATAATAGGATTTTAAAAACATTGTGGCAGTAAACAAAGGAAGTACCTATTACTGAATGATTTATTTGTTTTGTGACAATGGGCTCATACCTTCACATGGGAACGCGACAGCTCGACGACAAAACGCTGACCTCTCGCATGCGACTGTTATGGAGTGTGACTGTGTGAGCATGCACCGTCCGTGTAGACGCTGCGAAAAGTAGCGAGAGCGTGCGACTATTACGCCCATAGAAATGTAAAAATTTCATATATCTATGACTACGCCTGTCGTTGCGACTCTGCAACTCGAAACGCGAAACTTTGAACATAATACATATACGAAAATTATCGGCCACAACCTATCGTTGCGTCTAGTCGCCGAGCTGTAGCAGTGTTGCGTGTCGCATAGTGTGCGCCAGTAGCTGTTTATTGGGGGTTCTGGATCACAGGAAGTCCAGCCTAAGTAGACCCGTGAGGGTATGTAGTTAGTGTGGGGCGAGCGTTCAGGTTATAGTGGTTAGTGGTGAAAAATGGTGTGTCGAGCGGAAACAGTATGTTGATAAGAAGGTGTTGCGGGGGCGCTGCGGGGTGGGTGCGGGGCGGGGAAGTAAATGTCATGAAACTTTGTTGTTGCGGTTAACTGTATGTTGATAAGAAGGTGTTGCGGGGGCGCTGCGGGGTGGGTGCGGGGCTTGGAAGTGTATGAAATGTCATGAAACTTTGTTGTTGCGGTTAGTGTTCTTTTGTTAAGTACGTCTGATGGTGATGTGTTTACATTATAGTACGTTTGTATTTATTTACATTCGGATGGTAGCATTGGTGGAGGAAGGTTCGTGATATTAATTATTATTTGCAATGTCTGATTCAGTGAAATCTAATGTGGAAGACATTTCTGAAATGATTTTCAAGAATGTTCATGGTGAGATAATATTGACTAAAAGTATGCGGACTGCTCAGAAGATATCTAACTCAGATTCATTAAAACATCAGGACAATGATGTTGATGATGATGATGATGACGATGATGGAAGTCGTATGGAAGATTCGAAGACATCTAATGTTGAAAACATACATTACGTTGTATTCAAGAGTGATGATGAGGTTACACATACATTTGTTCGAGTTAGCGATGATGATGATGATGATGATGATGATGATCCTGACGGAATGGATGAGTGTGGTACTGGTTCAGCATCATCACAAGTGAGTAGAACAATAGCCTCATTGATGAATGAATATAATAGAGATCACAAGCCACAGCATCCGCAATTCAGTTCAAAAACAAAACGTTTGCACACTTTCATAGACTGGCCTCGAGGTATGCGTCAGAAGCCTGAAGATCTTGCAGAAGCTGGTTTCTTTTATACTGGTAGCGGAGATAGAACCATGTGTTTTCATTGTGGTGGAGGCTTAAAAGATTGGGAAGATGATGATGATCCTTGGCAGCAACATGTTCAGTGGTTTAGTGGTTGTGCTTATGTAAAGAAACTTACCCCGTGTTTTATGTGAGAATAAGTGGGAAGGTAAAAAAAAAGGAAACAAAAAAAAAAAATGTATACAACAAACAATGTATTTTATTTGATTAAATAATGTCCCCAAGCCAAAGTGTTTATTCCATCCTCAGTAATAAATCTTTTATCATCATTACCACAAAGAATTTTTTTTCTCTTAATTTGTGTATAAACGTGGTGCTTATCGCTAGTAAACGTATACATGTTATCATATTTTACATAGTCACGATCAAGTGCTTTTTTATAATTTTCAAAATTTAATTTTCTTACAATAGCGGTGGAGGTGCCTTTGTTTTTCTTTACAGTCAAATCATTTTGTAAAACATAACTATACATTTTAGAACGTAAACCAATAAATTCTTTGATGATACAACCATTGGTTTCATCTTTCATAAGACCAATCACTTTTTTGTTGACTAATGGTAGATTATAAACATTGTCCATGGGAAAATCAGAGGTGTCAAATTTAGCCTCTAAGTCACATCTAATATCTTCATAAAAATTTTCAGTTGTGATTTGATAGATGAAAGAATCGGTATCTGTGTAGAGTAATTGTACGTTATGTTTGTATTTAGATAGCATATATGAGTAGTGAAAATTGTACATAACATATTTGGAAAGTTCTAGTACAGTGAAACCAGCATAAATAGGTTTATTATACAATATGTTTGTTTTATTCATTTGCACCGCTATAAAATCTTCGGAGAAAATCTTACAACTATGAAAATTAGGATGAGCTATGTATCTTTCAGCACCGTATTTACATTTAGTATTGCCTTTCTCATCACCCCACATGTTACAAAGTTTCACATCAACTCGTTTCCTTACATTCTCTATGGTTTTACCGAAAATCGAGTTGTTCATGAGCTTGTAGAAGTCTTTTTCAAAAGAGTTTTTTGCAAATGTTCTTTTTTGTGTGTTTAAATCTATGTAAGGTTTAAGCCATGGGGATTGCTGAAACGATAAGATCCTATGGATTTTTTTACAAACTAACCCATGTTCTATGCATTGCTTCAAGTTAACATAGTGAATTACATAATTGTGTTTGTTGTTCAGAGTAAGTAAAAGCTTTTTAGTTTTACCGTTTGGTGGTGTTTTTGTTTCAGCACAAAATGGATAGTCATTGTGTAAATCATGTAGACACTGTGGATACTCCAGGTCCACTTCCAAAATGTAACCGATATCTGAATCAGGACGCTGTGCTAATATATCGAATGAGTTGATTTCATCACTCGTTAACCAAACAAAGTTTCCATAAGGCAGATATTGACTCATAGCATAACCATACAAATTATTAACATCCAAATACACAATGAAACTGTTATCCTTTGTAGAATTGTATGTGGTTGGATCTAGAAAGTTATTATTAGCCTGAGCATGTCTTTTGGAAACTTGACTAATACCACCTCGAATACCAGACTGTAAGAACTGAATCATTTCATAATCGGTGAGAAGTTCGAGATTTATTCCTGTCTGTCTCAACATAGCATCCCATGAAAGACTGGGTGCTGTAAGATATCTACAAGGATCTAGTTTATATGCACTCAAACAGATACTACGGAAATTTTCAAACACTTCAGCAAGCAATAGGACATCTGTTTTGAGATATAAATCACAGTATTCACCCAACGTTTCTAATTTAAATTTTTTCCATACAGTTTGCGCGTGCATGTAATCGCTATCGGAAATATGTGTTTGTGTTAGTTCACTGTAAAATGATTGTTTATCGGGTAATGATGTATCTTTGAGTTTGGTCCAAGAGTCAAGGTATTCATATGGAAACACACCCTTTCGTGTTAAAAGACTTATTTGATCAGGATCTAAAAAGTGTTCAGATAATATATGAAATTGATCTCGTGAGAGATTTTTCACCAGTTTATCTAAACTGGTGGACATAAATTTAAACGAATCAACAAAACGTATTGTTATTCCTTTTTGAGTGTTATCATCATCGCTATCTTTAAAATATAACTTTTGACTAAATGAAATGTACTTTTCCTTATTCTGTGGTATACACTCAATGTGGACACCATCTCTTGCAGCAAGCTCCTTAATGAATAAGTGACTATCGTATCCGCTTAAATTATGAAAAAATATTGGAATATAGTTGGGTAGAGAATATTTTAAATTACATAGCTGATGAGCTACACCTCTAGTTTTCCCTGTGAGATGACAATGATCGATAACTTTTTGATCGGATGATAACAATGGTTGCTCACAAATATGGCAATGAGTGAATGTGTTATCCATTATCAAGCTTTCATTTTTATCATAATATAGTATTTTATTTGAGTAATTATCAGCAATATAACGAGTATCCAAATAGATATTATCTACAAACTTTTTAACACAGTCTTCACCACGATATGTAACAAATCTACTTAATGAACTATCATAGTTACAATGTATGTAATACGCAAAAGCGCATGGAATGTGCTCATGAGTGTAATAAGTGGTTTTCATTTCCTCCATTTTGAGGGGGTTTAAAATTGATTCAAAATCTGCATATATAACAAATGGTACAGAAAGTTGATGACTAATATTTTTGAAACTCAAGTACTTATCGTCGGGAGTAGGTAGTTCTATTAAAGCTTTTTCACATCCTAACATCTTATGACGTTCAATTTTAGACTCACTAATGAAATATTGCAAGCATCCATCACAGAAAAATATTTTATTTTTATGACCGGTAATTTGAGAGCGTATCAGACGAGACATTTGTTTTATCCAACAATAATGAGATTTACCATTATGTTTAGTATCTTCATAAAATAAGAGATTGACATGACGATTGTTGGGGTTACCCTTAGATATATACATGGGTACGATCTTTTTAGTTTTTTTAATACCATACACATTAATATTGATCTGGTTCAACTCTTCGAAACGTTTGATTCCTTGAATCGATACTGGTAAATTAATTCCTGCTGTTTTGAAGACTGTCTCATAGTGCGGGTATGATATTAGACGATTCGAGTTGGAATCAGCTGGATAGAGGGCGCTTGCTACTGCCCAGAAAAAGCAGGCATTGTCGGTGTTCTGTACATTCACACATGCATGTTTACGTTGTATCCAATCCGGAAGTGGTATGTAAGAGCCGGCCTTTAACGGTACGTATTTGTTGATGTTAATCTCTAAAAATTCAATCTTCTCCAATGTCCATCCGCTATCTCTTTCTTGAAACTCTTCACATTTCTTCAGAATTTTAGCGCAGGTCTCGTTATAGTAATGAGATAAGTCCGATGATTGTTGTAAATGTATGTTTTTAGTGTTGAATGATTTCAGGTCTCTAATCACTTCATTCTCTCTTACTATAATATACGTGCAGAAAAGTTCAATGTTTACCTTAATATGTTTGTTTGATGCTATTTCCATTTCAAGCAATTCTTGAATTTTAGATGCAGCTCCTGCTAAGTAAACTTCTGGGTTTAATGCAGTTGATGATGATTCATTAATACGATATGTCACGATTCTACACTTAAACGCTGTATTCACAACATACATGAAATAATCTCCTGCATCTTGTTTACATAGTAACTTATGACGTTTCGTTCTCGAATGAGTAATTAATTGATTACTCTCCACTTTTGTATTACAAAAAGGACACTCGTACATTGTTATGCTACACTATGATTATAAAAAAAAAACAAGTAGTGATAGCGTATGTTATCCGCAAACGACTAGGAACTGAATGATTTAAATACTTAATTTATATCTACTTTTTTTTTTACTTTTTGCGGTTGGGTTGCGGTTGGTATATCGAGATAAAAGAAACAAAGTATGCTGTCAACTAAATAACACATTTTATTATTTTATAGAAAGCATGAGAAGAATAAATAATCGATTACAAAACATTTGATTTCTTGATCCACAATTGACATTTCATCATAGACATTTTCCACAATTGCATAGGCTTCAGACATTGTTTTCGGTCGGACGAGCTTGAATCGCTTTCTAAAGAAATTAATACGGTTCTCATAGTAATTCTTTACCCTTGTTAAGTGACGTAAACGTGAATCAATACAATTCAATAAATGATTCAGACACCACCACTCTTCACAGCAGATGACAATCGATTTCGTCCCAATGTCAATTATGATGAATTTTTTGCTTCCTTCTTCATGTTCAGGTAGGTTTATATAATTGATCACTTGACGCTGCTGCTGCTGCTGCTGCTGATTTGGTACAGGAATTGAGCCAGATGTGAAGAATTCCGATATTTCAGAGACGTTTTTCATAAATATCAGGTCCCACTCGTCTTTAGTTAATGTTATCCGATTAGCAATATCAATACACTCTTCCAGTAATCCATCGATTTGATCTGATGGCTTCAAATATGTTTTAATATATGGAATCGTGGAGCTGGAAACTTGATACATATACTTGCAAAGTTCAAAGTGCAAGGGTGGAATCGATGGAGTATAATATGAGGGTTGTATAAACTGATACATGTTGTCGCTATAAGTGTTGATGAATAACTGCTCTCTTTCTCTCAACTACTCTGACAGAGTTTATGAAGTTATTTTTCGAACAGCTTTTGTAAGAATACTGTATTCGAAGAGAGAGTCATTTATAATTAAACAATAAGCAGTGGTATCACTCGATACAGGTTTTTTAAACTCTAGCTCCAGTTTGATGTCTATGGTGCCACCGGTGCCGGAACGAAGTGTATCAGTTTGTCTGGAACAATCGATGACAGCTAGAGGGGTTTTCGTTTTGAAATGAGGTGGGCTTATTTGTACGCTGGAGCTCTTCAATCCATAATAGGATCTTTTAAAGTTTATGAATGCGTCATACAAAAGTGAAAACACACCCTTATCAAAGTCATTAGAGAATGAGTCATATGGATAGTATTGAGAATTGAGATATAAACGTGCATTATAAAAGTGGATGTGATCAAAGATGCTCTTATCTTTGACTGCGTCGTTATTACGTGAATGTTGGAATCCGACTATGATGTAGCGAGGTTTCTCCAACTGTGTACTTGTTTTCACAGTCCAAATATGTTTTTGGGATGTTGGTAACACAGGGTACTCATAAAGATCCCACGAGCGGAATGCAATCGGAATGGGGATGTTGTTCTCCACATACTTCAATAAACGTAGCTTTTCTTTATCAGATACCTTGACAATGGGCATACGCCATGCTATACGGGTTATTTCAAGTTCAATCTTTTTTGTTGAGTCTTTGAGAACTACACAGTTGAGATCAGAAGAGCTTCGGTTCAATATCAGTTCATGTTTCGCATTAACTATGACTTTATTGTAATCTTCAGCGAACCCCAACAAATGTCGAAGTGGAATAGTGAAACAGAAGTCACCATCAAACTCTTTATAACCATTCATATTCCAACCGCTATTTTCCAAACTTTTACACTCTTCTTCTCCATAGGATACTGCTCCCTTAATTGTGGTAGTAATACCACAGTTTTTTGTTCTATCAATCTCTACACCATTCAATTCATAGCGGATGTCTTGAAAGAGGTGAGCAGGAGCATTGTTGACGAAAGCAGAAGATTTTGTAGTAGTACCCTCAATTACCAACTGACTCTCACAAGGTAGTACTATTGCATCTTGATCGTTGATACGGATTCGGATCTCATCATTGTTTTTATACGATTCACTATAGGGTAAATATGAGTGATATTCAATTCCCTCTATACTATCATCAAATAAAACACTATCTCCTATATTTAGAATCGATGATGATGACGTCATTATAACTAGGAATTTACTTGTAATCCGAGTGATTGAAGAAACAATGCGTTATCTTTCGTAATCTTCGTTCTTGCTTCTACTTTTGGCTGCTTTTGGTGAGATGTTCTCTCCAGTTGAGAGGTGGAAAGACTATGGCATTGTATTGCCTCACCATTTGTTTTATAGATAATCATGAGGCTATTTTCCTCCTTATATGCAGGCGAAGTGAAATGTTCTCGTTTCTAAAGTTCACAAGATTCCCTTGTTCGTTGGTAATACGCACTTGTAGATTTTGAATTGTATTCGTCTTTATCGGTAAATAGATGAGATTTGGAGGACACTCTATTATTTGGTATCCAGGAGGTACAGACGGTGAAAACTCATGTAGCACATGGGTTGGTTTATTATTTATGAATGAGCCTCGAACGATATTGCATTCTACTCTTATAGTGTTTGTGATTAGAATGTTTATCGATTGATCGGAGTGATGCGCTTGGTTTTTGAGGAGAATTTTCCGAGAAAAACCAAAAATGTTTCCGATGCTGTTCTCTTTCTCAAAGTGTATATCATAATATGGAGAATAAAGTGTACACTTCATAGTATTCGTATTAGCTAGTATATCAATCGTTTTATAAGGGTCGTCACCTGCTTTACTATCGATCTCTTGTTCCAGGTAGTGAATAATGTTATCCAGCTCATAAGAGCCTTCAGGAACCGTAATAACAGTATCTCCATAATGAAATAGGTTGTTGCTCCTATCCACATTAGGAATAGAATTGAATGATTTAAAATAAATCAAAGCACACTCATATTCACCTTCACCCAGTTCTATAGGTGGTAAAAAATCCACGTTCAATAAGGGATCCGTACCATTGAGCGATAAAGAAAAAGACATTATCACAATCTAACAGAAGGATGTGAAATGAATGAATGTGTTTTCTTGGAATAGCATTTATATATTTTATTTTATTCTAAACATATCATTACAAACATTTAACAGAAAACGTAAACATAAGTGACCACAGTTATATGTCATGTCTTTCTGTATATTGTTATAGTTATAACTGATATTGATGACATCATCACCATTTAACATGTATTTGAGAAACTCCTGTGGTGGTCTCAAATTTCCATAACTGTCAAAGTACTCGCAATTTTGATCTTTCTTCGCATATGCTACCCAGTGTGTTCCTGGCCCATGTGAATCGTCTAAATTTACGATCCCCGTTTCATACCTCCACGGTCGTGATTTTCGCTTCTGTAGAGCATCTCGCATGACTACACCCCGGAAATGAGGAATTTTTAGCTGCTTAACATATTTTACAAGCTCATAGTTGAGGAGGGCACGATTCGGTAGGGCGATGTCTAGTTTTTTTGATACGGTGTCAGATAGAGGCCCATACCTTTTTTGTAAGGTGCCATATACATGCCCCTCCCTACAGCTACTGGTGCTCTATCACTCGATTGATCTGTCTTTTTAACCATTTCATAAATATTTTTAGCCGCGGTTGTGACTCCACCAGCAAGAGATCCAGCAGCCGCCAACGCCCCCAGTATCGGTATCAACGGAAGGAAGCCACCACTTTTCGGTAGAGGAATAACCCTTGGATTTTTCACATTCCTCTTATTGTCCTTGATGCTTCTTTTAGCAGCTTTAATAGCGGCGCTTATCAATTTACAGGTAGATATTTTTTTAACCTTTCCACGTTTACCGCTCTCATTGATCTCACCATGATGTCGTTGGTGGTTTTTCATAGCTTTACGTGCGGCTGTTATAACCTTTTTGAGGGGCATCATTCCTAAACCTCTTTTCACTTTCTGTTTCATTATTTTATTCACACCTAGCGCCACCAATCGTTCAGTTAAACTATTTGACTCAAGTTGACGTTTCTTCGCTGCTAATGCCAATTTCAAATCAGCTTTATGTCGATAGTCTAAGGATGAGTTTTGAGCGTATGCAATGTCGTGTAATTTACAGGCCTCATCCAAAGGATTAATACCTACATCACCTCTCTTCAAACGTTTTTCAAATTTTGTTCCAGGTCCGCAATAATTGTAGCCGGGTACGTGTAACTCGAAAGGTAGGTTATTGATAAGTGTATTGACTAAACCACTTCCACCTTTCATAGAAGTTTCGTGAAGACTGACCTTATTTCTCTGTTGCACAATCATTTTAAACTACCTACTACTCTTACCGCTGTCGTTATTGAATTAAGATATATAAGACACGAGCAAGCGATTAAATTGCTTATCAAAATGAAGTTTCAGAAGCAACCCACGTGTTTATCAGTTAAAAGATGGGATATAAATTCGAAATACGATAGTGATAATATACGTTACAGACATAGTGTACTCCTACCTAACAGTATCAGATGTCTAATATGCGGTCCATCTGGTTGTGGTAAAACTAATCTATTACTCACCTTACTGCTGGAGCTAAAAGGTCTGATATTTGAAAATGTCTACTTATACTCCAAATCGTTAAATCAACCAAAATACATGTTTTTAAGCAAAGTGTTTAGTCAGGTGCCTGAAGTGAATTTCTACACTTTCTCAGATAAAAGTGAGGTAGCCTCACCGGAAGAGACTCAAAGCAACAGTATCATAATTTTTGATGATGTGTCGATGGAAGATCAAGAACCTATCCGTTTACACTTCTCGATGGGTAGACACAAGGGATTAGATTGTTTTTATCTATGTCAAACATACAGCAAAATACCTAAACAGCTGGTGCGGGATAATGCAAACTTCATTATACTCTTTAAGCAAGATGAAATGAATCTAAAACACACGTACGATGATCATGTGAATACAGATATGTTATGGGATACTTTTCTAGGAATATGTAGAGCTTGCTGGAAGAATAAATATGGGTTTTTAGTGATTAATAAAGATGTTGAGATGAATAAGGGTCGATATAGGAGGGGTTTTGATGACTTTATAATATTATAGTTGTATAAGAATACATGTTACAATGAAGCTGTTTACATTTCACCATGGACTCTTCAACAGTGCAGATCTTTGGCGATAAGGAGCTTAAACGTAAACTTGTTCAGTCTGTGAGTTCAGTTAAAAAGAAAATTAAAGCTTTAAATGAGGGTAAAGCTGAATTAACATCGACCTTACAAGAAACATTTCAACCAATCACACAGCCTCTAAACACTCTATTACATCAGATCAATGTAAACGATAATAATGAGTTAATTGTGAAACATGAAACTGATAAGAAGCCATTCCAAATTAAACAAAAAAATCGACGAAATGCATCTGATAAAATAATGCACCACAAAAAAGAAGAGTACAACGACGTTGAAAAGGAAGAGTATGAAGATGCTGATGATTCTCTAAATACAACAACAACAATCCAATCGGAAACGGAAGAGGATTTTGAGTCACATCCATTAGTACGCAGCTATTTGGATAGTATTATAATTAATAAAATTCAAAAAGTGCCTTACGGCATTTACCTTACACCGGAGGGGTATTATATAGGTGACAGCGCTGTTGAATTCGATAAGAATCATTTAATAATAAAAAATAAAAAGTTTAACTATACACCAGGTCTGATGGAACTGTTATTCAAACGGGAACCTAATACTTCTTTGATTCAACCTGCGGATAGTAACGCCTACTATAAAATAATAATGATGACAAATGCACATAGACGTAATTTTTCTGTAGAAGGTCAGATACAGGGTGATAGGAGTCTCAAATATACTCAATATATAAAGGAGTCAAACCATCCACATTCTACTCCTATTAAAAAATCTGAAATGAAAACAAAAACTGGTGGATATTTAAACAGATCAGGTGAAACAGATAACAGATCAGGTGAAAAAGATAACAGATCAGGGCTGTTCGATGTAACAGGTAACAGATCAGATGTAACTGGTCTGTTAAATGTGAGAGATCTGTTACTAACAGGTAGAGGCTTAACATCATCATCATCATCTACTAATAATAATAATAACCATTCAAATACAGACACAACTCTTTTAATGAAAAAATACTACCCTAATACAGATATTATATATTGGGACAACCCTAATGAACTAATAGACCGATTACGACTGCTTATCGCTTCGCGAAATGTTGGTAACAATAATCATGATAATGAAATTATTGCAATTTTGGAAGAATTAATAGAAGCTAACATAATTGCATCACCTCATCGACTTTCCAACATACTAAAACATGTACTCAAGTAAATATACTTTCATTGTAATTATGACTATCGATAAGTTCGGACGTTATCTACATAGCGCTCAGCAGCAAACACCACAATTGATTAAGGTAATGAAACATCAGGTGGACTGTGGAAATCGCTTATTAAGGAACGTTAACAAAGGTATTCTAAAAAAAGATGTGGTTATAAAAGAACAACTGGATGAGGTTCTGATTCATTGTTTGTCTAAAATAAAAAAAATCTCTCAAAATCTAGAACAGATCTCAAAAACAAATTCAACTAGCACCAGTACATTAGTCACCCCCACCACCACCACCACCACCACCACCACCACTAGACAACGAGCACCGGCGGTGGCGATAGGGTCAAAACCTGGAGGAAAAGAAGAAGTTAATAAAAGAAAAATTCGAGGTCATTCAGAAGTTAGTAAGAAGCCGATATTATGAGCAAATGGACAGTCGTTCAGGAACTTCACAAGAATGCTCGTAAAAATTTCCCTCGAAGACGTTTCATACAAAAAGGACTTGATGACACCTGGCAAATAGATTTGATTGATATGCAAAAGTATTCTAAGTATAACCGAGGATTTAAGTATATTTTAGCGTGCATCGATACATTTTCGAAGTACGCGTGGGTTCAACCGATAAAGAGTAAATCAGGTGGGGATGTAACACAAGCCATGCTCAACCTTTTAAACAACAACCGACGTAAACCAAAAAATATTCAATCCGATGATGGACGAGAGTTCTTCAATGAAAAGTTCCAAGCTCTGATGAGAAAGTTTAATATAAACCATTATTCTACATTTAGTATAATGAAAGCTTCTATTGTAGAGAGATTTATTAGAACTATCAAAAATTGGCTTTGGCAACGATTCGCATTCAATGGCTCTTACAAATGGAACGGAAAAGAGCTTTGTGACATAATAAATAGATATAATAATAAAATACATCGTACTATTGGAGTTGCCCCAGTGACCGTGAATCATACTAACGCTAATGACCTTTTATCTACTGTTTACAATCATATCAAAGTACGAGCTAAATCAAAATATATGTGTGGTGACTATGTACGTATCAGTAAATATAAATCCACTTTTTCCAAGGGATACACCGGAAACTGGAGTTCGGAGATATTTCAAGTGGTGAAAGTAAATAACACCAATCCGGTGACCTATCAGTTGCAAGATGAAAGGAAACAACCAATCTTAGGTGGATTTTATGAACTGGAACTGCAAAAAGTTAAATATCCTGATGTGTATCTAGTGGAGAAAGTGTTGAAGAGAAAGGGTGACAAAGTTCTAGTGAAGTGGTTCGGTATAGATTCAACGAGTTGGATAAATAAAGAAAACAAGATTAATTAAAGTATAATATGTTTTATTTCACTGACCTACCTGAAGCTTGCTAACATTTTTTTTTTATTTTTTTCTTAAACGCTTATTATTATTATTACATAAAAAAAAGACTTAATAATAACAGTTAATTAGGTATAGACAAAAGTTAAATGGTTATTATTATTAGATATACATGTGAAACACATAATAGGTACCAACAGGCTACCAATTTATACTAAATAATTTTCTAGTCAATATAAATGAACTAGATACAAATTATGAAAAAAAAAAAACAAAAACAACTAGATACCTAACTACACACAAAAAAAAAATTAAATGCTACACTTATCGATTAAGTAGATGATGTTCTAACCACATTGAGAATGCTCGCACCTCTACACCACTACAGTGACAGGTGTGAGGTGGTTTTCCTTTATATGCCACATGCCTCGTACAATTCTTAAGGCGGTGTAATTTTAAATTTTCTATAACTACTTCTACCTTCGGACAATTTATTGATTCTAAATTATATGATATAAACCCTAAACTTGTTAAAAAATCTCTTTCAATTATCCCCCCTTTGTAAGCCCATGTGAACTGTTTGTTTGGGTCAAAACTCTTTATTCGTTCTACAAACTCTGAAAAACTAATATCATTGTTAAAATTTTTTAATTGCATACCGTGAATATATCTTGTGACAAACATGATTGTTTTATCATGTTTATAATCTAATAACCATGTTGGGAGTTTTATATAAAACAAATAAAGAATCTTATCCTGAACATTGTAAATTGCCACTTCTTTAAAGTACATATTCTTTAACATCTGAAACCCATCTACATCAATAATATACTTTATATTTTCTAGATGCATAATGAAGTACACAAAAAAAAAGAAAACACTTTCGCAGATATACAAACAAAAAAAAAAATCGCAAGTGAAAACTTTAAAATATTTCTATACCACACTCGCTTACAGCATAAATTAAACAGTTCATTAAATCATTACCTATTTGTTCGGTGAATAGTTCGTGAGCGAAACACTCTGACGGTGTGTCACTTAATAACTGAAACCACTCTTTCACTTCCACATTGATATCACCTGCAGTATCCTCCAAATGAGACGTAATATCGTCCCAGATCTCAATCAGGGAATAGGTGTTTGCATCACTGAAATCACTTTTCTCATAAACACTTTTTAGTAAAACACTCACGTCTCCATTCAGCTTCGCAAGGGGTATAGGTCTTGTCCACAATCGTAGCAATCTGTTTGAAGATATATGTTTTAACCAATTCTTCTTACATTCGAAATACATTGTTTCAACTAGTGACATCATAATCATCATAAATGTGAATAGTCGTCTAAAATTACTTATATCAGTAGGTAGCGTCAGTCACTGTAATATAAAATAATTATTTAATTCCTCAACAGATCTATTCTAAAGAAAAGTTGATAATCCATGTATTCCCGCTTGCTCCTTTATTTATGAGATGAATACCACTATTAAGCTCAGACAGTAGGTCTTCATTTATATCGTTAAATCTTGATGGTAGTGTGACTGTATATCCATTCTCCAGATGCACCACCGTCTGCATTGCGTTTGATGCATACTTTGAAGACATCCTACTAGCTTCTATGATCTTATAAGGCTTATTTATCTCCAAATCACTTATTTTTCTCCAAGTTTTATTCCCCCAACTATTTAATTCTGCGAGAGCATTATTACTCTTTCCTTGATTTGATGACATAATTTTATTTAAAAAAAATTTACACTTACAGCGATTATGAGACGTAAGCGTACAAGTAACTCCCTTATACTGATGTATAAGACTGTCGCTGATTGTATAAGACTTCTGGTATATAAGAGTTGTCACTGTTATTGTACTTGTTACTGTTGTTCTTGTTACTGTTGTTCTTGTTAGATGGTAATTGAATGTATGTTCCTTTGAAATGTATGGGTTTATATATTAAAGCCTTATCTAACATTATGCGGTTAATTCACTATTTAATTATCTTAGCAAATGAACACTCACCGCAACAACACAGTTTCATGAGATTTTATTAAATATTTTTTTTTTAACCGCAAACAACATAGTTTCATGAGAATTTTTTAATTTTTTGACCACAAAAAAAAACATAGTTTCATGAGAATTTTTTTATCTCTTCCGATGTCAGACACTAACCGCAACAACAAAGTTTCATGACATTTCATACACTTCCAAGCCCCGCACCCACCCCGCAGCGCCCCCGCAACACCTTCTTATCAACATACAGTTAACCGCAACAACAAAGTTTCATGACATTTACTTCCCCGCCCCGCACCCACCCCGCAGCGCCCCCGCAACACCTTCTTATCAACATACTGTTTCCGCTCGACACACCATTTTTCACCACTAACCACTATAACCTGAACGCTCGCCCCACACTAACTACATACCCTCACGGGTCTACTTAGGCTGGACTTCCTGTGATCCAGAACCCCCAATAAACAGCTACTTGCGCCATGTCTTAATCTTCAAGCGAGGTAGTTTCGCGTAGTGCCGGAAGTTTAGGATTATAAGAGTACCACAAGCAAAAGTATTTTGAACACAATGTTCCCTCTCTCTCTCAGAGAGGAGGCCTGTATCCCATTTCTGGGAACATTATAGGCTTATTATGCCTAATATTATCATCTTCCCTTTTCTCAGACGACCCACTGACCATCTTTTTCACAAGGACAGGTGTCAGGACACTATTTTGTTAATATTAGTGATATTCACTTCTTTTAGTGATATTTATTTGTTTTTGTGGCATTAATTTTTTTTTCACATCAAAAATTCTCATTAGATCCATTTTACTTATTGTTTTATATAAATAGACCTAATGAGAAAATAATGGTCACTAGATCCATCATGGATCCCGTCAATGGATGTTCTGAGGTTGAACGAATTAATGTCCCGTGAAAGACCATCTTAATTCTAGTTTTTTTTTCTTAACCTTTATTAAAAAGAACCAGGTTCTTAATAATTAATTACAATCTAGCCTATAAGAATTAGGCAATTTTAATCTAACTTATTTTTTTTCGTGATAATTATTTTAAAACTTAGAACAGTGTTGATTGTACTTTACACAAGTCCGTTTCACTTTTTTAGAGTCTGATATGATGATATCAACACTTTGTTTATGTTATTATGTGTATCATTGGCACTATTATTTCTACACTATTTACACTACACTAACTCAAAAGGTTTTCCGTTTTAGTCTTCGGACTACATCATCACGTCAGCGCCGGCTGTCGCTGAAAACCAGCGCTGGGGCTCTGTCTTGCATAGGGTCGCAGCATAATGCTGAGCGATAACCGTTTTGCGTGGATGTGACGCATGTTTCCCTTACCTTCTTTTTTTATTTTAGTTTTGTGTTTATGTTCATTTTTGCGTCATGTTCACCGCAAATAAACGTATTTTCTTTCTTAATTTTCTTTCTTTACATATTTATTTGGTCTAACAGCTGAATTGCCTCGATGTTCACATGTCGGTGGTAAAATACTGGTATTCAGCTGCATCCAGTTAGACTGGAAGCCGACCCCAACATAGTTGGGAAAAGGCTAGGCAGATGATGATGTTTACATGTCGGTGGAGTAGGTGTTCATAGGCCTCAGCAAATTTTTGGATTATGTTGGTGATGGGTTCCATTTTCAGATCACGATGGAGGTCGTCATCGCTTGTAGAGGGTGCATTAACAATACTCCTGAGTACCTTATTCTGGAATGTATGAATAATTTTGATGTTGGTCGGTCTGAAGACTAGTGAGAAAAACTTTTCTAACAGGCACATAGATGCTTATTTGTACTAGAAAATAGAAGTAAAATCTTGGATTATTAATCATAAAAAAACCTAAATGAACATGTTTATACAAGTCGCAACTTTTTACAAGGGTTGGGACGCAACTCATATAATAACGTTCATTGTCCTTTGATATACATTACGTAGATAAAATATTACGGTAAACCCTTTAAGGAACGTGACTATCGCTGTGACTTCTGTAATTATATCCTGAAGTTTTTAAACTGATTGATAAACGAGCCGTTTTTTTTGTACAAATCATTAGGACTGCAAATACCTTTTTGATCACAGAGAATTTCGCAACATGTCCTGACTTTTCTATGTGCTATTATCTAAAAGGTACAAAGGTCTTGCTAAAAGCAGAACATTTGTAACGTTGTTAGATGACAAAAACACGATGAAAAGCGATCGCATCTTATAGTAGCAAAAAGTTAGAAATTAAATTTATATTATTTATCATACAAGGTTGCCAAGACTGAGTTAGTCCAGTTTTCCCTGTTCTACGTCACGTTGCAGTATAAAACTGATTTACATCCGTGGCCGCACACATCGTTCAACACCAGCGTCAGGCATTAGTTGTTCGGCATTTTAGCTGAAACTGCCGAAATAAATAGCCGTGCCGTGAGTCATACTTTCCTGCTAATTTCTTACATACTATTTGATTTTCAAATATTGCTATCTGATATAATATGTATCAGAAGGCCAATTCTGGTAATTTAAAACGTTCATAATCTAGTCGCAGTCTCATCTCGGCGACAAACAAACGTCAAAAAGTTGTCAAAATGTAGGGAAATTAGAAGTATATTTTTGACAGATTAAGGCCTAGATGAAACTGTGAACGTTCTTAAAATTACGAGAATTGCCCCTCTGGTGTATTGTGTCTTTCAGTCTGTGTTAAATAAATGTAGGTACCTAGTTTCTTTCTTTCTTTTTTTATTTTCGTTAGTTATAAAACTAATCTTTATTTAAAAAAATATACATTCGAGTTGATCACCCTGTGTGTATTTATGGCCTAATGGCTTATTGGACCTACGACCTACAAATCGTAAGTCCCACTCTCCATATTCAGGGTACAGACGCCAGCACATCAACCTACTACAATCTGTCAGATTTCTGTAATAGATTTTCAACTTTATCGCTAAAGCATAAGGTTCAATGTTGATTGGGAAAATTTGACAGTTAGGTGTAGGTTGATGTGCTGGCGTCTGTACAAACCTAAGCTTAATTTTATTAATACAAAAAATACGTACTAGATATACTACATTAACCAAACGTAGGTTTAATAGGTACTCAACTACAATACTGACAAAGTAAAGAGCACTTATCTCCTCTCATTTACAAGCAGACAGCGAATCGAATTAGAATTTATACGCTTCACCCTCCTTAATTTGGTATGTAATACACTAAAATCAAGTCGCTAGTTAAGTAGAAGTGTCCCGAGTCTGATTAGAAGTAGGAATAGTAGGCATCCCAGATTTTACTGTCTATTTTTACGACTGTTCCAATTAGAGCTACTGACAGTAAGGCGGTACATCATTTGTTTGATTTGGGTACCGTCTCGGTACTGTGCTTCTTAGGCTGCGGACACGAAGGCAGCAGGCAAGGCGCGGCAGCGGCGGCGCGGGAAGCGGCGCGTAATGCATAGATTTATATGGAACTGGCCTCGAAGGCAGCCGCGGGGAGCGGCGTACGAGCGGTGCCCGCGCGTCTGCATTGACGTAGTGTTGTGCGTTTTATTTTTGCTTTTTAACGACCGACGTTTCAAAATGTTATATCAAAAAGTTGTTGTCGTCGCTGTTTAGACATTTCGTTCGCGAAAAAAGACATTAATTTCTAATAATACAACACTACGCCGTTCTAGCGCCGCGCGATCTGCCCGCTGGCTTCGAGACCAAGTCTGCGTCGCCGCGCCGCCCGCTGCCGCTCCCTGCGTCGCCACCGCCGCCGCCCCGCAATCGCTGACTTCGTGTCCGTGGCCTTATGATTATTTCCAAGGTTGAACTTCAGCCTCAGGCGCTTTGTACACGGCTCGGTTTCTTTACAGTACGGCGTATAAACCGCAACGTAGAAAAAACGCGTCTTGACACACGCGTTTTTTATACAACAAATAACAAGCTTCCATAGTATATCCATAATATAACTCTGACGGCCAACACGGCGAATAAACCGTCGTTTTTTACGGCATGAAAAACACGCGTGTATAAAGGGCGTTAGGCTGAGATAATAAGTTAAAAACACGTGTTTAAGCTTGGAATTCTTCTGTTCTGTCAAAGCTCGTTTTAAGAAACGTTCAATAATCTCGGCCTTAGATATTTTTGGATATATTTATTTTTAACATGACAAATGCTTGGTAGGACGAAGCTCATCGCTGCTACCCCAGCAATATACCTATAGGGCCAATTTAAATTAGCTAGCGAAACTCGACAGACGTGATGGTATTCGATATAATAAAACAAAAAAAATAATAAGCTGATGGTTTTTTTTGGGTTCAGCGACCGCTGGCAGTGCAATTACTCTAAGTATGAGTTGAGAAAATCAGTTATTTTTGTTTTTAAATTGTATACGTATCGATACCCATCACGTTGTTGAAGTTTACATAAAAAAATCTGATTTTAAAAACTGATAATATAAATATAATAGCAGCGCCCCTCGGTTTCACTCGCATAAGTGTCGATCCCGTGGCAATATCGGGATAAAAAGTTATAAACTATCTGTGTGCCAAATTTCATCCAAATCCGTTCAGCCGTTTGTGCGTGAAGAAGTAACAAACATACTTGACAAACACACTCGCAAACTATCGCCTTTATAATATTAGTGTGATGTAGGATAATATAAATAACTGTATAATTAAATTACATTGCCATAATTAATTCGTTTTGCAATCCAATTGTTACTCGATTTGATTTGGATAGTAGGACCATACTCGGCCTATAATGTCCCCACTGCTAATGTCCCACTGGGACACAGGCCTCCTCTGTGAGAGGGAGTGGGCCGTAATCTACCACGCGGGCCCAGTGTGGGTTGTTAGATGTCACATGTCTTCGAATTTTTGGTTCTAGGATATGCCGGTTTCCTCACGATGTTTTCCTTCACCGTTTTGAGAGGAGTGGTGCTAATAACGTATTCTCTATGATACAATGAACGAAACCGCGCGAAATGGACGTGAAGTTGGCGTGGTTTGAACTGTCATAATACCACGCTTGACAACCGTACGTGGTTTGCACGTGGGAAGATTACGCGGGGAATAATAATTCCCACACATGTATAATTGTTTGGGACCTTGGTCCTGGAACCCTGGTCACCACCTTATTAGAATTGGGGGTCCCCACCTTATGGACAGGCCATGGCTACCCATATAATTACATGAAATTAATTATTTACATTCTCAGTTCAATACGAAAAAAAATCGCCAATTACATTCTCCATCGATCTTTGCGCCTACCGTCATTAATTATAGTATTATTCGCCATTTGTCACAGGTGGAATCCATGGCCTAATTATTATAACAAATTACTATTATCCTTAATGATATATGGGTATGTTTGATACATTAATATATCTAGTAGAAGGTATATAATTCGATTTATTCCGGTCTGATCCCCTGAGACCCCCCTCCACCCCCCCCCCTCCTCGATCCCCTGCTAGTTCGTCTTCTGTTTTAAACTTTGTCTTATCCACTTTATGCTAGGTTACTCTTTTTGACAGATAAGTACAGTCAAGAGAAAATAAACCTTTCATGTTTTACAAAATGTTAAATATTTCTTCATTCTTATAATTTTTTTTTGTCACATCAAGATCTTACCTTTAATAAATAAGCAGTCTTTTCTAAAAAAAAAGACTGTCGGCCTATGAAATTAAACGAATCATCACGACGCCACGTGGACAACGCAGTTGATCTCCCCGCCTAAAGGCAATCTTATATTAAGCAGAATACCAATTACCGTCATTAAAAACGTTCAAAATCTAGTCGCAGCAACAATCAATGTCAAAAACTTGTCAAAAGTGTAGGGAAATTAGGGGTATTTCTGACAGATTGAGACTCAGATCCGAGTGTAAACGTTCTTAAAATAACGAGAATTGTCCCTCTGATATCACACGCTTTTACTCGAGTGAATGTTTCACTCAAATTAATATTCATTTTTGTTTTATTCGACATTCACACGACACCAACACTTAGGAATAATCGTTCATCGAATTTTTTTTTTTGCTTAATTGGCCCCACTCTTGACCCCTATCACGCCTGATGGAAAGCGATAGATGAGGTATAATGCTCCTTTCATTACATTTTTCGATAGATGCCGTAAGCTGAATCGTTCAATAATTAATTTATTCTTCACTTTTGTGTTCAGACGTTTCATTTCGATTAAAAGATGCCGAATAAAAGACAAAAATGAAGATTTTTTACGTTGCGGAGCGGCCCGTCTTAATGTGTGCAAGCCTTAACTTGGATATAACACGCGAACCCAAATATTTGCCTCCCTTTGATAACTTATTCAACATTTCAGAGATATCAAAAGAGCATCGTCCCGAAGATGTGTGTTTATGTCGACAAAACCTGACACGTTAAGCTGGGATCACATGTTTTGATCGACGTTTTTTCATGTTACCCAATGACTGACGATTTTAGAATTTTTGAAAAGAAAATGTATTGATATTAAACTAAGAAGGTTCAATGAAATGTGGGTGTTCCATATGGTACACCTCTGTCTAACCCTTTGGTGATGATATGTTATGTATAAGAAGGTAAAGAAATACATTAAAGTAAGAAACTACCCCACCTCAAATAAGAGCAAAGCCACACTGCCCCGTTGCGTTGCGTTGCGTCACCGCAGCGCATCATCCATACTTAATATTATAAATCCGAAAGTAACTCTGTCTGTCTGTCTGTATGTTACCTTTTCACGCCTAAACCACTGAACGGATTTCGATAAAATTTGCCAGAGAGATAGATTGCATCCCGGGGAAGGACATATGCTAATTTTTATCCCGATATTCCCACGGAATCGACACTTATCCGGGTGAAACCGCGGGGCGCAGCTAGTTTTATATATAAATTTTAAAACATGACCACACTTCTGCGTTCCGTTAACGAATCAAAATCTGCAGCGCAAGATTTTGAATCCGTAACGCAACGCAACGCAGCTGTGCGACTTCATTCTAAACCGCTGGGTAAAAACTTTATCTCAAACAAGGAACGGACATTGATCGCCATGCCTAGGAACCCGTTGTCTGCGAGAAGCACAGAACCGGTCGAAGTGGAAGTGCTTGTGGGAGGCCTATGTACAGCAATGGACGTATTTCGGCTGAAAGTATGATGATGATAATAACAACTTGTAATAACAGCTGTACTATTGAATGTTATACGCCATTCTGTATAGTTCTAGTAAAGATAGCTCGAATAATATTTTAAAGGCCAGATTATTGGTAAGTACACACTTGCGGCAGAAATATATTGACCTGGAAAAATTCTTGCACCCAACACCCCTTCTTCACGACAATTTCCCGACGATTTCGATGTGAACCGGGCTTTATAAAAATCTTTGTTGACTCGTTTACCATGTGTTTTTATTTGTGAGAATTCTCTGTTTTTTTTTTTCATAGTGAAAAATGCAGATTTCCACGAACGCTGGTAGTAAAAATGGTGCCTATGATATTCTTTTATTGGGATTTCATGCATTTAAAGATGAAAGCATTTAATTGTTGGCGATGCAATGCACATTCTGATTGCTTCTATTATAGATTTGAATAAAAACCGGCCAAGTGCGAGTTGTATTCGTGAACCAAAACCTCTTAAGTTTGTCTTCTTTTGAAAGAAATAAAGAAAGAAAGAAAATTATTTATTGGGACTCGCACAGGAATATCACAAACTAAACTAAACACACAGGGTACCGGGCATTCCGGAGTCTGATTACATACCCGGTTGATGGCAATATGCTCGGCCCCTTTTGATATAGATATAGGTACCACTGCCCAACCAATGTTTATAAGACTTGCACAAAGAAACGGTTCCAAACGGACTAAGTTCCAGGAGATATTTCGAGCTTCGAGCGAAAGCAGTAAGCGGAAATGTACTAACGACATTAAAAGGAAAATGTTTGTGTTGTTAAGTACTTTATTTTCCAATAGCTAGTGAAGAAAGGTTTCTTTTAATGTAACAAGACTTCTACGGAACGATCTGTAGGAGTTTTAGACCCCTACAGTTGTAGATTTATCCGTAATCATTATTCTAAATCCAAAACCAAGAAATATATTATGTACTCGTATATGTGTTTCTTACGCTATCATAGATTAATATTACTATAATCTGTTCCAAAAGTTTTTGACGAAAGTGTAAACAAACCCTATTCAGGTTAAATTCTTACGAAATTATGCACTAAAGGGAATTAGTAACACATTCATCTGTATTTAGGTTTCTTTTATCTTAGCACCTTTTCCAACATTTTTTGTTTGAATAACATTTAAAACTCCAAAACGGGTATAACAGACGTAGGCAAGAAAGCTGCCAGGCTCAAGTGGGACTGGGCGGGTCACATCAGCCGCATGCAGGATGACCGCTGGGCAAAAATTTCTACACAATGGGTGCCTGAAGATGGACGGCGCCGCCGAGGTCGGCCCAGAAAGCGGTGGCGAGATGACCTGGACGCGTACCGCGAGGGCTGGTTGGAGGTGGCGCGGGAAAGGAGTTCCTGGAAGGACTTGGGGGGAGGCCTTTGCCCAGCAGTGGGACAGTAGAGGCTAAACAAAAAAAAAAAAAAAAAACATTTAAAGTGTTATTCAAACAAAAAATGTTGATATATATTTGAAATATCGTCAACGAAAATTGAGGTTATAAAAATAACCTCGTCAAATGCAAAACATCTTTAAAGTAATTTAAATTAGAACTTCGTGTTTAAGTAGGTATTCAAAAATTAAATCAAAGTACTTCAGGCGTAGTACTAAATGGGGCCCGTGGCTAAATAATGACAGCCGCACAGGTCGATCGATCAGGTTAAGCTACGCTTGCCGCGGTTGGTCTGTGGATGGGTGGCCATCTTTACATACCGAGACCCCTCCGTGCCTCGGAAAGCACGTTAAGCCGTTGGTCCCTGCTGTCATTCGTGGATCTTTGACAGTCGTTACGGGTAGTCAGAAGCCCGAAAGTCTGACAACCAGTCTTACCAAGAGGTATCGTATTACCCAGTAACTGGGTTGTGGAGGTCAGATAGGCAGTCGCTCCATGTAAAAATACTGATATTCAGCTGCATCCGGTTAGACTGGAAGCCGATCCCAACATAGTTGGGAAAAGGCTAGGCAGATGATGACTCTTCAGGCGTAGTACTATTAAGTATCCTGGGCTTCAGGTACATTTCCTGACGTATTTTTTAACATTTTCATCAAATTCTTTTGGATCGGGAACGGTCCATACCTTACCCTGAGCCCGCACTCACGGGAGCAATTTTTCCCATCCCAACCCAAACTCATATAAAATATTAATATCTTCAATCTCATGACTGTCTATTCAAGTGCGATGACTTTAGCAAAATGCACCTCCTATCCTTTTGAAGAACTCTTTAAAAGAATAGAATGGAATACTCTTTATTAACCGACTTCAAAAAAGGAGGTTCTGTATTCGACCCGTATGTATGTATGTTTGTATGTCCGCGATTTTCTTAAAAAGTAATGAACCAATTTTGATCATTCTTTCACTAATGTGATCTACATACTTTCAGGAAGGTTTTAGTATATAATACATTATGTAATTATTCTTATATAGGTACGATGTTATATGCATAAATGTACTGCATCTCCGGCATTTCTATGCGAACTTTTATGATTCTTCTAGTCGGTATCTTCAATTCTTCAATGCACTAGTGTGATTTGAATTTGTGTGGAGTAGGTACAACTAAAAGGTGAAAAACAAAAACTTTTTTACAAAAAAACAACCGACTTCTAAAAAAAACTACAAAGTGATAAATAACTTTAATTTCGGAAGTCGGTGTCAAAAAACGAAAATGTGGAACCAAAGACACCGACTTCCGAAATTAAAGTTATTTATCACTTTGTAGTTTTTTCTTTGAAGTCGGTCTTTTTTTTTGTAAAAAAGTTTTTTTATGTACACCATATAAATATAGAAACTTTACAATGGGTGACACAATGGGTGGTCTTATCGCTAAGAGCGATTTTTTATAATTTGCGGGTACCTACTTCTTATAAGCAAAACTCACACTAACACTGCAAGATACGTAGTATCTCTAAGTAGTCTGTGACTGCAAGCAACGCAAAGACGTCGTGCTCATCATAAATATGAAGATCAGCTGGTATTAGCATAGTTATAATACTGCTCATTCTCGTTAATATCTGTCGGCTGTATGTTCTTGGTTTTTGAGACTAGCCGTGTTCGTAAATCTGTCTGCAAGAAATATTTTATCCGTGTATGTTTAAGATAACATGGATGCAATGTCATAACAAGATTGATTCGATAATTAATGGAAGACGCAAAAAAGATTAAGTACTTCATTGTTTTCTTTTCGATTACCAAATTTTTTTAAGAGAGCAGCGGCGGCCCAGTGGAAATGGCCCTGACTTACGTGTTGTAGGTCGTAGGTTCGAACCCAGGCAGGCCCTTTACTTTTTGTAAATAATTTCATCACCACGGAAAAACATCGTGAGGAAACCGGCATGTCCTAGAACCAAAAATTCGAAGACATGTGACATCTACCAACCCGCACTTGGCCCGCGTGGTGGATTACGGCCCACTCCTCACAGAGAGGAGGCTTATGTCCCAGCAGCAACATTGTAGGCTGATTATGCTAAACTTTTTAATTTCATCATGACATTACTGCACGTAGGCTGAATTAATTCTGTAATCAATTCAAAAGCAAATAATATAGTTTATGAAAAAATACGGGGTATTCATCAAAGTGCAACTATAGGGTATAATGGTTTCTTGCTCCTTTTTATCCTGACTATTAATTTTGTCCTCCGTTCAAAAATCTACATGAATAATATCGTGAGCACTAAAAATTTTAACATAACACGATACAACAGCCATAGAAAATAGCTCTAACTTTCACATTGAGTAATTAGCAGTCTCTTTATCTGTATCTGGAATTCTATTTCTGGGTATACCTATAGAACTTTTTGAGATTCAAAATTTCAATGGGGCGCCCAGAGCTCTTTCAGGTGGATTAATCTCAGCTGCATATGCAGTGTAAATAAGACAGTTGACTGAATATAATTATCCACAGCTAGGTTAGTATACTTTGCTTATTTCCACAATATTTTTGATATTAATTTCAGCTTGATACGTGTTACCGAAAAAACCGGTCAAGTACGAGTCAGACTCGCGCAACGAGGGTTCCGTACAAAGTAGGTATGCAAATACACACATCAAAAGTGTCTAGGGATCAAGCATTTTTATGCGGATTTCTTGAGATTGAGATGTGGCTTTGTAATAAATTTATGATTTTATAAATTTATATGGTTCCTTTTTGGTGCATTTCATAATTTGAATCAGGAACTGTGAATCAAATTCGAGTAAAAGATGAAAATCAGCTGTCAATATTTTCCCTATAAAAACATGCAACGCATTGAAGACATTATTAGTGCTACTGTTTCCCTACTACTGATTAAAACCAACGTTATTATGGAGCGGCGACGTCATTTAAGCAGGGAAGAAATGCTCAGAGCCGTGGGAATGATAGAAGCTGGTTCCCGGCAACGTACTGTGGCTTTAGCTCTGAATACAAGTCAGAGTGTTATCAGTCGACTTTGGACACGTTACCGAAGCACTGGTACCGTGGCTGAGCGCCATGGAGGACGGTATCGCTGCACCACACGGAGACAAGACCGATACATTCAAATCTTAACTCGAAGAGCTCCAACAATAACCGCCATGATGTTAGCCGTGAGGCTTCATCACTCTTCAGGGAACTTAATTAGCGACCAAACAGTCAGAAACCGCTTGCATGAAGTGAACCTTCATTCCCGAAGACCGCTACGGGTACCACCTATAGCAATGCACAATCGTAGGATTCGATATCAATGGGCTCTTGAACACAGAAATTGGGCAGAAGAACAATGGCGTTTCGTGTGCTTTTCTGATGAGTCTCGTTTTGGTATGAGACCGGATACAAGACGTATACGACACTGGAGAACCCCTGGACGCCAACAGCGATTAAAATCCTGCCAGGAAGTCCATCCTTATAGTGGTGGAACCATCATGGTATGGGCGGGTATTTGGATCGGCGGAAGAACTGAGTTGATTTGGATCAGAGGCAACCTCAACGCTCAAATTTATGCTGAGACGATTGTATCAGACGTCATCGTTCCTCTACAAGTGCAAATCGGTCCCTTATTTCAGTTAATGCATGATAATGCACGACCGCACACCGCAAGAGTTGTAAGACAGACTCTCGCCGCAGCTAACATCAATGTCCTGCCCTGGCCTGCTCAGTCGCCAGACTTGAACCCGATTGAGCATGCATGGGATATGCTACAGAGAAGAGCTCTGCCGAATATGGAGGGTATCCAGTCGCAAGAAGACCTTTTTTTGTTGTTGCAACGAACATGGGCTGCCATTCCACAGCGTGATTTGGATGAACTCATTTTGAGTATGCCAAACCGATGTTCTTGTGTTGTTAGTGTTCGCGGTAGAAACACGGATTATTAATTGTTTAAGTTACCCAATAAAATTTTAAAGAAAACTGTTATTTCAGTCTTTTTTTCGAACTTTTGTGTTAGTGGTTCAAATGTCAAAAATCCCTTTATTAGGAAAATGGCAAATTTCTTTATTAATGCAAAGGTGACTTGGTTTATCGTTACTGTGACAAACGAAAACACTTTATTTGATGAATCCTTAAAGAAAATTTTAATTAATATCAATCAGGAGAAAAGTTATTGCAAAAATATATGTTGATCCCTAGACACTTTTGATGTGTGTAGTTTATCATGGGATTTTTTTTAATGTAACTACAAATTTACAGTTTTCAGATGTTATCCTTTACTTGTGCTACACGATCTTGCTTCTTGCCAATTTCATGATTCTAGGTCAACAGGAAGTACTTACCTTATAAATTTTTATTCCCTTGAGAGTGTCGAAATATACGTTTTTTGCGGCTTAAACGTCCGTATCTTTTTTTTTACGTTAACTTAGAAGTTTGATTTTTTCACAGCTTCAAGGGACTGTAAACCTAAGTATATGGTTTTAATTTCAACTCGATACCTCTACGCGTTCCCGAGATAAAGGGTCTTGACAGACAGACAGACGGACAACAAAGTAATCCTATAAGGGTTCTGTTTTTTCCTTTTAAGGTAAGGAACCCTAAAAAGGTCTAAAAAGACTGACAGACAGATAAACGGGCGGACGGACAACGAACTGATCCTATACGGGTTCCGTTTTTTCCATTCAAGCATCGTTTGCGAGATTTATTACGGTCCGAACCCCTGAACCCCCCCCCTCCTCCACCCCCTCCTCGATCCCCTGCTAGTTCGTGTTACGAATACCTGCAGCATAGTGCTCGTGGTGATAGCCTGTAAGTGATTGTTGGACTAATGCCCGTTTTCACCATCGTTCCCTCAAACACTCCTTAACTAAGAGTCTCTTAACATAAGAGACTCCTTAAATCAGCCCCTTACCCATATGTTTTAGGACCATAAGTGTCCCTTAGGTGATGGTGAAAACGAAACTAACACTTAAAATTTCTTAAGGTCTCCCTAAATTTAAGGAACGATGGTGAAAACGGGCATTAGAATTGTATATCGTGTACTTTTAAATGAAATGTAACGTTTAAACAATTGCAGGCTAAAACCTAAATAAATAAATACTTTACTTATTAAACGCTCAATCATAACTTCTAGGCCTTGTAATCTGTAGCTCAAACACCCAAACGCAATTTCCAAAGTCACTTCAGTTTCTGAAGATTACATAAATTCCTTCCATCTATGTATGTGATACATATTCATGAGCATTATGCTTTGTGTTTCGTAAGCTTAAACGGGATATAATCCATTGTCTGAACCAGAATTATTAAGATGCTAACGGTACCTACTCCAGCAAGATTTTACTACACACACAATTATGTGTGAATTATTAATATAGGTAGTATGAAGTATGGTATTTTCATCATTTTGGTACTAAAGACGAGCAAATGTAATGGTTTATTAATGGATTGTTTTACTTACAAATGTTTATATTACCTATTTGAAATAGAAGAAAGAAAGAAATAAAATACGTGTATTTGTGGAAAACATAACACAAACATAAAAAATAAAACAAGTTGGGGGAAAATATGCGTCACATCCACGCAAAACGGCCATCGCTCAGCATAATGCTAAGAAAGACCCTATACGAGACCGCCACAGTGCTGGTTTTCAGCGACAGCCGGCGTTAAACCAAAATTAATATTATTGAAACTAATTTAATCGTTTTGCTTACCAATGGTAGTATTTTGCCGTGAACACGTCTTTAAAATTGCTTCCATAGTAGGAGACAAGTCAAAAAAACCAATGATAACAAAACTGTACGCGCTTGAACTGAAGCGGGAAGTTATGGGGTATGAGGGGAATGCGTGGTATAAATACTGCCTCGCCGACGCCACAACCCGTAAGAATTTCCGCCTCAAGGTGTGTCTGTGGAGCGAGATGACTTTAAGGCGGGTCCCGTTACACATCTTCGGAGGAGATAGGTTCCGAAGAAGCATAATTGGGACACCGACCTTCAGCTTGATGGTATGCGCTGGAAGTCCACCTGCTGAAAGGGAGTTCAGAAATTCCACGGGATAAGGTGTGGCGTCATCTTGCTCGACAACAGTGTTTATCGAGGTGTAGACCACTTCATTCCCCTCAATTTTCGAGAGAATGCATTCGTTAATTGCGGCAACCTGATCATTTTTGCGCGTCAAAATGGCCCGCTCACACACCAACAATTCTGCTGGTGCGGTATACGACTGATGTCCCCGTACACACAGCAAATGAGTTCTTCTAAGCTGGATACCACTCTACCTGCAAAAACATCAGCTGCATTAATATAAATTGCAAATACAACTATCCGTACACCAGCGTAGTTAGCAATGCTAGTGATATTTATACAGCGTCCCATTAAAATAGATGGACAAATTTCAACACAGCGCTCAGTACGTCTAACCAAAGATATCCAAGCAAAAAAAACACTGATTAAAGTGATTTTATTTGGGATAATATATATTGCATATCAAATAAATAATCGCCTATCAATACATACTCATCATTTATATTCTTTTTTACATCAAATAACTTACTTCACTACAAATAAACTAAATGTTTAACAAAACTCAAACTGCAGATAATTCGAAATTATACATCAATATGACATTACTTTTTTCCTCATAATGCAATACAGTTAAATTTATTTTTGTACAAAAATACTACATACATAGCATAAATACTGACTGCACAGCAAATTTTCCATATTTCATAGCAAAATAATTATCCCAGTCGCATATTAACCAGTAAGTACAACAAAACCTGTTCATCATATTTGTCTTAATTTTCAAGAAGCCATGCTCGGCAAATTTAATGAATATTATAACAAAAAAATCCTTTTACATTGCATTATTTCTAAAAGCAGAACAAATTAACTGAAAAAAGGTTACAAAGAACCGGCAAACCACGGCTAAATGAACCGAACTAGTTAGATTAGGTTAATTATTTTTAAAAAAAGTTGTTAGGTTAGGTTAGGTTAAAACTGTGACCCCTACGCACGAGCCGAGCGAGCGAAGCGAGCGGTGCCGCGGCAGCGGCCGGCGAGTGCCAGAAACGACAGGATTATTTAGAAAAAAATTACTTTTACACAAAATATGGGCGCCAGAAACGACTTGCGCTAATAGATTATTTTTAGTAGGCTATCTGGAACCGAACTAGTTAGAATAGGTTAATTATTAAGCATAGATATCATCGGACTTTCGATCCGACTCAAGTACGTGGCGCCACCTGCAGAAGCTAAAAATGTGCCTATTGGGCAAAAAAGGAAGCGTGGACGCCCCGCGAAAGCAAGACCCGCTTTAATAATTCAATAAATTACAATTTTGTATCTAATTTTATTTTTTTTTTTGCTGGTCTCATTATGTGGTAATTAATAAATAATAAGACGACTGTGACTAATAAAATGCTGTTTTATTTAGAAAAACTGCTGTAAATAATATAAAAATAGAAGCTATATTTAAAAGAAAAAGAGTTAACATGTATAATGTGCATTTAGATTATTAGCTGTGCATTGATTAAAAAGCTTTTGCTTTAGGAAAAATCGCTGTACGCTGTGAAAATAAATTGTAGTGTGTTTAGTGATATTTTGAGTTGAATATTTTGCTGTGCAATCAGTAATTTTGATGGGAATTCGGAATCTTATTGCATAGAAAAAGGATATTTTTTGATTTGCGTTTAAATACTACCCATTTTATTTTGACCTAAAATAATAAATTGCCGGCACATTAGTGTATTTTCGTTAGCTGATTAGTTTTCTTGTAAGTATCTAATGCGTTTTTCTTATATATTTTTTTACCATCGTCCTTATTTTGGTGGTCTGAATGATTTCTAAAAGTTTGTCCATCTATTTTAATCGGAGCTTATTTTGTCTTGTATTTAATAGCGAGTCTCTGGTGACAGTTAACTGTACGCTTGTTAAGATGTGCTGTGTGCAGTAACATATATTAGGAAAATTGTAGAGAAGTGAATCTCATCTATACGTGGTTTCCTTAATGGGGAAGCGCCAGGGTAGCTTGCAAAAGTCAAATTTTCTTACGTTTTCTTTAAATTTTCAAGTCAGTGTCAGGTTGTATGTTGGGCAAAAAATAATTCGCGACCGTAACAAACACATACTTCTTACGGTCGTGAATCATTTACAGAATTATAATCATTAAAATCAGCGATACAACCCTGTTAAGTTCATATAATCCACTTATAACATCGCCTTGGATGATTCAGTAACTAAAGATGTTTTATATAATTGTGGTTTAAATAAATAATAGCAAGTTGTATTCTAAACT
Organism: Hydraecia micacea; assembly: GCA_914767645.1. NCBI lineage: Eukaryota > Metazoa > Arthropoda > Insecta > Lepidoptera > Noctuidae > Hydraecia > Hydraecia micacea. Next base: position 13,485,563 of record OU611796.1, read on the forward strand.
TTCTAAATTATGTGAAGTACTTAATTTTACTTTGGAACTTGGATTCTCGGATTTTATTACAAACTAAAACATGCAAATTCAGGTCGAGCTGTTTATTAAAACAAAAAAAAATTACAAAAACGCGAACTGTAGCAGCACAAAAGTGTAGTTTGTAATAAGATACGTCAGATTGATTTGTAACGCAGTGTCTACGTAGAACAAGCCACAAGCGCGTATCTTGCTGAATGATGCTCGATGCAAGCGCAGTACGTTCTTGCACAGGTGTTTCTCGGCTTCTGTAAAATAATATTCCAATTATATACAATTTAGTACCCAAAGATTGCAATAATTGATCTTGGAGGTCATGTTTATGCGCTTAACCGTCAATTGTCATGAAGATAAATGATAAATGATTTTATTTCTATTAGTAGGTTTGTACAAACACTTTTACACGTCAATCATTTAAACTGGATGAGGCCGGCGTTTCCTAGCTGACTACTCTGAGAAGAAAGGCCGAAACAAACTCAGAAGTCACAGTCTCTTTTAAGGACGCTATCACATTTTGAACTCGCTCAAGTTTAGGTATCTGAATCGCAACACAGCAACATTACGCGCACGCACACATTGAAACCATTGTTCGCTCGATTTTTATACGTAACTTAACTAATCTTGGTACTTGAAGATATTTTTTTTTAATTTTGCTGGTATTTATTTAGTAAAGTTAGTTGTAAGTTCGCAATCGAATTTGGTAAGTGTTATTAGTACTTACTATCTGCGTGATAATCATGTTTTTAGTATTGTTGAAGTTCATCAGTCAATACGTTCATTACTAGGTACCCAAAAACGACCTTAACATTTTAGTATTACACGGAACATCCACATTTATACCACAGTCTGCTGTTAGTTTGAAAATATGTACCTAAGTACTTTTAAATATTATTTTTGATGTCAATTGTTGGAGTATTTCATAATCAAATACTAGCCTGGGAGTTTATCGTAGAGTTTCGTTGTGATATTTAAAAATAATCATTCCTTTATGAAAACAGTAAGTATTTTATTTACTTAAAAATTAAAACAAAGTAAATCAAAAGTAATTTATTCAAATTAGGCTGAGAATCAGCACTTTTCGAATGTCAAAATTACAAAAGACAGTCCCCCAAAACGCCCGCCCTTCACTTCTTAGTGCTTTCGCTGGGAAGAAGTGGCGCAACAAACTCCCCAGCAGCACAGCTGTCTTTTCACATAGAAAATATTTCATTGTACAGACGCCAGCACATCAACCTATTACAATCTGTCAGATTTCTGTAATAGATTTTCAACTTTATTACTAAAGCATAAGGTTCAATGTTCATTGGGAAAATTTGACAGTTAGGTGTAGGTTGATGTGCTGGCGTCTGTACTACTACTATACTCCATAGGTTTAGGTAGCTAAATAAAGGTAAACAAAAAAACCACGCGACTTTCTTAACCGACTAAACGTAATACCAGTCTATTCAGTTGTCATGCTACGTCACAATTGTATTCTTCAATATAGCAACATTATTATTCACTAAAAAAATTACTGAATTGAAGAGTAAAACTGTGACGTAGCATGACAACTGGATATACTGGTATTATGAAGAAATTGGCCGTAAGTCGATTTGTCACAAACAAAAATCCGCCACCTTGAATAAAAAATGGATGTTATATTCGTAATCATCACCCCGAAAAACCCCAAAATCGACTATTAATATCGAATGTCTAAAAAAAATATTTCCATCATTTTAATTTGATTATAAAATAAATATTTATACAATCTTTATCCGTCATCTATATCCACTAAATAAATAAATTAAAAGTAAAAAAGTTTTTTTCAGATTTAAGAACTCATATTTACTTAGTTTGAAAATTGAAAAAATTAAAATCAATCAGATCATCATATTTACTTGTTTATCTACACAGGTAAATCTCGCAACAAGCTTTTATATCATATAACTTGTGTACTTATTGACGTTATAAGTTGATAGTAAAAGTTTTAAAGGAAAATTTTATTTTATTCTTTTTAGCGCATTTAACTAAAAGCTTGTTTTAAAAAAAAGTTTTTACTTTTAATTTGTTTTTACTTTTTAGTTATCGCTTGACAGGTTTTTTTGTGGAGTTTAACTCGCATACGTATTCTGAGCAAGACCTTTCATTTGATACCCATGTTGTAGGAAAGCATAAAAAACTTAGTCCGCTATGTTTAGAAGTCCGCCATATTGCATTTAGAGTAACGTCACATTGTTTTTTGAGTTATTCTCAGCAAGCCCTTTCATTTGATACCCATATTGTTGCAGTGCATTAAAAGTAACTAGTCCACCATCTTTAGATGACCGCCATATTAGATTTATAGTGACGTCACTTTATTTTTCGAGTTATTCTCAGCAATCCCTTTCATTTGATACCCATATTGTAGGAGTGCATTAAAAATAATTAGTCCACCATCTTTAGAAGTCCGCCATATTGGATTTAGAGTGACGTCATTTTATTTTTCGAGTTATTCTCAGCAATCCCTTTCATTTGATATCCATATTGTAGGAGTGCCTTAAAAATAAGTAGTCCGCCATCTTGGGCGTTCCGCCATTTTGGATTTAGAATAACGTCACACAGCTAACCATGCATTGTCATCCAAACTAAACGTGCATACAAAATTTCAGCTCAATCGGTTGAAGATATCTGCTTCAAAATTTAGTTGCAAGAGTCCACCCGAACAAACATAGTTACATACATACATACATACATTGCAAGTTAAATAAAAGCTTGTAAAAATTACAACTAAGTATTTGTTTCTGAAACAAATACCAATAATCGTACTTAATTTTATTTCGGTCCGAAAAAGTATCAACTTCGTCCGACCTCAGTACACAACTCGGAACTCACTTTTTTACGTAATTATTTTTTGCGAGAAAGCGACACAGACGTGCTTCCACGAGCGCTTCTGAGCGCGGAATGACGAACCGCAAGTGTCCGCGGGTAGAAAATGTATGGAGAAATTTGAGAGCGTTTCTTATTTGTCTCATAAATGAAAAAGTTATTTATTTATCTACAAAATATTTAGCTTATCGTATAGAGGACTACATAAGCAACAATATCTTCTTATTTTTAAGTTAAAATATGCAGTGGATTTAGCTATATAGGTCCTTATTCAAACCCCTTTTTATTAAATTTCTTGCGATTATGTGATGGTAAAAACGTATTTGTGTGAAAATTTTGTATGGGGCTATTTAATTATTATGGAGCCATTCTGGAGATGAATATATTATCTTTAATTTGAAACCAAGATATCCTTGCAGTTGCGACTCCAAGTTCACTAAAATGGTACCTGAAAAGTACTGTTATTCGTGGAAAAATGTGATAGCGACCTTAAAGTCCAGACATAATCTTGATCAGATCATGTGAAGACCATGTAGATTGGTGTCTGAAATGGTCTTTTTGTCACAGATTTAGTGGACCTGTCCAGCACGCATTTGTCAGTAATCATGCGGCTTAGCTCAAAACTTAAGGAGCTCAAGAAGGGTTTGTCATAAGCAACTTTAAATTTAGGAGTTTTTATCTACACTGGACTTGAGATTGTGTAAAGACAGAAAAAGAAAAAACAATATGTATAAAGAAATAACCGGAGCAAGATGAATTCAAAATACATGTGCAGGTATCTTGAACACTTTGAATAGCTGAGTAGAATTTTTCGCATTGTTGGATAAACTTTGTTAGACAGATAAAGTTCTTTATCAACCAAATTAACGAAATTTGGCTTTGCACAATTGTTTGACCCTGTAACAAAATTGAAGTATATATTACCATCATACATTTATTTTAAGAAGTGTTGCAATTGATAGTCAACGTAAAGATAATACTCACCCAGTCATCAAAAGTAAGGGCTATTTTTAACGTGTCAATTAGGGCTTTGATGTTAGCTAGAGTGTAAATGAACGTTTCTATAATGTAAAAAAGTATCTGAAAACGACAGTATTTTAAGGTAAAGTATCTAGTAGTAACCTACTTATCTGTACTCATAGAATACTTTGCTATTTGATAGTAGAGTACTTACAAATTGCTGAAAAGTATGTTTAAAAATATCATAACACTGCAATATTTCAACATACGCCTGAAACAGTCTTGTGCTATAATTTTCTCCGTGCGTGCCTTCTATATCTTGAGAATTGTAACTTCGAATATTCCACAACTTAACTTTATTTTGCAAACAAATAATAATTTGTGTGACATAAACAATATTAAAATCGAAAAACATCAAAAGGTACAAAGGAAACACTGAATAGAAAGGTATACCAATCTTTATGTGAAAATATGCGACAACAATGACATATAAACCCAGTACCCCTAGTACAATAATCCAATTCCAAATAATGATGTTGTTTAAACTAGTTTCATTGTTAATGAATCTGTGTACTTTTTGGAATGTAAGGACAAACTTAACGTTACTTTTGGTTTTAATGACTCCAATCATGAAATTCATTGCGAATCCGAAACTGTAGAAGATGCCATTATAAAAACTAATGTAATAATGAATATCTATAAGTCCTAGACTTTCCCTGTTCTTGATGTTCTCATACATGCAGAGAACTAACAAATATATGAAAACTACTGTTGCAATCATCGAAACAAAATTTGAGATACGGCTATTTGGAGTTATAACATTATTTTTGATGCGATATTTAGGACAGAACATAAGGTGTTGCATTAGATTCAAAGGCTTGAACATCGACTGCACATCTTTGTCCACCTTATTGTTTGAAATAAGCTTCACAGGATATGTTTTTCCGATATATTGAAATGTCTCCATTTTCTCGACATAAACAGTAGCTTTCCTACACACGTTTGAAACTATAATAATCGATGGTAAATGTATTAACAGACTAAAATTCATTATGATATTAATGATGAAAAGAGTCGATAATACATTACTTTAATGAATTTGGCTATATGAAAATTAAGAATAGGAGCAACGTTACATTTTGAAAGAGTGATAGGTAAATATATTTTATATCGTCTTACAACAGTGACCCAATTAATGCTTAATGTAATGTCGATTATTTACAAAATTGTTATGCTATCTAAATAAATATTTTTGGAATGAAGTTCTTGCTTTTAGTAGGCGTAAATTGGGAGAAGTTGTCACGTAACGAAAAAGCGTTATGCTCCCTCCATGCGACTTTTCATTTATTTAATAGAAAGACACAGAGAGAGTGCTAGTTTACATAGTTTTCGTGGTACTGAAGCCAATAGTGAGGCCAAATGAAATTAGCTTGAAAAGTAATCGAAAGAAAATACTATGGTAGTTTGCATCCTACACATTCACCACAACGCCAAAAGTAGTCATGAAGGGTTTTGAATCTGTCTTCAACATTATTTCATTTGGGATTTCCAAGGGCTCGGTGTTGGATCCTATTCTCTAAACTTAGGACATCAAATCTAATAGGCTAGGCTAGTTGATTTTGAAAAACTGATGTATCATTTTTATAACGTAGGTACTTATTTTGATATCGTCCGAAAGGGTTACCGCTGCCCCGGAACATAAAGGGCTAAGGAAGGAACACGGGTGGGTACTTATTTTGATTGTTAAAACGGGGCATTCAAAGCAGACATAATATAATTATTTGTGTTAACTTCGACAGCCGTAGGTAGACGATTTTCATTTTCAAATTTGTAATGTACTTACACAAGATATGGCTATACGAATACTTCTATTTAGTATATGAATAATCAACACTGCCACATTGTCACACTACTGAACAGTGTCGTTCCTTTCAACACCATTCTTTTCATACGCCTATTGGTGTTGCAAAATAAACTTTATGTCTGACGTATAAAGTTTGTTTCTATTTAAAATTTAGAACTGTTGTCTGAAATTCGTGACGTGTCGTGCTCTGATTCATGTTCAATTACTGATTCAATGTCACGTGATCAATGACTTTTTTTTTTTTAATTAATTTAAAATAATTTATAAAATTAAGTTGATTTTTAACCGACTTCAAAAAAGGAGGTTCTGTATTCGACCCGTATGTATGTATGTATGTATGTTTGTTTGTCCGCGATTTTCTCAAAAACTAATGAACCGATTTTGATAATTCTTTCACTAATATGATCTACATACTTTCAGGAAGGTTTTAGTATATAATACATTATATAATTATTCTTATGTACGATGTTATATGCATAAATGTACTGCATCTCCGGCATTTCTATACGAATTTTGACGATTCTTCTAGTCAGTGTCTTCAATTCCTCAATGCTCTAGTGTTATTTGAATTTGTGTGGAGTAGTACAACTAAAAAGTGAAAAATAAAAACTTTTTTACAAAAAAAACAACCGACTTCAAAAAAGACTACAAAGTGATAAATAACTTTAATTTCGGAAGTCGGTGTCAAAAAACGAAAATGCGGAACCAACGACACCGACTTCCGAAATTAAAGTTATTTATCACTTTGTAGTCTTTTTTGAAGTCGGTTGTTTTTTTTGTAAAAAAGTTTTTTATAATATATTTAAGCTTACACTTATTTCCATAGTATTCGTAGGATATATTGTTCCAATATTACGTAATATGTCCATTTTTATGGGAAGCTTCACTCAAATGTTAATCTAATCGATGATAAATGTATTGACGTTCAACAACAATTTTATTAAGACAATGAATGTCTTAGTTGTTATCAATCCATACTATAAATATTATATGTTAATTTTATACATTAGAAAGTAACTGTCTGTATGTTACCTTTTCACGCGGATTACGACAAAATTTGGCAAGGAGATAGATGACATCCTGGGGAAGGATGGGGTCCTGTACTCTTTGTCTCAAAAATAATCTTATAGGGTTGAAATAGGGGATGATACTTTGTATGGGAAACCTAGCATTTCTTAAGTTAAATAGGAGATCATACATATTGGGCTAAATTATGAATGTGCCGGCCAAACAAAGCCAGTTACATTTCGTTAGACTATGTTATTCTCTTCACTTTTCACTACTGGACCAAATCTGTAGGATCATTCTCTACGCTCTGTTATACAAGTTTCTAAAATACGGTTTTGAGTAAGCATGTTTTACTTAAAAGAGTAATCTAATTATAGTAATAGCTTTTTTATTTATGCCAGTAAAAATCAGTTATCAATACCACTTTAAAAAATGATAACTTCAAAAATCAATTAAATTCATTACTTGACTTAGAAGTATACTCAACTAAGTATGATAATTGTGAATTTTCGAACTCATGTAACTTGACGGAGAATGACCCTACAGGTTTAGTCCGATACTAAAGAATGAAGGGAAAAAAAACAACCGACTTCAAAAAAAACTACAAAGTGATAAATAACTTTAATTTCGGAAGTCGGTGTCGTTGGTTCCGCATTTTCGTTTTTTGTTTGACACCGACTTCCGAAATTAAAGTTATTTATCACTTTGTAGTTTTTTTTGAAGTCGGTTGTTTTTTTTGTAAAAAAGTTTTTATTTTTCACTTTTTAGTTGTACCTACTCCACACAAATTCAAATAACACTAGTGCATTGAGGAATTGAAGACACCGACTAGAAGAATCATCAAAATTCGCTTAGAAATGCCGGAGATGCAGTACATTTATGCATATAACATCGTACATAAGAATAATTATATAATGTATTATATACTAAAACCTTTCTGAAAGTATGTAGATCACATTAGAGAAAGAATTATCAAAATCGGTTCATTAGTTTTTGAGAAAATCGCGGACAAACAAATATACATACATACATACATACATACATACATACATACATACATACGGGTCGAATACAGAACCTCCTTTTTTGAAGTCGGTTAAAAACGTATTCTTTCGGAATAAAGCTCTTTTTTTGTTTGGCACTTTCCTATTTAACCCAAAAATGTATGGACGGTGAATGTTCTCCTGTATGATTTTGGAAAGAAATACGGAATACGAGTACCTTCTTACGGCGTTTATAAAGTCATCCCCCAAAGGATTAAAATAGGGATAAATTTAAAGTTCACCTGTGGTAATGATATTTTATGTAGTAAGAAAGAAAGAAGAAATAAGAAAGAAATATATTAGTTAGCACAGACCAAAAGACACACAAAACACCAGATACATACATCAGATAAAAACAAACAAGAAAAAAAAAAGACAATAAAAAAATTATAATAATTAAAAAAGATAATAAAAAAAAACCAGGAAAGTGTGCCTCACGGCTGCGCTAAAAAGGTCCCAGTTCAGCAAAAATGCCAGACAACTAGTGCCTAACGCTGGTTTTCAACTGGACCTGGTGTGTGAGGTGACGGATGTACCTAAATCAGTTTCATACTGCAACATGACGTGTGTATGCATACTTAAATAAAACAAAATAAATATTTTTTTTGTCAAATAAAACAGTAGTACTATTATAGAGATTTAAGGTATTGGTAATATGGTCATAGTCCGTAAATTGAGATAACATTTAGTCTATAATTAATTAAAATCGGTTTACTTGATCAAAAGGTACACGTAATACGCGCTGGTGTTCGTAACTCCACGTCAGAGCGCGTATTTTGCTTACCTGCGGTGGTAACGTAACGTGAGATGAACCGTAACTTACATAATTAATGTCATGAAAGGTTTTGAATCTGACTTCAACATTATTTCATCTGGGCTTCCCAAGGACGCAGTGTTGGGTCCTGTTCTCTAAATTAATAACATCAAATCTAATTGTAACAACTAACATTTTCTAGTGTACGCATACGATATCAATATTTTTTTCTTAAAAATGCTTGGTAATTAGAACATTATTTTAACAACCTTCTTCGAGGTAAATGCTGTACTGGCCAAATACATGCGAGCAGTGGCGGGCAATGTTATTGTGAAAATCTGTGTCTGTTGTTTTAGCGACCAATTATTTGGAAACACATATCTATTGTGTGATTTAAAAAAGGAACGAATTTTTACTTCGAAACATGGCAACCAAGGAGGTAACTTGTCTAAGATTTTATTTAAATTTTGAACTGGCTTGCAAATAGAGCTGTTTAAAGTAAAAAAGAAATAAATGAACATATTGGCGCGTGATACATTATTGTTGTTCGTCGTTGATTCTGGAATGTATAATTAATTTACTTACTCGTAGTTTGAATTCCCGCGCATTATTTGAGAAAAGTTCTATGTAAGCCTTGGCCGCAATCAGGCATGCCCTTTTGCCGGCCACTGCCGTAATGTAATTAAATTCTTCTGATCCACGTAGAGTTTTGAGATGCATGAAGAAGCCTCCTCATGTAGCGCAGTTTGTTCCGCCAGTTACTCAACTGAACCAAGCGCTCGGCGCATTCTGGACAGTCACACCCCTCACCTTATTTGACTGGCCAATTCGTCCCTTGCGGTGGTAGGGCTATCGCCCGCCTGGTTTGCGGCGACCACCCTTTCACCGGAGTTCGGCGTCAAGCAGCCTGCTGTTTTTCGTCGATGCGTGACAGCTCCAGTGCCTTAGGCATCTTCTGAGCACGCTCGTTCCATCATAGACCTCATCCATCGTTTTCCATCAGGCATGATCGAGGTCAAGAGCAGAGTATTAAAAAAAACTCAATATCCACAAAAACAATTTACTGTAGCCAGGATTACAGAAATGCAAATTCTAACAACACAACAGCATAGTTAGAAATAAGACTCATTAGAGTCAATTGTAAAGTTGCGTCTACGTAGAACAGGCCACACACACGTAACTTGGTAAATGATGCCCGATGCAAGCGCAGTACGTTCTTGCAACGTTTTTTCTCGTCATCTGTTAAAAAACAACCATAGTTGAATGCCATAAAACAGTATTGACACAGCAATTATCATTCACATCTGGTGAACTTAGATCCTCGCCGCTAATGATAATTTAGGCCTGCTTATACCACAAACTAGTAAATGCGTTTAACGCTAAACGTTTAATATTAATACATCGTTCTGTTTCTGTGAATCGTTTGAAGATGACAGAGACAAAACTATGTTAAACGTTGAAAGGCTTTAGTGTCAAGCGTTTCATTATGCAGAGGAAAAAGACTATAAAAATGTTCTGATGACATGTTATGTAGCATGTAAACATCAGAAGTATGGATAGTATGTTCTTTATGATTGTATAAAGAAATAACCTGAACAAGTTGACTTCAGAATAATTGCACAAGTATCTTGGACACTTTGAACAGCTAAGTAGAATCCCTCGAGTTGATGAATTAAAATTGTTAGCCACATTAAATCCTTCATCGCCCAACAAAAAATAGTCAGTGAGGCGAACATTGTTTCGTTCTGTAACAAAAATTATCAAAGAAACGTTATGCACATGATGGCGAATAACAGTAATTAAAGGTAAGCTAGGATGTAGAGTTATGCCGCAATCTCTGCTCCATCTCCAATCCTGTCCTCTGTGTCCTAAAACATGCAGTCAAAGTGACGCCACTTTTAGGACAGCCTCTGTGTTGCCACCGGCGACACCGTGGAAGTGGTCAACAAGATCTGAAATACAGTTGTGCCAGTGACACGAAGCAGAAGAAGAAAGATACAATTCCATACACAACCACAGACTGCAAACCGCTTGAAACGTAGATCGCGACATTGCCGCCACGTATACCGGTATACCGTATACCAGTAGTGTCGCTGCGATCTGTCGTTTTGGTTAGGAAGCTTTGACGCTGCGCTGCGGTTTGCGATCTGCGGTCGTCTTCAGACATGCACGTTAAATAGTATGCTCACCATGTCTATTTTGCCTTTTTTAGATGTTTCGATTGCCACTTGAGTGTTAATTAAACAGTATAAAAATTCCGATAAAATATAAAACAGTATCTGAAAATTTTGATTTTTTATCACATTATTAATTTGATTTCTAATAATCGTATTTGTCTGATCTTTTGAGTAACTTTGAATAAAGATTTCAATTATAGGTAAATTTATAAAAAAAGTACTTACGTATTGCTGAAAACTGGCTTTATAGATGTTATAACACGCTAATATATCATTAAAAGCCTGAAACGATTTTGTGTTAAAAGAAATCTCTTGTGAGTCCAATTTTTGAGAATTTAAATTTTGAAAATTCCAAAGGTTTAATTTACTTTCCAACAATTTGATGAGTCGCGTGGAATAAAACATATTTAAATCGAAACTTATCAAGAGGTAGCAAAAAGAAACAGTATAGAAAGGTATATTTAGCTGTATATACAAATAAGCCAAAATAATGACATAAAAACCCAGAGATATGACTACAAGAATCCAGTTCCAAATAATGAAGTGGTTTCCATTGCTGTCCTTCTTAAGTAGTCTGTGCACTTTTTGAAGTGTTAAGACAAACTGGACGTTATTACTAGTTTGAGTAATTCCGATCACGAAATTCATTGCAAACCCGAAACAAAAGAAAATACATTGAAAATTAGTAGAGGTAGTCATGAAAACGGTATATTCTAGACTTTCTTTGTTCAAGTTCACCAAATAGGTGCAGAATATAAAAGAAAAGATAAAAACTAGTGTAACAATCAATGAAACAAAATTGGAAATGAGGCTATTTGGAGTTATAAAATCGCTTTTGATGCGATATTTAGGACAGAATATAAAATATTGCATCAGATTCAAAGGCTTGAGCATCGCCTGCACATCTTTATCCACCGTATTCTTCATGATAAAATTTACAGGGTATTTCCTTTTATATTTCGAAATTTCTTTTTGTTTTGTAGACGATTAACAATAGGTTATTGGGGCACGAGTGATCGATGCTAAAATTTAACGCACACATCAAATTCATTATGATAATGAATGATGGTCTGGTCACAATAATAAATTACTTTAATTTTGACTAAACATATTATTATCTACGCACGACATCTCCAGTATAAGCTGACCTCTCAGTGTACAGAAAGCCTATTTTTACGCGGACGAAGTCGCGGGCAGAAGCTAGTATCAAGATAAACAGTGTACAGCCTGAGTTTTTACATAAATAACAACTGATAAAACGAGAATCGACAAAAATTTATGGAAGCTGGTCCTGGCACCAATAACAACTACACATATATTATGTCATTAGATAGGCATTTTATTATTATGTAAAATAACTACTATGAAGGCTCATTCCAAATCGCTGTGTGAAAAATATATGGCGACGTTTCGTTTCGTTTCAAAATCTTAAATTCTTTTACTCACTAGTCACTGACACTGACAGACAACGTACACCCTAAACCCCTGGATCTCGGTCTCTAGAAGCACGAAATTTTGCACAATAGTTCCTTATATAGCGAAAGTGAACAATAAAATGTCACCCCCTAAAGGGAATTTGGGGATGAGAGTTACTTTCTATGGAAGTTCGTCAGTTGCCGATGGGAAACACCATCAAATAAGTTATTGGCTAACAATTTTTAAACTGAAGCTAAAACTGCTCATGCATGGAAAATACACCTTAAAGTACATATATATATATATTTTTTTATTGCTGAATGGGCCCGCTCTTGACCTCGATCATGCCTGATGGAAAGCGATGGATGGAGTCTATGATGGAACGAGCGTGTCCAGAAGATCCTTAAGGCACTGGAACTCCCACGCATCGACGAAACACAGCAGGATGCTTGACGCCGCGCCGGTGTGGGTGGTCGCAAACTAGGCGGGCGTTAGCCCTACCACCGCAAGGAAAGAATTGGCCAGTCAAATAAGGTGTTGGGTGTGACTGTCCAGGATACGCCGAGCGCTCGGTTCAGGGGGTCTACTCCCTAAGCACGAAGTCCGTCGCTTCGGGCTTCGTTACGGGCGTTTCCTACTCCCTATGACCTACGAACGGATGAATCGTTCGGGGCCCGAGCGAAGAATGAATGACAACGCGATTTGACTGTTGTCCCTACTCCCGATGTGTTTTTCCCCGTCCGAACAGTTGAACATCACACTGGTTTTGACGGATAGTTATGTCAGTTGATACGACATCAAAATAGTTCTCGTGCTATCGACGAAAGTTACTAAAATAAAATAATTTCAAACTATGGCTGCTTTTTTATTGATTGAAGAAGCATTACAGGAAGAGCGGAGGCAACGTCGGTATCATTTACGCCGAAACTTTAGGTTGGCGAGTATTCCCGACGTTGAGTTCATAGGGAACTATAGACTCACTCGGGAATTATTCTAGGGCTTATGTGCGGATTTAATACCTCTTTTGCCTCAACATGGCCTCAACACATATGCCGAAGTGGTGTTGATCCAAGAATGAAAGTAAGGACATATTAAAGTTTCTGCAACTTATTGAGCTGTATTACCAATCCGTCCCACCCATTTACTGTGGTCTTTGTTTACTTTTGGATCCTCACTCTTTGCCACTGCTCGACGGACTCAGTGCAACTTCCCATTGAGTTAAGGGAGTTGCACAGGTTTTCCCACAGCCATTTTGAGCGAACTCTCCCGTCGGCACCCCTCAATAATCCGCGAGCCAATTCTTTGTTCTCACCCATAAAATCGAGAAGGGCCTCAATTTGCCAGTGAGTTGCTGCAGCGGTTGGGGACATTTTACACAATTAACCATGGAATGGAAAGCTAATTAGAATACAGAAAACTTCCCGGCTGACAAAGTATATGAACTTTTTTTAAATCAACATCGTACCTACTATAGCCATAGAAAAACCCGTGCTATACTTTGACATTTCATCTGAAAATTTCCTTCAAAAAGTAAACAGGCAAAGGTATCAACAGGATGATGCCGGTTTCCGGACAAAAATGGCAAAAATAATTCAATTCTATATTTAAGACATAATAAAAAGTATATTTTAAAATATGTTGTCAATTTCTAACGACAAAAGTATTAATTTTTGTTTAATAAGCTAAAAAACTACAAAATAAGTAAACCGGTAATCGACCGGTAAAATAACGCAACTCTATCGCCATGCGTCCTTCGTTCACGAATATTGTCTATGATTCCGTTTGAAACTGATGAATCCGAAATCGTTAGGGAGTAGGGTTCAGTCCGACGTATCGGGCTACTGTCGGACGGGCCGTTCACTTCGTTGACGGACTTAGGGAGTAGACCCCCAGTTGTGACATTTATTTTTTAAATGTTGCAACATCATGCTGAGATAGGAGCCTTTTGGCCTCGTATAGGACTTTTTATTTTATTTTTCTTTTTATTACTTTGTTTTATATAACTTGGATTTTTTATTTATATTTTTTACTGTGTTTAGTTTAGTTTGTGATCAATGTGATCATCCTATACGAGTCGCAATAAATACTTTTTCTTTCTTTCTTTCTAGTTGAGTAACTGGCGGAACAAACTGCGCTACACGAGGAGGCTTCTTCATGGATCCCAAAAAAAAATTCCCAAAAATTTCGTAACATAGGTACTCGTATATGTAGCGACAATATCTACGTAGCGGCTGCTTTTCACCTTTAATCCTCTTCTAAAGGAACCAGGGTACGGTATTCAAAGGTTTGCCTTTGATTAGAATAGGTATTGAACGTGGGATTGTGAGGGAGGCATATTGAAAAGTGTTATTAATATCGAGGTTCGTTTTTGTATAGATCTTTATCTTGATATGAAAGGATTTTTTAATGAGTCTCGATCTGTGATATCTTTAGGCAGCATTTATGACTGGATAAAATCACACGAGCCACAAAGCTTGGCGTATATCTAACCTACCATCACGAAATATGGGTAGAATTCACAATTCTATTCCCTGATCTCTGCTTTATAAAATTAGTATATAATTATGTTTAATGTTCGTTTTGGATCCAGCATTAATATTAATTTTACTTTTCTCGCCCATAAAAAACTAAATAGTAAATAAATCATTTTAATTCAGGCATTGTACAGACGCCAGCACATCAACCTACTACAATCTGTCACATTTCTGTAATAGATTTTCAACTTTATCGCTAAAGCATAAGGTTCAATGTTGATTGGGAAAATTTGACAGTTAGGTGTAGCTTGATGTGCTGGCGTCTGTACATACAAACACATACATTTCACCCATGGTGACTACATGTCATAAATAAACATTAAGCATTAAATGAAGAGCTTATTTATGATCATAATCAAGGTCCACTCCATTTAAGTAGTCCCATTTTCCCATTAACTCATTAAAATAACACTGTTATTAAAATTATATTATAACACTACTTGCAACCTCGTACCTAATTAATTTTAATAAAGGTACCTTATATTGCGTGCTACCTCGCAACGAGTCTGAATTTTTATGTGAACAAATTTTTATTTTACTTTATTTTTTCCTACAGTAGGTACGTGACACAATGTGCTATAATTTGATCAACATTGAGTAGGTTAATTCTAGTCAACCGTTCGTTATCGTAGACACTAGGTCAGGGATGGCGAACCTCTATACATCTACGTGGCATTTTTTCCAAATAAATACCTATTTCATGCCGCCATAACGTGCCAACAAACAATCTTGGCTTAGTGATTACTATAAAAAAAATCACAGATTTCGTGCCTCACACGACTATCGAGCATTATTGGAAATGAATTTACGGAATTCGAAAGAAAATTGTCGCTGAGCGACGAGAATGTCGGGATAAGGAAAAGGTTACAAAATAAAACTACAACGTTGAATGATAATGTCGTTCTGACTTTTTTCAAAAAGGTTAGGCTACAGGGCAAACCCTTAACCCGATCGTCTTTGTTTTAGGCTCAAAATGTAGCTGACTAAATTGTCCAGAGGAACTTTTCTCAAACTTTTGATATCATTCTTCGTTTCCAAAATATCGAGCGCCAAAATCAAAAATTCACTATTTCAGCCATAACTTTTTTCGTTTTTAACTTTCTCGAATAATTCTTTTTGCACCTTACAGCTCTCGTGAATACGCGTCTTTTGAGCCTTTTTTTGAATATCATATCTTCACAACTCTCCGAGTCATAAGGGGATCGCACTTTTTCGTGAAATTGGAGCCCATACTGGAGCGAACGAAAAGACAATTTCCAATGTCAAAAACTATATACAGTCGCATTATTATTATTATTTTTGAACTCTCTCTCTTGGCAATTAGCCCGTTCTCTTTTTAATACTTAGAGCTTTAGATAAATAGATTAGAAGACAAACCTCGACGTCGTTGCTTGGGTAATTTTGTTACACAGCGACCATTGCAATATGCAGCTTTACCTAGGTTCGCGACTTTGCAGCAGCAGTTATAAATAATTCCATTTATTCACGACCCGTAACAGCAGTGTGTATAACACAATTATTCCGAACAGTTTCGTGCGAGATTAGCATTCCAACGTTTAAATGTTTTACATAAGTGTGAGTTAAGCTTATGAGGCTGACCAGGACTTGCTATGTAAGTATGTTAATAGAGTTAGGCCTAATTTAGTGGTTGAATGTAGTGATTTCAGTCAGTTAGATTTCATTTTATTTAGGGCAGACAAAAAAGCCCTTATGAGTACCTACCTATTTAGAATACTGTGTTAGGTTTTGATTCCGGAACATAAACGCCCGTATCTTTTGATTGCGTTGAATTCGAAGTTTGATTTTTTCTGTGCTTCAAGGGATTGCAGCATCGAGTATTTGATATTAATTTCAAGTTGATAACTCCACGCGTTCCTGAGAAAAAGGGTCTTGACCGACAGACGGACAACGAAGTGGTGTTATAAGGGTTCCGTTTTTCACTTTGAGGTACGGAACCCAAAAAAGAAAAAAACTTGCCACACATAATAATTACCTACTGGTTCCGTCTTATTTTTTCACATCAATTACGCTAGTTTCTACGTAGTTTTTACTGTCATTGAAGCGGAGTACCTAAAGGTTCTATACAAAATGTCTCAAACAATTTTAAAATTATACTAATTACGTAAAAAAAAATACATAAAATATATATTTTAAACATGAAAGATGATAATTAAAAAACGTGACATCCACCAACCCGCACTGAGCCCGTGGGGTGGATTATGTGGTCCACTCCCTCTCACAGACAGGTCTGAGTCCGATTACTAGATGTGATCACGATCTGTAATTGAAATTAATAAATTAATTTGCAACTAATTGACTGGCTACGACGCGACGTAGCCAATTATTAATGTGGGATCAGTAGATAGCGCATAACTGAGCCGTAGCGTAGCACAATATGCTCGGCGTAGCGTAGTTGATGCAATGACGTCACCACTACGCTTACTCTACGCGGTCGGGGAATCCCCGTCAGGAACGAAGTTCCGCGCATTATGCTCGTCTGCTCGCATCTTGATAATCGCATTCACGCACACACTCGTAAATATAATAGAAAGAGACAGAGTCAGAGAGAAAGTCGCATAACGCTTTTTCCAATTTCTTTACATGACGATTTCTACCAATCAACTCCTACCGCATGAAACATTTCCCAATAACAACTCTCCATTATTAAAATTATTTAGCTAAATATTAATTTGAGAAATGTAAGTAATTGGCCTCGAAAAAATTGTAAGAAGTTTCCCTTTGTAAGATGTTGAAGTAAATAATTAATTAATATTCGAATGTACAGACGCCAGCACATCAACCTACACCTAACTGTCAAATTTTCCCAATCAACATTGAACCTTATGCTTTAGCGATAAAGTTGAAAATCTATTACAGAAATCTGACAGATTGTAGTAGGTTGATGTGCTGGCGTCTGTACAAACAATATTTTACCTTTCCGCGAACAGTTTTAATTTAACTTTTTTTCCTTTGATATTTCAGCATTTTGTTATTTTATTGAGTGCTATGATTATAACGGACTAATCCGAGCTGTTATGTTTCTGTGACTCAATCGTTCGACTCGCACACAAAGGGTTCCGTATCAAAAGGGAAAAAACGCCGAAAATGCTATGCTATGTCATGCATGCTATGCTGTGCATGCTATGCAATGCATACATAATTATCACACTAATATTATAAAGGTGAAAGTTTGTGTGTTTATATGTTTGTTACTTTTTCACGCTCAAACGGCTGGTCCAATTTCGATAAAATCTTGTATGGAGGTAGCTGACATTATTTATTAAAAAAAAATTATTTATTATTTTTTTATTTAGGGACAAAAAGCGGTTACATGGATTAACATATAGGCTACTTTTTATCCCGATATTCGCACGGGATCGACATTTACGCGGGTGAAACCGCGGGGCGCAGGTAGTATGTTTTATAAAAATGTGGCTGTTATTGTAGTATATTTTGTGTTGTCTTACGAGTTCCACGCGAACGAAGTCGCATGCAGAAGCTAGTTCAGAACAAAACATAACAGGTAGGTTTGCATCATTTATGAAGCCAAAATTCTACGTAGTTCTGCACAACCATCCGACCTCTATATTGTCTATCAACCTCTAATGGTGGGTCCACACGATACAGACTTTCATCAATTTCTATAGAATTTTGTCTGTGCAACAAAGCAGTACAGACAAATGTCGGTGTATCAGAAAACTATAAAGTCTGCATATATGTCTGCGTATTTGTCGGAGCCAAATAATTGTCCATTTTTAGATATATCTGTTCTTACCGAGGTTCGCCACGATACTACATAAACAATTTCGGAACACTACAGATTTTCGAAAATCCAAGTCTGTAACTTGGATTTTCGTCAAAAAGTCTCCGCAAACATTCTGTGGAGATGTCCGCATAAAAATTTTTACTCAGACTTCAATGTCTGTACGACCAAAAGTCTGTAAAGTGTGGACCCACCATAACAAAACTAGGCAATCGCTAATCACTATAATATTCCCATTTATTATTAAACACACCTAACTTAGTGAAGTTACAGAATAAGTAATTATCTAGGTAAATAGTGATTTACCTAGATAATTACTTATTCTGCTCCATTTCTAAATCATCCAACTATCTCCTTTGTCTGTCTAAGTTGGGAACCTTAGCTTCTTTCCGACATTGGACAGGTAGAAGACATGCTTAATTTAAGCGATGACTTACACTTTTTCTATATTAAGTAATATGAACTCGGCAATTTTGTTGATTTGTAGGTGTCTGTAGATGCGTCTTTTACCCGACTAACCCATTTTTTTTAAATGGCACTTTGCTTTTTAACCTTGGAGGTGGTCGGCTGGTTAACCGGGCTTGACTCAAAACTTAAAAACTAAGCGACTACACGCTGAGGGCTCCCCCTGTGGAGTACGGACCTCGGATTAGGGCGTCGCTGGGGGAAGGCAGCAAGATTTAACCCGACTACCCCAGAAGGAAGGTAATGTTTTTATACGCAATCTTCGCGAGAAATTACCCTGTGTGAGGTTGGTAATAGATTGGCTTTTTTTGCACCAAATCTTCTAAGCTTATAGTAGAAAAAAACTTGTAGGTAACCAGTAATAACTATGCAATGAGACACATACATAACAGGGTGGTAATAGACTTTCTACACGCGGTCCTACAACTACAAGTCCTCAAACCCAGCTTGCTGCTTTTCCATCAGAGATGTGCTATGCACGTTGCTATGGATGCGATTGATATCCAACAGTCATATTCATTACTCGTATTATAGCATAGCACTGGTGGAAACGGGTTCAACTAAGCTATGTTTTTATACGGAACGATGCGTGTCATGGATGGGAGCTATGGATGTGCGAGTGGTGTAGCTATGTGCAGAGCAGAGTACTCCCCGTGCCTTCCCTACTATCGAATCGATGCATCGTATAGCTCGAGCTGCGCAACTTCCTCGCACAGCTATCCCACGGCGGCGCATCTTCATAGTACAGACGCCAGCACATCAAGCTATACATATATAATCTGTCAAATTTCTTTAATAGATTTTCAACTTTATCTCTAAAGCATAAGGTTCAAAGTTGATTGGGAAAATTTGACAGTTTCGGGTAGCTTGATGTACTGGCGTCTGTACATCTTACTCGCTCTGCTACACAGCTTAGCATTAGTGGAAACGGTCGCATAGTTTTGTAGCTTAGCTTTCACATCCTCGCAGCATAGCTGCATGGCACATAACCACCTACTAGCAGCCCGCCCCAGCTTCGTACGGGTGCAATTTTTTTTTCAAAATTTTCTTTCATACAAACCTTGTCCTGGCAATACCGAACACAACAAAAAAAGAATTATCAAATTTGATGCAGTCGTTCGGAAGTTATGTGCTTACATACATTATCTACATACATTACGGCGATTCATTTTTATTTAAGGAGGTACCGTATCATAGGTTTATCTTGTAAAAACAATAATCTTTAGAACTAAGCAGGTATGCGGGCCCTAATTATTTATTTGAACTGGCTACGCCACCTACCTATATAAATTTACTGTTATACTCGTAGTCTTATGTTACAGCACTAAATTCGCTAAAACACCGGTCAGGGCCAATTTAGGGGAGGCTATTTTGGGGCAGACGTCCGATATAATAAACTGGAAGGTCGGTAGATAAGTACTAGGGTTGCAATAGGTCAATATCTTCGTTGATGAAAATGAAGTTTTTTTTTATAGCGATCAAACCTTGATGAAGCTTCGGTAATTTTAACAAAGTACAGAAATAGTTAGGGTAAAATGTTGAGAATGCGAACTCTTGTACCGTTTTGTTATTGGATTTTAGTAAGTTGTACCTTATGCACGACGAACCACTTCAAATATTTTAGTAAAAAGAACTAATAATAATAATGTAGAAGATCCAGCTGTCAACGTGTCGGCGCAATGACTGTCGGATCAGACATCCAGCGTAACCATATGCTGGATGACGTCGTACTTGATCGACTACGACTCGAATCGAGGAATATAGCCATGTCACGCCTGCTTCGTCATTGGTCGCGGTGCAACTGCAAAATTTACCCAGAGTTGAAACTCTGGGTAAATTAAAAAAAAAATTTTTTTTTAAAGCGGTCGGGTCGCGGTGAACCGCGACCCGACCGCTTTGATGAAGAGGATGATGACGGGTCTATATCCGTGAGTTCCCAGTGCAATGCAAGATTGAGGAGCGCTTTGGAGGATGCTTTCGGTGAGTACCGCTCTAGTCCGCCTGGAGTTAGACCACGCTACCTCGTTTGCCCATGCACAAGAAAAACAAGGCACTGGTGTGTGCTCTAGACACGCAGCTGTCAAATTGTTTTAACGGCAGCACAGACCTCACTGATACCCATCCAATCTTGTACTGTGCAGCTGTAGCGGCTAGTCGTGTAGCTTATGTCAAATTTCCCAACAGTAACAGAGCCCCACGACCAAAACCAGCTGTGGATTAGATTAGATTGAGCGTCGCGTCATATCGGTGAGGCTAGAGCACTCATCGGCAAACTAATCCGGTTCAGGGAGGGCAATGCAAGAGTGATGCGCTTTGTGAGGCGGGCATTCTCTTGAGGTTATTGGTCCCGCGTCACAGCGTATCGACTTCCTGAGCCAGTAGATCTGTAGATGAGCAAACCGTATTCGTCGGTACAGGTGGAGAGTGGAGCGGTACACTCCAACCATTTAGTGTGGACAAATGTGCGGTCAAGCATGTAAAGGGAGGGGAGATTGTGGAATCCGTGGGAACCCAACTTTCGGATTCCACAAACCTTAGAGCCCTCTCCTCCTCATCCGAAACCTATAAGCGTTTTGGTATGTCAGAACTCAGAAGCGTTAGGCATCAATGTTACTGACTTGAAGCAATCGCTGAAGGAGCGCTTCTTTGGACGCCTGAAAAAAGTATTCATAACCTGGCTGCCATCCACACCCATGCTCAAAACTCTACTGATGACTTTTCCTTCTTCCTCCGCATCGGATGCCCATAGGTACCATGACAAACGATTTCCACAAAACTTTTCAGTCGCCTGGGTCACTTTCAGACTTCCTCTGATATACCTACTCATAAATGATATAACTGTATAGAAGTTAAGCATATTAATTGTTATCCAAAGGACTTTTTTATACTGAACGTTCACGGTCTGATCTCAGTCTCAATCTATAAAAAACACCTCGAACTTCCCTACATTTTTGACGGGTGTGTTACGCGACTTAGAAAAGTGTAACATCGAATAACACGTCCCCGTAAGTTTACTAATACGAATTTGTTTGTCGCCGAGATGAGACTGCGATTAGATTTTGAACGTTTTAAATCTGATTGTCTACCATTTTCAACACGCTAACGTCAAGTTTGGTCAAGTCCATAGCATGAGCGGAAAACGCGTGCACGGAAAATGCTTGGATCTTATCCGACGAATAAATTACTGTCTTTGGCTTAAACTATTCTACTGTCAAGTATGTGTTAGTGCATTAAACACAAAAGCATTTAAAACGACACACATTACGTTCAACAAATCGATTAGATGGTGTGTATTTTTTTTCTCAAAATACATTGTTCAGAAACTAGCTTTTAAAACTAAACTCACGCATCTGTCATCTGTCATCAATGTTCACAATGTTACCATACAACAAAATATACCCTTTTGCTTTTGCTGAGTTTTGCTTTTCTTTATTGTTCCGTAAATCGCGAAAGCACTACACACGTCGTCATTTTACGAAGATAACGATACCAAGAAACATATTATTTGTGAAGGATTTTTGAAACCCATCCAAATGCAAAAGATTACTAAAACTCTGTCCCTAGAAATATTCATAAAAACTCAATAAATAACTTATATAGCTGGGAACTTAACAAATTATTTCCTAGCAACACTGCAGTTGTCATTTTTATACTGTAGGCTTTTCTGATGCTGTTATTATTTATTTTATTTACGCCAATTTTCGCGTTATAATTATCAAAATCTGAGTGTTTTCGTATTTAAAGTAACAGTGGAAGATGTCGAACCTGGAAATATGTCGAATATGTCTTTCCACTGATGTGAAAATGTATGAATACGATCTATTTCAACTGAGGAGTTTCTACGAAGAGATTATGGCCACAAAAGTGAGAATGTTTGCTGTATTTTTGTCCTATTTTGTTATGTTCGGACTCCTTTGTTATTGGCTATAGTTATTAATTTTAAATTTATATATCTCGGGACCATGGGGTCCCGGTCCTTTGGAAGGCGTACGAGGAGCCGAAGCCAACTCGCAGAGGACCCTTAGGAAATTTTAATGAAATGCGGCACCATCCGACGATTATTCCTGTATGCACTATGCAAGTGCGCCATAGTTATTAATTATTATTATGTCTTTATTCGTCTAAATACATATAAATTATATTTTTAAATATTAGAATATAAAAAATATATAGGTATAAAAACATTTAAAAATATATGTCTTATTATTAAGTAGAAAAGGAGTCTTAACGGATTCATGTTACACCTATAGGACATGTACCTATGTACACCTACGATCTGTAGAGCGGTAAATAGAGTTACAGTAGATGTCTAGTAATGTTTATTAATGATATGTGTATTCACTTTAACAATACCTAATGAGTTGGACAAGTTGACAAATTACTATACTCAGCGGCACGGAATATGGCCCAAACATAAACAAACCAATAACAGGCGATTTTGACATCGCGTATGAGAATTTCGGGCGACAGTTTGTCAGGACATTTGTTTTTGTTAATTTAAGAGGGTAAGCACAAAAAAAAGTTCAGATGCTTTATTTCTATGACAGTTAACTTAGTTTGTTACGCACATGACATGGGTGAGTTAAAACTCAATATTGAAATGGTCGTACATTTAATCTTTATTGTTTTATTTTTTAATTTATCTGTAGTAATTTATGCTTCCAGAATTGGAAAAAAATGCTTCTAACTTCAGCTCAAGTTGCTCAAGCTATGTTGCTTCGGAGTCAGGGACAAATGCAGCGAGAGATTGCTAAAACTTGAAATGTACCTCGTACAACTCTGAGGTATGCCTTAACAAGGTACGACCAGACCGGTCTACACAAGGAGACCAGGAAATGGCGGTATTAGGTGTACATCAATGTGAGATGACCAATTTACAGCTCTCGCAATTTTAAGAAATTGGTTCCTTACTGAGGTCGAAATACAGCTACAAAGGGCCAGAGGGGTCAACGTAAGTGAGCGGACAGGGCGACTTTCCATGGTGGATCAGTTATGGTTTGGGGAGGGATCTGTTCAGACGCATGCACCGAGTTGGCAGTAGTTGCAGGTTGTCTAATGGCAGTGCGATACTTTCAAGAGATCCTTCAAGAACATGTTTTACCATTCATGGGATTCATCGGTTGCAAAGATTTCATCTTAATGCAAGATAATGCCCGACCACATACAGCACGTTGCATGGATGATTACCTGTCACAGGTGAGAATTACCAAATTTGAGTGGCCGGCACGAAGGCCAGACATGAATCCCATAGGAAATGTCTCAGATATGCTTAAAAGACGCATCCGATCCAGTCCCAACCCTCCAGAGACTATCAGTCAATTGAAAACTGCTCTGGCGGCCACCTGGGAAGAAATACCCCATGTGGACATTAAAAACATAATCCACAGCATGCCTGATCGCATGCAGGCGTTCATCAGGGCCAGAGGTGAAAATACCCGCTATTAATTTTAGGTACCATAGCTTTATTTTGTAAACATTCAAAAACATTTTTTTAAACTTAGAGCTTAATGTCTTTTTTGTAATTTTGTAAAATTTTAATCAAGTTAACTCACTTTTTTGTTAATTAATCATTTGCATTTAAGATTCGAATAAACATTTATCTTTTACAACAAAAAAAAAACCTGTTTCGCATTTCATTTTGATAATAAACCATTATTCCACATTCCGTGCCGCTGAGATAAAACAGTAATCAATACAGAGAGTATAATAAAATATATTATGGGTGCCTCAAGATGATTGATGACTATCAAAAGAAAGCTTATTAGTTGTATTTGAAATTTGTCTAAATTCTAGTAATAAGTTTCTGTTACCCCTTTTTTTGGGTGGGAAATTATCAAATAACTTCTCCCGCTCAGGGCGTGTCAGACTTTTACTGGCTAAAACCCACTCGTGTTCCTTCAGTTGCCTGTGCCAGGGGCCACGGTATCACTTTCGAACAGCCCGCGATCCTGGCAGGCATCGGCCCTAACGGACCCCGTCAGTTAGTGCTGACATTTCTATGAGGCGCGCGTGGATCACAACGCGCCGTCGACCCGGGTCTGGTTCTTACCGGACGACGAGCTACCCATTGCTCGCCGTCCGCAAGCCCGCGCCTACGGTGGCCGGGAATCGGCTATCGATTCCCGACGCCCAGGGCGTCTCCTGCGACGACTAGGGCTATGAGGGCGCAAAATTTGCCTTTCCCTCACGCGCTCCGCCACCTCTTTTGCGAGCATTACTGCTTCGCAGAAGGAGGCGACGGCTTCCCATGCAGTCTCGCTCCGTATCATGGCCTGGACTAGGGCCGGACGCGAGAGATCGCCGCCGCCGTTAGGACGCGGTGGTGCTCTGCCCAAGCTGGGCAGACCTCCACCGTATGCTCCACCATGTCCTCCGGGCGATCCGCACAATGGTGACACCCGGGTGTTTCCTCCCGCCTTGTCCGGAACAGGAACCTCCCGAAGCAGACGTGTCCGGTGAGGACCTGCGTTAGGCGGAAGGCGAGGACGCGATCATGAATTATTTAATGTGTGATACCCGTGATTTGTTTACCAAACCATATGCAAAATTTAATAGAAAAGATACTCTATGCCTGTGCCTCTACTGGAAAAAAAACAGCAAGAAACTATTTTTATTTTTCAGGTAAATGAAAGATCAGGCCTGCCCAAATGTTTCTGCTACCAGTGTGCAGCACTACTGCATAAGTACCACAAATTTAAGGAAAAGTGCTACACTGGACAGAAAGCTCTCAAAGAAATTATTTGGAAAGAACAAGTAAGAAGGACCTTTACAATTCAGAATCATAGCCAATTAACAGGTTTTGGGACAACTAACTCAGTATCATACAAAACAATGTTCAAATTTCATTGCAACTAATTTAGGACCTTTTAATTAGAAGTGTCACCCAAAAATCAACTTAGCATACATAATTGTAAAGTATATAATTGAGGGTAATTATTATGTCTATGATTCTGAATTTAAATATAGCAATATCCCTATTAAGATAAAGTCATACCCTATTGACGTGGTGTAAGAAGAGATTATAAGATAATGTCAAAAGGATTAGTAGCAGCATCAAAAAATTTAGGAATTGTGCAAACAAACAGCAAACCTGTGGGGTAATCGTGTGCAGCAATGGCTTTTATTTTGATAGTTCAACAACATTCATTGCATTATTTACATTGTTGAGCTGAAAATTTTTTCGAACATTATAAAGACATGGATTAGCAATATCCTTCAAAACGATTCGGATTGAAAATTAGGGAGCTGCTTACTTTGCCTTGTGGTTCTCAACAACTGTAGAATTGTATTAAATTACCTCATTGAGTGCTTAAATATGATTAATCAATTCAGTATAATCAAACCACTCCAAAAATTTAGAATTACTAGTGGTACTTGCATGTTCCAATAGCAGTCAAATGCAATACCAAAAGTCCATGATTTGATAAATAATTTAGTAGAAATAACTAGAAATTCTAAGAACCCCTTCAATTTCAGCTAACCAAAAAAGCAGTCCGAAGCATAGACAAAGCAAGCAAGAACATCCGTGTACCGTTAAGCATAATAACTGTAAACAAAAGAGTACGTACCTGCACCGTTAAAACTGAAGCCAAACTAAAACTTCATGACAGAAAGCCTGAAGAAGTAGACGAAGCCTCTTTAAGTAATGACGGCGACATCTTTGACGGTGACGATAATAATGAAGATGGCAAAGAACGTTTAGATGAAGAAATAGACATAAAAGAAAATAAAGAAGACGAAGACCTAGAACCTGAAAAGATTGAAAATGATATAGATGTTGTAGATGAAGATGTTATACCGAAAATAGAACCAACAGAAAGATTAACTTTAGACATAGATAAAGTCTTCTCCGACGATAATAAGCCAAGTGACAGCGAAAAGTTTATCATTGATGACATTAAAATTGTCACAGACGACGACGAAGATTCTGAACCAAAAGAACCGGTCAAAAAGAATAGAACTAAAAATGGTGGTAACAGTAAAAAGAAAAAAGCTAAAGATACCACACCGAAAGAGAAAAAATTCGCCGTTAAGAGTACCGAAAAAGCCGAAATGGATGCTAATGAGACTACTAAAAAGGCCAAATTAGATCCTAATAACTGGCTGAAAATAAACTTAACGGAAGAGGAGGCTGATGCTGAATTTAAATCAAGGGGAACACATAAGAGGTATTTGAATGCTCAGTACAAATGTACTGATTGTCTCAAAGCGTTTTCGAAAGAGGATATGTTGAAGAGGCATACCAAATTAAGACATAGTGAGGTAAAAGTCATCATTTTATGGATGAAATAACATTTTGCTGGTTTCACTTGACTTTTTGAAAGGATTTGAATTTTTAACAGAGTATGAACATCAATACTAGACCTAGCACACTTGAGCTTTCACTATTTTTTACTCCTATTATTAAATGTGTGATTAAACAAAAGTTAATTAATTCTGGTTGCATTTTAGCCAGTGTTTTTTAATAAAAGAGTTAAGGGCTTAGGCAATTTCTTTGTTGTTTTTTTAGTTAGTATACTGGAAGATGACAAAATCAAGTCATTAATTCAACACTTTTTGAACGTCCACCACCCTTCACGACTTCATAGTACTTTACCTGGGAAGAACAAACTTCCAAGCTGAAGACAAGAATAGAATAGAACTTAATGACCATTTTATTATCATTCTTCAAACCGTTCTTGTCCTCACCTCACACAAATATTACATTACGATTCGTGTGACTTAATTAGTCCATTATTGCACGGCGCGAAATTAGCGTTAGAGCGTCGCGAGGTTGCTATACGCCGTGCATTAATTGTCTAAACACACTATTCCGAAGGTACGCGACCGAAGTTCGGCATGATTACGCCTGCAATGCTCTGACGACACATTATAGCGAAATTACGTTGCGTTATAGTCTTATAGTATAGCGTACAGTAAAATCGGCCGCGGAACTTCGGTCGCGTACCTTCGGCGTAGTGTATTTGGACACTGAATCGCTATAACGCAACGTAATTTCGGCATAGTAATTCAAATAGCATTGCAGGCGTAATCATGCCGAACTTCGGTCGCGTACCTTCGGCATAGTGTGTTTAGACACCTATAGACTACTTAGGTCGCACGTATCGTTTACTATTTTATAGCTCGTGTGACCTAAATCCGCACTAAAGTCATGGTTTTCTGTGTAAAAATGGACTACTTAAGCCGTGCGTGACTTAAGTTCGGGTTTAGGTCCCACAGTGCTATAAATGTTTTTTCAATTTAAAATACTGTTTGTTGTTTTCAGTCTAACGGTCCAATAGAGTGTCGCTTCTGTCACATGCGGTTCAAATGGAAGTGTCTCCTCAGCCCACACATGAGACAGCACTATACCAAGTACAAATGTCTGCGCTGCGACCTCGTCTGTCCTTTAGAGTGAGTATGAACTACAGACAAGCTGTCGAGAGAATTCGTTTCTGACACGTGTCAGTACCACAACTAGTAGCTAATAAAGATCAAATTCGAAAAACACGTTTTCATTAGTATGAAACTGACTTGTTTCAAGAATGCATTCTCTCGTCGGCCGCACGATAACTAATATAGTTTTTTAAGACGAAAGCGCCAGGAGCTCGCGAAATTCAAATTGTCTTACTTTTCTTGCAATTTGCAGATCATTATCAGGTATTATGTTGATGAGTCGCGACCGTATAGAGGTATGAGGAAAAGGGTGTAAATTTCACTCATACTCTATAGAAAAGGGAGGATCCTCCGACCAGACGGGTGTTGTGTCTGGCGGGCAACTGCCCGATGATTCATGTCGGGCCGTTGTATCTATGCTAGTTGCGCGATAAACTCTGCTTGCGAGATGCAGGATTTGCGTGACGTCAGCCTGACGCGTTGTTCGCATGAGGTGTTGTAGATACCGCTACAACCGTACCAAATATGTATTTTTTACAGAATTATCTGTCATCAATCTCTCAAAGTGCAAATTACCCTATTGAATAATAATTTTATGAAATCATGATATTTGAGGCCGATTCTAACTTGTTTAATCGTTGTTTACTTTAACTTTACTTATTTTGTCTGAAATTATCAAATAGTCATACATATTAAAACCAAGTATGTGCCTGGTTTGGGACCAACCTCCATATTGTAATTTATAATGATGAAATAAACTATTTTTACTTTTTGTTTGTTAAAATAACAGACTCTGATATTCGTCAATTATCCCAGAGCCACAATTATCAATGGATTGTATATGAATTCCCTTGAATTAATTTTGATGAAATCATCCTGTTATATTTATCAATGGTGTTTGATTTCAGATCAACAGCACTTTTCCATGAAGACTATCATAATGGTGTTAAGAGGAAATGCTATCATTGTGGCAAAGAGTTCAAGTAAGTATTCTGAACTTTAAACAAAAGTAAAGAAAACAAGTAAAAATCATGGCCCCCAAAAATTGCAACTGCAAATTTAAATTGTTCGACTATTACTCTTAAACTTGTAAAGCCTGCTTAGCTGTGATAGCTTTCCTTTTAATTTCGTTATAATATACTGCTGCCGTGAATTTTTTCACATAT
The DNA here is from genome assembly GCA_914767645.1 of Hydraecia micacea. Lineage (NCBI taxonomy): Eukaryota > Metazoa > Arthropoda > Insecta > Lepidoptera > Noctuidae > Hydraecia > Hydraecia micacea. The sequence continues at coordinate 13,514,959 of OU611796.1, forward strand.
CCAAAAGCACCATTTAGCTGGCAGGGGGGGGGGGGGACACTTGACTCTTAACAAAAATGTTCACTTTGTAGCTTAATATTTCACAAACGAATCCCTGAATCGAAAAATTGTTTTCACAAATCCGCAATATTTTTACAAGACCTATCCAACGATACCCCACTCCATGGGGTAGACGAGAAAAAAAGAAACATCCCACTTTACGTCTACAGGTACCCTAAAAAAAATTTTTCATGGTTTTATTTTACCACTTTGTCGGCGTGATTAATATGTATATCCATGCCAAATTATAGCTTTCTAGTACTAAGAGTCTCTGAGCTAAGCTGCGGACGGACGGACGGACAGACGGACATGGTGAAAGTATAAGGGCTCCTTGTTGAATAAGGAACCCTAAAAAGGGTCATGCATCATTTTTGACAAAAGCGTAGTGTTATATAATAATATATCTATCAAGCTTTGCCCTAATTAGGTTTGCTTTATTTTTGTACTAGCTTCTACCCTAGACTTCGTGCGCGTGAAATTTCTCGTTTTAACATAAAATATATCCTATGACACTTGGCAGTACTGTAGCTCCCCGTTAGTGAAAGAATTTTCAGAATCGGATCAGTGCTTCCGAAGATTACCCCTACATACAAAACCACAAATCTTACCTCCTTATAATATTAGTACAGACTAGCTGTGCCCGCGACATCGTTCGTGTGGATGTCGGAAAACAGTGTCTCTTTACTACATACTTATAACATCAGCTATTGGCCAGCGAAAGCCTCGTCAAAATCGGTCCAGCCGTTTCGTAGATTAGCCGGAACAAACAGACTGACATTTGAAAAAAAATATTTTTGTTATAAGTACTCCTACTTAAAATGTTGTTATTTTGACATTATAAACGTCTGTTTGTCTTTAATTTAGTTTATTTGTATAGATTGATTAGGGATGCTATGCAGGCTATTTTTTAATCTTTTAATATTTATTTTATAACTAAGTATTTATTTCTGTATCAGGCATGTATCAACATACTACACTCACTTGCGCACACACCGCAGCGAGCACGTGTGCACGTTGTGCGGCGCGTCGTTCGTCAGTGTCACCGGGCTCAGCTTACATAGAAAGAACAAGCATGTAAATGCTGATTCTGTAAGTATACTTTGTTCCTATAAGTAGCAAATATTTGTTATCTTTGAAAGATGTAAAATAATTAACAAATAAAAAACATAATCGTTCTTACGGGGGAAGTGCCAGGGTAGACCGCGAAATTCAAATTTACTTACGTTTTTTGCAATTTGCAGGCCAGTGTCAGGTTGTATTTTGATCAAAAGTTGATTCGCGACTATAACAGGTACGTATTTACAGAATTATAATCATTAGAATCATTAATACATCTTTCTAAGTTAGATTTGTACCACGACAACAAATCTCTTATGGAAAACTGCTTAGTGGTACAAATCTAACTAAGAAAGATGTATTAAGTAATGATTTTAATGATTATAATTCTATAAATACGTAAGTACCTGTTATTGTCGCGAATCAAATTTTGATCAAGATACAACCTGACACTGGCCTGCAAATTGCAAAAAACGTAAGAAAATTTGAATTTCGCGGTCTACCACTGCGCATTCACCTTAAGTGGCGTTCATTAAAAAAAACTTGTGGTGGACGGGGGACCCCCTGCAGGAAAAAAATCCAAGATGGCGGCTACGAAAGTTTAAAATGAGGAAAAAAATTCGCAGCAATCCCCCTTGGATTTTCATTTTGACCTTACGTCTTTAGGCTTCGGCATCCTCGAAATACATGCAAACTATCTCTCTCTCCGTCTCTTTCTATGACGAGACGGAATGTGAATGACGTCAAATGAGAAATAAAATTTTCGCATGGAGGGGGCATAACGCTTTTTCGTTACGTTACGATTTCTACTATACTCTATATGTTTAGGTAGTTAAATAAAGGTAAACAAAAAACCACGTGATTCAGTTAACCGACTAAACGTAATATGTATGTATTCAGTTGTCATGCTACGTCACAGTTGTACTCTTCAATTTAGCAACGTTATAATTCATAAAAAAAAGTTGCTAAATTATAAAGTCGCGCCTAAACCACTGAACCGATCAAACAGACTTACTTTCGCATTTATAATATTAGTTAGGATTATAAAATTGAGATATATCCCTTCCTCAGAGAGAAACATTTGCCCCCCCCCTTGAGCGAAAGCCTAGATCATGATTAATCAAGTTTAAATCAAGTATTAAATCCTATTAAATGAACATTCTCATGCAGGAGCTACCACAAGACGAAGAACAGTACTGCGAGCGATGCGACGTCAAGTTCGTGACGCGGAAGGCTTACGAAGAACATCTCATACATTCAGCCAATCATGTCGACGGAATTGAGTGAGTTTTTTTACCACAACCTGCATATTATGGACCATCGTCTACTGCCTGATTGTAAATAATTATAAAATAGAAAAAAGAAAATTGTTTATTCTGCAAAAAAATAACACATTAAAAAAAACATATTCAAAGTCAAAAGTAATTTACTCGAAAAAAAAAAATAAGAACAACAAAATAACATAAGTCAGTCCCGCTGAACTATAGATGGAAAGAAGTGGCGCAACAAACTCCCCAGCAGCACACCTGTCTGTTCAGTTAAAATAACGATTCTATACAATAGTAAGTAATTGCCATTTCGAAACATAAAAAAATAATTATTTGCCATATGTCAGTTAGCACACGCCACTAAACCAACAATATGACAATGCAGCCAAAAGCCCTGTATTCAAAAAGCTACAATCTTTAACGTGGGTTAGGCCCAAAGCTATAAAAATTTGGTAATTTATCCCCGTAGATAAATAATAACAGCCGCACAGGTCGATCGATCAGGTTAAGCTACGCTTGCCGCGGTTGGTCTGTGGATGGGTGACCATCTTTACATACTGAGACCCCTCCGTGCCTCGGAAAGCACGTTAAGCTGTTGGTCCCGGCTGTCATTCGTAGATCTTTGACAGTCTTTACGGGTAGTCAGAAGCCTGAAAGTCTGACAACCAGTCTTACCAAGGGATATCGTATTACCCAATAACTGGGTTGTGGAGGTCAGATAGACAGTCGGTCCATGTAAAATACTGGTATTCAGCTGCATCCGGTTAGACTGGAAGCCGACCCCGACATAGTTGGGAAAAGGCTAGGCAGATGATCCCCGTAGATAAAAATAACCTGTCGCCATTGTCATCTTTGGGTGTAATATATGCTGTCTAAATAAACATTTTCATGGGTATGTATATTTTTTATAATTTGCAGAGACTTAGAAATAAATACACCTATAACTTCTATCCCCGGAAAACGGCAGAATCTCAAGAGGCTGACCAGAGGAATACCCACCGACTGTCATGTTGTGAGTAGCTACTTTTTAATTTGGTGAATGAGTGTTTGGGTATGAGGCTATTTAGATTTCGATAAAAAAAATACAAAAAAAAACCTTCACTGGCCTTTTGCTATTGATGCTATTGAATTGTTTGGCAAATTAAATAGTTGCTTTTAGAAACAAAAACACACATAGAGGTACACTGGTATACAGTGGAGAAATAAAAAGCTTAAGGTGGAACTAGTCGCGAGCTCGAACTCTCTGGTGGTCATGGCCAAAAAGCACGCTGTCTCACCTGGCTTTGTGTCCGACAGAAATAGTATCAGTGATGAGCAGTTAGACGCTAGTCTACACACAGAAACACCGTTCCGAACTGGTAGGCGCGTAAAAAAAATCGAAAAATGCTTTGGAAATCGAGTCTTATGAAAAAACCACTGCATAAATCAATTACAAATATTTTACAGTTCTTTTATTACTTATTTGCACCCAAAGTTACGATAAAAATAGCAAGAAAACGAATCTTTGTTGGCTCATAACTTTTTAATGGCTTTTTAATTTACTATTCTGTTTCCGTACAGACAAAATGAATAATAAGACAAACCGATATCATGTTTAACTTTAGATGCACAATGTCAAACAGTGGAGTAATAGTCTCCCGAAATTTGTATGGAAATAAATCGACTGGTGGCACTTTAAGCACCGTGCATGAAACTTAGCAGTTTGAAAGGGTGACATGTGTCCACTATGTAGGGAAAGGCATCATACTAATATTATAAAGGCGAAAGTTTGTGTGTGTGTGTGTGTGTGTTTATATGTTTGTTACTTCTTCACGCTCAAACGGCTGGACCAATTATGATAAAATTTTGTATGGACGTAGCTGACACCCTGGATTAGCATATAGGCTACTTTTTATCTCGATATTCCCACGGGATCGACATTTATGCGGGTGAAACCGCGGAGCGCAGCTAGTAATGTATAAAAATTGTTTTTTCCTTCTTCCAGCGATAAATCGAATTGGCACTTTGTTTTTAGAATCTACAAGAATAATCATCATTGACCCGGTACATTTCGCGAGTAATTTATCTCACCTGCCATGTATCTAACAATTTTTTTTTTGTCTAGTGCGGCGAACACTTCGATACCCAGGCGGCATGTCGCAAGCATCACTTGGCGGAGCACCCGCACACTTCGTTCGACGAGAGGCACATCTGTGTGATCTGTGGCATGTCTCTAGGGGTGAGTACTGAGCTTCTGGGAAAGAAAAACTTATACAGGAAGATTTTTTTTATCACCATCCAAATTTTTACAGGGTGTTCTACCCATGAATATGAACGACTTTCACTATGGGACTAACTCTGAAATCACGAAAAAAAAATCAGCGTGTTTATACAATATGTAACAAAAACCCTGTCCGATCCTTAAGGACGCTATCACATTTTTCCACGAATAACAGTACTTTTCAGGTACCATTTTAGTGAACTTGGAGTCGCAACTGCAAGGATATCTTGGTTTCAAATTAAAGATAATATATTCATCTCCAGAATGGCTCCATAATAATTAAATAGCCCCATACAAAATTTTCACACAAATACGTTTTTACCATCACAGTAATCGCAAAAAATTTAATAAAAAGGGGTTTGAATAAGGACCTATATAGCTAAATCCACTGCATATTTTAACTTAAAAATAAGAAGATATTGTTGCTTATATAGTCCTCTATACGACAAGCTAAATATTTTGTAGATAAATAAATAACTTTTTCATTTATGAGACAAATAAGAAACGCTCTCAAATTTCTCCATACATTTTCTACCCGCGGACACTTGCGGTTCGTCATTCCGCGCTCAGAAGCGCTCGTGGAAGCACGTCTGTGTCGCTTTCTCGCAAAAAATAATTACGTAAAAAAGTGAGTTCCGAGTTGTGTACTGAGGGCGGACGAAGTTGATACTTTTTCGGACCGAAATAAAATTAAGTACGATTATTGGTATTTGTTTCAGAAACAAATACTTAGTTGTAATTTTTACAAGCTTTTATTTAACTTGCAATGTATGTATGTATGTATGTAACTATGTTTGTTCGGGTGGACTCTTGCAACTAAATTTTGAAGCAGATATCTTCAACCGATTGAGCTGAAATTTTGTATGCACGTTTAGTTTGGATGACAATGCATGGTTAGCTGTGTGACTTTATTCTAAATCCAAAATGGCGGAACGCCCAAGATGGCGGACTACTTATTTTTAAGGCACTCCTACAATATGGATATCAAATGAAAGGGATTGCTAAGAATAACTCGAAAAATAAAATGACGTCACTCTAAATCCAATATGGTGGACTTCTAAAGATGGTGGACTAGTTATTTTTAATGCACTCCTACAATATGGGTATCAAATGAAAGGGCTTGCCGAGAATAACTCAAAAAACAATGTGACGTTACTCTAAATGCAATATGGCGGACTTCTAAACATAGCGGACTAAGTTTTTTATGCTTTCCTACAACATGGGTATCAAATGAAAGGTCTTGCTCAGAATACGTATGCGAGTTAAACTCCACAAAAAAACCTGTCAAGCGATAACTAAAAAGTAAAAAACAAATTAAAAGTAAAAACTTTTTTTTAAAACAAGCTTTTAGTTAAATGCGCTAAAAAGAATAAAATAAAATTTTCCTTTAAAACTTTTACTATCAACTTATAACGTCATTAAGTACACAAGTTATATGATATAAAAGCTTGTTGCGAGATTTACCTGTGTAGATAAACAAGTAAATAAGATGATCTGATTGATTTTAATTTTTTTAATTTTCAAACTAAGTAAATATGAGTTCTTAAATCTGAAAAAAACTTTTTTACTTTTAATTTATTTATTTAGTGGATATAGATGACGGATAAAGATTGTATAAATATTTATTTTATAATCAAATTAAAATGATGGAAATATTTTTTTTAGACATTCGATATTAATAGTCGATTTTGGGGTTTTTCGGGGTGATGATTACGAATATAACATCCATTTTTTATTCAAGGTGGCGGATTTTTGTTTGTGACAAATCGACTTACGGCCAATTTCTTCATAATACCAGTATATCCAGTTGTCATGCTACGTCACAGTTTTACTCTTCAATTCAGTAATTTTTTTAGTGAATTATAATGTTGCTATATTGAAGAATACAATTGTGACGTAGCATGACAACTGAATAGACTGGTATTACGTTTAGTCGGTTAAGAAAGTCGCGTGGTTTTTTTGTTTACCTTTATTTAGCTACCTAAACCTATGGAGTATAGTAGTAGTACATTGAAATATATTCTATGTGAAAAGACAGCTGTGCTGCTGGGGAGTTTGTTGCGCCACTTCTTCCCAGCGAAAGCACTAAGAAGTGAAGGGCGGGCGTTTTGGGGGACTGTCTTTTGTAATTTTGACATTCGAAAAGTGCTGATTCTCAGCCTAATTTGAATAAATTACTTTTGATTTACTTTGTTTTAATTTTTAAGTAAATAAAATACTTACTGTTTTCATAAAGGAATGATTATTTTTAAATATCACAACGAAACTACGATAAACTCCCAGGCTAGTATTTGATTATGTAATACTCCAACAATTGACATCAAAAATAATATTTAAAAGTACTTAGGTACATATTTTCAAACTAACAGCAGACTGTGGTATAAATGTGGATGTTCCGTGTAATACTAAAATGTTAAGGTCGTTTTTGGGTACCTAGTAATGAACGTATTGACTGATGAACTTCAACAATACTAAAAACATGATTATCACGCAGATAGTAAGTACTAATAACACTTACCAAATTCGATTGCGAACTTACAACTAACTTTACTAAATAAATACCAGCAAAATTAAAAAAAAATATCTTCAAGTACCAAGATTAGTTAAGTTACGTATAAAAATCGAGCGAACAATGGTTTCAATGTGTGCGTGCGCGTAATGTTGCTGTGTTGCGTTTCAGATACCTAAACTTGAGCGAGTTCAAAATGTGATAGCGTCCTTAAGAGTATTATTCGGCATCGTACTGCGAACACATATACGTAACCATTTAATGGATTTGAAATTATTATTTTTCCCCAGTGAAAATAATTAAAATAAAATAAAAAATAACAACTGATCAAAGGCAACACTGATCGCTCGACAAAGTTCACCTACAGTTTTGTGTCAAAGAGGCCGCCTAAGCGAGACGGTTTGTATGATCCTTTGTCATGAACCTGCTTTGTCGCGTGCCGCCAAACAAACTTATACGTCATACCTTGACCTTATGGCTACGCGTATATCAGCTGATATTGTTTTGTAGGCATAGCGATTCGGATTTCAGACCTAATTCTGTTTATCAAGAAACAATTAATTGAAATAAATGTAGCCCTAATAAGGGCTTTTTTTTAATGTGATGTGTGGCAATGTACCTACATACCATACCGACTGCAGGTATCAGTTCATTAAAACATTCACTTGTTGTTGTTGCACACTTCGGCGATTGTGCTCCACATGTCCACCTCCAACACTAATACACATTAGACACCTTTTCACTAAATTTGCAGGGCACTTGTGATGTGACTTGTGTCCGATTTGCGTGGGGTCCGCGGCAAACATATCCAGCACTTGTTCCTCGATTTCAAAGTTGCGCTCTCGTGGTCTTCCAGCATCAGCGGTCTGTGACTCGTGCTCATGAACACTGCCTGTGGTGTACACACGGTTATGCAGGCGTTGGAACACACGCTCTGACGGCGACAGTACTGTCACAAGCGCACCTCATACGTTCTACGCGCAGCTGCATAATTACAGTCGGTCTTGCCTAAGTACATCAACACATTAAAAATCCTGATTGGAATACATTATTCGCGAAACTTTAGCGGCACGTGATACGTACGGACGTCCGATCGAAAGCTATCTCCACGAAAGACTGGCAAGTTGGTAACAAATAGCGCGCCGGTAGGTAACCAGTCGGCGACATCAAAGAGTCGGCGACTAGTTTAAATAGTGCCTACAACGCGGTAGTGTATGGCGGTGTTCTTTGAAATAAAAATAGGTAAAAATAAAAAGATTTTGCCGACGGGTGGAGTGTTGTCAACTTATGAAAATTTGCCATATTCAGTGTTAAATTTCGCATGGATTATAAAAATAAAAAATCAATAACTTTTGGTTTTTATGAGTTACATTTTTATAACAATTTTTTATAGTACCTATGTTGAATCAGGAATACGCCTTTATTGGATCGGACAGGGTTTTTGTTACATATTGTATACAGGGTTTTTCAATAGGGACGCTCGAACTTTGACAGCGTATAGCGGCCATCTTGGTAAAGCGATAGCTGTCAAATTTGGCGGGAATACAGATTTTGTCGTGACATTTCACCATGGAACGCTACACGCTTCAATAACGCTTAGAAATTGTTAAAATTTAATATCAAAATCAGTGCTCTGTTCACCTAACATTAACGTTCCGTACGTTGCGTCCAATGTATGGCATTCATGGCCGTCCTACAGAGTCCACAAACAGTCGTTTAATGAATAAATTTGAGACAATCGGTTCGGTGTTCGATGAAGCAGTGCCTGTACGTTAAAGAAACGCAAGATCGTTGGAGAATATTGTTGCCGTTCGGGACAGTGTGCGAGAAAACCCTAGACAGTACATTCCGCGTCCAAAATTGGTCCTCCAGGATACACCATTTACAGCGGAGTCGCGGCGCGCATTTGACTAAAATTATATTCCATAAATAATGTCATCGAATGTCCTTTAAAATAAAACCAAAATTGTGGCAATATCACTCAAACAGGTTGTTTTATTTCATTTCAAAGTTCGAGCGCTCTTAATGAAAAACCCGTTACTTGGTTACCACATTTAAAGCGCGCGTCGCTTCGTGAGATAAAAATACTAATCCAGTATTTTACATGAAGCGGCTGCTTGTCAAAATGTTAATCCATACTAATATTATAAATGCGAATGTGTGTCTGTCTGTCTGTTACCTCTTCACGCTTAAACCGCTGAACCGATTTAGATGAAATTTGGTATAGAGATAGTTTGAGTCCCGGGAAAGGACATAATTATGATAGTTTTTATCCCGATATTCCCACGGGATCGAAACTTATGCTGGTGAAACCGCGGGGCGCTGCTAGTAAACTATATAATTAATTCGTTCGTCTTTCTCCACCATTGTAGCCAGGCAGCTTATCCAGTCACATGAACACTCACACTCGAGAGAAGATGTACACGTGCATCATTTGTGGGCGGCAGTTTAACAGCAAAGGAGGCATGAAGAAACATCAGCTGGTGAGTTTTTTACCGACTTCACAAAAAGGAGGAGGTACTATGTTCGGCTGTTTGTATGTTTTTTTTTTTTTTTTTGTATGTTTGTTCATCGAATACTCCGCCAATTGTCGACAGATTTTCAAAATTCTTTTAAAAAACTAAACTATCTACTTTCGAACACGAAAGTAGATAGTTTTGAGGTGGTCCCATTGTCACCAAGTTAGGATCTGATGATGGGATCTTAGAGAAATCGAGGGCAACCCTCAAATTTTATAGGCTTACTTATGGTTTTTCGCATATTTTATGAAGTATCTTGTGTATTTGCGTATGGTTGTCACCATCTCAGGTAGCTGGGCTGATGATGGAAGGTACAACTCCTTAACAGTAAGAAGTTACTCGAACAGGCAAGGACTGTTTTAGTAAATTGTTTTGATGTTTGATTGGGCATTTGCCACATTTGGTCTCATGATCATCAAGTCATGACCTGATGCTGCAGTCAGGATAGTCTGCAGAGTACCTAACTCCTCGACAACTAACAGCAGATATATCGTGTTTAGGCTCATTGGAAAGGGCTCGATGTGTGGATAAACGTAATGTTAATGAGGAACATCGAAGTACATAGAGACCTGATGCTGAAGCCAGGAGCATCAGAAAAAGTACAAACCTTGAAATTACAGCACCGTAGTCGTGTTTGGGCTCATTTTAAACAGGACTAAATTTTAAGTTCAATGCAAAGTTGACATAAGTTTGGCCGGATGCTGCAGACAGGATTATCAGCATCTAGTCTAATTAATGAATAAGGTATGCTTCAGAGGTGGTCCCATATAAATTTTATGAACTTTGCTTGGGTAGTTTTGGAATTAGCGTCAACAATACGTTTGTTTTCCACTTAGTTTATATTGATGATGTTTATCTTCCTGTCACTAGCAAGTAGTGTTATATGAATTTGTATGGGGTAGGTACAACTAAAAAGCAAAAAATAAAAACTTTTTACAAAAAAAAACAACCGACTTCCAAAAACAAACACTACAAATTGAAAAATAACTTTAATTTCGGAAGTCGGTGTCAAAAAAACGAAAATGTGGAACCAACGACACCGACTTCCGAAATTAAAGTTATTTTTCAATTTGTAGTGTTTGTTTTTGGAAGTCGGTTGTTTTTTTTGTAAAAAGTTTTTTTTATAGATACACGTGACCATGTGGACATTTTAATTTTAAATCTCGATATCTTCTAAGATATTCATTTTAATGATATGCAATAAAGGGCAATTTTGATCTACATTAAATGCACAACGAATCTAATGTATTTAATTGGATAAGGAACAATACTGTATTTTTTTAAATAGCTTGGTAAATAAACCATAATTTGTTTGTAATGTAAAAAATAAAAATGATTACTGTGGGTTATCCTTAGGAGATAAACATATACCATCGCGGACTCTTTTTATCGATCTTTTTAATATATACAATTACGTAGTACATTAATTTGTTCTATCTCGTAAGGTTTATATAGCCAGCGCTTGCGCACAAAAATATGTTTGTTACTACATCACATTACAAATCTTTAAATTTCTCGGCTTTTCTCTACTTTATTATGCATGTATTATACATATAAACCTTCCTCTTGAATCACTCTATCTATTGCTGCATTAAAATCCGTTGCGTAGTTTAGAATATCTAAGCTTACAGACAGCGGGAGCAAACTTTGTTTTATACTATGTAAAGATGTATGTATTTATTGTATTATGTAAATGATATCATATACCACAGACTACCAAAATAATGGTTTGCCACTGAAGGCTCCAAGCTCGTAGCCAAATTCTGGTAGACTGTATATGTAAAGATTGTTATCGACACGCTAGGAAGAAGAGGCTGTCAGTGTGTTTAAGCAGTATTAATCTGTTACTATATTTTTCAGACCCACACCAGTGAGAAGCCGGTGGCTTGCACTCTATGCGACAAACGGTTCAAGCAATCCAGTAGCATGAAGCTGCACTACCGCACCTTCCATCTCAAAGAGCCGTATCCTAAGAGGTAATACACGTGTCAAAAATATCTAGCATCACTTTACGATCACACATCACGGTTGTATAGGTACCCCAAAGAAGCAAGCAGAGGGGTATAGTACGCCGACATTTCGCCAGTTATGATTAAGTCCCATGTAATAGGGTTTCCTCGTTCGTTCGTTTGTGGAATGTGTTGCCAGTTGAAATAAAACGCGCGCGTTCGTTACGTGTGTTTAAAAAACTCGTAAAAGAATATTACTTATCGTTGGTATCTTGTTCTCGTAACTGCAGTTGAGTCTTCATTATCTTCGTTGCTCGTATATTTAGTAGTCTGGCTGTGTGTCAGCCAGACTTCGCAAAAAATCGAAAAATGAAAACTGCGTCAAAATCCGTTCCCTACGGAACGATTTTGATGCGGTTTTCACAGTAATTTTAAGAGTTTAGTACGGAAAGTATATGTGTATAATAAATTACGATAGTTCCCATTTGTTCTATGGAACATGACGTCATTAAGAAAAATTTGTCTATTTTGCCCGATGACGTCATATTCTATAGAACAAATGGGATTATAGTTTAGAGAAACCTCGATGTTCTGCCAAGTCGTAAAAACCATACGAAGCATTTTAAAAAACGGTCGGAAATAAAAATTCAAGTCTAATTTTTTATTTGCTTTATTATTTCAGGAACAGAAAAAAGAAAAACGATAAATACGGCCACGATGATTCTGACGACAATATGACTCTCGACAAGTTTTACGCGCGAAAGTGTTGAATCATGGCCTCTAACTAACTATTTATAGTATATTTTGTGTAGTACTCGCAACTGGCGTGCATGAATGAACAGCAATTGCATAACACACTATCAATCAGAATCTAAATCATTTTTTTTTTATTCTCGAATGGGCCCGCTCTTGACCTCGATCACGCCTGATGGAAAGCGATGGATGAGGTCTATGATGGAACGAGCGTGCCCAGAAGATGCCTAAGGCAGTAGGACTCCCACGCATCGACGAAACACAGCAGGCTGCTTGACGCCGGACTCCGGTGGGAGGGTGGTCGCAAACCAGGCGGGCGTTAGTCCTACCGGCGCAAGGGAAGAATTGGCCAGTCAAATAAGGTGTTGGGTGTGACTGTCCAGGATGCGCCGAGCGCTCGGTTCAGTTGAGTAACTGGCGGAACAAACTGCGCTACACGAGGAGGCTTCTTCATGCATCACAAAAGGATATTGCTAATCCATTGCTTCATATATTGTTATAATAGTTCAATATTTAAATACACTGACTCCTAAACTAGGTGTATGTCCTGTGCCTTAGACCCATCTCACGGGTGTAAAAATTTCTCTGCGGGATTTTATCGTGCACTGCATATTCAACTCTAGGTTTTTGAGCCGAGCATTGAGAATCGAACAGAATGCATCCCAGAGCATAAAAAAAAACTGTTAGATTATCAACTCTTGGCGCTAAGCAGTGTTTTGAAAATCTAGTGCGCGAAAAAAATCGCCGCGGGAAAATATCATAATATGCGACCCTGCAGTGAGATTCTGTAACCGTCTCACCATGAAAACTTATGTCACAGAGTACTTTTTGATAGACTGACTTAGGTGAAGTGAGCATGGAGTGAGCTGTCAGTGTCATCTGTCATCCCACCTGATATAGTTCGCGTCAAACTTTATGGCGGCTCTGAAGTGCGCTAGTCGCTGCGCAGTACCTCACCCCTCCCCTAGCTGTCATATAAATTACTGCGCAGCGACTCGCCTCGGATTGACCAAGCATACATTTACAATCATAATCGATATTTTAATCATATTTTTTATGCTAATTCTATTGATCGTTTTATATAATTTCAAAATTAGTACTTTAGTTGTCAAAACATTAGTATTTTGTGGGGGTTTTAAAATAAAATAGCAAAACTGAAACTTAGTCAGAATCTCAATGTTGTTTTTTTTTCTTTTTTTTCCTAGACTAGTCCTTAGGTTGCCAAAAATTGCACTGGGCGGGGCTGATTTTTTACACAGTACAGTACAATTTTTTGCGACCTTCGATGTCTTAAATGACTCGAACAAAATCTATTTACAAAAACTAAGAAAATAGATAAATCAGTATCTATCTTTGTTTCTATAAAATAAATCTCTTTACAATCAACATACAATATTTTTGGCTAATATCATTTAAAAATCAGTAAAGGTTGTCTATGCTGCTTTTAAGGCTCCTTTCTGATTTACAGAAACAACACCACTTTGCCTTTCGCTTAGTATAAACGCGTGGTTCTTCTCCAATCACTGTTTCACTCTTAACTCGCTTACGTTAAGCGCGTGGGGGCGTCCCCCCACCTTCCTTCTCTCTTCCTTCAGGAATCTAAGAATACTACCTACCTCTATTCTTTTCTGTACCTCTTGCCTTGAACGAGAGGCAAAAACAAAGACTACCGTTTTTAATGCCATTGTTTACCTGCGAAAGTAGTAATAAAATGTAACTAACTCTGAATAAATGAACCACTAACTCTGAATAATAAATATCATGTATAAGATCATCATTCCTCCTACCCAGGGCCTTAAAACGTTACTCAAAATAACGTTACGCGTAGTCCCGGTACCGATAGGTTGTACCGTTCCACCAGGCTCGTAACAAAATTAATTCCTTTGCTATAACGATACTGACAAACGGAACGAAATCTTAAGGTGAATGCGCAGTGGTATACCGCGAAATTCAAATTTTCTTATGTTTTTTGAAATTTGCAGGTCAGTGTCAGGTTGTATCTTGATCAAAATTTGATTCGCGACAATAACAGGTACGTATTTATAGAATTATAATCATTAATACATCTTTCTAAGTTAGATTTGTACCACGACAACAAATCTCTTATGGAAAACTGCTTAGTGGTACAAATCTAACTTAGAAAGATGTATTAATGATTATAATTCTATAAATACGTACCTGTTATTGTCGCGAATCAAATTTTGATCAAGATACAACCTGACACTGACCTGCAAATTGCAAAAAACGTAAGAAAATTTGAATTTCGCGGTATACCACTGCGCATTCACCTTAAACTGTTCACTAACAATATTATTAGTATAAGTTATTAGTATAACGATATAATAACGTTATTCATTTCGATACCTAACGCTGCCAGCTTCATGATTAATTTTGACTTAATTAATTTTGATTGACGAAAAAGTATGAAGAATAACGTTATAAATGAATCTGTATCGTTATTTATTACAAGCGGTTTAGCTGAACCCTTGATGTCCCTGAATGTGTCCTGATACTCCTGATCCTGAACTTATCTAAGTAAGTGTATAATATACCAACCAACTTTGTACCTAACATATCCGACGAATAAATGTCTAAAAACATTATGTCTGTCACAAAAACATTACAACATTTTTTCAGGGTTTAACAAATCGATTATAATATGGTTTGTACACACGGCTACACATCAAGTTATACATAACCAGTATAAGCTGACTTTTGATAGTAAGAAAAACCTATACAATGCGGGGTCAGCTAAAACTGGAAATGTATAGCTTGATGTGTAGCCGTGTGTACTAGTTTCTTTTTCTCAAAATACATTGTTCAGAAACTAGCTTTTAAAACTAAACTCACGCATCTGTCATCAATGTTACCATAGAAAAAAAATATACCCTTTTACTACAATATTTTTTTTTGTTTAGCGGACACTGTCCCACTGCTGGGCAAAGGCCTCCCCCAAGTCTTTCCAGGAACTCCTTTCTATTCTATTTATTGTTTCATAAATCGCGAAAGCACTACACACATCGTCATTTTATGAAGATAACGATACTAAGAAACATAATATAGGTAATTATTTTTGAAATGTTTTTGAAACCCATACAAATGCAATAGGTTACTAAAACTCTGTCCCTAGAAATATTTGAATAAAAACTCAATAAATAACTTAGCTGGAAACTTAACAAATTATTTCCTAGCAACACTGCAGTTGTCATTTTTATAATAAAAGCTGTGCTGATGCCGCGTTATTAATTATTCTATTTACGCCAATTTTCGCGTTTTATCTATCAAAATTTGTGTGTTTTCGTATTTAAAGTAAACAGTGGAAGATGTCGAACCTGGAAATATGTCGAATATGTCTTTCCACTGATGTGAAAATGTATGAATACGATCAATTTCAACTGAGGAGTTTCTACGAGGAGATTATGGCCACAAAAGTGAGAATGCTTGCTGTATTTTCGTCCTATTTTCTTATATTCGGACTCCTTTGTTATTGGCTATAGTTATTATGTCTTATTGTTGTGGTATTTGCGCTTAGAGTACAGTAGAAAAGGATTCTTAACGGATTCATATTACGCCTATTATACATAAATAAGACATGTACCTATGTACACCTACGATCTGTGGAGCGGTAAATAGAGTTATAGTAGGTGTCTAGTAATGTCTATTAATGATATGTGATATTCACTTTAACAATACCTAATGAGTTGGACAAATTGACAAATTACTATAAAACAGTAAGCAATGCAGAGAGAATACATGGGGGCCTCAAGATCATTGATGACTCTAACAAAAGAAAGCTAATTAGTTGTATTTGAAATCAATTTTGACTAAAATCTAGTAAGAAGTTTCTGATACCCCTTGGATAATGCTTACTAAAACAAAGAAAATGGTCATATTTACTAATTTAAAAAAAAAATATTTTTAACCAACTACCATGAATTGTTTTATGTGTTTAACAAATACATATTAACCCTGATTTGTTTATCAAATCCCCCCAATTTGTGCCTCTTCTACTGAAAAAACAGCAAAAATGTTGTCTTTATCTTTCAGGTAAATGAAAGATCAGGTCTGCCCAAATGTTTCTGCTACCAGTGTGCAGCACTACTGCATAAGTACCACAAGTTTAAAGAAAAGTGCTACACTGGACAGAAAGCTCTCAAAGAAATTATTTGGAAAGGACAAGTAAGTACTAAAAGACATTCACTTCAATTCAGAATCTCAGCTAAGGGCATTATAATACTGGTGATTTGCAAGCGAGTCCAAAGCTAGGCGAGCTCTCTGCGCGCCCGTGGCGTCTTCCCGGCAAGTTCGCTACGAACTCACTGTGAGCTCGCTGCGCACTCTCCTTGCTTTGGACTCGCTTGAAAATCGTCAGTGTGATAAGGCCTTAACAAACAAGTGTTGTTTTTATGCACAATGGTCCATTTGAGGGACTAATGCCCGTTTTCACCATCGTTCCTTAAATTTAGGGAGACCTTAAGAAATTTTAAGTGTTACTTTCGTTTTCACCATCACCTAAGGGACACTTATGGCCCTAAAACATATGGGTAAGGGGCTGATTTAAGGAGTCTCTTAAGTTAAGAGACTCTTAGTTAAGGAGTGTTTGAGGGAACGATGGTGAAAACGGGCATTAGTGTGGAAACTAAACCCATAACATAGAACAAGTTTGGGGAAAACTAACTCAGTATCATACAAAACAATGTACAAATTCCATTGCAACAAATTTAGGACCTTTTAATTAGAAGTGGTCACTCAAAAATCAACTTATTTACAGTTGTATATTCTATAGAATACATAACTGTAAAGTAGGTATATACTAATAAATATAGCAATATCCCTATAAAGATAAAGTCATACCCTATTGATATGGTGTAAGAAATGATTATAAGATTCATTAAGAAAAGGACAGAACATAAATATTAGTTTAGTCCTGTCAAATTAGTCAGCGCCTGACATAAATTGAAGTATTTTTAGTAGTACATTTTTTTATCACATCTAAACTTGTATATAGAGTATCTAGATTTGACAGGACTAAACTAATATTTATGTTCTGTACTTTTCTTAATGAAATAAAAAGAAAAAGATGCACTGAGCTTAAATTTAATTTAGTTTGTGAACAAGGGAATTGGCGCTAATGTCAAAAGGTTAGTAGCAGCAAAAAATTTACCAATAATTGTGGAATACACTAACAGTATAGTAATGGCTTTTATTTTGACAGTTCAACAACATTCATTGCATTATTTACGTTGTTGAGCTGACAAATTTTTTCGAACATTATAAAGACATGGATTAGCAATATCCTTCTAAACGATTGAGATTGAAAATTAGGGAGCTGCTTACTTTGCCTTGTGGTTCTCAACAACTCTGTAGAATTGTATTAAATTACCTCATTGAGTGCTTAAATATGATTAATCAATTCAGTATAATCAAACCACTCCAACAATTTAGAATTACTAGTGGTACTTGCATGTTCCAATAGCAATACCAAAAGTCCATGATTTGATAAATAATTTGATGATGATTTGATAAATAATGTTGTACACATAACTAGAAATTCTAATAACCCCTTCAATTTCAGTTAACCAAAAAAGCAGTCCGAAGCATAGACAAAGCAAGCAAGAACATCCGTGTACCATTAGGCATAATAACTGTAAACAAAAGAGTACGAACCTGCATTGTTAAAACTGGAGCCAAACTAAAATTTCATGAAAGAAAGCCTGAAGAAGTAGACGTAGCCTCTTTAAGTGATGACGGCGACTTCTTTGACGGTGACGATAACAATGAAGATAGCAAAGAACGTTTAGTTGAAGAAATAGACATAGAAAAGATAGACATAAAAGAAAAGAAAGAAGACGAAGACCTAGAACCTGAAAAGATTGAAAAAGATATAGATGTTGTAGATGTAGATATTATACCGAAAATACAACCAACAGAAAATTTAACTTTAGACATAGATAAAGTCTTCTCTGACGATGATATGCCAAGTGACAGCGAAAAGGTTTTCGTTGATGACATTAAAATTGTCACAGATGACGACGAAGATTCTGAACCAAAAGAACCGGTCAAAAAGAAAAGAACTAGAAATGGTGGTAACAGTAAAAAGAAAAAAGCTAAAGATACCATACCGAAAGAGAAGAAATTCGCAGTTAAGACTACTAAAAAAGCCGAAATGGATCCTAATAACTGGCTGAAGATAAATTTAACAGAAGAGGAGGCTGATGCTGAATTTAAATCAAGGGGAACACATAAGAGGTATTTGAATGCTCAGTACAAATGTACTGATTGTCTCAAAGGGTTTTCGAAAGAGGATATGTTGAAGAGGCATGCCAAATTAAGACATAGTGAGGTAAGAGTCATCATTTCTAACTGACGAAAAAACGGAGGAGATCGACGCGTATATATTTCTTTTTTATGTATGATCGGCAACGGTGGCGACCTCTCGCGTCCGGCCCTGGTTCAAGCCATGGTCCGGAGCGAGAGGGAGTTGGAGGCAGTCACCTTCTGCGAAGCAGTCATGCTAGCGAAGGAGGTGGCGGGATGGTTGAGGGAGAGAGCCTCACGTCCCAGCCGCTACGGGAGACGCTCCGGGCGTCGGGAGCCGCGTGACGACTCCCGGCCACCGTAGGCGCGGGCCTGCGGACAGAGAGTAATGGGTAGCTCACCATGCGACAGGACCAGGCCCGTGCCGGACGGCGCGTATGTGTTCCACGCGCGCCTCAAAGAGATGTCAGCAAAAGGGAAGGGGCCCGTTAGGGCCGAAGCGTGCCGGGTCAGCGGGATTGTCCGAAAGGGTTACCGCTGCCCCGGAACATAAAGGGCTAAGGAAGGAACACGGGTGGGTTTTAGTCAGTAAGAGTCTGACACTCCCTTCCGCTCCACCCAGAGTGGGAGGAGTCATTTGATGATTTCCCATCCACAAAAAAAAAGTGCGGGTTTAGGTCACACAGTGCTAGAAATGTTTTTTCAATGTACAATACTGTGCGTTTGTTTTTTTCAGTCTAACGGTCCAATAGAGTGTCGCTTCTGCCACATGCGGTTCAAATGGAAGTGTTTCCTCAACAAACACATGAGACAGCACTATACCAAGTACAAATGTCTGCGCTGTGACCTCGTCTGTCCCTTAGAGTGAGTATGAACTACAGACCTGTCGAGAGGATTCGTTTCTGACACGTGTCAGTACCACAATTCTAGTAGCTAATAAAGATCAAATTCGCAAAACACGTTTTCATTAGTATGAAACTGACATGTTTCAAGAACGCATTCTCTCGTTGGCCGCACGGTAACAAATATAGTATTTTAAGACGAAAGCGCCAGGAGGCCGCGAAACTTTACTTTAATTTTGTCTAAAATTATCAAAATGTCGTACATATGAAATGGTGCCCAAAATACCACCATATTGTAATTTTGAATGATGAAATGAACGATTTTGTTACTTTTTATTTAATTGTTTGGTTTAAAATAACAGACTGATATTCGTCAATTATCCCACAGTCACAATTATCAATGGATTGTATATGAATTCCCTTGAATTAATTTTGATAAAATCATCCTGTTATAATATCAATTGTTTGCTTTCAGAACAACAGCACTTTTCCATGAAGAATATCATAATGGTGTTACGAGGAAATGCGATCATTGTGGCGAAGTGTTCAAGTAAGTATTCTGAACTTTAAAAAAAACCAGTCAATTGCGTGTCGGACTCGCGCACCGAGGGCTCCGTATAAATTTGTAGGTATGTATAGTTAGCGTCACGAAAGATGAGACTTGACCCCGCCTCCCGCGCTCTTTCCGCCGCCCCTATGAAGTCCGGTCCCGTCCCGCGCTCAGACATCATACGGCTAAAGAGACCTAAAATTGTGTACTGCGCATGTCAAACCATGCGGTGTGTCAAGTCTCATCTTTCGTGGCGCTAACTATAAATAACTTTAAAATTATTTTTTGTGTAATGTAACTACCAATTTTCGGTTTTCGGATTTTTTCCTTTACTTGTGCTACATGACATTGCTTCTTGCCAAATTTCATGATTCTAGGTCAACGGGAAGTACTTTATAGGTTTTGACTTCGGAACATAAATGCCCGTATCTTTTGATTGCGTTGACTTAGAAGTTTGATTTCTTTCACTGCTTCAAGGGATTGCAGCCCTGAGTATTTGATATTAATTTCAAGTTAATAACTCCACGCGTTCCCGAGAAAAAGGATCTTGACTGATGGACAGACAGACAAGAAAGTGATCTTATAAGCGTTCCGCTTTTCTTTTTTAGGTACGGAACCCTAAAAAGTGTCATGCATCACTTTTGATAAAAGTGTAGTGTTTTATAATAAAGTTTTGCCCTAATTAGGTTTGCTTTATTTTTGTACAGACGCCAGCACATCAACCTAACCGAAACTGTCAAATTTTCCCAATCAACTTTGAACCTTATACTTTAGCAATAAAGTTGAAAATCTATTAAAGATATTTGACAGATTGTAGTAGCTTGATGTGCTGGCGTCTGTACTAGCTTCTGCCCTAGACTTGGAGCGCGTGAACTTTCATAATTATGCATTAAGTAAAATACTGTGATTTTGACATTACAGACGTTTGTCTTTAATTTTGTTTATTTGTATCTCTAGATTAGGGATGCTATTCAGGATATTTTTAAATCTTTTAATATTTATTTCATAACTAAGTAATTATTTCTGGATCAGGCATCTAACGACATACTACACCCACTTGCGCACGCATCGCAGCGAGCACGTGTGCACGTTGTGCGGCGCGTCGTTCGTCAGTGTCACCGGGCTCGGCATACATAAGAAGATCAAGCATGTTAATGCTGATTCTGTAAGTATACTTTCTTAATATAAGTAGTAAATATTATTTGTTATCTTTGATAGATGTAAAATAACAAACAAAAAACATAATAACTCTTTTGTGCCGTACGCAAAATACGCGCATTGACGCGGAGTTGCGGACACCAGCCCGTATTACCTATTACCAAACTCTTTTGCAGCGCAATCCTATTGGTTAATATTTCTCCGTTTCTCCGCTCCGCAGCCTCGCTCCGCGTCAGTGGACAGGCAGTCTAAGTTTGATTAATCGAGTTTAAACTACGTTTAAATCAAGTAATAAATCCTATTAAATGAACATTCTCATGCAGGAGCTACCACAAGGCGAAGAACAGTACTGCCAGCGATGTGACGTCAAGTTCGAGACGCGGAAGGCTTACGAAGAACATCTCATACATTCAGCCAATCACGTCGACGGAATTGAGTGAGTTTTTTACCACAACCTGCATATTATGGACCATCGTCCACTGCCTGATTGTATATTATACACCGTGTTCCGGACGATATACATAAACTTCGACCTGATGTTCAGACCATGGAAATAAGCATTTTTCATTATGCACACATTAATGAATTCTTATTTTTTAGTTTTAGTTAATTTTCATACAAACTAAATACCTTGACGTAAATCACCCGATATGCATGCCCCTTTATCCGAATTGGCAACGACGTAATTTTCGTTCATATGATTTGGCGGGCTGAAAGTTGTCAAAACTAAGTTAAGACCCTTTCTTACTGCATAGCTCAATTAAATTTCATTAAATGAAATTACAAATATCTTTGTAACGAAGCCTTTTTAAGTAGTACTTCCTTTGTTAGATTTAATTTGTAAAAGCTATAGAAGCGTTTGACAAAGTTTATGGATAACGTGAAGAACACGGTGTATAGGCATAGATAAAATAGAAAGAAAGAAAATTGTTTATTCTGCAAAAAATTAATACATAAAAAAATATATAAAAAATCAAAAGTCATTTATTCAAACTACGCGGAGCATCAGCACTTTAAGAAATAACATAAGTCAGTCCCGCTGAACTATAGATGGAAAGAAGTGGCGCAACAAACTCCCCAGCAGCACACCTGTCTGTTCAGTTAAAATAACGATTCTATACAATAGTAAGTAATTGCCATTGGGAAACAAACATTAAAAAAAAAATTAAGAAATTATTTACCATAATTATGTCAGTTAGCACACGCCAATATACCAACAATATTAAAATGCAGCCAAAAGCCCTGTATTCAAAAATATAAAAAATAAGGGTTAGGCCCAATCCCAAAGCTATGAAAATTTGGTAATTTATCCCAATAGTTAAACATAACCTGTTGCCATTGTCGTCTTTGGGTGTAATATGCTGTGTAAAAAAAGCCTTAGACTTCAGAATAGACCTCTTTCTTAAAAAGGCCCTTTATCCATTGACCGAGAGAGTAAAATGTTGGAAGACTCCCGTCCCCGGCTACGGGGTACCCTCTCTAAGATGTATGTATATTTTTATATTTTGCAGAGACTTAGAAATAAATGCACCTATAACTTCTAACCCCAGGAAACGTCGGCAGAATCTCAAGAGGCTGACCAGAATACCCACCGACTGTCATATTGTGAGTAGCTACTTTTTAATTTGGTGAATGAGTGTTTGGGTATGAGGCTTTTTAGATCTCGGTAAAAAGTATTAAGTACAAAAAAAAACAACTTTATTTTTCTGAACTGGCATTTTTCTAGAGACTATTTGAATTGTTTGGCATAGTTAAGGGTAATGCGCAGTGGTAGACCGCGAAATTCAAATTTTCTTACGTTTTTTGCAATTTTCAGGTCATTGTTAGGTTGTATCTTGATTAAAATATGATTCGCGACTATAGTAGATATATGTATTTACAGAATTATAGTCATTAAAATATCTCTTTAAGTTAGATTTGTACCATAAGCACTTTTAAATGATAAATGATTTATTTCTGTAAGTAGGTTTGTACAAACACTTTTACACGTCAATCATATTTTTTTAAAGCTAGATGAGGTCGGCGTTTCCTATCTGACTACTCTGAGAAGAAAGGCCGAAACAAACTCAGAGGTCACAGTCTCTTTTAAAGTCCAGACAAAATCTTGGTCAGATCATGTGAAGACCATGTAGATTGGTGTCTGAAATGGTCTTTTGAGGAAAGAACCACACAGACTGAGCGGACCTGTCCAGTCAGTGCACGCATTTGTCAAAAATCGTGCAGCTCAACTCAGAACTTAAGGAGCTCAACGATTCGACAAACAATACCAAAGAAAGGACATTTGGGTAGGCCGCGTAAATTACTCAAACTGCCAGATCATTTTCAATAAGAGATTTGTTCTTATGGTACAAATCTAACTTAGAAAGATGTATTAATGATTCTAATGATTATAATTCTGTAAATACGAGTAAGTACCTGTTATAGCCGCGAATCATATTTTGATCAAGATACAATCTGACACTGACCTGAATATTGCAAAAAACGTAAGAAAAAATGAATTTCGCGGTCTACCACTGCGCATTCACCTTAAATTATTGCTCTGAGAAAAGACAATAGATACAGACGAGGAATGAAAATGTTAAACGCGGTGCATGGAACTTCAAATTGTTGCGATTATGTACTCATGTCAGTATTTTGAATGTAAATGATAGTACAATATTTTATTAATAAAGAGTATCCATGGACTTTCTATACAATTTGGAAAGCGACGGACTGACCGACTCCTTGACAGTTCAAAAGTTCCTGTAATTGGTATGATTGAAATAAATCTTTTGTCCGCTAAGCGGGCTAGGCATTATGTTTACAAATTGTTTAAACTTTTCATTCCACCAGTGTTCATCCATATTGGCACAGACACGTCAGAATATCGAAGAAACCTCCACTCCTTCCATATTTCGCGAGCCCGCGCGTCCTATTTCCAGATGACGGAACCTATCTAGCTCGTCCCGCAATCTCCATCTCTTACGTCATGTATCTAACAATGTTTTTTCTTGTTCTGCAGTGCGGCAAACACTTCGCTACGCAGGCCGCATGTCGCAAGCATCACTTGGCAGAACACCCGCGCACTTCGTTCTTCGCGCCCAACGAGAGACACATCTGTGAGATTTGTGGCATGTCTCTAGCGGTGAGTACTGAACTTCTGAAAAAGAAAAACATTTATTTAATTCATTCTATTAATTTGTCAGAAATGAGGAGGTCCGCAGAAGAACCAAGGTAACCGACATAGCCCGAAGAATTGCCAAACTTAAGTGGCAGTGGGCAGGGCACGTTCGTTGCTCGCAGAACAGATGGCCGATGGGGCCGAAAGGTTCTGGAGTGGCGACCGCGCACCAGAAGACGTAGCGTTGGAAGGCCTCCCACAAGGTGGACCGACGACCTTGTGAAGGCCGCAGGAACCCGTTGGATGCGAGAAGCATAGACCCGGTCGAAGTGGAGGTGCTTGGGGAGGCCTATGTCCAGCAATGGCTTTCGGTTGAAATGATGATGATGATGATTAATTTGTGTGCTTATCTCACCTTATGGCATATCATAAGGGCGCTCGGAGCCCGGTAAGTTTCGCCATGTTCATTGCGTTATTCACGTTGTTCAGCAGATGAATTTTTTAAACCTATAAAGCAGGGAATTTTTTTCAGAACCCTCGGATTCTGATTAAAAGTGTATTATGCAATTAGGATGTCGGCGCCATGTGCATCTTTTTGTCACACAGTGTCTGGAACATTGTGTATCCAAATGTATTATGTCACCGGAAGATATCAAGATCCGCAGGATTCTAAACGAGAGATAAATTGTATTATTTTACGCCCACATTTTCGCAATCAATTTGCGACGTCTCGTGGTAATTTTATAAACTAACGGACATCCATTCGTAATATTCTAAACGGTTCGACCAATCACAGAAGAGCTTTGAATTTTACGCTTTTTTTAAATACGGCAAATAACACACTGCTCTCTGATTGGTTGATGTTGACAGTGGCAATGCTTGTGTCCATAGACTTAGGTACAATCAGACACCATTTTGGCTGTCCGCAGCTTCTAGGTCGCTCATTATGGGTCTAGTTTGGGCTGTTCCCTTCATTTATGTTCGCATATCTCGTCAAAATGTAGGGAACAGCTGATTTTTTTTTTCGCGATTTCATGTTTGGTCCCATAGTAAAAGTTATTCATAATGATGAGTACAATGACCCGTTAAGAGGAAAACTGTGATTAAAATTTCACCTTGTATAATTAATTCGTTCGTCTTTCTCCTCCACCATTACAGCCGGGCAGCGTGTCAAGTCATCTGAACACTCACACTCGCGAGAAGATGTACACGTGCATCACTTGCGGACGACAGTTTAGCAGCAAAGGAGGCATGACGACACATCAGCTGGTGAGTTTATTTATTTGTTTAATACTTTAAGCAGACATATCTACAGAGGTGGACACCAGTCAACCTTTGGGAGATGCAGAGACAAACTGTAGTTGGCGCAATAACGAAAATTGTGCAATAAATATTAATTGAAGTTAAAGTTTCTTTAGGCGCGTTGGGCATTTTTTGAGATGGGAAAAAAACATTGAATTCGCGCCACTGTTACCGTAACCGACACCGCTTCGGATGTGTTCGGCTGTCCTCGGGATGTACTCGGTTTTAATGTACATCGATATGTAAGTGAGTGACATCAAAAATAAGCAATGCAAAGATTTCGAAGTCGGCCATTGTAACGCGTGCCCCTCGATAAAGCTGTCTATCAAAATCCAGTCGGCTTCCAGTCTATAGTTGTCGCGTTTTAGCATGGCAATGGGGGTCATTGACTTACATATATAGGGTGACTGGTTATTAGTGACCGATACTTAAACACGTGATTGTACTCATGATAACAAACAACTTTTACTATGGGACCAAACCCGAAATTACGAAAAAAAATCTGCTGTTTAGTCGTTTATGTTCGCCTAACTGGTCAAAATGTACTGAACAGCAGACTTTTTTTTTCGCGATTTCAGGTTTGGTCCCATAGTAAAAGTTGTTTGTTATCACGAGTACAATCACGTGTTTAGGTATCGGTCACTAATTACCAGTCACCCTATATTTATGTATATATAATTTCTAACTGAACAGACAGCTGTGCTGCTGGGGAGTTTGTTCCGACATTTCTTCTCCCCAGCGAAAGCACTAGGAAGTGGTGAAGGGCGGGCGTTTTGGGGGACTGGCTTTTGTAATTTTGACGTTCGAACAGTGCTAATTCTCAGCCTGGTTAGAATAAATGACTTTTGATTTTGACATACTGTCACATTGTAATACTGTCATCTTGACAGATCATCTGTCACCTGTATTATGTCACTTACTTTAGTAGTGCAAATAAAGATGTCTTCGAACAAGCATTGAAGGTAACCAGTGCGTGGTATTAAACCTTTCTTCCCATCCCTCATCTCCTGGAAACCACACACACAACACACACACACACAATCACACGAATATACAGTCCACTATCATAAAAGGGCGTTCGAGCGGGCTTGCTGAGCAGTCTCTCGCGCCAGCGAATAAGACCGCCGACAACCCGAACACCTACATTTTCTAGTATTCTTTTATTTCAAAAACTGAAATCGAGTCCGTTAACTCAAGACATTAAAGGACTTCATATGATCGATATCTATCGTAATCTTTCAAAATGTTTTAATAACTAAAAACCGTACATAGTTTATTGTTTCAAGGTGTTTAAGCAGTATTAAGCTGTTACTATATTTTTCAGACCCACACCAGTGAGAAGCCGGTGGCTTGCACTCTATGCGACAAACGGTTCAAGCAATCCAGTAGCATGAAGCTGCACTACCGCACCTTCCATCTCAAAGAGCCGTATCCTAAGAGGTAATACACGTGTCAAAAATATCTAGCATCACTTTACGATCACACATCACGATTGTGTACCCAGAGAAGCAAGCAGAGGGGTATAAGTACGCCGACATTTCTCCAGTTATGATTAAGTCCCATGTAATAGGGTTTCCCCGTTCGTTCGTTTGCGGAATGCGTTGCCAGTTGAAATAAACCGCGCGCGTTCGTTACGTGTGCTTAAAAGACTCGTAAAAGAACCTTGCTCTCGTAACTGCAGTTATCTAAGGTCCGGCCGCGCTAAATTTGCCAAAGATGTAAACAACAATGGCCGCCCGAAATTGAATAAAATCGATCGATCGATAGTAGAGAAATCTCGACGTTCTGTCAAGTCGTGAAAAACATGCGAAGCATTTAAAAAAACGGTCGAAAATAAAAATGCAAGTCTAATTTTTTGCTTTATTATTTTAGGAACAGAAAAAAGAAAAACGACGATCTATCAAAGGATGAGTACGGCCACGAAGATTCTGACGACAACATGACACTCGACAACTTTTACGCGCGAAAGTATTGAATATAAAAATAATAGTGAAAGAAGCGAAAAGAGTATGTAAGGTTCGTAGCAGGTGGTGTTCTGTAGTTTCTGCCTAACCCCATGCAAATAAGGCTTGATGTTATGTATTTTGTATAGGAGAAATAGTACAATAGTTATGTAACTCGTGTTGACACGTTTTACGAGTGTATCTCGTGTCTTGATGAGAAGTTTAGCAAGTGAGTTAGGTTGGTAACGAGATTGCCTGACTAGATATAGATACCCAACTTAATATTTGCAGTTGTAGAGAATGCACTCGGATGTTATTGTAGTTTCTGGCATGTCCATGTCAGCCATTGTGTCTATCTATGTTATTGGGTTGGAAAATCCAAATGTGCACGACTCATCATTTATGCCGGTTTCCTCACGATGTTTTCCTTCGCCGTTTTGAGAGCAGTGGTGATAAAATAATTTACACAAAATAAAGCGCCTGACTGGGTTTGAATCTACGACCTACAACTCGTATGTCGCGGCTGTTACCACTGGGCCACCACTGCTCAATTTCACACACATACACTGCAAATTTTATTATATTTAGACTAAAATAAAATATACTTTTGACGTGATAACTTCTTACAAATCGATGAAAGCCGGCTGCACGCACGAAAAAGCATGACTCTTTGTCACGTTCCGCCTGAACCGAGCGTGCAAGCGAGAGCGCGGAACAAGCGATAGAGAGGCACGATCGGCCTAAGCGTTCGGCTTGTGAAGCATTGTTTTCTTATGACGTTACCACGTAAAATTATCGTCCGTAAACCAACTTTACAGACAACCAATTTTTTTTTTATGTACTCTGTACTTATTCAGTTGTTGGTCTTCCGGAATCATACACTGCCAGTCATAACTCATGCCTTTACTAATATTTACATCATGTATTTAATATTAACTATAGATCTCTAAATACTAAAATATTTTACAATTTTAGTAATTATTATTAATTTGTATGAGAGTGAACGTTAAATGATCGTGTAGCTACGTAATTAATAATTATGTTATATTATAAACTAATGCAATTAATGTAAGTGTACATTTTATAAGAATGTTTATTTTATTTCTAGTAAAGTATTATTTCTACTATTTTGTGTTTTGATTTACTAGAAACCAGCTTACATAAATCGATGAACACCGGCTGCACGCACGAAAAAGCATGACTCATTGTCACGTTCTGCCTGAGCCGAGCGTGCAAGCGAGAGCGTGGAACAAGCGATAGAGAGGCACGATATGACGTTATCACGTAAAATTATCGTCCGTAAATCGACTTTACAGACAACAATTTTTTTAACCGGCTATAGGGTTTCAAGGGATGATGGTTACATCATCCCTTGAAAACCTATAGCCGGTTATGTGCCTTGCTTTAGCATAAGACACTTACATGGAGAAACCGAATGTGTTGAAAGTAAAGCCGTTGGCCTAATCTAATCTGCTTATGTTCCCACTGCTGGGACACAGGCCTCCTCTCTTCGAAAGGGAGTGGGCTGTAATCTACCACGCGGACCCAGTGCAGGTTGGTAGCAGATGTCACATGTTTTCGAATTTTTGGTTCTGGACATGCCGGTTTCCTCACGATGTTTTCCTTCACCGTTTTGAGAGCAGTGGTGATGAAATTATTTACACAATGTAAAGCGCCTGCTTTTGATCGTACCGACGACCTACAAGTCGGGGTTATTGTTACCACTAATTTGTTATCCTAATCGGATTGCTTCATAGAAACTGAATGGTAAGGCCTGGATCGTCTCGCCAATCCGTTCACGCTCTGCTATCCTTAAATCCTCAAGGGCCCGATCACAACGGTAACACGAGTACGGGCGCTAAATTGTATGAAAATTAATAGTTCATCCGCACGGACCAAATGTGGCCGTCAAAATAAACCGCGATGCCGACCACATCGCAACCACCAGCGAAACTGCGCACTAGCGGCCGGCTACATCGCAAACAACGTTGTGTCTCGACCATTTGAATTGATTTTGTAGTTATTAGACCACAATGCAACTGCAAGAAGCTGGAGCGACATTATTCACACATGTAACCACTGCTTGCCCATATTTAATCGATGTGGTGTGTTTGTGGTACGTGTGGGCGGGCCATAGAGACCGTACCTAGGTACAAATTGGTCTCGCCAATAAAAATAAAGAAATAAAAATTTTAAAAATCGCTTACAGATGAGCAGTACTGTATTAGTACTATTCTGTGCTAAACAGATTCTGGCCTCTCATAATTACAGTTTTATGACTTAAGTCCATGAGAAAGACCTGTATGACGAGGAAGTGGATGACCTTCTATCTTGCCTACCGTGGCTTTACCAAAGCCGTGTCCTCCTTGGTCCATCTCAGTCAGGCCTGATGGTCTAGTGGTTAGTGACCCTGACTGCTATGCCGGAGGTCGTGGGTTCGATTCCCACCCAGGACAAATGTTTGTGTGATGAGCACGATCATTTGTTCTGTGTCTGGTTGTAATTTATCTATAATATGTGAGTGGTTGACCAAAAAGGGACCTCAAGGGAAAATAATTGATTTCGAGTAAATCGCGTTTGAAATTTTGTGTAGAAACAAGTTGCGGCATGTTTTATGTCAGTATGCGACTTCGTTAGTGAGTGTCAACACGTGTTTGCGGTTACTACGTTATTGGCGACTTATTTAGTGTCAGTTTCTTGTCTTTATGTGCGTCTCACATCACAAAAACTAATTTTTCCAAAACTGCCTCGGCTCACAAAAAAAATCATAAAAAAAACACTACGGCACCTAAAAATATTCTGGTTAGACCAAAACAAAGCTAAAAGACCACAGATAAAAAAATTCAAAAAAAATAAATAACGGTTTCCAATCCCTCCAGGTCCCTTTTTGGTCAACCACTCACATATGTATGTATTTAGAAATATATAAGTATGTTTATCAGTTGTCTAGTACCCATAACACAAGCTCTGCTTAGCTTGGGACTAGATGGCGTTGTGTGATAGCTGTGGAATATTATTATTATTATTTTTATTTTTTTTATTTTACATACCTCGGGACCATGGGTCCCGGTCCTTTGGAAGGCGTACGAGGGGCCGAAGCCAACTCGCAGAGGCCCCTTAGGAAATTTTAATGAAATGCGGCACCATCCGACGATTATCCCTGTATGCACTATGCAAGTGCACCCAAGGATAACCCCCGGTTGGTGTAGGACTATTGTAGGATATGGAAAAATAAAAAGTTGGACTATGGGTTTGGGTGGCTGAAGTGGACTGGTTACCAAGAACTATGGAAGAACTATGACCCCTGCCTGATCAATGTTTTATATATACACGGATAAAATGGCAGGGGGTGACTTGCACACTCAATAATGGGCCCCCGGAAACGGTCGCTAGCACATAGTGACGTAGCGACAAGGGGGCAACATGTCCTGAGGTGCTTATGAGGAGTGGAGAGGTATTCCACGGCTATCAGGACAATCCCGGAAGTACGGTCAAGATCCCTACCAGCATCTTACTGGAATACTTCCTTCCTCCGAGCACGTTTGCTCTTGCGAATCTCCACTCAAACCGGCCAATAAAGGCAAGAATGAGGTGGGAGCTCTGTTCCTCGTCATTTTTCACTCCAGCCGGCCAATAAAGGCAAGCCAGAGGTGAGGAACAAGACTTCTCCCGGGAGATAGGGTCCGTGGGGTCGCTACTGCCCAACAGCTCGCCACATGCTGCCCTGCGGGTTTCTGTATCTCTCTTGGTCTGGCTCCTCACCTTAGACCCATTCCGGAAAGTAAACTCTTCCGGCACAGGCCCAGAGTTTGGAGCGCGCAAGCCCCACCACGACGTCAACGTAGAGATACGGCGATATTATCTAGCACTTAACAAAATGGTAAAACTAAAAAGCCCATGTTCTATTACATAAGTTAAAACTACCGACTGTCAATTGGATTGTGAAGTCGAATTTGACAATTGACTGACAGATTTGAGATTGTTGTTCAGAGGGAATCCCATTGTTTTGTTGTAGTTCTTATTAAAAAATATGTGCATTATTGTTTGACATAATTCTAAGTGTAAATAGTGTAATATAAATTTAGCAAAATGTCTGATATTAAGGTTTGCCGCATATGTCTGTGCAAAGGTGTAAAAGTGTATAATTACGACAGTTTTCACTTAAAACAATATTATGAAGAAATTATGGCCAGAAAAGCAAGTATTTTTTAATATAAGGTTTTTATTTCTATGTAGACTTTAGCACAGCCCTTTCTTCACAATATTATTCAGTTTTTAACTAATATTTACCATTTGAAACTAATTTTGGACTTTGTCTTGTCAAAACTTGTCTCTTAATCAAATATTGGGATTGGGATTATTTTTTATTATTGGGATATACGGTATACATGTAGAAGATGAGTAACTATTATTTTGTTATGGTCTAGCAGTAGCCACAGTATAACAAAGCAAGCAGTATTACGTCTCAGCAGTGTCCTTGAAATAATTACCTATGACCGCTCAGTAGATAAACATGCACTAGGATTGCTCACTAACTGTGAATTTTAAAAAGACTCAACACAAATATTTTTTTTATTTTAAATTACTACTTATTACAGGTAAATGTAAAAGATGGCCTACCTAATTACTTTTGCTATGAGTGTGCAGCTGTATTGTACAAGTTTCATAAATTCAAAGAGAAATGCTGGATGGGAGAGAAGGCTCTCAAGGAGTTGTTATGGAGTGGTTCTGTAAGTTTAATTCTTTGTATAATATGTCTGAAACAAAACTATACTAATATTATAAATGTGAAAGTGTGTGTCTGTCTGTCTATTACCTCTTCACGTTTAAACCGCTGAACCGATTTAGATGAAATATGGTATAGAGATAGTTTGAGTCCCGGGAAAGGACATAGGATAGTTTTTATCCTGATATTCCCACGGGATCGAAACTTATGCGGGTGAAGTCGCGGGGCGCTGCTAGTTGTAAATAAATTAATTCTTTATTACACCGAAAGCCTGACTTTCTACCATAACCTCAAGACTAAAAGCATAAAACGCTGAATAGAACATAGTTCAATATTTAAATACTCTGACTCCTAAACTAGGTGTACATCCTGTGATTTAAACCAGTTCCCTAATTGCGTAACACACTATCAATCGGAATCTGAATCGTTTTGAAGCAAATTGCTAATCCATTGCTTCATAAGTTCGAAAAATTTGTCTGCCTAACACATAAATGCCGCAATGAATGTTGTCGAACTGTCAAAATGAAACCGATTCCAATTGATAATGTGTTACGCAATTGCCTCGCAGTTCCCTAATTGCGTAACACACTATCAGTCGAAATATGAATCAAATTGCTAATCCATTGCTTCATAAGTTCGAAAAATTTGTCTGCCTAACACGTAAATGCCGCAATGAATGTTGTCGAACTGTCGAAATGAAGCCGATTCCGATTGATAATGTGTTACGTAATTGCCACGCAGTTCCCACGGGTGTAAAAGTATCTCGGCGGGATTTTATGGCGCACTGGCTTTTCAACTCTCTGTGTTGAGCAGAGTATTGAGAATCCAACAGAGTGCATCCCAGCGTGTCAGAGCGTTGAAAATCTAGTGCGCGAAAAATATCGCCGCGGGAAAAAATCGCCCAGGCGAACCTGGGCTTAGGAGACAGTGACCCTCAGCTATATATTACAGATAATTAAAAAAAAATTGAACCAATTTAAAACTAAAACATTACAAGAAATGTCCCAATATAGACTATGGTCAGGCTGAAGTTAATCCATATAAAATATAAACTTTGCCATATGAGTTTATCTAACAACATGTAAAAGAAAACCGCAGAAGTTATTTTTCAGATCACCTTATCGTCAATATCTAAAATAGACAGACAAGATAATAAACTACAATCACCAATAAACATTATAACAGTCAGCAATAGAGTTAGAACATACATAATTAAAAACAAAACACTATCAGAGAGTCTTGTAAAAGATATAAAAAAAGATGATATACCAGAAATAGAAGAATATATAATAGAGTATGATAGTGATGACTCTTTGGATGATAAAAATCTAGCTGAGATAAAGAATGAAATGATTCATGAAAAGACAGAGTCAATTGTAGATGAAAAAACAAATATTGAAAATGGCATAAGTGCAGAAGAAAAGGCAATACCAGATTTAGAAGATCATAGAATGTTTAGTGATGATGATTCAAATTCTGAAAATGTTAATGGTTATGATAAACCAGCCATTAAGGAAGAAATTAATATTGAAGAAGAGAGAATAGACTTCAATACTGAACAAGCAAATGGTGACGATGAAATAGTTCTTAAAAAAAACCACAAAGAAAAAAAACGAAAGAAAAATCATGCTAAAAGAGATTTTCCTGACACAAAAGCTAAAAAATTCGAAGTTTATAATACAAAAAAGAATAACTTAGATCCTGAGCATTGGTTGAAGATCAATTTAACAGAAGAGGAAGCTCTGGAAGAGTTCAGAGCGAGAGCTCAAGATCGGAAGTACGTGTCGGCGGCTTATCAATGTTCTGATTGCTATAAGGGGTTTTCTAAAGAGGATATGCTGAATAGACATATTAAATTAAGGCATAGTGAGGTATGTTTCGAGTCCTTTACACCCCTTTTCTGTCTTTATGAATTTTCTTGGTCTATGGAAATAATATGTTTAAAAGGCTCCCGTTTCAGTTCTCATTTATTGTTTTCTATTTGTCTTCGTCATTTGATCTTACTTTCTTTAACTCTACTTAGTACTAAGTACTAAGTAGAGTCTCTACTTAGTACTAAGTACTAAGTAGAGAAGTCTTTTATAAATATAATTGCACTATACTATCCAACCTAACGAGAAATGAATTGGTAATGTGAAAGCACAGATCTATAGTCCTTGCGCAAAACTAGTTGGCCGCGCTTTAGGTATGTGAGCGGGGGGACGGAGGGGCGGGGGCGCATTACTCAGTACGTGCGTTGCGAACCGCCGCCTCACCCCCCACCTCAGCGGCCAACTAGTTCGCGCGGACTATAGTAAGTATGGTATTTGTTTCTGTGTTCATAAAATTAGTTTACATACATACATAATCAGTCTATAATGTTCCCACTACTAGGACACCGGCCTCCTCTCTTAGAGAGGAAGTGAGCTGTAAACTACCACGCGGGCCCAGTGCGGGTTGTTAGATGTCACATGGCTTCTAATTTTTGGTCTAAATTAGTATACAATACCAATCTGTCTATTCACGAATTTCCTCCTATCTGTAACTATAATTGAAATTATTATTCGTTATAACTGTTTCCAGGCACTAGGTCCGGTGGAGTGTCGCTTCTGCAACATGCGTTTTAAGTTGAAGTGTCACCTAACCAGGCATATAACACAACACTACACTAAGTACAAATGCCTGAGATGTGACCTCATGTGCCCACTGAAGTGAGTATGTACTGTTCAAGGCTCTCCGAACTTTCGCGCATGTTCTCTTACTCACACACGCCTCATGTCACCATTTGTTTCCTAAAAAAAAACTATTGCGCAGCCTTCTGCGCTAAGTTCGGACCGGCCATAATTCAACGGCTGTATTGTAGTTTGGTTGATTTTACAAGCCTTTATTTAACTTGCAATGTATGTATGTAACTATGTTTGTTCGGGTGGAATCTTGCAACTCAATTTTGAAGCAGATATCTTCAACCGATTGAGCTGAAATTTTGTATACACGTTTAGTTTGGATGACAATGCATGGTTCTATTCTATTTTTAATAAATGGCAAGCAAAGCCGATGTCGACTATTCTGCCAATGTCTAAAGTGAGCTGGACGAACAAATGTGCATAAGAGAAAAAAAAATGCATGGTTAGCTGTATGACATCATTCTAAATCCAGCATGGCGGAACACCCAAAATGGCGGACTAGTTATTTTTAATGCACTCCTACAATATGGGTATCAAATGAACATTAACAATCTGTTCGAAATCCATACTTAATATTATAAATGCGAAAGTGTGTCCGTCTGTCTGTCTGTCTGTTACCTCTTCACGCTTATACCGCTGAACCGATTTAGATGAAATTTGGTATAGAGATAGTTTGAGTCCCGGGAAAGGACATAGAATAGTTTTTATCCCGATATTCCTACAGGGTTGAAACTTATGCGGGTGAAACCGCGGGGCGCTGCTAGTATCTTCATGTTCGAAAAATCAACAATTAATTTGTCTGCTCAACAACGTAAATAACGCAATGACTGTTGTTGAACTGTCAAAATGAAAGCCATTAGTGTGTTACGCAATTATCCAGCTGGAGTTGTTCTACAACAAGCTACTACAATCTGTCAAATGTCTTTCAATAGATTTGCAACTTTATCGCTAAAGTATAAGATTCAAAGTTGATTGGGAAAATTTGACAGTTACGGGTAGTTTGATGTGCAGGCGTTTGTACATAGAAGCTCAGTAGAATCATATAATGATGTTTTCTTTTATTATTTTCTTCATACGTATTTTTTCACTTGCAGGAATACAGCACTATTCCACAATGATTATCACAACGGGGTAGTAAGAAAGTGCGTTCATTGCGGAGAGGAATTCAGGTATACTTCATTCAATAGTCATCATCTGCCTAGCCTTTTCCCAACTATGTTGGGGTCGGCTTCCAGTCTAACCGGATGCAGCTGAATACCAGTATTTTACATGGAGCGACTGCCTATCTGACCTCCACAACCCAGTTACTGGGTAATACCATACCCCGTGGTAAGACTGGTTGTCAGACTTTCGGGCTTCTGACTACCCGTAACGACTGTCAAAGATCCACGAATGACAGCCGGGACCAACGGCTTAACGTGCTTTCCGAGGCACGGAGGGTTCTCAGTATGTAAAGATGGTCACCCATCCACAGACCAACCGCGGCAAGCGTAGCTTAACCTATAAATAAGCTCATTTTCCTTGACGACTATTGAAGTCTGTGATCAGATTCAACAGATTTGCATTTCAGAATCCCCAGATCTCCTACCTAGAATCTTATGTTGGAGCGAGACGGGGAGTCGCATTGTGGATCTGTTAATCTTAGTTTTCCTAATTGACGCCTCTCTCATTAATATTATGTCTTTCTTTCTCTAGATATTATTCCACTCGGCTACAAAGTTAAGTGGGGCTATTTTCTTAGAAAATTAAAATAACTAAAGATAACCGTGAAATGAAACATTAAATTCACTAGTTGAATGGAACGTAAGATGAGTGAATGAGAGGGAATGAAAAAGAATAAGGACTGAAGACGTTACGAAGATTATGTTTATGGTATTTTGTGTATAACGAGCCAAAAAATAAACGAGGATATTCTGAAAAAGTGTTTCTCTAGTCAAGCCCAACTCCTACAGTTATCTAAAATATTTTTTTGTTTCTCATCTAGACACCTATCCACATACTACACACACTTACGCACGCATCGCAGCGAGTACGTGTGTACTCTATGCGGCGCGTCGTTCGTCAGTACAATAGGACTCAACATGCATAAAAGAACCATGCATATAAATACTGTTATTGTAAGTATGCATTTTATATTACCTCGTTGATCTAATGGTCCCTCATCACGACTGCCGATCACGAGGTTCTGGCTTCAATTCCCAAGTCGGGCAATGTTATTAGGTTTTCCATCAGGAATTTTATCAGTAGCAGCCCACAGTCTTGATTTGCGCCCGGTTGATGGCAATAGGCTCGCCCCCTATTACATGGGACTTAAATATAACTTGTGAAATTTGGGTGTACTACAGATACAGATCTGCCTGACCCTTCGGGAATTACAGGCGCGATGTTATGTTGAAGATTATTTACGACTGCAGCATAACGTATGCTATAAGACATTTTCTCAGATAATAAATCTATTTCGATTTCTTTGAAGCGTTTAATAGATAAGAGCATGATAATATGCTGGAAATAAAATTGCTTTTTAAAAGATCGTATTAATTGCGCCGAATATAATAGAACAATTTTAGTTATTAAAGTTTATAAATTAAAGAGCTTATTTTGATTGACTCAAGTGTAACATATTGCGGAGTTCCCCAGGGATCAATTGTTTGTCCTCTTCTGTTGTAAATTATCATGTTCGTGTTTGCAAGTATAGACGCCAATACATCAAGGTACCCGAAACTGTCAAATTTTCCCAATCAACTTTGGACTTTTATGCTTTAGCGGTAAAGTTTAAAATCTATTAAAGAAGTTTGACAGATTGTAGTAGCTTGATGTGCTGGCGTCTGTACATGGAAAGAAAGTCTTAGAATAACATAATATTTTTTTTATTACTAGAATCCTGAAGAAGGTTTGACACATACTGACACATACTGCGACCGATGTGATATCAAGTTTGAGACGCGAAAGGCTTACCAGGAACATGTGTTCCATTCAGCCAAGCATACCGAAGGAGTTGAGTAAGTAACGTTACGTTTCAAGTTCATGTAGATTTATAGCGAAAAATGTAAAGCTCGAATGCAAACCAGAGGAGCAATTCCCGTATTTTCAAGAACGTTCGCATTCTGATCTTAGTCTCTGCCAACTGTCAAAAAATATATGCGGTTTTTAACGTTGATTGTCGCTGAGATGAGATTGCGACTAGATTTTGAACGGTTTTAATTACAGAAAGACCTTCCGGACCTTCTGGTAAAAAAAAAAAACAGTGGCACTCCGGGAGTGCCGACAGAAGTGAAAACAAAACACAAACAGAATACTTTACCATCATTCACTGACATCGGATATATATTAAAACCGAGTACATCTCGAGGACAGCCGAACACATCCGAAGCGGTGTCGGTTATACATTTTCGCCGCGCCGTAGAAAGAGGGGGATACTCCTACGCCGCGCCGGCTGTCTACTTTCCATCCGTCTTACGAATTTTCGATCAGGGTCACGTGTCCTGACGCGAGTTTAACATTTTTTACCCATTACAAAAAGTGTACAACGCCGCTAAAGAAGTTTTCACTTCAAAAATCAAATCCTTTACTATAAAAAGTTTGAAATTTTTAATTATATAGCACGGCAGGATTCTATTTAAGTTTAGATATTACGACTATTTCTTATATAGTGTGGTCTGTTTCAGGGATTTGGCATGCGAGATCCCTTCCCCATCAATACCGAAGCGAGGGAGAAAATGTCTTCGAAGAAATCCTCGGAAATTCACTCCTTGTACCTTAGTATGTTTTCATTAAGTATTTTACAATTACCCATTTCAGCGGGCTGTCATTACACATCCCGAAATTAATTTATACTTCCTTATAATATTAATATTATTACCTTTGAACTGTAAGACTGTAACCATACTTTGCCTATATCTAGAGATAGATAATCCGGAGACAGAATATATATAAATAAGAATGAATTCTGGAAAAAGTGAACATCCTTTTTTCTATAGGATTTTTATATGAACTCGAAGATGATATTGAATTTTTTACTGGACAACCTAGTCACAAATACATTAGCTGCTATCATAAGTGAATTCCAGTCTGTTAGCATCCAGCTAGACTGGACGCTGACCCTAACATGGTTGGGATAAGGCTAGGCAGATAGATTGATTTTTTTATTTTATAAACTATTATTTACAGTGCAACAGAAACTTCTCAAGTCTGACAGCCTACATGAAACATCACACAGAGGAACATAAGGATGAGCCTCGTCCTTCCAAAGAAGAGCAGAGACACATCTGTGAGATTTGTGGCGCTTCACTAGCGGTACGTTGAGGTTTATCTAATTGTACTAAACTATAGCGACTCGCCCGCGCCCCTTCAGACGGCGACATATCAAAACTTAGAGATTTCTGTGCTAAATCTAAGTTAACACTCCAGAAATCCGAAATCGGGCCACCGTGCATATTTACATGTAGGTCTATAGGTCACATCAAAATAATTAAAAATCAATCGATTCAGCGGGGCAATTGCGTAACACATTATCAATCGGAATCGGTTTCATTTTGATAGTTCAACAACATACATTGCGTTATTTACGTGTTGAGCAGACAAATTTTTCGAACTTATGAAGCAATGGATTAGCAATTTGCTTCAAAATGATTCAGATTCCGATTGATAGTTTGTTACGCAATTAGGGTGCTGGTTTCCGCAAGTGTATCAATGTATTATACACATAAACCTTCCGGAATAAATGCTCTCACTAAATGATGGTGAAAACCACATCAGAATCCATTGTGTTAGAAGTTAATTTAGAAGATCTAAGCAGTCACACAGACAGACACGAAAAGCGACTTTTTTTTTCTCCTCCCGCTCTGGGTGGAGCGGAAGGGAGTGTCAGACTCTTACTGACTAAAACCCACCCGTGTTCCTTCCTTAGCCCTTTATGTTCCGGGGCAGCGGTAACCCTTTCGAACAATCCCGCTGCCTTGACTTAAGAATATGTTTAAAAGGTGAAACCTTCGTAGCAGTCGCTTGGTGTTCGGATGCTCTCTCTTTTTTTTCAGTTGCTTGAGCCAGCTATCATCATTTCGGCACGACTGTAGGATATATTTTACACTAGCAGCGCCCCGCGGTTTCATCCGCATAAGTGTCGATCCCGTGGGAATATCGGGATAAAAACTAACCTATGTCCTTTCCCGGAACTCATCTATACCAAATTTCATCTAAATCGGTTCAGCGGTTTAAGCGTGAAGAGGTAACAGACAGACACACTTTCGCATTTATAATACTAGTATGGATACATCTTTTTTAATTTCACAGGCCAACAGCGTGGCAGCTCATCTCAACACACACACACGAGAGAAACTATACAATTGTTCTACTTGTCGTATGCAGTTCAACAGTAAAAGCAGCATGACGAGACATCAACTGGTAAGGCTTACTATAACATTGCTGTTTATCCTAGGAGTCAGGTTTTTGACAGCCTCGTTGGTTTAGTGGTCGCAAGCGCCACTGTTAAGCAAGAGGTCCTGGGCTCAATTTCTAGGTCTGACAAAGTGTTATTGGGTTTTTCTATCTGGAATTTCTCAGTGTAAGCTCGAAGTCTGAATTTGTGCCCGGTTGATGGCAGTAACCTCGCCCCCTATTACATGAGACGTAAAAGACCTATTCAGACCTAAGCGGTATTCGCTGCCGTCTCCGGTAGAGTAAACCGAGTGGGTATCAGTGGCGAAGGGTGAATTTATGACAGAGGTAAGCCGAAGCAAAAAAAAATGCCAAAAGAAAATTTCAATGATGAATTGACTATAGAGTGGTTATGTTCTGAATTTTCGAAGGGAAGCCGGTGGGAATCGAGTTGTATGGTATCTTCGCCACTGGTGGGTATGCGGTAATATTACTGGTTACACCAAAGCGGATTTCATGCTCTAGCCGCGGAACTTGATACTAAATACCTGAGCGAAACCCGAGCGGTATGCTCCACAGCGGCAGCAAATACCGCTTAGGTTTGAATAGGCCTAAACAAATCTGGCGAAATGTGGTGTGAAGGTGGCTTTAGGTACACCTCTACCCAAACAAGGCGTGATATTGTGTTAGATTTTAGGCTTCTCCCAAAATCGGAATCATTACTGGGTGGAGAAGTGTCAAAAAAGCTGTGGGAAAACATCGTGAGGAAACCGGCATGTCCTAGAACGAAAAAAATCGAAGACATGTGACTTCTACCAACCCGCTACGGGCCCGCGTGGTGGATTACAGCCCACTCCCTCTCACTGAGAGGAGGCCTGTGTCCCAGCAGTGGAAACATTATATACTTACTGATTATGTTGTTGTTATGTGGAAGTGTAAAAAAGTGATAACGCAAATACGAGGTCGACTATACCTTAAAAAGTTTGTGAATATTTTATATTTCAGACACACACCGGTGAAAAACCCTATGAATGCTCAATGTGCGAAAAACGGTTCACTCAGAATTGCAGTTTGAAGCTACACTATCGCACCTTTCATCTCAAAGAGCCGTATCCTAAGAGGTAAAACACAAACTTTCACACTGGCGCCGATTCCCTTGTTCACAAACTAAATTTATGTTCC
The DNA here is from genome assembly GCA_914767645.1 of Hydraecia micacea. NCBI lineage: Eukaryota > Metazoa > Arthropoda > Insecta > Lepidoptera > Noctuidae > Hydraecia > Hydraecia micacea. The sequence goes on from OU611796.1 coordinate 13,556,409, forward strand.
GTGCATCTTTTTCTTTCTATTTCATTAAGAATAGGACAGATGATAAATAGACAAGTTTAGACGTGATTAAAAAATTGGCTACTATAAATACGTCAATTTACATCAGGCATCACTGTCAAAATCAAAATGATCTTTATTTTCGTTACAATAAGGTTGCTGCCACTGGCAAGTCCGTAGAAATCATATTGATCTTTATTCTCGTTATATTAGGTAGCTGTTAGAAAATCCTCGGCTACTCTCGTCCAGCTACGATCTACGATCAATCCTGCTCTGTGCTCGTATCTTCCTAACACCTCTATTTGAATTCAGAATCTCAGATAATTATAGAGTTTTGGGAAGATAAACGGAATTTCATACACGATAAAGTTCAAATTCCACTGCAATCGTCCATAGACGCTAAAGTAGATAGTTGATTTAGTAGCAATACGTGTAAATTATCGAAGATTGTATATACATAAACAGGAAGATTTTTTTATCACCATCCAAATTTTTACAGGGTATTTTACCCATGAATATGAACAACTTTCACTATGGGACCAACTCTGAAATCACAAAAAAAACCGCTGTTTCATACATTTTGGTCAAGTAGGTATTGAACTTTTGTATTAAAGAGCAGTTTTCGTTTTTTCGTAAAAATTTTGATGGTGATAAAAAAATCTTCCTGTATAGTATCAAGTATAGCATGAAGGTGTCCTGTCTTACGGCGCAGATTCGCGGTCAAGAAAACGTCAAGCTTCAAACTCAAAGCACACACACAATTATTACACACAATTATTTACAGACACTTTTGTATTGTCAAGGTGTCGGTACTCGGTAGTCAGTCAGAAAGTCGGAGCTAGCTTCCTTTCCTGAATTCGAGTAAAATGAGTTATGAATCAATTTCTTTTTTACAGAAACAGAAGAAAAAATGCTGGTATCCAGCAGGAAATAGAAGACTATAGAATTAATGATGAAGATTCGTAGGGAAACTAGAAAAATGGTAGATGGCGCTAGTTGATTTAGTTGTAAGGAAAACAATAATTAAATTATGTTGCCGCCTAAAATGTGTTTTGAATTTGACATGAATGAATGAATGAATGAATTTCACCGATCCCAGCGTATTTAAACCATAGACTTGATTAATCGAATGAACCCAAAGATTCGCGCTAGCTCCTGTAGCCTCATGTTCATGGTGCTACAGCTACAATAGCATATCAAGGAATAGGCCGAATTAACTAAATCCTTCTTCATGAATTTCTATTTGCTCTGCTTTAATTTCTGTTTCTCCTAACATGCTCTTTCTGAAACAAAGAAGGAAGTCATCAAAATATTGTAACTGTAACACAGGCTGTAAAAATTACAATACCTAATTAAAATACGTACGTTTGGATGTTGCGAGGGAATAAAAAGTCATACAAGTCAGAGAATGTATTTTTTAAGCAAACTGATTCCAGCAGCATAGACATTTTCATATATCTATGGATTCCAGCTTAAATAAAAAAAAAATCACAGCTGTGATTCTTTGACAGTCAATTTACTCAACAATTAACTTCTCTTGAGTGTACGTAAAAGGTACGTGCGAAAAACATAACCCTTCTTTGCGGCAGTCAAGTAAAGAGGCCCATCACCGAGCCGAATCAAGGTGTCAATTCGTATACGCGAATATTTTGTGGAGTATGGGCCATGGGACTGTGTCGCTCCTCGCATTGCGAAATTAAATTCAAAGTAAAAAAGTAACAGGTAAATTAGGATTTTAGTTCTGTTGTCCATTGTTGACATGCGTCTCAGTCTCGTCTGCATAGAACTGACAAAAATCGCGAGAAATTTTATTCGCAACGCCTGTGAATTGAAAACACTGAACCGCGAGAATAAAAATCGCTCGGTCAGATTTTGCCGTGCGGGCCTAGCCGTATGTAAAGGTACTACAGATTCACGCCATTTATGATAATTTGTTCAATAAGAAACTCACTCGTGGCAGTTACTTGATTGCTCGTTATCGTCGTCATTATCATCCGAAATATCTGCTTCGCTTGAACTGAAACAAAAATACAATACATAATCGTCGTTTTTTCTCTTCCTAAAAGACGAAAAAAGAACTAATATAAGCAAATATTATTTTCTTGATCTAAGTGATGATTGAATGATGTATATATTCTACAAACGCAACAAAGATACAGGGGTAGCTTATTGCCTCTTGGCTGAGACCTTATTCTACTATTTTGATTAAGTGAACGAATAACTGGAAGGCTCAGCCTTTCTAACTTTAGCGTCAAACTTTGCTTGCGCGATGCAGGATTCAGTGGCTCCATCTATTAGTGACGGCAACTTCACACGCCGGTTTACTTAGAGGTACCTATGTTTTGACATAGATGTCGCTACTGTGTGCTGTTCGAAAATACAGTAATGCACTGTTAAGGCCTATTCAAACCTAAGCGGTATTCGCTGTCTGCGGTAGAGAAAACCGAGTGGGTATGCGGTAATACTTATAACTGTTCACACCAAAGCGGATTCGCTATCCTTGTGGGTAGAATACCGAGTTCGAGGTTTCGCGAAACAATACCTATGCGGTACCATGGCACCAACTATTCCGTTCTAGCCGCGGAACTTGATAATAAATACCTGAGCGAAACCCGCGCGATATGTGCCTCTACCCGCAGCGGCAGCGAATACCGCTTAGGTTTGAACAGGCCTTTAAGTCATACCTATCGGTCTGTCTAAATATCTTGCGAGCTCTGCATCGTTTCTCAAGCGGTTCTTGTCGCTTGCCTGCATTCCGTCCCTCTTTCTCATTCAGTGTCTGAAGTACTGCCGTGTTACATTTCGAGAAAAACATTTCATTCTCAGTTTGGGAGGAGTCTTCCTGCAAAAACGAAAAATTTCAATCGTTAGTTACTTATTATGAAACTTTTTTTCATAAATTTCTAGACTATTAAAAAAATAATATTATACACGCTTGGAGAGAAATATATTGCCCTCGAAGTGTAACGTAACACCCCGTATAGAACAATTTTAAAAGTTTTGACGGTTCGTTTGGGACTAGAGATGGGATTCTACCCGGTAAAATTCCCGGGTAAATTCAAGTGTATTTACCCGGGTAAATTCCCAGATGGTAGGTATTTATTATTTACTTAGATAGAAACAGTAGGTACCTACAAAGTGAACATTTTTCGAAAGTCGGTGTCAAAAAACGAAAATACAAAACCAAAGACACAGACTGCACGAAGACGCGCACTGCTTGGCTGACCGGGCTGACCCACAACACCCTTGATCGCCTTCATGACCTCCAACTGCTTGCGGTTCATCTCAGCATTCATGCGGTTGGTCTCAGCATTCATGCGGTTCGTCTCAGCATTCATGAGAGACGCGTCAGCTATTTTATTTGCAGCTTCAGCGATCATGAGACTAGCTGTAGCCATCTTCTTCTCAGCCTGTAGCTTAGTCCTCTCTAATTCTTTCATCCATTGTTTTAAAACTGAAATAAGAATTATACAAAGTGTTAAAAAATTAACATTACAAGAGGTGCTTTAGATCATCGAACTGAACAACTTTCACTATGGGACCAAGTCTGAAATCACGAAAAAAAATCTGCTGTTTCATAAAAAAGTTCAATACCTACTTGACCAAAATGTATGAAACAACTGATTTTTTTGAGGCTATTGGCTAAATATTTTAGATCACGCTACTTAGGACCCTTAGAAGCCGAGCGAATTGAAATAAAGTAAAAAAAAAAACGCTAAACGAAAATGAGAATAGAAGATAGTGTCATTAAACTCTGGATAGGTATTTATTTATTGAGGATCTCCAACAAAGGATACACATACACAATAGAAATTTAAAATAATAAAAAGGTTCTTTTACGTGTGCTCCTTCAGTTACAGGAGACCACAGCATGCACATATAAGGTATGTAGAGGTACCTACTTATCTATACAGAGTTATTGGAAAAACACCAATAGATACTCATCATTATGAACAACTTTTACTATGGGACCAAACCTGAAGTCGCGAAAAAGAAATCAGCTGTTCCCTACATTTTGACGAGTTATAAGAATATAAATGTAGGGAACAGCAGATTTTTTTTTTTCACGATTTCACCTTCGACAAGCAATGCCAGCCTACTTGCTTACTCTGTAAGTTATGTCGATAACTCCGATTCTTTTCCGGAATATTTAATTTCTGATTTTATCCTTCAAAGAAACTCCAAGAAGACACACATACCTAGCGCCCTGGCCTACATTGAATACCTACCTATGAATCAAATTGAAACCCTTGGGTCAATAAAATATACTCACTAGTAGTACTGCTATTAGAGTTTAGACTCGTTCTATTATGTCTGAGGCGGCGGCGTCTTCTAGCAGGCTGAGGCTGACTCACAGGACTCTCTAATCCTGTAAAATATCATTTGAAAACTAATAACTTTGCTTATTTGCTACTAATAAACGTATTATATCAGATGAATAGTTACACACCGATTTCTCTCTTTCAGTCTTCAGTAATTTGACTTTCGAAAGAAGAAGACAAAGCGTTGTGTAACTATACAGACGCTATACAACGTTTATTAGTAAGTGGGTAAGAGAAAGAAAGGAAACCCTTGAGAAGATGGTGGGATAACTTGGTGAGGATGGTTGAAAAGACAAACACTAGATAGGCAAGAAACATGGAGAGGTTGAAGGAGGCCTTCTTCCTCCTATCACTCTGAAAAAAGGTTATAAACAAAATAATACCTGCGTGGTGTAGCTCAGGCGGCTGTTGAATTCGAACTTCTACGTCGGCAAAAGGCTCAGGAAATTCTGAACTGTCTGTAAATTAAATATACCTACAAATACACAAAAAAAAAAATTGAATAGTACCTACTTATAGCGAGAAAAAGAAAGAAACAAAGCAAATGTAATACACTTGCGTGCAATAAAACTGACCCACCCCATGCTCTTCGATTTGAAACAATATAATTCAAGAAGTTTTACTAACAATAACCTTACATATTGTATGAAAGAATTATCAAAACAGATTCAGTAGTTTTTGAGAAAATCTCGAACTTATAAATATGGGGTTGAATAAAGAAGCTCCATTTTTTTTGAAGCCCTTTAAAAAAATCAAGTTCAATTTTGATTAAACAAACAGAAATACACAAATTTTTAAGTTTGTTAAGTTCATTGACAAAAAAAGTCACACACGTTTTCCGAGCAAAAGTGAGTAATGGGGACATCTGAAGAATCGAGTCGATCTTATCAAGAATATTGCTTTGAACAAAATATAGTGTATGTTCAAATAAACTGTACCTTACCTACCTTCACATAGTATAAAATAATAAATTATATTCATTACGATTTTTTTGATATCGTGTCTCAAATGGAGAGCATGGGGTGGGCCAATTTTTTGCACGCAAGTGTAGTTATCAAAACACATAGGTATTCAGCTTGTTTGTCCTCATGTGATTGGTGAGTTAAATCCATACTAATAAGTATTATAAATGCGAAAGTCTGTCTGTCTGTTACCTCTTGGGTCCATATTGGCTCACCTAAAGTTCTTTACCCGAAATTGTTCTTCCTAATGATTTGTAATCCGAATGATCACTTTTCCCTAAAGGTTCATTTGAAAACCAGCGTCAGACAGCATCTGTCTGGCATTAATGCTGAAATGAGCCTTTTTTGGCGCAGCCGTGACGCACACACTATTGTTGTTTGAAACCTCTTTATTTTATTTTTGTATTTTGTGTTTCACGAACTGTGACCAAATAAACTTTTTTTCTTTCTTTTCTTTCTTTCTTTCTTTCCTAAAATTTTTCATCCTAAAGTTTTCATTTGCTATCGGCGATGTTCATAACACTCATGTTTCCGAAAATTGTAATTAATAATATCATTAATGTAAATACACACATCAAAAGTGTCTAGGGATCAACATATATTTTTGCAATAACTTTTCTCCTGATTGATATTAATTAAAATTTTCTTTAAGGATTCATCAAATAAAGTGTTTTCGTTTGTCACAGTAACGATAAACCAAGTCACCTTTGCATTAATAAAGAAATTTGCCATTTTCCTAATAAAGGGATTTTTGACATTTGAACCACTAACACAAAAGTTCGAAAAAAAGACTGAAATAACAGTTTTCTTTAAAATTTTATTGGGTAACTTAAACAATTAATAATCCGTGTTTCTACCGCGAACACTAACAACACAAGAACATCGGTTTGGCATACTCAAAATGAGTTCATCCAAATCACGCTGTGGAATGGCAGCCCATGTTCGTTGCAACAACAAAAAAAGGTCTTCTTGCGACTGGATACCCTCCATATTCGGCAGAGCTCTTCTCTGTAGCATATCCCATGCATGCTCAATCGGGTTCAAGTCTGGCGACTGAGCAGGCCAGGGCAGGACATTGATGTTAGCTGCGGCGAGAGTCTGTCTTACAACTCTTGCGGTGTGCGGTCGTGCATTATCATGCATTAACTGAAATAAGGGACCGATTTGCACTTGTAGAGGAACGATGACGTCTGATACAATCGTCTCAGCATAAATTTGAGCGTTGAGGTTGCCTCTGATCCAAATCAACTCAGTTCTTCCGCCGATCCAAATACCCGCCCATACCATGATGGTTCCACCACTATAAGGATGGACTTCCTGGCAGGATTTTAATCGCTGTTGGCGTCCAGGGGTTCTCCAGTGTCGTATACGTCTTGTATCCGGTCTCATACCAAAACGAGACTCATCAGAAAAGCACACGAAACGCCATTGTTCTTCTGCCCAATTTCTGTGTTCAAGAGCCCATTGATATCGAATCCTACGATTGTGCATTGCTATAGGTGGTACCCGTAGCGGTCTTCGGGAATGAAGGTTCACTTCATGCAAGCGGTTTCTGACTGTTTGGTCGCTAATTAAGTTCCCTGAAGAGTGATGAAGCCTCACGGCTAACATCATGGCGGTTATTGTTGGAGCTCTTCGAGTTAAGATTTGAATGTATCGGTCTTGTCTCCGTGTGGTGCAGCGATACCGTCCTCCATGGCGCTCAGCCACGGTACCAGTGCTTCGGTAACGTCGTGTCCAAAGTCGACTGATAACACTCTGACTTGTATTCAGAGCTAAAGCCACAGTACGTTGCCGGGAACCAGCTTCTATCATTCCCACGGCTCTGAGCATTTCTTCCCTGCTTAAATGACGTCGCCGCTCCATAATAACGTTGGTTTTAATCAGTAGTAGGGAAACAGTAGCACTAATAATGTCTTCAATGCGTTGTATGTTTTTATAGGGAAAATATTGACAGCTGATTTTCATCTTTTACTCGAATTTGATTCACAGTTCCTGATTCAAATTATGAAATGCACCAAAAAGGATCCATATAAATTTATAAAATCATAAAGGGGTTTGAGTAATTTTGTATGAACCAGTGGCATGATTTTTTTTTTGAGCGGCCACGTAGTTTATTGTTGCTAACGTATGGTGGTATATATAATAATAATGACTCTTAAAAGAATTTTGCCCTAAGTAATATCGGAGCTGAAATATATATGATATCGAAGTAGGTAGAATTTCAACATCATGTCGTCGAAATAAAGACGGAACCCCGTATATGTATTGTGAACAAATACAGCACGTATGACACAATACATCCAATCATAAACTTACGCATGTTATTGGAGGAGTATGTATGTATGGCATTATTATAAGATAATTAAATAAAAAACAATAATACTACAAAATCACTATATTTTTACACAAACTTTAATTATTTAAAACATTTAAACGACTTGTCGGGTGTTTTTAACCGACTGCAAAAAAGGTGGTTCTGTATTTGACCCGTATGTATGTTTGTAAGTCCGCGATTTTCTCAAAAACTAATGAAGTAATTTTGAATTTTGTTTTTTAAGTAATTCTTTCATTGCGATCTACATACTTTCAGGAAGGTTTTAGTATATAATACATTAGTTAATTATTCTTATGTACGAAGTTATATCCATAAATGTACCTACTGCATCGGAACGAGGAGATCGGTGCTTTTGGTGGGCTCATGGGCGGCTTTTATGTTGTTGTTTATCGCTAATCACGAGTTACAGAGAGAAATAGAAGTAAAACTACAATGTAATGACGAAATAGACACCATTTAAAGCAAATGGCGATTTGATTTTATAGATTTTTCACATTAAATATCTCGGCTTCGATGAACGTGAGAAAGAAACGTTCATAGAAAAAAATGAATGTCTTAATGTGTTCTCTTTAACGAAACACTTTTCATAAGTGGCCGCGGATTTAAAAAATCATGCCACTTTTACTCAAACCCTAAGCCACATCTCAATCTCAAGAAATCCGCATAAAAATGCTTGATCCCTAGACACTTTTGATGTGTGTATATTTAAACTCCTACTGTTTTTTATCATAACGCTTTTATCCCTAAACATAATTACCATAATTACCGCAGTTTTAACCGTACCTAAACCAATAATTATAGGACCGATTCGGTTCTGGCACTTCGCCGGCCGCTGCCGCGGCACGCTCGCTTCGCTCGCTCGGCTCGTGCGTTGTGGTCACAGTTCTAACCTAACCTAAACCAATAATTATCTTTGCAGGTACACACCGCTATAAAAAAAAAAGATATGACTTTGAATAATAATGTAAAAGATGGTTATGTTGAGAAAATATAGGAAAACAAAATAAAAGTATAATAGATGTTTATTGCTACTGAAATTATGAAGTTGAATGCTTCGGAATTATGAACATTAGAGACAGAGTAGTTAGGATTTGTGACTGTTAGGATGAAAAATGTTAGGAAGAACATTTTCGGATTTCCAATTATTATCGGAGTTGAAAATTTAGGTGAACTTTGGCGCACCCGTTACCTCTTCACGCAACCGCTGAACCGATTAAGATGAAATTTGGTAAAGCGATAGTTTGAGTCCCGGGAAAGGACATAGGATATCCCGATATTCCCACGGGATCGACACTTATGCGGATGAAACTGCGGGGCGCTGCTAGTTGTAAAATAATTGAATTAGGAATGACTAGGAGCGCCCCACGGTTTCACCCGTACTTATACTTATAAGTCTCGATCCTGTGGGAATAATGGTAAAAAACCCATGTCCTAATGCAGGTCATGGTCCAACCATGTGCCAAATTTCATCCAGATCCGTTCAGCCGTTTTAGCGTGAGAGCGTAACAAACAAACATATAAAAAAATCAAATTATTCTCTCTTTATAATATTACTAGTTGTGCCCGGCAGTTTCACCTGCGTAAATGTCAATTCCGTGGGAATATCGGGATAAAAAGTAGCATATATATGTTAATCCAGGGTGTCAGCTACCTCCATACAAAATTTTATCAAAATTGGTCCTGCCGTTTGAGCGTGAAGGAGTAACAAACATATAAACACACACACACACAAACTTTCGCCTTTATAATATTAGTGTGATTAGTTTAGATTGTGTAATGATTTTTATAAGTTTTTTTTTATAACGGTGTACAGACGCCAGCACATCAACCTACTACAATCTGTCAGATTTCTGTAATAGATTTTCAATTTTATCGCTAACGCATAAGGTTCAATGTTGATTGGGAAAATTTGACAGTTAGGTGTAGGTTGATGTGCTGGCGTCTGTACATAATAAAGAGTATTCTATTCTATTCTATAAGTACCTGATATGACAACTTCTTCTGAAACCTGAATATAACTGTCTGGTCGCACTGTAGCGGTAACTCGGATTTCAGGTTTAATATTCTAAAAAACAATATTTTTTATAATTACATACATGGATCAGGCCGCGAATTTTGCCACAAATGACGCAGTAGTGACGCAAAAGTTTACGCGACAGTCACGTACAAGTGTCGCAGTAGTTTACGTCACCGTGACGTAAAAAGTGACGAAAATGGTAGTGCAAAATTATAATGGTTGGAGTATACCGAGTATGAATACCTACCAGTCTCGATTCGGTTACTTACGTAAAAATATTGTGGATTTAGTTAGGGAAAAAAAATCTTGATCTAAGGTATTAGAAACGAAATTGTAAATTTATGAAACTGTCTTTTTCAAAAATTATTACAAACAAATAAAAACACCATAACTAAATGAACTCCTTTAGAAGTATTAGTTTTTGTTTGACTCGCTATTTAACTGATGTATAGGGTGTTTAAAAATTAACTCGACAAACATTCAAGAGGTGCTTTAGACCATCGAACTGAACAACTTTCACTATGGGACCAACTCAGAAATTACGAAAAAAAAATCTGAACTTTACTGGGATTTCCTTTTGTGAAGTGCTTGTTGTAGGTTGTTCTGTGTGTTGATTATTTCTTTTTATATTATTAAGTGCCCTCCATTTTTTCCGCTGTTCTTCTCTTTGTTCCGCAGTCATGTCAACAACCTTTCTCTTATAAGATTTTAATGCTCTTTCTATAGATTTTTTCTTTATCTCTTCATATTTTTCAGGATTACTTGTTTTTAATTTTTCTCTATATCTTTTAGACTTCTCTGCAGTTGTTAGAGGCATCTGTGAATAATCAGATATGCTTATTTATAACGTCCTAACATTCATGTGTAATTTATTTCTAAAATAATAATTATCGTCAAATCGTACGTATATCTAATACTAAAAAAAACAAAATTAAATCCTAACTTAACTAAAACTATACAGAAACTAAAATATAGCGTCGAAAAATTCATCCGCATCGCTGTCGACTGGTAATGTTCCCAAGAGACTGGCGGCATTGCCACGTTGTATGGCAATGCTTAGCCTTTGGCCAAGGTAAAAGCCAGCTCTTGGGTCACGGGAAGTGTCAACCAGCCGTTTTGAAATTTCTTTAAAAAGACCATGAGCACTCGGACCCCACGGCCCGAGGGTTTCAACCCCAAACGGCTCGAAAATATAATTTCCGATAAGGTTATTATATTTTCGCCGCTTGAGGTTTTCAGCAGCCGCAGCAGCAGCGCCAGCACAGCATGCCGAGCCAGGAAGATGGGATGGCGCAAGAGTATCGACACACGTTGCGTCCCACACTAAAGGCCTACCCACCTTCCATGGAAATAAAGACATACCGTCCGGTCTCTTGCCATCGTCGCGTGCCAAGCCATTGGGTTCTAATACAGCTGGAACGCCGACGGTAACAAGAGCTCGTCGGATGATGTCATTGATGTTCGCGTGGCGCGCTAAGCGACCCGCACTGCGGCTGCAAGACAGGCCATGATGTCCGAGGCTGTTGACATCTTCGCCACAGTGACAGCGATGAGGAGAACAGCAAGGAGTTCCTAGTCTTAGGGAAGCAGCGAGGCGAAAAGTATTATATATTAAAGTATTATATATATATTTATCTGTATTCGGGCAAGCGAGTCTCCAAGCATCCATAGCCTCGGTGAAACACGGCACATCAGAATTAATCAGTGTGGGGGCTAGGATTTTCCTGATTAATTTATCAGTGCCGTGGACCGAGGATATGAAAGCCGGTAAACTAATACTAGAAATTTTGCGGACGCCGAGGCCCCCCATACGAATAGGAAGAGTAGCTTGTGCCCAAGCTCGGTCGTCCATAGCCACATTTAAAATAGAAGTTAATGTATTCCTGATAATTTGGTCCATTTTGTCCAAGAGGTGAGTGTGCTTCCATAGATGGGAAGCACGAAGGAAATATGTTAATTTAGGGCCGAAACAGCAGTAGCGGATTAAGGTTATGGCCGAATGCATATTAATTTGGAACAATCTTTCCGAAACATCATTGAAATTTTGGATTTTTTCCTCAATAAAAACGGGAAAGGAATTGTCAAAGATTGGAGACCCAAGGAGGCGAAGAGAGCTTTTTTCAATAATTTTGATTTCTGGAGCTATTGCGTTAAATTTGGGAAGTGTCAGGTGTCTGTCAGTACCGTCCGCTAAGTATAATTCACACTTCGAAAGATTGAGATCAAGGCCAATGGAATGAAGTTCATTTTTAAAAAATTTAAGGTCATCTAATACAGTTTCTGAATCGCCTCCCAAGGTTCCATCATCGAGATACCAAACGTTAAATTTGGAATTTAGCTGTCGAATAATTGGGTGAATGGCTAAACTAAAAATCACTGGCCCGAGGGGGTCACCTTGTTGGCAGCCAACAGCAGATTCCAAAAGGTTGTCCCGATACAGTAATTTAGTAGGGTTTCTGTAACATTGCCAAATGAAACTATAAATTTGGGGTATTTCTTTTCTAGTTTCTGCCAGCAAGGTGTCCCTATTAACAGAATTGAAGGCATTCTTTATGTCAACCTTCAGGATGACCTCTCCTTTTCCAGAATTTAGGTAGGTCGATAAGGCGTGTACGGCAGCCTCACAACCCCCTTTGGAGCCGTAACCTAGCTGCAGGGGCTGAAATTTTTCCGAAACAACCTCACCATAAAATTTACAACAAATTTTGGCTGCCATACGACGGTAAGTAGTGCCCACGGCAATGGGCCGAATGCCGCCATCCCTCTTACGCAGGGCGCATAGGTTGGCCCCGTATAGAACGTCGATGACGGCCTCGTGCACCTTGCCGGAGAGCATAAGGTTAATCAAAGCCGTAAGCTCCTTCAAGAGCAACTCACCAGCTGCCCCGGCGCCTGAACAAATAAGGTCCTTAAGGTGCTGAGGACTCAGGCCGTCAAGGCCGCCAGCGGAGCCGTTCCGAAAGGAGCAAACGGCTGTGACCAACTCTCGACCTGTAATGGTGAGGGAGTGGTTATCAAGATCAGGAGGGTCAGGAAAAGAAAGGTCATCCGCTGCAGCAGGATGTTTGCTCTCCAGAGCTGCGAGTGTTTCTGAAGAACACGGTGCCACCACATCACTGCTAAAAAGAATCCTGGCTGCTCCGCTGATGTCACCTTCCCCTAACTTAACATTCATACACGAAATATTTTAGGAGGTACAGGAGGGGGCAAAACTGTCAAAAAAATGTCATAATATGAATGTGGCATAATTTTTGCAAATGACGTCAAAACTCATAATGTCATTGTGACTTGATATATACATAAGTTAATAAATAAGAAAATAAGAAATCAAATGAGACTAATGTCGAAAGTAACAAAACATTCCTTAATTTCTACGATTTTGATCATTTTTTTCTCGTAAACCATTTACCTCCGCAAGTTAAAACTTTGCATGGAGCCTTCTAATAATAAGAACTATCTGTGAAAAAAATATAGACCCTCAACTTGACGGCAAATAAACTAAAGCTTAGCGAACATCTGTAAGCATCATCATCATCAGCCAACATCGGCGTCATCGAACGAGGTGCAGAGATAATGTGACCAAGTTATAGTAGTAACGCAGTAATTTAATTGCGCGACTGTTATCGCAACAGTGACGTAAAAGTAGCGCAAAAGAAAGGATATCGCAAAAGTAAACCATCATTACTTAACAGTTATGCTGTTTTTTCCATCAATTTCAGCACTATGCTAATTAACACGTTTTAAAGAATCGAGCGCACTATAAATGTTTGCAGAAATCTCAAATTTACCTTTAAAATAATCGAAAAATTTGCTTCTAAAACAAGTGACCACTACTTCATCACAGGCTATATATATGTAGTTCGTTCGCGTTAAGAATGCAGTGAGTCATCAGTGCAACTGCAAGATAAAAGTGTATTCACAGTTGTGTTAAATTCAATCAAATTATATTTTAAAAGAGAAAGTTTAATGAATTTATAAAAATACACTTAAAAGTTTAAAATTGGTTTGGGGGGCGGGGCTAGGCCGACGGACAATGATCACTCACTGCATTCTTAACGCAAATGTACTATAACAACTAATTAACTATTAACCAACAAACTAATAATCAACAACATAATAACCATGTTATCTTCATTATAATTTTTTTATAAAATTCACACTTGAACGAATAACTTAATCAGTATATAACTTCTAATTTATTTAAAAAAAAAACAGTCCAAATTGCTTATCAGTTACAGTACGGCCGTTATAAGTTGGCGAGTCTGAAGTTAGGCTCTGCGAATTTTGGCGCTTGAAATATCGCACAAAAATAAAGTTTTTTAAAAAAATAAATTCAATTTGCAGTTGTTATTGCTGTTAAAAACTGTTATTGGCATTTATTTTTTTAAAAACTTTATTTTTGTGCGATATTTCAAGCGTCAAAATTCGCAGAGCCTAACTTCAGACTCGACAACTTATAACGGCCGTACTGTAAGGTGGAAGCATTTTATTCTCTATTTTTGGCAATTAATCAAAAAAATTAAGTAAAATTATTAATCAAGTCATCATATAATTGTTTACACAAATATCACATATGAGATCTATTGATATCTGGCCGCCCGAACACGTCGAACAATACCATAACTTACACATTATACATTTAGCTAACTGTCTCGATTTACTATCACACGCAGTACATTTCAAAACCTGCTTGTGCGTAGTAGAATTACCGATTTTTTCTTTTGATTTTTTTTTTAATGCTTTTTAGTTTCATTACATTCATTTTCTTTATTAAAGCTCCTATCTTTATCATCTATATTACTATCATAGTCTTTTTCATTTTCTAATGTAAAAATTGGGTCATCATTTAGAGCCTGAAGACATAGAGGTAAAGGTGGTATATTTTCCCCAGACTGGGTCAAATCTATTAATTCAATGGTTGGGCTGGAAGTATTAGTTGTTTCAAGAGGAATAACTATAGTATCTGTTTCACATTCTAGAAAATCTGGTTTTTCGATAGGATCAAAATCTACGACGTCCTTCATTTCCATACAAGCAACTGACTTTATCTCATGTTGGTTTGTCAAATGCTTAACATCGTCGTGTTCGAAAACTTGTACTGTAGGTTTATTCGTTTTTGGGTTGGATTCTGCTTTCAAATACTCTGGTTTTAAATCAACGGGATACTGTTTTGATTCCTTAGGTCTGTTTCGGCGAACGGAATGAAGATTAGTGGCTTGTCGAGCAGTGGCATTAATCAGGGAATGATATTGAGGTGAATAGCATAAACATTGTCCTTTTACATCACCACAATAGCAGCTTAAGTCTCTATATTTTATATCCTTTGTCTCACTGTCATTTAACGTGATTACTTGGTGTAAATTTAACGTACCAGTCAACGTTTTGAGGTTTTGAAGTTTTGCCGTATAGTTTTCGATTTGGCTGTCGTCTACAAGAAAAAACTTAGTAATCTTAAAGCATTCGGTCAAAAGGTAATATATTTGAGAGGCATTTGTTGCATCGGCACCATATGCGACATGTTTATCTAAAGTACGTTTTACGGATCCACCAATCCCGTCCGCAATGCTCTTTCCATGCCCGCTCTCGGAAAATGACCACGTACAATATTCAAATCCCATTTCTTTTGGCAGAGTATTGAGTAAATGAAAGTTACCCTTTTGCCGATACTGGGAGGTGGGGCCATCAGAGTAAAAATGTAGAATTTTGACTTGTGGTTTGGTGTGTTTGATGTCATTCAAAATGGGATTTAAATGTGTCCATATATTTTCTGGTCTATGGCTCGTGTTTTCGGATATAGTGCAAAATGATTGCATACAGTCTTTATAAAAAATTGCTCCAGTATGAAGGCATACTTGGTTTTTCGATGCACCAAAATGAAGAGCTTGCACCTCCTCTCTCATTTTACATTCATAGTTTTCACTAAAGTCGCAAATCACTACAGCTTCATTTTCTTTTAAATGGTTAATGACTGTTTGATATTGATTGTGCTGGTGCTTCATAACAAACACATGTTTCTTGAATTTAATTATGTCAGAATCGAATTCACGTTTCAGCTCAGAAATCGATGTTGTTTTTAAAGATTTGACTGTCTTTTTTGTCTTAACTGTTTTGAATTCATCTCCTTCTTGTTTTGCATATTCGTGATCAACGCGTTCCCACTGCCACCAGGTTACATTTAGTTTCTGGTCATTACTACTTTCTTTATACTGGACTTTGTAGTTTTTGCATTGACTGCATCGATTGGCCGCGCAAGAGTAGGATTGACGGTCACAGGTTATTTCATTTATTATATCATCTAGAGATTTTTCTTTTAATGGTCCATATAGTTGTAAAGCTTTATATTTTAGATTAATATTAGCATGTTTGATACATAAACATGTATTCCTTGAATTCAATTTCGGGTACATGACGTAAAATGGCTTGTATTTCCACAGCGTTGTAATCCCATATTTTCCAACTTAACTCTTTATATTTATTACTCTTAACTCTTTATATTTTTTTATATAAATTCTGTAATGTATCGATTGTATATCTTATTTGACGCTTTTCTTTTCCACGAACCCTGCACTCTTTTTTCCC
Organism: Hydraecia micacea; assembly: GCA_914767645.1. Taxonomy (NCBI): domain Eukaryota; kingdom Metazoa; phylum Arthropoda; class Insecta; order Lepidoptera; family Noctuidae; genus Hydraecia; species Hydraecia micacea. The sequence goes on from OU611796.1 coordinate 13,572,624, forward strand.
TGCCGTCGCTCTGGTAACATCGTCCCTTAACCAAAACTCTTCAATTTCTTTGCAACACGTGCGCCTAACTCTTTTCGGTTTCATCCGAGTCGATCTTTGAAGGCCCATTAAATTTGCAACGTAGGTCTTATTTCCGGCTTTAGGGTCGGTTCACATCTGACGGAAGATGCGTCGGGCGTCACTTCAATTGCGTCTATTTATTCGCTCGACGCACTAACGCATCATCAGTTAAGTGTGAACGGTCAAGTGTTTTTCTATACATTTGTCTGTTCTGGCGTTACGCGACCGATAATACGCGACGCATCTTCCGTCAGATGTGAACCGACCCTTACAGTTTTTTATTATTCGTTTCAAGACATTCTCTTTCAACTCTTTTCTCACAATTGTCATATGTCTTTCGCAGCGTATATTCTAAGTACTCTTCTCTGGCTTTGTATTTATCAATAATTTTTTGCTGAGTTTCGATTATCTTACTAAATTTCAACTGTTTTCTATAATAACGTTTTCTTTGTGCGTTAAGTAGCCTGGTTAACTGTGTAATTTTATCTACCTTTACCTGAATTTGATGATTAAGACGCCTTAACACCCGCCGATTTTTAAGAAATGAGGTGACAGAGGATTCTTTATTTGGTGTTTCGTCAATCTGGACTTTTGTTTTTGGTTTATCGGCTCTATGCTTTCTTTTTTCTATTTTCCATTTATTACGATATCTTAACTTTTCCTCTTCATTCATTTCAGATACCTTCTTTCTTTTGGCTCTCATTCGCGCTAATTGCTTTTTTCTAACGTCTTCAGCCTTCTCTGGGTTATTTTTTAATTTATCTCGATACCTCTTGGCTCTTTCAGCGGACGTTAACGCCATTTTTATCTAAAAATATTGAAATTAATTTCCGTTATTAATTTCCGAAGTATATTTATATATAAAGTGCCTAGTTGGTTGCAGCCATAATACTAAAACTGCTTAGTAATAACAATTAAATGCAACGAATCTTACGTCGAATAATGAGATAAAACACTCAAAAGAAATCAACTAATACAATAAAATTATTATGGAAACGAGTATTTATTACTTAGGTACAATAATAACACTCGTCTAAAGGGTAATGATCATATAGGTACAGTAAACAAGTTGCATGAATCACACCAGAAGAAAGAACTTTCTAACAACAATCTAATATCTTCTTTAGTCATAGGATTTACAAAATGTAATGGCAAATTATGAAAAATATTGACATTTCCACAGCCATGACAGCGTTCTGCTAATATAAAATGAGTTGACTGCCAGGGCCAGTTAAGATTGTCGATTAAACAAGTATAAAAATCTCTCCTTTCCAAAAATTTATCTATCTCAACGTATATCACGATTTTGAAGTGATATCACCACTGTAACCTGTAAAGTTAAAAAAAAAATTGTTGATAGGTACATTATTTTCCTATTAACTTACCGCCCCACAACTTTGCCCGCGTTAAATCAGGTTTTCCTAAAAAATATCGTAATAAAAACCTATCTAGGTGCCAAATTTCATCCAAATCCGAACACCCGCTTCTGCGGGATTGAGTTTCAAATATTCAAACTTACGAACCGACATTTAAAATATAAGGAATTTATATTTAAAGAATCTAACCGTTGTCATCAATAAATAAACGACAGTTTAATTCATGAGTTCTAAGCTTTACATATCTGTTTCGTAACATTTTTTGTCCATCCTATAGTAACGGTTACTAACAGGACATGACGAATGTCGATCATTTTGAAACGAAATTATAATACTCAAACAATATTATCACAAACCAATAAAATCTTACTTTTATGCCTTCAGCAGTGTTTAAGTTATGTACAGTTAAAAAAGAAATAAAGACAAACTTTATATTTACGTAAAAAACGTTACTAACCTCAATAGATTTTCTTTGACCAAACTTTTTGTGCCGCGAAACGTACCGCACTAGCTGGACACCTTGCGTGACTGACTACAAAATGGCGTTCCAAACTTTGACATTTGTACCCAGAGTTGCCATGAAAACCGAATTTGCACGATATTTGTGTATTTTAATAGTAAAAAGCATGTCACTAACCCACTGACCTATAGTACTCCCATCTCAGTGCACTAACCGGACAAGTCCGGTAGTCGCGAATTCGTAAGACAGGTTTTAAATAATTTATTAAATATTGTTTTTAATAACTGCCCTGAAATGCTTAGTTTAAATGATAAATTAACTATCTAACAATAAAATCAAACTGTCGCTACATGAGTTGACGTATGTACAGACGCCAGCACATCAACCTACTACAATCTGTCAGATTTCTGTAATAGATTTTCAACTTTATCGCTAAAACATAAGGTTCAATGTTGATTGGGAAAATTTGACAGTTAGGTGTAGGTTGATGTGCTGGCGTCTGTACAAAAAATATCAAAAAAATTAAATACAATAATGCATACTGTCATTGGGACTTCATGATTTTACACCTTTTCGAAACATTATTAATTAAAATAAAATTGTAAAAGTGTTCTTTCAGGAACCAATAAAACAAATCCATATATATATATAAATATACCTTCAGTGCATATACGCTTTTTCTTAAAAAAAATGTTTCCCATTTTTTTTTTATAATTTTGTTGTCATGGGACAACCGAAAAACCACCTGCGCCATTTAATTAAAATGAAAATGCCCCTATAACAGGTACGTATTTATAGAATTATAATCATTAGAATCATTCAAAGAGATTTAAGATTTAATGTCTTTGGAATCATAATGATTCTAATGATTATAATTCTGTAAATACGGAAGTCACGCTTTTCTCTGGAAAAATGGTCAAAAAAAATCTTTAATGTTTTTGCGTACCGCAGAACAGAACGCATCTTTTATTGACAGATACTTGTTCATTGACTTGACTTTGACAGGTAAACAAATATGGCGATAGTCGGTGCCCGAAAGGCTTTTGTGTGCGTTTTAAGGGTTTTTAAACACTAAAAAGCACAATTTAGCACTAAATAGGCTATAAGTTAAATAAATAAAGTATGTCGGACATAAAAGTTTGTAGAATATGCCTTCGCACGGAAGCAAAAATGTACCATTTCCATTTGTATCAACTCAAGTTCTATTACGAAGAAGTTATGGCTTTACAGGCAAGTTATTCAATTACATAAATATTTAAAGATATTAGCATATCAGTACTGTCTTTATGTACGTGTGATTGCACAGGCGGTATAAAATGTTAATAGTGATCAAAAGTTTAATAGAAAATGTAATATTATTTTTCGCTCAGTTAATAAAATTCGCTTTATTAATTTTAGATTACATACTGTGCTAAGTTATGCTTGTCAGCCTGTAAATCCGATACGCAACCACACTGTACCGACCGCAAGAAACAAATCCTTTAGGCTACTAGAGTATAGCTAAGTAGCATTCTACATCCATAATTTGCATGTAATAAATTAAATAAAATTCTATTATTTGGGACCCATATGTATAGTCCATTTCGTTAGTATATACTTATGAATAATAAAAGTCAAGAAATGTAACTCAAGCTCAAAAATGGCGCCAAGCAAACTGTACCGCGGTTGGTGTTGCCGAAAACTGTACCATGCACTGCTGACAGTTCGCCGGTATCATTGCGTCTATGCGCTTGTGTCACTGGGAATTTAAGATTGTGATTATTATTGTGTTTTGCGTTGTTTACATACTGCAAATATGCCATCATGTCGACGATGAAGTGATAAGAACTCCTAACTGACATTTTTGCAATTTTACTTTTTTTACGTAGATGACTTTAAATAATCGTTTGCGTGGGCTGGCAAAAGCAACTAACTTTATATAAAAGTAACTTTATATAATTACTAGCTGCTGCCCGCGACGTCGTCTGCGTGAAGGCTCTACAGCACCAAAAATACCTAAGATGCCAGTGTCGCTATAGCATTATAAGTAAACATCTTTTAAAATAGCATTAAAATATAAGTTTTTTTTGCAAGCGAAGCAAGTGAAGAGAGTTATATTGTAATCCTGCTGAGTTCAGTCATAAGATGTGACTGAAGGAAATAGAGAAAATAATGCAGGAATACATTTTCCAGGACACAAAAGAGTAAAAATACGTACAAAGGTATCATACCTTACAACATTTCCCTATAACGTACGTTGGTAGTTATGCTGCCAGGAGCCAAAATGTAAACAGTCAGGACTGGTGACGCGGGAGCAAGCGACGTACAGTTGCCCGTGTGAGAAGCAACTCGTCCTGAGGTCGACACCCGCTGCCCTCAGTGTCTGCCCCTGCGACTTACTGATGGTCATCGCGAAGCAAACACTCACGGGGAACTGTACGCGCTTGAACTGGAACGGGAAGTTATGAGGTATGAGGGGGATGTGTGGTATAAATACTGCCTCGCCAACGCCACAACCCGTAAGAATTTCCGCCTCAATTGTGTGTCTGTGGAGCGAGATGACTTTAAGGCGGGTCCCGTTACACAACTTCGGAGGAGATAGGTTCCGAAGAAGCATAATCGGGACACCGACCTTCAGCTTGATGGTATGCGCTGGAAGTCCACTTGCTGACAGGGAGTTCAGAAATTCCACGGGATAATGTGTGGCGTCATCTTGCTCGACAACAGTGTTTTAGAGTATCGAGGTGTAGTCTACTTCATTCCCCTCAATTTCCGAGAGAATGCATTCGTTAATTGCTGCAGCCTGATCGTTTTTAAGCGTCAAAATGGCCCGCTCACACACCCAAGAATTTTGCTGGTGCGGTATACGACTGATGTCCCCGTACACACAGCGAATGAGTTCTTCTATGCTGGATACCACTCTACCGAGAGACTCTGGAACCACCACCTGTCCACCTCTCTCTTCTGGTAGAGTGCCTTCGCCAAGACTTAGAAGGACATCGGAGAATTCTTGAGCACGTGCATTGCCGCCGAGCCGAGCTCTCATATTAATGGTCAAGCGCAGCGTACGAACTCGTGACTACAACGAAGATCATTTCAACGAAGCATTCACCTCGTCAGCCCTCAATTCCCCACGTCACCACGGAAAGCGTTTGCCGGAAATCGCCACTGAACAGAACTGTGACACCACCCATCAAATGTTTGTTCCTGCGGATGTCCTGCAGGGTTCTGTCCACGGCCTCAACTGCCTTCCTATTGGCCATCGTACACTCATCCCATACGATCAAAGAGCAATCCTTGAGCACGTGTCCCTTATCGCTGTTACGTGACACACCACAAACAGGCGTTTCGGCGCTCTCTAAATCGATGGGAATTTTAAACTCCCGATTTCCACGGTCTTGATGCGGTGATGATTGGGGAGCTGGTAACCCATATTCGATCAGTGGATTGCCGCCGATAGAAATGACCACATCTTGAAGTGAACTGAGACAGGTGTTCAGCACGCGTTCATCAGTTACTTCGACTTTGTCTCCAGTAGCACGCCTCAAAGCTCGTAGAAAATCTTCAGACAGATGATGGCGATACTTCTCCCACAAAGCTACCGGTTTCGCGACTCCACAAAACACCAAGATGACGGCATGCGGCTGGGACTGTCACTGACGCTCGCCTCCGCGAGGGTTTCATCCCAATTTTGGTCACTGTCGAGAAGGTCACGTGCTACCCAGGCTGCGCGGTAAGTGGGATACTCCACGCCATCAAATGTCCTCAGAAAGGCGAAAGACGTTGGGCCTCGGACAGTGTGAAGTAACAACCGCAGAAAATAGCATTCGCCATTATTCGGATGCACGGTATAAACCCTACCCAATGCGGTGTCCTTGAAAATTCCTGGAAAACCTTCCACAGCACCTCCTCGTCGACGTCGGTTAAATAAACCCCTTTGTTTGTCGTACGTGTAATATGAAGGCACCTCGTCATACGTAAGGGATTTGTTTTACATCACATTTAAGTTTATAATTAGGTAGGTATACGACATGAAAATATATTAATTACCAAGCAATAATCACACAGATAAATACCGAACAAAAGTATTAACAGTCAATGTTTATTTTGTACTAACAACATGAAATTGATGAAGAAATGATCATCATCAATGAACATAACTTTTTTGTAATACTTAACACCGCATTTTTTTTAAATTGTCTTCCTCAACTCTGCTCAAGATTTTGAGGGTTTTGTTGGAACTTGAATTTTTCAAAACGAACTATACGATACAACTTTTATGAAGAAAATGCCCATTACCATCTATGAATTTTAAGAATAACTAACTACTAACCTCGCCAACATGATCAAATTTAAATTATTAATTTCCAAAAAGTGTTAACATGTAACTTGATTTGATTTTTATGAAATCTCATAGATGGCGCTGCTTCAAATTTTTCTTTATACTACTAACATTCATTAAACTATGTTTCTCTGCCCAAGTTACTTAAATGGCGTAGTTTTTATAGTGTAAAGCTAGATAATAGCATGGCTTACTCAAAAACAACATTTAAATATGCATCGTTAGATTACACGCTGTCACAGAATGCGTAAGAAAAATAAAGATTCACAGCTCCTCCCCCGTAGGCGATAGCGTGATAATATGTAGCCTATATGTTGACCCGACTTCTTAGTAATATTCATGCAAAATTTGAAGTAAATCCATGCAGTACTTTTTGAGATTAGCCCGGACATACATACAGACAATCAGATAAACAGACAAACAGACAAAAATTCTAAAAACTATATTTTTGGCTTCGATATCGATTGTAGATCACGCCCCAAGTATTCTTTTAAAAAAATATTCAATGTACAGTTTTGACTTTCCTACGATTTTATTATATGTATAGATATAAAGTTAGTTGCTTTTGCCAGCTCACGCAAACAACATATCAGAGTGATTGTACAATCATTATGATTTGTCAGATTATTCTACAAGCAACATACTAAAGCACTAGTGTTTTAATTTTTTAGTCCAAACAATAGATTTTTTGTAAAATAGATAATTGCTTCATATTTTGCAATAAATGTGCCAGTGTTGTGTCATCGCACTTCTCTTTCTTTTCTATGCAGTCCGACAGTGACCGTGCTTTAGGTCATGTAGTCCCCTTAACAATTACAATAATTGTGGTTTTCTTCTGAACAGCTGAATGAACAAGATGGTCTACCGCAGTACTTCTGTTATGAGTGTGCAACAATACTACACAAGTTCCATAGGTTTAAGGAGAAATGTTTCAGTGGGCAGAAGATTCTCAGAGAACTGGCTTGGAGAGGACCTGTAAGTATTAAATTGGCATCATCATCCAAATCCTGACCTCACCCACTGCTGGGCATAAGTTTATTTATTTATTTATTTATTTAATACTTCAAGCACAAAAATGTACAGAGGCGGACTTAATGCCATAGGCATTTTCTACCAGTCAACCTTTGGGTGATGCAGAGACAAACAGTGGTAGGTGCAAACATGAAAAGTTAAGTAAGTTTCTCTCTGCTTGTGCCAATTCCCTCCTTCCTTTAGCCTCTTCCAGGTTCTATTAAATTCCTATGTTTAATCAACGCGGCCTATTGTAAACTCTTCTCAGCTGGACATAGGCCTCCCCTAAGTAAAGCCACAGAGGCTGGTTCTCGTCTATGCATAAGGAAAGAAACAAATATAAGTTTTTAATAAAAAAAAATCGTACCTTGATAAAGCTGTACCACAAATTTGATGTTAAAAACTTCAATTCTTTGATTAAATAAGTTGAATATTTGTGAATCCATCTGTTATTATTAGTGTTAATCCCGCCAATCTATGCATTATTTTTTCTTTATCAATTTCAGATCACCTACGAAACTATATACAAAATAGATCGCGACAACACAATGCTCATGTCCCCATTAACTATAGTCAGCTTCACGGACCGAATTAAAACGTACATCACAAAAGATCGCATAGAACCAGACGAAATATTTGGCACAGAAAAGAAAGTAGAAAAGATAGAAAACATTGAACTAGATTACTTTAGCGATACATCTATCACAGGAGATAATGATCCAATGTTAGATTTTGTAAAAGAAACAATAATTGAAGACATAGAAGTCACGTTTGAAGAAGAAAAGATAAAAGTTGATAACGATAAAGATATAGAACCGTTCAGTCCTTCAGCGGTTTACGTGGGAGGTGAAAAAGGTATTATGAAGATTGAATGTGAAGAAATTAATGAAAAGAACAATGGTGGCAAGGATTCATGGATACGAAGTAAGGTTTTAGATAAGGTTCATTGGAAGAGGTTTGCGTTGAGTGAGGAAGAAGCGGTGAAGAATTTCAGGGCACGAGCTGAGGATAAGAAGTATAAAGATGCTGCTTATAAGTGTACGGACTGTTTTAAGGGGTTCTCGAAGAAGGATATGCTGGCTAGACATATACAGTTGAGGCATGTTGCGGTGAGAATACAAATTCAATTGTTTCTTATTCTGTGTTTGGCTTCAATCAAATCTTAGAACAAGCATGTTGCATCATTTACATCAGAGAGCCACAATTTATCTCTATTTATCTTAATCTTCTTAATACCCGTCTGTCTGTTTACGACTGACGCCCCGTTTGTCTTGGTCGCAAGCGTGACTGCTGACCGTAGGACCCTGGGTTCGATTTCCCGGTCGGGCAGTCTCATTGGGTTTTTCCATTAGGAATTTCTTAGTAACAGCCCGGAGTTTGGAAGTTGGCGGTGTGATACCCTCGGGCCTTGGAAAGCACGTTAAGTCATTGGTTCTACTCCTGATCTCTCTCCGGTCGTGTCAGATTGCCGTCCCATCGACCTATGAGAGTGAGGGAAGAGGGAGTGCACCTGTGTCTGTGCACACACTTGTACACTATAATATTTATTTATTAGAACTTTATTCACAAGTAAAAACTGTACATAGGCGGACTTAATGCCTTGGGCATGCTCCCGCGCCGATGGCTAGTCTCCGTTGAGATGGGTCGCCATGGCAGAAATACGGTCTGGAGGACTATATCGCTCATTTCGCCGTTGACAGCGGCGATTTGGAGAAACATCGACGTAAATGTATTTTTTCTCAAAAATTAGTTAAATATGCCAAAGCACTTAGAAAACGCATTTACGTTAGGAAAGCATAGACTTAAAAAAAAGTAGCAGTTACGTCGATGTTTCTCCAAATGAGCGATATGTACTTTAAAATTTGAATTTTTCGAGAACGCTCTGCTATTAAAAATAGAAGTTTGTGATAAGCATGTTTGCTTCTCAATTCTGTCAATAATAAACGAGTAGATTATTATGATATTTAGATTTATTTAAATTGCTTTGATTATGCACAATAAGTTATTTTGCAGGCGGTTTTAGTGTGTGTTATTTCTTTCCTCAGATGCTGGGGCCATACGAATGTCGTTTCTGTCGTATGCGTTATAAACTAAACTGTTACTTACGCAAACATATCAGACAGCATTATTTCAAGTATGAATGCTTGCGGTGTCATCTCATCTGTCCTTTAGAGTAAGTATCTTCTTTTACGTATTATATTATAGAGGTATGAGGAACAGGGTGTAAAGTTCACTCATCCTCCATAGAAAAGGGAGGATCCTCCGAGCAAACGGGTGTTGTGTCTGGCGGGCAACTGCCCGATGATTCATGTCGGGCCGTTGTATATAATATGATAGTTGCGCGGTAAACTCTGCTTGCGAGATGCAGGATTTTGCGTGACGTCACACAGTGTGTTAGAAAGCCCGATTTTGTTGCATGCCCTTTTTATTACAGAAATCGATAGTATTTATCATTTTAGGGACTACAGTCAAAGTCCGGCATCGATACGACTAGTAGATTATTTTTAAAAAAATCTCAAAGTTCCTGTATAACCGGGTCATGAAAATAATAAAAAAAATATATAAAAAAAACCAGCCTACATATTTATATTTCCATTATAACTACTAATTAAACTTATAATACCTAACTATCTGACAAATTTTCGTGTCTGTATTGCAAATAGATCGCGAAATATTAATATTTTTATGTTTTTTACTTTTTATTTAATTTCTTGGCAATAATGCGGTATTAGATAGAGATATTTGACCAGCCGATTGTCTACATGTATGTCTATCGACAATATTAAAACCACAATCTAATTCAGCGTTATTTAGAAGTTATGAGAATTTTTCTATTTTGGCTAGGGTTGTCCACCCTGAGGCAGATGCGTTACCCACCCTGAGTCTTCAAAGTGTTCTGTCTAACGTGCCTATAATTTTGCTGGCTAACTGGTCCTTTAAACCGGAACAAAATAGTGCAACACTACTGTTTGGTGGCAGAAATAGACAAGTCGGTGGTACCCACCCAGGCGGACTTAGTAAAAGAATCAAAGAATAAGAGTGTATAGTTTCAGTTATTGGTAAATGCACATATAAAGATAATTAATCGATAATATATACGACTTCTTTCAGCTATAACTCAAAATTAAAAAAATATTAAATTTAAATTTCTGGATAAAGTGACAACCCTAGTACAAAAAAATCCGGATATAACTCAAAATTCTCATAACTTCTAAATAACGCTGAATTAGATTGTGGTTTTAATATTATCGATAGGCATACATATAGACAATCGGCTGGTCAAATATCTCTATCTAATACCGCATTATTGCCAAGAAATTAAATAAAAAGTAAAAAACATAAAAATATTAATATTTCGCGATCTATTTGCAATACAGACACGAAAACTTGTCAGATAGTTAGGTATTATAAGTTTAATTAGTAGTTATAATGGAAATATAAATATGTAGGCTGGTTTTTTTTATTTTTTTTTTTTATTATTTTCATGACCCGGTTATACAGGAACTTTAAGATTTTTAAAAAAATAATCTACAAGTTGTATCGATGCCGGACTTTGACTGTAGTGCTTAAAATGATAAATACTATCGATTTCTGTAATAAAAAGGGCATGCAACAATATCGGGCTTTCTAACACACTGTGCGTCAGTATGACGCGTAGTTCGCATGTGGCGTTGTAGATACCGCTAAAATGTTATAACTAGCTTCTGCCTGGGACTTAGTCGGCGTGAAATTTATTGGGCCCCCGAGCCCCGTCGCATCGCATCGCCTACCCGCGCTATTAATTCGTTTTCGCTTAGCGTTTATTCTATTTTTCTTTTTGCTCGGTTCCTAGCGTGCTGTTAAAAAGTCTATAGTCTTCTTCAAGAATTGGACTATTAAATGCACTGGTAGTTCCAGAGATTAGCACTTTCAAACAAACAAACTCTTCAGCTTTATCTATCTTACTATCTATCTATAAATATAAAATTCAAAGTCCTGTCTGACTGATATATGAACGCACAGCCTAAACCGCTGGTCCTACAGACATGAAATGGAGGGTCTGTTCTTTGTGAAGAGTAGGTATCCACTAAGAAAGGGTTTTTCGAAATTCCACCCTTAAGAGGGAGAATGGGGGAGGGTGAAATTTCACGCGGACGAAGTCGCGGGCAGAAGCTAGTTATAAGTATATAGATGGCCTATCTCTTGTATATTGCTCATTTACAGGAGCAAGCCAACAGGCAACCTCTGGCATGTGTTTTTATTTTTATTTTTTTCTATAACACATATATTCATGCCTTTTTCGCATGAGGATATACAGAAACTGCAGAACCACTGCAACGATCCGTGTTTTCTATTCTTGACTGATAAACTAAATTGATTTCAGAAGTTCAGCTCTACTTCATGATGAGTACCACAGTGGAATCACAAGAAAATGTGCTTATTGTGATGAAGAATTTAGGTGAGAATACAACTATTTATAACGCCTAAGTTCTCCTTTATAATTATATTTTTGCCTTTTTTTTTCATAGACTCAAAAACGAAATCATAGACAAAGGGGATTGAAGATTTTTATATGGCACCTGACATACCTAGTATTGCCGCGCCATTTTGAATTTTTTTTTTCGAAATGGCTGCCACGCATAAAACCTATATATAATCTGCGTTCGCGATTTATTTGCCAAAAATATATAAAAATAATAATTAATGGAAAAATAACTTTAATTCCTACACAATCAAGTTCAGTTTACGTTACAACTTGAAAACAATTTAAAACTTTTTCAATAGTGCTAGTCACACTGAAATCAACTTAAATGTCATTGAAATAAAGTTGAGATTTGTTTAACTTGAAATAGGGTAGGGGTGTGCTGCGCACTTTTACTATAAGTCGATAGCTGACATCAATGCAAACGGAAAATATAATAGGACCAAACCCCGTAAAGCGCCACGTGTCCGTGATAATTAACGTTCAAAGTTGATCACGTGACTTCCATATTTTTAACCGACTTCAAAAAAGGAGGTTCTATGGATTCGCTTCTTGTTGCGTAGACTTTTGATCACTTTAAACTTTTAAGAGGACTACATGACCTAAAGCGCGGTCTTTGTCGGACTGCATAGAAAAGAAAGAGAAGCGCGATGACACCACGCTGGTAATTTATTGCAAAATGTGAAGCAATTATCTATTTACAAAAAATCTATTGTTTGGACTAAAAAAATTAAAACACTAGTACTTTAGTATGTTGCTTGTAGAATAATCTGACAAAAAATCTGAATGATTGTACATATGTCATGTATATTAGTATGATTTTTATTGTAAAAAGAAAGTTTTTAGAGGTATCTTCATGATTTTTTTCTATCGTATCAAATTAGTTGGATTATGTTTTCAACACACTATCTAACTTGCTAGTATAATAAATAATATATCATATAATGTAATATATCCTGAAGAATATCATATATTTTTCTGATTTTGTTTACTGTAGTCGATCATATATATATACTTTTAGGCATTATAAAACTTGTGTTATTTGCGTTTAGGTCCTGTAGTCTCCTTAAAGGGATTATTTTAAAATAACAAAATGGCGGACAGGTAGGTATGCTACTGATCTTCAAAGCCCTTTGAATTAGACCATTATTTAACCGTCTAACAGATAATTATTGCAAGAAGTGCAATGCGATATAAAGTACCAGGAGCACATATCCCAAAGGAGTTTAACCTTTTATGCGCTTGGCTAAATATCAATTGCCGTGCCTCTAGCGCCCGGCTACAAATCGATAAAATAATACCTACAATAAATAAGGGGGAGAAATCGTTGTATTGATTTAAAAAATAGTCAAAAAGTTTTTTTTTTCTATTTAATAATTAATGGTTTTAGTTGTACCACGCAGTTAATAGGACAAATATAAAACGAAAAAATCATGCATGTCTCTGTCGCATAAATACGACACGGGCGGTAGGGGCACGGAAATATGTGTCGCATAAATGCGACACATAAATGCGACACAAGCGGTTAAAAGGTTAACAGTAGACCATTTCTTGCAGACATTCGTCGACATACTACACTCACTTACGCACACACCGCAGCGAGCACGTGTGTACACTGTGCGGCGCGTCGTTCGTCAGTAAGGCGGGGCTACACCAACACAAGAGGGTCAAACATGTTATTGTTGACATTGTAAGTAAACAGCTTGTTTTGTATAAACTTTCTTCAATTAACGATGAAATTAGTTTAAATAAATCTAATAGTTTAAGAGCAGCTACGTTAGTTGCAATGAGCTACAGGAAAACGTACTTACAGCAGAATACTACTTTTGAAGTTGACATTTTACATATTTGGAAACAAATTGTACGTACAGTCAGCATGAGAAGGACAGTAATTTTTGACGTAATAACGTCTTATAAATCAATGAACGCCGGCTGCGCGCAGGAAAAAGCATGACTCATTGTCACGTTCCGTCTGAGCCGAGCGTGCAAGCGACAGCGCGGAACAAGCGATAGAGAGGCGCGATATGACGTTATCACGTAAAATTATCGTCCGTAAACCGACTATATAGACAACAATTTTTTTTAATGCCAAACGCCTTTTTTTGTTGATTAAAAAAAAACAACTAATAGAATGGTATGAACAAAATACAAAACAACAATCCTGTACATCATAGACATTAAAGATATTTTTTCCGTACCAGGATAGTCCGGACGATGACGAGGAAGTGAACACTTACTGTCAGCGATGTGACATCACGTTCGAAACACGGAAGGCTTACGAAGAACATTTGTTTCATTCAGCCCTACATAGTGAAGGAGAGAGGTAAGCTTCTTCTTTCTCTTTCTCTCTCGTCTTCATCTGCCTAGCCTGTTACCAAGTTGGGGTCGGCTCCAGTCTAAACGAATGCAGTTGAACACCAGTATTTTACCTGAAGTGACTTCCTTTCTGATCTCCACAACCCGGTTTCTGGGTAATACGATACACTTTAGCAATACAGTCGGGTTTCTGACTAGTACACTAACGACTATCGTCAATGTTTCGTCTCTCATATCAGTACGAACCATGGAAGAATAGCTCATGACGTGGAAAAAATATTAACTAGTCAGAAAGGTGCTACCAACCCGCACTGGAACCGCGTGTTGGATTACGGTCCACTACCTCTCACCGAGAGGAGGCCTGTGTCCCAGCAGTAGGAACATTATAGGCTGATCATGTATTTTTTTGTTTCAGTGACTACAAACAGACAGTGAGCAGAAAAGTTTTAGGGAAAAAGCAACAGGCCAAAGTAAGTCCAGATTTTGTTTTTTTTTTGAAGTGAAAACTTCTTTAGGCGCGTTGGGAATTTTTGGGATGGGAAAAAACTATTGAACTCGCGCCACTGTTACCGTAATCGACACCGCTTCGGATGTGCTCGGCTGCCCTCGGGATGTACTCGGTTTTAATGTATATCCGATATGTCAGTGAGTGATGGCCAAGTATTCTGTTTGTGTTTTGTTTGCACTTCTGTCGGCACTCCCGGAGTGCCACTGTTTTTTTTTGTCTGCCTATATTGTGTCACACTGCTCGACAAAGGCCTCCCAGTCTTCCTTTCAAACCTCTCTGTCTTGTGTAATGTCTGGCCATGTTGGCCCTGCAAACCATATCAGCACCCTAATTGCGTAACATACTATAGATCGGAATCTGAATCATTTTGAAGCAAATTACTAATCCATTGCTTCATAAGTTCGAAAAGTTTGTCTGCTCAACACGTAAATAACGCAATGTATGTTGTTGAACTGTCAAAATGAAACCGATTCCGATTGATAATGTGTTACGCTATTGCCCCGCTGATCGTCACACCACCTTCGCCGTGGTTTACCTCGACGGCGATGTCCTCCGTCAGGCGTCCAGTGAGTGACGATCTTTGCCCATCTCTGCGAATTAATGATGAAATAAATAGAAATGAAGATGTTTAATTTAACATTTATTTCTCAATTTTTGTTCAGGTTACAAGGCGTTTAAGAAAACGGTATGTTTTGTTATTTTATTCTATTTAATTAAACCCTGAAATCTGTAAACACTGCCTCTGTCTGTGTGTGTAATCTGAATCTGTTTAGGATCTTTTTTTCTTTCTTTTCAATTCTTAAGAATAATTAATAATCTAAAAGAATGTTTCAATGAAATGGTATTTTGTGTTTTATAGCCACGACGAAGATATATTCAAGTTTACAAAAGATACGAAAGTAAAGACGAAATATAGGAGAGAACATAGGAAACCGACAACGTGCCACCAGGTGAGAATATATCTCTGTAATGTTTTGATTATGTGAAAAAAGAAAAAATACGTGCCACATACTTTTTAATAATCTACCTGATAGACGAAGAAAAAAAAGTTAGTCGTCATCCCTATTATGTGTGTGTATAATTTTTTTTTCATATTCTTTTTTTTAGTGCGGTAAACACTTCGACACCCAAGCGGCTTGTTGGAAGCATCACTTGTCGGAACACCCACGCACTTCATTCTACGCGCCCACTGAGAGATACATCTGTGAGATTTGTGGATCTTCACTAGCGGTGAGCCTAAAATTAATTTAATATACTGGCTGACTTTGAATCTTTCGTTTGATTGATAAATGATTTTATTTCTGTAAGTTGGTTTGCACAAACACTTTTACACGTCAATCATATTTTTAAAAACTAGATGAGGTCGGCGTTTCCTATCTGACTACTCTGAGAAGAACCTACTTCATTCTTGAACTGTATCGAATTTAAACCAAGAACCAACCAAGAAAGAAGAACCTTCTCATTTTATTTGTTGTAGCTCCTTGAATAATTGGCACTTTTAGTACCGACTGTGACTCTTGAAAATTGTTAATATTGTCCTGGTTACCAAACAGTTTACGCGTGTAGAATACGTTCATTTTTAGCCCAACCTTCTGTATTTGTTTGATCAATCTTTAGATTAAGGGGCCGGCGGCGCATGCGTAGTTCACACAAACGTAATACTTATCAACAAACATTATGCTTAATGTACAGTCAACAAAAGAGATTAGTATGCAGGATCGTCTGATATAGTTAAAAGTTTAGTAAGAAACCGCCGGCCCTTGCATTTTTCGTCGGATTATCTTACAAATCTCTCTCTGGTTATTATTTACTTTGATCTTAGATGATGTTTGACCGAACCCTTTTTTTTGTCTCTTTTCAGCCTGGCAGCATCCGAACACACAAGAACATGCATACACGAGAGAAGCTACATACTTGTGACACTTGTGGGAGACAGTTCCATGCTACTGTGGGACTGAAACGACATCTATTGGTAAGTTTGCGTAATAGAAGATTTTACAACTAGTGAATAAATGAAGCCATTTTACCCCGAGACGTTTATACCCACCCGAGCCGCAGGCGAAAGTGAATAGTTAAGTCGAGGCATAAAATGGCTTGTTTATGTCCGAGTTATACACTCTGCTTTTCACTTCGATTGCGAGAAAATGAAACAGGCATAAAGTATGTCGATATGGGTACTTTATACTGCCATGTCATAAAAACGTTTCTTTGCGTTTTTAAATAATAAATGACAAGAATTTTGTCTGGTTTTATTAAATTAACGATAGAAAACACGGAAGTGATTAAAGCAAATGAAATAAAATAACGACTTTAATCTGCAACGTTTTATTGTGCGTGTAGCTGTTGGGCCTGATTATCAGTCTTAGAAAAAAAAAAATACTTTATGCACTAGAGCATAAAAAGTGACTTTATGTCGCCTACGCACAACATAAAGACGAACTTTTAGAGCATGAGAAGTGAAATAGTAGATTATACAAGTGAAAAAAAAGGGAATTTAATTCGAGGGACTAAGTTGGATCCCGAGAGCAGCGAAGGATTCTAAAATAGAATCCCGAGCGTAGCGAGGTATTCTAGATTAGAATCCTGAGCGAGGGATACAAGGACCGAGATGAATTATTTTTTTCACGAGTTGTGTACTCTACTTTTTACCATTGACTGCGAGAAAAGAAATAGTAGTATAGTATTTATCACATTTTATTTTATTATCGGTAATAATAAGATAACAAAGGATTAATTTATAAATATTAAAATTTTCGAAATTCAGTTTAATGTTCTTGTATTTTCCAATGGCTTAAAACAACCACGATAACAGATAGAAAAGAACCTAAACTGGCGGTTTTTTTTTAAATTTAATTTTATAGCACTATGGAATAGCTCCATATAGCCAGCCAGTACGTACTTTCAGCACGTTTTATTTATTTTTGTACATTTGTGCTTGTTCCAAATTCAAAATGTTTTTATTCACTCAATGACTAAAAGAGAGTTTTATTCACTGTTATCGATGAATAAAATGCCCCTTTTCGAGTGGCAATGGTAAAAACAATATTTTTATATAAGGTATTCTCTTTGTATGTCGGTAAATGTATGTATGTATGTAGTAATCCTTTTTTTTATACATATAAAAACCAACGTTTGTGTCTGTCCGAGAGGGCGTTTATAGCCCGAAAATTGTTTATCCGATTTTCGTAATTTTGAGTTAATTCAAACAATTATGTATGATTTCTGTTAGTACTTTAAACAGGTAAGAAAAGAAGTTAGCCGTGCGCTCCAATATAATTTTATGTTGTGTTTTTTCCAGACACACACGGGGGAAAAGCCGTACTCATGTTCGTTATGCGACAAACGCTTTACTCAGAGCAACAGTATGAAGCTTCACTACCGTACCTTCCATCTCAAAGAGCCGTATCCTAAGAGGTTTGTATATTTTGTATGTTCATAAGAACTCCAAAGATCATCGACGCGCAAACGATTAGCAGGTCCAAGTAGTCGACGTTAGTTTTAAAATGCCTAGCTTCTCTTATGCCCAGTAATAAAGCCTGTATTGCTCATTCACTGCATCAATATTAACATGACAAAGATATCTTAAAACTATCATTAAAATAAAGCCAAGATTTAACAATCAAGATGTGTTAGTCCAGTTTACTAAAGCCTGTCTGCGTAAAACAGAATGAAAATCTCTTTCATTTTGACATTCCAACAATATAGTACGTTGTCGAGCTGACGAATTTTTCAAACATAAGCTGTGGATTATGAATCCCTTTCAAACTGAAGGCGATGCAGTTGCGGAAAGCAAGTGAATATGCAACTAGCATGCAGATCTATAAGGTGTTAAAAAATTAACCCAACAAACTTTAAGAGGTACTTTAGACCATAGAACGGAACAACTTTCACTATGGGACCAAAACTGAAATCACGAAAACGAAATTTGCTGTTTAATCATAATCAGCCTATAATGTTGCCACTGCTGGGACAGGCCTTCTCTCAGTGAGAGGGAGTGGGCCGCAATCCACCACGCGGGCCCAGTGCGGGTTGGCAGATGTCACATGTCTTCGAATTTTTGGGTCTAGGACATGCCGAAATTCCTCACGATGTTTTCCTTCACCGTTTTGAGAGCAGTGGTGATGAAATAATTTACATAAAGTAACGCGCCTGTCTGAATTCGAACCTACGACCTACAACTCGTAAGTCGCGGCCGTTACCACTTGGCCACAACTGCAGCTGTTTAATACAAAAGTTCAATAGGTCTACTTGACCAAAATGTATGAAACAGCTGATATTTTTTTCGTGATTTCAGTTGGTCCCATAGTGAAAGTTCTTCAGTTCGGTGGTTTAAGCACCTCTTAAAGATTGTCGGGTTAATTTTTTTACACTTTGTATAGTTATGGTTCTCTATAAATCGCAATAGCAAACCTAGAACTCAGTTGTCGCAATAGAGAAAATGAGACTCACAAAATCAATAATAATTTACCTTCCACACATCTTTTCAGAAACCGAAGAAAAAACAAAGACGAGCCTAAAACAGCTGACGCCGACGAATCCAACACCGACTCCGATTCGGACAGCAGTTTGCCCGACATCGAACCGGAGTTGCCCGAAGTCGAAGCGGTCAAACCTGTACCCGATGTTATGCCCGATAAACCCAGTGATGAAAACATGCATTATTTGACGCTGACGTAGTTTTAAGTTTAGTAGTACCTAGGTAGTAGCATGAATGAAATGGATCTACGTTACGTTATAGAAACGTGTTTCTCGCTAGTAATTTTGTGTAAAAATCGATAGTTATTATACAACTAGCAGCCCGCCCCAGCTACGCACGGGTGCAATTTTTTTTTAAATTTCCTATCATACAAACCTTGTGCTGGCAATACCGAACACAACAAAAAAAAAAAAAAAACATTGGTTGTCTGTAAAGTCGGTTTACGGACGATAATAGTCAAAAGTCAAAAGTTAAAACGTTTATTGCGAACTAAGTGTACAATGTTGGTGTTATCTTATGTTAGTACTTATGACTTAGCAGCCTTTTACAAGCATTGCAATTATCATTCGCCTTAATTTAACGTGATAACGTCATAAGAAAACATCCGATCGTGCAGTGGCGAAGGTACCATACAGCTCGATTCCCGCCGGCTTCCCTTCGAAAATTCTGAACATAACCACTCTATAGTCAATTCATCATTGAAATTTTCTTTTGGCATTTTCATTTTGCTCCGGCCTGCCTCTGTCATAATGTCACCCTTCGCCACTGCGATCGTGCCTCTAACGCTTGTTCCGCGCTCTCGCTTGCACGCTCGGCTCAGGCGGAACGTGACAATGAGTCATGCTTTTTCTTGCGTGCAGCCGGCGTTCATCGATTTATAAGACGTTTTCACGTCAAAAAGAATTATCCAATTTGGTGCAGTCATTCGGAAGTTATGCGCGTACAGACATTTCGGCGATTGTTTTATTACACGACTGCCAAAAAAAGGAGTGTTATTTCTGGGTTCATGTCTTGTGTTTGTGAGCTTATTTATTATTTATTTATAAATAAACTGACAAACGCCCGGAGCGTCTCCCGCGGCGGCTGAGGCGTGCGGCTCTCTCCCTGAGCCGTCCCGCCACCTCCTTCGCTAGCATGACTGCTTCGCAGAAGGAGGTGACCGCCTCCCACTCCCTCTCGCCCCGGACCATGGCTTGCACCAGGGCCGGACGCGAGAGGTCGCCGCTGCGTATAGCACCCTTTAGGTAATAATAATACGTGATGAGTATGGTATATGAGAATATTTTTATTACTATATTTTTTCTAAAATTATGTGGCAAATATTATCGCCCCTTGATCAAGTTTTTTTTTATTACTAGAAATCATTTTGTTTAAACTTATGTGGTATTTTTTAGTGTCGCCCCTTCAAATGTAAGTTTTATGTCATTTTTTTTTACCATTTAAGTACACACATATTATAAGCAGACAAGAAAAAAAATCAAAGAGAAAAATATTAAATCAAAATAAAAAAAA
The DNA here is from genome assembly GCA_914767645.1 of Hydraecia micacea. Lineage (NCBI taxonomy): Eukaryota > Metazoa > Arthropoda > Insecta > Lepidoptera > Noctuidae > Hydraecia > Hydraecia micacea. The sequence continues at coordinate 13,593,127 of OU611796.1, forward strand.
GATCAAGATGGAAATCATTTTGATTTTGGTAAATGCTAATTCCGCCTACTTCCAAAGCATGTCTGATATTATTTAGAAAACAATAATATCATCCTCCTCCTCTGCATCATTATTTTAGCAGAGAGACCTGCTGCATCCTAGCCACACACTATCAATCTCAATCTGAATAATTTTGAAGGATATTGATGATCCATTGCTTCATATATTCGAAAAATGTGTCTGCTCAACAAAACGCAATGAATGTTGTTGAACTGTCAAAATGAAAGCCATTCCTACTGATAAGTATGTTACGTAATTACCCGGCTGGACATACGAGTATGCCTCCCCCAAGCGTCGCCACACCGACCTTATCCCAATTGATTTTGTTGTCGGCGCAGATTTTTTTCTTCGTCCATACATTTCGATTAGCCGTCGTCATCTCAGTAGCCATATCACCCACCTCCACACAATTCCTCCATAATTCAAAATCAAAAGTCATTTATTCAAATTAGGCTGAGAATCAGCACTTTTCGAACGTCAAAATTACATAAGACAGTCCCCCAAAACGCCCGCCCTTCACCACTTCCTAGTGCTATCGCTGGGGAGAAGTGACGCAACAAACTCCCCAGCAGCACAGCTGTCTGTTCAGTTAAAAAAAAACTTGCTTCTATAGAATAGTAGGTATGCAAAGTAGTTAATATTACGAGACACAGAACATTAAATTAAACTATTTGCTTTAAGAGGACTACATGACCTAAAGCGCGGTCACTGTCGGACTGCATAGAAAAGAAAGAGAAGCGCGGTGACACAACGCTTGTAATTTATTGCAAAAAATGAAGCAATTATCTATTTACGAAAAATTTATTGTTTGGAGTAAAAAATTAAAACACTAGAGTTTTAGTATGTTGCTTGTAGAATAATCTGACAAACAATGATAATGATTGTATGTATATTAGTATGGTTTTTATTGTAAAAAGAAAATTTTTAGAGGTATCTTCATGTTTTTTTTTTCTATCGTACCAAATAAGTTGTATTATGTTTTCAATACACTATTTACCTAGCATATATCCTGAAGAATATCATATATTTTTCTGATTTTGTTTACTGTAGTCGATCATATACTTTTATTGTTTCTAAAACTTGCGTTTTTTTGCGTTTAAGTCCCTGTAAGCCCCTTAAGTCCGCTAGCGACGCCAATTCGCCAATTAATTTTTACTTCCCCTACAATTAATTAATTAACCTTTTAACCGCCCGACTTTATATGAGTTGTCGTGCCCCCAGCGCCCGAAACAAAAAACGAAAAATAAATACCGATGAAACGAGCTGTGATGATGTAATAATAATACAGATTAAACGAGCTGTGTTATTTGGTCGTATATATACGACCCTGGCGGAATGGACACGAAAATATTTGTCGGATTAATCCGACGTAAGCGGTTAAAAGGTTAATTTATTATTCTCAACACAATTAGCTTTACAGGTTACCGCAGGATTTTTACGCGCCTATCAGTTCGGAACGGTGTTTCTATACGTGAGAACTAGACTTTGTGCGTGTAGACTAGAGTCTAACTGCTCATCACTGATACTAGCTCTGTCGGACACAAAGCCAGGTGAGACAGCGTGCTTTTTGGCCATGACCACCAGTGAGTTCGAGCTCGCGACTAGTTTACTCTTAATTAAAATATTCTACCTTACCAGTCAATGCCAGTGTGTATGTAATAATGTGTTATGTAGAAGAATGTCTCGATTATTTATTGTCATTAATCTATTGATGTGACTATTAAATTATAAGAATTTACTATTTGTTTTATTTAAAACTAAAATGGGTTCGCTGCATATTTCTGCTTTCATACAAAAACCGGCTAAGTGCGTGTCGGACGATCACGCACAGTGAAAGGTTTCGTTGTTTTTCAAATATCTCGGAAACTACACGTCCTTAACGGTTGCACAGATTTCGATGAAATTTGCATACAGGTATACCATGACCTGCGTTAGGACATTTATATTTTTGATCCTGGTAGTATGTTCTCTTGGGATAAATCCCGAAGTCCCGACTTACTCGCGATTAGATATAAGTACAAGATTACCAATGGATCCCAAACCTTCGGCAGCGTCCCTAAAATATTTCCAAAAAATAAAACGCCAAAACTAAATTTTAAAATTATATGTACTATCGATAACTTAGATTAAATCACATAACATGTCGAAAACCCGTTTTACGAATTGAGAATTTAAAGTTGCGAACTTGTCAAACCCTAGTTTAGCATTATTAGATGCTTTACTTTCAGTTCATTTTTGCCATTCATTCGACATCTTTCACTTGAAGTGAAAAATTAATTCATTAGTGAAATGAAACGACCAACGATGTTGCGACCATGCGACTTTCTCTCACAGTCTCTTACTATTATATAAGGTCCCATTAAAATAGATCGACAACCTTTTAGAAATCATTCAGACCACCAAAATAAGGACGATGGTAAAAAAATATATAAGAAAAGCGCATTAGATACAAGAAAAATAATCAGCTAACGTAAATACACTAATGTGCCGGCAATTTATTATTTTAGGTCAAAAATCTTTGGTTAGACGTACTGAGCGCTGTGTTAAAATTTTTCCATCTATTTTAATGGGACCCTGTATACGTGTGTGCGCGTGCGACTATCGCGTAAGAAGCCTCGTTGCTGGCAGGGTCCCCGACCGCACACGTAATGGTAAAATAAGATTTTGACAAGTTCTTCAAGTCTAAAGTCTCAATTCAAAAGCCGAGTGATAGTATAGCAAAGAGTCTACAGGTCAACAAATCCATTTGTTTCTAACTTTTATCACTATCTTTCCTGGCCTTCTCCTCATGTCGGCGACCCAGCATGTCCCGTTTAGCGCAGCATTTGTCGTTCTGGAAAAGATAAGTTATTTTCAGTTTTAGACAAATGACAAGACAAACTAAGTCCGGTACTAAGCTCTATTCAAATTTACGTTTCCAATTTATGTTATTTCAAATTAAACAAATATCAACTTTATTTCAGTAGTAATTAAGTTGATTTCAGAGTGACAAGCATTATTTAAAAAGTCTTAAAAATGTTTGAAATTGTAGCGTACACTGAAATTTATAGTGTAGGAATTAAAATTATTTTTCCAATAACTCATATTTGTTTACATGTTTGGTAAGTTAATCGCGAACGCAGATTAGGTAACTTACTGCTTATTGAAACATTGAGATTCAATGTAAATTATAGTCCTTACACAGTTATTTTACCTCACAACAGCAGCTTATCTAACAACAACCTTATTGTGACGAGAATAAAGATCACAATGATTACGAAAACTTGTCAATGGCAGCAACCCAACAGCAACCTTATTACAATCACAATAAAGACCACTGTGATTTGGACAGTGATGCAATATCAGAGGTAAAATAATTGTGTATTAAAAGATGTGCCCCGCGGAAGTCAAATGTGACAACGCGGGGCATGCGCAGGCGCTGGGTTCGTATAGAGCTATTCATGCAAGCAAGCAGATGTGACACAGCTGCCAATTCTGCATTTTAATGATATCTATTGTGTGTACAGTCACGAGCACTAATATGTCAACACTTGGCAACTTTCAATTGCAATTTTATCGTAAAATAACGGATGCAACGTTGAAATACGACACTTTAGATAAACATAAGGGTTCGAAAATACTATGTTCGTAATAACATAAAATTTCATTCAAAAATAAAGGAGAAAATCGCCTTTGAATAAAGCCAAGTGTATACATACTTATGCTGGTGACTGTACACAGGATAACATTTAAACGAGTATTTTAAACGACGCGCAATGATAGGTGCACTACTGTAAAGCGGAGCGGTACTAAACTTAGGAAGTGTTGCCCCTGTGGGGGGTTACTCCGTGGCGCGATGTTCGTGCTACTTCGGAAACACGAAAATTACCGAAGCGCACATCTTCTCTGGTTTACCTGTACGATAATAGTCGAACGCTAGAATTGCGTTAAATTTTTGTGTAACAGCCCAGAGTTTGGAAGTTCGCGATGTGATACCTCTGTGCCTCGGAAAGTACGTTAAGTCGTTAGTCCTGCGCCTGATCTCTCTCCGCTCGTGTCGGACTGCCGTCCCAATGGGACTATGAGAGTGAGGGAAGAGGGTGCACCTGTGTGTCTACGCTCACACTTGTGCACTATAGTTATCTCCCGCGTCGAAGGCTAGTCTCTGTTGAGATGACCGCCTTGGCGGAAATACGGTCTGGAGGAATATACAGGTTGAATTTTTCAAGTGGGCGTGGATGGCCAGATCAGAAACTATGAGGAATAGCGAAAAGTACTCAAAGGAGACCCGGGCTCGATTTTGAAGAAAACTATAACTGCTTCATGATGCAGTTCATTACTTCCCAGAATTTGATCCTTATTAGGGACACTATCGAATGGTGAAATAATACAGTGTTATTTTCTTCAAAATCAACAGGTTCGAGTCCTGGCTAGAAATATTGATTTTTCAAAAGTTTAAATTTTCATCAAAATCGAGCACGGGACTCCTTTGAGTACTATTCGCTATTCCTCATAGTTTCGAATTTGGCCATCCACGCCCACTTGAAAAATTCACCCTGTATATTCGAACGTTTAATAGGTATAAACTAGTTGGAAACTTACTATACTCAGCTACTCACAGAATCATGGTCACTGGAGTCGTCGGTATCGGATGTTGAGTCGGTGTCGTAGTGACCGAGCCCCGGCAGAACGCCGACGCAGCGTAGCACGCAGTCCTCGGCTGATGCGGTGTTGCCGTTCTGTGCGGTGCTGGAAAGATAACATATTTTTAGGTAGGTATTCATCATCATCCTACCAGCTGAACTGAAAGACATCCACTGCCAAACAGACCTTCTCCACGCATCGCCAAAACGACTGATATTACGCCGGGATTCATCCGACTTTCACGAAGTCAGTGTGGGGAAAGGTGACCTAGTGGAATCGGCGGCGACTTATGAACTGTAGGTCGTAGATTTGAACCCGTACAGGCGCTTTAATTAGTGTAAATTATTTCATCACCGCGGCTTTCAAAACGGCGAAAGAAAACATCGTGCGGAAACTGGTATGTCCTACAGACAAAAATTGTAAGACATGTGACATCTATCAACCCGTACTGGGCCACCGTGGTGGATTACGGGCCGCTCCCTCTCACTGAGACCAGACCTGTCTGTATCCCAGCAGTGGGAAGATTAAAGGCTGATTATGCTATACTTATTTTACATTAAGACAGGCAGTCAGCTCACCAATCTGACTGTTAAATCTCTCCCTATTCTTTTAAATATAAAATTGCGTTTATCTCTTATGTATATCAAACAACTCAGCCTATTGCAGTCCACTGCGGGACATAGGCCTCTCCCAGGCTGCGTCACAACACCCTGCCCTCCGCCTTCCGCATCCAGTCCGTCCCAGTCACTTTCTTTAGGTCGTCCGTCCATTATCATCATCGTTTCAATCGTTATAATGAAATATAAAGGGTGTTCGGCAGAACGTTGAACACACGAATATGGCAAATAGATGGGGTTGTCTGTTACCTACCCAGTCCAAAAAAAATTACTCGGGCCCCATAGTTTTTTTTATTATATAACGAAATTCATGACTTTTAAAGGCCTATAACTTTATGTAGGATAGGAGGATAGGATCTAAAATTATTGTTTGATGCAAATAGTAACTAGACAAAAAGTTATAAGCCATCAAACATTACAAAAAGGGATAAAACGTGATTTTGAGCTTTTCTTTGCATTGCATTAAAAAAAAAACTAAAAGTGATTGAAGACTTAGGATTTCATCGAAACATCCTTGGTGTATGGCCGGAACGGTATGTAATTTGTTTAATTAAAAAAAAAAACAATACAAAAAATAAAACTATGGGGCCTAGGTATTTTTGGGCTGAGTAGGTAGCAGACGACCCGACCTATCTGCCATTTTCGTGTGTTCAACGTTCTGCCGAACACCGTGTATATGCCATTACGTAATCAAACATTCGTGAAGGTTGACTGAGAAAGCCATCCAAGTTAAAACCTCTGCAGTACTTACTTGTTAGGGCTGCTAGGTACAACTCCGTTAGTCTTCGGCGGCGGGGAGCCCTTTTCAGGCTTATCACCTTCCATCTCACTAGCCTTGCGTTTCCTTACAACCACCTGCAGAAAGTAATAAAAACCATATTAATACACGAACCATATTGACTATAAGAATACCAAAAGGCCAATTCTCATAATTTCAAACGTTCAAAATCCAGTCGCAGTCTCATCTCGGCGACAAAAAAATGTCAAAAACTTATTGTCAAAATGTAGGGAAATTAAAGGTATTTTTGACAGATTGAGACTGAGATCAGACTGTGAACGTTCGAGAATTGCCTCTCTGTGCTGTGGTATTTATTTTTTAACATCTTATCATTATGCTGAGATAGAAGCTGTTTTGGCCTTGCACGGGCCTTTTTCTCGATTATTTTGTTGTTAAAAAAAATCATTACACTGAAAAATGGAATTTTCTGTGTCCCACCAGTCGAAATAGTGACGTATTTTAAGATTTGGCGCTCCGGAACAAAAATTTGGACTATCTCGTTATTAAAAAAAAAAGATAAAGGATAATTTTTCGCAACCGAGGGAGTGGAAGTCATTTAACGGTGATTTTACAAAAAGTACGAATAATAATTTGCGAGAACGAGCGAATTATATAACTTCGGATAGAATAAAATTCGGAACACCACGCTGCGTTCCAAAACGGGCATACTGGATGTAGGAAAGAAGGCTGCCAGGCTCAAATGGGATTGGGCGGGTCACATCAGCCGTATGCACGAAGACCGCTGGGCAAAAATCTTCACACAATGGGTGCCTGAAGATGGACGGCGCCGCCGAGGCCGACCTAGAAAGAGATGGCGAGATGACCTGGACGCGTACAATGAGGGCTGGTCCGAGGTGGCACAGGAAAAGAGTTCCTGGAAGGATTTGGGGGAGGCCTATGCCCAGCAGTGGGACAATATAGGCTAACAAAAAAAAAAATATATATTTGTTGACTTATGCATAAAAGCTTGAGAAACTAGGACGCTAGAGCAAGCAAAGCGACCTCAAAAAATTTAGCACCTCAGGTAGGACACATTAGAATTTCTTTTTTACTATTCATATAAATGATATTGAAGGTACTTTGTCGACTTATGCATAGAAGCTTCAGAAAAACGAATGCTCGGTTACTATAAACAAAAAAACTAATCGTTTTGCTTACCAATGGTAGCATTTTTTATTGCCAAATTGGGTATATAAATAGCTTCGTAAGCTAATTTTACCTGTGATAGCTACTTCCATATGGAGAGGTCTACTATGGAAAGTTATGAGGGATTTGCTTTATGTAAAGATACAAGTCTTAATTTTAACCAATAACGGTTCGTAAATTATAATCGATTAAAGAGACAGATTAAACAGAATTTTAATTAAAAAAAAACCAGTGGCATTCCGGGAGTGCCGGCAGAAGTGAAAACAAAACACGAACAGAATACTTTGCCATCACTCAATCACATATTGGATATACATTAAAACCGAGTACATCCCGAGGACAGCCGAACACATCCGAAGCGGTGTCGGTTACGGTAACAGTGGCGCGAATTCAATTGTTTTTTCCCATCTCAAAAAATGCCCAACGCGCCTAAAGAAGTTTTCACGTCAAAAATTACGCCTTTGGCCGGCCTCTTCGACCTTAGCGTAAATACGCCACTAAATGTAAACATTCTCGGGCGATTATGTATACTAAAAGTGTTAGTATCTCACCCCCTGTAGTTTATTCTTCTGCGTCTGCGCTTGCGACGTGGTCTGTGTCTGCCGCGCCGGCGCTAGTTGAGCTCGCAGACGGGTCAGCTCCTCACTTTCAGCTAGGCTGGAGACCCGCTCCCTAGAAGCAGGCAGGTATTGTCTGGTTAGAACCTTCATGATAGACCATAATGTGGTCAGGAAGTTCAAACCCTGCGTTTACATCCATATACAAGTTGTGAGCAGTGGTGGCCCAGTCGTAACGGTCGCGACTTACGAGTTGTAGGTCGTAGGTTCGAATCCAGACAGGCGCTGTACTTTGTATACATTATAAATTACTTCATAACCGCAGCTCTCAAAACAGTGAAGACAAACATCGTGAGGAAACCGGCATGTCCTAGAAACAAAAACATTCGAAGACATCATGTGACTCACTGGGCCCGCGTGGTGGATTACGGCCTATTCCCTCTCACAGAGAGAAGGCCTGTGTCCCAGCAATGGGAACATTATAGACAGATTATGACATTGGTTCAGAAATGTTAGCTATTTGTTCATCTTTTTGTAATTTTTGAGTGGTTTACAACTAGTCTTTTCAACATAATTATAGTAGATAGGTCTACATGTTTTATACCTTGGTGTAAACGCGGGGAAAGCAAGTCAGTGATTTGATTGTACCTACCATTTAAAAAAACCGATGTGTGGCTCCTATGAGGTTGCTGTCTGCTTAACCGGGCTTGCCTCAATAAATTAAGGCCTCCAGCCAGGGCTTAAAAAAACTTAAAAACTAAGCGACTACACGCTAAGGGCACCCCCTGTGAGGTACGGACCTCGGCTTAGGGCGTCGCTGGGAGAGAGCAGCACGGGACAGGCGGTGAGAACGGAAGAACGGCTGTCAGGACTCTTGTATGTGTTTGGAATGTATGTTTACAATATTAAATATTTCTGTAATATAGTTGTAGTAAGATAGTAGTCTGTAGTTACTAGTGTACTGTAGTTACAGGGGTGTGTAAGTGTGTTAGTACACGGGTAGCGGGATCGTCCGAAAGGGTTACCGCTGCCCCGGAACATAAAGGGCTAAGGAAGGTACACGGGTGGGTTTTAGTCAGTAAGAGTCTGACACTCCCTTCCGCTCCACCCAGAGCGGGAGGAGTCATTAGATGATTTCCCATCCAAAAAAAAAAAAAAAACTGTGTTAGTACATTTTGTTCTTTTTTTACAGAAAATTTTGAAGAAAAATATAAAATGTTACCTGAACTCTCTCATCTCCCTCTGCTCTTCAATAGAGATCTGTTGGGCCGCATTCGCCTTCGAGCGTTCCACCAGATCCAAAAAACCGACCTCATCGTCGTCCAGACCGCGGATCATGTTTTCTAAAGGAAAGAGATGGGGCTATTTGTTAGAAAGATACAATATTATTATGAGTTCTGTGAGAATGAACGAGCCTGTCAATGAGCCTAAATTAGTAACACTAGCTGAGGTTATAATAATATTATGACAATACATACAACATCTGCCAGGAAAAGTAATTATGAGAATATTCAAAATATATACCGTAAAACGGGGTGAATCGGGACGAAACTTTAAAATGGATTTTAACATTGAAATAATTGTTTTTTTTTTTACCAAAAAGGACTCTAATGTGTTTATTATATTATAATTAACGATAAGTGTCCTTGTTGGCAATAAACTTTACTCCCCTGAATCCCTATTCACCCCGTTTTACCGGTAAGTAATGTTTACAAAGATACATATTTAAGAACTCATTTTTGAATGCTAATAACACAACTGGACCGCGCCGCCGCGCCGATGCCGCCCTAGAAAGAGATGGCAAGATAATCTCGACACGTACTGCGAGGGCTCGTTCGAGGTGGCGCGGGTAAAGAGTTCCTGAAAGGATTTGGGGGAAGCCTTTGCCTTTGCATCATCATCTGCCTAGCCTTTTCCCTACGATGTTAGAGTCTGGTTAGACTGGAAGCCGAGCCCAATATAGTACCAAAAAACTAAAAAAAACACTGATAATCAGCTGCATCCAGCCGGATGCAGCTGAGTATCAGTATTTTACATGGAGCGACTGCCTATCTGACCTCTACAACCCAGTTACTGGGTAACACGAAACCCCTTGGTAAGACTGGTTGTCAGAATTTCGGGCCTCTGACGACCCGTAACGTAACGACTGTCAAAGATCCACGAATGATAGCCGGAACCAACGGCAATGGGACAGTATAGAACTATAGACTAACAAAAAAAGGAAATAATAATAACACAACACAAAAATGATCTAACAAAACTGAACTAATGTTACGTTCCCTGATGGGCTGCCTAATATACAGCCATGACATAAGAATTAAAGCCTTCAGAAATACTTACTGAGCTAAGTAGAAATAACCTTAGAATAATTATAGGTACAATTACGGGCCATAACCCCCTCAACAAACATATTTTTAACATAGATGCCATGGACAGCCCCCTTTGCAGGGGCTGCCTTGACGCCGAGGAATCAGCCGCCCACGTCATCCTGGAATGCGAGGCCGTGGCTTCTCAACGTGAAGAAATCCTCGGTACAGTGAGGTCGCTCCGTGAAGCTTGCGAAGCTCCCAGGAAGCTTCTGTGCTTTTGGGCGGAGCTAGGCTGGCTCTGTTAGCCAGAATCCCCACGCAAAACGGACCAAATGGGAGTCTAAGTGCGCAAAGGGGAGCCCCATCATCATCATCATACTTACTGAGCTTATGAGCTTCTTCATATTCGGCCTCCTTCTGGATCCTCTGCTCCTCCAGGCGCTGGTACAGCGGCCGCGTGTCGTACGGCTCCTCTGGCGCCTCTGAAATTGAAAGATATTGTAAGTAAGTAAATATAGTTTTGGGATGCAGGAAGAAGCCTCCTCGTGTCTCCTCGTCAGTTTGTTCCGCCAGTTACTCAACTGAACCGAGCGCTCGGCGCATCCGGAACAGTCACGTCCAACACCTTATTTGACTGGCCAATTCTTCCCTTGCGGTGGTAGGGCTAACGCCCACCTGGTGGGCGACCAACCTCTGCTGTGTTTCGTCGATGCGTGATGCGTGATGGTGAGTTCCAGTGCCTTAGGCATCTTCTGGGCACGCTCGTTCCATCATAGACCTCATCCATCGCTTCGCTGATGGAAAGCGATTCTTTTTTTTTTCTGAAGTCGCGCTAACAGTATTGGAAGACTAGACAAGATCGGGTAACAAAATTATTTACATATTTTGGGCTGGCTGTATATACTTTATCTAAGTATATACAGCCAGCCCAAAATATGTAAATGCCATCGACACAGAAGAATAATACTAGACTTTTATAAGGTCTATAGACTCAACACCAATTCAACCCAGTGAAGTAAGAGCTTTATACCATGCCCCATACAGTAGAATTTTCATAAAACAAGGACACTCAAGGATGCTTTGCAATTGTTTAGGCTTGAATGAACGAATTTTTGATCTCAATCTCGCCGTATGAACTTATAGATGTTGTTATAATAATAATTAATACTCATGTCCATGGGACTGTTTGTGGTATGTCTGCTATGGCATCTTAGTTTTTTTTTTTCCATCCCATGCCCATGAAAACACAAGGCCTCAGACTTGTGCAATGCCACCTCTAAGCCCAGCCGCCGGATCCTACCCACGACGTGCGCGACACCAGCAGTCGCGCGTATGGCCGCCTGCCGGTACGACTTCCCACGCGCTGTAACTAGCGTATCGTCGGCGTAACATATGACGCCGACGCCGTGGAGAAGCGCACCGCGCAGAGCCCAGTCGTACCCTACGTTCCACAGGAGCGGCCCCAACACCGAACCCTGCGGAACGCCGCACGACGTCTCTCGCCGACCCCATCCTTCTCGACCCGGGTACACCACCGATCTTTCCGACAAATAGGCCCCGACAATGCGTTGGAGGTAGCGCGGCACCCCGTGGTACCGGAGTGCCTCTCGGATGGTACTCCAGGGCAAGGTGTTGAAAGCGTTGGCGATGTCGAGCGACACCGCCAAGACCACCTCACCCCGGGCGACTGCCTCCTCCGCGAGGACCCTCACGCGCATGATCGCATCCACCGTGGAGCGCCCCTGGCGGAAACCAAATTGGTTGTCCGCCAAATCCGGCCCCACCCTGGTCATGTGCCGGACGAGGCGACTGGCGATGATTCGCTCAAAGATCTTACACACCTCGTCCAGCAACACGATTGGCCTGTACGCAGATGGCGAGTCTGCGGGGCGCCCCTCCTTCTTGAGCAGGACCAGTTTTCCGGTCTTCCACCGGCTTGGAAACTGGCCCCGCTCCAAGCATGCGCTTAAGAGCCCCGCTAGTCGGGGCCCGAGAGCCTTCATGGCCAGGACCCATGCACGGCCTGGAATGCCGTCGGGCCCTGGGGCGGTGTTCCTGATGCGAGCCACCGCCACTCTCAACTCTACCCGGGTCACTTCGGGCACGTCGTCGTCAATGTCGTCTTCCGCGTCGGGCACATTGCGAGGCGGAACCATAGCCGGTGGTGTGTGCTCCAGTCTCGACGGAAACAACGCACACACCACCTCCTCCAGCAGCTGTGGCTGGAGACTCCGGGACAATGGGGGAGCCCATTGGCGCAACTTGCCCCGTACCATAAGGTAGGGGCGTCCCCACGGCTCTCGGTCCAGAGTCTCCAGCAGCTCTTCGTTGGCCTGGGCCTTTGCCCGGACAATGGCCAGCTGGAGGGCGCTCTTCGCTTCTATATAGCGGTTGTATAGTTCCGCCTCTTCCTGTTCGGCCGCCGCTGTAAAGGGGCGGCGGCGTCTTCTTCTTCGGCACCATGCGTACCGGCGTCGCACCTGCACACAAGCGATGCGCAACTGCGCAATCGACTGCGACCACCAGTACACTTGGCGCCTGGATGGTAACGGCCGGACTCGGGGCATGCCAGCGTCGCAGATGTGCGACATGCTCTCCCGGAACCACTCCGCCTCCTCGTCGATGTTGATTGGCCTGTCTGGAGAGTCCAGCCAGGCCTTGACGATAGAGGCCTCCAGGAGAGCCTCCCTGTCCAGCCGCTTCAGTGCCCAACGCGGGCCGTCTCCAACGCCCACCGGGGCCGCTTGGACCGGCCCAACCGAGGTCTGGGCAGAGACGCTAAATCGAATATATCGATGATCGGACAGCGTCTCTACCTCCTCCAGAACGTGCCAGTCCTGGACAGTGCGCGCGAGAGCGGGGCTAGCGAACGACAGGTCCACTATAGACCCACCCCGCTGCCGCACGCACGTCTGCACGGAACCCCGGTTCAGGAGAAGCAGGCCCTGCTCGACCGCCCACTCCTCCACTAACTCGCCCCGCGCATCCGTAGCCGGGGAACCCCAAGCCGTAGATTTGGCATTGAAGTCCCCTAGGACGATCACGGGACGAGGACGGCTACGACTGACGACCGTGCCCAACTCCAAGATGATGTCCTCCATGTCGGCGAGAGAAAGGCTGGGGGCGAAATACACCCCCACGACCATAACGTTTCCCCAAATTGCCGCGACATAGCCCCGCCCTCGGGTGACGGCCTCGAAGGGAAGGGTGTCGGCGGCAGACCTCATAATTAGTGCCACTGAGCGGTTCGTGTCGCACACCCAGTCATCCCTGGGTGGCACAAAATACGGCTCGGCGACAACTGCCACATCGATCGACCACTGCGCCATGCTCTGGAGCAAGAGATCCTGAGCCCTGGCGCAGTGGTTTATGTTGGCTTGGAGGAGACGACGTAGGGCCATTATTGTGTATCCATGGCCGTTGTCTCCCCCCCAGCCCTCGGCGGATGTTCTGCCGCAACCGGCGGGTGAACCGGCTGCGAGGAGCTGGTTGCCTCCTTTGTCTTATCCACGATACTAGCCGGCGGATGAGCCGGCTGTCTCCTGGCATTGCTCTTCTTGGGCCTGGGGCAGGCCTTTGACCCGGTCTGATGGTCGGCTGGCTTGCCTGATGCCGCACAGATGACGCAGTGCGGCGTGGCAGTGCAAGTGCCAGCCTTGTGACCGGGCTGACCGCAGCGGAAGCACATTTGACTGCGGTCTACCCCAGCGGTGCACCGTGCCCCCGCATGTCCTCCTTCTAAACAGCGGTAGCACCGATAGGGCTTGGGCTCTACGAGCGCGACCTGCGCCGAGACCCATCCAACCAGAAGCCGTCCACCTTTTATCTTTTTGGCCGCCGCTACGGGACAGCTGACCAGAATTGTCCCGAGACCGGAGACACCCCAGCGTATCGTGCCCGCCTTGATTTGATCCGGCGGGCATCCTCCGGCCCTGGAGATGGCAGCGACGACCTCTTCTTGTGTGACGGAGTCGTCCAGGCCCAAAATGCGCAGATTTGCGCACTTGGTCGGCCTGGACACTCTTACATCATCCGTGCCTAGAGACGCCTTGAGCCTATCGGCGAGGGCGTCTGCTTTGGGACCACTAGTACTTCCCGATATCTCTAGAAGCCGACCGCCAGTAGCGGTTGTTTTGCACCGGAGGCCCGCTATGCCGAGATCACTCAGCGAGATCTCGGCTTTCGCCTTTGCCAGGATCCCGGCATATGTGAGGCCCCGCTCCTCCGCCTCTGGCTGCAGGGTGAGAACCACTGCCGTAGAGCGGGGGGTGCTGAGCCTCGCGGTCTGGCGCTTGGCCGCCGCTTGTACCTTCTGGGCCTGCTTTTTGGCCCGTTGGCGCGCCTTTCTGGATTTTTTGTGTTGGTTTTTGGCGGCGCCCGCAACCGTCCACTCCGCCTCAGGTCTAGTGGCGGATTCGCACGTTACTGGCCTGGCAGTTTGTGCAGGCGGAGCAGCCGTAGCACCTGCCTTTTTGGCCAGTTCGTCGTCTTTTTTTTTTAATTGCCTATTTGGTTTAGGCCCTGCAGTTCCCTTTTGGGAGGTGGCAGCAGCCGCTTGTGCCGGTTGGGCGGCACGGGGCGCTGCGGCTTGGGCCGCATATGTCGGTGCCGGTGTGCTGCGTTGGTCTGCAGCTAGGGGGGGACGTAGAATCCTCCCCTCAAGCACCGAGAAGCGGGCGTTGAAACTCGCCATCTCCTGACGGATCAGGCGAGTCAACTCCGTCTCCTGTGACGGCAACTGCGGTTGCGGTTGCATCGTTGCGGGCGGAAGGCCCACCTCCCGCCTGAGGTGCTCGCGGCGGAAGTTGGCCATCTCCGCCTTGAGCTCCTCGTGCTCCTTGCGGAGCTCCACCATTTGCGCTGCGAGCTTTGCGTTCTGGGCCCGCAGCAGCGCCGTCTCTTCCGATGTGGTGCGGGTCAAAAGCACCTGAGCACTTTCCAGGATGGAGGCCGTGGCCTCTTTTAGTGCTTTTTGGCTGCAGCCGCTAAGTCCCTTCGAGACCTTGCTCACTCTTTTTATGGCTGCAACCGCGTCGGCCATTCTCTGGTTTAGGACGGAGGCAGGTAGCTCTTCCGCCTCGACTCCTATATCAGAGACGGCAGACGACGACTCCGACAGGCGAGTGACTCTCCCTTCCGTCACCCTTTTCGTCAGAGCCGCAATCTGCCGCTCGTCCTCCTTTAACTTTTCAGCGGCTGCTGCGGCCTTCGTTGCAGCCGCGGCCTCACGCCTGGATAGGCCGATACCGACACAGCAACAGTATTGGAAGACTAGACAAGATCGGGTAACAAAATTATTTACATATTTTGGGCTGGCTGTATATACTTTATCTAAGTATATACAGCCAGCCCAAAATATGTAAATGCCATCGACACAGAAGAATAATACTAGACTTTTATAAGGTCTATAGACTCAACACCAATTCAACCCAGTGAAGTAAGAGCTTTATACCATGCCCCATACAGTAGAATTTTCATAAAACAAGGACACTCAAGGATGCTTTGCAATTGTTTAGGCTTGAATGAACGAATTTTTGATCTCAATCTCGCCGTATGAACTTATAGATGTTGTTATAATAATAATTAATACTCATGTCCATGGGACTGTTTGTGGTATGTCTGCTATGGCATCTTAGTTATTAAACTTAACTTGAACACAATAGAAATTCCATGGGAAGTTATTAAACAAAACCAAATGCGTGTCCTGACACGTAAATATGAACTACACATGAACAGTGGTGGCTCAGTGGAAACAGCTTTAAAATATTGAGTTGTAGGTAGTTGGTTCAAATCCAGGCTCACATGGCAGTGGGCTGGCCATGTCTGTCCAAGGACTGATGGCCAGTAGAGCAAACATGTCCTGGAGTAGAAATCACGTATCGGCAAGCATAGTGTGGGATCCATCCCCAGCTAAATAGAGCAACAACCTTAAAAACGTGGCGGGATGCGGAAGACGGAGGACAGGGTGTTGTGGCGCAGCCTGGGAGAGGCCTATGTCCAACAGTGGACTGCAATAGGCTGAGTTGATATTGATTCACAGGTCATATTTACACTAAGCAATTCATTTAATCACAACTGCTATTCCTACTAATATTATAAATGCGAAAGTGTGTCTGGCGCTCTGTTACCTCTTCATGCTTAAACCGCTGAACCGATTTAGATGAAATTTGGTTTAGAGATAGTTTGAGGCCCGGGAAAGGACATAGGATAGTTTTTATCCCCATATTCCCACGAAATCGACACTTATGCGGGTGAAACTGCGGGGCGCTGCTAGTAAGAAATAAGAATGGAGAAGGAAAAAATGTGAGAAAATGGTTCAGTTTTGAGTATTTTTGCCAGTCAAGCCATAAACTGAGAACAAATCACTTTAGGCTACTGCTGAGAAATTCCTTATAGAATAACCACTGTTGCAGATAGCACCATCCACGAAGACGTGCCCCACTCTTCTTCCTAATCGCTTACAGTACAAGTGTGCAACATTCCGCTAGTGTTTTACTTTTATTGATACACAGTAATTACTTATTAGTGTGTATCAGAAAACTAAAACACTAGCGGAATTAACTAGCGATAACTACTAGCAATTAGTAAAAAGAGTGGGGCGCGTCTTCGTGGTTGGCACTATCTATATCACTTTCCCTAACCAGGGGATCCAACGTATTTTCATGCAATCGCTAGACCAAGGAGGCAGTCAATAATAATATCTATGGTGATAAAAATTATTAAGTCTATTATAGTGCTACTGGTATGTTATTTCAATTTTGTAACTTTAATACACATTCCATACCTAAATTAACATTTTCTTTACCGGTTCAATATTCGTCCATATGCCCTGAAGTTAAAAGTCATGCACATCAAAGGTATCGAACCATGATAGTACGAATTGACACTTCTTATTCTATGTATACAACTGTAAAAATCTGTATGCGAACAGAAATAATTGCCGTTTGATGCGATTTCGTAATCGAAACTGTGGTCTTATCTCGTGCCTTTAATTAAAACTACAAATGTACGGGTAAAGATATCGTTTGATAGCAAAATAATACGTTTTTATCAATGCCAACCATAGTGATATTATGAGTGATCATAACAAATTCGGATTCGTACCTTCAGGCTGATCTTCAGTGCGTACTTTATCCCATTCCTCCTGTCGTCGTCGTCTTGCTTCCAATACTTCAGACTCCGATATGAATCCGGAACTCATTTTCGATTAAAACAATATTTTTTATTGACGAAAAACACTGGACTTTCTCACCTGTTTAGTAACCTAACTTTTTTAATAGGAAATTTGATGGGTCGCTTGAAGGCAAAAGTAATTGAAACGTTATTCCAGACTTGGCATAGAAAATATTTATATCACAAAAATTTTAAAAGGTAATAGATAACTGCTCTGATTTTTTTATTAGATTTTATCATTTATGTATCTATGAAAATAAATAAATAGTAAATATTACATACGACACAATACATTCGAAACAAAATCCTACGACGGAATATGTGTGGAATCAAGATGCGTTGAAATGGAACGTAACAGTTTTGACAGTAGATAGAAGTGTATTTACGAGGTTTGATTTGAGATATATATAGATCTTGAAAAATTTAAGCTCGAACTCGAAAACATTTACTGAAAACAATTTGATCTACAAAATTCATTTTTTTAATTGATCATGATGTTATTTCTACGATAAATAATTCGTTTCAAAGTTTATAAGTGTTCGTTTGGCTCACGCTTCATAAACAAACATCTGAATTATTTGGAAACGTCATTTCAGCCAAGCGAGCCGGTTAGTTTTCGCAAATCGCATAAAATTATAATTTCAAATGAACTTTCTTCACAACTACAAGCTGAAATAGAAAGATAAATATTGTTACAACATGTCTGAAGTAGAAAATAATGAAGTAGCGGTGGTAAACGAGCAGAAAGACTATGTCGAAGATGGGAAAAATAAGTTGGTTGTAAAGTGCAAATTTTGCGGTTCAAAGATATTAGAAAAGAAATCAGCGAAGTATATCACATTAGAGGTAATATTTCTAAGTCTATGCTTTCATTTTTGCACTTTCTTTTACATCCATAGCTAGCACTCAGCCTTGCAATTTTCTTATTCCATCTCATTGTTTGCACCTCTATAAAGGTATTTATACTTTAGTATGCTTTTAAAATACCTCCAAATCGAAGTATTTTCGTTACATATCCCATAATAACTTTTCCAAGTATTTTTAGGGTCCAATAACATAACCTGTACCTTCTTATCAACCAGATATTGATACTATAACCTCAATTTATTTCATTACAGAAAGATTTACCGCTAATGCAGCAAGACAACAACAGAAAAGAAGGAGAAATCCAGAATGAATCTGTTCAAGAATTTTACCACGTAGAAAACATGTACACATTTGAAAACATTGGATTCACTCACACAGTAGCAAATTGCAAATATCTAAGTTGTGCGGACTGTGATGCTGGTCCCGTTGGGTTCTATGATATGGACACTAAACATAGTTACGTTGCTATATCCAGGATTGAACATGCTTGAATTATATGCAAGAAATTGGTCCACTTGCTTGGCAAAGACATTCTAAACGTCACGGTCACAAATACATGACAAGGAGCATTGTGCTGAACACACCACAGTCATGACTGAAAGACAAAGACATGTTTTGGGCACTATTTGGCTTGTCCTATATTTGTGACTGCACTCAAACAGCCTTATTACTAAACAAGGTTTATGTTTACACCCAGGCTTAAACCATTGAGCCATTTTTGAAGAGAAAACTTCTTTAGGCGCATTGGGCATTGTTTTGAGATGGGAAAAATCATTGAATTCGCACCACTGTTACCGTAACCGACACCACTTCGGATGTGTTCGGCTGTCCTCAGGATGTACTCGGTTTTATATGTCAGTGAGTGATGGCTAAGTATTGTGTGTTTTGTTTTCACTTCTGTCGGATTTAGAACTTTATTCCAACAAAGCTAAAGTTCGAATTACAAAAATTTATATTAATACGAAGTTGTCGGTTTTGTATTAAGAACTTTACCTTGCTTGAAACAAAGTTCAAAATACAATAACAGGCTCAATGGTTTAAGCTTGGACTAAAGTTAGAACTTGTTTTGTAATACGGCTGAAAAAGTTTAATCTGAGCCAATATTGATTTATTTTTATATTTTATATAGTTTGAACAATAAGAAATGTCTTTGCCAAACAAAAGAACATTGAAAAATATCTATAAGTACACTTTACCAATATTATACCATTTATGCTTCAATAGAGAATACAGATTAAAAATATTAAGTATCTGAAATAGTTTAAAATATTCTGCAGTGTTCTTAAAAACATAGTCCTCTTCTATACCATGTTCTCAATGTGAAAGTTTAGAAAATTCAATAATTATAGAAAAAATAGTAGTGTATGAAAATGTTGTTTCAATATGAAATGAATTTAGAAAAAATATTGGTCATGTTATATAAATAGTAATAATTATGAAATAAAAATTGTGATCGGGTTTTCACTTTAGCTATTCACAACCGTTCCATACACTTCTGTACCAAAATCGAACATCAATCAGGTTTATTATAGGAGTCCTCTAAGCATTGTTGACAAGTCCAAAAGCCGAAAAACAATAGTCCGGTCAATTTAGACATTCGAAGCTACATAAATTCCCACCAAGCTGAAAATCAGTAGGATTGTTTAAAATATGATTAAAAATAAAATTTGAAAGTTCCCCATCTTTCCCCTGTATGGAAAAATTTTTATTCAAGGTCAAAGGTAAAAAAAATGAGTTTTTCGCGATTTTCAGCAAAACGGTAAGTTTTATCATAAAAATACTTCAGACAAAAATTGTAGATCATAAAATTCTCTACAAAAAATGTATCAATACTTTTTCCTACGAGCCACCGTTTTTGAGATATAGCGATTCAAAAAGTTGTAATCGTCATAATATGCACACGTTTTCACGCCAGAAACTGAGGTTGGAGGAAGACAAGCTAATTGTACTTGTTTTTTAGTTTTGGTATTTTTAACGAAACATGCATATCTATACTTATCTAAGAAGGTAGTTTTTTTAGGAGCTCCGTACATAGAAAGAAGAAAGTGAATGCCGTTAGTGATAATTTCTTGTCGAGTTGAATTGCTATTTTTAAAAACTTCAGCACATTGAACTAAATTTTGTTTTTCAAACATTTTGAAAACTGTTATTTTACCCCTCCTGTAAAATGCAGATGACGTATCACAGCCAGCTGTTATTGCGTGTAAAAATAGTACCTTCATGATTTGGACACTTTGCAAAAGTAGATAAACTTTTTGATGAATATATTTCCGATTGATGTTGAGCTTTTCCTGGTTTTAAGAAGAAAATAGATTTTTCAGTTGGAGTTCGAGCAGTGAGTAATACGAGTAAGTCTTCACCAACAACAATAGTTGTATTTGTCAAATTGAAATGCTCTATTGCTGTTTCAATTATCAATACATCAGCATTGGCATTGGCTTATTTTACCAATATATTTTCAGCAGTAAATTTTTCTTTCAACATTGAAATGAACCGAGACTTGTTGTGAGTATTTGTAAGAAATTTTTGTTGACTGGTTGGAACTGTCATATTTTTATCAAATAAAATATAATTTGATGTAGATGTTCGACGACGTTGTTCTGCAGCTTTGGTACTTCTCGTGCAATAATTATAGCCATCAAATACGACAGTAACTCTGGAACCAAAATGTCGACGTACATACTGTACGTATTTATCTAAGATAACGTTAAATGTTTCTTCGCTATCCCACACAACGCGATGTAGTAAGTATCCTCCGTCAATGATGTATGGCGCATTTGTGTTGTTAATATCAAAATCGTACCTTTTTGAAACAATCGTAAATGGCAGACTTCTGGGTTTCATGGCAGACTTCTGGGTTTCATTTTACCTGATATTCTTATAGCTATAACTTATGTATATTTTATATTATAAGTGTAAGTTACAATGACCGATAGAAAAATATTTTAACATAATAAATATATTACAACTATAGAGATACGTGGCGCACTCATGCATATTATGACGATTACAACTTTTTGAATCGTTATATCTCAAAAACGGTGGCTCGTAGGAAAAAAGTATTCATCCATTTTTTGTAGATAATTTTATGATCTACAATTTTTGTCCGAAGTATTTTTATGATAAAACTTACCGTTTTGCTGAAAATCGCGAAAAACTAATTTTTTTGACCTTTGACCTTGAATAATTTTTTTTCCATACAGGGGAAACATGGGGAACTTTCAAATTTTATTTTTAATCATATTTTTAACAATCTTACTGATTTTCAGCTTGGTGGGAATTTAGGTAGCTTTACTCTTATTTTTTGGTCTAATTTGACCGGACTACAAGGAAAATCAGTTTATTGAAATGTGTCATTTTCTTGGGGGCAAAGAAAATCTGTTCAGAGGGTTCCGTGGCTAAATAATAACAGCTGCGCAGGTTGATCGATCAGGTTAAGCTATGCTTGCCGCGGTTGGTCTGTGGATGGGTGACCGTTTTTACATACAGAGACCCCTTCCTGCCTCGGAAAGCACGTTAAGCTGTTGGTCTCGGCTGTCATTCGTGGATCTTTGACAGTCGTTACTGGTAGTCAGAAGCCCAGCTGACAACCAGTTTTACCAAGGACTATCGTATTACCCAACCCAGTAATAGGGTTGTGGAGGTCAGATAGGCAATCGCTCCATTTAAAGTACTGGTATTCAGCTGCATCCAGTTAGACTGGAAGCCTACCCCAACATAGTTGGGGAAAGACAAGGCGGATGAGAAGGAAAATCAGTTTATTGAAATGTGTTATTTTCGATATGATAGCTGGTCGTATGGGTGTGAATAGCTATGTTGGTCTGTCCAGTATAAAGGATTTTCTGTAGATAAAAAAATGCTGTGTTCCAAAAATTATCATATCAATTTGCTCATTACAAAAATCATTCCTCTTCTTTTTTATGAAATTGAAATATGTAAAGCATTTAATATTGTTTGTATTAAAATGCTAGGAAATAATAATGTGAGCTTATAAAATATGAAATGCGTTAGGTAAAAATTTATTATTTACATTTTGTAACGATTTTTTTAATGTAATAAAAGCTTTATTGTGATTTATTTTGTATTATTTTATTCATTTCAACCCGAAGAGTAAGTTCACAAAAATGCTTACTGTAAAAAAATAAAAATACTTTTGCAAAGCAATTGCTAATAATCGTTATTCAGACTCAAACCATTTATTTATGAAGCTAGTTGCCCATTCCAAAGCGTAGGCAAAATTAAAAATAAATTACATTCATCTACCAATCAATAATTTCATCTTCAATTTCATCGTTTCCGTGGTGTAGCGGTTATCACATCTGCCTAACACGCAGAAGGCCCCCGGTTCGATCCCGGGCGGAAACATAGCTTTTTGATTTCATTACATTGTCTGATTTTTTTTAGCCCAAGCTTAGATTATTTTGCAATAGTAATAAATGAGTAAGTAATTTTTAAATAGTGCATTATTGTTTAAAATAATTCGGTAAGGTGTCAGCTATGAAAAATGTCATAGCAACTACTTTATAACTGTTTGTTTGCTATAACATTTTTGATAGGCGGTATAATTTTATGGCAATGGAAGAAAGTTCGCGTGCCTTTCTTACTTACAGTAGGTATACTTAACGGGGTTTTTTTTTTTTTTTTTTCGAAAGATTAGACTTGACACATCACGTGGTTTGACATGCGCAGTACCTGTAGGTACTGCGCACCTACCATGGGATTTTAGGTCTCTAGCGGTATGAGGTCTGAGCGCGGGACGGAACCGGGCGTCATAGGAGCGGCGGAAGCAGCACGGGTCACAGTCTCATCAACAACCCGCGACCCTGGCAGGCATCGACCCTAGCGGACCGAAATGTCTTTGTCTCATCTATCTACCACAAGCCACACGATTGGATTTGTATAAATTTCTTTACCTTGAAATTCGCTTACGAAACAGCTGGTAATTGGAGAATCCAGCAGAACTGCTTTTTCCCACAACAAATTAAACAATACTATTAGATACACATTCTTTTCACTTTCTTAAACTGGTTTTTCTTGATTGGAACATTATGATTTGACTGAGTATAGATAGTGGCATCCACGAAGGCGCGCCCCACTCTTCTTACTAATCGCTAGTGGTTATCGCTAGTTAATTCCGGTAGCGTTTTAGTTTCTTGATATACACTAATTACCCATTAATAAGTAATTACTGTGTATCGACAAAACTAAAACACTAGCGGAATGTTGCACACTTGTACTGTAAGCGATTAGGAAGAAGAGGGGGACGTCTTCGTGGATGACTCTATCTGTAAAGGCGAGAGAGAAAGAGAGAGGAGAGAGAGAGAGAGGAGGGGAGAGGGGGGGGGGGAGAGGGGGTAGAGATGTAGACACATCTCTTCCTCTCTGATGAACAGGTGTTTACCTGTCCTATACCATACACAAGATATTATTGAATTTACTGAAAACCTAAAAAGGGGTCATTATACTTATCACAATGAACAACTTTGAATATTAACTAAACTAAGTAAGTATGATGCGTAACTTATTAATAAACTGAGTAAGATTTTTTACTTCTTTCTTATAACAATTTTTTTTACAAATCGTATTTTTTGTATTTTTTTTACAAATTGACCAGCTATCAATAATTTGGTGGGTAATAATGATGAGTACCTAACACTAATAAATTGCCTTATATTTTATTTTGCCTCGTAACACGTGTTTTTTTTTGTAATTATCCACCTGTCTAACCAAGTTAAAGCATGCTACAATGTTCTATACCAATTTCTACCTAAAGTTGGAAATTCATAACAGTCAGGGAAATTAAAAAAAATGACAGTTGTGATTTGAAAATACGGACAATTTAGGTTGGTAGTAAAGCTAAAAAAATAATCTCTACATTTCTACTGTAATTCATATGTTTTTGTACCTACATAATAAATAGTAAATAGGTATTCCATTTTACTCCCAAAACTGTACCTAAATCCAATCCTCCAATCATTCCAAAGAAAACCAGGGGACTAAAAAGTAGTAAGCCTATAAATAAACTAATTCCCAGTTCAAAAGTCACGATCATAAAGTTGCATGTTATTATCTAGAGATGTTTGTCCTGTGCGGCCATGACAACCGCGGCAAGATTTGCATTAAGTATTAGAAGTGAGCGATTACGAAAAGTAAGCAAATAACCGTATATATGTGTTAAATGATACTTGTAACGGTTTACTATAAAGGATGATTGGAAGATGGGTGCAAAGCTTTAGGGCGAAGATAGAACAGACAATTTAGAACCATTTAAAGCCATGGTTGTCTTAGACGAAGTCTTACCAATTTTTTTTAACCTATATTTTATTTTTCTTATGTCTAATGACACAGAGGTCTAAAGCATGTTTTGCTAGATTGCTTACACATTACTTTAATTAAATAAAATAAAAATTAATTCATTTATCATTCAATGTGGCCATAAATAAGCAATTTGCTTAAAATATTGGGAGTTTTCGAAAAAAAAAAACAAAAATTTGGTAAAAAAGAATTGGTAAGGCTTCGTCTAAGACAACCATGGCTTAAATGGTTCTAGACTGTATGGATGGACTATCTTCGCCTGCTTTGCATCTATCTTTCAATCACCCTGTAGAATACTTACCTACTCTTTATTATGTACACCTTATAAATTACTAGTGTCCGACCGAAGCTTCGGCTTCGGCTTCGGCTTCGGCCACCTTCGGCCAAAAAAGCACCTTCGGCCAAATCTTCGGCTTCGGCCAAAAATTTGCCGAGGGTTTGGCCGAGGCCGAAGGTTTGCTAGTTGTCAAAATTTGAAATTTACTGAACGATGCTAGAGCGAGACGGAGAGTGTGCAGAGCAGCAGAGTTTCGCGCCGCCGCACCGGACCAAACGACATGTATATGTTGGTCACTCGGCTCGTTATTGGGCTAAATCTCTAAAGCTCTCACAATATGTATCTAGTATATTCTGAGATCAAAGTAACTATCGTATTTCTCAAGGTCAATGACACCTTCGGCTTCGGCTTCGGCTTCGGCCGAAGGTTTTGGTGAATACCGATTAATCGGCTTCGGCTTCGGCTTCGGCCAGAATTGCACCTTCGGTCGGACACTATAAATTACAGACATAAATAGGTATACCTACTCGTAGAAATACATTTTACAAAGGGTGACACAATGGGCGGTCTTATCGCTAAGAGCGATCTTTCTTTTTTTTTTTTTTTCTCTAGTGGGTCAAGACTCAGGAGCTGAATTCATGGTTCCAGTATGTGCGTCTATGTCTCTGCTACTCTGGTATACACACCACAGCCTTGATAAATATACATACATACAACTTCGCAACAAATTCGTTTACGTAAAAGCTATTACCATATTGGTAAGTATAGAGCAAATAAATAGCCCATTGTAATGTAACTTTGTGAAAAAACGTATCAGGGTCAGTTGTATACCTACTTATTCAAAGTTTTTCTAGAGATTATTATCCTCATGATCATCCATGGGAACAATGAATGGCAATCAAAATTCTGTAATTGACCTCCAGTTTTGAAGGTTTCGACTTCCTCCGATTGATAATAAAATTAGTAATTTCTTTTTAATTTCACGGTTATACTTATTTCAAATTAGATTTGCCTTTACTAAAAGTGTCGAGGTAATCAGAATAATAGTCTTAAGTTACCAGCCAGCATCATTAGTTTAGATATGAGAAAGTGATGTCGGAGGTCTTTTTGTCTGAGCTGATTATTGCCGCATAGTACATCCATGTGGCTAAGTAATAACAGCCGCACGGGTCGATCGATCAGGTTAAGCTACGCTTGCCGCGGTTGGTCCGTGGATGGGTGACCATCTTTACATACCAAAACCACTCTGTGCCTCGGAAAGCACGTTAAGCCGTTGGTCCCGACTGTCATTTGTGGACCTTTGACAGTCGTTACGGGTCGTCAGATGCCCGAAAGTCTGACAACCAGTCTTACCAAGGGGTTTCGTATTACCCAGCAACTGGGTTGTGGAGGTCAGATAGGCAGTCGCTCCCATGTAAAATACTGGTACTCAGCTGCATCCGGTTAGACTGGAAGCCGACCCCAACATAGTTGGGAAAGGGCTAGGCAGATGATGACATCGGTATCAAAAACAACATTGCTACATGAAAATCCTCGACCCAAACACTTTAAAGCTCACTATCAAATCAATCGAATGGCAAAATCGATTGCCAAATCCGCACAAACGGAGGCACCAATTCGCTTATCACTCGCTGTTTCAAAAGCCACACAAAGCTTTCACTCGCCGTCTATTACGATGTTACCAACGTTAGACGGCGATATAACAGATTATAATCGTTAACAGTTACGTGCAAAGCTAACACTATTAACTGGATACACCGGTCCAGCCTGAGACTAAAATCATTATCAAGGTTCAGCGAAAGCGATTTGATCTTGAAGGTGGAAACAATTGTGATGTCTGCGTTTTGCATTTCGATAAACTGAAGATTTCTTGTGAAATCTTTGGATATCATTCAAGAAATGAAACAGCGAGACTCCGGGTGCTACTGTGAATATTCTCATTGAAAAGTCCAATAACACTGTTCTAATCTAGGTAGAAGCCAGGACTTCACTACTAATGGCCGATTCCTATAATATACAGACCGTTATTGGTTAGATTATGACTCTTGTATCTTTACATATGATGAAGCAAAGACTTCATAGCTTTGCAAGTAGACTGTAGCGGTATCTACAACGCCACATGCGAATAACACGTCATACTGACGTCACGCAAAATCCTGCATCTCGCAAGCAGAGTTTACCGCGCAACTAGCATAGCTACAACGGCCCGACATGAATCATTGGGCAGTTGCCCGCCAGACACAACACCCGCTGGTCGGAGGATCCTCCCTTTTCTATAGAGCATGAGTGAACTTTACACCCTGTTCCTCATACTTCTATAAGACCCTCCCATATGGAAGTAGGCATCACAGGTAAAATAAGCTTACGAATCTATTTATATGCCCAGTTTGGCAATAAAAAATTCTACTACTAATGCGCGTTGGTAGATGTCACATGTCTTCGTATTTATGGTTCTAGAAAATGCCGGTTTACTTACGAAAACATCAAACAAAGCTCTATGGTAAAACGTTACGCGAGAAAAATTGAATACTTGATACATTTTGGCTCATTAGTTGTGACCTCCGTAACTCATGTATATTGTAGTTTTAACGAAACAAAAGCTCTCGTTAAAGTCACATTGATAATCAATATTAATTAATCATTGACTGGTTTTACGCACTTTCATGTTCATCTTCATTGGCCTTGCCTTCACAACTTTGTTGGGGTCAGCTTCCAAATGCCATCAAATTCGGATTAGTACCGAATTTTATCCAGAACTGGGGGTAATACGGCCAAGCGAGGTAGGTAAACAATAATGATTCCTTCTTCGTTTTTAATCGACTTCAAAAAAGGAAGAAGTTAAGCATTCAGCAAGTTTTTTTTCTTCTTGTGTGTACATCGGTTTCTCCATGGACCGACTTGATTTTTGATATCCATTTGTTAGAGGAAGCCTGCGCAGTGGTTTATGCTACTCAAATCATAAAGCGGCATACGAATTTGAAGGTAGGTACCACAACTAAAAACTGAACAAACGGAGAAGTCGGTTGCTTTCTTTGTAAAAAAGTTTTATTTAAATAGTTTTTAGGTTTCTGCAGTGCGATGGGGTAACTGTTATAGACTGATAAGAAGGCTGTACCACAAACAATGGCACACTTTACGTCATATATATAATAATATATGACGTAAAGTGTAAGCAGCACGATAAAAGCGCTGCTGAAAATACAATGCCCGTTGTAGAGTATTGGGTTGACATTATTTAAATTCCTGTCAACCAGCTAAGCAGAAAGTAAATTCATAATAAGAGTGTCATTAGATACTGCGAGGGGTTTGTGGCTACGGGTCGATCGGTCAGGTTAAGCTACGCTTGCCGCGGTTGTTCCGTGGATGGGTGACTATCTTCACATACCAAGACCCCTCCGTGCCTCGAGATCATCTACTCAATAGCCTTAAGCCGTTGGTCTCGGCTGTCATTCGTGAATCTTTGACAGTCGTTACGGGTCGTCAGAAGCCCGAAAGTCTGTCAACCAGTGTTACCAAGGGGTATCGTATTACCAAGTAAATGGGTTCTGGAAGTCAGATAGGCAGTCGCTCCATGTAATATACACCAGTATAAGCTGCATCCGGTTAGACTGGAAGCCGACCCCAACATAGTTGGGAAAAGGCTAGGCAGATGTGTCTCATTAGATAGCCCCGGCTGTTATTAAAATTATTACTAGTAAGTAGGTGTCTACTTTATAAGCTCCATGTCATCTACACATACGTGTAGCTATAAATTATCAGAAGTTACTAAACTTCTCGTATTATTAATATTACTACTCATATGACATTTGTGCCTACCAACTATTTACGCAAACATTTCTTCAATAGACCCATCGCATCGTAGAGAGATTGCATTGGCTCATTGATCATTATATCATTAAAATTTTCTTCATATTTTATGTTGTGTTGTGACCGCTTTCTGATAATGCCAGTGTTGGCCGTATCTATATCTGTAGTATGTACAGGGTGCAAAATGAATAGAACAGTTGTATTTTTTTAACCTTTAAAAAATTTAAACATTGGGCGACAAGCGCTTAAATTTTTTGGTTTTTGGTGACAATTTGCGCGTCGACGTTCCTTACACCGTGTATAGCTTTTTCCGTGTGCGCTGTAAACTTTGTATATACATAATCAGCCTATAATGTTTCCAGTGCTGGGACACAGGCCTCCTCGTGAGAGGGAGTGGGCCGTAATCCACCACGCGGGCCCAGTGCGGGTTGGCAGATGTCACATGTCTTCGAATTTTTGGTTCTAGGACATCTCCTTCACCTTTTTGAGAGCAGTGGTGATTAAATAATTTACACAAAGTAAAGCGCCTGTCTGGATTCGAACCTAAGACCTACAACTCGTAAGTCGCGGCCGTTACCACTTGGCCACCACTGCTCCTTTGTATATAAGAATAAGGAATTGGGTCTGAAGACAGAGTTACCGGTATATTTACTAGCTCATGAGACATTTCAGCTTTTTGTCTTGAATAATCGTTATCGTTCAAGCACCCGCAAAATTACTGGTAGGTTAATAGGTTTTCAGCGATCAGGAAGTCCTCCCCCTGCTTATTTGCCACTAACTAAGAATATTTAGTTTTATTGTATTCAAATGGTAGTAGTATTTAGGACATTTCTTTATCTGTCCTAACATCGATCCATCAAAATTGTTACCATGCCAAGGTCGACATATTAGTTACGATGACGCAACAAGAAAAAAGTTATACAAAACATTGGACATTAATTTCATCTCAAATTATAAGTAAATGAAGGCGCAGTAGGTTTTTAATTTCCATAAAGGGCGTGCTATTAGTATATCTATACAAATAAATTAAATTGGAGTGTCTGTTTGTAATATTAAAATAACCGCTTTTTACTAAATGCATATGGATGTATACACGGTACATACGAGTACTTATATACCAAAATATTTTTTTTTTTACAATTTTTGTCTGTCTGTCTGTCTGTTTGTTCCGGCTAATCTCTGAAACGGCTGAACCGATTTTGACGGGAATTTCACTGGCAGATAGCTGATGTAATAAGGAGTAACTTAGGCTACTTTTATTTTAGAAAAATAATTAGGGTTCCGCGCAAAAAAAAAACGTTTTCCGTCATGCACGCGAACGAAGTCGCGGGCACAGCTAGTTACAAAATAAAAATGTAAACAAGGTTCATCGCGATGCTTTACTTTTGTAAGCGTTTCTTATTAAAAAAAATCTTCTTAAATCCGCCCCTAAGACGACCCACTGACCAAATATTTTATTTTGTAATTTACCACCATCTTAGGAATTCGGAGCACCATCTTTAAAAGGGTTTCCCTCTCCAAAGCAAGGATATTGAAAATTCCGACGCTTGAAACTCATTTGTTTGAGGGTGGCCGCACATTTGACGAAAGATGCGTCAGGCGTAACTTCGATCGCGACTATTTAATCGCTCGACGCATTAACGCATCATCGGTGGAGTGTGTAAGGTTGAATGTTTTATTATCTACTTGTGTGTTCTGGCGTTCCGACGATACGTGGACGCGACGCATCTGCCGCCAAATGTGCGACCATCCTGACGATTGAAATCGGCTTGGTGATCCAAGCTTTATAGCAGACAAGAGAACGCATATTCTGGTGACTATCTCTAATTCACCGTTTACGCATCTGCGACTGATGTCTTATTTTGGAAGGTCAAAAGCTAAGTAATTGTTTAAAATATCCAACTTATTATATATTATAAATGCGAAGGTTTGTGAGGATGAAAGAAAGAAAGAAAAATTGTTTATTCTGCACAAACAAAACGCACATTACAAATAAAATAAAAAAGACAAAATATACACATACATGATACAACGTAGTCAAAAGCCTCGTACTCAAGCTTAAAAATGTTGACAATTTTGTCCATTGCTTGATGTTAGGGCCTGGAACCAAAGACAACACACATTAGTTGACATCTCCCTAGAGTAAATATTATGTTCCTTGGTTGACATTGACAAATGACAATTTGAGATTGACAATGACAATACAAATCAATCCGTCAGGTCGTTGCTCAGCAAAATGCTGTGACTTCGGACGAACCTATCGTCAACAGCGCTGATTTTCAGCAACTACCTCTCGCTAGATGGATGTTTTTTATTCTTTCACGCAAAAACTACTGGACGGATTTTGATAAAACTTTGCAGTAATATAGATTATACTTACATCAGAATAACACATTGGATACTTTTTAGCCCGATATTCTCACGGGATCGACACTTATGTGGGTGAAACCGCGGGGCGCTGCTAGTAGATTAATATGCCAACATTGGCACCTACTGTAAACTGCGTCTGTGCTAAACAGATTTTAATGACGTATCCTAACGTTACTTTAATAAGGCCCAAATATTTTGGTGTCGGCTAGAGATAGCTCGCAGAACAGACCGATAATGGGGCCGAAAGTTTCTGGAGTGACGACCGCGTACCAGAAGACGTGGCGTGGGGAGGCCCCTCATAAGGGGCACTGATGGCCTGGTGAAGGTTCCAGAAATCCACTGGATGTACGGTTACTATTTCGAAATTTTAAAAATCCTGACATAAAGTCAAAATTTTGCTAAAAAGTCCGGACATTCTAATTTTAATAAAAATATTCCTACTTACCTTCTTAAGTCCTCAA
Organism: Hydraecia micacea; assembly: GCA_914767645.1. NCBI lineage: Eukaryota > Metazoa > Arthropoda > Insecta > Lepidoptera > Noctuidae > Hydraecia > Hydraecia micacea. The sequence continues at coordinate 13,624,466 of OU611796.1, forward strand.
TTAACGTTTTTGTGTTCTAAAAAAATCCCTTAAGTCTAAAAGTCCGGTCAGATAATATGGCCGTACACAGTCCTCCCGGGAGCCAAAGACCTGGATGGTGAACCTAGCTGAATACGAGAAGCACAGGACTGGTTGATGTGGTCGATATACAGCAGCGAACGTCTTTCGGCTGAAATGATGATGATGACAATGAGATAGCTCGTGAAGGCAGAATTAAGTTGACCTTCTTTGTACCCTTCGTTGGCATATCACATAGTTTATTTGGCAATATTTATACGAATTCGGCTAACATCGAAGTAAACAGTGTGTCGAGGTCAGGTCAGCCTTCAGGCGCGACCCCTGTGACCTTTCGTCTATCAACGCTATGTGTACGCAAGTGTACTTGGACAGTCGGGGAGACAAGTGTTATGGAAAATATTTTTATGGCTCGGTAAAATGGTATGTGCAGGAACCATTTTTGAAGGTCTCAGTGACCATTTCATAATATTCACAGATTGTATTGTAAGGCTCTCTATTCTACTCTAAGTACTTTGCCAAAAGGATCATGTGTGCTGTTAGCCAACCGAATAGTAACCTTATAACATCGAAAATAAAGATCATTGTGATTTTGGCAGACTTGGCAAGAACTAGTCCTTTTGCGATTCTATCCATACTTCCATATTAATATTTTAAATTCGAAAGTAACTGTCTGTATGTTACCTTTTAAGCGTAAACCACTTAACGGATTTCGCAAGGAAATAGATGGCATCCTGGAGAAGGACATAGGCTTCTTTTTGTCTCAAAAATTATCTTAAAGGGGGTGATATAGGGGATGAAAGTTTGTATGGGAAACTTGGATATGCAAATTAAAATTTATGCTTTTGGTAAGAAATAAAAATTTAAATTTTCGCTTAAAAGTTATTACAATTTAGAGTTAAAATAACTTAGCTAATATTTTATGTAAGTATTACGTGGTCAAAGGCGGCGCTAAAGTATTTCAAATTAATGGTGATAATATTAAAATTAATTATTATTATTTGTAAGTTAGACATTTAGAATCATAAAAACCTAATAAAGAAATCACACACACATATCACACAAAAAAATAATCACATAATCGAAAGTAATTCTGTCTGTTTGTATGTTACCATTTCACGCCTAAGCCACTGTACAGATAGGTGGCAGAGCGAGCGGAGGAGCCCGCAAAGGAGGGGGTGACCTGTCGCGAGGTCGCTTCGGGGCCCTCAAGCGACGAGGCGGATGAGGCTGGCGGCGCCGCGGCGGACCACAAGACCAGGTTTGCGGCGGTCGTGGAGGCTGCGATCCGGGACGTGTCCCTGAAGAAGCTGCAAGCTTCTAAGAACAGGGCCATAGTCTCGGCAACGGCCTCCATAATGGCGGCAGCGGAGACGGCCAACTATGTTGGTCCCTCGGCCGGCGAAGTGGCCGAATTGCGGGCGGAGGTCGCCCGCCTGACGGCCGCCACGGAGCTTCTCCAAGAGGAGAATTTGAAGCTCCGAGCAGACCTGGCCGGCCTGAAGAGAACGGGCAACCCGCAGGCAAAACCGCCAAGCCAGCCCGTGCCGGTGGAGAACCAGGTCTTGAACCTGGTTCGGCAGGAGCTGGCGACCTTCCAGGCGCGGTTCGCCGCCCTGGAGGGTATAGTCCTGCGTCCCCCCCTGGCGGGCAAGACGGCCTCGGGGACGAAGGCGGCCTCGTACGCGGCCGCTGCGGCAGCTGCCGCCCCGAAACCCGGGCCGTCTGGACGGGCCAAACCGGCGTCGGCTGGCGGAGCCCCGGCGCCGGCGAAACCAGCGTCGGCTGGCGGAGCCCCGGCGCCGGCAAAACCAGCGCCTGTCGGCAAGACTGCGGCGCAGGCCCAGAAGAAGGGCAGGACGGCACGGGTGGTGAAGGCCCCAGAGCCTAAGACCTGCCCCCAAAAAACTCCCACTCCTCCCACGACCGAAGCCGAGTGGCAGGTGGTCGGGGAGAAGAAGAAGGCGGCCAAGGCGGGTAGGAAAAAGGCGCAAAGGCGGCGCCAAAAGGAGCGAGCCGTCGCGGCTAGGCTTCGCGCCCCGAAGACCGCGGCTGTAGTAATAACGCTACAGCCGGACGCGGTTAAGAGGGGTGTGACGTACGGCGACGTGCTCACCAAGGCGAAAGCGACGGTGGACCTCCAGGAGCTGGGGATCACCGGAGGCCTCCGGCATAGGGTGACCGCCACTGGTGCCCGCATGCTGGAGATCCCCGGTGCGACTAGTGGCCCCACCGCTGACGCCCTAGCTGAGAAGCTAAGGGCGTCCCTAAATGCGGACGAGGCTCGAGTCTCCAGGCCTGTCAAGTGCGCAGACATGCGCATCATGGGCCTGGATGACTCCGTAACGGAGGGAGAGGTAGTGGCCGCCGTCGTCAGGACGGGCGGGTGTCTGGCCGACCAGGTGAAGGCGGGCACCATACGTCCTGACTTTGCGGGCATGCGAACCGTAACGGTAAGCTGCCCCGTGACGGCGGCCAGAACGATAGTGGAGAGCCGTAGGCTCCTGGTGGGCTGGGTGTCAGCGCAGGTCAAACTGCTGGAACCCAGACCTCTGAGGTGCTATCGATGCCATGTGGGGCACCACGTTGGGGTCCAGTGCACCTCGGAGGACCGCAGCACTCTGTGCTTCCGCTGCGGTCAGCCCGGACATACGGCCGGCTCGTGCAACGCCGCGCCGCACTGCGTCGCATGTGCGGCTGCTGGCAAGCCGGCCGATCACCGGGCGGGGAGCAAGTCCTGCGCTCCACCCGCCGAAACCAGGAGAAAAAGTAGGCCCTCCGCCGCCGTCGCCACCCCCACCGTCGCCGCCACTGCTGCCACCGCCGCCGCCGCCGCCGCCGCCGCCGCCGCCGCCGCCGCCGCCGCCACCGGGGAGCCCTCACAAGGGGCTCGGGAGGAGGCAGAAATGGAGGAGTAATGGCTCCTCCATTGCGCCTCCTCCAGGCGAACATCAACCACTGCGCCTGCGCTCAGGATCTGTTGCTCCAGAGCATGGCGCAGTGGTCGATTAACATCGCCGTGGTCTCTGAGCCGTACTTTGTCCCGCCCAGGGATAACTGGGTGGAGGACCTGAGCGGCTCAGTGACCATAATTTCGTCGGCTGCCGCCGGTACCCCGTCCCTCGAAGGTGTCACGAAGGGACAGGGGTGCGTAGCAGCACGGTTCGGAGAGATTGTAGTAGTGGGAGTATACTTCTCTCCGAGCCGAACTCTCGCCGAGTTCCAGAACTCTTTAACAGAGTTGAGTGTCGTCGTCGCCGGAAACCGTTCCTGCTCCGTGCTAGTGCTCGGGGACTTCAATGCCAAGAATTTGGCCTGGGGTTCCCGTTGCACGGATGTGCGGGGCAGGATGGTGGAGGACTGGGCTCTGGAAACAGGCCTGGTCGTCCTAAATCGGGGTTCTGTGCCTACGTGTGTGCGGATGCGGGGTGAGTCCGTAGTGGACATCTCGTTCGCCAGCCCCGCTCTGTCACAGCGTGTCATTGACTGGCGCGTCATGGAGGAGGTGGAGACCTACTCCGACCATCGGTATATCCGATTCGAGGTCTCCGCCCAGACCTCTAGCGCGCTGGTCCAACAGGCCCCGAGTGGTCCGCGGTGGGCGCTGAAGCAGCTGGACCGAGAGCTCCTCCTGGAAGCCTCGATCGTGCAGGCCTGGGTGTCATCACCGGACAGGCCTGCCGATATTGACGATGAGGCGGAGTGGTTCCGGGAGGCCATGTCCGAGATTTGTGACGTGGCAATGCCCCGAGCCCGGCCAGGATGCGCCCGACGTCAGGTGTACTGGTGGTCGCAGGAGGTTGAGGCGTTACGCAAGGAGTGCGTCAACGTGCGACACCGGTACACCAGGCACCGCAGGCTTCGCATCCGCCCTCCGGATGCGGAAGCCACGGAGGCGGAGCTGTACGAGGGGTACAGAGCGGCGAAGACCGCCCTCCAAGAGGCTGTCCTGCGGGCCAAGGATACGGCCCGCGAGGAGATGGTGGAGACTCTGAACAGAGATCCATGGGGGCGCCCTTACAAAATGGTGCGGAATAAACTCCGCACCTGGGCCCCCCCGTTGACGCAGAGTCTCCGCCCCCAGCTGGTGGAGGAGGTGGTGAGCGCTCTGTTCCCTTCACGCGGGGAGCACACTCCCCCGCCCATGGCTCCGCCACTTGCGGTGCCCGAAGCGGACCACGCGAACGGCGACGACGACATCCCTGAAGTGACCGGGGTAGATCTGAGAGCGGCGGTAGGCAGGCTGAAGGCCAAAAATACCGCCCCAGGACCCGACGGCTTGCCGGGTAAAGCCTGGGTCCTGGCCTCGAGGGCTCTCGGGCCTCGACTGGAGGCGCTCTTAAGCGCATGTATGGAGAGAGGCCAGTTTCCACTCCGTTGGAAGACGGGGAAGCTGGTCCTCATTCAGAAGCCAGGGCGCCCTGCGGACTCTCCGTCCGCATACCGGCCCATTGTGTTGCTCGACGAGGTGGGCAAGCTCTTTGAGAGAGTAATTGCAGGCCGCCTCGTCGGGCACCTGGGGAGGACAGGGCCGGATCTTGCGGACAGCCAGTTTGGCTTCCGCAAGGGGCGCTCGACGGTGGACGCCATCATGCGCGTGAGAGCCCTCACGACGGGGGACGCGGTGTCCCAGGGTGGGGTCGTCGTGGCGGTGTCACTCGACATCGCCAACGCGTTTAATACCCTGCCTTGGAGCTGCATTGGGGAGGCACTCCGGTATCACCGGGTGCCGACCTACCTCCGTCGAATAGTCGGGGCGTATTTGACGGACAGAGCCGTCATCTACCCTGGTCGCGATGGGAACTGGAACCGGCGAGAGATGTCGTGCGGTGTCCCACAGGGATCGGTTCTGGGGCCGCTCCTGTGGGACATCGGTTACGACTGGGTGCTGCGGGCCGACCTCCCTGATGGCGTCAGCGTGGTTTGCTACGCTGACGACACGCTGGTCCTGGCGCAGGGGAGGTCGCATCAGGCGGCGGCCGACGCAATGACACGAGGGGTTGCGATAGTCGTGGAGAGGATCCGGCGGTTGGGTCTCGAGGTGGCATTGCACAAGTCCGGGGCCATGTCTTTTCATGGGCTCCGGAACGGGCCACCATCGGGATTCCAACTGATGGTAGGAGGGGTTCACATCGGCGTCGAGGCAACGATGAAATACCTGGGTCTCGTCCTCGACAGCCGGTGGAACTTCGTCGAACATTTTCGACGTTTGGCCCCCAAACTGGAACGGACCGGGGCCGCCTTCAAGCGGCTCTTGCCCAACCTGAGGGGGCCAAACGCCTCCTGCCGGAGGCTTTACGCGGGGGTTGTGCGGTCCATGGCCCTATATGGGGCCCCGGTGTGGGCGCGTTCACTGCGGCTGCGAGCCGCCCACTACCTGAACGCGCCCCAAAAGGTGGTAGCCGTAAGGCTGATCCGGGGATACCGCACGATCTCGGGCGAGGCGGCAAGCCTCCTTGCCGGAATGCCGCCATGGGATCTGGAGGCGAAAGTCCTTGCGCGCCTGTACGAGTGGCGCGCGGAGGCACTACGCCGGGGGGAAACTCCGCTTCCGCGGCAAATAGCGGCGGAGCGGACAGACCTCCGGCGTGATCTCATGGTGGCATGGAGAGAGCGACTATCGCAACCCAGCGCAGGGCACGCCACGATAGTGGCGATAAGACCCCTCTTTGAGGAGTGGCTAGAGAGGCGTCACGGCGTTCTCACCTACCGCCTGACGCAGGTCCTCACCGGACACGGATGTTTCGGGAGGTTCCTGCACATCATCAGGCGGGAGGAGACGCCCGGGTGTCACCACTGCGAGGATCGCCCAGAGGACACGGTGGAGCATACGGTGGAGGTCTGCCCCGCTTGGGCGGAGCACCGCCGTGTCCTCGTAGAGGCGATCGGCAACGGCGGCGACCTCTCGCGTCCGGCCCTGGTTCAAGCCATGGTCCGGGGCGAGAGGGAGTGGGAGGCGGTCACCTCCATCTGCGAAGCAGTCATGCTAGCGAAGGAGGTGGCGGGACGGCTCAGGGAGAGAGCCGCACGCCTCAGCCGCCGCGGGAGACGCTACGGGCGTCGGGAGCCGCGTGACGACTCCCGGCCACCGTAGGCGCGGGCCTGCGGACGGAGAGTAATGGGTAGCTCTCTGTCCGATCAGGACCAGGCCCGTGCCGGACGGCGCGTATGTGTTCCACGCGCGCCTCAAAGAGATGTCAGCATTAAGGAAGGGGCCCGCCAGGGCCGAAGCCTGCCGGGGTAGCGGGATCGTCCGAAAGGGTTACCGCTGCCCCGGAACATAAAGGGCTAAGGAAGGAACACGGGTGGGTTTTAGTCAGTAAGAGTCTGACACTCCCTTCCGCTCCACCCAGAGCGGGAGGAGTCATTAGATGATTTCCCATCCAAAAAAAAAAAAAAAAAAAAGCCACTGTACAGATTTCGACATAATTTCGAAAAAAGTTTTTGTAAAATCATCCCTAAGAAGGTAAAATAGGGTATGATTTTAAAATTAGCATCTTTTAAACCTATAGATTTTTTTTGTAGTACCACTTTTTAAGGGATTGGAAATAGTCATAGTTCGTATCTTAAGATATTTAATTAAAATCGCCCCACTGGGTTATTACCATAGCTTTCATATATCTATGGTTATTACAAATTGTCTGTCTACATGCCTGTTCCCTTTTCACGCTTTAAGGTTCCCAAATATTATATTTTGAAAGGACTCTGATATAAAGACGAGATATGAGGAATTTAAAATTTCTATAGAAAACTTATTTTTCTCTTAACTCGTCTTTAAATCAGTGTCCATTCAAAATATATGTTTGGGAACCTAGATATTATGTAATCCAATCGGAATAAATACAGAGTAGGTACATTAAGAATACCTATGTTTGTTTTACAAATTATTTTGGCATTACGTTTGTATGAACTACGCATACTCCGCCGGCCCCTTAACAGCTGAATGGATTTAGAAAATAATAATATTATGTATAAAAATAGACCATGGACCTGGGTTAGGACTTAGGACACCTATTTTATCCCGGTAGTACGTTCCCGTGTGATGATATCCGACTTTTACGCGCGCGAACCCGCGGGCAAAAGCTATATAACATAACATAATCAGTCTATAATGTTCCCACTGCTGGGACACAGGCCTCCTCTCAGTGCGAGTGAGAGGTAGATGGCCGGAATCCACCACGCGGGCCCAGTGCATGTTGGCAGATGTCATATTATGTCTTCGAATTTTTGGTTCTAGGACATGCCGGTTTTCTCTCGATGTTTTCCTTCACCGTTTTGAGTATACAGTGTAAAGCTATATAGGGTAAAGGCGGGATAGATGCCCCAGTGGGATAGTTGCCTCATTTTCAAAAAACCTAACTTCTCAAACTCGCGACTAAGAAATAATAGTACAACTAAGAGCCGCAGGCACCCCGCACCTCTTTTAGCCACGGGCCGTCGTGCGGTGAGGACGTGTTTCGCTCGTGTGTGCATTTATCTCCGCGGCGAACTTTATAAACACGTCAAAGTTTTAAAGATTAGTATTTGCTGTTGTATAACTTTATAAGTAGTCACTAATTCCGTTATATTATTTATTACGTCAATAAACTGATTCATCAAGTATGCATCTAGATGTAAATAGTTGCTCTTTTCTTTTTTATTTATTTAATAAATACTTGGGCATCTATCCCTATCAAAAAGGATAGTTGCCCTGATTTTTCGAGGTATAGGTGCCCCTAGGGGCATCTATCCCTCCATACACCATGTATACCCAATATGTGGTTTTAGGGTATATTTTGAACATATTTTTGTGTTCTGTTATATTTTTTATGTGTTTACATATATTTGTATTTGGACTTTTTACTGATTGTAGCAGAGCAGCACCAAGCCACGAAAATACAAAAGAAAGGAAGGAGTTCGAGCTCGAGTATGTTCTTGGACTACAGAACAATTGCAGTCAGCTTTCGACGAAATGGATAGAAATACCATGGGGATAAACGAAATATCCCGAAAGTTATGGTTATTTTATTTGATCTCAAATTATGTAGAATTATATGCTAACGATGACAATTGAAAAAAAAAATTAAAAACTGCAAAATGCTTTTCATTATTAGGCCCATGTTTCTTGGAAACAATGTCTGTTTTAGGAGTAGCTTTTTACTGCTAAAACACAAATTGTCCTCAAAACCTCATAAAAGTTTGGTTGAGTTTTTCGTTTATACAGTATGAAGGGTATCTATCCCGCTCCGCAGGCATCTATCCTTCTTAGTATTTTCATGGTGGGGCAACTATCCATACAGGTAGGCATCTATCCCCAAAAAAGGAGTTCCACAAAAACCGAAAATTTGCAAAATCTGTAATTTGTAGGGCCAAAAATACAAATCACAGTTAAACATAAAGGATTAAACTAGCTAAATTCATAGACATTATTTCTGTAAAATTGTTTTTCTTTTTAATTAGGAGGATATTTCAAAAAGTGTGGCATCTATCCCGCCTTTACCCTAGTGGGTTAATAAATAAATCAAATTTTTTCTCACAATTAAGCTTTAATTATTATATTGCTGATATAATAGCAGCTCATAACCTCACGTTAATTTATAACTAATTGCTCTAAGTATGATTGCCAAATGGATTTGTGTTTGCAGTTTGTTCTTATTAGCATAAAAATCCATACTAATATTATAAATTGGAAAGTAACTCTGTCTGTCTGTCTGTTTGTCTGTATGTTACCTTTTCACGCCTAAACCGCTGAACCGATTTGGATGCAATTTGGTACAGAGATAGCTTGAGTCTCGGGAACGGACACAGGATACTTTTTATCCCGATATTCCCACGGGATCTAGACTTATGCGGGTGAAACCGTGGGGCGCAGCTAGTATTTTATATGCCACTTCTGTATTGATAGTTATACAATTTATAATAAACTAGCTTCTGCCCGCGACTTCGCCGCGTGAAATTTCGTGTTCCCCTGACCCACCTCGTCGCATCGCATCGTCTGCCCGCTTCGTTTTCGCTTAACGTTCTTTCTTATGTTTTTGCACAGCCCCTAAGAGTCCTAGCGTGATGTTATATAGCCTATAGCCTTCCTCAAGAACTGGAGGCCTACCACAAGCTCTTAACGCGATCCATTTTAGGACCTAAACTGAACTGTTCTTCTGATTCGTACCATGACGTCAGTTTAGCGATTCAGTTTAGGCTGTGCCATCTGCTGACAGCGATTGTCCCAAACTGAGTCGCAAGTTTTGGTTTCATTCATACTTGTTTGGTACCATGACGTCCATAGAGCAGCTCAAGCGATGCAGTTTAGGAACCTAAACTGAATTTGGTTCTTTCTTTCTATCTTTTCTTTCTTTAAATGTCTTGTTTTTGAATCGGTTTTAATTAGATCATGGTAGGCCACCTGGGCTATCAAATGCAAAAAGAGATTAGCTTTTTTATTAGTATAGATAGCAAATTAAAAATAATTAGCTGTCTGACCCAAAAGAGGTTGCATTTAGTTGAAACATAATATTAACTCAAACGGCTAATTTTAATAAAAATACAATAAACGAAAGCATCGGAAGTTATAATAATTATTATAAAAAATATTTCTGTTACGTGTTCGTGATATTCGCAGATTTTATTTGATTAACATATTAACTATTTATGCGTTTATTTATGAGCGACTACTTCATTATGTAATACATGTATGTAATACATCACACTAATATTATAAAGGCGAAAGTTTGTGTGTGTTTATATGTTTGTTACTTCTTCACGCTCAAACCGCTGGATCAATTTTGATAAAATTTTGTATGGAGGTAGCTGACACCCTGGATCCTTTTTATCCCGATATTTCCACGGGATCGACAATTACGCGGGTGAAACCGCGGGGCGCAGCTAGCGTATTTATAAAATTAAATTGTATTGTAGCTTTTAAATATTTATTGGGAAACAGTTGCATCTAATTTGATGATGCTTCATTCTATTTCCCATCAAATCTGCCTAGCCTTTTCCAAACTATGTTATAGTCGGCTTCAAGTCTAACCAGATGCAGCTGAACACCAGTATTTTACATGGAGTAACGACTGTCAAAGATCTACGAATGACAGCTGGGGAAAACGGCATAACGAGCTTTCCGTGGCTCGGAGGGGATACTTTTACGGGTCTGTCGTCTGAAAATCCATACTTATAATAATTATTATAAATGCGAAATTGTGTCTGTCTGTCTGTTACCCCTTCACGCTTAAACCGCTGAACCGATTCAGATGAAATTTGGTATAGAGACAGTTTGAGTCCCGGGAAAGGACATAGGATAGTCTTTATCCCGATATTCCCACGGGATCGAAACTTATGCGGGTGAAACCGCGCGCTGCGCGGCGCTGCTAGTTATATATAACTTCCCAATTATAAACGCATTCATTTGTTTCTTTGCTAATACGAGTAAGTGTAAATTGAGTCCTACTTTCATTTCATAACTTTGAGCTAAAAATACTAGTCATTTAGGAATATTAACAGCTTATGAAAGAATATTCGTGACGAGAAATAACTTAAAATATTGTTTTGCTTAATGAACAAAGTCTCTGTCAATTAGTAAAATAATGTCTATTTGCCGTTGGCCACATTCTCGCTAATGGCCAGCCTTTAAGCTTTGATAATGCTTATCCTAAATACCTGACAGGCTTTTAGAATAAGAAGTAGGTATAGCTTGCTAAATACCTAAGTATAAAGAAAGAAAGAAAGAAAAAAAGTTTATTTGGACACAGTTTGTGAAACACAATATACAAAATTAACAATATAAAAAGAAAATATTTTGTGTGTGTTGTGTAATGTGTTGTTAGGTAATGTGTAGTATGGATTGGGATAGTTTAAAAAAAATCATCCATAAAATATTTAATCACCAAGAATGTGCTTCGTATTGCTCCCCTTGCGGGACTTCTTTTAGATCCTAATACAAATATTTTCCTTAATCATCATCTGCCTAGCCTTTTCCCAACTATGTTGGGGTCGGCTTCCAGTCTAACTGGATGCAGCTGAATACCAGTATTTTACATGGAGCGACTGCCTATCTGACCTCTACAACCCAGTTACTGGGTAATACGATACCCCTTGGTAAGACTGGTTGTCAGACTTTCGGGCTTCTGACTACCCGTTACGACTGTCAAAGATCCACGAATGACAGCCGGGACCAACGGCTTAACGTGCTTTCCGAGGCACGGAGGGGTCTCAGTATGTAAAGATGGTCACCCATCCACAGACCAACCAGAGAGTTTGCCAAATATTTTCCTTAATATATCCCATAATGTATTATGTCATTCTAAATAAGAATAAAAAATATAATAATTCCAAATCACTTCTGTACACGCCAGTACAAACGCATCAGTCATGCGGTTTGCGAAGCATTAAACAGTTTTGTCACAGCGCGTACAATTGATAACTTTAAGAGTATATGGCCGACCAACTGTTTGTCAACCCTGCGGCTAAATGTCCTTAACTCGGAGCCTTACGCCATTTATAATAGCCGTTAATCTCAGGTTTTTGTTCGAGTTGGAATGTTTGATAGCCGAAGCAAAAGTAAAATTTTCCATCCAATTTCCATAAGACTCTTCAAATCTTGAAGGTTGGTATGCCTCGGCAATACTTTCATTAGTTGTGCACGTGTCTATTAGCGGAGGTAACAACTTTTACAAAAAAAAAAAAATGTTATTATTTCAGTCGAAAATGGTTCATCTTTTTTTTATTGCTGAATGGGCCCACTCTTGACCTCGATCACGCCTGATGGAAATCGATGGGTGAGGTCTATGATGGAACAAGCGTGCCCAGATGATGCCTAAGGCACTGGAACTCCCACGCATCGACGAAGCCCAGCGGGCTGCTTGACGCCGGACTCCGGTGGGAGGGTGGTCGCAAACCAGGCGGGCGTTAGCCCTACCACCGCAAGGGAAGAATTGGCCGGTCCAATAAGGAGTTGGGTGTGACTGTCCAGGATGCGCCGAACGCTCGGTTCAGTTGAGTAACTGGCGGAAAAAACTGCGCTACTCGAGAAGGCTTCTTCATGCATCCCAAAAACCACTACTGGTCATAGGCATTCCCCAAACACCGCCACTTCAACCGGTTCTGTGCTTCTCGCATCCAGCGGATTCCTGCGGCCTTCACCAGGTCATCGATTCACCTTATGGGAGGCCTTCCAACGCTACGTCTTCCAGTACGCGGTCGCCACTCCAGAACCTGTCGGCCCCATCGGCCATCTGTTCTGCGAGCAATGTGCCCTGCCCAGGCCCACTGCAACTTAAGTTAGCCAATTCTTCGGGCTATGTCGGTTACCTTGGTTCCCCTATACGGATCTCTTCATTTCTGATTCGATCGCGTAGGGGAACTCCAAGAATAGCCCTCTTCATTGCCCTTTTGGGTGACTTTCAGCCTTCTAATGAGGCCCATTGTGACGTTTTAGTGCCAAAAATTGCTGTTCCATACGTTTTGACAGCATAGGTATATGATTGCAAACCTATAATTTCTAAATATTCCCCACCAATTTACCTTCTTATTCACAACAAAACATAAAAACAGGTGGAACGTATCTGCTGTGAAATGATAATATTGTACACGTTATACTGTGACATTTTGATTTTCATTCATACATTGCGAATATACGGAAAGGACTGATTTATTCCGGTCTGATGAGGGTCTGATACCCTGAACCCCCCCCCCCCCTCCACCCCCTCGATCCCCTGCTTGTTCATCTTCTGTTTTAAACTTTGTCTTATCCACTATAAGCTTTCTCATTCCGGTTTGACCTTCATTTGTTTTTAGTCCTGAAGGATCGTCAGCAACAAAAATAAGTAGGGGAGACTGGGTACGGTTGCAGCAGGGTACGGTTAAACCATCGCTAATAACTCGTAAACTATTAGCGGTGTGGTGAGGGGTACAAGGAGAGAGAGACGCGGCCGGCGAGTCCGGACATGAATCACAGTGACGCGTTGCACTTCGCGCGCTCTGTACGTTTCCAGGGGACCCTATTATATTTTTTCGACAAAAAGTAAGTATTTCCTATTGTTTTCTTTTTCAAATTACTTTGTTGATATTAGCATTTGCATTTTGAGTGATTTTCTGTTTTATCGTTAGATTTTGAAGGTTCGAAAACCGTGATTCGTTTTTGTTTATGTTGTTTTGTTTCGACGCTATGTTTGCTTTATTAGCGGTTAAGGGGTATGGGGACGGATGAAGCAATTATTGTGGGTACGATTGAAACAATGATAACCGTTGCTTTTTTCGTTCTAGATGCCCAGACAACGTATCAAAAAAACTTCAAGAGGCGAGTGTGATATAACACAGTACGAAAATGCGTATGAAGAAGTCAAAAAAGGGACTTCTTTACGAAAAGCTGCAGAGATGTACGGAGTTCACCATTCTTCTCTTCTTCTTTTTTTTTATTATAGACAGCAGCTGCTGTTCAGCTTGTTTTTGTTCCTACAGATAATTTGAGATATGGAAATCTTATATTATTAATTATTGAGACTGATTGTTGATTTTTAGTTATTTTTGTTTATTCGTGTTAGTTTGTTAGTTTAAACCGGAGCAGAAGAGTTCTTTTTATGTTCGAAACAATTATTAAGACTGATAGAAATGGTGCCATACTAGAATTTAACCATTTCTTGTTGATTATGAATAAAGAAACTGATTTTTATTACTTATTTGTTTATGTTTCAACTGACACCCATCGCTGTTTCAACCGCCCCTGGTATGGGTACGGTTGAAACAGTGGCACATCATTTTATTAAACTCTTCCTAACTAGTAAATATGGCAGTTGAGCCTCTAATTCTGAGATGTATTTGAAGACAAAAGTCTATTCTCTCATTTTATGTGTTTTGTTGTTTGTTATGTTTCAAAATGGCCGTGCTACGAGCGTTCAAAGCAAAATTGTTTCAACTGTACCCAGTCTCCCCTACAGGGTTTATTGAAATACATACGTTCCTGTAGCTAAAGAACGGAGTTTGTTTTGTTTGATTAGAGTTTGAACGTGTTTGCAGAACGATTCGGGATGCCTTTAAAATATAAATAAATCAGCCCACCAGTGGGACAACACGCTAGATATACAGGTTGGTAGGGACATCGACGCGCAGATTGTAACCACGAAGAATTCCAATGCAGGGGCTTCAGAATCGTCGTCCAACCAGACAGGCCCGAGTTGGCACCGCAGTGTTCCATGCGCGCCACTTGAAAGTGCGGTCATTATGGGAATGGCCGCAGGGGGAGGTGCGACCCGCTGAGGATCAGTGGCCTGTCGGGGGAGCGGTGAATACTTACGCGAATCCCGCACCCCCATAGGCAGAGGTGGAACACCGCGGCGGTTTTAGTCGGTAAGAGTCCGGCATGCTCGTCTGTCACCCCCACGATGGAGGAAGTCCATGAGGATTTCCACCGCTCACCAAAAAAAGAGGGATTCAGAATCATGTCGTCGATGTCCCTGTCAACCTGAATAAGGCTCAAAGGTTTGGGATCAAATGGCTAAAAGTTTCAGGATATAATTCGTTCGTATTTTAAAGGCAAATGAACATTTGTCCAAAAACCTTAAAAAAAGTGAGATCTTCACAACAATTAAAAACACATTCATAGGTCATCAACCCCACCTTCTCAAACAACGAGGGTGAAAGCCCGAATCAGTATGAATCGAATAACGTGTAGTAATCGATAATTGATCCGAAATCATCGGATAACATCGTCTGGCATAAAAGAACTGGAAGTTCGGAATCCGAACTTGTTTTTAACAGTGGGCAATTATAAGTTACGTGGATTTAGAAATTTTTGGGTTTTGGAGAAATTTTTGTTTGTATAAAATAGTATTTAGTAGTGGATCTCCTTGTGAAAGAGTTTATCCGTTTGCTGTGTTTACTTCATACCAGCGTTCCTGTGTTGCTTTGAAGGAAAACACCAATGCTGGTGAAGTATCCCATGACACTTATCAACTATGTTTCACGATCAAGATCATCAGCATCATTCAGCCCAAATATGGTTACTTCTGGACATAAACCTCCCCCAAGTATCGCCTCAACACCATCTCATCACATCACTAGCTTCTACCCGCGACTTCGTCTGCGTGAAATATCGTGTTCCTGCAATCCACCCCATCGCATCGCATCGCATCGTCTGCCCATGCTATTACTTTGTTTTTGCTTAGCGTTCTTTTTGACTCTTTTTCTTTTTGCTCGACTCCTAAGTGTCCTGGCGTGATGTTAGCCTATAGCCTTCCTTAAGAATTCGGCTCAATTACATTGCCTAATCTGTCTTGGACGATGATCAACCTATTTCATTATCAATATCTTCGTCACACCATTTAATTAAGGGACATCCTCTGTTTTGTTTTCGATAAAAAAGCTTCCTTCACCTATAAAACATCATAAACAATGAGTCTTCATAAAATCTTATTAAAGTTAATTAATCTTATAATTAATATAAGATTAATTAACTTTGATAATATTTGACTTACGTCATAATAAAGAGACCTCCAGGTTTTGTCAAGTCATAAAAACCGTGCGAAGCAGAGGCATCTATTTCCTAAGCACGAATTCCCTTTCAGCCAAAATTACGGCCGTTTCTTACTCCGTATCACTTACAGACAAAAGATTAGTTCGGGGCCCGAACTAAGAAGAAAGAAAGAAAGAAAAAGAAAAAGTATTTATTGCGACTCGTACAGGAAGATCAAAAACTAAACTAAACAGAGTAAAAAATAAAAAATCAAGTTATACAATAAAAAAAAAGTAACAAAAAGAAAAATGAAACATATAATCTTATACGAGGCCAAAGGGCTTCTATCTCAGCATGATGCTGCGACATTTAAAAAATAAATGTCGGAGCGCTGAAATAAAAATAAAAATCAGTGGCACTCCGGGAGTGCCGACAGAAGTGAAAACAAAACACAAACAGGATACTTTGCTATCACTCACTGACATATCGGATATATGTACATTAAAACCGAGTACATCCCGAGGACAGCCGAACACATCCGAATGTAGCGCGGTGTCGGTAACAGTGTCGCGAGTTCAATGGTTTTTTCCCATCTCAAAAAATGCCCAACGCGCCTAAAGTTTTCACTTCATAAAATATAATGAATAATAATAATAATATGAGGATGGTTATAAGCCATCTTCGATACAAGGCAAGTCGGTAAGGTTGGTAACGGGACTGCCTAAAGAGGATGAGTCTATTAACATCAAAGATGGGTTAATTCTTGTATGTACAATATATACTTTTACAATACATAAGATGAGTAATTGATTTTCGTTGAAAAACAATAACACATAGTAGATACTATGTCTATAACATTATCGCAATTAAAGCCTGAGCAAGACTTAGAGCAGTGGTGGCCCAGTGGCAACGATCGCGACTTACGAGTTGTAGGTCGTAGGTTCGAACCCAGACAGGCGCTTTACTTTGTATAAATTAGTTCAGCACCACTGTTCTTTAAACGGTGAAGGAAAACACCGTGAAAAACCGGCATGTCCTAGAAACTAAAAGTCCAAGACATGTGACACCTACCAACCCGCACTGGGTCCGCGTGGTGGATTACGGCCCATTTCCTTTCCTCTAACAGAGAGGAGGCCTGTGTCTGAGTGGGAACATTATTCTCTCAACTATCGATACTTTAGCTAGATTTTTTGTTCTTTTGTTCTTATGTTTTTGTTTTATTATTATTTTTATCTTATTTTTTGGAACGTGAATGCTGTGTTTTTCTGTTCTCTTTTGTTGTGAATGCTGTGCACGTCTGTAATTGACGTAAACACTAGTCCATGTCTCTGTTCTCAGTTATTTGTAAATGTTTGTGTTTGTGTTGTTGATGTGCCTTAATAATAAATAAATAAATTATAGGCTGATATGCTAAGTCGGACGCCACATACTACTAAACTGCACATTAAACCTTTATGAACAGTGTTTAAATTACGAAATACATACATAACCGCAAACTAGAGAGAATAAACTAGACGAATTAACATGCATAATTAATTACAATAACTATAATCTGTAGTCGCTGCAAATGACTTCTGTTTAAAAACATAATTTGATATTAAACAAAATACTTAATGTTAAGTCACATCGCACATCAAATCATTTCAGCTGAAAGACGTCCACTGCTGGACATAGGCTTCCAACAAGCACCTCCACTTCGACCGGTTCTGTGCTTCTCGTATCCAACTGGTTCCTGCGGCCTTCACAAGGTCGTCGGTCCACCTTGTGGGAGGCCTTCCAACGCTACGTCTTCCGGTACGCGGTCGCCACTCCAGAACCTTTCGGCCCCATCGGCCATCTGTTCTGCGAGCAATGTGCCCTGCCCACTGCCACTTAAGTTTGGCAATTCTTTGAGCTATGTCAGTTACCTTGGTCCTCCTGCGGATAGTCTCCTCATTTCTGATTCGATCACGCAGGGAAACTCCAAGCATAGCCCTCTCCATTGCCCTTTGGGTGACTTTTTAATACTATGTACTAAGGTATTACGTTAAAATTAATACTTACAACTTACGTGTACCTAATTAAAATAACATGAAGAGTCAATAGGCTAACTGGGCAAAAATAAATAGGTAAGTTAATAATTATTAAATAAAAAGCCTAATTTTAATATGTAAATCACATTGCGTAAATGCGTATATTATTAAAATTATAACAATTGAAAGGATTTTAGAGTACATTCACTTTTATTACTTTTTTATTATCCTATTAAGTTAAATAATCTAAAGAATATTTAGAAATATTTAATTTCGCCTAATTATATAAAAAAAAGCGTGAAGTTGACGGATCGTGTCCGAAACACAATACTGCGCTCCAAATCAAAGATAGTTGACGTGGCTCAAAAGATAGTTGACGTGGCTCAAAAGATAGTTGACGTGGCTCAAAAGATAGTTGACGTGGCTCAAAAGGCTGCTCAACTTATATGGGACTGGGCAGGACATGTCTGCCGCATGCCGGGCAAACTGTGGGCCCAAATAGCGCAGAATTGGTGCCCTGAGACAGTGAGGCGGGGTCGCGGCAGACCACGTAGGAGATGGCGGGACGAGCTGGATAGGTTCCGTCAAAACTGGAAGGAGGACGCGCGGGCTCACGAAGGATGGAAGGAGTGGAAGGAGACCTTTGCCCAGGAGTGGGACAGTGCAGGACAGAAAAAAAAATTACATAAACTTGCCGTCCTGCAAGTTGATATAATTACCTACCTATACAGTCAGCATTGTTGATATGTAAAGTCAATTTCGTATATATATAGCAATCAATTTTTTTTTATTATTACTTGATAACGTTCCCACTGTTGCTGGGACACAAGCCTCTGTGAGAGGGAATGGGCCATAATCCACCACGTGGGCCCTGTACAGGCTGGTAGATGTCACATGTCGTCGAATTTTTGGTAAAAAAAAAATGAATGAAGTTGCCATAGTTTGTGTAAAAACGAAAGTTTAAAACATTGCATGTGCTAAACATATACTACCTATTAATTTTAGCATAATGTTATGCATCTGCAATTCGCGGAACATTGTATAATATGTTCTGTTATACTGTTATGTAAGTGGGTACAATGCCTTAGATTTTTGCGACTTTAGAGGTCCATGGTACGATTACTGACAATTTACTACTTACTGAAGATCATGTCAGAGTACGGTAGAGGCTGGCTATGAAGCCTCACCTCTTTTTGGGACAGGCTGGTTATAATTGAGGACGTCTTCTATTCGAACGTTCAAGCGTGTGTCAAATATTCTGTTATTTTAAAAGAAGAAATGACTGACTGACATATCAACGCACAGCCCAAACCGCTGGGTCTAGAGATTCCAAATTTGGCACGTACGTTCCTTATGAGGTCTAGGGGTGCACTAAGAAAGGATTTTTCAAAAATTCACCCCCTAAGGGGGTGAATGGGGGGGGGTGAAGTTTCACGCGGGCGAAGTCGCGGGAAGAAGCTAGTTTTCTTATATTACTCCACAGAGTACTTTTTGATAGACTGTATTACTCAGACGGGTTGAACGACATTGGTCAAGTCTGATATTCGTCAAATCGGCAATTCGTCAAATTTTACATTGGTCAAAGCTGTAGTTCGTCAAATCGTCTTTTTGTCCAATTATGAAATATGCCAAATACGCTATTGGTCAAGTAATTTAAGTACAATCAACTAAAAATGAAAGTACCTCATGATATTTTTTTATTTACTCATTTGTGCTAGTTTCACAGACTAAGAACCCTTAGTTTTATCGTTATACAGTAAGCTTCTCCTAAAATAAACGCTGGTTAAAGCTTAACGCTTTTTCATTATATGTCCTAAGCACGCACCGTAGTTACGCCCCCTATAGTAAGTACTATATTCTATCAATTGGAAAGCTATTTTCGTTCGGGTCTGTAATTTATTAGTTTTAGTTCAAACAAAAGCCTTCTGAAGTAGGTAATGTTTATAAAAATTGCTTTAAGAGGGGACGGGGCCTGCGAGGAATTTGAAAAATAGGTATTTGAAGAAACTATTGCCGTCGCCTTTTTTTTTTTGTGGATGGGAAATCATCAAATGACCCCTCCCGCTCTGGGTGGAGCGGAAGGGAGTGTCAGACTCTTATACTGACTAACACCCACCCGTGTTCCTTCCCTAGCCCTTTCTGTTCCAGGGTAGCGGTAAACCTTTTCAGACAATCCCGCTACCCCGACAATCCCGCTACGCCGTTGCATTTCGGTTTGAGCTGCAGCTGTGCCTATCACACACTACGGGGGCAGACTTGAGGTAAGGCGACAGCAATACATTTTTTACCTTTACGAAATTATCACAAAAATTTTGACGAGATCGACGTTTCGTATTCCCCTTTTTTCTCCTCGAAAACTGAGCCGATTTAATTATTTTTTAAATTAACATTTTAAGAAAGAGTGGTTTAGGTTCCTATCATTTTTTTTAATGTTAAAACCTTTTTTAATTTGTCTGGTAGTCCTCTAATCACGGCGGTAAAAAAATAGGGCATTTTTTGTAATTTTTATAGGGTCATAATATCTCTTAAAAAGTTTTCAAGCAAAAAAGTTAATATTTCGTTAACATAACCTCGATTACACGGTTTCATCTCGACGCATTATGTAACGAGTCTATTTATATTAGTATTCAGATTCTCATTGACATTGCAAAGAGGTGCGACATTGCACATATTTTAAGAGTTATTTCAAATTAAAAACCACTAATTGGGTCCCCTTGAAAGCGACCTTAGGCGACATCGCGGCAGACCAAGACGAAGATAGAGGATGATAGGTGGATATTACGGGCTAACTAGATAGTTAGATAGATTTTAGATTAAATTACGTGATGATACTGGGACGAGAGCTGCAGTGGCACAGTGGTAAACACACAGAGCCGGACTTACGTGACGTAGGTGTTGGTTCGATCCCAGGCAGAGATGCACATTACTTTGTGCAATTTATTTGATTACCACTGATCGCAAAACTGTAGCACGTTGTCCACAGCTTGTAGTTGAAAGAAAGAAAAATATTTTATTTTGGACACGTACAGGAAATAAAAACAGTAAAAAAAAAGCGGTCAAGTGCGAGTCGGACTCGCACACGAAGGGTCAGTACCACCGTACAATATTTGTTTAAGCACAACGATTTGTTTAAGTAAATTATTGTTTACTGTTTCATGGGTGTATGTATTAAGTTCTACCTAATCCGTCAAAAGCATCTTAATCATCTTTAAGGTACATATTTTATTTTAGTTAACACTAGCTTTTTTTATTTCTTTTTTTATTGCTGAATGGGCCAGCTCTTGACCTCGATCACACCCGATGGAAAGCGCGAACGAGCGTGCCCAGAAGATGCCTAAGGTACTGGAACTCCCACGCATCGACGAAACACAGCAGGCTGCTTGACGCCGGACTCCGGTGCGAGGGTGGTCGCAAACCAGGCGGGCGTTAGTCCTACAAGGGAAGAATTGGCCAGTCAAATAAGGTGTTGGGTGTGACTGTCCAGGATGCGCCGAGCGCTCGTTTCAGATGAGTAACTGGCGGAACAAACTGCGCTACACGAGGAGGCTTCTTCATGCATCCCGAAACCTGCTGGTATGAGTTAACAGTGAATTAAATTGATTAGGCTTACAGAATCCGGGTCGCGTAGGTCAATCGATTGAGCTAAGAAGTCATGAGCCCCTTTTGCATAGTTACAGCATGTAATTAATTTATTTCCTCAATTATTTCCATAAAATCTGCGTTTATTTGTTTGTTCTACAGCCCTCGAAAAGCAACAAAGCGGAATGGAAAAAATAACTTATGATGTGTTGAAACTGATGAAAGGTACAAATTACTGTAGCAACAATATACGTAGGTGATCATTGATAGTTGTGGTGGTTGTGCAAGATCAAAACATTCAAAGCGCTTTCTATGTAATATGCACTTTTTTTTGGAGAGTTGTAGTGGCCCAGTGGTCACGGCCGCGACTTACGAGTTGTAGGTCGTAGGTTCGGACCCAGACAGGCGCTTTACTTTGTGTAAATTATTTCATCACCACTGCTCTCAAAAAAGGAAATATTTGCGAGGAAACCGGCATGTCTTTGAACCAAAAATTCGAAGACATGTGACACTTATCAACCCGCAATGGGCCCGCGTACAGCCCACTCCCTCTCACCTAGAGGAGGCCTGTGTCCCAGTAGTGGAAAAAAAAAACAGTGGCACTCCGGGAGTGCCGACAGAAGTGAAAACAAAACACAAACAGAATACTTTGCCATCATTCACTGACATATCGGATATACATTAAAACCGAGTACATCTCGAGGACAGCCGAACACATCCAAAGCGGTGTCGGTTATACATTTTCGCCGCGCCGTAGAAAGAGAGGGGGTTACTCCTACGCCGCGCCGGCTGTCTACTCTCCATCCGTCTTACGAATTTTCGATCAGGTCACGTGTCCTGACGCGAGTTTAACATTTTTTACCCATTACAAAAAAAGTGTACAACGCCATTAAAGAAGTTTTCACTTCAATAAAGGCTGGTAATGCTATGCAGTTTTTTGCAATATAATAGAGTGATATCTTTTATTGCACATAAAGTGTTACGGTGAAGGAAAAGATGAGATAGCCTGGATATAATCTACGAGTATATCTAGCCCACAAAGTAAGCGTGTGTGGTGATCCCATTAATAATGATGGTGATTGAATCCAATAAAATTTAAAACGGAAAACGTGGATTTCATACAGTAAGAACCCTTAATATTGTGATTCCAAGTCGCATTAGCTTAACAATAGATCAAAAAGAATGTGCGAATACTCTTTCTCCATGCAACCTCTACAATTCGCGCGGAGATGATAAATAGTTGAAACCAATTACATTCTTACGCAGATTTGCTCTTACATAATATGTATAAGTAAGGCCTTGCATTGACCTTTTCCTATACATTGTGGCTTAAAAAAAGAACGTGTTTCCATCCAAGAAGTTTTTATACCAACACTAGCGCCCCTGCTTTGCACTGTTTTTACGACTTGCTTATCATAGAGATTTAATTTATTATATTTAACTTTTATATTAATGTATAATACATACGAGTATAAACCTTACGGAATAAATTCCCTAAATGATAGTGAAAACCGCATCAAAATCCGTTGCGTATCGCAGATTCGTGTGCAAGATCATGTTGTTTGTAACCCAAAGGAAATGGCAAATACTTTCAATAATTTTTTCATAGACCAGGTGAAAAATAATATATTAACCGACAAAAGTAACAATACTGGGTTAAAAAATAATTCACATTCAATTTTTATGACACCTACACTGCCGGAAGATATAATAAGGGCAATTAATTCTATAAAAAACAAAAATAGTTGTGGTTACGATGGGGTGTCCACTAAAGTCATAAAATTTGTGTCACATATCATAGCACCTCACCTTAGCCATATAATTAATTTGTGCTTCAGCTCTGGTGTTTTCCCAGATGCTCTGAAAACTGTAATTATTAAACCACTTTATAAAAAGAATAGTAAAGTAAATCTAGCCAATTATAGACCAGTAGCTTTAATATCTATATTTTCCAAAATAATTGAAAAGATAATTTATAAATTGTTTATTGGTTTCTTGAATAAATACGAAATATTATGTAATGAACAGAAGGGGTTTAGGAAAAACCGAGGTGTAAATACGGCTATTTATGAACTACTTCATATAATCATGGAAAACGTTGACAGTAAAATACCAATTTGTGCGATTTTTACTGATATGACCAAAGCCTTTGATTGTGTTTGTCATAAAACTCTTCTCAATAAGCTGAGTATCTACGGTATTAGAGGAAATGCACTAAACCTCATCAAGTCTTACCTTAGTGGCCGTAAAAGTACACAGAAATTACAAATATCTGTTTTAAAACTAAACGCGAAAGAAATTTTTTGTCTGACGATAGGATTATTAAATTTGGTGTACCTCAGGGAACCATAATTGGCCCTCTCTTATTTTTATTGTACATAAATGATTTGCCACAATGCATACAACACCCAATCGTTCTATTCGCTGATGATTGTACCGCAATAGTTAAATGTTCTGACTCAGAAAATTATGAACAAGATATAAATAATACCCTTAAAGATATAATTTGTTGGCTTAAAGAAAATAATTTAGTAATAAATCTTACAAAAACATGTATGATGCACTTTTACCAACGTTTGTCTATTAAAAATTTAAACATAGAATACGATAGCCAAAAAATTGATCAAATAAATACAGCTAAGTTTTTAGGAATTCATATAGATAGCCAGCTAACGTGGAAAACTCAAGCAGAGGAAGTCTGCCGAAAATTAAGTAGCTCTGCATATCTTCTTTTTAATTTATCAAAAAAAGTTAGTACACACACAACATTAGTAGCTTACCATGGTCTAGTGGCTTCAGTCTTAAGATACGGAGTAATTTTCTGGGGAAATTGTAGTTCAAGGGAACAAATTTTTAAAGCCCAAAAACGCTGCATCAGGGCAATGTGTTTTCTAAAAACTACAGATAGTTGTATTCCAGTGTTTAAGTCCCTAAAATTACTAACGTTTCCTTCAATATATATATTAGAAATGGCAGCTTTTGTTAGAATCAATAAACATTACTTTACATCTTTGTCAGAAACAAGAACAAGGCCTATTAAGAAATCAATATAAGAACCTTCTTCGTGTGGGAGGCTTCAATACCGCTCTCCTACGTAAAAGTGTATTTAATATGGGGCCTATTATATATAACAAAGTACCTGACCATATTAAAAATGATACGATTAATATATTTAAAAAGAAACTAACAGCTTTACTGTTACAAAAATGTTATTATTCTATAAATGATTTTTTAAAAGATACCATATAAATATTAATAATTGTGTTGTTGTTTGTATTCATGTAAATAAACTTTCCATCATAGCCTTTAGAAAATTATGAATGATGTGTGAAATTATTTTATTTCTTTTTGCATGCCTTTAAGGTAGATTGTACAAGGCTCATATAATAATTAATGTTAACGTCTCATTGTGTACCTACTTTCTGTGCAAATAAATGATATTCTATTCTATTCTATAGTTTAGAAGAACAACGCGGTCACACGAAAAGCGTTTTTTTTAATTTATAATAGAGAGATGAGCAAAGATCGTCACTCACTGGACGCCTGAGGCAGGATTTATCGCCGTCGAGGTAGACCAAGGCGAAGGTGGCGTGACGATCTAATATCATTCGCAGGGCCAACATGGCCAGAGATCGCACAAGACAGGGAGGTTTGGAAGAAAAAAGGGGAGGCCTTTGCTCAGCAGTGGGACACAAAACAGGCTAACAAAAAATAAAAGAAGATCAATGGAGGCTATTGCAACTACGGGGCTAAAGCAACTATGATAATCTTCTATTCTATTGTCTTTTAAATACAGTGCCACCTATTGGTCAGGAGAAAAATCTTAGTTTAACTTATGTTATACAGATGGTGCCACAAGAGTCAAATCTATTTGAATTACAGAGCTTTTTTGTTAGTTGACATTTTAATCAGGTGTTTGTTGGCGAGCGACTCATAAATAAAAAAAAATTAAATACTTTTCATGCGATTAAATTAAGAAAAGATAAAATTAAGTACTCTTTCTAAAGTTTTATCTTATATTTCGTAAGATAATGTTATAATAGTTACATTAGCCTCAATCTATCGCGTTGCGGGGCTATTGTGTCTAGTTTTTTAGTTACAATAGCCCCTTCGAATTTTATCAAAAAGATAAAAGTTAGTGATGTCAAATATCGATAACTGTAAGTCGATATACTTACTTAGAGCAGAGTCTAGAACATGTACGAACTGAATGCATTCGCGGTTTTTTGTTTGATTTAAATTTATTTTCATTTCAACTACAACTCAGTAATAAACAATAAAATTTACCTCAGGATCAGGTCGAGTGTATTCAGTTTGCCGGTGAACTACTACGTATTTACGACTGTCTGAAAAGCTGTGAACTAATTTGATATTTGACTTGTTTTAGATGGTCCGAAACTATATAAGAACTATAATAAAAAAAAAACCGATCTATTCAATAGAAGAGCTTCTTCAAAAAATGTATAAGCTACTACTAGTTATACATTTTTATCTTAAAATATAAATTAAAAAGGAAGTGTAGTTTTATTTTACTTAGGAATTCATCAATATCGATTACTTACACCTTTTACAATTTATCGATATTTTTACCTCTACACAACATTAATCCTACATAAAATAGTCATATTAGCACCCAAAAATACAAAACATATTTTTAGTCGGATTGGGACTTTACTGGTTCAACTCAGAAATATCAAAAATAAAAATACTTAATATTTATATCACTCTGGAGGACCATACCATTGTGAGCACATACGCAACAAAAATCAATGAGTTATTCACTTACCCCAACATGGGGCAAATGCGACTTTTTCTGCCCGCATGGGTTTGTTAAAAAGTTTTTATTTCATAATTTTTTGAGGCTATACTTTACTATTTAAGATTTTAAGCAATTCTTACAACTTTTTGACATTATTTTATGTCGAAAATAATCTCCGATATATGCTTAATCGTATAGATTTAATATATTATCCTATAAAGTGAGGTGGTCGTTTTTGGCACCGGTTTCTCAAACACAAACTCAAAGCATTTATTTCAATTAAACCATGTACAGGCACTTTTGTATTGTCAAAATTAAATAGTCGGTCAGTTAGTCAGAAAGTTGAAACTAGTTGCCCATTCCAAAACGTAGATCTCTGTGGAGAAGAATGGGCAAGAAACTCCATGGACACTGTTTTAAATCAAGATATTACAAAATCCTGGGTACATTATTCTTGTTGCTTCTATATGTGAAAACAATGTAAAAAAAAACACAAATGAAGAAACAATTCAAAATATAAGATTAAAAATAAGCCTTGTCAGTTAAGAGATGACCAGTCTCAACCGACGGCGCCCGTTCACGAACATGACGCGTGGATCAGCACCATCCAGCACAACCATTTTGTAGGGAACCGAAACCGTTTAAAGATTTAACTTCTTTTTTTTCAGTTGTAATAGCCCCCATTGACCTTACGTATAGATACAAAGGAGGTTATATCACCCTCGGCTCTATATAAATAACCGTATCAGATCCAAGTGTCTATACGATTTAGGACCTCACTAAATAAATGTCAGCCGCTGCGAAATCTTTTGGACGCTAATTTTCAAGACGTTTGAATAGATGGCCTTCGGCTGTTCTTATTGTCTTATTTTACGCAAGGCGAACCTAGTGCCGACATAATGCGTTTATTCTAATTGTTGAATCTTCATTAATTTGGGTGGTAATACCCCCAGAATGTTGGCAGATCGCAGAAACCGCCAATTTTATGTAGACCTAGTATTCTTAAGTGTCATTTCTAAGGAAGGGATCTATAAAGAATGGTATACGTATCCATTTTACTGTGGCCTGATGTCGTTGGGTGAAAGTTCGTATGGCGGGGTCGGCATTAAATGGTGTCTATGTATGGGAGAGCGTTATAAGCGTGGTCTATGGTTCGCACGCGTGCATTTGCCTCCATTGAGTGGAAGACTCTAATCGCATTCTATTTTTGAATTTTTGCCGCGTTTTTTTTCAAATACATTTGGAACGTGAGTTTTTTTTTTCGCCGATACTTCGGAAAGTGATTGTAGTGCTGTGATTTATTTTAATTTTAATAGTTTTTCGTTTTATTTTTTATAGTTTTCCTCTTCGGTGTTTATTTTTTTGAAGAAGAAACTCAAAGGTAAGTTTTATATTATTTTATTTTTTATGGTGCGTATTTTATAGACTTATTGAAGTGAAGAGTAACTGACAAATATAGCGAACACTAGTTAAATTAAAACTCAAAAATAACTATACTCGAAAAATATATTCTAGTGCATTTAAATCGTTTAGGTATATGAACATTATTCAAGCCATACTTAAAATCATAACTTTCGTATTTATCAAAACTTTAGCACACGTATGACGAATCTATGCTGTTGTTTTTTAAGTTTAGTCATTCAATTGTTCCGTGGTTACCTACCGCGCAATAAAACATTGTTTACACGTTATTACAACACACGTAGAAAACGAAAGCATTCAAAACAAAACAAAGTGTTTGTAAAATTGTTAAAATGTAAATAACTGACACGGAAAATGTTTCGAGTACTTACTATTTCCATCAGATTATAATGCGTTTTGCATATTTTTACTTCTATCCTAAAAATAAAGTGTTTTTTATGAATCTAAAAATGTGTCTGCTGAAAAACGTAAGCAACGCAATGTATGTTGTTGAACTGTCAAAATGAAACCCATAGCTACTGATATTGCGTTACGCAATTAGCCTGTTGGTTAGTTTAGAGGTAGCTCAACTCTAATCCGATGGGTGCTAATGGTACAGTGTTCTCTAATCCATATACATACTCTTATTCCTCTATTTAAATTACGGAAACCAGTGACAGTAATATACTGTCAATAAATTGTCAAAATACTTAGAACTGCATAATCAGCCTTTAACGTGCCCACTGCAGGGACAAAGACCTCCTCTCTGCGAGAGAGAGTGAACTGTAATTCACCACGCGGGCCCAGTGCGGGTTGGTACGAGTAGATGATGAGAGAACTGATTGGTCACTTAAATTACTACTGATATCTGATCAAAACATAGTGTACCATTCATCATCATCAATCTGTCTAGGGTTTTCCCAACTATGTTGGGTCAGCTTCCAGTCTAACTGGATGCAGCTGAATAGATACACGTATTTTACATGGAGCGACTTCCTATCTGACCTCCACAACTCAGTTACTGGGTAATGCGATACCCCTTGTTAAGAACTAATTATTAATAGTGTAAGCAGGTACCATTATTAACAGTGATAAAAATTATAATCTTGTTATCGAAAAATCTTCACAATTTCATCGAATTACAACTTTTGAAAATCTCCATCACTTCATTCCCATCACTAGAACGAATGGTTTAAAAAAAGAATTCCACTTCATACCTTGTTACAAATGCACTAGTAATTCTCAGTAAACAATTAATAAAATCTGATCGTTATTGCAATAGTGTTTGTGTTAAACCGCCATGAGAGCCACATGGCTACAGATTCAATCTAGTGGCGCATAGACGAGGTTGTTTCTTATTATTGTACTCTATGGCTGTTAATTTTATTTTCGCGCCGATTTCGTAGGGAATGTTCACGATTTTGCTAGAGGAATACCTGACTAGTCATTTCGTGTAACACCACAAATATTTCATCAAGACTTATCCATGCCAAAACACCCGAACCAGCCAGAGCCTAAGTCACTGGGAACTCATAAACAAACGCTGACCCGAATAATTCCACCTAGAAATGGGAGTGACGCGAATCACACGAGCCCTAACAATGACGTTATATATCATTGAGCCCTAACGTGAAATTTCTTGTTTTAACATAAAATAATATCCTATGAAACTGCAATACTGTAGTTTCCTAAATAGTGATAGAATTTTCGGAATCGGATCAGAACTTCCAAAGACGTACAGACGCCAGCATATCAACCTACTACAATCTGTGAAATTTCTTTAATAAATTTTCAACTTTATCGCTAAAGCACAAGGTTCAAAGTTGATTGGGAAAATTTGACAGTTACAGTGAAAAATAGCCAAGCTACATTTGACCTCGACTTTCAAAAGTTTCATAATTCACTACCTTCCCATAAAATACTGCACCAAAAACTGACAAGCAATTTTCTAGATTGCATTGTGCACATCAATCTCCATTATCAAAATTCACATCATTATGACAAACTTGTCCAGAATTAGGGAAATAACGTCTTTAAACTTCAACTGGACCATCGATCTTCACTTGACATACGTAATTTAACTCTTGCGCAAGATACGTCATTGCAAATGATGACTTATCACTGGAGTTTAGAGTTGAAATTATGATAGTGGGTGCGCTGGTTGTTAAGTCGGTGAATATTGGTCGAATTTGAGGCTTCTGTTGCTAGAGGCTTGTTTTAGTTAATTTTAGTCTAAAGCCACAATTATTTTCGCGCTCACTAAAAAGGATCAATTAGACAATAGCAAGCACGGTTTCCGTTGAGTAACGGATTATGAATTGATATTAGATACTCAAAAATGAATTCAAAATCATTTATTTGCATATATGGGTATATGCGTAAACAGTATGTAGATGTCATACAATTATGTAAGTAACAATGGTATTTATATTACAATATTTTACCTTTCGGCATACAAAAACAAAACAAAACACAAATCGACTCCGTAGATTAAGAGGAAATGCGGTGGGAGAGACTTTGAAAAATCCTAAGTAAAAAGTCATAAAATTTCGAGGTTTGGCTCTCGCCTGTTTCCTCCTCCAAAATTGGACCAATTTAAAAGATATATCATAAACTGAATAAGAAGGATATCTGTGTCGCTGTTTTTTTTTTTTTTCATTAATAGTTGTCACACTAGGCCTCTGTTGACAACGGCTTAAATGGGCAATTTTGAGCATTTTTTGAGGGTTCTAGTACTAATAAAAATAAAGTATCATCAAAAAGGAAAACATTTGGACATACAAGTAGTTAATACTTATCATTCTGTAAAAAATCATTGCTTTATGGTCATTAACCAGAAAGAAAAAAGGCGAGAACGCTTCTATGGAGAAAAGACCACTGGATTTAATTCAGCTTGCAAGATTTGACCAATACATACTAACTAACTAACAAGGCAAGTTAAATAGAAGTTTATAAAAAATAGCTAAATGGCTACTCATGTGGTTGTTATTCAGTCAATATTTCTTTTTGATTGAAATATTGATCAACCTTTGAGGTCAAGCCGCACTTTGGCTTTACTCGCCATCGTCAGTTTTGAATGCAATACACAGAAGTATATAGAAGTACCTACTTACGTAGTTCACTTATGCTGAAATCAATGATTGACCTCGTAAAATAAAGAAACTGTCCTTGTAAAAATATCATAAAGTTATTTCTTTCAATTATTTTAAGGTCAATTGGGAAAATAATGCTGGCAGCTTTATCTTAGCCATGTCAAATCAACAAAGGCAGAAATCTTCGATAATGTTTAGCAATATTAATCACCCATCAATGAAAAATGTCGGCCTATTGAATATAACTTGATAAGTAACCTTTGTAATGACGCAACGTACGAACGAAGAAAAATTTCGAAGATTACGGCCCACTCCCTCTCACGGAAAGGAGGCCTGTGTCCCAACAGTGGGAACATTATAGGCTGATTATGTATGCATTATGCAACGTATGAACGCACGAATTGTAACAATATTTATAATTTACAAGATGTCCATGGAGTTTCTTGCCCGTTATTGTCTATAGGTACCTACTACGCTTTGGAACGGGCATCTAGCTGCATATTTCTGACTGACCGACTCCTTGATAGTTCGAAAGTGCCTGTAAATAGTTTAATTGGAACAAATGCTTTGAGTTTGAGTTTGACGAAACTAAGTAGGTACATCTTCACACAATCACACGGCTTGATATCCACTTTAATGTCTCATTGTATCTGTATGAGAATTGGTTTTGTAATCATATCTTCACCTACTTCCATAGTTACACATATTCTATATTTTTTGATAAAAATAGAACAAGCTCATGAGATTAGTCATTAGAGAATAATTTTAAGAAGATGGTCAGTCATGTTTGTGTGGTAAGTCTGTTGACCACCTTAATTGTGATACTTAATGGCAACATCGCATAATCATCGTAAAATTATCATTGAAGTTCTAGCGCAGCACTTAGTTCTACCATTTGATGTGTTGTCTTTTAAGGTTGGCAATGAGTTTAAATCGAAAGTGCCAGGTTTGACCGCTTTTTTTTGCAATGTGTAGGTCTGTGTCCGCTTGTATGATGATCAAATATGATTCGCGACAGTGACTTCTTTACCTCGTAACCTTATGCAATATATTTTATAAATAGATTTTTATAAATGTATTTGGTCTCTCATAACCCGTCGAACGGCGACGTTATGATATCTGTTATTTGAACAAATCAATTAATTAATCACATAATCATTGCCAACTACCAAACATCGTATGACGAAAACCCATTCAATAAAAATGAAGAAATACACTAACAAACAAGTGATGACATGCATAAATCATGCACAAGAAAAATTAATATTACGTAAAGCAATAAAAATCACGCTAGGCCTATTTTGTATTGTATTTATGTATTTTTAAAGTTATTATTGCATTTAATTAAAGCCAATTTGCTACGTCAGTAATAACATACATTTTGGAGTCATCAATCTTGCGACACGGCGACCTCTGGTGGCGACTTATGTAACTGTAATGGTAGTTTATGGTTTAATTATTAAGCTGTGGGTTATGCTCACGGATTTGTGTATTTTGTAGCCTAACTGAATTTTGATGTACAAATTGATTATTTTTGACAGCTTAGAAATATTTTTAGTAAAAAGAAAATAAAGCTAAAATCTAGTGCTCACGTATTTTTAAGGGAACATCGTTACTGCTGACTGCCTCGTCGGTCTAGTGGTCGCAAGCGCTACTGCAGAGCATGAACTCCTGGGTTCGATTTCCGGGTGGGCAAAGTGTTATTAGGTTTTTCCATCTGGAATATCTTAGTAGATACCCGGAGTCTGGATTTTTGCCCGGTTGATGGCAATAGATTTAATGAATATGGTAATAAGAAATGTCGATGAAAAAGTACCAGTTTGCGCAATTTTAACTGATATGACGAGGGCCTTTGACTGTGTTGACCACGAAACTCTCCTATACAAGCTAAACATGATAGGTATAAGAGGAAATATGCATAATCTCTTAAGATCATATCTCAGCAAATCAAATCAAATCAAATCAAATCAAAATATTTTTATTTCACATAAACCAACATGGGCACTTATGAAACGTCAGAAGCTAGGTGCACGGTTCCAATTGGTCGTTTCCTATGGAGAAGAACCGGCAAGAAACTCCATGGTTACTCTTTTAAAAATAATTGGCTTTTACAATGTTTTCGAGTTACAGTAGGTATGGGAGGACAGCGTAGGCCTGTCAACAAGTACCAGGTACTTGATAAAAATAAAAAATGGTCTACAGATCTAGTCTACAAGGCTTACAAAGTCCTCACATTTACAAAATAAGGATGTATCAAAAGGATAAACAAAATATAAAAATCTACTAAAACCAAGAGATATGATTGCCATTTCAACTAAGAAAGAGGTGAAAAATTAAAATTGTCTGTATATAGGTAATGTCAAATAATAAAAAGATTATGTCATAGAAGTATGTACAAATAAAAAATAAACATCGTAATTTGAGAGCAGTTAATAGACATTTACGTAGAACTTATGCCGTCAAAGAGGTGCCAGGGAAGCCACATGTGCAGAAGGAATTATTGCCAAACTACCTTGTCTTCAACGTAGTCTTTAATCTTATAATATGCTTTTTTGATAAGGACTCGTTTGATGAGGGTTTTGAACTTTCCATCGCTAAGTTCTGTAACCGACTTTGGCAACTTGTTATAAAAACGGATGCTGTTTACAAGAAATGACTTGCTAGTTTTAGTTAGTCTAAATTTAGGTATCACAATTTCATTTTTACTGCGTGTATTTATATTATGGAAATCGCTTCTTATTTTGAAAAGTCCTAAGTTTTTGCGAACATACAAAATACTTTCTAAAATGTAAAGAGAAGGCAGAGTTAGTATATCAATTTCTTTAAATTTGTTTCTAAGAGACTCGCGAGGACCCATTTTATATATTGCGCGGATTGCCCTCTTTTGTAAAATGAAAATTGAATCTACGTCAGCTGCCGATCCCCACAGCAGAACACCATAAGACATAATAGAATAAGAGCAACCGAACACAGCAGACAGAAATTTCCAAAATATGTTTAAAAACTAAGCGTGAGAAAAAATACTTATCGGAGCACAGAATTATTAAGTATGGCGTACCACAGGGCACTGTGGTGGGGCCTTTATTATTTTTAATTTATATTAACGACTTGCCACGACGCATAAAACATCCTATGGTCTTATTTGCTGACGATAGTACTGCCTTGATTAAATGTACAGACCTAAAAACGTATGAGCATGACATAAATAATACTTTAACGGACATTGTACACTGGCTTGATCAAAATAATTTAATGATTAATATATCTAAGACTAATATTATGCATTTTTATCAACGTATACCACCGCAAACTTTAAATTTAAATTACAATGGACAAAAAATAGACCAAGTGCAAGTTGCAAAATTTTTAGGTTTAATGATAGATAGCCAACTAACCTGGAAGCCACACGCAGAAGAAGTATGCAAAAGACTAAGTACAGCAGCGTATGTGCTTTTTAACCTATCCAAGAAAGTTAATATGCCTACCAGATTAGTTGCTTACCATGGTTTAGTGGCGTCAATTCTGAGATTCGGAACAATATTTTGGGGAAATTGTAGTCTGAGAGAACAGGTATTCAAGGCTCAAAAACGATGCATAAGGGCAATGTGTAATATGAAAGTAACAGATAGTTGCGTGCCTGTATTCAAGTCCCTAAAATTGCTTACATTCCCATCACTTTACATTTTCGAAATAGCTGTTTTTGTGAAATTAAATATGCATCTTTTTAATAAATCGTCTGACAATAGAACACGACCAATTAGAAGGCAGTATACAAACATGCTACGTGTTAGTGGTCATAACACTGCATTATTTAGGAAAAGTGTTTTAGGTATGTGCCCGATTATCTTTAACAAAATACCCGATGGAATAAAAAACGAGTCCATTCCACTGTTTAAAAAGAAATTGTCAGTCTTATTAATTGATAAATGTTATTACTCCATTTGTGAATTTTTAAATGATAAAACTTTATAGTTAAGTACCTAATTAATCCTGACATCTTCTTTATTTTATTTAATTGACCATATTATAAGAATCTTCATGTTGACAGTATTTTAGACTAGCACTTGTGCTAAATGTTTGCATGCCTAACATAAGGTAGAATGTATAAGGATCCCTAATTATAAAAACATCTGCATTTTTTGTACCTACTTTCTATGCAAATAAATAATTATTCTATTCTATTCTATTCTATTCCAGGGCGAAACATGGGTGTAAATAGGTAATGATATGTATGTATGTTTAATTTTGTAAAAATACTAAAATTCGGTATGTTGGCTAAAAATAAAACGTTCGCTTCCTTATACTCTCGACGTAAACATGGAACTCGGAAACAAAAATCCAGCCATCGAAAGATTTCACTTCATTCAATTATATCGCTTCAAACCTGTACTATGGTATGCTCATCTAGTCATCTCGCTAGACTAGACCTTGGACCTAGGAACGGGTCCTCTGGGAACTTTCCCCGACCCCCGACCTCCCGACAGTTCATGCCTTTCGTTTTCACCAGTCGTTCGTGCATATTAAAGTTACAGACTGGTTTTATATGGAGGATTCTTCGTTATTTAACAAAACATTTAGCTTGTATACTGGCGAGTGTGGGAAACGCGAATTTTTGAACAATCGATACTGTATTTGGCCATTATTTGTTGTCAGATTTCTTTTCAAAGTCAAAGTTAAATAAGGCACATAAAAGGCACTTTTGAACGTCAAAATATGATTCTAGTCGCCCCTTCCAAAAGGTAGTTTCGCAAGGAGAAGAATAGGCAAGAAACTCAACCGTTACTCTATTAAAAATATTTCACAATATTTGGTATACACTAATTTATTATAATAATAATATGTGAAGACGATGCACCTTTTCTCTATAATTGTGACGATTAGGAAAATGTCATGATGAAAGTTTTGAGTATGAATGTCGATGGCTATAAGAGTAGGGGAAGACCAAAAAAAGGATGGATAGACTGTGTGAACGATTATATGGCTAGAAAGGGGGTGACTACCGAGATAACAACTGATGTAGAAATATGGAAGAAGAAGACATGTTGGGGTCAGCCTCCAAATAAATCGGGATAAGTAAAAGATAACGATGATGAATTGTGATATTGCTTCAAATCATTGAAAACTTTTTGCATTAAGATAGCGATAGTGTACGCAAAATACGCACATAGACGTGGAGTTGCGGACACCAGCCCGTATTACCTATCTACCTAAGATAGTGATAAATTTTTGATCCACATCAGAATTTCTTTAAAAATTTATGGTATCATTTTCTGACAAAACGGGTACTGTATAAAAACAGAATAAGTCAGGATAATCATAAAGTATAGGTACAGTTTCGCCGTCATAGCGAATCACCATAAAAATTAAATCAGCATCTGGAAAGTCTCAAATCGTCATGATCCCCTAATCAATTCTTGTCCACTGCATCCATAATTCCGTTTTCCGCCATCTTCCTGTCACGACCTTACGTTTTTACCATAATAACTCGTCATTTCACCGACGAATCGTGAGGATGCCCCCTGACGTTGCGTCAGGCATTTAGAAGAATACGTTTCCTGATTGGCTAATTGGCGAGTTGCAGCACGAGTTGAAAGATTTCCACCAATCATGTTCGCGGATTTGCGTGTGTGATAATTGAAAGGTGGTTTCCCAGAGTGTTAATGGTTAAGATTGTATATGGGTATTGGATACCGACAGTGGAGTTACCGACATAGCTTGCAGAGTAAGCAAACTGAACCCATCTTGGAGTGGAGACCGCGTATCGGCAAGCGTAGTGTGGGACGCTCCCAAGCTAGACGGACGGACGACCTAAAGAAGGTGGCTGGGACGGACTGGATGCGGAAGGCGGAGGACAGGGTGTTGTGGCGCAGTCTGGGAGAGGCCTATGTCCAGCAGTGGACTGCAATAGGCTGAGTTGATTGATGGGTATCGGGCTTATGGATGGTACAGTCTAATAAAGATGACCAATAAAAGCTAACTAAAGCTAAATATGACTGCTGTGTTTCCAATACCTACAGCCTTTGTTGTAACATCATAGATTCTTATTATTTTTGTTGCTATAGGTACATAAAACTCTGCCTTTAGGGAAAACAGCGGGGTAACAGCGTAGCACATGAACAGATATTTGAACAGCGGGGCAATTGCGTAACACACTAACAGTAGCAATGGCTTTCGTTTTGACAGTTCAACAACATTCATTGCGTAATTTAAGTTGTTGAGCAGACAATTTTTCCGAACATATAAAGCAATGGATTAGCAATATCCTTCGAAATGATTCAGATGGTGGTTGAAAGTGTGTGCAATTAGGGTGTGAGGTTGTTATGTGTTTTAAATATTGTTCGTTACATTGACGCTTTATTAGCCCGTTATGGCTTGGAGCACTTTAATATAAAAATAATACATTCACGACATTATAATTTTCAATAGTTTATCCATCATTGTACTTTACATACCTACTTACATAATTATGAAGATGAAAAACTCAAACCTGCCAAACCAAAGAGTATTCATACTCGCACAGCCCACTGCACCGCTTCAAAACAATTGACCTCAAATTCAACGAACAATGTTCTCTACATCATAGTTACCTTCTGGTCATCATTCCCATAGAGATAACTCTAATGTGCCTTATCCGACTTCATCTAAAAAGGTATTATGTATTGTTACACATAATTTACGGTTGAAGTTTGTGAAGATTTGAAGTCATAAAGATATAAGTGTTATGAAGCACCCATTTATTATGTTATTACTTTCGTCATTGTTGTTTTCTTTTTCGGGGTGTTAGGCCAAATTGGTCTTATGCCATGTCTGGTTTGTGTTAATGACAGGTCCATCTAAAATAGCCTTCCGTTCAAGTTAATTTAGAATAGTGAGAAAGCACTAAGCAGCTAATTTTGGGTAAATTTTATAGTGATCAGAAAAAAAATCATAGATTGTTTTTGTTTGATCGCAATAAGTAATTCAATTGCAGTTTTTTTACTCATAAAAAAATAGCATAACCTATTCAAATTTATTACGATTAAATACTCTTTTGTACATTCATATCCATTTCTCAAAACCCAAAAAAAAACACCCTGTGTCTGTGTATTATTATTTCTGCTTTATTTTTTGCCTCTTTTGTTTTAGCTCTATCTACAGCTAAAACACAGACAAGTAAACAAGTATCTACTTTACTTGATTTAGGGCTGATTTTTCAATCGACAGATAATTTTTATTCGTGGAATATAATTGACGTCTGACAGATTTTGTATGGAAGAACTCTCAAAAATTCAAAATCATTTCTCGGATAAAATTATCTGTCGATTGAAAAATCAGCCCTTAGATTTGTTTTTAAAGTTCAACTCTATGAAATTCATCATCATATTCCTGGCCGTCTCCCATGTTACTTGGAGTCGGCGCAACACCCTTTCTTCATCCATTCTTCCCTGTCAACCGACACGCTATTATCGTCATCATTATTTAACCGAAAAACGTTGCTGCGTTGCGTGCTGGACATAGGCCTCCTATCATATCGGGGGAGTACACGCTATCTACTCTATTAACCGGTCAAGTCCCGACGTCATAATTTTGACGCAACCTGTCACAGGCCCGGGCGACTCCCCGCTGCGCGACGTGTTTATGACCCTGCTTACAAAAAATGTGCACAAGTGTTTCATAGTGGCTTGACCGGTATCCATTTCCTTTGATAGCCAATTCAAAACAAGACTCCCTCAAACCTACTACATTATATCTAAATTCCACACATAATTGTAACAAGTACACTTAGCCTCATCGCCCGAAGCCACCACGCACGCCTTTCTGACATAATGTGTATAATCAACGCCACGACTGTAATCATTACACCCTGTATGTGAACTACCGGTACACGAATGATAGCGAAGGTTCACGAACTTACACGAATGATGGCGAAGCTTCTCGTCATCTTTGTTACGTAGGAAGTAACAGTTTGCCGAATTTTCTAAGAGAAAATTGCTTGACTTTGTAAAGAATATAGCTATTATGTACCTAGTTGTGTGAACCATATCTCTCCGGTTGGAGTTGTTGATAGTATCTTGCGAAAACCAACAGACCCCTCCAATGCAAGCCTAAGGCCGGGACTCCACCAAAGCGGAGATGTGTGCGGTGTGCTGTGTGCTGTGCGAAGCGAATGGTTGAAATCCTTATCGCGTCACTCGTCTCGTCTGTGATTGGTCGATTCCTGCACGTCTCCGCTCCGCTCCACCCAGCTCCGCTTCAGTGGAGTCCGGGCCTTAAACTAGTATACTTGCAAATAATATTAGCAGATATAATAAAATAGTAACGAAGAATTTTTGTTGTTTTCTGATTGGCGCAAAAACAGCTGAACGGATTTGGATGAAATATGGCACAAAGATTGTTTATAACCTGGATTAACATATAGGGTACTATTAATCCGTTCCCGTGGGATACTTTCTGACATACACGCGAGCGAAGTCGCGGGCAAAGGCTAGTTAGTAGATATTTTGATTCTGGATCGCATTATGGATTCTGAATTTAAACATCGGTTTTTGATGATTATACCGCTACGCTATTTTAAACGACAGAGTTATAATTATTAATGCTGCATTAAAAATTTTCACATCTTTATTTTTTTTTATGAATAATAAAATGGTCTTTTTTTTTTGCATATTTTTTTTTTTATAAACGAAATTTTTTAGCATATTTTTTTTTAAATTTATTAATAACATTTTTTTAGCATAAGTATTATTATTGACTTGGCATGTTACCATATTTGTATGTCTTAAGACAAAATCTTAAAGAGCTCCAATAATTTTTACAGAGAATGACCGATGATTTCGCCAATGCATTTAAAGATCAATATACCTATACCGATTAAGCGTTCTTACGACTCACGAAATTTTAACCAAACATTCATAATTTGGTATGTAACATTATAATCCCATCAATCGCCATACCATAAGTAGCGATCTTACCTTTCATTGGGTTATTACTAAATCAATCAATCAATCCACCATTTTGGATGTCAGTTGGTAACGTAATAGTAATGTTGCGTTACTACGATGACTTTGCATATAGGTATATTTGTTAAAATGCTTTCCACTTAAATGTCATAACACCTTCAATTGGAGTGGTACCTCCACTGGGGCAATTTAACGTTACACCATAAGAAATAATAAGGAATAAATAAACCGTTTCAAGCGCTTTTAGAAAAAAAAATCCCACTGAAAATATATGTTGCATTTACAAACACCCTAACTTGACCGTAAGATTTTTTGAAGCTTATATGAGTTCCATACATTTTTGACTTTTTATCATCGTTATCGATGTTAAAATTTCTAGGCCTTCTGTTGCAAAATAGAAACACACAATACAGAAGTCGCACAGGTGCTGGACTAAAGTGAAACCGGGCTGGCCATATCTGTCGCATGTCGGAGCAGCACAATGCAAGAGCCACCACTCAGTGGATCCCCAATGGCAGGAAACGACTGCGCGGCAGGCCCAGAAAGAGATAGCGGGATGAGCTGGACTCCTTAAAGGATTGGCCCACAACGGCAGTGGACCGGGAAAAGTGGAAAGAGGCAAGGGAGGCCTTTGCCCTGCCTGCAGTGGGACAACACAGACTTATAATAAAAATACAGAAGCACTGGCGATTTTCTCTCCCTGTTTCGCGAATTTCTCTTAAAATTTTCCCTGTTTCGATTCAATACGCTGGTTTTGCAGGGCTCGGTCGAGCTAAAAAAAATAGTGCCCAATGTATTTCACAGGTTGATATCATCGACGTGCAAACTGTAACTTTGAAGTCAGCAGACATTTTTCGTCGGTTATCAAAACAAAAAATCCGCTGTTTCATAGAAAAGATACGTATGCGGTCAAAATGTATGGAACAGCTAGTTTTAACGCGGGGGGTTTAGAATCATGTACTTACTGAATCCATTATAACAGGTCGAGCGTCGATGTCCTGTATTTTTGTGACCTTAGAGTTTTTTTTTTTTGTGTGGGAAATTATCAAATAACTTCTCCCGCTCTGGATGGAGCTCCGGACGTGTCAGACTTTTACTGACTAAAACCCACCCGTGTTCCTTCAGTTGAATGTGCCAGGGTCCACGGTATCTCTTTCGAACAACCCGCGACCCCGGCAGGCATCAGCCCTAGCAGACCCCGTCAGTTAGTGCTGACATCTCTTTGAGGCGCGCGTGGAACACAACGCGCCGTCGACCCGTGCTTGGTCCTTACCGGACGGCATCATTAGAGACTTCAAGCAGACCGGATTCAAAGTAATAAGCCGGA
This sequence comes from Hydraecia micacea, assembly GCA_914767645.1. NCBI lineage: Eukaryota > Metazoa > Arthropoda > Insecta > Lepidoptera > Noctuidae > Hydraecia > Hydraecia micacea. The sequence continues at coordinate 13,665,011 of OU611796.1, forward strand.
TATTGCTTAACATTACGCATAAGTCACACAAGGTTAATAGCCTTTTGACATTTAAGTTATTTGTCGTAGATGATTTTACTTTTCAAGTGGTTAAGTTGCACTTAAGTCCATTATTACACAATAGTGTTAAGTTAAATGATATAATTATGTATGTAATTATACATAAGAGTGCATAAAGACATCGTTAGAGCCTCGTTAAAGTCGTTTTCATCACATAGTCCTTTTTTTATTTTCGTGTGGAAATCCTCATGGATGTCCATCACCCTGGGGTGGGTGGAGGGGTCTGTCAGAATCTTACTGACTAAAACCACACGGTGTCCTGCTGCTACCTTTCTTTTTTTTACAAGTATAGGGTCATATTGGGAAATGTGTACCCCATATAAAATATAACTTCGACAAGAGAACTCGTAATTAGTTTTATAGTTTTAGGTTGTAATTTATCTATAATATGTATGTATTTAGGAATATATAAGTATGTTTATCAGTTGTCTAGTACCCATAACACAAGCTCTGCTTAGCTTGGGACTAGATGGCGTTGTGTGATAGTTGTGGAATATTATTATTATTATTTTTTTTATGATTTTACATATCTCGGGACCATGGGGTCCCGGTCCTTTGGAAGGCGTACGAGGGGCCGAAGCCAACTCGCAGAGGCCCCTTAGGAAATTTTAATGAAATGCGGCACCATCCGACGATTATCCCTGTATGCACTATGCAAGTGCACCCAAGGATAACCCCCGGTTGGTGTAGGACTATTGTAGGATATGGAAAAATAAAAAGTTGGACTATGGGTTTGGGTGGCTGAAGTGGACTGGTTACCAAGAACTATGGAAGAACTATGACCCCTGCCTGATCAATGTTTTATATATACACGGATAAAATGGCAGGGGGTGACTTGCACACTCAATAATGGGCCCCCGGAAACGGTCGCTAGCACATAGTGACGTAGCGACAAGGGGGCAACATGTCCTGAGGTGCTTATGAGGAGTGGAGAGGTATTCCACGGCTATCAGGACAATCCCGGAAGTACGGTCAAGATCCCTACCAGCATCTTACTGGAATACTTCCTTCCTCCGAGCACGTTTGCTCTTGCGAATCTCCACTCAAGCCGGCCAATAAAGGCAAGAATGAGGTGGGAGCTCTGTTCCTCGTCATTTTTCACTCCAGCCGGCCAATAAATGCAAGCCAGAGGTAAGGAACAAGACTTCTCCCGGGAGATAGGGTCCGTGGGGTCGCTACTGCCCAACAGCTCGCCACATGCTGCCCTGCGGGTTTCTGTATCTCTCTTGGTCTGGCTCCTCACCTTAGACCCATTCCGGAAAGTAAACTCTTCCGGCACAGGCCCAGAGTTCGGAGCGCGCAAGCCCCACCACGACGTCAACGTAGAGATACGGCGATGGGGTTATTATTATTATTATTATAGTCCATCAAAGAGGCAGAGATAGAAGGCAGAGTAACTACTGATACGCCAGCACTATATAGGGTGAGTGGTAATTAGTGACCGATACTTAAACACGTGATTGTACTCATGATAACAAACAACTTTTACTATGGGACCAAACCTGAAGTCGCAAAAAAAAATCAGTTGTTCCCTACATTTTGACGAGTTATGCGAACATAAATGTAGGGAACAGCTGATTTTTTGTCGCGATTTCGGGTTTGGTCCCATAGTAAAAGTTGTTCATAATGATGAGTACAATCTCCCATTTCGATGTGTCGCATTTTTTCAATTTCAACCTGTATTATATTTGAATACCGTCAATCAGAATGAAAACAGGCCTACGCGTGTAAATGCAACCCAAATAATTAGGCTACATAATGATGTTCCTTACGACAGTTCGCGATGATATCTGTACAAGAACCGTTGTCTCCCACGCTTGTTTCACGATACAGTTAAAGTCATAGATCTATTTATTAATGACTTTGTTGATAAAAAGAGCTGTGACTGACTTTGTACATAGTTTTAGTATAATTATTAAAGTCGTTTTTGTGGAAATTTATCTGTATGATCTGTCTGGTCTGTTGTGTGTGATCCAAGATCGGAGTATTAACTACAGATGTAGATCTTGGATCTTTTGAAATCGCACTAAATTCTACAGCGCGCTCTTTGATAGGCCTTCCATTTTTTGCATCCAGTGTTTAAAGTGAAAACTACTTTCGGCGCACTCTGAGCTCTTTCTGAACAGTGAAAGAAAATGAACCGTCACGCTCGGGTCGGTGACGCTGAATCGCGTATACTCGGCTCCGGTTGTAATTTTTCACGTCTATCGTGTTGTCATGCACCCACCGTCTTTTTAGGTTTTCTCAATTTCATGTTGCTCCGAAAACAACTAAATAGACACCATTTCCATAATTATTGCACATTATTTTAATCTGTGTTTGGTTCTAATCAAGCTGCTATAAATACTTTTTTCGTGGTCAGACAGTATTTCTCAGGCTTTGATTTTTGGAATCGAATCTATGTTCAGTAGGAATAGTGTTTGTAGTCGTCACCCATCTTCTTTCTATTCACGTTACACACATCTTATGGTTTTTGCAATCAACATTGCCCTCAAGTTATACAATATCCTTAGTTGGTAAGTACTTATTTACGAAATAATTTTCCGCTAACACATTTACTTATTTAGTTAGATGTGGATTATGCCTAACAATAGAACAAACTTAACAAAAGAAAGCTTCCTACAAATCCGACCCGTTTTCTCCTTCCCTATCACTTCTCCACTTAGCTCCTTTTACACCATCTGTTTGCCTAAATCCTACACAATACACACGGTAGCAAGACTTACCCAAATCCTACACACGCTAGCAAAGATATTTACCTAAATTGTTGACCCACAAAATATTTGTTCAAACACTCAGAAAATCTCACTGCGGAACATTGAACATTGCTTATGTACGCAACTATTACGTAATATTTCTCTGAGAGAATAATGGTGTAAAGTAATAATATGTAATGATGTATTAGTATGCACATTTTAGGCCTCAGGTCATAGGTGATACTTTCATAAGTCAATTGTAGTGATGGAGAGAAAACTTGTACTTAACAAATTGTTCATTGATGACTTGGTGTGACCTGCGTGTATATGTATGTATGTCATGTATGATGTTATGACTTCCGTATGTATAGAAAGGTAATTGACCTACTTATGTGAAGAATTTAGAAGGATGTGAAGTAGTATCTTCTTCTATTTGCCATTGCCCTAATTATTCAAATTCAAAATCATTGATTTGCTAATATGGATATATCATAAAGTTGTTAAAAAAAAAAAAATAGAGCATAGTTCAACCATATTATGCCTTGAGGCATGCAAATCTCAAGCTTAATAGCTTCACAACATTGTTATACAATTACTTGCAACATTAATTTAACACAATTTTAGTATTTTCACCGTGGCAAATAATAATGAAATATTAGCAAATATTAATGTCACAAGAATAGTTAAAGATTAAAATGTCATGTATTAATAATGAGAATGTCAAGCTATATTTGTAAATAAATGTTAGAGTAATAATAATAGATAATTAATTAGTGCAATAATCACATGTCACATCAACAACAATATTTCTGAGAACAATATGTCCTTACATCCTCTGTTAAATAATCCTGAATATTATAATAACATTTAAATAGCAAGAATCTTTTTAATTTCTTTTTAAATTCATCGATGGATGGAGTTTTTAGTATAGACTTTGGTAAGTGATTGTATATACGCGGTGCCATACTGAAAATACTTCTGGTATATAAGGCCGTCTTGTTAGATTTGCAATAAATTTTATCACTATGCCGCTTACTTCTGTACTTATCAAAAAGATGTTTGTTAGTTCTTGCAAAGCTTGCAACCTCATAAATGTATTATTACCAGAGATCATTGAAGCTGTTGAAATCTGAACAATTGACAATCGGGTCTTAGCTCAAGATGTCTTAAGTGTCTTCTCGTAATTGAGTTAATAAGGTCAGTTCGGATTGCAGTATCTCCGAACATTATACAATTACTTTGGCATATCAGTCAAGTTAATCATAGATTGACTTATTCATAGTTGGGAAAAGAGTATGATTTTGATGGTGACAAAACTGTGACCAATACCTAATTTTAGAATAGTCTCCGCTGAGATTGGTCAATCATAGGTACAATCAACTCCGCCTATTGCAGTCCACTGCTGGACATAGGCCTCTTCCAGGCTGCGCCACAACACCCTGTCCTCCGCCTTCCGCATCCAGTCCGTCCCAGCCACCTTCTTTAGGTCGTCCGTCCATCTAGCTGGAGGGCGTCCTACACTACGCTTGCCGATACGCGGTCTCCACTCCAGGACTCGTCTGCTCCACCAACCATCGGTCCTTTAACAAACATGCATGTCTGAGGACTATTTTTTGTTAAGGACTTGGAGAATTGTCAAAATTATAATCGTCCCGGAATCGTTACACAATATTTATAATCCCTCAGTTGTTAAAACTCACGTCCAAAGTCCACGGAGACAAATAGAATACTAGTTATGAGTCACCATACAAAACTAAAACAAAAAGGCTTTTTTAGTAATGCTTTCCCTATGGGATTGAATTTCACTCTGCGTCATCTGAAATATATCTTTTATAACATTATTTAATACTGTTAAAGTAGAAACAATGCATCTACTGTCACAATTTTGCATGACGTGACTCTACGTGCGTGGGAGTCGCTCTGAATGAATGATGATTGATAACGTTTTTTCAAATGAATTAATTTTGAAAACTGTATGATTGGAATCTTGTGACCTGGTTTTGATGTAATGCTTGAACTCTTGACTTCTTTTGTTGTTCCCTTTGGCTGGACCAATTTTGATAAAATTTTGAATGAAGGTAGCTGATACCCTGGATTAACATATAAGTTACTTTTTATCCCGATATTCCGACGGGTTCGAAATTTATGCGGGTGAAACCGCGGGGCGCAGCTAGTACATATATAAGCGAACCAAAAGGAGTACCTACTCGTACGTATGTAAGCATCGTAGCAGGTGGCATTCTGTAGTTTCTGCCTACTTTCATGAGAAAAGAAGGGTAAGTTTATGCTTGAACATCGTTTAGTATAGATAGAACAGATGCTCCACTATCATCCACATCTAAATAACTCTCAGTACACCACGCGTCATGACGTAACATGATGACTGGCATACGCGGAAGCTGGTGACCTTTCACAGTTTTTGTTAAAGACGAAGCATCTTTATAATGCGAATAACGTTACATGTGCAGATGTGCTTCTATACGTTTATGATATGTTATATGGGAGAATCGTGAGTTGCTCGCGTAATAGGACTTGAGGTCGGTAGGATTCTATGAAACTGCTGGTGCTAAAAAACTGCATTTTTTTAGGTGCACCAGAAAGAGTAATAAGATTTTGGTAACGACCAAATACAACTTTACAACTTCAGTATGATTTCGAAATGATCGTTAAGATTTCAGTTTAGTATAGATTAGTATAGTAATTGCATAACATTTTGAAGGATATTGTTACATGTTAAAAAATTTGTCTCCTCAACAACCTAAATAACGCAATGAATGTTGTTGAACTGTCAAAATGAAAGCCCCTTGCTGTTAGTGTGTTACGTACCTAGTTACCTCATAGTAACAGATTTGCAAACACAGAAATTTTTAGAATAAACAATACAATACGCACTTCCGGAGTGAAGTCCTCACGATTGCTTCTAAGACCCATAAACACCCACTACATCTCCAGACGCCAGAAGCTACCCAAAACTTTCAAATTTTCCCAATCAATCTTGAACCTTATGCTTTAGCGATAAAGTTGAAAATCTATTAAAGAAATTCGACAGATTGTAGTAGCTTGATGTGCTGGCGTCTGTATTGCTAATAATCCTAAAAGGTCTCACAATTCCACGCAGATTAGCACAAACAAAGACAAACACTGACATAATGCAACTGGCACAATGTCCTCGATATTGCGAAACTTGCAAATATTAGTAAATTACTGCACACTGCATTAACCATGAACATCGTCCTTGTCTAGATGACAATATTTCATAAGTCATTGCAAAATTCTGAAGATTTCATATGCACTTATCATAATGAACTTACTGCTGCCTGAAATATTCTACACGCAGTGACCATGCACAGTATTTTTTGTTTGAAAATAGGCTTTTACTCTGCAGTGGTTCAAATAGCGTATCATAATTTATTATAGCCTATAATGTTCCCACTGCTGGGACACAGGCTTCCACTCTGTGAGATGAATTGGGCTGTAATCTACCACGCGGGCCCAGTGCGGGTCACATGTCTTCGAATTTTTGGTTCTAGGACATATTTTGCTCACGATGTTTTCCTTCACCGTTTTGAGAGTGATGTGATGATGATGGTGATGAAACAATTTATACAAAGTGAAGTGGCCATCCCAGGTTGCCGCGGTTGGTCTGTGAATGGGTGACTATCTTTACCATAGAAATGTAAAAATATATTTATGATCTTTACATACCGAGACCCCTCCGTGCCTCGGAAAGCACGTTAAGCTGTTGGTCCCGGCTGTCATTCGTGGATCTTTGAAAGTCGGTACGGTTAGTCAGAAGCCCGAAAGTCTGATAACCAGTCTTACCAAGGGGTATAGTTATTGTGTAATACGTTACACAATAACTGGGTTGTGGAGGTCAGATAGGCAGTCGCTACATTTAAAATACTGGTATACAGCTGCATCCGGTTAGACTGGAAGCCGACCCCAACATAGTTGGGAAAAGGCTAGGCCACGGAGTAATTTACTCCGTGGGCTAGGCAGATGACTATTGCTTACTTGTTAAAGACTACAAAGACTTGTCGGAAGATATGGAGAAGCATCCTCATTATCTCACGGTCATTATAATTACTTTGATAAATGTAATGTATCTAACTAGATTTATCAAAACTAGCATCCATAGTATATAATGTGCTATAAAAATATCTGCCACGGCTTCAATGGGAGACAGTATTTTGTATATAGATTACAGTAGTGAAGACATTTTGTATCCCGGAATAGTTAAATCAATTTGAGAAAATAAAGTAATTAAATAAACATTTACTCTATTCTGCATAACGTGGTTCACAAACTACGCGCGATGTGTCGCTTCGTCACATTTTGTGAATTGAAATGACGGTGCGGCAACAGCTAATTACTATGGGACGGTTTCATGCAACTAAATCAATTCAAATTTATACGTAATTTTTTTGCATGAATAAATTTATGACATTAAGATCAATAATTTATCTTTACTATTGTAATCTATATACAGAATACTGTCTCCCATTGAAGCCGTGGCAGATATTTTTATAGCACCCTATATAGTGGCTATACTATGAATGTCCCTTTTTTTTTTTTTTTTTTTTGGATGGGAAATCATCTAATGACTCCTCCCGCTCTGGGTGGAGCGGAAGGGAGTGTCAGACTCTTACTGACTAAAACCCACCCGTGTTCCTTCCTTAGCCCTTTATGTTCCGGGGCAGCGGTAACCCTTTCGGACGATCCCGCTACCCCGGCAGGCTTCGGCCCTGGCGGGCCCCTTCCTTAATGCTGACATCTCTTTGAGGCGCGCGTGGAACACATACGCGCCGTCCGGCACGGGCCTGGTCCTGATCGGACAGAGAGCTACCCATTACTCTCCGTCCGCAGGCCCGCGCCTACGGTGGCCGGGAGTCGTCACGCGGCTCCCGACGCCCGTAGCGTCTCCCGCGGCGGCTGAGGCGTGCGGCTCTCTCCCTGAGCCGTCCCGCCACCTCCTTCGCTAGCATGACTGCTTCGCAGAAGGAGGTGACCGCCTCCCACTCCCTCTCGCCCCGGACCATGGCTTGAACCAGGGCCGGACGCGAGAGGTCGCCGCCGTTGCCGATCGCCTCTACGAGGACACGGCGGTGCTCCGCCCAAGCGGGGCAGACCTCCACCGTATGCTCCACCGTGTCCTCTGGGCGATCCTCGCAGTGGTGACACCCGGGCGTCTCCTCCCGCCTGATGATGTGCAGGAACCTCCCGAAACATCCGTGTCCGGTGAGGACCTGCGTCAGGCGGTAGGTGAGAACGCCGTGACGCCTCTCTAGCCACTCCTCAAAGAGGGGTCTTATCGCCACTATCGTGGCGTGCCCTATGAATGTCCCTTGGGGCAATCATCGATGATGGCAATATAAAGACTGCTTGACTATCCCCAAACTAATAAAGACGATAAATCTAGTTTTCTACGACACAGTAGCAGACAGATTTAAAAAACTGGATATCTCGATGACTCACAAAACTCATTAGGTAACAAACATAAAAATGATATCACACAAAACCATACATTTAATGCAAATAAAATAATGACACACTTAACTAATTCTGCATAAATACAGGGTGATTGGCAGATAGGTGAAAAGCTTTAAGGCGAAGATAGTAGAGACAATTTAGAATGGTTGTCTTAAACAAAGTCTTACCAATTTTTTTTTACCTGATTTTTATGTTTAATGACACAGAGGCCTAAAACATGTTTTGCTAGATTGCTTACACATTACTTTAATGAAATAAAATAAAAATGAATTCATTTATCAATCATATAAATAAGCAGTTTACTTAAAATTTTGGGAATTTTCAAGAAAAAAAAACAAAAATTTGCAATAAAAAAAATATTGTAAGACTTCGTCTAACACTATCATGGCTTAAATGGTTCTAAATTTTCTGTACTATCTTTGCCTTAAAGTTTTGCACCCATCTTCCAATCATCCTATCTAAATATTCCACAGTCATAGTGCAAACCGGATATGCAACGGACAGAGAAAATTACCATAATTACCATACTGTATTATATTACCATATTAATCAGTGAGCCATACATTATGTATGAGATAATCTTCTCTGCTCTTTAATAGCTGTAATGGCAAAGAGAATTCAGTGAGAGTTCCTGATTATTATTAGGTACGTAATGGAGCAGTGGTGGAAAAAAGGAAACGACCGCGACTTACGAGTTGTAGGTCGTAGGTTCGAATCCAGACAGGCGCTTTACTTTGTGTAAATTATTTCACCACCATTGCTCTCAAAACGGTGAAGGAAAACATCGTGAGGAAACCGGCATGTCCTAGAATCAAAAATTCGAAGACATGTGACATCTGCCAACCCGCACTGGGCCCGCGTGGTGGATTACGGCCACTCCCTCTCACCGAGAGGAGGCCTGTGTCCCAGCAGTGGGAACATTGCGTGCTGCAGGCAGGCCCCTGGAGGGGAGAGGGGCAAGGGTGTACGAAGAGCCGTAAGCGCGGGAACTGTAAGTTGACCACACCGCGCACCGCACCGCGGTTCGTGGTCGATGATAAATGAATTCATTTTTATTTTATTTCGTTTAAGTAATGTGTAAGCAATCTAGCAAAACATGTTTTAGGCCTCTGTGTCATTAGACATAAAAATCAGGTAAAAAAAAACGAAACGGTAGAAACAAAGCGCATTCATTGTTTGTTTTTTGAGGTTTTTGAGATAGTTTCTCAATAAACATAGATTACGAGTACATTAAGTACTTCCTTAAGCAGTCGTAATAAATACGTTTCCTTGGCACTTTCAAGTCGATGAAGATATTAAGGCAGATATCATTTTATATAACACAAAATGTTTATTATAAAGCGATACCCATCTTTTTAGGTATGTCGTAATACTATTTCCAATCACTGTTTTAAAAAACACAATACCTCATTTATATAACCATTCAAAAAGCACATTTTACATTAGGTATTACATAATTTCGTACCATCTCTATTATCAAACCACACGCTCGCTCGGCAGGAAGACTCTTGCATTGGATGACGTGTCGAATAAAATCGGCGATATATCGTCGATAAGTTATGATGAACGATATTATTGTATTGTAATGTTGGTATTGCGTATTTTGTAGATTTATTTGTTACCTCTTTGGTGTTGTCAGTTTTGTAAGAGTTCAATGAAGAAGATTGGCATAAGTGCCTTTGTAGATATCTACATTTTGACGTCATCACCATCATTCAAACACTTTTCTTGGACACAAAGAAAACTGTTAGTACAGACGCCAGTACATCAAGTTACCCGAAATTGAAATCAAACTTGAACCTAATGCTTTAGCGATAAAGTTGAAAAAGGACAGATTGTAGTAGCTTGATGTGCTTGGCGTCTGTACAAAGACATACCTATGTAAATATAACACACACACACCACCCACATGCATTCTACGATGGCTTAGGCAGATATGTATATGTACCTATCTATACTATAGAAACACACATTTCGACAATACTTAAGTCATCATTTGCCTAGCCTTTACCCAACTATGTTAGGGTCGGCTTCCAGTCTAACCAGATGCAGCTGAATACCAGTATTTTACATGGAGCGACTACCTATCTGACATCCACAACCCAGTTACTGGGTAATACGATACCCCTTGGTAAGACTGGTTGTCAGACTTTCGGGCTTCTGACGACCCGTAACGGCTTAACGTGTTTTCAGAGGCACGGAGGGGTCTTGGTATGTGAAGATGGTCACCCATCCACGGACCAACCGCGGCAAGCGTAGCTTAACCTGATCGATCGACCGGTGCGGCTGTTATTACTTAGCCACAAGCCCCAAACTCTTCGACAATACTTAAGTATTATGTCATTGTGTTAAATATTTAGTCCCACGGAAAATGATATTACTCTTTATTGGGCTCAAATCTTAATTCAGGGCAGGTTTCCAAAACATTTTTATTGGAATAACCCCAAAAATACTCCCAGACCCGGGATCGAACCAAGTACAACTCGCTCAGTAGTTATGTTTGCGACCACTCGACCAATATCAATCACAAACGTAACAAGAGATTTGACAGCAGATAACGTTCCCGACCCAAGAGCAAGACCAACCAATTACCTTCAAAGTAAAAGACTACCATTTAAGGCATAATTGCAAGCAAGATACTGGTTAGACAGGCGACAAAACGTTCTACACTTCTTGTTAGCACTTTAAGATGCTATCAGTAAGCTCCCACGAGACCTAGGCAGACCTAAGTATTAGAGATGTACCGGCTTGTCGGAAAAGACGACTATCCGGCCATATTTTTAGTCGGTGATTAGTCGGAAAAAAGCGCCAGCTAGTTGGCTCTCTACTTTATTCATATTTCTATGCTTAAAAACCTAAAAAAAGAGGATGATTGAAATGAAATCGCAACTTTTGTTTTAGAATCAGCCTCACAGCGTGTTATCATTACATCGAAGCGTCATAATTTAACTTATTTAAAAACATATAATTATTAAAATCAAAACTAAGCGTTTCACAATTCTTCGAATGAAGAACGTAACGTAATTTATTGTTTATTAGGTATTCTTTAGAACCAGCTGCGCCTCGCGGTTTCAGCCGCATAAATGTCGATCCCGTGGGAATATCGGGATAAAAAGTAGCCTATATGTTAATCCAGGGTGTCAGCTACCTCCATACAAAATTTTATCAAAATTGGTCAAGGCGTTTGAGCGTGAAGAAGTAACAAACATATAAACACACACACACACACAAACTTTCGCCTTTATAATATTATTAGTGTGATAACAGAATCGGTTTTGTGCACCCGAACTCCACCGAAAGTAACGATCAGCTTGGCCGAATAGTCGATGTTCTGTGCAATCGACGCCGACGTCGGCCTGTCGGATAGTCGGCCAAAGTCATAGTCGTCTCTACTAGGCGTGTTGGTATGGACCTAAGAACCTAGGTTATGGAGGGAAAGTGCCGCCATGCATGTGATATATTGCTGCTGCTTCGTTTCGGTATCATGTCGGTGGGAAATGTAGTAAACGAAAGGATTTTAAATGTTTTCTTATTTGTAATTTTGGTTTGGACGGATTGCATAAGTTTGTTATGATCGTCTGGTGTGTGGTTGTATCGTCACCTATGATGCACATACGAGCCATAATTATGATAACATAATATAGCTATAGTAATATATCACGTAGTATGGCAGCTGTATGGTGATTTCAAGAAATGAGGATGCGTGATTTTCTGACAGTTTAGGTTGTCAGTATATTATGTTTTCAAATGATTAATGTCAAACAGCGGTTCATGAAATATAGGAATCGATATAATCGAAGCAGGCAGTGGTGTCTGTGCTAGTCGAATTGTATGTGAACGCACCCATTGTAGTCACAAGAGACGTATCAGTTATCCTACTACTTATAATAACGGGCGACTCCCGCTCCGGCTCGTTCTTGGTGCAAAGGTTGGCCATTGCCATTCAACGTGGCAATGCAGCAAGCGTTTTTGGCACCTTTGCGCCGGGAACGGTTAGGGGCAGGTTATTTGATTAAGTTAGACGTGTAAAGCTATGTTTTAAGTTATTTTGTAAGTTTTTTTTAATAGTTTTAGTTAGGTTAGGATATTATGTTTTTATTTTAATAGCTTGTTTTTTCATTTATAATAAATATAATATACAGGGTTATTGGAAAAACACCAACAACCTCTTAAGAGATCATTGTACTCATCATTATGAACAACTTTTACTTTGGGACCAAAGCTGAAATCGCGAAAAAAAAAATCAGCTGTTCCCTACATTTATGTTCTTATAACTCGTCAAAATATAGGGAACAACTGATTTTTTTTCGCGATTTCAGGTTTGGTCCCATAGTAAAAGTTGTTCATAATGATGAGTACCTACAATGACCTCTTAAGATGTTGTTAGTGTTTTTCCAATAACCTTGTATATATCCAGAATTCCAGATACAGGTTTGTCCTAGTACAGGATCTAACATTATAATACCTTTGTAAGTAATTTATAAGACTGTATGTAATACATTTTTTTAATACTGAATAAAACATTTATTTATTTATCCATATATTTCGAAGCGATCTTCAAGTGCGATTAGAGTGATCTGTAGTGCAATTGTGTTGTATAATTAGTGTGTTTGAGTTTTAATTGGTGTTGTTAATTAAAGTGTCTAGTTTTTTGGTTATTCAATCAATCAATCATCAATCAAATCATATTAAATCGGTAGTTTCTATTGTCATTTGTCACGAACCCCAAGCTCGTAACAATTTGTATAATATTCTAAATTCAAAAGCAACTCTGTCTGTATGTTACCTTTTCACGCCTAAACCACTGAACGGATTTCGATAATATTGGCATGGAGATAGATGGCATCCTGGGGAAGGACATAGACTACTTTTTATCCCGTTAGGACGTTCCAGTGGGATAATTTCCGACCACCACGCGGGCGAAGCCGCTGGCTAAAGCTTTGGGATGCCTCCTCGTATAGCGCAGTTTTTTCCGCCAGTTACTCAACTGAACCGAGCACTCAGCGCATCATAGAGAGTCACACCCAACACCTTATTTAACTGGCTAATTCTTGCCTTGCGCTGGTAGGGCTAACGCCCGCCTGGTTGGTGACCACCCTGACCACCCTCCCACCGGAGTCCGGCGTCAAGCAGTGTTTCGTTGATGCGTGGGAGTTCCAGTGCCTTAGGCATCTTCTGGGCACGCTCGTTCCATCATAGACCTCGTCCATCGCTTTCCATCAGGCGTGATCGAGGTCAAGAACTGGCCCATTCAGCAATAAAAAAAGAAATAAAAAAAGCTAGTGTTAACTAAAATTAAATACGTACTTTAAATATATAATATTAAGATGCTTTAGACGGATTAGCTAGAACTTAACTACATACACCAATGAAACGGTAAACAATCATATTACTTAAAAAAATCGTTGTGCTTAAACAAATATTGTACGGTGACTACTGAAACTTCGTGTGCAAGTCCGACTCGCACTTGACCGGTTTTTTTTACTGTTTTTATTTCCTGTACGTGTCCAAAATAAAATATTTTTCTTTCTTTCAACTACAAGCTGTGAACAACGTGCTACAGGTTAGTTACTAATAATATGTATGTAGTTAGGCTTGCTACAACGGAACTAGACTAGCATTATCAAAGATGAACGACCTAGTCGTGCGCGCGTAATAAGATCAAGGCCAACAAACCGGACTGGGCTTTCTTTAACCTCTGAATGCTATACAATACATCAAGCCGAACTAGATTACTGAACTTAGGCTTACTGAAGACAACGTAAATAGCGGTAATAATCAGAGGTTGTTTTATTAAAATTATCGAGTTTGACAGAAGAATTACTAATAGCCAGATGACAGTGCAATTAACTAGTTAGTTTTACGCACATCTCTCGGTACGCATCCTCGCTAATTTCTGGTGGAAACGCAGCCTAATACTAAATAATGAAATCGTTCCTACCATAAAAGTTTAGCGCCATTCGCGAAATATTATTCCACATTTAAACATAACCAATCACATCTAAATTAAAAAAAATAATCTCTCTCAAAATATGGAAGTGATCAAAAAACAAAAATATCCGATAGAAGATCGCTTCCTTTCTAAATTGTACAGTCGTGAGGTCAAGTGTCATAATATGACAACTCACTATTACGTAATGTGACGTGCAACAGTGATACTGAGAGTATTCTCTTCTCGGCATACATTTTGTTTATGTAACTGACTGTACATCTTTGCGTTGTAGACGGGCGTTTTGACCCCTCAGATTTATATTAAGAACTTAGGTACTACTAGCTGCGCCCCGCGGTTTCACCCGTGTAAATGTCGATCCCGTGGGAATATCGGGATAAAGTAGCCTATATGTTATATGTATGCCGTATTTTATGCCTATATGTAGCTACCTCCATACAAAATTTTATCAAAATTGGTCCGGCCGTTTGAGCGTGAAGAAGTAACAAACATATAAACACACACTCTCAAAAACTTTCGCCTTTATAATATTAGTGTGATTGTTGTCGTGCTGGATTGTGTGCCGTCCCATCAGACTATGAGAGTGAAGGAAGAGAGAGTACTCCTGTGTCTGCGCACACATTTGTACACTATATATCTCCACCTTATCCATTTCTTCCACCAAGCAGGGTACGAGCTAGTCTGGGGAATTACCATTCCCCAGACTAGCTCTTTTGTAAGGAGCTCTACCTACTACTATTAAGCTTCAATTTTATCTCTGTCAAAATATTATTTTTTTTTTACTTAGAAACTAATTTGTCTCGTCTGCACCATTGATGGTGCAGGTCAATGGTGCAAACGGTACAACGGGAATTTAACTTAGTATGTTGTCGCACTGCTGGGACGACTCGTCCCCCATAACTTTCCAGTTTCCTTTATGTTGTATCTTCTCCGGCCAATCGGTCAGGAACTAGTCCTAAGCTTCACGCCAGCGTTTCTTAGCCCTTTTTTTTTGTGGATCGGAAATCATCAAATGACCGCTCCCGCTCTGGGTGGAGCGTCACTCCAGCGTTTATTAGGCCTGCCTCAACGACGAAGTAAAACATAATTAAATAATATCCAAGGCATTTCCAATACGTTTCACTTCTAAATCCATCAAAATGGTAATAAAATAAAACAGTAATTCTTTTCTACACATTAACGGGTTTAGAATAACATAATAAAACCCTTTTACGAGCCAAATGTTGCAACAAGATTGATGGTGGTCTGAATTTATTAATATGATTAGACAAACAATGGGCTTATGTGTGAACTTAGCGTGTGGGAAATGAATTATGTTCTTTCCTATAAATTAATATGCATATTCGTGCAACGAAGTGTTGTTTCAGGTTATCGCTAATCGATTTAGTAATGGGTAATGAAGACAATAAAATGAGTAATTTGTTTTTGTAATAACTGCCTTATTGGTTCAGTGTGTTACTTTTTAAACAATTGAATTGTGATGAACAGGCACTTATTTATTTTATTTTAATGATTGCATGAGTATACTGGTATTCAGCTGCATTCGGTTAGACTGATAGCTGACTCTAACATAGTTGGGAAAAGGTTCTATATGATGATGATTTTATGAGCTGAGAAAAGGGCAGTTAGAAAATGATGATTATACGAGCTTGGCTTATTGGTTACTATGGTCGTAGAATAAAAAGAAAACGTTGTTACTGTTTTTCTCATTGCTTCATCAACTTATGGGTGCCTATTTTATTTAACTAAACTATTTCCCTACCATCTGTAATGACAGTTTGTGTTGTTAAATAAATAATTTAAAGCATTTACAACGCAGATTCTTAAACGCGACGTTCTAAACGCCGCGTTTCAACCGCTCGTCTACAAGCAATGAACTCTAACATTTCATTGCATCAGAGGTCAAACTGACCCAAAATTCAGAAACAATAGTTTTCTCCTCACATAGTTCTCACTCGTAAGATCGCAAGTTTTGCTATTGAATTATTAAGAAGGTGTCATGCTCATCCGGGTGTGACAAAATTAACTTGTGACTATTGTGATAGCTCTGCACACAATGGGCCACGTTTGTTAGCCATTTAACGCCCATTGTTTGGTCGGAAATTATCAATGAACGACGGAATGAGACCGATCGAGCAATTAAGTACATAAGTCGGTTTGTCATATACTATTACGACTATTTCTTCCTAAACACTCCCTGGGGTACGAATTTAGGTACAGACGTCAGCACATTAAGCTACCCGAAACTATCAAATATTTCCAATCAACCTTGAACCTTATGTTGTAGCAATAAAGTTGAAAATTTATTAAATAAATTTGACAGATTGTAGTAGCTTGATGTGCTGGCGTCTGTACATCAATCATAGATTCTCATCAGACCTAAAAATAGCCGCAGATCTAAACGATGCCAAGGTTGCCAACACACCCCATTTTGATCTAAGAGTCTTTGGTCAACTGAACCCACTCGAACCGGACCCGCGGGTCCAGTCGAAAACATATCGAGTGTAACCTAAAGCTAAGTATACACTATTTTACACCACACTACATAACGAAATGTGTAAAATGAATGCCTATATGTATATTATATACAACAGTATACACCTTTTGCTGTTACACTCGTGACAGAGGGAGTACTTTGACGAGTAACGTGTTATATTTGATGTGTGACTAGCTTTAGGCAATGAATTAGCAAGTTAAAAGGGAAACGCGTTACGTCAGTTCAGTTTTAAAGGAAAGTAAGAGTCACGTCAAACATTCGAAGCTATGCGACATCTACCAACCCGCACTCAGCCCACTCACTCTCGAAAACAGGAGGCCCGTGTAGGGATGCAAGAATTGCCAAAAAATATCGATATATATCGTATAGATATAAAAAAAATCAATATCGATTTCGTAATATCGAAAAAAAAATATTGAGATATCGATATATCGGTGAAATTTAGAAATTTTCAAAAAAAAAAAATAATTTACTGGGTTCAATTGGGTTAG
The DNA here is from genome assembly GCA_914767645.1 of Hydraecia micacea. Taxonomy (NCBI): domain Eukaryota; kingdom Metazoa; phylum Arthropoda; class Insecta; order Lepidoptera; family Noctuidae; genus Hydraecia; species Hydraecia micacea. The sequence goes on from OU611796.1 coordinate 13,682,195, forward strand.
GTAGTTTTGTATATAATAAATATTAAATGAATACATAAATACCATACAATGATATCAGAACACTAATAAAACATGAAAAAATATATTGTTTTTGATTCATTTTCGATGCTTGATATTTTGTATCGATATTTAGATATATGGAAATAATAAATATCGGCTAAAATATCGATGCATCGATATTTTTTCTGCAAGCCTAGGCCCGTGTTCCAGCAGCAATGGGACCATTATAGGCTGATTATGTAAAAGTCAGGTGTGTGTTTTGAGATGACGCTATACCTATAATATGTCAGTCTTCAATAAAGTAACAGCGAGATTAGAATCAAATAATAATTAATGTTCAGATGAACAGACAGCTGTGCTGCAGCTGGGGAGTTTGTTGCGCCGTTTCTTCTCCCCAGCGAAAGCACTAGGGAGAGGTGAAGAGCGGGCGTTTTGGGGGACTGTCTTATGTAATTTTGAAGTTCGAAAAGTTCTGATTCTCAGCCTAATTTGAATAAATATGACTTTTGATTTTGATTTTGAAAAGCTTTGCGATAAAGTAATTAGGTTATTTCGTTTTAAAAAAACTATAAAAAGGTACTAAAAAAAATTTATGTTGAAGTCGGTCAATGCTTTTAGAATTATGCAAAATTAAAATCGTAATGATAATAATTTCAAAGTTTGAAATAATATTAAGACTAGCACGTTCCCATACCACAATCTAACTATCAATTCATGAAAAACCTTGATAATATTTTAATATTTTTACACCACAATCCTTCCCTAATTAACTTTACGACTTTGATTACCATCGCCCCACATACACAATACTTATAGAATACTTTATTATGCATATTCCTATCCAGTGATCTACATTCTAAGTCTAAATCTAACGCGAACGTTTACGTTAACGTTGCGTCACGCGTCTCACGTTGCACGTTAAGTAATTGTTCATTGTGGGCCCTGGTTCGATTCCCAGACTTATCAAACAATAGATTTATCTATTTGGCTGTTATGCTAATTAGACCTTGACTTGTTTTACTTTGATTTTTGACTAGAATTGAGGGTAGTTGTGGAATGACTTGATTAGATGTTTTTAATTGTACCTATGTATTGTTTATAATGAAAACAATGCTGCGATGGTTTGTATTTTACTCGTCACGTTATTCATGTAATTCTATCTCGGGAGCAATTCTCGTAATTTTAAGCACGTTCACAGTCTGATCTCATTCTCGATCTGTCAAAAATACCTCTAATTTTCCTACATTTTTGACAAGTTTTTGACACTGATTGTCGCTGAGATGAGATTGCAACTATATTTTGAACGTTTTTAATAACGGGAATTGGCCTTCTGATCATGCTGGGTCATGCATTGAAGTCAAAGACTGTTAGTAGTTATATTCTCTATGATTGAAGTCTTTATTAGATTTTTAATCAAGTAGTTATGTGGAGCGTTCGTTGTGTAAACTAAGCTTTACCGTTTCATATGAATTTTGAACTCAATATAATTTATCCACCAATCTACATGGTCTTCACATGATCTGACCAAGATTATGTCTGGACTTTAAAAGAGACTGTGACCTCTGAGTTTGTTTCGGCCTTTTTTCTCAGAGTAGTCAGATAGGAAACGCCGACCTCATCTAGCTTAAAAAATATATTATTATGATTGACGTGTAAAAGTGTTTGTACAAACCTACTTACAGAAAATAAATCATTTATCCGACAAGAATAACTTATGCGGTTTTTGTAGTATTAATGCCAGCATGATTCCAGTGCGAAAAAGGGATGATGTTATTGGTCTGTCTCTCTCTTACACTGGAATCATGATTTATAATGCGGCACCAGTCCACGCATATTTTCCTTTGCACTGGTTTACTTTGAAAACAATGTTTATTTATCAGAAATTTCTGTTTATTTCTAGATGGTGCGCATATGCGCTGTGGTGGCGCTGTGCGCGTTCGTCGCGGTCGCCGGCGCCGCTGAGAGCTCATCTCGTTTCCGTAAGTATCTGCTTATTCATTTAAATAAACCTTATTTAACTTCAAACATTTTAATAAATGAAAAAATATCTTTTAACTTTAAGAAAACATTAAATTGGCTAAAATAGACATGTACTTTAATAGAGCACGAAGCACATCTTGCAAATAAGTAGGTACCTACTTACATATCTACCTATATATATAAATAAAACAAAGTCGGGTTAGTTACACCATTTATAACTCAAGAACGGCCGGATCGATTTTTATGATCTTTGATTTGTTGGATTTATCTCCGTCCCGAATAGCAGAATAACTATTAAAACGGGAAAATTAACAAAAAAAAAAAACAATATTGGAGTTAATTAATTTTCTCATACATTCGTTCTCATTGATTCTGGCACGGTATGAAGTTCGTCGGGCATTACAAGAAAATACTGTTCATTTGCGTTTAAAAAACACAAACGAATTATGGTCTGAAACTTTTGGCCATTTGATCCCAAATCTTTGAGTCTTATTTGGGGTGGCAGGAACAACGACGCGCAACCTGTAATCATGAATTCTGTACATGATTCTGCACGCCCATCATCATCATCGTCTGCCTAGCCTTTTCGCAACCATGTTGGTGTCGGCTTCCAGGCTAACTGGATGCAGCTGATTACCAGTATTTTACATGGAGCGACTGCCTATCTGACCTCCACAACCCAGTTACTGGGTAATACGAAACCCCTTGGTAAGACTCGTTGTCAGACTTTCGGGCTGAACGCGCATGCGTTGAAATTTTTCGACGGATATTTAAAAAAATGTTAGCTGTTTCATACATTTTGACCGCGTAGGTATGCACTTTTCTAGCAGTTTTATTTTATAACTCATTAATGTCTACTCTAGGGGGCTTAGAATCATGTGCTGAATTAATGGTACAGTTTGCGCGTCGAAGTCCCTGCCACCCTGTGTACAAACCAATGGGTTGATCCCTAAAAACAAATGAGTTGGTCCCTAGAAGCCAATGGGTTGGTCCCTACAAACCAATGTGTTGGTCCCGTATACCAAATAATTCCTACCCCGGGTTTTTTTCTATCATGTCAAAAGAAAAGCTAGATTTTTACTATAGAAGATTTAATATACAAATATTCGTAGCTCACTTAACGACGGAAGGGTTTAGCCTAAACCCTTAGATCCACAATAATAATAATGACATGTAAAAGTCTAAACATTATGCACTTCGCACTATAGACACGTCCGTTACCTTATGTCACACTTCACACCCACACACGTTGTCAAACACAAACGCATGTTTATCGACACGTACTCACCGGTTTATTGTCTACAACAGAGTTGTATGCTTTGTGCACTTCATGCGTTCCTGGTAGCCTGGTACAATTTGGTTTGACGAATCATTTGTTAGTTTAGACACTTTCACGTCTGCATGAGTTTGCAACATAACTTGTATGAGTGAATATTCTCTATTGACACGATATCGGTAGCATAATCAGCCTATAATGTTCCTGCTGGGACTCAGGCGTCCTCTCTTCGAGAGGGAGTGGCCCAGTGCGAGTTGGTAGATGTCACATGTCTTCAAATTTTTGGTTCTAAGATATGCCGCCCTCACTATGTTTTCCTTCACCGTTTTGAGAGCAGTGGTGATGAAATTATTTACACAAAAATAAAACGACTGCCTGAGTTTGAACCTACGACCTACAACTCGTAAGTCGGGGCTGTTACTACTGGGCCACCACTGCTCAAATGCTCACCACTGTTCGATGTCGATAAGGCTATTAACTCTACTACAGACGCCAGCACTTCAACCTACTACAATCTGTCTTTCTTTAATAGATTTTCAACTTTATCGCTACATCATAAGGTTCAAGGTTGATTGGGAAAATTTGACAGTTTCGGGTAGCTTGATGTGCTGGCGTCTGTACATTTTTGAGCTGGAATAAGGACTGTACCATAGACTAGTCAGAGATGAATAGACGTTATTTAGCACACGTTATGGCTAAGCCCGTGTCACTGTCACTGTAGCACAACTGGCAAAACTAATTATTGTATTACTAGCTTCTGCTCGCGACTTCGTCCGCGTGAAATTTCTTGTTTTCCCGACCCACCCCGTAAAAAATATTTTTTCCAATCCGACTGGTAGTTCCAGTGATTAAATTCTTTATTTAATTTTGTAAAACATGAAACGTTTATTTTCTCTTGACTGTAGTTACCTATCAAAAAGAGTAATCTAGATAAAGTGGATAAGACAAAGATTAATACAGAAGACGAAGTAGCAGGGGATCGAGGAGAGGGGGTGGAGGGGGGGCTCAGGGGATCAGACCGGAATAAATCGTTCAAACAAAGAAACAAACCCTTCAGCTTTATTATTACTAGAGGTACTATAGATGTCAGATATACGAGTAGATGTCACAGCCCTTGACAAGTGTTCGTCAGTGTCCCTCTCACTGAGAGGAGGCCTATGTCCCAGCAGTGGGAAAATTATAGGCCGATTATGCTATGCTTATGTACTCCTCAGTGGGTGATACGTTTCTACTTATGAACGATTTATGACCAACTCAACCAGCCGATATGTTCTGTAAAAATCTCACCGCGAAAACTTTGGTGAAGTGCGCATGAAGTGAGCAGTCAAATGTGTCAATAGCTACCATCAGGTGGAATGACGGCTGAACTGATAGTTGTCGCAAAGCCTGAGCTTATCAAGTCTGGAACACCGGTAGGAATAGCTTCAGTTCCTACGTCAGTAACAGCCCAAAACTTAGAATCAAGTATAGGAAGTGTGAGATTAGTGGAAGGACTTCCTTTACTTTAATATATATTGCTTTTATAGCCAACCACACGGTCATAAGAGTCAACGACTGTGGTGATAGCACAGATTACATGAAATGGGTTATAATCATTCGAAAGACCAGTACTACCTAACTTTAGCCTTAGGAACTTCGAGAGTAAAAAATATTATCAATGAGGAATCCTGACATATCAAAAGCGATAAAACTTCATTCAAAAGCTTAATTTGGCTTGTACCTATATTTGGCAGAAAAGAGGTACATTTACACAAAAGGATGCCTTATAGACCATGGTGAGAGTTGGAAAATTTATGGCGAACATTTGCGTAAAAACGATACACACAAAAATACCCCAAATATAGCCTTATAGACCAAAGAGAGAGTAGAACAATTTATAGACAATCTTTGCGTAGCAAAAACGACACAAATATGTATGGAAAATTTATTCAAAAGCTTGAGTCGGGTGAAAAAAAAAATATAAATAAAACAACGCCTAATATAGCCTTCAACTCCTATGTTAGAATGCATAATAAGCTTCATACAAACACGTTTCACACATTAGGTAAACAATATCGGACTTTTGGGCTTACTTCTGTATATAATTTGCAATAGCGTGAATAGTGAACATTGTGCGATCGCAAAAACCACCGATATTGTCAAAGTTATCTCATTATTCAATATTTCTTTTGTTGGTTGTGATAATTTGATTGGTTATTCATCATCTTCTTGCCCTTCGTCCATGTGACTTGGGTCAGCGTAACACGTTTTTGTCTTCCAGTCTCCGGGGTATCAGCCGTCACTCTATTATTCACTCCTTTGTCTATGATTTCATCCCTCACACAATCCATCCATCTTTTGTTTAGTCTTTCAGCAATAAGACCGCCCATTGTGTCACCCTATCTAATATTTCTAGATTTATATCTGTTATTCGTATGGTGTACTTAATAAAGAGTATTCTGTTCTTTCTATTCTATTCTTCTCATCCATCAACATAGAAAATATTAATTAGAAAGAAGGAATAAAATGTTGATTTAGGATTGCTTGGTTTGCATACATGTAATCGATTCATTTTGCGATTAATTCGCCACCAGAAGTCACGCTTTTGCAAATTACACTTTGTTTTTTTATGTAAGCTAAAAAAGAAACGTGCTTATAACATGATTATGCACAGCCAAATTAATTAGGAATTAAATAATAGATTTCAATCGACACACGCAAATTATTAAAAGATCTTTTTTTTAGATACATTATTTTATAAAGTCGATGTTACACCATCTTAAAAAATATGAAATATATTGTTAAGTTGGTGTTGTCTAATATTTTTGATCTATTTTAATCAGATCTTGGAATGTTGTATACAAAATACATTTACGTAAATATGGGTACTTATTATTTTTTCTGGCAATATTATAGCGAAATGATGTAAATAATATATTTCTCTGTCTTTGTACATATTTTTGATGGAAGCATTTTTGCTAAATGCCTGTATAAATACCAAGATGCATGTTAGTTTTAAGATTTTTGTAAGATATAATAATTATAGGTGTAAGTTTTGTAAAAATATGTATATAAATATTTATGTGTGTAAATCGTTTCTTTTTATGTATTCTCTTAATATGTTTTACAGAACCAAGAAAGCGCAAAACTGGTACGTACACATACAGATAAAGCCTTTTATGTGCAATCTTATCGTTTTGGGTACAGCATTGATTCATTGATGGCTATGCTTCCATTTAAAAGTATTTTTAAAATTAACTTATGTTACGAAAAATACGAATGGTACTTCCATTCGTAGCTCTAAAATAAACCTTTCAAATAATAGAGGATGGCAGGGACATCAACGCGGAAACTGTAACCATGAATTTAGCACATGCTTCTAGACCCTAGCGTAGAAATTTTTCGTAGATTATCAAAAAAAAAATTGTTGTTTCATAGAAAAGTGCGCGGTAGAAATAGCTGTTCAGTACATTTAAACCTACGCGGTTTAAATGTACTGAACAGCTATTTATTTTTAATAACTTTCGAAAAATTTAAACGTGGTTCTGAATCATCTGCTGAATCCATGGTAGTTCAGGTTCTTTCGTTCAGACTCTTTTTGCTGAATCGTTCTGAAAATGAGTCTTCATTCATACATATTATTGTTGTATAAAGTTCCATTTGCAAAGAGGGCTCTTTGTGTCTGTATAAAAACATCGAAGTTTCTGTAACATTTTTGACGTTTGTAATGTAATTTTTAATAGCAATCGATATAATCAATGCGTTATGTACAGTGGGTTATATGTGTTAGCTGACCCACCTAAAAGTTATACGAATTTGAACCTTCTGCAATTAGCAGTAGATAAATGTGTTATTCGATTTCGAGCTTCACGAACTACATAGAACGACTTGTTCAAGGTAGGTAAATATTATAGAATACAGTTATGCCAATTTGATCTTTAACACGTAACCTTAGGGTAGGTAAGCTTTTGAATACTGTTTTGTCACATGATGGAGTTGTTAATTTCAACGATACTTGTTAAGTCGATTTGGTCTAGTGGTTGCAACAGTGAACCTATAGCAACATGGTTGCGAGTTCAAAACAAACTTTCCACTTCTTGTAGCTTTATGTTTACAATATTCAATTATGTTTTTTGAATCCAAAACATTATTTATATTAAATTAAAATAGTTAATTTAAATGAACTATTTAAAAACAAATACCTAACATGAGAAATAAAAAACAATAATGATTATGATAACGATTTTATTCAAAATAAATACAAAATAATCACTTACAAAATTAATTACTTGTTTTAAATATAAGGTATTCTATGATAAGCTTGAATTTTAGTTTCTTCGTTTCAACAATGCCTATAAAATACCCATTTTTATTTTTAAGTAGGTAAGTAATCAGTTACATGTAGTGAATCAACATGTTATATGTTTAGAAATATATATAGGTATTTCTATTTTATAACAATAACATCACCACATTAACTATCATACTTACCTACTTCAACTATAAGTGAAAATATTTTTTTAGAAAATAGTAATTACTAAAATATAAGTGAAAAAATAGCACTAAATACTTTGATGTTTTACCTACTTTATAATTTTTTTATACTTAAATATATGATCGTAAAAAGGACCTGCTTATTCATTGTATGAAACACTTCCATAGAAATTATGATGAACACACACACTGACACGTAAGTAAGTATTGTTGACTGCGGGCGGTGGTGATATCATAATAGCGAAATGGAGCACCATCTCTTTCCACAATTTGTTGCAAGCGGCTTCGCATGCCGCACACCATGTTCCAGCAAGCATCACTTACTCTTCATGAGAACGTTGAAATCACAAGTTGCGCCAAATTCTCCTGACTTCTGATGAATCCCAATTTAAAATCATTTGACCCCACAAGTTTTCTATTGGGTTTACGTTTTAACCACAATCTGACTGTATTTCTGTGAAACAAAGAAATGAAACAGGTGTCACTATACGTTATAAAAAATATGTTTGCTTACGTCACGGCATAAGGAATAGTTAGGTATAAAAACAAAGTATAAAATTAGAAAAATACACTTACTGCTATAATATTATGTCTCCTAGCAATCTCTCTAATGCCAACATTCTCCTCGTGCAAATAGATTATTTTGTATTTTAAATAATCACTCAATTGAGACATGATAATAAAACTATAAAAAATAAATTAAAAACTTGGAAAAAGACGTTGTTTTCGCAATTTAGTAAGGCAAGGTAAAACATATTCACGCGTAGTCACTGCAATTGTGCGTAGACTGGCTTTTAGCTTTATTATTGTGACGGTTCATTTTTATTTTCCTACCCGTATTTTTAGTAACATTTGAATACTAGTTTTATAATGAATACGCATATTTGTCTTTCAACTACCCACTTATTACAAGTTAGGTGAAAATATTACCGAGTAGCGCTAGTCTGATAAACTCATACAAATGAAATAACTTTTAATGTTACAGGCAGAGGGTTCAAATTCCTTCGTTTATAGGGTGGGTCAGGTAACTCATATAACCCACTGTACCCGAATGTGTCACCTAACATTCTGCTACACTTACACAGCCCCATGCTTGTAGACGACAGACTATATCCCCTAAATAGCGACCCATCGACAGGCTTTCCGAATTTGAATCTTATTTTTTTATTCTCTCTAACTTATCTGCGCTTTGGTTTATTAATTCTCCCCTAGTTTCTTTACCATATTAGCTCTTAAGCAGATTAGAACAAGTTGAAGTTGTTTTTATTTACATTTGAAAATAACTCTATTCTACAAATAACCTTTCCTTAACTGCCTTCTTGGTTATCTCTGATATTGTTTGAATGGTTGCGAGTATGCTCTCCTTTCCCATCAAATTATTAGATAAATTTTCATAGAACGGTATAAAATTTTGTGTTTTTTCGTTATTTTGTATCATTATTAGGTACATTCGGTCGGCTACAACTGCCCACTTCAGATCGGTCATTTGGCTGCTAATTTTAGATGACGAACTAAATGTTTACAAGCAGAAGGCACTTTTAAGCAACACTCACTCCACGCTTCTGGAACCATCTTCTCTTCCCTTCTCGGCATTATTTATTACAATTTTCTTGATACTTCTGAACATTTCTGGACACTTACACAGCTTTGCCCGCGGCTGCACAGCGTGGCACTTCTGTCTATTTTATATTTTATAGTCTAGACCTTATTTGTTGCTATCGCAATACAAATAGCCGTTATGATGAACATTAGACCTTCTAGAATAATGTTATAAGTACCCACAGAGTTTGCCGATTGTTTTCGACTTGGCAAAACATAGATTCAGAATCAATTACCAAACCGCTAATGTATATATTATTTATTTTCTTTCATTAGGTACAAATACTTTGATTCAAGCATGCAAATAAATTTTATGTATGCTTGTCTAGATAACTAATCGTGATAAAATTCAAATTGTTTACGCAATTCATCATTTTTCGCGGTATATAACTCTGTTATTATTCAAAATATTTCGTTGGCAATTAATTCTTCATACTTTCGATCTGTCTTCACTTTCTAGCTGTTTCTTTTTTCCTGTTTCTGTTTTACTTTAATGTCAGCTCTTTGACGATTTAATAAATTGTTAGTATTTTTAGTAGCGTTATAATTACCTTAACGTCATCTAATGTCTTCACTTCCTACATTAATATACTCATACATAAATTATTATATTCTAAATCTTCATAATATGCATACTTATGCCATATATCGCCTGCATAATCTTTTACACCCGTTAAAGATTATTAAAAACATCTAAATAACATAATTATTAATTCATAATTATAAGTTAGTCTTTAAGCTGTCTTTCATTACTTGCTTTGACTTTTATTCTGTCTCCATTTATGTCACTATGCAAGTCATAAATGTAACTCGCTTCATTTAATTTTATGACAAGTATAGTTTGGAAAATTGCAAATATTTCATTGGCTAATAATTTGGGTTATTTGTTTTTTTTTTATTTTTTATGAATAACTTATGTTACTTTGAATCAAAAATTTATTTCGCTATACTCGCCAAAAATATTTACAAGTTACGCAAATTCTGTAAGCATTTATAATTTAAAAAGTCATCGTTCAATGCGTGTTCCGATATCTCTGCTCAATAGTATTATTGCATTTTATTTGATCACGCTAATTTGCATAATATGTAAACTTTAATACTGGTTTATTTTCTTTTTCATATTCTTTAGTATTTCTATTAGAGTAGAATTTATTCATTTCACTCCTTTTGTCTCCCATTTGTCTTCTGTTGTAAGTTGTAGTAAAACTTTTCTTTCTTGTCTACAATCTGTACTTTTTCTTTAGTTACTAATTCCTTAATTTGGTTATTTAGCAACTAATACTATAGTGTAAGTACTTTATTTCAACTAATTAATAAGAATCTTTGAATTCCTTTGTTGCTAATCTGTTACTATTATAGCAGTTACTTAACTGTTTCCTTTGTAAAGACCTATTTAAATTTTTATTCATATAAGCTCATTCAAAAAATCTCTCATTATATCAATAACGATTCATTCATGATTCAATGAAAATATAAATAGGCCTTCTTTGTACTTGTCATTACTTCTTTTCATACTGCTCAATTCTATCATCGACTTTAACAATTCTAAGACCTGCCAAATACTAGCATCTATCTTCAAGAGCTAACTAGTAGTGAGTAGTATGGTTGGTGGGGGGTAACCAACTCCTGGTTGCTGATGAAGACCATGGTTTCCAGCGGACCTGCAGCCGGAGAAGCAGGCGGAGGTGGATGACATGGTGAACAATCTCTTGCAGTGGATACAGGGCTTATACCAACAGAACAATAGGAAAGGTGCACATTAGCCTTAAGATTTAGATTATAGTTAGTTTTAAGGATTTTTCTAGGTATATGTTTGCCATTGTATCTGAGTTTAGGGACAATGTGTTCAATGAAAGCGCAAACAATTATTTAAACATATTATTTTTACAAGTGACATAATTTCTGAACTAAATGACGATACGGTAGAAAATTAATAACTTGTAATCGTAGGACCTTCAGACACCAAATATTTTGCACGAATCACATCTTCTAGCATTCACTAGGCACAAGCACATTGGGTCTTAATGGAAATATCCTTCAATTGTATCTTTACTAATATACTCTTTATATACTTTCAGCTCGTCAGTACTTCGGAGGGAAACCAGAAAAACCGAGACCTTTTGAACCGGCGAACCAATACCTGCCACCTGCAACCGGATATCCAGCGTCTGGCACCCGTCCTTCACCTACCTACAACGAAGGTCCGTCACCAAGCCCAACCTACCAGCCAAGCCAACCGTCATACCAACCTAGCGAGTCACCGTACCAGTCTGAGTCCCCTTACAAACCTGAGCAGCCATTCCAACCGAGTTATAAACCTAGTCTGCCAACTCAACCTGCTTATCAACCGTCGCAGCCGTCATACCAACCGTCTCAGCCTTCCTATTCCCCTAGTCCATCAACTCCTAGTTACCAACCAAGCCAGCCTTCAAATTCACCGTCTTCACCATCCCAAGCTCCAAGTTATCCGTCTTCTCCCAGCTACCAGCCTTCCCAACCGTCCCAACCTGGTTACGATTACTCAAAACCTAGTAACCAACCCAGCCAGCCCGAACAAACGACCCAGTCGATTTACGTGTCACAAGCTGCAACTGGTGGTAGTGTAAACACTGGATCCAGTTCAAGTTCAATTTCCAGTAGTGTCGGCGGTACAGTTGTTGAAAGTACACTAACGCAAGCTCAAACTGATGATGATGACCGCCATCCTCCTCACATTCATGAGATTACAGTCGACTGTGGCAAAGAAATGATGACTATCAATATCGAATTCAACAAGGTGTACAACGGAATCATCTACTCTCAAGACCACTATAACGAACCCGACTGCGTTTATGTCAGAGAAAACTCTAACCAAGTCAAGTACTCTTTTACAGTCAGCCTAAACACTTGTGGCACTAGATTCTATAGCGACTTCGAGAATGAAGGACAAGCTTACTTAGAGAATGTTCTTGTTCTCCAAAACGAAGTCGGCATCCAAGAAGTTTGGGACCACATCAGACGAGTCAGATGTCTATGGGAAGGAAATCTGAAGAAGCAGCTGGTTCATTCTCTCAGTGTTGGCATGTTGAACCAGATCACCAGCAACTTTAGCGGAGATACTGCCATGGCTAGATTAGACATACAAACTGGAAGAGGACCTTTCGCAGCCGAAGCAAATGGCTTAGTCAAGATCGGAGAAACTATGACTTTAGTCGTATCAGTGACAGGAGATGCTGGTTTCGATATCCTCGTTAGAGAATGTATAGCTAGAGACTCAGAAAGTCGCAATGTTGTCCCTCTGACTGATGACAATGGTTGTGTCCTAAAACCGAAGATCTTCGGCGCCTTCCAAAAGACAAGAGAAACAGGAAACACTGGAGCTTCAGTCATAGCATTCGCTTTCTTCAACGCTTTCAAGTTCCCTGATGAAATGGACCTGATTATTCAATGCGAGGTTGAACTTTGCAAGACTGACTGCGATGTCTGTCCTAACCCTGGAAGTATAGAGCCTAGAAGGAGGAGACGTGACATCATCCATATTGGGAACAGTACTGTACAGGAACCTTCAACGATTATTGGTAAAGGATTAAGGGTTGTTTTGGCAGAGGATCTTCCACTACCTACAGGATTTTGTATGTCCCCACCAGCTGCTTTATGGGGTGGTAGTCTAGTACTCTTTGCGTCATTAATGAGCAGTATCCTTGTATCATACTGTTGGCAGAAATCTCGAGGATCCGCTAAGTTTTCGTAAGCAATCTATATCTATATCTCTGGTCTTAGCTATCTTTCTGTTATTTATAGAGATAGCGAAATGAACCTTTTGCTGAAATCTCGACAATGATTCTTCGAAATACCAATAGTAATAAGTATTTATAAATATGGAATGTTGTATAGATATGCAGAAATATGAAGAGTAATTTATGGTACAAAGTGTTTAAAGTTTATGAAGATGGTGTAGATTTTACAATGAACACAATAGCTTTTGATAGTCTTGATATGAATGAACTTTAAACTATGGCAGTTTAAGATCACACACTAGGTAATGTCTTAAGATCTAAGGGAACAATATAAAATGTTAAACAACCAACAACTTTATCAGAATAAAGTGACATTAGGAACAAGAATACACTGCCTCCAACATGTAAGTCTGCCATGGGAAAATCTACAGTATTCCATACGTTTGATTGCCCCGTGAGATACCGCGTCTTGCGCTATTCGAGTTTTTTATATGCGTTCTTTTTTGCTGTCATTGTTTTCCGTCAGTAAAATTGCATGTACTGGCGTATGTTGTTTTGTATCGTCTACTAATTAATTATAAATAGCATCAAATTCTGTGTTTGCTTTGCTAATTGCCGGTTCAAATGAAATACAGTAGTGAAATAATTGATTTCAATAAAAAATTACAAGCATTTTGTGCTGTTCATTTATCTAAAATACACACATCAAAAGTGTCTAGGGATCAACATATATTTTTGCAATAACTTTTCTCCTGATTGATATTAATTAAAATTTTCTTTAAGGATTCATCAAATAAAGTGTTTTCGTTTGTCACAGTAACGATAAACCAAGTCACCTTTGCATTAATAAAGAAATTTGCCATTTTCCTAATAAAGGGATTTTTGACATTTGAACCACTAACACAAAAGTTCGAAAAAAAGACTGAAATAACAGTTTTCTTTAAAATTTTATTAGGTAACTTAAACAATTAATAATCCGTGTTTCTACCGCGAACACTAACAACACAAGAACATCGGTTTGGCATACTCAAAATGAGTTCATCCAAATCACGCTGTGGAATGGCAGCCTATGTTCGTTGCAACAACAAAAAAAGGTCTTCTTGCGACTGGATACCCTCCATATTCGGCAGAGCTCTTCTCTGTAGCATATCCCATGCATGCTCAATCGGGTTCAAGTCTGGCGACTTAGCAGGCCAGGGCAGGACATTGATGTTAGCTGCGGCGAGAGTCTGTCTTACAACTCTTGCGGTGTGCGGTCGTGCATTATCATGCATTAACTGAAATAAGGGACCGATTTGCACTTGTAGAGGAACGATGACGTCTGATACAATCGTCTCAGCATAAATTTGAGCGTTGAGGTTGCCTCTGATCCAAATCAACTCAGTTCTTCCGCCGATCCAAATACCCGCCCATACCATGATGGTTCCACCACTATAAGGATGGACTTCCTGGCAGGATTTTAATCGCTGTTGGCGTCCAGGGGTTCTCCAGTGTCGTATACGTCTTGTATCCGGTCTCATACCAAAACGAGACTCATCAGAAAAGCACACGAAACGCCATTGTTCTTCTGCCCAATTTCTGTGTTCAAGAGCCCATTGATATCGAATCCTACGATTGTGCATTGCTATAGGTGGTACCCGTAGCGGTCTTCGGGAATGAAGGTTCACTTCATGCAAGCGGTTTCTGACTGTTTGGTCGCTAATTAAGTTCCCTGAAGAGTGATGAAGCCTCACGGCTAACATCATGGCGGTTATTGTTGGAGCTCTTCGAGTTAAGATTTGAATGTATCGGTCTTGTCTCCGTGTGGTGCAGCGATACCGTCCTCCATGGCGCTCAGCCACGGTACCAGTGCTTCGGTAACGTGTCCAAAGTCGACTGATAACACTCTGACTTGTATTCAGAGCTAAAGCCACAGTACGTTGCCGGGAACCAGCTTCTATCATTCCCACGGCTCTGAGCATTTCTTCCCTGCTTAAATGACGTCGCCGCTCCATAATAACGTTGGTTTTAATCAGTAGTAGGGAAACAGTAGCACTAATAATGTCTTCAATGCGTTGTACGTTTTTATAGGGAAAATATTGACAGCTGATTTTCATCTTTTACTCGAATTTGATTCACAGTTCCTGATTCAAATTATGAAATGCACCAAAAAGGATCCATATAAATTTATAAAATCATAAATTTATTACAAAGCCACATCTCAATCTCAAGAAATCCGCATAAAAATGCTTGATCCCTAGACACTTTTGATGTGTGTATTACAATTATAAGGTCATTTCTTGTATCTCAAAATATCACATAATTAAGTTAGATTATGTGTAACATAAAAATCTAAAATGATTCACAGCCTTTTTGTCTCGAATGCACTTCAAAGGCACTTCATTGTGTGCATTTGAATAAATATCACTGCCAATAAAATGCGATATAATTTAAGTTATTACCAATAGATTATGTTTAAGACAACAATATCAATTACATCATTGGAATATGATGAGACTTAAGGTTCACGTCTGAAAATATGATTGCAAAAGTCTGTATTACCTTAAACATCATAAATTGCGATATTTTCTGAACTTACCATTGTATAATTTGTTATTATCATAAGCACATAATGACTTTTGCTTTGAATTTACTTTGAAAATATACCTATTAAAGTGGCCTGCATGGCCTATTGTGTAAATGTTAAGATTCATCTAAACTTATTTTTATTAAAAAACATGTGAAGTAATTTTTCTTTATAAAGATAACCTATACCTAGTAAAAGTATTTTTAGATTAATTGTAGCTGTAAAAAATATATTGTAAGTATGTATTAAAATAAGTTATTTTAATGTGTAAATATTAGAGTTAAGTATTAAAACATTATTTGTAGAACAATCAGGTCTTTTTTTATCTTTTATTATCCTGCTTAGAATAGTTTTATCTTTTCCTGGTGTGGGCATAGTAACAGCTATAAAAGATTACATAATAAAATGAATCTGAATAATAGTTTTTTATGTAAATCCTAACTATAATATTATAAATGCGAAAGTATGTTTGTTTGTCTGTTACCTTTCACGCCTAAAACACTGAACCGATCATCCTGAAATTTTGCATATACGTTATCAGGTGTACAGAAACGGACATAGGGTACCTTTCATCCCGAAAAAAAGTGCTGTTCCCGAGGAAAACAACAATAACGTTATTACGATAATAGATGGCGCCACGTGTCTTTCGAATCATGATGGAATTATATTAGAAACTCGAAACTTACGCGGGTGAAACCGTGGGGCGCAGCTAGTACATAATAGTACTTATCTGTTATTTTATGTAATTCAAAAAAATTGTTGTGGATAATAAATTAAAGCAAAATATTGAATGCATTCCCAAGCATAAGCATAATCAGCCTTATATAGTTTTTACTGCTGCGACAGCGGCCTCTTCTCTTTGTGAGGGAGTGGGCCATAATCCACCACGCGGACCCAGTGCGAGTTGGCGGCATTCCCAAACGCAGACATTATTCGAAGAAGCTAAAAAGAAACATGACTCAAAATAAACTATTTCATTGATCGATATTATAAAATTTCAACAGTTTGTACCAGTGAAGGGCAAGCAAGCTTCAAGCTAGAAACTAGCATAAGCCACCACGCTGTTCTATAAAATATAATCTACAAAACATTGATAAGAGATACAATTTTGGGCAATAAAAGGGTGGAATGAAAGGAAATACTTATGAATCGATTTTGTGAAAGATGAAGAAGAACGAAGTGAACACTGAAAATACTACTCATAGAGATGTGGAAGGATGCCAATAGATCTAGGAAGCCCCTTTTCACCAAATTCTATCCTGGTACTGTTTGTCCACCGCAAGAAGTCAACACGAAATGAAATTATTCGAACCGAACGTGACGTCCCAGTGACGGCGTGCGGTGGACGCGCGGCCATAGTAAATGTAGAATGTATCGCTAATTCGGCGCCGACATCTCGTTCTCGTTGACGTCCTGTGGACGTCTCGTTGACGTGGCGGTGGTCAATCGGCCTTACCGGTCATAAACAAATGAACACAATGACAAGCCAAATAATTGAGGTCAATGGTAACACAGCCGCTGTTATAATCTAAAACTGAATGAGTACAGTGTATCAAACGGTTATCAGACTCCAATGCAAGTGTGAACTGAACCATTGTTTTGATCCTAAATAGTTTGTTATTAGTTTATCTCTGTGACAACAATAATATATATACAAACTTGATAGCGTATAAGGATCGGTCATGAAATATCTGTATCATTCATCATTGTTAATAGCAAGTAAACCGCGATCTTCTAGAGGATCCTGGTTGAAACTGCACATCAGGGAAGCATGGTACAATAGGGGGACACATACAGACTGTACCAGAAAAGTATGGTCAAATTTAAGGGTATGGTACAGACCATCAAACTGAACAACTTTCTCCATGGAGCCAATACCATAATCGCGAAAAAAATATTAACTGTCCCATAGAAAACTGTTTTTTATTTTTCGCGATTACCGTGTTGGTTCTCAGAGAAAGTTGATCAGTCTGATGGTCTGCACCACCACCATATGTGATTATTAAAGTAAATATTGTCAAGTATAATACATTAAGACCTTCATTGATACATAATTCCACAAGGTGGACTGACGACCTTGTGAAGGCCGCAGGAACCCGTTGGATGCGAGAAGCACAGAACCGGTCGAAGTGGAGGTGCTTGGGGGAGGCCTATGTCCAGCTGTGGACGTCTTTCGGTTGAAATGATGATGATGACGAATATATAATTATGTAGATAAACACTTAGTTTTAGTATTTCCTGACGTGTAATACCAGATGATAGCAGATTGCTGGCGTCTTTACAGACGCCAGCACATCAAGCTACCCGAAACTGTCAAATTTTTGTTGTATGCTTTATTAACCAGTTTGTGACTGGTTGCAACGTACGTCATTTCTCCACCGTCACCGTCAACGGGACGTCAACAAGATTCGAGGTTATTTGCACCGAACGTGACGTCTGGTGGTTTGCAGTGGTCATGCGGCTACAGTAAATGTATGTATCGCTACTTCGTTCGGCGCCGACATTTCGTTCTCGTTGACGTCCCGTTGACGTCTCGTTGACGTGGCGGTGGTCAATACGCCTTACCGGTCATAAGCAAATGAACACAATGACAAGCCAAATAATTGAGGTCAATGGTAACAGCCGCTGTTATAATATATCTCGTTATCGTTGACGTCCCGTTGACGGTGCTGGTAGACACACGGCCTTATAGAATTTTGGGCAAAACTTTCAACTTTTCAAGAAATTTTCTATAAAATCACATACACAACGTACGAGTATATCATACTCCTAATAAAAATGATTGTTCAAATAAAATATTGCCACGTCGACACGCTGAGTTTTTAATCCTAAACAATAAAACTATAAAGACGTGTGTTTACTTGCAAAAACTATCAACATTTACTTGTTTTATCTACCTATATAATATAATGTTCAAGGATTAGTTTGTATGTAAAGAAAATTATTATTTTAATATATTTTGACTTTTCCCTAGAGCAGCGTTTCCTATTTGGTGGGTCGCGACTCGACCGGGCCATCAAAATAAAATACCGGGTTGCAGCTTGCAGCATTCCCACCTTATTTTAAAATAATACTAGGTATCGATCGACGCATCGTAAGCGACGCCACCGCTGATAGAATAGACAGAATTAGCTAATCAAGCAATAACATCACGAAGAGTTGGCGAAAATCGAGTTGAATGGCGTGCAAGAGTAGAGGCCTATGTCCAGTAGTGGACTGCTGTTTGCTGATGATGATGGGGTGCAGGTCCACCAAGCAAATTTTATGAACCTATCTAAGTACCTACATCTAAATATGATAAATCCTTTATTATAATTACATTCATTCATACATTTATTAACTATAATTACAATGTAATTATATACACTAGATACTAAAATAAAAGACTAACTAACCTACTATACAAATAAATAAATTAAAAAAAAACCAAAGGACACTTAGGCGTCGAAGTACTCGTCCGCATCGCTGTCATCCGGAAAGGTGTCCTGAAGACTGCAGGCAGCATTGCCACGTTGAATGGCAATGCTAATTCTTTGACCAAAGAACGACCCAGCCCTCTGGTCACGTGAAGTATCGACCAGCCGGCGAGAAATTTCCTTAAAAACGAGACGCGCGCTCGGGCCCCATGACCCGAGCGTTTCGACCCCAAACGGCTCAAAGCTGTAGTTGCCCATAAGGTTACAGTACCTACATCTTACATGAAATGATGTATTTCAAAAGATGTCTAGAACATAACCACGGAAGCGAGTAGTCCTAACTAATATTATAAATGCGAAAGTAACTCTGTCTGTCTGTCTTTTCTTCACGCCTAAACTACTGAACCGATTTGTGTGAAATTTGGTACAGGGTAAGTGTGAACCCCAACAAAGGACATAGGCTACTTTTTATTCGACTTCGACTTCGTCTGCGTCCGCGATAACCGACATATACGCGGACGAAGTCGCGGGCAAAAGCTAGTACATAATAAATTGATAGAGTAGCAAACATATACGGGTGTCTGTATTTGTTTGCGTATAAGTTATAAACGAGACTAAAGGATGAGTGTCCCAGTTATCGGGTCATGCGAATTAATAAATAACAAATGACAGGTTACAATAGGGCTGACTTTATCATTTAGTTTTATATTTTATAATTGTGTTTTTTTATCACCAATAATTTTATTACAGATTCAAATATTTACATAATTTAAAAAGCTAACAGTCTTAAAATAATATAAAAAGGGAAATAATCAAAGGGCATCAAAAAATTCGTCCGCATCGCTGTCAACAGGAAACGTGCCCAAAAGGCTGGCAGCATTGCCACGTTGTATGGCAATGCTATTTTATAATGATTATATTGATTTCATTTTAACTTTGACCCAATAATGAGACATGGCAGCTAAGAATTTATAAGAAGCAAAAGCCAAAGTTTGAGTTTGAGTTTGTTTGTTTGATGTAGGTAATCTGTCGAAAATATTTATAGTAATACTAGCTGACCCCGCAAAAGTCGTTTTGCAAAAAAAAAAATAGATAGTAGCCGATTCAAAATCAAAATCAAAATATTTTATTTTACATAAACCAACATGGGCACTTATGAAACGTCAGAAGCTAGGTGCACGGTTCCAATTGGTCGTTTCTCAGACCTACCCGATATGCACACAAAATTTCATACAAATCGGTCCAGCCGTTTCAGAGGAGTATAAACTAACATTGTGACACGAGAATTTTATATATAAGAAGAAAGAAGATATAAGTTTGCCATGCAAAAGTAAGAGATAGAGAAGTGTAAGTGATTGTCTGTTTGAATAGACTAGTAGATGCTTTGCAATCAGTTGAACCGATATAACTCAAAGCCCGCATCCAGGCGTTGTTTCACCAATGATGGACTGTGTGTGATCTGCTAAAACCATGGAAACATTTAGGGTTAATTTTACTACAGTTACTTTTATTTATTCAAAACTTTATGCACAAGTAAAAACTGTACAAAGGCGGACTTAATGCCTTGGGCATTTTCTACCAGTCTACCTTAGGGTGATGTAGAGACAATACACAGTAGGTGCAATAACAGAAAAAAAATAAGAAAATATTTATAACTAAGAACTTTAACCGAGGAATAAAATTTTATTCGCAGAGTAACTGGTTAGACTTTTAACTAGGTGTAAAAGTTTAGTCAAATTCGAACATAAAAAGCTTCCACTATAAATTCAACAGTTTGCCAAATTATGGCAACATTCTCGTAAGAATCCAGTGCTGCTAGAACAAATGAAATAAATAAATCAACCTGTGTTCACCCACAGCAGAGCAAAAGTCTTCCTTTCCTGCTTCCACTCAGCAAAATTGGCCAACATGGAACAAAAACATAACAATGTGTTTCTTCTTTGTGTCGCTGGCCAGACTTTTCTTGGATCTTGTTGGCCCAAAACTTCGCCACGTCCATGGCGTCGTCGGTGGCAGCGTAAAGGTCACTTTGACTGCAAGTTTTCGGACACAGAGGGCAGGATAGGAGGTGGAGCACAGTTTGCGACATAGCTCCATCCTGCTGCCGTTTCATCGAGGTAGCCCCACTTCACCAGGTTGGAATTACATCTAGGGTGTTTGGTAGCTGGATGCAAAGCCTAAAGGGAGTGACAGTTGACACAATTTAGAACATTTTGAGCCATACATGTCTTAGACGAAGTATGTTTTTTTTTTACTGCAAACTTTTAGTCAGCCAATACCAACTTTAACTGGAAAAAAAAAACATACTTCGTCTAAGACATGTATGGCTCAAAATGCCGTAAATAGTGTCAACTATCACTCCCTTAAAGCTTTGCACTCAGCTTCCAAACAACCTGTACAATCTACAACATAGTGATGTCAGAAAGATAATTATAATGTTCAAATTTCCATTGTCACTCCAGCAATACAGCACCTCTTTCTCCTAACGACTCCTGACCTACCGAACAGATAGTACCCATTAAACACACTTACGTGTTCATATATTGAATAATAAGATAACAAGGAAGACAATTGTGACATTCGCCCCACAGTTTGTTTGCCAGCGAGGAAGCAAATATGTACTACAAAGATACTATAATGTTATGATCTCCTTATTTAGTTGCTAGTAATTAGTAGAAAGTCGTCATTTGATGATCAGGTAGGGAGATAGAGGGGAGAATAGTGTGTGGAGTTTTGACAGAATGGAAAAGGAAAAAGTGAGAACTTCGGAGTTTTTAATTCAAAGTTTGGCTACCGCTGTTAGTGAGTATTGTTTTATTTTTATTTACCTTTGTGAGTGAACTCGTCTAGCTTGCCATATGGAATAGTCTTATGTAGGTTGATTTTAAGCGAAGATTTGTTTGACATCTATTAATTCTATTGATAGATGTGGGGGAAAAGGTCTCAAAAAAAAAGAACATAAGTTTTATTTTATCTTCAGGATGCAATGGGCAGGTATTGTTTGCAAAACAGGAATTTTGTAGCTAAAAGCTCAATGAAATGCTTACGTAAATAAATCAGTCTCAAACTAATTTATAATACATAAGATGCATGTTCCTATTTAATTTTAAAGGGGTTTGTTTACTAACGAAGATCCGTGACATTCTTGTGTCCAAAATGTATGGTTCAACAGTTGCTAATTTAAGCAACGATTCTACATTGATTTTTTTTATATAAATAAAGATTCCTACCTCATCATCTGCCTAGCCTTTTCCCAACTATATTGGGGTCGGCTTCCAGTCTAACCAGATGCAGCTGAATACCAGTATTTTACATGGGGCGACTGCCTATCTGACCTCCACAACCTGTGTAATACGATACCCCTTGGTAAGACTGGTTGTCAGACTTTCAGGCTACTGACGAGTGCCGTGGCCGTAATGACTGTCAAAGATCCACGAATGACAGCCGGGACCACGTGAAAAAGCCTTTATTCTTATATAGAATAAACACGAATATAGGCTCGACTTATTACTGTTTCTCTCTTCGGTAGATTGCGTGCATTGCGATGCGGCTACAGAAAACAAAAAAAAATCATTGCAATTTCAATTGGTGACCGCGATTTATTTTTAATATTGTATTGGATTTTTTTTTATTTTCTCACAATTTTAGTGAAAAGTAGAGTGTAAAGTACACGGCGCTAAAAACCCATTACAACTCGGTTTCTCGGTAAAAATACCTCGTATATAATGGGTCATTTTAGCCCCTTGCATAACAATCTACTATTTTCTTAAAGTTTGGTCCAAAACCCAGCACCGCAGATAGCATTCACTGACAAAAGCATTAGTTAATTTCAATTTTGATTACTTTTTCACATACGGTCTCCCTTAACCTCGTTGGTTCTGGTTGCATATAACATGCAATATGCCCTAAAAAGAGTTATATTTACTTACTTAGTACATCGAGCGAACCTGCGGTCCAGCATGCGGCAGCAGCGGGCAACAATATGTATATTTGTTTCCTTCAAAGGAACTGCTAAAGGAACTATCTAGTTTCAGTAGTTCCTTTAGCTTTTGCAAAGGAACTACAGATCCAAAACTTCTCAGTAGTTCCTTCAAAGGAAGTTTCTTCGGAATGTCTTCACGAATTTATAATAAGCTTCCTAAGCAAACAAGACAAATTGAAAACATTAAATTGTTTAAGAAAAAATTAAATGACTTGTTGGTAAATAGACCGTATTATACAGTACATGAATTTTTGTCCGACAGATTCGTGACGGGTTAGTGCCAAACTATGTTTGGATGTAAAATATTTCAATTAAAATGTCTATTTAAATTAATATGTATAATCACAAAAATTGTCCAAACTATTGTATGCCTAACATGGTGGAGCAGTTCAAACGCACACCCAAATAATTAAATAACAACTTTGTAACCACTGTCTCACAATAAAGATCTTTGACTTTGAAGGAACTAGTGAGCACAAAGGAAATTTTCTTACTAACAAATATCGACTCCGCAGATTGATTGGATTGACTGCTTTTAAGAAATCAGGACAGTGCTACTCTGCTACTTGACATCGTCATTTTATCGCTTAAACAATTCACCACACGATGACATGAGTGAAAATTGGAAATCCTATTCCTTGCGTGTAAACTAACGCTTCCGTATATTTTATTTTCCAGTATGTTTCCAAGCATGTCAAACGGGCTTTGTGATCGCCTGGCCATCAAATACAGTGGCCAACTTCATGTCCAATGAAACCGTGCTATCAAGGCCAATGTCGTCGATGGACGTATCACTGCTGGGCAGTTTGCCCAACATTGGCGGGTTGGTCATCAGTCCCTTCTGTGGTTACGCCTTCAACACGTTCGGGAGGAAATATGCTACGATGTTATTTACATTGCCTTATGTTGTAAGTATTTGATATGAGATATTTTTGCAATATTCCGTTTGTCTTGTAAGTGCGAGGTAAACGTCTTCCTGGGTTCGGTTCCCTGGACCGTGTGAAAATTTCGTCAGCACAAAGTTTTGCCCACTTTTCGCTCGTGTAATGTGAAAAAGCTCGGTTATTGGAACGAAGTTATTTAACGCGGCTTGCGGTAGGAGTATACTGGTAGAAATCATCACAACACGAAAAAGCGTTATGAGCCCCTCCATGCGACTTTGCATGGTTTTCAAGGGTGTTGGTGGGGGGGAGTCAATAGTGAGGTCAAAATGAAAATCCAAGATGGCGACAACTTTATGAGAGCATCTAAAACTTATACTAGATAGTATTGAAAACGCGTCTTAATTCACCTGATCTCTCTCTGGTCGTGTCGGATTACTTGCCATCCCACCCGACTATGAGAGTGAGGGAATAGATAGTGCACCTGTGTTTACGCACACGCTTGTGCACTATAATATCTCCCGCGCCGAAGGCTAGTCTACTTTGAAATTGGCCACCATGGCCGTAATACGGTATGGAGGACTATTATAAAGATTTCATCAGACATTACGCAGATTTTACCATCACAGAACTAACCAGTATGTTTCTTCTTTCCAGTTCGCGTGGCTAACAATATCACTGACCGGGAACGTGGTTTTAGTTCTAATAGCCACGTGTGTAGCTGGCGTGGGCATTGCTGGACAGAATGTGGCCATCATTTACATATCCGAGATCTCGCACGACTCCATTCGAGGCGGACTTACTGCTAGCTCAGCTTTAGGATATTTCTTGGGTAAATAATAACATAACATAACACTATACCTTGTTTAACCGACGGTTTGGGCAGAGGTGTACCAATTGTACACTCGCAGTTATATTTAAGCCCCATGTAATAGGGGGGGGGGGGGGATAAATAATCCTTACTAATATTATAGATGCGAAAGTAAAGTAAGTCCCATGTAGTAGGCGAGCATATTGCCATTAATCGTGCGTGTGACTGTATGATGGTTCGATGTTGAAATAAAACACTTGCTTTATAGTATTCCCTTTTATTCTTCTAGTTGATCACTTCAGACGAATAGACGAACTATCACTACACCGGGCATAGCGCCCTTTTATATGTCCGTCTACGTGGGTGCAAGTAGTGGGTATACTAAACAATACTGCATCCCACCAATCAAACTATTTTGTTCGCGTCCGGCCTCCGATAGGTTCCGAATTGTTTCGACCTGTCGGGAGCAAGACTCTGCGACCAATTACAATGGTTTTTAAACAATACTTATATTTCAACAATAATTCAACTAATTTCTAATGTGGCGGGCTTGGCGTCCGTTATTGTGTGTAATTCCAAACTTCGAGCCGTTGGTCTATGGTCGCACACGATAGCTGAGCTTGAAGTCCTGGGTTCAATTACCAGGTCAGGCAATGTTCTGAGTTCCGATTTATGTCCGGTTGGCAGCAATAGACTTAATCTTGTCCCTTATTACATGGGACTTAAACATATTTGACGTCACGTGCACTTCTGCCTACCCTTGCGGAGGAATACAAGCGGTATTGCATGTTAGATAAGATAACTACACCACACACACTACCACCAATCTACCACACACCCACTACACATCTCCACCACACTACCACTCCACGCCCACTAGATACCTCTGATTCTCGTTCTGCCACTATATACTTCTAGTTTAATATTTATGTTAAAAGGTTCATTCTTCTGTGCTTTCCAGGCATCCTGGTGACTTACACTCTGGGTGGATACTTCACGTACATGCAAGTGATATACACGAACTTGTCGCTGTCAATACTGTGCATACTTCTGATTGCGCTACTTCCTGAATCTCCTGTGTTCCTGGTACTTATGGGGAGAGAAGAGGTATGATATTATTCTGTGTCGAATACTTAAAATAATTAAAACAGAATTTTGCTAAAGCGATTGCTGGACATAGAGAACGGTAATGGCTAAGTTGCGTCTCAGAGCATTATACATCAACCTATTCGATTTACTTTAATCATGCTTGGCACTCAAAGCATGAGAGCTGCAGTGGTATCAGCCCCGAATTACGAATTATAGGTCGTGGGTTCGAACCCAAAACAAGCGTTTTACTTAGTGTAATTTATTTCATGATCACTGCTCTCAAAACGGTGAAGGAAAACATCGTGAAGAAACCGGCATGTCCTAGAACCGAAACATTAAAACATGTGACATCTACCAATCCACACTGGGCCCTCGTGGTAGATTTACAGTCCACTCCTTCTCGAAAAAAGGAGGCCTGCGACTCTGCGACCCAGCAGTGGGAACATTATAGGCTGATTATGCTATGATGAGCTCCTTGTTTAAGAATTGAGCTTACTAATACAACTAAAATCATCATCATCATTTCAGCCGAAAGACGTCCACTGCTGGACATAGGCCTCCCCCCAGCACCTCCACTTCAACCGGTTTTGTGCTTCTGGCATCCAACGAGTTCCTGCGGCCTTCACAAGGTCGTCGGTCCACCTTGTGTTAGGCCTTCCAACGCTACGTCTTCCGGTACGCGGTCGCCACTCCAGAACTTTTCGGCCCCATCAGCCATCTGTTCTGTGAGCAATGTGCCCTGCCCACTGCCACTATGTCGGTTACCTTGGTTCTCCTGTGGATCTCTTCTTTTCTTTTTTAAACTAAAATAACCAAAAGAACTTGTTTAGCGTGCCATAGTCTCATAAGTACTTGACAAAACAAAATAAGAAGCTAACGAATTGCAGAACTTTCTAAAAGCGCGGGAAAGGTCTAGTAAGGTATTGCTAACAGCAGGCACCAAATTATGAGTTAATAATCCAATTAATTTACAGGAAGCAGCGAAATCAATATCTTTCTACAGGCAGTTAGACGTAAAGTCCAAAGAAGTTGAAGCTGAGATCGCCAAGATCAGGCTACAGATGGACCCCAGACTAGAGAAGTTACTCGAAGAAGACAATGGTTAGTAAGACAACATCTATAGATAGTGCCATCCACGAAGACGCGCCCCACTCTTCTTACTAATCGCTAGTGGTAATCGCTTGTTAATTCCGCTAGTGTTTTTGTTTTTTGATACACACTAATTACCCAATAATAAGTAACTACTGTGTATCGAAAAAACTAGAACACTAGCGGAATGTTGTTGTGAAGCGATTAGGAATTTAGGAAGAAGAGTGGGTCGCGTCTTTGTGGATGGCGCTATGTGTAAATATACATCGACACAGCATTACACTATTGTAATTCCGGGGCCACACCAACGGGAAACGCCGATAATTATCGCGATAAGTTGTGGTTGCACCTACGATTAACGCTCGTTCTCGCGATAATTGTCATCCCGTTGGTGCGGCCCCGGCATAATAGTTCCTGGAAGACGAAGTGTGATGCACAGTATAACCCTCTTAGTGTGCATACACATGAGCGACACGCATCAACAATACAGGCAACTGTAACCGTCGACGCGTGTCGGCGACAGGCTGCTCGTGTATTGGAGTAGGTACAGTGTCGGAGATTAAAATAAGAAACATGTGGGTAAAATATGTTTTCAGAATATCAAACAATTTAATGAAATCCCATGTCCAGCGGGTTCAAACGTCAGAACTAAGTTCATTATACCAACATATTTTGACCTAGGAACGCGTTTCTTTTAAGAATATGCCGTAAGAACCACCAAAAAATATGTCTCCATCAAGAAGGCCCGCTCTGTGTGGTTCTTTCCTCAAAAGACCATTTCAGACACCAATCTACATGGTCTTCACATGATCTGACCAAGGTTTTGTCTGGACTTTAAAAGAGACTGTGACCTCTGAGTTTGTTTCGGCCTTTCTTCTCAGAGTAGTCAGATAGGAAAAACCTCACGACCTCATCTAGCTTAAAATAAATATGATTGACGTGTAAAAGTGTTTGTACAAACCTACTTACAGAAAATAAATCATTTATCATTTATTAACTTTCTAAAGCGCCTACGCAAAACATCTGACTGTTGGTTATCGTTAGTTGCCTTTCGAAAACAGTCAGGCGTTTCATAACGCGGTCTTATATTGTTCGACCTCCATCTTTAGTCTTTATTTCTTAAAACAATTTTAGCGACATCTTCGGCCAATAGCGAGCGAGCTATCGGGGTGCAGACGATATGTCCGTCGGCCCCGGCAAAATGGTAAAAATTTACAACGTCATTTGCGCTATTAGCTTACAGATTTTCTGTGTATAGGTACTGTACGGTTGTAACACAAAACGTAGCATAGATTACGTGAAAGTGCAATTACTTTCGCATCATCTTCTGAATCTAATAAACAAAGTGTGAATGACATTTATTTTTGAAGATCATTACCAACAAAATGAGTGAAAAATTAACTACGCACATGCCATAATACGTCTGAAATAACTTTATTACTATGTTTACTTTGAGACTTCGTCTATTTGCTTGTATTAGATATCTGGGCGCCTGGTAGGTAATTAAGATTGACGTGGGGAAAACCTCTGCTAATTAAAATAACGGTATGTGTTGGCTTAAAATTATTTATTTGTGTTTAAAACTAGTTTGGGTATAATCAAAAGAATAACATTTATTTAGGTAGGTATGTACTGTGAAGGGCTAGATTAGCCCTTCAAAGAAACAACACACACAACAACAACAGACAACAACAACAACGGGAACGGAACAACGATAGGATATATTTCCGACTTAGAGTGAGGCCACACGATGCGTTAACGGTGCGGTGCGGCGCCGGAGCGGTGCCGCAACGTCATCCTACATAAAAATCACTATGCCATGCCACACGATGCGTTGGGCCGCCGTGCGGCATCGCACCGTAGGCGCTTGTTACCTGCGAGACGAGGCGGGGAGGGGTAATGCGCTGCGGCGTGCACCACGGTAAACTGCGTTCTACTGAGGTGCCGCACCGCCCGTGTGGCACCCTATAGTTCGAATAAATTGCGGTGCGGTGCCGCACCGCACCGTTAACGCATCGTGTGGGCGCGCTCTAAACTAGCAATCTCTTTTCTAAAACAAAAAAAAAAACCTAATAAAATATTTGACACCCCGTTCTAAACTTGCTTGAATGTTTGAATAGAACCCGCGCTAAATTATAGCCAGCCTGCACAAGATAAGGTTGACTTTAGTGAACAACCTTTACAGTACTACTTATCTCTACGAGCAGATCGTAAAAATGAGACGAAAAGTCGTGCGGGGTAGTCTTTCCATTGGAATGAAGACTGTACATTTTTCATAAGGGTTCTTATTTCTAATTTAGAGCAGCACCCTAATTGCCTAACACACTATCAACCCTAATCTGATTAATTTTGAAGGATATTGCTAATCCATTGCTTCATATATTCCAAAAATTTTACTGCTCAATACAACAACGTAAATAACGCAATGAATATTGTTGAACTGTCAAAATTAAAGCTATTGTGTATGTTAAGCAATTAACCCACTGCTAGTCAGTTTTACATACATACACTCACGCCATTTTCCCATGGGGTAGTCCGATACCACAGAACCTGCTCCGATCATATCGATCATATAAAGACGTGTGTTTACTTGCAAAAACTATCAACATTTACTTGTTTTATCTACCTATATAATATAATGTTCAAGGATTAGTTTGTATGTAAAGAAAATTATTATTTTAATATATTTTGACTTTTCCCTAGAGCAGCGTTTCCTATTTGGTGGGTCGCGACTCGACCGGGCCATCAAAATAAAATACCGGGTTGCAGCTTGCAGCATTCCCACCTTATTTTAAAATAATACTAGGTATCGATCGACGCATCGTAAGCGACGCCACCGCTGATAGAATAGACAGAATTAGCTAATCAAGCAATAACATCACGAAGAGTTGGCGAAAATCGAGTTGAATGGCGTGCAAGAGTAGAGGCCTATGTCCAGTAGTGGACTGCTGTTTGCTGATGATGATGGGGTGCAGGTCCACCAAGCAAATTTTATGAACCTATCTAAGTACCTACATCTAAATATGATAAATCCTTTATTATAATTACATTCATTCATACATTTATTAACTATAATTACAATGTAATTATATACACTAGATACTAAAATAAAAGACTAACTAACCTACTATACAAATAAATAAATTAAAAAAAAACCAAAGGACACTTAGGCGTCGAAGTACTCATCCGCATCGCTGTCATCCGGAAAGGTGTCCTGAAGACTGCAGGCAGCATTGCCACGTTGAATGGCAATGCTAATTCTTTGACCAAAGAACGACCCAGCCCTCTGGTCACGTGAAGTATCGACCAGCCGGCGAGAAATTTCCTTAAAAACGAGACGCGCGCTCGGGCCCCATGACCCGAGCGTTTCGACCCCAAACGGCTCAAAGCTGTAGTTGCCCATAAGGTTACAGTACCTACATCTTACATGAAATGATGTATTTCAAAAGATGTCTAGAACATAACCACGGAAGCGAGTAGTCCTAACTAATATTATAAATGCGAAAGTAACTCTGTCTGTCTGTCTTTTCTTCACGCCTAAACTACTGAACCGATTTGTGTGAAATTTGGTACAGGGTAAGTGTGAACCCCAACAAAGGACATAGGCTACTTTTTATTCGACTTCGACTTCGTCTGCGTCCGCGATAACCGACATATACGCGGACGAAGTCGCGGGCAAAAGCTAGTACATAATAAATTGATAGAGTAGCAAACATATACGGGTGTCTGTATTTGTTTGCGTATAAGTTATAAACGAGACTAAAGGATGAGTGTCCCAGTTATCGGGTCATGCGAATTAATAAATAACAAATGACAGGTTACAATAGGGCTGACTTTATCATTTAGTTTTATATTTTATAATTGTGTTTTTTTATCACCAATAATTTTATTACAGATTCAAATATTTACATAATTTAAAAAGCTAACAGTCTTAAAATAATATAAAAAGGGAAATAATCAAAGGGCATCAAAAAATTCGTCCGCATCGCTGTCAACAGGAAACGTGCCCAAAAGGCTGGCAGCATTGCCACGTTGTATGGCAATGCTATTTTATAATGATTATATTGATTTCATTTTAACTTTGACCCAATAATGAGACATGGCAGCTAAGAATTTATAAGAAGCAAAAGCCAAAGTTTGAGTTTGAGTTTGTTTGTTTGATGTAGGTAATCTGTCGAAAATATTTATAGTAATACTAGCTGACCCCGCAAAAGTCGTTTTGCAAAAAAAAAAATAGATAGTAGCCGATTCAAAATCAAAATCAAAATATTTTATTTTACATAAACCAACATGGGCACTTATGAAACGTCAGAAGCTAGGTGCACGGTTCCAATTGGTCGTTTCTCAGACCTACCCGATATGCACACAAAATTTCATACAAATCGGTCCAGCCGTTTCAGAGGAGTATAAACTAACATTGTGACACGAGAATTTTATATATAAGAAGAAAGAAGATATAAGTTTGCCATGCAAAAGTAAGAGATAGAGAAGTGTAAGTGATTGTCTGTTTGAATAGACTAGTAGATGCTTTGCAATCAGTTGAACCGATATAACTCAAAGCCCGCATCCAGGCGTTGTTTCACCAATGATGGACTGTGTGTGATCTGCTAAAACCATGGAAACATTTAGGGTTAATTTTACTACAGTTACTTTTATTTATTCAAAACTTTATGCACAAGTAAAAACTGTACAAAGGCGGACTTAATGCCTTGGGCATTTTCTACCAGTCTACCTTAGGGTGATGTAGAGACAATACACAGTAGGTGCAATAACAGAAAAAAAATAAGAAAATATTTATAACTAAGAACTTTAACCGAGGAATAAAATTTTATTCGCAGAGTAACTGGTTAGACTTTTAACTAGGTGTAAAAGTTTAGTCAAATTCGAACATAAAAAGCTTCCACTATAAATTCAACAGTTTGCCAAATTATGGCAACATTCTCGTAAGAATCCAGTGCTGCTAGAACAAATGAAATAAATAAATCAACCTGTGTTCACCCACAGCAGAGCAAAAGTCTTCCTTTCCTGGTTCCACTCAGCAAAATTGGCCAACATGGAACAAAAACATAACAATGTGTTTCTTCTTTGTGTCGCTGGCCAGACTTTTCTTGGATCTTGTTGGCCCAAAACTTCGCCACGTCCATGGCGTCGTCGGTGGCAGCGTAAAGGTCACTTTGACTGCAAGTTTTCGGACACAGAGGGCAGGATAGGAGGTGGAGCACAGTTTGCGACATAGCTCCATCCTGCTGCCGTTTCATCGAGGTAGCCCCACTTCACCAGGTTGGAATTACATCTAGGGTGTTTGGTAGCTGGATGCAAAGCCTAAAGGGAGTGACAGTTGACACAATTTAGAACATTTTGAGCCATACATGTCTTAGACGAAGTATGTTTTTTTTTACTGCAAACTTTTAGTCAGCCAATACCAACTTTAACTGGAAAAAAAAAAACATACTTCGTCTAAGACATGTATGGCTCAAAATGCCGTAAATAGTGTCAACTATCACTCCCTTAAAGCTTTGCACTCAGCTTCCAAACAACCTGTACAATCTACAACATAGTGATGTCAGAAAGATAATTATAATGTTCAAATTTCCATTGTCACTCCAGCAATACAGCACCTCTTTCTCCTAACGACTCCTGACCTACCGAACAGATAGTACCCATTAAACACACTTACGTGTTCATATATTGAATAATAAGATAACAAGGAAGACAATTGTGACATTCGCCCCACAGTTTGTTTGCCAGCGAGGAAGCAAATATGTACTACAAAGATACTATAATGTTATGATCTCCTTATTTAGTTGCTAGTAATTAGTAGAAAGTCGTCATTTGATGATCAGGTAGGGAGATAGAGGGGAGAATAGTGTGTGGAGTTTTGACA
The DNA here is from genome assembly GCA_914767645.1 of Hydraecia micacea. Classification (NCBI taxonomy): domain Eukaryota; kingdom Metazoa; phylum Arthropoda; class Insecta; order Lepidoptera; family Noctuidae; genus Hydraecia; species Hydraecia micacea. The sequence goes on from OU611796.1 coordinate 13,714,957, forward strand.
GAATGGAAAAGGAAAAAGTGAGAACTTCGGAGTTTTTAATTCAAAGTTTGGCTACCGCTGTTAGTGAGTATTGTTTTATTTTTATTTACCTTTGTGAGTGAACTCGTCTAGCTTGCCATATGGAATAGTCTTATGTAGGTTGATTTTAAGCGAAGATTTTTTTGACATCTATTAATTCTATTGATAGATGTGGGGGAAAAGGTCTCAAAAAAAAAGAACATAAGTTTTATTTTATCTTCAGGATGCAATGGGCAGGTATTGTTTGCAAAACAGGAATTTTGTAGCTAAAAGCTCAATGAAATGCTTACGTAAATAAATCAGTCTCAAACTAATTTATAATACATAAGATGCATGTTCCTATTTAATTTTAAAGGGGTTTATTTACAACGAAGATCCGTGACATTCTTGTGTCCAAAATGTATGGTTCAACAGTTGCTAATTTAAGCAACGATTCTACATTGATTTTTTTTATATAAATAAAGATTCCTACCTCATCATCTGCCTAGCCTTTTCCCAACTATATTGGGGTCGGCTTCCAGTCTAACCGGATGCAGCTGAATACCAGTATTTTACATGGGGCGACTGCCTATCTGACCTCCACAACCTGTGTAATACGATACCCCTTGGTAAGACTGGTTGTCAGACTTTCAGGCTACTGACGAGTGCCGTGGCCGTAATGACTGTCAAAGATCCACGAATGACAGCCGGGACCACGTGAAAAAGCCTTTATTCTTATATAGAATAAACACGAATATAGGCTCGACTTATTACTGTTTCTCTCTTCGGTAGATTGCGTGCATTGCGATGCGGCTACAGAAAACAAAAAAAAATCATTGCAAATTCAATTGGTGACCGCGATTTATTTTTAATATTGTATTGGATTTTTTTTTATTTTCTCACAATTTTAGTGAAAAGTAGAGTGTAAAGTACACGGCGCTAAAAACCCATTACAACTCGGTTTCTCGGTAAAAATACCTCGTATATAATGGGTCATTTTAGCCCCTTGCATAACAATCTACTATTTTCTTAAAGTTTGGTCCAAAACCCAGCACCGCAGATAGCATTCACTGACAAAAGCATTAGTTAATTTCAATTTTGATTACTTTTTCACATACGGTCTCCCTTAACCTCGTTGGTTCTGGTTGCATATAACATGCAATATTTATTTTTATATAAAAAGAGTTATATTTACTTACTTAGTACATCGAGCGAACCTGCGGCCCAGCATGCGGCAGCAGCGGGCAACAATATGTATATTTGTTTCCTTCAAAGGAACTGCTAAAGGAACTATCTAGTTTCAGTAGTTCCTTTAGCTTTTGCAAAGGAACTACAGATCCAAAACTTCTCAGTAGTTCCTTCAAAGGAAGTTTCTTCGGAATGTCTTCACGAATTTATAATAAGCTTCCTAAGCAAACAAGACAAATTGAAAACATTAAATTGTTTAAGAAAAAATTAAATGACTTGTTGGTAAATAGACCGTATTATACAGTACATGAATTTTTGTCCGACAGATTCGTGACGGGTTAGTGCCAAACTATGTTTGGATGTAAAATATTTCAATTAAAATGTCTATTTAAATTAATATGTATAATCACAAAAATTGTCCAAACTATTGTATGCCTAACATGGTGGAGCAGTTCAAACGCACACCCAAATAATTAAATAACAACTTTGTAACCACTGTCTCACAATAAAGATCTTTGACTTAGAAGGAACTAGTGAGCACAAAGGAAATTTTCTTACTAACAAATATCGACTCCGCAGATTGATTGGATTGACTGCTTTTAAGAAATCAGGACAGTGCTACTCTGCTACTTGACATCGTCATTTTATCGCTTAAACAATTCACCACACGATGACATGAGTGAAAATTGGAAATCCTATTCCTTGCGTGTAAACTAACGCTTCCGTATATTTTATTTTCCAGTATGTTTCCAAGCATGTCAAACGGGCTTTGTGATCGCCTGGCCATCAAATACAGTGGCCAACTTCATGTCCAATGAAACCGTGCTATCAAGGCCAATGTCGTCGATGGACGTATCACTGCTGGGCAGTTTGCCCAACATTGGCGGGTTGGTCATCAGTCCCTTCTGTGGTTACGCCTTCAACACGTTCGGGAGGAAATATGCTACGATGTTATTTACATTGCCTTATGTTGTAAGTATTTGATATGAGATATTTTTGCAATATTCCGTTTGTCTTGTAAGTGCGAGGTAAACGTCTTCCTGGGTTCGGTTCCCTGGACCGTGTGAAAATTTCGTCAGCACAAAGTTTTGCCCACTTTTCGCTCGTGTAATGTGAAAAAGCTCGGTTATTGGAACGAAGTTATTTAACGCGGCTTGCGGTAGGAGTATACTGGTAGAAATCATCACAACACGAAAAAGCGTTATGAGCCCCTCCATGCGACTTTGCATGGTTTTCAAGGGTGTTGGTGGGGGGGAGTCAATAGTGAGGTCAAAATGAAAATCCAAGATGGCGACAACTTTATGAGAGCATCTAAAACTTATACTAGATAGTATTGAAAACGCGTCTTAATTCACCTGATCTCTCTCTGGTCGTGTCGGATTACTTGCCATCCCACCCGACTATGAGAGTGAGGGAATAGATAGTGCACCTGTGTTTACGCACACGCTTGTGCACTATAATATCTCCCGCGCCGAAGGCTAGTCTACTTTGAAATTGGCCACCATGGCCGTAATACGGTATGGAGGACTATTATAAAGATTTCATCAGACATTACGCAGATTTTACCATCACAGAACTAACCAGTATGTTTCTTCTTTCCAGTTCGCGTGGCTAACAATATCACTGACCGGGAACGTGGTTTTAGTTCTAATAGCCACGTGTGTAGCTGGCGTGGGCATTGCTGGACAGAATGTGGCCATCATTTACATATCCGAGATCTCGCACGACTCCATTCGAGGCGGACTTACTGCTAGCTCAGCTTTAGGATATTTCTTGGGTAAATAATAACATAACATAACACTATACCTTGTTTAACCGACGGTTTGGGCAGAGGTGTACCAATTGTACACTCGCAGTTATATTTAAGCCCCATGTAATAGGGGGGGGGGGGGGATAAATAATCCTTACTAATATTATAGATGCGAAAGTAAAGTAAGTCCCATGTAGTAGGCGAGCATATTGCCATTAATCGTGCGTGTGACTGTATGATGGTTCGATGTTGAAATAAAACACTTGCTTTATAGTATTCCCTTTTATTCTTCTAGTTGATCACTTCAGACGAATAGACGAACTATCACTACACCGGGCATAGCGCCCTTTTATATGTCCGTCTACGTGGGTGCAAGTAGTGGGTATACTAAACAATACTGCATCCCACCAATCAAACTATTTTGTTCGCGTCCGGCCTCCGATAGGTTCCGAATTGTTTCGACCTGTCGGGAGCAAGACTCTGCGACCAATTACAATGGTTTTTAAACAATACTTATATTTCAACAATAATTCAACTAATTTCTAATGTGGCGGGCTTGGCGTCCGTTATTGTGTGTAATTCCAAACTTCGAGCCGTTGGTCTATGGTCGCACACGATAGCTGAGCTTGAAGTCCTGGGTTCAATTACCAGGTCAGGCAATGTTCTGAGTTCCGATTTATGTCCGGTTGGCAGCAATAGACTTAATCTTGTCCCTTATTACATGGGACTTAAACATATTTGACGTCACGTGCACTTCTGCCTACCCTTGCGGAGGAATACAAGCGGTATTGCATGTTAGATAAGATAACTACACCACACACACTACCACCAATCTACCACACACCCACTACACATCTCCACCACACTACCACTCCACGCCCACTAGATACCTCTGATTCTCGTTCTGCCACTATATACTTCTAGTTTAATATTTATGTTAAAAGGTTCATTTTTCTGTGCTTTCCAGGCATCCTGGTGACTTACACTCTGGGTGGATACTTCACGTACATGCAAGTGATATACACGAACTTGTCGCTGTCAATACTGTGCATACTTCTGATTGCGCTACTTCCTGAATCTCCTGTGTTCCTGGTACTTATGGGGAGAGAAGAGGTATGATATTATTCTGTGTCGAATACTTAAAATAATTAAAACAGAATTTTGCTAAAGCGATTGCTGGACATAGAGAACGGTAATGGCTAAGTTGCGTCTCAGAGCATTATACATCAACCTATTCGATTTACTTTAATCATGCTTGGCACTCAAAGCATGAGAGCTGCAGTGGTATCAGTGGGTTCGAACCCAAAACAAGCGTTTTACTTAGTGTAATTTATTTCATGATCACTGCTCTCAAAACGGTGAAGGAAAACATCGTGAAGAAACCGGCATGTCCTAGAACCGAAACATTAAAACATGTGACATCTACCAATCCACACTGGGCCCTCGTGGTAGATTTACAGTCCACTCCTTCTCGAAAAAAGGAGGCCTGCGACTCTGCGACCCAGCAGTGGGAACATTATAGGCTGATTATGCTATGATGAGCTCCTTGTTTAAGAATTGAGCTTACTAATACAACTAAAATCATCATCATCATTTCAGCCGAAAGACGTCCACTGCTGGACATAGGCCTCCCCCCAGCACCTCCACTTCAACCGGTTTTGTGCTTCTGGCATCCAACGAGTTCCTGCGGCCTTCACAAGGTCGTCGGTCCACCTTGTGTTAGGCCTTCCAACGCTACGTCTTCCGGTACGCGGTCGCCACTCCAGAACTTTTCGGCCCCATCAGCCATCTGTTCTGTGAGCAATGTGCCCTGCCCACTGCCACTATGTCGGTTACCTTGGTTCTCTTTTCTTTTTTAAACTAAAATAACCAAAAGAACTTGTTTAGCGTGCCATAGTCTCATAAGTACTTGACAAAACAAAATAAGAAGCTAACGAATTGCAGAACTTTCTAAAAGCGCGGGAAAGGTCTAGTAAGGTATTGCTAACAGCAGGCACCAAATTATGAGTTAATAATCCAATTAATTTACAGGAAGCAGCGAAATCAATATCTTTCTACAGGCAGTTAGACGTAAAGTCCAAAGAAGTTGAAGCTGAGATCGCCAAGATCAGGCTACAGATGGACCCCAGACTAGAGAAGTTACTCGAAGAAGACAATGGTTAGTAAGACAACATCTATAGATAGTGCCATCCACGAAGACGCGCCCCACTCTTCTTACTAATCGCTAGTGGTAATCGCTTGTTAATTCCGCTAGTGTTTTTGTTTTTTGATACACACTAATTACCCAATAATAAGTAACTACTGTGTATCGAAAAAACTAGAACACTAGCGGAATGTTGTTGTGAAGCGATTAGGAATTTAGGAAGAAGAGTGGGTCGCGTCTTTGTGGATGGCGCTATGTGTAAATATACATCGACACAGCATTACACTATTGTAATTCCGGGGCCACACCAACGGGAAACGCCGATAATTATCGCGATAAGTTGTGGTTGCACCTACGATTAACGCTCGTTCTCGCGATAATTATCATCCCGTTGGTGCGGCCCCGGCATAATAGTTCCTGGAAGACGAAGTGTGATGCACAGTATAACCCTCTTAGTGTGCATACACATGAGCGACACGCATCAACAATACAGGCAACTGTAACCGTCGACGCGTGTCGGCGACAGGCTGCTCGTGTATTGGAGTAGGTACAGTGTCGGAGATTAAAATAAGAAACATGTGGGTAAAATATGTTTTCAGAATATCAAACAATTTAATGAAATCCCATGTCCAGCGGGTTCAAACGTCAGAACTAAGTTCATTATACCAACATATTTTGACCTAGGAACGCGTTTCTTTTAAGAATATGCCGTAAGAACCACCAAAAAATATGTCTCCATCAAGAAGGCCCGCTCTGTGTGGTTCTTTCCTCAAAAGACCATTTCAGACACCAATCTACATGGTCTTCACATGATCTGACCAAGGTTTTGTCTGGACTTTAAAAGAGACTGTGACCTCTGAGTTTGTTTCGGCCTTTCTTCTCAGAGTAGTCAGATAGGAAAAACCTCACGACCTCATCTAGCTTAAAATAAATATGATTGACGTGTAAAAGTGTTTGTACAAACCTACTTACAGAAAATAAATCATTTATCATTTATTAACTTTCTAAAGCGCCTACGCAAAACATCTGACTGTTGGTTATCGTTAGTTGCCTTTCGAAAACAGTCAGGCGTTTCATAACGCGGTCTTATATTGTTCGACCTCCATCTTTAGTCTTTATTTCTTAAAACAATTTTAGCGACATCTTCGGCCAATAGCGAGCGAGCTATCGGGGTGCAGACGATATGTCCGTCGGCCCCGGCAAAATGGTAAAAATTTACAACGTCATTTGCGCTATTAGCTTACAGATTTTCTGTGTATAGGTACTGTACGGTTGTAACACAAAACGTAGCATAGATTACGTGAAAGTGCAATTACTTTCGCATCATCTTCTGAATCTAATAAACAAAGTGTGAATGACATTTATTTTTGAAGATCATTACCAACAAAATGAGTGAAAAATTAACTACGCACATGCCATAATACGTCTGAAATAACTTTATTACTATGTTTACTTTGAGACTTCGTCTATTTGCTTGTATTATCTGGGCGCCTGGTAGGTAATTAAGATTGACGTGGGGAAAACCTCTGCTAATTAAAATAACGGTATGTGTTGGCTTAAAATTATTTATTTGTGTTTAAAACTAGTTTGGGTATAATCAAAAGAATAACATTTATTTAGGTAGGTATGTACTGTGAAGGGCTAGATTAGCCCTTCAAAGAAACAACACACACAACAACAACAGACAACAACAACAACGGGAACGGAACAACGATAGGATATATTTCCGACTTAGAGTGAGGCCACACGATGCGTTAACGGTGCGGTGCGGCGCCGGAGCGGTGCCGCAACGTCATCCTACATAAAAATCACTATGCCATGCCACACGATGCGTTGGGCCGCCGTGCGGCATCGCACCGTAGGCGCTTGTTACCTGCGAAACGAGGCGGGGAGGGGTAATGCGCTGCGGCGTGCACCACGGTAAACTGCGTTCTACTGAGGTGCCGCACCGCCCGTGTGGCACCCTATAGTTCGAATAAATTGCGGTGCGGTGCCGCACCGCACCGTTAACGCATCGTGTGGGCGCGCTCTAAACTAGCAATCTCTTTTCTAAAACAAAAAAAAAAACCTAATAAAATATTTGACACCCCGTTCTAAACTTGCTTGAATGTTTGAATAGAACCCGCGCTAAATTATAGCCAGCCTGCACAAGATAAGGTTGACTTTAGTGAACAACCTTTACAGTACTACTTATCTCTACGAGCAGATCGTAAAAATGAGACGAAAAGTCGTGCGGGGTAGTCTTTCCATTGGAATGAAGACTGTACATTTTTCATAAGGGTTCTTATTTCTAATTTAGAGCAGCACCCTAATTGCGTAACACACTATCAACCCTAATCTGATTAATTTTGAAGGATATTGCTAATCCATTGCTTCATATATTCCAAAAATTTTACTGCTCAATACAACAACGTAAATAACGCAATGAATATTGTTGAACTGTCAAAATTAAAGCTATTGTGTATGTTAAGCAATTAACCCACTGCTAGTCAGTTTTACATACATACACTCACGCCATTTTCCCATGGGGTAGTCCGATACCACAGAACCTGCTCCGATCATATCGATCCGATCCTCAGATTTCTATGCAAGATTTTTTAGATTTTGATTCACATAGTGGCCTATATTCAACAACGTCTGGAGCAACTTGCTTAGGAGCATTGTGACGTTAGAAAAGTCACAACGGTAAGTTTTGCAACCGTAAAATCATCGATTTATTTCTTTCCAGATCCTGAAATTATCGGTGAGCTGGTACAAAAAAAGTTAGAAGCACCAAAAGAACGGAAGAATGAGTCAGCATGGAAACACTTTAGTGAGTAGCTATGATGCTTATTAAAATGCTGTTTATTATAGTATAATCAGCATATAATGTTCCCACTGCTGGGACACAGGTCTCCTCTCAGTGAGTGGGAGTAGCCCATAATCCACCACGCGGGCCCAATGCGGGTTGGTAGATGTCATATTATGGTTTCGAATTTTTGGTTCTAGGACATGCCGGTTTCCTCACGATGTTTTCCTTTACCGTTTTGAGAGCAGTAATGATGAAATAATTTGCACAAAGTAAAGCGCGCGGCTGGGTTCGAACCTAAGACCTTCAACTCGTAAGTCACGGCCGTTACCACAGGGCCACCACTGCTCAACGACTTTAGATAGGCTAATTCATGTTTGTCACAAAAGCACAAAAGCGACAAGAATCAAGAAGATGGCTGACAGTCCTTTCGTCAGTTGATAACGACAAACTGAGATCACCAATATATCTGCCAAGTTTGGTGATAATGGAATAGTTGAAGCTGATATCTTTCTTTTATCACATCACAAAGACAAAAATCAAATCTATGTTTTTCTTTCACAGAAAAATCAAAGTCTTCCAAACGAGCGTTGACAACAGTCCTGATCATAATGGCCCTGACAATCATGATGGGCTGTGTCGTGCTACAGGTGTACGCTGAACCTCTGTTTAAGGAAGCTGCTCCGACCATGCCTGCTAACCAGTGCGCCATATTCTTGGCTCTGGACTTCTTGATAGCCAGTATTCTATGTGTGTTGGCTATTGACAGATGTGGGAGGAAGGTAATATTTAAAAATAACTAAGATTGGAAATGTGAAAGCACTTAGATCTTTCTTGTTTGTTGTGTTTAATGAATCAATAAATCATTATAAAATTTGAAGAGAAGTGGCTCGGGTTGCACCCGAAAAAGTACATTGGGTAGGTAATTTTCACCCCAGATAGCTAATGATATATACCTATGTAGTACTTTCATTAGTAGTCGAATTCGTATCAATTGATTGTGATATCTTGGATTCGATTTCTAGCATTAGCAAAGCTCTATTTGGTATTCAGATGAACTAGCCATCATTTGACCATGAAAAAATATATGCTGGTTATCGTTATGCAATATCCTGCTGTACTGTTTACGTTTTGTAAATTTTTTATTAGATTCTAGTCAATCTTAGTATTATTTTCTTCTCTTATCTTATTCTAAGCACCTCTTCTTCCAACAGTTACTCCTAATTCTGACATCAGCCGGTTCTGGCATCTTCACAGTCTTGCTGGGCTCCCAACTCCAGTTCCACTGGGCGCCGGCCTGGTTCACCGTGTTCCTTATATACGGGTTCAGTTTCGTCTTCACGCTGGGTTGTGCTGTCATACCCTTTGTGTTGACAGCTGAAGTGTTCTTGCCTGAGGTATATATAGTTCGGTGTTTACCTATAATGTAAATGTTGTAAGCTCGTATTACTATGCTTGTGCTGTTCGTAGTTAAAGCTGTTAAGTCAGTGTAATTTTTCCTTGTAATCTTTAAAATTTTTGGAGGACCCACGACGAACAACAAAACAGTCTTTTTTTTTGGAGAAATTCTGCCTGTGTTCTTCCGCTCTTAGAAATAGAATAGAATATTTATTTGCGTAAAGTTGAGGTTACAATAACATGGAGACCTAGCATTTAAGAGTCCTTGTTCAATATGCATGTACTATTGTAACAGTTCCCAGGTCACATCAATATAAAATGCGCCCTTGGCATCATAGACTATCTATAGTAAAAAATATGATGTCCAAAATTACTTCAATTTCATCAACATCCAACCGAAGTGAAACACTGCAAAATATGCAGCAGTCGCATACAGTCTATTTTGATATAATGTCTCTTTCCAGGTTCGAAGCTTCTGCAACAGCGTTGTGATGGCCTTCACATGGATCTTCAACTTCATCACACTAGTCATCTTCAATCCTCTCGTGGAGGCTGTTGGCTTAGGACCAGTCTTCTACTTTTTCTCAGTCGTATGCTTTATTGGAGCATTTTACAGCCAATTCTGTGTCCCAGAAACTAAGGGACTACCGGCTGATGCCATTCAAGCCTTATTCTTGAAAGGAAGGAGACAGAGTATTAAGACGAAAGGTTAAGGAAGAGTGATGGAACTCATTTTGATGACGTCATCGGCAGTGAAACTGTTTTTGAGGGATTGCTGGTTCGGTCCAGTATTGGGACCAATAGATTTTGTCTGGTCTACAAATGTTTGTTAAAAATTTGGTTATGTGTGTGTGTTTTTATTAATGAAATAAAAAAAAAATGTTTATTGAATATTGTTGTTTATTTTGAATTTTTTGTTCAGGCATGATTTTTTTTTTTTTTTGGATGGGAAATCATCTAATGACTCCTCCCGCTCTGGGTGGAGCGGAAGGGAGTGTCAGACTCTTACTGACTAAAACCCACCCGTGTTCCTTCCTTAGCCCTTTATGTTCCGGGGCAGCGGTAACCCTTTCGGACGATCCCGCTACCCTTCAGGCATGATTGATCACTGATTTGTGTTATCTAGCGACTCGCCCCTGCATTGCACGGGTGCAACATACTGACGTGAAGACGTGTCAAAACATTGAAATGTCTTTGTTATATATAAGTTAAACATTAATATATTATACACATAATAACACATGGCTATGAGAGTGAGGGAAGACCAAAGAAACGATGGATAGACTGTGTGAATGATGATATGGTTAGAAAGGGGGTGATTATCGAGATGACGATAAATAGAGAAATTGGAAGTATGTAAGAAAAAGATATGTTGCGCCGACGAAAAATAAATTGGGATAAGGGCAGGAGAATGATGAAACATAAACCTTTCAGAATAAATTCTCTAAATGATGGTCAGAACCGCATCAAAATCCATTTTGTATTTTAGAAGAACTACGCGGTCACAACGAGACGAAAAGCGAAATTGTTTTATACTACTCATATATATAGATGACTTATCGGACAGAAGAGTTGATAAAATTTACTTAATGTTCGGGGTGCATCTAAAGCGGCAACATCAGTGATGATGCTAATGGCTAATTTTCAAATTACTATCACACCTAAAGTCAGATAAGAGTAGTGATTTCCATGGAATTCAATTTCATAGTCCTCCTAACGTTTCTGACTGCTTTATCTCGTATTGTAGTTCCATTCCAGTCCGGAAGTCCAAAATCAAAGAAAAGAGTTGCGATGTTCATGAAGATAATTCATTTATAGAGGTATGTAGAACAGGCTGTAACGTTCACTCAGACATCCTCCATAGAAAAGGTAGGATCCTCCGACCAGTCGAGTGTCGTGACTGGTAGGCAACTACCCGACGATTGATGTCGGGACGTTGTATATATGCTATGTAGTTGCGTGGTAAACTCTGCTTGCGCGATGCAAGATTAAGTATCAGAAATTACATAGTATAAATCAAAGTCGCTTTTCGTGTCTCCTGTGTGACTGCTTAGTATTTCTAAACTTCACAATGGATACGGTCGTCACCATCATTTAGATAATTTCTTCTGAATATTTAACTAAGATATAGTACAGAAATCTCGATTTCGAGATAAACTACATGTCACCTCACCCGTGTGATGTTGGGGCAGGTCGTATTTGTAAAATATTTCTGTAAGAGAATGAGCCTGCCTGTCTTGCTCCACCGAACAAGCCACGGCAAGACACGGCGAGGGTGCCTGATAAGAATGCCCGGCTCATACCTGATGTGGTATGAAGCATGTAGCAGTATATCCCTCGTTCTAAGTACTGACTTGAATATGCCCTGGCAGCTGATAGTATGTCATGCTCACAAAATTGCCTCGCTGACGGTGGCGTGTGGGTTGGATCATTTAGCTCCCTTCAAAATGGTTGAGCTGAATGGTGCTGATCTATGCGTCATGTTCCTGAACGGGCAGCGTCAGTTGGGGCTGGTCATCACTTAGCTGCCTCGGCTTATTTTTATTTTTAATTATTTTATTTTTGGATTGTTGTTTTTTTTATTTACTATTTTCTGTACTCTGGACGCTTTTAACGCATAAGTCTTTTTTTTTTTTACATCGTTCTCACATATTATTATAAATTCAACATTAATGATGTAACTAATATGTTTGTAAAAATATAATTTAAAAGAGTGTCCATGCCATAGATACCTACGCTTTGGAATGGGCAACTAGCTTCATTTTATTTTTGACTGACCGACTTCTTGACAATTCAAAAGTGCCTGTAAATGGTTTAATTGAAATAAATGCTTTGAGTTTGAGTTTGAGTTCAGGTCCTTACTGACTAAAACACCGTTTGGGTTTTAGACAGTAAGGAGGCAAGATTTACACAATCATCAAATGATCATTTGATGATTTCCCATCCACAAAAAAAAAGGATTTACCCAAGGAAAAGTATTGTGAAATATATTTATCTACATTATTTTTCCTCATTGCAGTTTTTTCTAGTTTCATATAAATCTTTGTGGACATTAACGATTTATCGTTTATGTTTGCTCAGGTAGTAATCAAACAAATTGTATCATATACCTGTAAAAGATAAAATATTATGTGAGATTAGATTTTAACTCGTGTCTAGTGATTCTACGAACTTGCGAAGTTTAACAATAGTCAGTTTATCCCATTTTGCCTATTTCGTGAAACTGTCCCAATTTTTCCCTAAAAACCTTATCAGGATTATTATGAACATTAAAAAAAAATAGCTAAATCGGTTCAGCCGTTCTCAAGTAATGCGTTTACCAACGAACAGCATTTGATTTTTGTTTATGTAGAAGACTAGCTGCGCCCCGCGGTTTCACCCGCACAAGTTTTGATCCCGTGGAAATATCGGGATCAAAACTACCCTATGTCCTTTCCCAAGACTCAAACTATCTCTATACAAAATTTCATCTAAATCGGTTCAGTGGTTTAGGCGTGAAAAGGTAACATACAGACAGACAGACAGACAGATAGACAGTTACTTTCGAATGGATGGATAGACAAGTCATCATCTGTCAAGCCTGTTCTCAACTATGTTGGGGTCGGCTCCCAGTCTAACCGGATGCAGCTGAATACCAGTATTTTACATAGAGCGACTGCCTATCTGACCTCCACAACCCAGTTACTGGGTAATACGATACCTTACCAAGGGGTATCGTATTACCCATTAACTGGGTTGACTGCTTAACTGATTATCAGACTTTCTGGCTTCTGACGACTTACGACTGTCAAAGACCTACGAATGACAGCCGGTACCAACGGTTTAACGTGCTTTCGGAGGCATAGAGGGGTCTTGGTATGTGAAGATGGTCACCCATCTATGGACCAACCGCGGCAAGTGTAGCTTAACCTGATCGATCGACACGTGCGGCTGTTATCACATAGCCACAAGCCAGTATGGTAGTCTAAATGCTTAATCCCGGTGTACTCACGATGTTTGCCTTCACCGATTAGTTATGTCCAGGATAAACTCATCAAGTAGGTACATCATTATGACAGTCCTACCTGCTAGAATATAGGAACACCGAATTTGCGCTCCAGCCATGGTGAAAAATGAATTCAGGGCCAAAACACATAACCGCGTTGCGGCGTCGCGCCGCTAGAATCGGCGCTGACGCCACTGAAAAGTTTAGCGGCGCGGCGCCGCAACGCGGTTATGTATTTCGGCCCTCAGTCCGTAAACTGTCTTCAAGGCGGGTTGTATATAAATATCGTATCCTCGTGGAGGCTACACACACAATCAAAGACATTGTAATGCAAGTGCATTCGCATTGAAGATAATGTGAACTTAAAATAGCGAGTCCTGTGATACAAGCTAACAATTATCTAAGTTAGTCTGCAAATAGACTGCATTATCTTAGATTTACGAGTACACAGCGTTATTTTGATGCCGTATAAGTAATCTGGTAGGGTAGAGTGTATGGTTGTCATCTGTATACCATATTATGTTCAGAAATTAAGCTATCACACTAAGGCGAAAGTTTGTGAGGGTGTGTGTGAGGGTGTGTTTATATGTTTGTTACTTCTTCACGCTCAAACGGCTGGACCAATTTTGATAAAATTTTGTATGGAGGTAGCTGACACCCTGGATTAACCTATAGGCTACCTTTTATCCCGATATTGAAACCGCGGGGTGCAGCTAGTGGTACATAAAAGCCATATTCATAATTTATCAATTCGATATCTAATAAAAATATGAAGGCCGAGTATTGTAGAGTAGTAGAGTCCCTGGGGAACTCTAACCAAATAATTATTTGACTTTATGCATTTTCGATCAGTGTTGTCAGTTTTATATATTTTCTGACAAACCGTGGTAATTATCTACATAGTAAAGTAAGCACACCAATGGCCTACGTTATAAAAGTCAGAGTGTAGAAGTGGCGAGGCGTCCCGTGACGCGCCGAAAAATAGTGTTCTGGGACATTCTAGACGATGTCACTGGGGGAGCGGGGCATGTCAGTGGATAGTGCGCCCAAAAATATCCTCAAATTATGTAATATGGCTTCATGAAATGACTTCATTTATATCGTCATGGCGAAGTCATAGCAATGCTCTGCTGTTTTTATTTTACTTTTGTGTCATGTGTATTTTTGCGTCATGTTCACCGCAAATAAACGTATTTTCTTTCTTTCTTTTCTTTCTAATTTAACTTTTTCAGGGCCAATGTCACTTTAGCCATGAAAAAGCAAAATGACATCAAATTAAGACCACATTTTGACTGTGCAAATAATTATTACTGATCTCTTTAAATATTGTTGAACTAGAATCTTGTATACGATAAAAATGATTTACTAGTTAATACTATTCTTGATAACACATCCACAGTGGGAGGTTTAATATTGAGATCTGATAGGGTGGAAGGCTAGTTTAATGAATAAGGCAGCATGATTGATGATTTCTTTTGCTAGAAGCTAAGAAAAAGTATAAGACTTTATGAAAATGTATAAAGTATCAAGAAAAAGACAGGAACTAAGGGGGCGGATGATATTGTTGCTATTGCGGGTAGAACCTGGATGAGGCTGGTACAGGACCGTGGAGATTGGCGCAAGAAAAGAGATGCCTAAGAATGGGTGAAGTCGGACTGTGGATGATGACGATAGAATCACAGAGACATGGGCCTTTTCAATTACTGGTACAACATCAAATCCCTTGAATCCTGCATCGCATAAATGATCCATTAAGGTACATTAATACCTGATAACAGCCTTTTCAGATAACACTTTAATTTATAGTGTCACTTATAATTCCTAACAATTTTTATCGGCAGGCGGTTACTATTCCGCCCACCCTGCACTATCATTTTACTATACAACAATAAAGAGTAATGAACTATTTGTATAAGAGATCCTTACTTCTTTATATTGAGTTACGTCTAGTGTGGAGTCATTTGATCTGAAATCTGTGATTGTTAACCATGGATGGTGATAAAGTGACTGTGAGAGGATTTCTCGTGCAGGGTGTCGCGACTTTAGCAAGTTAGTATTGGATTACGTTCATATTGTTTTGTGGTTCCGGATAAATATGGATGTACTCGTATATGGTACCTTTCTACGCATTGGAGTAGTAAATGATGACAAAGTGATGATTTCAATCGTAGTGGCAGTTTCTTCTTACATATTATATATC
This sequence comes from Hydraecia micacea, assembly GCA_914767645.1. Classification (NCBI taxonomy): domain Eukaryota; kingdom Metazoa; phylum Arthropoda; class Insecta; order Lepidoptera; family Noctuidae; genus Hydraecia; species Hydraecia micacea. The sequence continues at coordinate 13,730,406 of OU611796.1, forward strand.
TAAAAGCATATTACTGTGATTAGTACCGTGACTGCTAAAAGTGATGCCGGTGACAATATTTATTTCAACCGTGATTTGTCAGTGGATTGAAACGAAGCCCATTTACAGTAGTGATCGGTGGTCATCATCCATATCCTGACTTTACCACTTTACATGGCGCACATGTAAAGTGGTAAAGTCCTGTGCCGGTGATAAAAATGAAAAAATTGTATCATCAGTTTGTTATGGCAAAATAAATACACAGGCAATTGCAGGCAATTTACAGGCTCAATCTAATATATATAAAATTCTCGTGTCCGAAACGGCTTGACCGATTTTTATGAAATTTTTTGTGTATATTTGGTAGGTCTGAGAATAGGTCGTAGGCTATATATTTTTTTTGCAAAACAACGTTTGCGGCGTCAGCTAGTAACTTAATAACAATTTATAACCTGGGGAAGGGTGGCGCATCCCAACACAAGCAAACTATTTGCTTAAAAGGATTCTCCCCATTGTAACTAGAATAAGTTACATAAGAAGATGCAATTTTTTTTTTTTTCAATGTAATTGTCCCACTATAAAGCAAAGGCCTGTTCTCATAATGAACAGCAAAGAGCTCTTTATCATCATCACGCTTGCTCACTGTGTATTGGCACCAAGTCACTGCTGTAATAAAAGACTGAAAGAAGAGCCCTGACTTGTGGTGAAAACATTACTGTAAGGAAACGAGGACTGATGCCAACACAGTTCTATGTTTGTTTATAACGCTTTCCATCTAAAACGGCTGAACGGATATAGATTAAATTTGGCACATGTTATAGACCAGGACCTCCATGTAAAATACTGGTATTCAGCTGCATCCGGTTAGACTGGAAGCCGACCCCAACATAGTTGGGAAAAGGCTAGGCAGATGATGTATAGACCAGGACCTGGATTAGAACATAGGATAGATTTTATCCCAATATTATTACGGGACAGAGACTTATGCGTGTGAAACCGCGGGGCGCAGCTAGTTGTAAATAAACAAGCATGGTGACCTTTGCTTTCTTTCACTATAAGAATAATACCATACCTTCTACCTGTGCCCTGCAGTCAGACTATGTATTACTCAGAACAGTATCACGTTACGCGAAGTTCAGCAAACATAACAAAACGTTATCTGTGATTAGGACTTTCCAGATAGGACACACTTTATTTGTATCCACAACAACACAGCGTGTTCATGATGAGACTGAACTTCTTTTTATAATGTTTGATAGTCTGTAGAGTACAAACAACAATTAATATTGTTAAAAAAAAAATATAATATGTGTCTGCCACTATTTTCGCAAAATTTACTCACGACTGGCTGAGCCTAGGTTTATCGTCTTTCTTTCCGTTGCCCTTTTAGGGGCATGCCAGACTCTTACCGGCTAAAACCATCACGGTGTTCCACCTCTACCTATGGCCGGGGGTGCGGGATTCGCATAAGCAAATTTGGCTAGCTTCCAGGACTGCAGACTGTCTAACCTCATCAATCTAATATCTGACCATATTCTAAGCTTAGCGTAGCATTCTATACCTACACATCCCTATGTGTAGGTATAGAATGATTACCATTCAAAGAACTACAAAGTTTAGCTTGATAACTGACGCCTGCACAAAGCTTGATAGCAACGTCTCAAAAAATTTTTGCGTTTAAATAACACTAGGCGTTCTTAGTACACTAAGTGTTATTGCTTAAAGAATTAAATCAGGCATTTTTAATAAATACCAGCAAATTACAAACATACAGACATATAGTACAATATGTAACTGAATTAATGCACATTATGAAATTAGTTTGTTCAGAAATGTTTACTGAATTGATTTGTCATATTAATTAATACGTATAGGTAAGTAATTTTTATCGCAAAAATATTTAAAACTACGTAAAATACACAATCAACACACACCAAAATGGACGAAGTACCTACTACACTAGGACCTTATACGTGTGCCACTGTGTGCGTGCGTAGATTTGGATTGTGACGATTTTCTACCACAATAATCTGTGCCACATCAATCTGTGTGGTTCTTTCTTCAAAAGACCATCTCGGACTTCGATCTACATGGTCTTCATATAACCTGACCAAGATTATGTCTGGACTTTAAAAGAGACTGTGACTTCTGAGTTTGTTTCGGCCTTTCTTCTCAGAGTAGTCAGATAGGAAACGCCGACCTCATCTAGTTTTTAAAATATGATTGACGTGTAAAAGTGTTTGTGCAAACCTACTTACAGAAATAAAATCATTTATCATTTATCAATCAGTATCTAATTTAATAAATAAACAATGTATGTATGTATAGTAGAAATTTCGTGTATGTATTATGATTATAACATAATTCATGTATTATAATTTGGGTGTTTGGTCGTGTGCGTTAAATCCGGGACAAGTTCTATATCTTTTAAAATACAGCCAAAGACTCGATAAAGAATATTGTAGGAGCACGAATTTATGCTTACAATTTGCGCGTCAATGTCCCCGCCACCCTGTCTAAACTCGCTCAAATTCTTAATCAAGACTTTACTTTTTAAGACTTTTCTTTACATGACTTTTTTATACTTTCCAGTCGCCTACCTCACCACCCTCACCGGCTTAATCTTCTCCTGGCCATCCTACAATGTGGCCAACTTCATGTCCAACGACACAGTCCTCTCAGAGCCAATGTCTTCAGTGCACGTGTCACTACTGGGCAGCTTGACCAACGTTGGTGCCATGTTGGCCACTCCCTTCTGCGGGTACATCGTCAACTGGTTGGGGAGGAAGTATGGGGCGATGCTATTTGGACTACCTTTTGTGGTAAGGAGTTTGTTTACTGTCCGAAAACATTTCATGTTTTCTGTTAATAGCAGATCTACATATTATGGCCTGTTTCACTAACTACCTACGATTTTGAGTTCTGATAAACTTATCTGGCAAATAATATTATCTGTTCCATTCCTTTAATCTTTTTTTTTAAATTGATTTTTTATTGAATTGCGTATAGACACTGAGAATTTATACGATAGAGAAGGTATGAATGTTTTCGCTATTTATTTGTGGCTGAAGCTCCCCAAAAATAAAGTTAAAAAAGTTTATAAGAGAATTTACTAATTTTATTTTATTACTTCCATATTCTTTCAAACAACCTATAAGTATTGATTCAAAAACGTTACCTCAAAAGTGATTAAGTATTAAATGTACAGACGCCAGTACATCAAGCTACTACAATCTGTCAAATTTCTTTAATAGATTTTCAACTTTATCGTTCAAGGTTGATTGGGAAAATTTAACAGTTTCGGGTAGCTTGATGGGCTGGCGTTTGTACAAAAACATTTTTAAATTCAATGCTTCTTTAATTCTAAAGATAACCTTTGTCTTCTTTACAGTTGGCGTGGACGATAATATCAATAACCAACTCGGTACCCCTGATACTCACAGCAATGGCCCTAGCTGGCTTAGGAACAGCAGGCCAAACAATATCATCAATATACATATCAGAAATCTCACAAGACTCAATAAGAGGATCCCTGATGTCCACAGTAGTATCCTGCTACTTCTTCGGCCTATTGGTCTCGTATATCTTTGGAGGGTACTTGAATTATAATGTGGTGGTCTACCTTCATTTGTCGATGTCGATTTTATATATTCTGATGTTGGCATTATTAAAGGAGTCACCGGTGTATCTGATGCAGAGGGGGAAAGAGAAGGTTAGTTTATTTGATTATTAATTGTTACTATACCTTTACGACTGATTGAAATGCTGAGAGTAGGGTTCAGGTTTAAGCGTGAGCGCAGACACATGTGCACTCTTCCCTCACTCTCATTGCCTGACAGGGCGGCACGCAATCTGACACGAACGGAAAGAGATCAGGCACAAGACCAAGGGCTTAACGTGCTTTCCGAGGCACGGTGGTATTCCACCGGCAACTTCCAAACTCCGGGCTGTTACTAAGCATTCCTAATGATAAAAACCAATTACTAGGTACCCTTTGCCCGACCTGAAAATCGGACCCAGGACGCTCAGCAGTCGTACTTGCGACCACGAGACCAACGGGGCAGTCTTAATAGCATAACATTACATTGAAGGGGGTGAGCCTCTAATGTCAGTATTAATAAGGATAATCAATAAATCAACTAGGACCAACGCTATATGAATGTTGTCTAATCTATTGTGTGTATAGCGGATTGCGGTAGCAACGCATGAGTGTCTACGCTGTGTCTCTAGTTTAGGCAAAATGTAGCAGATGGCGCTACTTGTGTCTTTATTTGAATGTAATAGTCTATAGTGAGTGATATTAGTTTTTAACAGACTTCAAAAAAAGGAGGCGGTTCTCAATTGGGTTGAATATATATTTTTTAAATGTTTTTGCTACATTATAGACCTTATCCTTGCAGTGGGATATATATTTATTTATTTAACCATTATGTACAGACGTCAGCACATTAAGCTACCCGAAACTGTAAAATTTTCCCAATCAACTTTGAACCATATATGCTATAGCGATAGAGTTGAAAGTCTATTAAAGAAATTTGACAGATTGTAATAACTTGATGTGCTGGCGTACACACATAAACAGACAAGAAGAAAGGAACTGAACAATACGTACAAAGCTGACGCTTATTTCTAAATAAATCTCTTCCAGCATACCTGCGATAGGAAGGTAGACTAACTAACTTGTTTGTTACAGGAAGCTGCTGAGTCAATAGCATTCTACCGACAAGTGAGGGTGACATCAAAGGAAGTGGAGGTCGAATTAGCCAAGATTAGACTTCAATTAGATCCGAGATTGGAGAAAATACTTGAAGGAGAAGACGGTAATGTATATGTATACTAGCAGCGCCCCGCGGTTTCACCCACATAAGTTTCCCGTGGGAATATCGGGATAAAAACTATCCTATGTCCTTTCCTGGGACTCAAACTAACTCTATACCAAATTTCATCTAAATCGGTTCAGCGGTTTAAGCGGGAAGAGGTAACAGATAGACGCACTTTCGCATTTATAATATTAGTGTTAAACTATAGTTCTATCTACAACTGCAATCAAAGAAAAGAAAGAAAAACATATTTGGTGCAGTACCGTATACAAGGAACACATTCCAACAAAGCTAAAAACTAAGATAAAACAAAAATATAGGATTTTGTGTCCCTCTCGGCCGCGCCAAATAGGTTCATTTCAGAAATAATGCCCGTCGCATGCTTTTGACGCTGATTTACAAAGTTCTTCTACAAAGTGTTGGTGAATGCAATCTAGTGGCACCTTGCCTAAAGAGTAACTTAATCATTTCACAAATGCCACATTCGACAGTTTTAGAAGTAGTAAATCTCTTTGTAATAAAGCTAATCCGGGGAAGTACCACCTACATCCATTTTTGCTGCCAAGCTGCTTTACAGCAAGCAATATTACGACATACCGTACAGCAGCAACGCTGCACATGAAGGCACATGAAACATTCTAGCTTTGTCTTTGGTCCAGCAAAACAACTGTGAAGTCTCTTGGTATTGCGCATATCAATAGGCGTTGGTGACCACTTGATAGTGGGTACTAAGTATATCCTGCTTGTTTGCTTCATATTAAAATAACAAAAGTAAGGGAGCAAGCCCTTAACTTCTACACTTTTTTGCACTACTGAACTAATTGAACTATAATATACCTTTCTCTAGTAAAGCAACATGTAACATGCTCCACAATCCCTATGATGTAAGAATCATATTTGTACAAATCACACAGAGTTATTTGCTAATTTTAGCTATGTTTGAGGCATATTATCACAACGTTATTTAAACAAGGTTATTTGCATTATAAACATGATAGTGAAAATTGCGACTTTATGCTCCTTAGCAGAGGCGATCATTGTACATATTGGATGTACTAGTGGATCATCATCTGTCTAGCCTTTACCCAACTATGTTGAGGTCGGCTTCCAGTCTAACCGGATGCAGCTGAATACCAGTTTTATACATGGAGCGACTGCCTATCTGACCTCCACAACCCAGTTAATGGGTAATACGATACTCCTTGGTAAGACTTCATACTTTCGGGCTTCTGACTACCCGTAGAGAAAGAAAGAAATATATTTATTTGAGTCCGCGTATCACTGGTTAGTTTCCCTCAGTCGTCAGTTTATTTATTTCGCCAGTTTCGTTGATTTTAGCACAGATCAAAAGACACACAATACACCAGATACATACATCAGATATCAACAAACAAAAATATAAAAAATATTAAAAAAAAATAAAGGTCAAATAAAAAGTGTAAAGAACGATACGACTGTCAAACATGATCCACGAATGATGGCCGGGACCAACGGCTTAACGTTCTTTCCGATGTACTAGTGGGTGATGGCTAGAAAGGAAAAAATCCGTACTCTTACCGAGGGTAAAGGAAAAGAAGATAGTGTAAAAGATGATATGGAAATAATGGGGTTTAATACTTAGATGACGGCTGTTAGAAATGTAAGGACAAAGAAATAAACTTGGATAAAAGCAGGAAGACCATGACGGTTAAATCAAAATTCGTTTATTCAGATTCGGCTGCATCGTTTTGTACAGTCAACAAAAGAGATAAGTATGCAGGACCGTCGAATATAGTTGATGTTTAGTAAGAAACCGATGGATGTTCTCGAATAAAATTTAATTTTATTAATAGAAAACAAACAGCTCATTTATCAAATTAAATTTCAGTCGACAACATCCATCCGTTTCTTATTAAACTTCAACTATATCCGACGACCTACTATATACTTATATCTTTATACTTATATCTTTTGTTGACTGTACGTCAAAAGGTACATTAGAGAGCCCCCCCTAAAGCGCCCGCCCTTCACCACGCACGACGTCATAAAAAGAGCTTATAAAGCTTTCTTGATCAATTTCAACTCATGTCATTTTTTTAATTAGTTTTGAAAATATGAGCTAATTAATGCCAGTGCAAAAATTTCTCTACACATTGGTGCTAGCACCATAACTGCGAATTGACAAAATTTTTTACCACACATGTTCTGCTAACAAAGATATGATAAGACGAGCAGTCTGTCTCATTCCGTGACGTTATTAAACGTTATGTTCTACAAATTCAATAGATAACACGTGGAAATTTTATTTGTCGCCGTCATTTAAATTGCACGAATATTGTGTAGGCACAACTTTCACTACCACACTTACACACCCACTACATACATATACATTCACCTCCACACAAATCCTTACACACATAATCACACACATCCCAGCGCTTTTCACTTTTCACCTTTCATAAAAATACTTTTTCCATTTCTTTTATCTCATTCTGTATAAGTTTACATAATTTCCTAAAAAAACATAAATAACTGAATAACAATTATATAACCTTGGGAAGGGCGGAGAATCCTAACACAAGCAAACTATATGCTTAAAAGGACTCTCCCCATTGTAACTAGAATAAGTTATTTTAAGTTGATGCAATAAACTTTTTTACTTTTTTTTACTTTACTTTTTTACGTGCTTTTTGAGAGCGGCAGATTTAAATGGCAAATAGAAGGCCACATTTTCCATGATTTAGTCGCATTTTTATCATGGAAAACTCGTTTTATTTATTTATTGTTTTTCGTTTATCGTTTTTTCGTTTTTTTTCTCGTTTTTTTTTTTCGTTTCACTTTTTATTTTTGCACTGACATCAAAAATATTCGTGGCTGGAAAGCTCGCTTACCTGACAGTTGTGATGGGCAGTCCACGTCACACTAACTTTTCTCAAGAACCCCATCCACTCGAATCAACTTTTCAAAAACCACGCTCTGCAAATGTGTTGTTGAAATCACTGGAATACCAGAGGTTCAAATTGCTCAGTAGTTAGATGAAGGCAGTTGATTGATGAAACGTGTTAAAATTCGATCATGCAACATAGACAGTTAAAAAAGAGAAAAGCGTATGAGTTGATCTTGTAAAGCGCGATAAGTTGTATCAATTGTCTATATTTAGGCAATCTACAATCCTTATGGTAAGCATCTTATTCAACATCATAAAAGTAGAGTCTTTCCGTGACGTCAAACGCTGTGTGTCAAGGTCCCTACGTCATAAAACAATTGATTTAGCAAATATATGAATATAATTTTGTGTCTAATATTAGCTTTATAATGTCTCGTGACTTTTATGCCATAAGGTTTTTATTTGAATGTCTGCCGAGTTACGTCAAACGAAGTAAATAGCTTATTGGCTAACATACGTGTCATTGAAAAGTGGGTTCTTTTAGCACACCTTTGAGTGTTGGAAGAAGCTATATGCATCAAAAGGTTCTAAATCCTGCCTTATCGGTCCTAATAAAGGAAAAACCATGCCATTTGTTCCCATTGTGTCATAATCTAACTGTTTTATATCTTTTACAGATCCCATCATTACCAAAGAGCTGATACAGACACCACCACCAGGGCAGAAGTTGACAGAATGGCAGTTCTTAAGTAAATAATTTGAATATAAACATTTTCGTTAAATAACAAATAACATATGATGAAGGCCAACTCCTGTGATTAAAAACGTTCAAAATCAAGTCGCAATCTCATCTCAGCGACAAAATCAAAAACTTGTCAAAAATGTAGTGAACTTACACGTATTTTTGACAGATTAAGACAGATCAGCGGTGCTATTCTGTAAAAAGATCACCGTGATAACTTAGGTGAAGTGAGCTACAAGTGAGCTGTCATTCCACCTAATGCTAGAGAGTGACACTATTGACAGCTCACTTCACCTAAGTTTTCACGGTGAGATTTTTACAGAATAGCAATACAGACTGTGAACGTTGTTAAAATTACGAGAATTACCCTTCTGATCGCAGAATCTTGAAAAAAGAAATTCACAAAGACGATTTCTTAGCACCAATATTGGCAAATTACAAAACTTATCCTCAGTAAAATAGAGTACAGAATTTGTTGGTGGTACTGATAACATCGTGGGCTGAACAGAACACGAGCTGTTGCTAATAATTTATAAGATAGCACACTAAGAACTAGCTTATTCAATAAGTATCGAAAGTCGTAAAGAAAGTGTAGATCTAAATCTAGAAGCCATCTTAGAGTTTATGGTTTACTCATAGCGATATTGAAAATATAGTTATTGCAATGGTTGTTAATAGTACCACGGGATGGGTTTGAACTCACGACACCTCTCCCGTCAGATCGTGTCACAAGGTACCTATTGGTTCCATAAAAATAATTTAGACTTCTAACTTAGGTTTATAGAGTTCTTTCAAGTAACGGAAAACAGGTGGATTATGATCTTGGTCATAAAATTCTTGATATAAGCATGGAAGTTAATAACAACGACTCTTGTTGAAATTCAACTCTATTACTGTGTTATTTATGTGAGAAAACCCAGACGTAACTATAAGGCGACGCCTGTCTCTATACTTATAGACTACTTGCTTCTGCCCACGACTTCTTTCGCGTGTTTTAACATCACTACAACCACTATCCCATTGCATTCGGCAATAGCGTAGCTAACTATCAATGAAAGAAATGTTTAAATCGGATAAGTATTTCCGAAGATTACCCCTATACAGGCTGTGGCGTAAACAGTGGTCCACCGTTAAGTAGTCGATATACCAGATAATTTACTATAACATATTACAATTTTAACAATATTTACCTAAGGGTACCGAAAGTATATTTTGTTTTGTTTTTTATTTACGAAATTTCTACCTTTTGTTACAAATTTGGTTGTAGTTTCAACAAAAACCATTATTTTTTCATTTTGATTTCAGTTAATTACTGCTGAATACTAGAGCTATCGTGTAAAATTATGGTTTTTTATATAAATTTAGAGCTTTTGAAGAAAAAGTTATTTCTTTTCTATGTTAACCCTAATTTTTAACATAATCATGCAAATTCAAGAGCGGTTTATGTAAACTATGTTAACCCTAATTTTTAACATAATCATGCAAATTCAAGAGCGATTTATGTAAAAATAATTTACTACTAAAAAGGTTAAAATTGTAATATGTTATAGTAAATTATCTGGTATATCGAATTCTTAACGGTGGACCACTATTTACGCCACAACCTGTATACAAACTCACATTTACATCGTTATATTATTGATATAAGTAGACACATTAATCGATCATATACCTTATACCTTCTCAGAACAATCACAAACCTCAATCCGTGCGCTGATGACAAGCCTGGCATGTATGGCGACAATGATCCTGATGGGTAACATCGCACTGCAAGTGTATGCTGAGACTCTGTTCAAAGAAGCTGTACCGTTGATGGACTCGAACCAGTGTTCAATCTTCTTGGCGATAGATCTGTTGGTGGCGAGTGTGTTATGCTCTTTCGTTATTGATAAGTTTGGAAGAAAGGTTGGTATTTTGACTTTTTTGTGGTTGAGATAATTTATTTAATGGTTTAATAGGACGACAGACCTATGTTTAAAAAATACAACAGAACTTTGTCAAGTATTAAGGCAGATAACTTTGGTGATAGGACTCCGCAATTCGTTAATGTTTTTTACCACTGAAATTCTTCATTACATCAAATAATTCGATGATTATTATTATTTAAATAATTATAACCGCTACTGGGTATTATATATGCTATAAAAATTGACTGTATGCTTAAATCTAGTATAATTGTAGAAGAAAAAAAATTATGGTATTTCTTCCCAGAAAGCGTTTTTGCACCATTAAAAAGCTGATCTTAAATAATAGGTGCCGTAAGTGGAATAGCTTAGGTGCCTTTCGTTCAATCGCGGTACAAATCGGTGCTCTAAGTGGAATAATACTTTTCGATTCTTTACAAAAAGTACTAGGCTAACATAAATCCCAACTGTTTGTTCTAGCCCCTGATGATCAGTACATCGATCCTGGCCAGTGTCTGCACAATGCTGCTAGGCACACAGATACAATGGCACTGGGCTCCTCATTGGTTTACTGCTGTCATCATCTATGTCTACTGCTTTATATTCAATGTGGGGGTCGCTGTTATACCTTATGTGTTGAGTGCTGAGCTGTTCTTACCTGAAGTAAGTAAATTTGTGTTTCGTTGGATAGCTGATTAAATGTGTTGTCTTCTTCGTAATTTGTAACTCAAAATAACTGGTACCAATGTACAGCTACGTAGATGATTTTTGAAAATGGTTAATAAACTACTTCCTTTAACTTTTAACTGTTTGATGTTTTAGGAAATTTGGTTACATCGAAAGGTTTGTTGAAGCCATGAAGGCCATTCAATTTGAGAGTTACGAGAAAAGTGATATTTAGTGACAAATTCTCGGAAATTTTCAAAAATTCATAACAGTTAGGTTTTCTTGCGTCTCATAAATTTTGCCTAGGCTTTATAGGGTGTTTAATTGTTGCAAATGGATCACAATTTCACGTCTTGAAAGGAATACCTACGTCATTTTACAAACCTTTAGATAGAATATTGTAATATTTACTTGTCATCATTTTTTCACGAATTGAATGAGTTTAAACTGTTCAGTAGGTAATTGTTCATTTACATTATACGTTTACCATCGTCACATCATCTCCTTTATTCATAAACGGAGCTTAAAGTTAATTAGTGATTAGCGACTGTTTAACCATAAATTTTTGACGTTTTTCGATTTTTGAATTTTTGACGTTTAAACATCGCTTGACTTTAATCATTGTTTAAATAAAAAAAATAACGAGACATTGAATATGATAGACACACATATCTCTATCTACAGGTTCCCAATCAGTCGGGTGCGCCCAAGTTAGGAGACGCGGCGGCTCCAAACATAAACTGTATATTTATAAAATTTTATGTTCATGGTACTAGAAAAGGTTAAGGATAAATTCCAAAACCCAAACATTTCATTAATAGTTTGGGTTTGAAAAATGAGCTCCAGCATTTCTGCAAACGTCGCGTCGACAAAATAATTGTTCCTATTTCTGTATATGAATGGTCAAAAGAAAACTGAACCCATCCGAGGCGGGGTGCATACATTTTCAGGATCGCTTGGCTCGCTCTTGCATTCTACGTTCTATTAATTCTTCAGCTTTTCTGCATAAATCGACAAAGTAAATCGGGGGCCCAGTGATTTTAAACGAATGTTGTAGTAAAAGGTTGGGGAACCCTGATCTACAGGGACACAGAATAACCCCAAGTCAAAACACAACACAAACCTACCATTTGGGTCATTAATTGTTTCTAATCTTGACTTCACTAGAACTTGCTTTACTAAATGAATACGAAAGTTGAAACACGTGTCCCAAGTTTTAGTTAATTAGAAGTGTTTAATCTAAGGATGAAATCTTTGGGTCGGTTGGACAAGTTAGCAGAATTATCTACTTTAATGTACATAGGGTTTTAAGGTCATAGCACACATATCAAAGGGATCGGCACCGTATCGCCTTTCGCCTCGGCGTCAAACAGGCGTCAACCTAACGTAAGCACGTAACTAAAGCGGATCAAAAACTCCGATACGTCGACTCGGCTACGCGCCGACCGCTGGTTGATGGTGCCAGGGGCGCTACACCTTTTTTTCTCTCACCTTTGATTTCTTCAATTATCGGTTCTGTTAAAATTCTTCCAACCCTCAATCTCTAATTTATTTTCCAGGTTCGCGGTCTCTGCGGCAGCATAGTCATGGCTTGCGGATGGGCCATGAACTTCGTCACTATGGTCATATTCACTCCCGTAGTCGAAGAGGTCGGATTTGCTCCTCTATTCTATGCTTTCTCGGTAGTAGGATTTATTGGAGCCACCTACTGCGTGTTTTATCTACCAGAAACTAAAGGACTTTCTATAGATGCTATCCAAGCTTTGTTTGTTAAGAAGACTAAAAGAAAAGTTGAGGCTTAGGGAGCTAGATTTAAGATAGGAATTGAATGAAAAACTTTGTTCATGATTTTGTATAGTCGTAAGTACGTTGATGGTAAACACTGTGACCTTGAGCTGGCCTAGCGTAGTATGGAGTTTCATTAGAATAAGCAGCATAAACTGGTTTTGATACCAATGGCGTGCGACCTATAATTGCACGTGATCATACTGATTCTTATCAACTACTGACCGATAAGCATTAGTATGATCAAGTGCTCTTAATGTCAAAAAAGTCACCAGACTTTGAAATGTGAAACAGTGAAGTGTGTTGTCAACAGACCAAAGTCTGATGACAACAATCATTTCGATAAAAAAATTCAGCCAAAAGTCTGGGCACTTGTGTTGTAATATTGTAGCATTTATTATTCATACTTTAACACCCAATAGAAGATAAACTTATCACCTGTTCATATGGAAAACAAAAGACATGAACGTTATTTTAGAATTAGTAGAAAATAAATCCGTCAGAATGAGATTGAAAGATTATTTGTCGCATAAAGATTTATTTCTATCATTATTGTGTACAATACTTTTTATAGCCCTAGGTAACTTAGATAAAATTAGAAAGCTAAAAGAAAGAAAGAAATAAAGAAACAGAAGTCAAATCTTTTGTAATAAAAATCAAAACAGTTACTCTCAAAAATGTAACAAATGACCTCTTGTATAAAATGATTACGGTCGCACAATGTGAAGCAAAATGCTGCATGCATATTAAACAGGGATTAAAATTCATAACCCTTCGCTTGCTCGGCGGAAAATCGATAAAAATGTAATTATAGAGCTTGTCGTTTGTCTACCAGCCTAATGGAGACAAAATGTAACATTGGGTGAGTAAAGAAGATAAAAAATAAATAAAATAAAACAAAAAATATTAGGACTAACGTTAAATATACAGTTTTTCAAATCTATGTCAAGTTCACCCATGATTTGTGTCTGAACTAGGTAATCCTGTATTTCAGGCGATTGGAGGTAACATTAATTAATTAAATAATCACATAATTATCATATTTATCTTATTGGTGGTAAAAAGGTGTATAAAATTATATAATAAAATTAAAATAAAGAGGGAAACAATTCGTAAACAAGTTGAATTTTGTAATATTTGTCTACCTCCGTAGCAATAAGTAATGTTTATTCCATAAAATTGTTGCTTGTGTAGCCTGCGACGCGCCTAAGCTATATGGACCTTGGGACAGACTGTATGCGGAAGGCGGAGGATAGGGTGTTGTGGCGCAGTCAGGGAGAGGCCTATGTCTAGCAATGGACTGCGATAGGCTGAGTCGATTGATTTATTGACAGAATGAATGAATGAATTATTAATTCTAAACATAATATATTATTTCGAAAAATCGGAAACATTGTAAATTAAAATGACACTCCCAATTGTTGCATGATCACACTAATATTACGAGATAAAGGCGAAAGTTTGCGAGTGTGTGTGTGTGTGTGTTTATATGTTAGTTACTTCTTCACGCTGAAACGGCTGGACCAATGTTGATAAAATTTTGTATGGAGGTAGCTGCCACCCTGGATTAACATATAGGCTACTTTTTATCCCGATATTCCCACGGGATCGAAACGTATGCGGCTGAAACCGTGGGGCGCAGCTAGTGTACTAAAAAGTCGTGTTAGTGACACTGCTTATCAACACATACGAGTAGATAAGTATATCACAAAGTAAGATTTGCTAAACCAAATTATATTAAGCCTTTAAGTAGACGGTGTGTATGCACAGTTATAAACATAGTGATTCATTGATTGTTTCACGTGTAAATAAATAACCATTTACACGTGAAACTATCAATGAATTACTAAGTTTGCGCATCTAGTTTCTGTAATATAAATCTGGCTTTATTGCAGTTACTTGTAGTAGACCTAGGGTCCTTGCGGGACGCCTAATTCTAAATATAGTGAAAGTATGAGGAGTATAATTAGAATGAGATGATTAATTTGAATGAGATTAAAACTGTTTTAATTATAGTCTTAATTCTTATTATATTACTATAAGGTCGCAAGTCAAAATAAAAGTATTTAATTTTTATAAAAAATATTATAGTAGTGAAATCGAAGAATTGGTTAGTTAACAACCTGTATTGTTAAGATATAGAGTAAGGAGATCTGAAAAATAAATTGTTTTCATTTCATAATTACTATTGTTTATTATTTTAATATTAATGTCGTTTATACAAATATAATTCACCCACACAACCTAATATAATCACCCACTTATAGTCAAAGATGTCCCGGAAAAAGATAAAATCAATAAACAAATAAATCAAATTGCAGTCTGTTTGACATATCAAAATAACAGTTTTTTACTAAATGCATATGAAAATATATTACGGTACTTATAAAAAATATAAATATATTCATCATCGTCATCATCTGCCTAGCCTTTTCCCAACTATGTTGGGGTCGGCTTCCAGTCTAACCGGATACAGCTGAATACCAGTATTTTACATGGAGCGACTGCCTATCTGACCTCCACAACCCAGTTACTGGGTAATACGATACCCCTTGGTAAGACTGGTTGTCAGACTTTCGGGCTTCTGACTACCCGTAACGACTGTCAAAGATCCACGAATGACAGCCGGGACCAACGGCTTAACGTGCTTTCCGAGGCACAGAAATAATAAATAATAAAAAATATAAATATATAAAAAAAAAAATCTCCGAAACGGCTGGATTGATTTTGTGGAAATTTGGGATATACCTTGATACTTTTTATCGATATACCACGCGGTTTCAGCGGGCGAAGCCGCGGGCTGAAGATAGTTCATAATAAATGACATTAAAAGAACAATGGGTGAAGAACCTTCGATACATCGCAACACCTTGCCACAAGGCAAATATAAATAAGCAGTAAAACCATAATTTATGCCAAATGCTGTTATGAATAAAACTGTTATAAAATATTATCTAACACAAATAGCTACTGGCTCTCGTTTCGATTCTAATAATTTTGATATGACATTGGACAGAAATGTACGCCGAAGTTCAACCAGCCTGTACGAATATAATTCAAACAAAATACCTGGACCAACTTTTATAGGTCATTACACGCATATAAGAAAACTTTAACTATGAAACAAACTTTGAAAAAAAAAAACAGTGTTTGCTCCATAAGGCTTGCTTGCAACACAAATCACTTATATGAAGATTGATTAGTTTAGGACTAAATACATTTTTATCACATCTATTCAAAAATAGCTACTGTAACAAAGTAGTATATAAATGGTGCGCAAGGTGCCCTGATTAGTATAATAACATTGACATTGAGAACATCAGTAGGCTTATACGTGAGGACAAAGCCTTATGAGAGTAGGTAAATTTATACACTCATAATATCAGCTAATGTTCCAACTGCTGGGACACAGACCTCCTTTCGTTGACAGGGAGTGGGCCGTAAATCGCAATCAACCGGGCAAGTGACCCAGTGCGGGTTGGTAGATGTCACATGTCTGCGAATTTTTGGTTCTAGGACATACTGATTTCACGATGTTTTCCTTCACCGTTTTGAGAGCAGTGGTGATGAAATAATTTACACAAAGTAAAGCGCCTATCTGGGTACGAACCTACAACTCGTAAGTCACGGTAAAGCACAGCTAACATTTCATTGCTTTTTTTTGTATCTTTAATTTTTTTTTAAGTGGCACCCACTGGTTGGTAATTTTACTAAGATATCGATTTAAAGAAAATTTTATAAAAAATTAAAAATATTAATATTACTATCGAAATAATTTTCCATAAAGTCCTAGCGTTTTTTTTTTCTATAACTTGTTCGAGCTTATTTGTTTTAACGGATCCGCGTGGCCTTCACGTGGCTGTCTGTCTATTGGTGCGGACAGACGCACGCTCAGATTTCCTGTTTAAAGAGTATTAGCAAAATCACGCTGAAAATTTAAAAATACCAAACTAAATATTAATTTAGCATAATGTTGATTTTTGAAATCCTTAATTAATGTCAGAACATTCAGACAAACATATGTATACGAGTATATCGCTCCACAAATGATAAGAATGACAGACTCTTATCAAAAGATAAAATATTTACACACAGGTTTTGTTTACACATCTTGTGTAATTTAATTAATTTATGTAATAAACTATTTGCCGAAATGTTACTATTACTTGAGCGTATAGTGACGATACTCGTTAGTTCGGAGTGAATCAACATGAATAAAGGAAGACTTAGGCAGTTCCATGCCGCTTTGGCCGGTAAGAAATTAAAAAAAAACGTATTTTTAGCGCGAATTTGAATTCAGTACAAGGCATCGACGCATCTCGGTCGAGAGATAAAAAATATTTGTTCCATGTTATTTGGCAGTAGACAGTGATAGCTTAGAGACGTGTTATGCAGTTTCGATATGTTCGTTACGAGTATGGATGTTTTGTGTGTGGTATTTGTGTGTTATAAAGACATTCCTAGTGTAGGTCACCGAGTATTAAAACAAGAAGATCTAGAAAGAGACATAATGAAAAAACAGGACAATAATGATGATAAAGAAGACAGGGTAAGAATCATAATTTATAAAAGGATAAAAGAAAATAACTGTCGCAGTTATGAAAGTGTTAAATTAGTCAAAATCACTGGAACATTGTGTTAAAATGTTTTCAATCAAATGCTGACGGTGTTAAGTGTACATCATTGCCCGGGTTGTTCTGCAAGAAGAAATTGATAGAGGAACTTAAAGCAATATGAAAGAGGAACTTAAAACAATATAGAGAATATGGATAAAAATAATATTGAAAAATTGTTATGTGAACACGACGCAATTCAAGAGGTGAGACGACGTGAGAATAGACAAAATAATATTCGCAGTTGGACAACCGGTTCTTGTGGACAACTATTTCTATAGCAAACTGTTAATCACGCATGTATGTACCCGCATATTAAATAGTTTCCGAGATGTGTGGTGGTTTCACATATACTATTAATGTTATATATTAGATCTTCAACTTTTTTTTCAATCACATTGATTTATATTATCAATGTCGGCAATATAATGTAAATGTTTTAAGTTTAGAGAGTGTGCCATATCGATGTGTCTTGCAGAATTTAAATTGAACTGATAAACAATGTTGGGACATATTCATTATCACACACATCCGGTGGTCTGCTTTTGTTTGATTCGATAGTGAAATTATGTGGCACTGACACATGTGTCGTAGTAATAACAAAATTCGGAATCTTTCACATACTCAAATCAGAGTAGAATACCCATTGGAATCGCGGGTTTATCTTCTATCACCATCATCATCAAAATTTAGGTTATTTTTATCGCACGGGGGATTTACAGATAAATAAAATCATTAACTTAAAATACATGTCCTGTGCCAATCACAAATCTTCACAAATGGAAATTATCTGTCACCATTAAATTTGTTGATGGCGGAAGGTTAGAGATCCGCATGTCAAACTCTTGAGCACGAGCTTGTAGATTCAAACCTGGAAAGTACGAATTATAATAGATAATAGGAGTCTTTCAATTTCATCTGAGTTAAGCTTACAGGTCAAGAAAGGCGAATAAACCAGAGACCCTGCTTTTGTCAAATTTCATGTCAACTGAAAGTACTGTTAATTTATTTGCGAGTATCAAAATATGTCGCATAAATGGCCGTATATTTTTATTGCATTGACATAGGAGCTTGATTTTTTTAAAAAAGTCAAAGGACCGTAGACGTCCGTATTTGATATTAATTTTAATTAAATATCCACGCGCTCCTGAGAAAAAACTGTTGTTCAAAATGTGATAATTCTCAGCCTTTGAATAAATGACTTTTGATTTTGACCATCAGCAAACCTCGCTCCTCGTCTTAGCCTACTCTAACGTATTCTTCTTTTGTTTCCAGGTGGCTTCGGCTCCACCGTCATGGGGGCTCTCAACGTCTGGCCCTCATACACATCAGAGCTTTATGCCTCAAACACAACGACTCCTCTATCAACACCTATGACAAAAGCTGAAGAGGCGTTGTTAGGCAGTTTGCCTTCATTAGGAGCTATTGTTGGATCAGCAATCGCTGGTTTGTTAATTAATTCGTTAGGAAGAAGAAATGGTGGTGTTATTTTGTCATTGCCGTTTGTGGTAAGTGGAAATTCCTTTTTGGGTAAAAGGGGAAGCGCCACGGTAGCACGGGAAATACAAATTTCTTTTACGATATAAGTATCTTGAAATATTATTCAATAGGGATATATGAACTTAGAGAGTTGTATTGATGATTTTAATAATCTGTAAATACTTACTTGTTACGGTCGCGAATAATATTTTGTTCAAAATATAACTTAACACTAACCCGCGAATTGGTAATTTAAAACTCGCGGGCTACCTTGGCACTTCCCCCTCAATAAGACACATGCGTCTAAAAAATATTACAACGGTCGATACTTTGGACTTATTGCTTGGATATTTTTTTACGAAATCCGGTGCCAATTTTCCGTCAATTATAAGAGTTTCGGAAACCCAGGCACCGTTAAAGATTTTAATCTACTGTGATTTTGAATAATACAATTTCCTATGAGGGAGCTAATTTTAGGACAACTGTAAGAATTACATTATTGTTCAAGGAAAAAGTTATTAACATCAGTGTTTATTATGTTTCGAGGTATGACCAATAGTGGAATGGTACAGGCTGATGATTATGTTTCAGTTATCATGGGCACTAGTAGGAGTATCGTCTTCAATAAACCTGGTCCTGGCTGCGAGGTTCTTAGCTGGTATATCTGGTGGTAGCTTCCTGGTGTTATCGCCTATCTTCACGTCAGAAGTCGCTGAGGATGCTATTAGAGGAGGATTAGCTTCAGGTGAGATACATTTTAGTATAATTTTCTATACTGTTGGGATTTCTTGGAGCAAAGTATAACACTATTATACTATGGGTCTGAAATAAAACTTTTTTTAATTTTGCTTTCAAGGAACGTGTGTGGCAATACTGCCAGTTTTTGGAACACAACATTTTAACACCTGCTTAATTCGTTTTTTTTTTTAATAAATCATCATACTTTTCCCTTTAACCCAATTTCATTATTTTGGGTCAGCACAGCATAATCATCTTTTTTGCATTCAAACTAAAAATAGTTTTAACTTTAACAAGGAGAAAGCTGATCACACACAAACAAAGTATTAGCGATTCAGCCTCCAATTCTTTTATTACAATCCGGCAAGATAAAATTACATCATGTACCTACCTATGTAAAGAAATCTTATCTAGATATTCTAGATGATAACTGTCAATTCAAAAATCTTATACGTGATGTAAAACTGAAACGTCAAGTATGAATTCGGAAGTAAGAGATAATGCTTTAGATAAAAAAAAAAAACATTGACCTTATTGAGAAAATCGAGATTGGAGAGGTGCCTTTTAAGGAATGTCGGTGTCCCTAGACATTTCGTTTACTTTGTGTAATATAATAACAGAGTTCAATGTAAAAGAGAGCGGTTTAGGACATTCACTGCTTTTTGTCTCCCGTGAGGTTTCACCATTGCTGTTTTAGAATATGAAGTCATGGGCTTAGGTGAAATTACTCATAAATATAAACTGTAGTGATGTAGCAGCATTCATTTCTCGGCCATTGAACAGTTGCAGACTTCAAATTCTTTATCTGCTTGTAGCACCCTACCTTTGACTTTCAGTTACACAGGAACTGTACTCATCTACTTAAAAAAAAACGTGTGGGGTCGGGAGACCCCCGGCAGGAACGAACTTCAAACTGAAATCCCAAGATGGCGGCTGCAAAAATGTCAAAATGATGAAAAATTTTAAAAAACTTGCGGCTACCATCATGGATTTTCATTTTGACCTCACTTTGGCTTCAGCACTCTCGAAAACCACGAAAACTGTCTCCCTCTCTCTCTGTCTCTTTCTATTACAAATATTAAAAAGTCGCATGGAGGGGGCATAACGCTTTTTCGTTACGTGACGATTTCTATCAGTTTACTCCTACCACAAGTTCCGTAAAAGAACTTCGTTCCAATAAATGCAGTTACTGTTACAGTTCTTGTACAAAGAGTTGTAAAAAGACTGATCAATACTAATAATATTCTCTCTCCTTCTTCCAGCCTCAATATTCCTGTACTGTTTGGGCACATTAATGTCCTACCTAGTCGGCTGGTTCCTGACGTATAGAACCATAATCTGGCTGCAGTTAGTACTAAGTATATGCTGCACACTACTCATATTGCTGGTTGTGGAAAGTCCTGTGTATTTGCTGAGGCAAAAGAGGGAAGAGGTGAGTTCGTTTATTATCATATTAGTACAGAGAATGATGTAGGGAGTGCCAACCGTATTAGAATAGAACTGATTAGCAGAATATATAGCATAAGTATATGTACCTATTACCCTATAATGTTCCCTCTGCTAGGATATAGGCCCCCTCTCTGTAAGAGGGAGTAGGCCGTAATCCACCACGCGGGCCCAATGTAGGTTGGTGGATGTCACATATCTTCGAATTTTTGGTTCTAGGACTATGTTTGACCGTTTTGAGAGCAGTGGTGATGAAATAATTCATCATTCTCAATCACACACATTATTCGAAGAGTTTTGGGCTTCTAACTACAAGTAACGAGAGTCAAAAGTCTACGAATGACAG
The DNA here is from genome assembly GCA_914767645.1 of Hydraecia micacea. Classification (NCBI taxonomy): domain Eukaryota; kingdom Metazoa; phylum Arthropoda; class Insecta; order Lepidoptera; family Noctuidae; genus Hydraecia; species Hydraecia micacea. The sequence goes on from OU611796.1 coordinate 13,751,790, forward strand.
CCGGGACCAACGGCGTAGCGTGCTTTTCGAGGCACGGAGGTGTCTATATGTAATGGATGGTCACTCATCCGCGGCAAGCAAAGTTTAACATTCGATCGACCCGTGCGGCTATTATTATTTAGCCTCGAGCCCCCCCCCCCCTCATGATACCTCGAGCTAAATGAAACAGTTAAAGTTTCAAGACGTGTTGAAAGTCAGCAAAGCTCAAAAACGGAATGTTTATTTAAAAAATCAGTTATATACACCTTAGAAACAGAGAGCCCAGACAAAGTGACATTCCATCAGCGATAACGATGATAGAAAATTAAAAATATATGGGACTGACATAAACTAGCGAAAAGCTTATGTCAATCCTGTTGAAAGTCGTTGTTGAATTACGAAATGCTTTGAAAGCAAATGCCAATTCTTTAGGTCCTCATGTAGTAAAGCACAAGGCTAACAAAATGGCTATTACAATTGCAGGATGCCAGACAGGCGATAGCTAAGTACCGAGGGGTGCCTGCTTCGTCAATGGTGGTGATAGATGAACTGACGAGGTTGAAGCATCAGATCATGCCGGCTGTTGAGCTGATATCTGTTACAGGTATGTACTCTAACTTCCTTGTAAGGATATTGAATTATAGAAGAGTAGTTGTACCTACCACCAAAACCTACCTATCTATCCAAAGGTTGTATTTAAAACATCGCTCTTAGCGATAAGACCGCCCATTGTGTCACCCTCTGTAAAATGTCTATATTTATATCTATAATTTATATGGTGTACATAATAAAGAGTATCCTATTCCATTGTATTCTGTTCTACTCTATCCTACTTGTTAAGAATGATTTATAAACAGAAATTGAATAAATTAGTGTGAGTAGCTTTTTGATTAGGAAGTGCAAGTAGTCAACTAAGTTTAGGCCAGTTCAAGTGTTAATAATATCATAAACATACCAGCTATAGCATGTATAGCTTGCATATCCTATAGCTAGTAAGTTCACACAAATGGAAAAAATGGAGCGCACAGATCTTTCTAAGATATACACACATCAAAAGTGTCTAGGGATCAAGCATTTTTATGCGGATTTCTTGAGATTGAGATGTGGCTTTGTAATAAATTTATGATTTTATAAATTTATATGGATCCTTTTTGGTGCATTTCATAATTTGAATCAGGAACTGTGAATCAAATTCGAGTAAAAGATGAAAATCAGCTGTCAATATTTTCCCTATAAAAACATACAACGCATTGAAGACATTATTAGTGCTACTGTTTCCCTACTACTGATTAAAACCAACGTTATTATGGAGCGGCGACGTCATTTAAGCAGGGAAGAAATGCTCAGAGCCGTGGGAATGATAGAAGCTGGTTCCCGGCAACGTACTGTGGCTTTAGCTCTGAATACAAGTCAGAGTGTTATCAGTCGACTTTGGACACGTTACCGAAGCACTGGTACCGTGGCTGAGCGCCAAGCGCCATGGAGGACGGTATCGCTGCACCACACGGAGACAAGACCGATACATTCAAATCTTAACTCGAAGAGCTCCAACAATAACCGCCATGATGTTAGCCGTGAGGCTTCATCACTCTTCAGGGAACTTAATTAGCGACCAAACAGTCAGAAACCGCTTGCATGAAGTGAACCTTCATTCCCGAAGACCGCTACGGGTACCACCTATAGCAATGCACAATCGTAGGATTCGATATCAATGGGCTCTTGAACACAGAAATTGGGCAGAAGAACAATGGCGTTTCGTGTGCTTTTCTGATAAGTCTCGTTTTGGTATGAGACCGGATACAAGACGTATACGACACTGGAGAACCCCTGGACGCCAACAGCGATTAAAATCCTACCAGGAAGTCCATCCTTATAGTGGTGGAACCATCATGGTATGGGCGGGTATTTGGATCGGCGGAAGAACTGAGTTGATTTGGATCAGAGGCAACCTCAACGCTCAAATTTATGCTGAGACGATTGTATCAGACGTCATCGTTCCTCTACAAGTGCAAATCGGTCCCTTATTTCAGTTAATGCATGATAATGCACGACCGCACACCGCAAGAGTTGTAAGACAGACTCTCGCCGCAGCTAACATCAATGTCCTGCCCTGGCCTGCTCAGTCGCCAGACTTGAACCCGATTGAGCATGCATGGGATATGCTACAGAGAAGAGCTCTGCCGAATATGGAGGGTATCCAGTCGCAAGAAGACCTTTTTTTGTTGTTGCAACGAACATGGGCTGCCATTCCACAGCGTGATTTGGATGAACTCATTTTGAGTATGCCAAACCGATGTTCTTGTGTTGTTAGTGTTCGCGGTAGAAACACGGATTATTAATTGTTTAAGTTACCCAATAAAATTTTAAAGAAAACTGTTATTTCAGTCTTTTTTTCGAACTTTTGTGTTAGTGGTTCAAATGTCAAAAATCCCTTTATTAGGAAAATGGCAAATTTCTTTATTAATGCAAAGGTGACTTGGTTTATCGTTACTGTGACAAACGAAAACACTTTATTTGATGAATCCTTAAAGAAAATTTTAATTAATATCAATCAGGAGAAAAGTTATTGCAAAAATATATGTTGATCCCTAGACACTTTTGATGTGTGTATATTTAGTACACGAGAAGACCCCATCCCATAGCATTATTAGACTTTTTTCCGAGTGCAATTGCAAGGCGGTGGTTGCCACTTTCCATCAAGTCCTAATGATTTGCTAAGGGCTTTGAAGATCTAAGGCATACCTACCGTACCGCCATTTTGTTTTTTTTTTTCAAAAATAGCGATCACGCATGTAACCTCTTTACGGGGTTTGGTATTTTTATTTATTTAGTATAGGTACTCCAACGACTTGTTAACTAATAACATATTATATAAAATAACTTACATATTATATGTATTAGTATGGTGAATTTGTCACTTAAAGAAGTACACATCTTAGACATAAATAAAAAATACATAGGTACCTACCTACAAATTAAGAGAATTATTTCAAAGTGAGTCTTATGATGTTTTTCGTTTGCATTGGTGTCAGCTCTATCGATTTATTCAAAGCGTGGCCATCATTTGAAAAAAAAAAAAAAAATGGCGCGACCGTAGGTATATAAAAATCATCAATCTCTTTTGATCTTTCACATAAAATATTAATGATTTATGATCTTCTTTTGTTTTTTCCAGACACCGACCCGAAAGCAGAGGAAGCAGAAAAACAAAAGTTAAACAATGAAGATATTATGCCAGAGCAACCGAAAGCATTGTCTCCAATCAAGCTATTATGTAAGTATCTACTTATAGGCTCAGACAGCTTCACATTATTTGACTTGGAGATTTTCTTCTACAAATATCTTTTATCTGACGAATTTTGTTTGGTTATGTCGTTCGATAAAGTTGATATATGAAATTGAACGTGAAACGTTATTATTTACGTATGCCTGATTTATGAATGTGGTTGTTGTGATACATTGAAAGATTCTTTTTCACAGTTTCAGACAGTTTTTTAAGGACAGAATTTTAATAATCATTTGTTATTCTCTTCCAGTTATTTCACCGGTTTCACGACGGGCATTCTTCGTAGTGATGACAGTGATCACAATGCAGGTAAATAAACCTTTTCTAGTCACATACTAGCCTGGTAATAGGCGCAGTACAATTTGACCTTATCCCGAAGACCGCAACGTAACTGGTGCTTCAACTTGCTTATTCGTGATAATTGCTCTGTAAGCCGATTTGGATAAAACATGGTCTAATTTCTTACCTTCTTTGGCATCAATTCGAATGATTACATTGATCATGAGTCATGTCTTTTAAATTTGATCGTTATAATTATTATCCTCCTTTCCAGGTGTTAATGGGCCTAGTCCCAGTACAAGTGTACGCTAAGGTGGTATTCACTGAGACCGACCCGAGCAAGTCAGACCTGTACACGGTGATATTCGCCGTCGTTCAGTTCGTTGGAGCTATGACCTCGTCTCTAGTTGCTGATAAGGCTGGCAGGAGGGTAAGGTTCTTTTGAATTTATTTTTATGCGATCCCTTCACGTTTTTTGCAGGGAGATTAGAATTTATTTGGCAATACAGAATCTGTAGACACTTTCCTTAGATACACATATATAAGCAATCAATGTTACGTTTTAGTAATATGGTTCTCGATAGTCACCTTTAGTGAAAATTTATTTGACCTCAACAAAAAAGCTTCATATTAACCCTAATAATTTTGTAAAGTTTAGCAATAAGCGAAACTTGATGTTGATATATCGTTCTTACCTGTTTCTTTAGTTCACCAAAGGTCACTTGTTGCTATTATTATTCTGAGTGCTGATTTTTCCATCGCCATACAACTTTTATTAGAGGAATAAAATTGACGTTTGACAGTTTTTGGATGAAATAACTGTCAAAATATCAAAATTATTCCTCGAATAAAGTTATCGGTTGATTGAAAAATCAGCCCTAAGTCAAACAATAGTAAAATTACGGTCACTACAAGCCCTATATAAACGGTGCAACTTTTATTATTGCTTCTGTTTGCTTTAGTTAGCCTTTATCATGTCCCACTGCTGAGCAAAAGCATTTTTCCTTCCAAACCCTGCCTTGTGCTATGTCTGGCCATGTTGGCCCTGCAAACGTTATGAGATCGTCACACGACGAGCGACTGCCTATCTGACCTCCACAACCCACTTACTGGGAAATACGATACCCCTTGGTAAGACTGGTTGGGCCCCTCAATTTTCCGAAATGTCCAAGTAACTGTAAAGGATACACAGCTAAAGTCGATACCTATATTTTGCTTCTACTTGAATCTAAAAAATTTGTTTGCTAATAAAATTCATCCCTTTTATTTACAGCTCCTAATAATATCCTCGTCAGTGCTGGTCAGCGTGTGCGTGGGGGCTCTTGGATTCCTGCTGCAGACGAGGTCAGCTCCTGCGTGGGTCACCGTGGTGCTACTCATGGCGTACTGTTTCTCATTCCTCATCGGAGCCGGTACCATTCCGTATGTGCTACTGGCTGAAGTGTTTGAGTCTCAGGTAAGGGTGAAGATCGTATTTTCTTTTGGGAGTAGAAAAATCTGTTTTTTGGAGTCTTATAATCATAATCAGCCTTTAATGTTTCCACTGCTGTGACACAGGCCTACTCTCGGTGAAATGGAGTGGACCGTAATCCACCACGCGGGCCCAGTGCGTGTTGGTGGATGTCACATGTTTACGAATTATTGGTTCTAGGAGTTTCCTCACGATGTTTTCCTTCGCCGTTTTGAGAGGAGTGGTAATGTAATAATTTACACAAAGTGCCTGTCTGGGTTCGAACCTACGACTTACAACTCGTAAGTCGTAGCCGCTTCCAATGGGGCACCACTGCTCCCAGCCTTTTAAGGAGTACTGACTACTAAAAGTTTCTCTATTGGCTTGATTTAAACAATAAGATAGATCACTTGATTGTTCATGATCAATTTAGCCACTCACATGACCCTCCTCCCCATGGCATCGTCTCGAGTGAACCAGAACACTTTTTTTCGGCGCGCCACGGGGCGCCTCGCCACTTATACACGACTCGTACACAAAAACGAATATCGACACACAAACTGAAACCTTGAATTCAACCAATGATTCTAGAAGTAGATTCGAGCGTAGAATATTTCCGTCGGTTATCAAAAAAAAAGAAAGAAAAGTGCGATACTTACACGGTCAAAATGTATGGCAGAGCTAAAAAGCAACGACATATTTCAACGCTAGAAGGCTGGAAAAGTGCATGCGATTCTTTTATTAATGATATTCTTTGTTCCCAGGTCCAAGGATTAGCATCAATGATGATTATAGAATGGGTGTGGTTCCTCAACTTCTTCATTTTAGCGGTCTTCCCATACATGCTCACCGCTTTCGGAACCTTTGGATGTTTCTATATATTTGGGGCTGTGAGCCTTATAAACGCCATCATATCATTTATAATAGTGCCAGAAACTAAAGGACTCTCCAATGCGCAGATACAAGATCTTTTCAGGGCGAGAAAGAAGAATTAGATTAGAATTTTTTATTAAAAATTTTTAAATCAGTTTTAAAATATTAGGGTCATATTCAGCGCAAGTGCGTACTGTGAATACTGCTCCAATGTTATGATAATTATTTAAAAGAGAGCATGCAGACTCTTGCTCAATTGAATTGCTCGATTAAGTGAACATAAGAATATTTAAAAGAAGATATTATTTTGGAGCTAAATGGTAGCAATATCTACAGGGGCAAATTAAATTAGTTAGCGAAACTCTGCAGACGTAATGGGTGTCAGTATCTAAACACAATTAAATTAAATAAAAAAGATTTGGTGTCTTTTTTGGGGGTCATTTACCGGTGCTGGTGTTGTTACTTGAATTATGATATGAGAAAATCTGTTTTCTTATGTTATATTATCGTGTTTAGATACGTTAGTGACGTTTACACAAAACACTGATTTATAAAGTGATATTTCAAGTGACTAGGTACACTACCTGCGGTCGATGACATCAAAAAACATCAAATTTATTTTTATTTTATCATGTTTAGATATTGATACCTATCAAGTCTGCGGAGTTTCGCTAACTAATTTAATTCAACCCCGTATAAGCATTTTGTGTGAATAATAGAGATTTGTGACGAATTTAATAATGAAATATTATTATTTATTTATATAATACTTTATTGTACACCACAGAAATACATAACAAAAAAAAATATTATTATTTTTAAGTAAGAGAGAATGGATTTATAATTTTAATTGAGTGTTTGTGTCCTATGTATAGAAATATTTGTATTTTTTTGTCATTTCTCAGTAAAAATAATAATTTGATTTGAACTTTAAACCGACAGAATAAACAGTATTTTTCGTGTTTTGTTGTTTTCAATGTAATTATAACCTGTTGTTATAATTAGTATTATTTAAAGTCTTCCGTTTAAATACCTTTGCTGAAATGGTTTCTGTCAATTATGATACGGATTATCTGTAGTATTATTTAATTTTATATAATAAATTTTGTGTTTCAAAGACTTACTTATGTGAATTTCTATTTTGGGAACAAAAACTTGAAAATATGACTTGTTTGATAACCGTGATTAGATTTATAATGTTAGCGAAGATAATAAAGTTATTTGAATAACCGAGTTACATGAGTAATTTAAAATGTGAAATAATATAAGTTCCTTTATGTATAAAAATAAATAATGCCAGCCAATTTTTGTACCATTGCAAGACCAAATGTCTCTTCTCTTATTTGTATGAGAAGAGGTCTTCTGGCTGCTCATCCAGAGAAGGCACGAGCATTGATAACTAAAGACGGGTTGGCGATATCAGTAGTTACATAAACTACAAGTCCAGGGTCCTCTTTAGTGCCCCCGGCTTGAGGAAAAAATCACTTTTTGAATGTGTAAGAAAAATGTACGGTTTATAGCATAAGCCATTTTATGTACAGACGCCAGCACATCAACCTACTACAATCTGTCAAATTTCTTTAATAAATTTACAATTTTATTGCTAAAGTATAAGGTTCAAAGTTGATTGGCAAAATTTGCTAGCTTCGGGTAGCTTGATGTGCTGGCGTCTGTACTACTGCGGGTACAGGAGCTGTGTATTTTTAATTTTAAGTAAAACAATTTTTATTTATTAATAATGTGTTTCAATCTCCTATGATAATTACGCACGACATATCTAGCTATACATTTCCAGTATAAGTAATATCTTTTACTTTTATCAAGAGATGTTTCTGTCTTATTTATTTATATAACAGTATATAATATTTAAGATAAGAATTGAATTAATACTAAAAATGTAATAACCTTATCGGAAATTACATTTTCGAGCCGTTTGGAGTTGAAACCCTCGGGCCGTGGGGTCCGAGTGCTCATGATCTTGTTAAAGAAATTTCGAAACGGCTGGTTGACACTTCCCGTGACCCAAGGGCTGGCTTTTACCTTGGCCAAAGGCTAAGCATTGCCATACAACGTGGTAATGCCGCCAGTCTCTTGGGTAGATTACCAGTCCACAGCGATGCGGTATATTTTAGTTTCTGTATAGTTTTAGTATAAGTTGACTTCACATTGTACGAAAAGCGTATACAATGCGAGGTCAGCTAAAACTGGGCATGTATAGCTTGATGTGTCGTCGCGTGTACCTACTCTCGTAATTTTTGTTTCGACGAGAAAACAATGTAATTAACTATCATGGGAGTTTATAGAACATAAATAAATTAAGATGGAAAAAGATTAATTGTTATCACAATTAATTAATTATTTAATAATAAATATTTTATTCAGTATTTTTTATTTGATTGTTTCCTAAAACAGACTCTCAGATTCCATGTCTTCGTTCCGTACTTAAAGAGAAAAAAAAAACTTGAACTTGACACTCTTTACCAGGAAATCAGACGTTAAAAAGAGCACTTTTACACGCAAACACATAAAGCTTAGGTTTTATTGCGTGGTTGCGTACAATGTACTGCGTAATGTTAGCGATATCCGCGTTTATTACGAGCATGTTTGCCTAGTACAACGATCTTTTGATGAGTGTAACCGGAGAAGTTTGGATAGTGTTATTTTTTGTTTGCATGTCTATTATGAGATTATGCAAGACTTGTAATGCCTTTATGCACGTGATAAAGTTATTTCGGTTGGGAAAAACGAGTATTTTATTTTGATACTATCTGATAAGGGTTTTTTAGAGCTAAATAGGATCTCCATTTCATGTTCTCTTGATAAATTATTTACCGGTATTGGAATGCCAATCAATTGATTTTCTATTGTTTGACGCGCGGAGCTTGACCGGTTAAAAGCCCGACTTTCTTACCGAGCTACATTTTGTCTAAATCGCTTTTTAGTCCGTAGTGTTGTCAGTTAGCACGATACTGTCAGGGCTAAGTAATAACAGCCGCATGGGTCGATCGATCAGGTTAAGCTATACCTCCTATTAGCTAAACTAATAAAGACCAAAATGTTGAATAGAATAAAATTTTAAACGTATCTGTACCATATGAACGTATAATTTCTCTCTATAAAACAGTAGGTACTGTATGGCATCAAAATTTAAAAGTACTTAAGTTATCAAGTGATTGTGATAAATATTTCAACCATGTTTTTATTGACAAACACATCGACTTTTGCGAAAGCATACAAAAACAATACCATTATGGTACATGCTAGGTTTACAGGTAGAAAGTTCAATAACTAAAATCTATAAATCGAAAACCCACAGATCTGGTAATACCAGGCTCTCATAACATGCACGTAGTACAAACATGCAAAACCATTCAATAAAGGTGAAATTATAAGAAACCGGGGCAGTGTGCCAATGGCATGCAACCATGGCTAACATTGTTTGTTCCATTGTAAATCTTTATGACCAGGCAAACGGAACGACTGCACCATAGTGCATAGAACTTGTATTAGGTTTAAGAGGTCATATTTGCCGTTCGGTTCTTGTGAATATGAGTTTGTAGATTCGATTTCGTGGTTGGAAAGTATAATGTTGGCTGTTCTATCAATACGTTATAAGTTATAATAAAGCAGTTCTATGACCAAAATATAAGCAGGTAAAATGTAGCTTAAACCACAAATAAGGAAGACATGATTGAACTAGAACTTTACAGCTTAATCACTGAGCATCACGGGCAATAGTTTTATACTTGATGTTTCAGTTGGAAAATAAGAAGCCTCTTTAATTTTTTGTTTAATTTTACTTTCGACTTTTGTAGAATGATGTTGAATCCGACTTTATTGTCGTCTGTTTAAGTAACGTTCTGTATAAACAACACTATCAACAATGTAAATTGTATAGAGGAATGAGGCACAAAGTTCACTCATCCTCCATAGAAAACTGAAGATCTTCCGACCTCCGAGGATGTCGTGTCTGGTGGGCTACTGCCCGACGATTGAAGTCAGGACGTTGTATATTTACTAGTTTTTGCGTGACGTCAGAGTGATGCATGCACACAAGAGTACGCAACGTTTGACGAAAGAAGTCCTTCAAATATAATATCAATTTACCATCGGTTATTTGATTTTTGTTACACATCTTTGATCGACATAAATGTAAAATGATCGTGCCTTGTGTCATTGTTTGATCTGACTGATTCAGTGTAGTGTACACTGAATCAGTCAGATCAAACAATGCCATCAATTGATTGCAGTCATTTCAAGATCAAATAATAATAAAACACAAAAAATCCTTAAACAATAACAATAATTTATTACATCCTACAAGCTAGTACAACGGAGCATTCCTTTTTGGTTTAACGAATCGTCCTTGAATCTCTTCTACTGTTAATCCTTTCGTCTCTGGTAAGAAGAAGGCACAGAAGGTGGAACTCAAGAAGCAGATGACGGCAAAGGTATAGAAGACAGGACCCCAGCCGAGAGCCTTGAGGAGAGGGTTGAAGATGTAGAGAATCACGAAGTTGCAAAGCCATGCGTATTCGAATAGCACCATGGAGAAGAAACTCTTGACCTGGAAAGAGAAGAGAGATTTATTTTAGACACTTAGACTGTGAATGATCATGTGGTTTTAATTTTTTCAGTATGAGCTAAACTACCAAAACGTATCCTACCTGCCAGAATATCAAAGGAATTGAGTAAATTATATGTCGCAGATGGATTGTTGAAACCGTTGAACCGCTAGTTGTTTTACAATAGCTGATCACCGATCAGCAGTTTTACCAATCCTGTTGAGCAACGTTCAGCAGGATTGTCATTGAGTTACGTTTAGCAAAATTTCTACCCATGTCTAGACGACTGTGGTCTTTCCTGCTTTGTTATTTTCTAAACTACTAGGATCACATAAAACAATAGCATTAGGTACTCACCTCAGGCAGGAACACTTCACCTAGAAGAACGAAGGGCACAGTTCCCGCGCCACAGGTGTACATGACTGCAAACACGTATATGAACAGTGCCGTCACCCAGCTCGGTCCCCAATGAAGCTGCATCTGTGTTCCTAGTACCACGCAGCTTATTCCGCCGCCCAGGGATGCGTAGATCATGAGAGGCTGAAATGAACCGTATTTCTTTGTCATCTTTTTGCACGGCTTTTTTCATATAAGTATTTTTAGGGAGAAGCAGAGGATCACGTTTCTAATCTCTAAGTCCGTCAACGAAGACACGGGCCCGTCTGGAAAAAATAAGTAGTTGACTCGGCAAAACAAGTGTCAAATTATTTATTCCGGCTGGGCACATACATATCGGAAGTAGGGACAACTGTCAAATCGAATTGTCATTCATTATTAGTTCGGGCCCTTATTATGTCCGCAAGTGAGACGGCGTTTAGGAAATGCCCCTAACTTCGACCGAAACTACGGATTTCTTGTTTAGGACGTAGACTCATAGGCAGGCTGCTTTAGGAACTAAAATTGCTACATGCAGAAAGGATCTATCCCCATACAAAATCCACGTTACATAACGTCTGTATTTCCCGAGGTAGGACTAATAGTTACACCAAGTTTTCATCAGTAATGGACTAATGATAAATGCCCTTATTATTGAGAGTTAGCCTATAATTGCCATTAAACGACACAAATACAGACTTCGGGGCTCCTACTAAGCAATTTCTAATGCAAAAGCCCATTACCACGACCATACTAAAGTACCAGGTTAACATAAAACAAAAGAGCCTCACCCGTCTCCCAAGCAGATCAGTGCCGCACGCAGCAAGCATCCCGGCGACAACAGTCGTAACAGCTAACATGACACTCAAAAGAGTTGGAGACACAGTAGGTACTGCTTGAGTGAATATGGGTTCCGCGTATATTTGAACCACGACTAAACCTTGGAAAATGGCTGCTGTCATCACAACCATGCTTACGGTGAAAGCTCGTTGTGATGATTTTGATTTTCCTGTGTAAATAAAGAACGATTGTTAGAGATTCGGAATGAATTTAAAAATTATAATCATCAAAATTGGTATTTGATTAACTGTCTCTTCAGAAAGGCAGTACTCGGAAAACTTTTTTTTAAATAATCAGCCTATAATGTTCCCACTGCTGGGACACAGGTCTCCTCCTGGTGCGTGGGAGTGGGCTCGTATTCCACCACGTGGGCCCAGTGCGGGTTGGTAGATGTTACATATCTTTGAATTTTTGGTTCTAGGACCGTCCAGTCCGTTTGCTTCACCGTCTTGAGAGCAGTGAAGATGAAATTATTTGCTGCCTGGATTCGAACTCACGACTCAGAAAAGTACTAGTGGTTATTAATTAGTCTACATTCTTATATTTTTTTTAAACTATAGAAGATACTTACTAATGAACTTCCATAGAGACATTTTTTCAGCGGGTTTCATGTCAGGTTTCAGCTTTTCTTCTTCAGGCGTCTCCTCTGTAGGAAAAATAATGAGAAAATATTAATTTTCTATCTTATACGTATGAAAATATTGTGATAAATATAATCAGAATCAAAAATCATTTTTTCAAATTAAGCTGAGAATCAGCACATTTCGAACGTCAAAATTACAAAAGACAGTCCCACAAAACGCTCGCCCTTAACCACTTCCTAGTGCTTTCGCTAGGAAGAAAAAGTGTATGCGATATTTTATGTAACAATACAGCTAACCTCGTTATAAGTTAACTTGCTGCGCATTAACAGGGATGGGTGTTGTGTGTGGCGGGCAACTGCCCGATGATTCATCTCGGGCCGTTGTATATTTACCTTGCGCGGTAAACTCTGCTTGCGAGATGCAGGATTTTGCGTGACGTCAGTATGACGCGTTGTTCACATGTGGCGTTGTAGATACCGCTACATACTCATTAGTTAAGCCTAGTCTTATAGTCTGTAACTTTGTGTACGAGTACATTGTGCAATAAATGAAAAAAAAATTACCATAAACTTAGCATAATGTCGGCATATATAATTACAGTTTTTCTGCCTGCCCAGCTACAATGCTAGGAAGTGCTGAAGAGTGCAAGCGTTTTGGGAGCTGTCTTTTATAACTTTCGACGTTCAAAATTTGCTGAGTTTCAGACCAATTTGAATTAATGGATTTATAATTATAATGCTACACAACAAAAAGGAGTTGTTTATATGTAGTTTAGGTACTAGGTTGCTGCAACGACATGACAAAATATCGAGAATTCTTTATAATAATATATAAGTTTAATACTAATACATACAAATTTTTTGAAATCATCATCATCTGCCTAGCCTTTTCTCAACTGTTGGGATCGGTTTCCAGTCTAACTGGGTGTAGCTGAATACCAGTATTTTACACGAAGCGACTGCCAATCTTACCTCCGCAACCCAGTTACTGGGTAATACAATATACCCTTCGTAAGACTGTTTGTCAGACATTCGAGCTTCTGACTACCCGTAACGACTGCTAAAGGTCCACGAATGACAGCCAGCCAACTGCTAAACATACAAATCTTTCGGAATAAACGTTATAAAATAATGGTGGAATCCGCATCAAAATCCTTTGTGTAGTCTGGTATAACTCAGCAGTCAAATAAACAGATATGAATATAGGGTACCCTGTTTTGTACTAAATACAAATATAGACATTTACCTCCAAGGTCTGGGTTCAGAGCGCGTTTCATGCTATTAATTTCACCCAAAAGCTCTTTAGAATCCAACTTCCACATTCTATAGAAGGCTAAAGATTGTGCTGCTTCCTGAAAAAATAAACAAGGTTACTTGTTTCTATATTATCCATATATTGTACATATTTTAGGTTTCTTTGAGCGTCTAGTCCCAGTAACGAAATACAGGGTGTCCAGTAAATAGTACGACATATTGCAGGGGGTGATAGCTTGGGTCAATACCTACCAAAACAACAAAATATATGTTCCGCAAAATGTTACGGATTTACAGTTATACAAAATTTTCCGAAATATCGAAAAATCTCTGCCTTGAAACAGATTTTGAAGTATCTCGTAATGAAAAAATTATTTTCTAGTTGTTTTTTTACATCAAATTATTTGTGAATAGTTACTCTACTCATTGGTAAGTCTTTTTTCTATCAAAAACAAGATCTTTTTCAAGAAATACCATTTTTTGTTTAATGTTTCGCAGAACGATTTTCTTATCGCTACCTACAGTGGTGAAAAAAAAAGTTACATTTCGCGGAACATATATTGTGTTGTTTTGGTAGGTATCGACTCAAGCTATCACCCCCTGAAATATGTCGTACTATTTAATGGACAGCCTGTATATACTCGGAAGAAAATCATTATAGTGCTATCGATGCAAAAAATTCAGTCGTATATTGAATTTTCACGCATTTTTCTAGTCTAATAGAATTTTATCATATTAATGAAAATAAGCATGGATATTGGCATTCAGATCGAACAATGCATTTGGGACAAGACCAAAATATATTATAACCATTATAGTTTTCGTATTAGCACAAAAGTGAATGATACTTTCCAACATCTCAACAAAATCCCTTACATTCAAAGTGTCCTACTTGGGTTACTCTTAAACACAAAGCGAAAAAGCAACTTAAAAAACAAAAAAAAGCTAATCACCTTTTCTTTTCCATTATTGAGTAAATGCATGGGCGATTCCCTCAAAACGAACAGCAAGCATGCGCCAGCAACTGACGACGACATACCAACGTACAGCATTATATTGTAAGGCAGAAATCCTCCCAGCATATAGGAAAACAGCATCCCTATTCCATATGACACCATCATAGTAGCCGTCATGGAACCTCGAATGGAATCTTGGCAGATTTCACTGATGTACACCGTGGCGACGAGGCCTACATTACTGGCGACACCTGAAAGGAAGACGGCTGCTAGGACTGTTTCTACATTCCTGGTGCATACTAATAGGACCCAGGCGAGCTGTAAACAAAATAAAACCTTTTATTGTATCAGCCTGTAACGGACTACCTCTTCAATGAATACGAAAACTTTATAGTGAGAATCTAATAAGATTTAACTTAAAAATATTAAAGCAGCTTTGTGAGATGCAAAAACCAGAAATCTGACTTAACTCAAAAAAGACGATTTTTGGGAAATCGCAAAAGAAGATCTTGCTATGAAGACTTATTCTACTTATTGACGCATAAAATCAAAACTGATTTGATTATTAATTAATCATGAATTCTTGTATTTTGTTTGAACGTATGATTAATTTATTGATGAGATCTGAGTAAAAAAAATCCCAAAAGAACTCAATTCTGACCTATCTACTAATGGGTCAATGTTCCCTTAAGCATGAAATACTAGAAAACGTAAAAAGATTTATTTAAACAAAAGGTCTATTATTTGGTTCTCGTATTTAAAGACTGGTTCATATGAGAAGGACCAGCAAGAAACTAAGACAAATGTCTGCGTTAAGTTACCAAAGACCATATAAAAGAAAGATTACTTACAACTAAACCCAAGGCATTAAGAACAGAGCTATGTTTTCTCCCTAACTTGTCCAACACATAACCAGCGGTTGGTGTAGACACAAGAGCTCCTATTGAAGACAAGCTGCCGAACAGTGAAATCTCTGTGTCTGTCATTGGCCTGTTCAGCGTTGTGTTTGTCGTTTGGAACATGGTAATTGTGAAGGCTGGCCATGCGTAGATCATACCCATATTTATTCCCATGGTGCATACTGTGGACAAAAGTGAGAGTTATAGAGGGCCTAAAGACGTATAAAGATCCCTTGTACGGAATATCAACAGCCTAGTATATTCATCAATTGGAGCATATTTTGCAAAAATTAAATATTAACAAAGATTTAGTTAACTTGTCAAGTGTAAGAGGGGTCCGTGGCTAAATAATAACAGCCGCACAGGTCGATCGATCAGGTTAAGCTACGCTTGCCGCGGTTGGTCTGTGGATGGGTGACCATCTTTACATACTGAGACCCCTCCGTGCCTCGGAAAGCACGTTAAGCCGTTGGTCCCGGCTGTCATTCGTGGATCTTTGACAGTCGTTACGGGTAGTCAGAAGCCCGAAAGTCTGACAACCAGTCTTACCAAGGGGTATCGTATTACCCAGTAACTGGGTTGTGGAGGTCAGATAGGCAGTCGCTCCATGTAAAATACTGGTATTCAGCTGCATCCGGTTAGACTGGAAGCCGACCCCAACATAGTTGGGAAAAGGCTAGGCAGATGATGATTTAGTTAACTTGTCAATAATAATAATATTCTCCCGGCCGAATTCGGTCACGGCGGCCAATCTCCACGGAGATTAGACAAGTACGCAGGAGATTATAGTGCACAAGTGTGTGCGCAAACACTCGTGCACTTCCTTTTCCCTCATTCTCATAGTAAGACACGACCCGGGTGACTCAGGACTACCGGATTTACTTATCCACTCATCCTCCATAGTAAAGGGAGGATCCTCTGACCATTCGGGTGTCGTGTCTGGTGGAGTACTGCCCGACGATTAATGTCGGGATGTGTATACATATATGCTAGTTGGGCCGTAAACTCTGCTTGCGCGATGCAGGATTTTGCGCGACGTCAGTATGCCCTATACCCTATACAGTATGCTATACCATATTCAGTTTAGCTTGAGACAAAACGTAAACAACATTTGACTACTCTTAATAAAAATATATTCTGTAAAATATATCAAAACATTAACTTCTAACAAAAAAAAATCTTTTTGTTACACAAGATCACACATTTTTTTGAAGTTGTAGCGTAAACTGAACTTTATTGTGTAGGATTTAACGATATTTTTCCATAAACTCATATTTGTTTATATTTTTGGCAAATAAATCGCGAATACAGATTATACCTCTTTTTGTGTGCTCTCCTATGCTTTCCGTAGGTATGCTGTAAGAAATTTCCTTAGTAATAAGCATCACTTTTGTATGTATTTTTCTATTCCTTTCTTCTTGTTAGTTTATTTGTGTGTACATAAATAGAGAAATAAATGATTTATTCCGGTTTCATATTAACTCACATTTTTTTCGCTCACCAAAATACGGGTATTATTCGGTAAGTTATGAGAAATTTAGGAAAACAGTGTAAACTGGCACTTTTTCACCAAGCTTTGAATCTGATATGTCGTAAAACGGACAATTAAGAAGATTTGAATGAGAAAATCGTCATCTTCATCATTTCAGCTGAGAGACGGCCACTGCTGGACATAGACCTCCCCCAAGCACCTCCACTTCGACCGGTTCTGTGCTTCTCGCATCCAACGGGTTCCTGCGGCCTTCACAAGGTCGTCGGTCCACCTTGTGGGAGGCTTTCCTACGCTACGTCTTCCGGTACGCGGTCGCCACTCCAGAACCTTTCGGCCCCATCGGCCATCTGTTCTGCAAGCAATGTGCCCTGCCCACTGCCACTTAAGAAGAATTGCCAAACTTATGTTTTCAAAACACTATCTAACTGGCATTATATCCTGAAGAATATCATAATATATTTTTCTGAATTTGTTTACTGTAGTCGATCATACATTAGGCATTATAAAACTTGCGTTTTTTTTGCGTTTAGGTCCTGTAGTCCCCTTTATTCTTCGATAATCTTACACAAACATGTAAGATTATAAAAACCTACTGACAAAATACTATGTGTTTTAGACTATAGATGTAATGCTGTAAATCCTAGTTTTATGAGTTTCACAAACACTCTTAATGTTTAGGTTTTTCTTATCTCTTTTTTAATTGGTTGTTAATTAGGAGTTTCCCTTTACTTTCATGAAATAGCAGTGAATTAGGATAGTAAAATAGATACGGTAATAAATGTTAATAGCTTGATGGACTATATATTTTAAGCAATCTTATAGACCACGTGCCTAAAAATATAGCGAAGGCACTAAATATTTCCATAGAACAATTTTATCAACCGACGAAAAAACGGAGGAGGTTCTCAAGTCGACGCATATATATATATATATATGTATATATTTTTTTTACCTGTCTATTTTATAACCTGCGTTTACGCTCACAAACAAGTTGTGATAGTAAAATTGATTTCTACAATTCTTGTAAAATACTTTCTTTAAACCAATGCTGTATAAAACGGTATCATACATGTGTTGACGTTTTTTAAGATATTTAGGTATTGTATTTATTTATTTATTTGTAAACTATTTTGTTCACATTTTTGACAAGTGTTGTACACAACAAAGTAGTCATTGGTTGTTTAAGGTGTAAGCGATAAACGAAAACAGTAGACACAACTTATGTAGAATACATGTCATGTTTCATACTCGTACCTTGCTGGAGGGGCTTACAGGACCTAAACGCAAAAAACGCAAGTTTTCGAAACAATAAAAGTATATGATCGACTACAGAAAAAAAAATCAAAAAAATATATGATATACTTCAGGATATACGCTAGTTAGATAGTGTTTTGAAAACATAATACAACTTATTTGGTACGATAGAAAAAAAAATGAAGATACCTCTTAAAACTTTCTTTTTACAATAAAAACCATACTAATATACATACAATCATTATGATATTTTGTCAGATTATTCTACAAGCAACATACTAAAACTAGTGTTTTAATTTTTTAGTCCAAACAATAGATTTTTCGTAAATAGATAATTGCTTTATATTTCGCAATAAATTACCAGCGTTGTGTCATCGCGCTTCTCTTTCTTATCTATCCAGTCCGACAAAGACCGCGCTTTAGGTCATGTAGTCCTCTTAAGGCAATTGGCACACTGCACCGCACTGGGACGCAGATAACGTGCCCACGCGCGTGATTTTTTACATACAAATTCAATAAAAACGCGCTTCCGTGCGGGGAATTTGGCTCCGTTTCACGCACCCCGCTGCGTATGCTGAGATAGGAGCCTTTTGGCCTCGTATAGGACTTTTTATTTTATTTTTCTTTTTATTACTTTGTTTTATATAACTTGGATTTTTTATTTATATTTTTTACTGTGTTTAGTTTAGTTTAGTTTGTTATCATCCTATACGAGTCGCAATAAATACTTTTTCTTTCTTTCTTTCTTTAATGCGGTGCAGTGTGCCAATCGCCTAAGTCTAACTTTTGCAACTTTGACAACGATAGATTGGTTTGTTCCGATGTATGGGTTTCATGAACCTCTATAACCTATACACATACAAATGACTGTGCAAACTATACAAATGATTTTTATGTTAAATAAAACGCTTTTACCGGGTTTACTTTGTGAATGGGAAAGTAAACTAAATAAAAAAAAACAACATTTTGTTTCAAAATAACGAAAATTTAAAATAAATAAACAAAAACTCTGGACATGTTTTATGGATACCTAATTTAGTTAAAAAAAAAAAATTGTACTCACTTATCGACGTGCCAAGAAACTGGTATAGCATACCCATTTTGGAAACATAAAATAATCTTTCACGTAAAAAACTCAGATCTTTAGTTTTCTTTTCTGACTTCCAGACGTTTTCAATGCTGGTCCAAGGTACAACTGGCTAGTAAGTAAATAATTTTTTTGTTATACTATCTGTTATCAGGGGTAATAATGATACACATATTGTACTAGGCAAACATAAATACAATGAGCGTAGATTACGAAATTACCTACCTTAAAACAAGCATCACAAAGGTTTTGAAACATTATCTCAAGGTCATTAAAGTTTTCAGCGAAAATCATAAATAAAAATATGTTTTGTCACTACAAGTTATAATAAAAGACTTTTTGACCAACCAGGATAGGATACGCAGGAGACAACGCAGCTTAAACCACAGACGGAAAAGATATGATTGTACTAGGAATTTCAAAAAAATCAAACGGGTGGATTAAATCACGAACAATGGCTTTATAACTGATATTTTCTAGAGGAATTAAAAAACCACTAAGTTTTCGTCGTCGTTGCTCCCGTTTAGCAACAGTTTGCGCCAAGCAACTTAATACCTCAATCATCGATCTGTTTGCTAAACATTACTTTCGGCTTATGTAGGATTGATTATATTTAGATAATATTTCGTATAAATAACGCTATCGATAGTATTAATGGTTTGGTGTAAGAAGTCCTTCAACTATAATATCGATTAACCATCGGTTACTCGATACTTACTCGTTACACATCTTTGATCGACATAAATCTAAATTGATCGTGTCTTGTGTTATATACTACACTTGATGTGTGTCATGATACCATCAATTAAAAGCAGTCAGAATATTTTAGGTAAAAGAAACACAAAAATTCCTTAAATAACAATAATTTATTATAACCTACAAGCTAGTACAATGGAGATTTTCTTTTTGGTTTAACGAATCGTCCTTGAATCTCTTCCACTGTTAATCCTTTCGTCTCTGGTAAGAAGAAGGCACTGAAGGTGGAACTCAAGAAGCAGATGACGGCAAAGATGTAGAAGACAGGACCCCAGCCGAGAGCCTTGAGGAGAGGGTTGAAGATAAAGAGGATCACGAAGTTGCAGAGCCACACGTATTCGAATAGCACCATGGAGAAGAAACTCTTGACCTGGAACGAGAAAAGACATTTCTTTTAGACACTTACTGTGAATGAGCATGTGGTCCTTTGTTTCAGTATGAGCTAAACTACCAAAACGTATCCTACCTGCCAGAATATCAAAGGAATTGAGTAAATAATATGTCGCAGATGGATTGTCGAAACCGTTAAACCTTTATTCCAGAAATCCCCACCGCCTGTTAGTGATCTGCCTTCTTTCTTCTTTTCTAAGCTACTAGGATCACATAAAACAATAGCATTACTCACCTCAGGCAAGAACACTTCGCCTAGTAGAACGAAGGGCACAGTTCCCGCGCCACAGGTGTACATGACTGCAAACATGTAGATGAACACTGCCGTCAACCAGCTCGGTCCCCAATGAAGCTGCATCTGTGTTCCTAGTACCACGCAGCTTATTCCAGCACCCAGGGATGCGTAAATCATGAGAGGCTGAAATGAATCACATTTCTTGTCATCTATTTGCACAGCTTTTTACATACCTAGTATCTATTGATTTTAATGGATATCTGAGAGAAGCAGAGGATGAGGCAGGTTGCTTTACGAGCTGAAATTGCTATTATGCAAATCTACCCCCATACACAATCCGCGTTACATAACGCCTGTATTTCTCGAGGTAGGACTAATAGTACACTAACTTTTCGTCAGTAATGTTTAAGGCCGTTATAATTGAATTTAGTCTATTGAAAATAAACCTATAAGTACGTAATTGATATTAATCGATACAAAAACAGACTTCGGGCTACTACTAAGTAATTTTTAATACATAAACCCAATAAGTCTGCAACATAAAAAGGGGGTTTGTCGGCGGAAGAATAGACAAAATGACAGTTTGTAGACAGATTTCCTATTCAGCAGTTCTGCCCCCGGTAGATAAATAGACGTACCTAATAAAAAGTAAAAATGGAGAAATAAAATAAAAATATAAATAATTAATTTCCCGTTTCAATGTGTTTGCAACCACTAAGCCAAAAACTATAATAAAAGTACCAGGTTAACATAAACCAAAAGAGCCTCACCCGTCTCCCAAGCAGATCAGTGCCGTACGCAGCAAGCATCCCGGCAACAACAGTTGCAACAGCCAACATGACACTCAAAAGAGTTGGAGACGTATTAGGCACTGCTTCAGTGAATATGGGTTCCGCGTATATTTGGACCACGACTAAACCTTGGAAAATGGCTGCGGTCAACACAACAGTGCTTACAATGAAGGCTCGTTGCGATGATTTTGATTTTCCTGTGGAATTGAATAACAGATTATTAAAGATTGGGAATTAATGTGAAAATTAGAATCGTCAGAGTAGGTTTTTCGTCAACTGTGTGCTGCGTTTTGGAAAGCAGACCCTGGTCCCGATTCTCAAAAGCCAGAGTTAGTGAGAGTACTCGGAAAGCTTTTTAAGTGAAAACTTCTTTAGGCGCGTTGGGCATTTTTTGAGATGAGAAAAACACCATTGAACTCGCGACACTGTTACCGTAACCGACACCTCTGTATATAAGTATGACGATTCAAAAAATACACACGTATTTGTTCAAGTTTTCACTTCTGTCGGCACTCCCGGAGTGCCACTGTTATTTTTTTTAAATAATCAGCCTATAATGTTCCCATTGCTGGAACACAGGCCTCCTCTTGGTGTGGTGCTGGGAGTGGGCCCGTATTCCACCTTGCGGGCCCAGTGCGGGTTGGTAGATGTTATTTTGATTCCCCGATTCTTAAAAGTCAGAGGAAGGCGGATCACACACAACAACGCGCCACGCGACGGGGCGCGGACAACGCGACCCCGCGTGTGGCGTGTTGTAATGTGTGATGTACAGACGCCAGCACATCAAGCTACTACAATCTATCAAATTTCTTTAATAGATTTTCAACTTTACCGCTAAAGCATAAGGTTCAAAGTTGATTAGGAAAATTTTACAGTTTCGGGTAGCTTGATGTGCTGGCGTCTGTACATAACTGACAGTACTCGGAGAACTACTAGTGATTATAAGTCTACTGCTATATATTTTTAGTAGATCAGATATTCTTACTTATGAACTTCCATAAAGACATTTTTTCAGCGGGTTTCATGTCAGGTTTCAGCTTCTCTTCTTCAGGCGTCTCCTCTGAGGTCAAAATAATTACAAAATATTAATTTTCTATCTTTTATGTATCAAAATATTGTGATATTACTTACTGAGCATTATTTTATGTTACAATATGAGCTAGCTATGAGTTGACTTGCTGCGCGCCAACAGTTTCATGTAAGTACTCATTAGTTAATCCTAGCCTTAGTTTGTAACTTTGTAAATGTTGTCCAATAAATCAAAATCAAAAGTCATTTATTCAAACTAGGCTGAGAATCAGCACTTTTCGAACGTCAAAATTACAAAAGACAGTCCCCCAAAACGCCCGCCCTTCACCACTTCCTAGTGCTTTCGCTGGGGAGAAGAAGTGGCGGAACAAACTCCCCAGCAACACAGCTGCCTGTTCAGTTAAAAAATAATTGAATGAATGAATAAATGAATAATTATAAAAAGACCATTAGCTTAGCATAATCGGCATGTATTTTGTAGTTCTTCTGTCTGCCCAGCTAACGTAGCTACGCTAGGAAGTGTTGAAAAGAAGAGGTTCGTTTAGTTCGTTTTCGGAACTGTTTTATGTAACATTCGATGTTCAAAACGTGCTGATACAGAGCTAAATTTAAATAAATGTTTTTTTTTTTCTCAACTAGATGGTGTTGTTAATAGTTTATTAGCAACCCACCCCTGCAACGGGTGCAATGGCGACATGTCAAGACGTCGATATTTCCGTTCTATATACAAGGTCATATTAAATTCCGTAGACGTGATGGGACGTGATGGTCTAAATTTATGATAAAACAAAATATACTATGATTTGATGATTTTTTGTTTTGGGGTCAACGACCGCTGTTCGTTTGACCAGAAGAAGAAGAAAAAAAACACCGAAGCGAGGCGAGCACTACTTCCAAAGGCCAGGCGGTTAACTAAACGGCTAATTAAACCAGTTGGCTGCGACATATATTTGAATAGAATATTCTTTCTGCTGTTATTTTTTTATTGTATACTAGCTGACCCGGCCACGCGCTGCTGTGGCTAACGTTTGAGATGTAAGCTATCCTATCTTTCAAGTTGGATCAAACTGCACACGGTGTACAAATTTGATTAAAATCGGTTAAGTAGTTTAGGAGTCCATCGCGGACAAACAACGTGACACGTAATTTATATTATATTAAGATATCAGTTGAATATTAAGGTAAGATCATACACATAAACCTTCCAAAGTAAATTCTCTAAATGATGGTGAAAACCGAAAACTCACTCAAATCCATTGAGTGTTAAGAAGAACAACGCAGCCAAACAGGGAGACACGAAAAGCGACTTTTTTTTAGACCGGTATAGATATAGATACATACCTCCAAGGTCTGGGTTCAGAGCGCGTTTCATGCTGTTCATTTCATCCAGTAATTCTTTAGAATCCAACTTCCACATTCTATAGAAGGCTAAAGATTGTGCTGCTTCCTGAAAAAGATAATTAGGTTATTAGTTTCCACATTGAGAACTATAGTATTAAAGAGGAACAGGGAAGAAGCAACAAAGTTGATAAAGTTCACTCATCATCCATAGAAAAGGGAGGATCCTCCGACCAGATGGATGTTGAATCTAGTGGGCTACTACTACCTGACGATCGGTGTCGGGATATTGTATATATACTAGTGCAGTAAACTCTGCTTGCGCGATGCAGAATTTGGCGTGACGTCAGTGTGATGCGCAGTTCGCATATGGCGATGTAGATGGTGCCACAGTACACATTTTAGGTTCCATTGAGCTTATCGAACAATGCGTTTGGAAACAAAACCGAAATAATATAATAAGCTTATAATTTTGTTATTCGCGAAAAAGCGAATGAACCAACAAAATCTCTTACTGTCAAAGCATCCTACATGCGTTACTCTTAAACACAAAACGACAAAACTAATTACAAAAGTAAAAAAAAAAGCTGGATCACCTTTTCCTTCCCATTATTCAACAAATGCATGGGTGATTCCTTCAAAATAAACAGCGTGCATGCTCCTGCAACTGACGCGGAGAGTCCGACATACAACATTATATTGTACGGCAAAAATCCTCCCAGCAAATAGGAAAACAGCATCCCTATTCCATATGACACCATATTAGTAGCCGTCATGGAACCTCGAATGGAATCTTGGCAGATTTCACTGATGTACACCGTGGCTACTAGGACCACAGAGCTAGCGATCCCTGAAAGGAATACGGCTGCTAGGACTGTTTCTAAATTCCTGGAGCATACTAATAGTACCCAGACGAGCTGTAATCAAAATTGAGATTGCTGTATCAGCCTATAAACTATCATTCTTAAAACAATGAAAAAAATGCCATATTGAGAGTCAAATAAGATTTAATTTGAATTGTGAGATGCATAGGATTAAACGAAGAAATATTTAAACTTCATAAAAATGAAAGGCCAATTATTTAGTTTCTCGTATAAAAGACTGGTCCTTAAGAGAAGGATAAGCAAGTAAGTCAGCATCAAGTAAGTCAGCATCAAGCCGTAACTAAAGCACACATTTATTTATTAATCAAATTGAACAAACAGGGCGATTGGAAGATGGGTGCAAAGCTTTAAGGCTAAGATACTCGTTGTAGAGACAATTTAGAAATTGAACCATTTAAGCCATGGTTTTCTCTGACGAAGTCTTACCAAATTTTTTTTCCTATTTTTTTTCGAAAACTCCCAAAATTTTAAGCAAACTCCTTATTTATGGCCAAATTGAATGATAAATTAATTCATTTTAATTTTATTTAATTAAAGTAATGTATAAGCAATCTACCAAAACACGTTTTAGGCCTCTGTGTCATTAGAAATAAAAAAACATAAACATTAGGTAAAAAAAAAAATTGGTAAGACTTCGTCTAAGACAACCATGACTTAAATGGTTCTAAATTGTGTGTACTATCTTCGCCTTAAAGCTTTGCACACATCTTCCAATCTCCCTGTATACAAGTCCAGTTTGTACGGTGACCCCCAAACTCGGCGTTTGCCTGTATAGACTATAAAGAAAGATTACTTACAGCTAAACCCAAGGCATTTAGAACAGAGCAGTATTTTCTACCCAACTTCTCCAACATATAACCAGCGGTCGGTGTAGACACAAGAGCTCCTATTGAAGACAAGCTGCCGAACAGTGAAATCTCTGTGTCTGTCATTGGCCTGTTCAGCGTTGTGTTTGTCGTTTGGAACATGGTGATGGTGAAGGCTGGCCACGCAAAGATCACACCCATGTTCAATCCCATGGTGCTTACTGTGGAGAAAAGTAAAAGTTACTCGTATTAACGGCCTCATAATAGGCAGTCAAACAAAAACTTTTTTACAAAAAAGAAAACAACAGACTTCAAAAAAAAAAACTTTTTAACAATACAAAGAGAAAAATAACTTTAATTTCGGAAGTCGGTGTCGTTGGTTCCGCATTTTCGTTGTTTGACACCGACTTCCGAAATTAAAGTTATTTTTACTTTGTAGTGTTTTTTTTGAAGTTGGTTGTTTTTTTTTTGTAAACAAGTTTTTATTTTTTCACTTTATAGTTGTTCCTACCCCACAAAAATTCAATTAACCCTACTTGCTATGTAAATATCAGTTAAAATATCATAAATATAAACTAAGTGGAAAAAAATCGTATTATTGAAGCTAACTAAAAAACTACCCAAGCAAAGTTAACCCTCTGAGGCATACCTTATCCATTAAAAACAATACATAGATGTGCCAAGCTAAGGTGCATTGAAGAATTGAAGACACCGACTAGAAGAATCATCAAAATACGCATAGAAATGCCGGAGATGCAGTACATAAGAATAATTACCTAATGTATTATATACTAAAACCTTCCTGAAAGTATGTAAATCACGTTAATGAAAGAAACATTAAAATTGGTTCATTAGTTTTGAGAAAATCGCGGACACACAAACATACATACATACATACGGGGCGAATACAGAACCTCCTTTTTTGAAGTCGGTTAAAAATGAACCAATGACTTATTTTACATGGAGCGAGCAGACTGGGTGGCGACCCCAATAGTTGGAAAAAGGCTGGGCAGATGATGATGACAAAAGGCCACATAGCTGGTCAACGGATCAGTAATCTTAGTACGAAACATCAACAAAGAGCCTAGTAATGTCGCCAATGTTATTTAGGAGTGAATATCTTTCAAAAAAGGTTTAGGGGCCGCCTCCACGAGCAAGAGAATCGCGGCGATATTATCGGCGTGCCACGCATTTCTATACACTCTCTTAGAACGTGTGTTTTGGCGATATCATCGTGGCGAAAATTTGATCGCCGCGATTCTCTCGCTCGTGGAGGCGGCCCCTAAGTTAACTTGGACTTGCCTAGACAACGTGACATTCTATCAGCGATAACGGTGATGAAAAATAGATTTATATGTCAATCCAATCAAAAATCTATTGGATTGACATAAGCTACCGAAAAGCAACTGTCAATCCTGTTGAAAGTCATTGTAGAAAATACGAAACGCTTTAGAAGCGATTGTCACTTGTCTAGGCCCTTTGATATTATAAGCTCGCATATTATATTATAATCCCACAATTATCAAGCTTGAGGTACTTCTAAAAGAGACAAAACATGTTAATGTTAAACACGGAAGAGAAATAAACACGATTGTAAAGTTTACAATTCACTATTACGTATATGATTACAATAAATTTTATTTTATCTGTAGTAGTTATCTTAGCATATTATGTAGTATTATTGTCTGTAGTATGTAAAATAAATATGACGATGGAATTTGGACTCTTTTCTGCGAATGCAAACTTAAGAGCTGTAAGGAATTAGTAGTACTTTGAGACGCGAAAGATATTCCGGAGTGATTAAATGAAGAGTAATAACGCGCATTGAGCAGCATGCTTTGCTCGCTACGTATTTCCTATGTAAGTCAAATTAGGGGGAAGGTCAAAGTGCCCAGCAGGCTGTCGCAAATTCAGGTTGCCGGTACCCAGTTAGTTCGTGAACGGGCATTGTCAGTAGAGACTGGTCATCTCTTTGCTGCTATGGCTTATTTTAATTTAATTTAATACTAGCTTCTGTCCGCGACTTCGTCCGCGTGAAATTTCACCCTCCCCCCATTCACCCTCTTAGGGGTAGAATTTCGAAAAACCCTTTCTTAGTGGATACCTACTTTTATCAAGGAACACGCCCTCCAAATTTCATCTCTAGAAAAAGCTGTGCGTTGATATATCAGTCAGTCAGGACTTTGAATTTTATATACATATATTATATAGATATAAGTTGTTTTTTTTTTACTTTTCATTACGGACGCCTTTAACGTTCTGCATCGTCTCGCATACATAATTTTTAACATGAATGATGAATACTGGTATTCAGCTGCATCCGGTAAGACTGGAAGCCGACCCCAACATAGTTGGGAAAAGGCTAGGCAGATGATGATGATGTAACCAATACTTTGTAACCATATTATTTTGATTTAAAAGAGTGTCCGTGGAATTGATTGCTCGTTCTTCTCCATAGGTACCTACTACGCTTTGGAATGGGCAACTAGCTTCATTTTTCTGACTGACCGACCCCTTGACAATTCAAAAGTGACTGTAATTAATTGGTTTATTTGAAATAAATGCTTTGAGTCTGTGTTCAGATTTGCGCAAAATCTTTTCGCCCAGCAAAACACTTATTCGGAAAGTTATGAGAAATTGAAGAAGAGTTATAATGCCACTTCTAAAAAGAAAAGAGAAAAAAAAAAGATTTTTTGTATGTTTACTTGTGTGTTGTGCGCTTTCACGTTAAAAAGGCTAGACGGATTTGGATAAAATGTGGCACCTGGGTAGACCATGACCTGGGTTTAGGACATTGGATACTTTTTATCTCGATATACTCACGGGATCGAAACTAATACGGGTGAAACTGCAGGTAACATTTAGTGCTAAACACAAAGCTTTTATCGATTTTACTTCATAAATGGTGAAGCAAACTAATTAATGATTCCCACTGACATAGAAAAAAAGATATTTTTTTGGCCTAACCGGTCAAACTGCGCGCGTCGCCTATCAGCGACTAAACAATAGAAAATCAATTGTGTCTCATAAGCGGAGCTTGACAGCTACATGACCTAACGCGCGGTCCCTGTCGGACTGCATAGAAAAGAAAGAAAAGCGCGATGACACAATGACACAACGCTGGTAATTTATTGCAAAATATGAAGCAAATATCTGTTTACAAAAAATCGATTGTTTGGACAAAAAAATTAAAATACTAGTGCTTTATTATGTTGCTTGTAGAATAATCTGACAAAAAATCAGAATGATTGTATGTACGGTTTATATTGTAAAAAGAAAGTTTTTAGAGGTATCTTCATTATATTTTTCTATCGTATCAAATTAGTTGTATTATGTTTTCAACACACTATCTACCTAGCATATATCCTGAAGAATATCATATATTTTTCTGATTTTGTTTACTGTAGTCGATCATAATTATATCCTTAGTGCTTCTAAAACTTGCGTTTTTTGCGTTTAGGTCCTGTAATCCCCTTAATTGAACGAAAAATTAAGTAATTATCACTTTCGATTTATTTTATGGATTTCTTTTAATTATAAAATAATTGTACTCACTTATTGCCGTTCCAAGAAACTGGTATAGCAGACCCATTTTGAAAACTTAAAATTAACTATCACACTTAAAAAAATCAGATCTAGTTTTTTTTTTTACTTTCAGACGTTGTCAATACTGGTCCATGGGTACAACTGGCTAGTAGATAAAAGATTTTTTAGTTATATCATCTGTTATCAAGGGTAATAATGATATAATGTACTAGGCAAACAAATACTATGAGTGAGGATTAGGTTATTACAGCCCGTATTAATAAACGTTCCTGAACGACGTACTCAAGTGCGTTATCATTTGACGCCATTACGTGGGACACTCAGAAAGTTTTGCGAAAATAAAAAAAATGTTCTAGGTATAGGTAAATATTTTTTTATTAAATCTTTTCAAAGTACTCTCCACTAGCTTCTATACAAAGTTCCATGCGTCTTAACCAGTTTTCGAAACACTTTTTCCAGTCCGCCGCAGACACCTTGTTTACAGCCTGCTCGAACGCTAACAGCGCATCTTCCGGCGACGAAAATTGTATTCCTGATTTTTTTATTTTCGGGAATAAAAATAAGTCACACGGTGCTAGGTCAGGGCTGTAAGGAGGGTAACCCAGGAGTTTGACCGGCGTGCTGTACATGAAGTACCTCGTTTTGAGCGCGGTGTGCGAAGGCGCGTTGTCGTGATGGAACAGCAGCCCGCGGAGCCCTGTGTTTGGTCACTTGTTGCTCACAACAGAGAAAACTTCTGCCAAACATTTGTTAAGTATATCATACAGCGTTGATGCGTCTTTGGTTCCGTAAAGGAATTTACACCAAGTAGCCAGTCAAATTGAAAAAGCTCGCGATCAAAATCTTCCCCCGCTTCTATATCGCTTCACTTTGGTAGGCGTTGATTCGATTAACCCAAACCGACGACTAGCGCTTCGTTTCTGGATCGTATTGATAAATCCAAGACTCATCACCTGTATTTTTTTTATTTTATTTATTTATTGGCCTATCTACAATTGTTACACTGTTTAACTTAACATAATTTTTATGGTTTTCGACTACAGCAACATTTTCTTTCCAGATTTTTTTTCATCCGAACTACCATTTTGGAAATAAAGATCATTTTACATAAAATAAAATAAAAATCAAAGGCTCATAACTCGGAAACACACACTTTAAAAATTTCAACTGTCTACCTATTACAGTTAATCCTGCTGACGGACGGACGGTTCCTTTGGCACCCTTTGGGTACGGAACCTAAAAAGTATTGCTATCTACTATAGGCCGACCGCTTAACTGAGACCTTGCCTGAGGTAGCGGCGCGGTGCGTGATGCGAGAGCTCAGCGATTCGTCAACTTGTGACAACTATCCCGCACCGCGCAGCTACCTCAGGCAACATCTCAATTTTTAAGCGGTCGGCCTATACTTAGAAGCCAATAAAACTTTACTCTTTAATGAAGGAGTCGAGCTGCAAAGCACGAAAGAAGAAAGAAAAATAGTTTACTTGGTCACAGTTCGTGAAACACAAAATAAAAAAAAGGTTTCAGACAACAATAGTGTGTGCCTCACGGCTGCACCAAAAAAGGCTCATTTCAGCATTAATGCCAGACAGATGCTGTCTGACGCTGGTTTTCAAATGAACGTTTAGGGAAAAGTGATGGGGAGTACACACAGTTTCGACATACCTAATACATACTTATAAATAAATAAATAAACTAGTAATCACATACATATCATTACAAATACAAATAAGAGAAAAAAACAAAACAACAAAGTCTCAGCAGACTCAGCAAAGTCTCACGAAAGAAAAGACAATGGGGGTCGCTAACACACTATGCCGAAGTTACGCGACCGAAGTTCCGCGGCTGGTTTTTTTTGTACGCTATAAAGCGTGGCATAATGTGTCGTCAGTAATTCAAATAGCATTGTAGGCGGAATCATGCCGAACTTCGGTCGCGTAACTTCGGCATAGTGTGTTTAGACACTTACTGTCGGCTAAATATGGGTATAAAACAGTTCATCTCCGTCTTGCACTTCGGGGAATACCTCGTGATGTTATTCATACATCCAATTGTATACACATACATACTTTTAACCTAAATCCCGTAGTATTGGTACACTTCCATGGCGATTTCTTTCAAAGCTGCTAAACAGTTCGATTTAGACTTGCTGATTCGTAGATAAATATCTTCGTGAGTCAATTCTGTTAGTAATGCCCACGACTTTGATCTGATAATCGAGACACGTTACTTCTAGTATGTTTGGTCTGTTCATATCCTGTTCCTACGACCCAAAATAAAGGATTAAGTCAAGCTGGTTGTTGGTAGGATCGATTCCCGTACGACCGAGTGTCATTTTGTTATTTTTTGTGCCGTGATGTATCATATTCATCATCATCTGCCTAGCCTTTTCCCAACTATGTTGAGGTCGGCTTCCAGTCTAACCGGATGCAGCTGGATACCAGTATTTTACATGGAGCGACTGCCAATCTGACCTCCACAACCCAGTTACTGGGTAATACGAAACCCCTTGGTAAGACTGGTTGTTAGACTTTCGGGCTTCTGACGACCCGTAACGACTGTCAAAGATCCACGAATGACAGCCGGGACCAACGGCTTAACGTGCTTTCCGAGGCACGGAGGAGTCTTGGTATATAAAGATGGTCGCCCACCCACGGATCAACCGCCGCAAGCGTAGCTTAACCTGATCGAGCGACCCGTGCGGCTGTTATTACTTGGCCACAAGCCCCTCATCATATTATCATGTATAAATATATGTTAGATTGAACTTGGCTTGACACGCTCCCGCGTGTCTAGATGTTGCTGACTCAGTTTGGTATAAAACATACAAATAAATGGTAGACATTACATGCAGACGTAATTTCACACCCGTCTGCCAGTCACCATGGATCTCAATTTTTTTATTATCTCTGAATTGAATAAAATAATTTCTCTGAAGTTGTATGTCTGTTCGAACAAGGCTCTAAAACTACTTGAGGGATGTTGATGCGATTTTTAACATCACTAAGATCATAATTATATTATTTTGTTGAGGTTTAGAACTTTTACCATCATCAACTTACAGCAGCATAATCAGCCTAAAGTCTATTCAAACTTATCTTTCAAATTAATAACAAATATCAACTTTATTTTAATGGTAATAAATTTGATTTCAGTGTGACTAGCACTATTGAAAAAGTTGTAAAAATGTTTGAAGTTGTAGCGTAAACTGAACTTTATTGTGTAGGATTTTAAGTTATTTTTCCATAAACTCATATTTGTTTACATTTTTGGCAAATAAATCGCGCATACAGATTATAAATTTTGGTGGATGCCACATAATATCTTTGAATTTTCGTTTTGGTTCTACGACATGCCTGTTTCCTCACCGATGTTTTCCTTCACCTTTTTTTTGAGAGAGGTGGTAATAAAATTGATAACGGAAGGTAGAGTGCCTGCCTGGGTTCGAACCTGTGACAAGAATCAAGGAAGGTGTTCACGAAGACTACTGCTCTCACCATCTACTGGGTCATCTTAGCTTTAAATTACTCATTGCTTGGTCCTTCTTTCATTTTTCTGCGAAACACTAATTACCCATAATCGTCCAAGTAACGCCGGGATAGGCCGCTAGTTTATTGCTACATGTTGTACCAATTGTTTGATTTGACTAAAGCTGTTATGTTACTAAAATATGCAATTTTCTTTAGGATTTCCCCTTATAACGTACCTACTAGCTGTGCCCGCGACTTCGTTCACGTGCATGCCGACTCTAAACTCTAAAGTTTCTAATATAATTCAATCACAGATTCGAAAGACACGTGGCGCCATTTATTATCATAATAACGTTATTGTTGTTTTCCTCGGGAACAGCACTTTTTTTCGGGATGAAACCCTATGTACCCTATGTCCGTTTCTGTACACTTGACAGCGTATATGCAACATTTCAGGATGACCGGTTCAGTGGTTTAGGCGTGAAAAAGTAACAAACAAACAAAAAAAAATACTTTCGCATTTATAATATTATAGTTAGGATATCTGCATTTTCTATACTCTTGTAACGGTATCTACAACGCCACATGCGAACAACGTGTCCTACTGACGTCACGCAAAATCCTGCATCTCGCAAGCAGCGTTTACCGCGCAACTAGCATAGATACAACGGCCCTACATGAATCATCGGGCAGTTGCCCGCCAGACACAACACCCGTCTGGTCGGAGGATCCTCCCTTTTCTATGGGGGATGAGTGAACTTTACACCCTGTTCCTCATACCTCTATACTCTAAAAGCAGTTTGGTTTTGATAACAAAATAAAACCACATTTTCACGCCACAATATACCCCACACGCCCACAATATACCTACCCACATTTCATTCACCAGTTATGTTTAAGTCACATAGATCGATTCTATTGCAATCAACAGGGCACGAATCCATACTCCGGGCTGTTACTGAAAAAATCCTGTTGGTAAAACCCAGTTAAACTTAGAAATTAATTAGGCCCTACATCCTTTCAGCTAGTCTTCTTCCTCGTGTCGCTGGTACGATACTATTTCAAATTTTATTCGATAGAAACTCACTGGCTGGACCTCTTACCCAAGTTTCGCCACACACGCCACAATGCCTGATTTTTAGAGATGCGCCGAATATTCGTTTTATATTCGGTATTCGGCGTATTCAGCAGAATTTTGAGGTATTCGTATTTGGGCGAATCATTCAGTTGAAATGCCGAATGTATTCGGTTTAATTGATCATTGTAAATCAGCCTTTAGGGCAAAATAAGTTAAAGGAATCCCATATTCTAACAATCGTATTTATTAGAAATCGTTTATTGTAAGGTACTCGAACAAAGATATACCGCCCGTATTGTGTTTTCGTACGCAATGACAGTGGCGGGGTGAAACGTTTCGAAAATTTCATACCCAAAAGAAAAAAAAAGTACTATTTTCTTACTCCTTATTTTCGGGTAGCGGGAGGCGGGGTACCACTCCGTTCGCGCGCGGTGCTTTGGAAATCTAGCGTAAATAAACTTGTTTCCGCGGCAAAACTATGGAACGGGGAACCGAATTATCCGGCAGTATATTCGGTTCGGTAAGAACTTAACCGAATATTATTCGGTATTCGGTTATTCGGTGAAACCACTATTCGGCGCATCTCTACTGATTTTCCACAAACCAGCCTGAATGAAATGTCAATGTAGGGAGAAGGGATGACCAAAGAAACGACGAAGACTGACTGTGAGAAAGATGATATGGTTAAAAAGTTCTGACTACAGAGATGACGACTAATAGTGAAGTATGGAAGGATGATACTTGTTGTGCCGACCCCAAATAAATTTGGATAAGGGCGAGAATGATGATGAAATCCGGATGGTCTCTACGGTCCCGGTTTCTTTCGCTCGTCGGTAGTCGCCGTTTCTGGTGGACTCGTCTGCTCCAACGGCCATCGGTCCTTTGACAGCCATTATCAGCATATCGTCGCCCAGCAGTGAAAACCTCGGATGTCTAATTTCCTCAAAAAAAAAAAAATGTTCTTTGGATTTATAAACTCGGTAAGCACAGATTACTCTAGCAAACTTTCGAATCAGCCACTCCTAAGGAATGCATAAAATAAAAAAAAAAAAAGGTAATATCTTCCCCACTCATACATTTTTTTTCAGTAGACAGTTTTTTCTTCCTCCTGTAAAATTTTGTTATAAACACTTACTTACGTGGTTTTCACTGCTGGGCGACGATATTGGCACTTCAACTTCCCAACACGTGATTCTTGGTTCTTTTCCTGTTAACTTAAATCTAATCATATCTATGTTATTTAATCTCTGTCTATCGGGGTCCGGACCCGTGCTGCACCTAGTTTCTCCACCTGGGTGAAGCACTAGGATCCCGAGCTCGGGTCCCGTGCTCCAACTGATGACGTTAATGTACAGACGCCAGCACATCAACCTACCCCTAACTGTCAAATTTTCACAATCAACCTTGAACCTTATGCTTTAGCGATAAAGTTGAAAATCTATTACAGAAATCTGACAGATTGTAGTAGGTTGATGTGCTGGCGTCTGTACAGTGATGCAGAGTAGAATTATGGTTGATTTTTATTCGAGTGAAGTACTGACGGACAAACAGTTTTTGTAACTATTATCAACTTATACGACCACTTAAAACCGTAATAAAATTGTGTGAATTGTTATGAAAAGGAGATAAAATGTGCTGGAAAAAGTGTTTTATGATAACAAAATGATATAATACGTAATAAAACGAGACGTACGTACTACGTAGTAAACTTAGACTTTAAAAACCCAAAATATTTATTTATTTACACTTTCCGCACAA
This sequence comes from Hydraecia micacea, assembly GCA_914767645.1. NCBI lineage: Eukaryota > Metazoa > Arthropoda > Insecta > Lepidoptera > Noctuidae > Hydraecia > Hydraecia micacea. The sequence continues at coordinate 13,787,043 of OU611796.1, forward strand.
AAAGGTACAGTCAACAAAAGAGATAGGTATGCAGGATCGTCAGATATAGTTGAAGTTTAGTAAGAAACCGATGGATGTTCTCGAATACATTTTTTATTAATAGAAAACAAACAGATCATTTATCAAATTAAATTTCAGTCGACAACATCCATCGGTTTCTTACTAAACTTCAACTATATCCGACGATCCTGCATACTTATCTCTTTTGTTGACTGTACAAAGGCGGACTTAATGCCTTTGGCATTCTCTACCAGTCAACCAAGGGTGGTGAAGAAATTAGGTGTTAGGTGCTTTGGACTTGGTTGAGAGGAACAATGATAAAAAAAAACTATTAAAACTAGGTACAAAAATACATAAATAGGTTATATACACGACGGTTTTATTAATGACGTAAAGTAACGCTTTTTCAAATTTTTTCCGTTATATATGAGGGAAAATCTTGATGGAAATTCCGCATGGTAATCATATTTTATTTTCTTTCATAAGGAGTTAACGTTGACATAACATTTCTCCAGTATTTATTATTCAAAATCAGTGTATTATCTTTAATGTACTTCGAATGTATACTTACTGGACTTTACTGGAGAGGGGCCCGTGGCTAAATAATAACAGCCGCAAAGGTCGATCGATCAGGTTAAACTACGCTTGCCGCGGTTGGTCTTTGTGTGTGTGTACCGAGACCCCTCCGTGCCTCGGAAAGCTCGTTAAGCCGTTGGTCCCGGCTGTCATTCGTAGATCTTTGACAGTCGTTACGGGTCGTCAGAAGCCCGAAAGTCTGACAACCAGTCTTACCAAGGTGTGTCGTATTACCTAGTAACTGAGTTGTGGAGGTCAGATAGGCAGTCGCTCCATGTAAAATACAGGTATTCAGCTGCATCCGGTTAGAATGAAATCCGACGCCAACATAGTTGGAAAAAGCCTAGGCAGATTAATATTTTTAACTTACTGAACTTTATTTTCAAGCAAAGTGTAGGTAATCAAGTGCTTCATTAGTTACCTATTCAGTGTTTTTATGATATTAAGTTTGCGATTCGCACCTACTTTTGTGATATAAACTTTTTTTTTAACTTCTGACTGTGACTTTCAAGTCGCTGAATATTTTAATTTTACTAGGATTTATAAGCAAGCAGAAATATTATTTAACTATCTTTCACTACCAGGACAACAAAAATGAACGAAACTACCCTTTAAACTTCAACAACACAAGCACACAAGGCGATACAACTTCTAAAACGTGATTAACGTTCCTTTAGTCTCTGCATGCCTGGTACCCGATATGTAATGTTTGGTTAACTTTAATTGGTTTAGTTTAACCGGCACGGGATCCAGATTGTAATAGTTTACAATCCCTTAGCTGTTAGAAGTTATTCAGTTAACGGTTTTGATAATAAACTGTGTGGGAGAGATAAAATTAATTTCGAGTGTTTCTTATGTGGAAACTGTGCTCTGTAATGTCTAACTGGGCATTGGAAAATATCCTGAAGGATTTTTCTATGTACATCCTTCTTAAAGGATGAAAATCTCTTCAAATGTACGCTTTGATGTGTCAGTTTAAAAAAAAAACAATGAGACTTTTTAAAAGCTTTCATCGAGCTTCTTGTCAAAGTAAAAATACTTGTAAATATAAAATTCACTTAATCAAATTAATGAATTAAAAAACTAAGCTATACATCTCCCGATTTTAAAATCTCAGCAATTGGAAGATATGTTATCAATTATTGCTTTACGAAGTCTGTGTTACAAATAAAATGCTGTCGCGGAAAATAGAAATATTGCATCAATAGTATGTTTTTTTTTTAAATAAAACCGTTATAATTATTTTTTTGTCACATGGCATGCCTGTTTTCATAAGTTATTCCGGTCTGATCCCCTAAACCCCCCTCCCCCCCCCTCCTCGAATGAAGACTACGTTGTCGTTACACGTCAAATATCAAGATAAGCTACCTAGAGTCGACATTTTCTATCAGATAACCTCTGTGAAGAAATGACGTAACAAACTCAGTTGGGACAGGGTTGGGCTGTTTTGTGGTTTTATGAATTTAGCCTCGAGCTTTTGACGGCAAGAGGTACTCTTAGAACTAGTTCGGGGGAGCGGTGAATGCTTATGCGAATCCCGCACCCCCGGCCATAGGTAGAGGTGGAACACCGCGGTGATTTTAGCCGGCATGCCCCTCTGTCACCCCCACGATGGAGCAAACCCATGAGGATTTCCACCGCGCACCAATAAAAAAAAAAAGAGGTATCTCATATAAAGAATTAATTCAATAAGACAAACGGGTAATTCAATTAAAAACGCTAACTAAGTAAATACCTGTGGAACGTGGGATACTAATGCATTAGTCGAATGAATAGCAATTCATCTGACATTTGAACCCGCAGTTAAAGAAATGTCACACCGAATTGAAAAAAACTTTTTCCGGGGAGACCCCTTTACAGTCTCCCCAGAGATGTGCCCTAACAGGTGTTGCACAGAGGGGGCTCCGGATTGGTCTTTTGAGAGGTAACGGTGCCCTTCCATAGTGCAGATGGTGACCGCCGGGGTGGTTTTAGTGAGGTAAAAATCCCACACTCCCTGGTTTTATCCCCAAAGACCAGGCGCCTTTTGAAGTTTTCCCCCCGAAAACAAAAAAAAAAAAGGTATGTTTACACCAAGCTTAGTTCGTCTTAAGAGTCTTAACATCAATGTTTAACATGGGTTTGAGCACTTTCGCTTTAACACTCTAAGAATAGTATGTGCATTCAAATAGCCTTCAGTGGGCCTAATTTATGTTTGGCGCACCTCGGTTGTTAGCTTCACTACAACCGTGCTAGCTGGGTAAAGTTTGATATTATAATTAAAAGGTCAAAGGTCTCCCTACTCTTTTTCCACTTCTCTCTATTTAAAGCTGCTAAGGACCAGTTCTCATTGAAGGAGTCCAGCTCATCCCGCCATCTCCTGCCTGGCCTGCCGCGACGTCGCGTGCCATTAAGAGGGTACAAATGATATATGCATATACCTATGCCTTTTTTGTTAAATTCAGTGTTTAGACAATCAAGAGGAAGGTAAGCAAAACTTCTGGATCTCTGTACTTCACCTACTTGTCTGTAGCGATAGTTTTGTTTTTAGCATAAGCATAATCAGCCTATAACGTTCCCACTGCTGGGACACAGGCCTCGTCTCGGTGAGAGGGAGTGGGCCGTAATCCACCACGCGGGCCCAATGCGGGTTGGTAGATGTCACATGTCTTTGAATTTTTCTAGGACATGCCGGTTTCCTCACGATGTTTTTCCTTTACCGTTTTGAGGGCAGTGGTGACGAAATAATTTACACATATTAAAGCGCCTGTCTGGGTTCGAACCTACGACCTACAAGTTGTAAGTCGAGGCCGTTACAGATAGCGCCATCCACGAAGACGCGCCCCACTCTTCTTCCTAATCGCTTACAGTACAAGTGTGCAACATTCCGCTAGTGTTTTAGTTTTGTCTATACACAGTAATTACTTATTAATGGGTAATTAGTGTGTATCAAAAAACTAAAACACTAGCGGGATTAACTGGCGATAACCACTAGCGATTAGTAAGAAGAGTGGGGCGCGCCTTCGTGGATGCCACTATCATACCACTGGGCCACCACTGAATTTCGATCTATCAAAAACAAACTGAGAGCCAGTTTGTTTTTGATAGATCGAAATTCAGTCTAACGAGAGTCTTTGCTCAGTCTATTCACAGTCTTAAGTCGAGTCTTCTTTATTGGTTCATTACAGTTAATGTTATGTTTGTTATTCTCGAGTAGTATCTTACAAGTGATTTGAATTTCTAAGATGAGAATTGTTTAATGCTGACTGCATTGGTCTAGTATTTGCAAGTGACACTGCTGACCTGGCTTTTAATGATTGGGTATTTTCTACGACATCCATATTTCTATACTAATATTATAAATGCGAAAGTAGCTTTGTCTGTCTATGTGTTACCTTTTCACGCCTAAACGGCTGTATAGTTTTGAATGGCACACAGATATAACTTGACCTGGGTTAGGAGAAGGACGTAGGATAATATCAGCCGCACGGGTCGATCGATCAGGTTAAGCTACGCTAGCCGCTGTTGGTCTGTGGATGGGTGATCTATACATACCAAGACCCCTCCGCGCCTCGGAAAGCACGTTAAGCCGTTGGTCCCGGCTGTTATTCGTCGATCTTTGACAGTCGTTACTGGTCGTCAGAAGCCCGAAAATCTGACAACCAATCTTACCAAGGGGTATCGTATTACCCAGTAAATGGGTTGTGGAGGTCAGATAGGCAGTCGCTCCATGTAAAATACTGGTATTCAGCTGCATCTGGTTAGACTGGAAGCTGACCCGAACATAGTTGGGAAAAGGCTAGGCAGATGATATCTCATGCTGGCACGAGGGAATACGAAAAACTTTGTAAAACACTCTTTATGCAGACTTCTAGCTACCCCGTTGAACTACACTTGTAAAGTAGACATTTAGCCGAAACCGCCTGCTACTGAAAAGTTATCTGAAATAGCCAATAGCACTTTATCGATGCAGGGATCGAACATAGGATCCTGCGCTCATAAACTGCGCCACTTGACCAACGAGTGATGAGATGGCTTTGCTCTCATTTTTGTATCTATCTCCTTTGTTTAGCTTAACTGTGTATTGTCAAGTTTAAATCCAGGGATGTTCTAAATTAACGCGGTAATTTCAGATCCGTATTAGTATTTTATTTAAACGGATAAATAGTGGTCTAGTTGACATTAAAACTTTTAACTGCCAATCGCGGAAGGGTCTAGGGATTAGATTTTCTTCGTTTCCTGTTTTAGTTTCTTTCAGTTTTGCCTGTTATAATAAATAACTATACAGTTGGTGCAGTCACAATCATGGCGAAAATAAACGCTTAGTTTTGTGGAACAAGCAATTGAATTTGTGGATTCAATTCTATTTGACAGGCAACTATTGTTGCCTGTCAAATCGAAACTGCTACAGGTTGATGACGATGATTCAAAATTCAGAAAGCTTTTTTCGTGTCAATGGTTCAATTCAAATATTGTTTGAGTCACATATGGCCACCTGAGCAGCAACACTTGATGTGGCCACTTCGATTCATGCAGAGTTTTGGGACAGTGGACATGGCAGAAAGGATGAAAATTACATTAAGCTTTTTTATAGTTTCACCAAAAAACGTCAAAAAACTATCAGCGATGTACCAGGAGCGCATAGCAACGCAGCAGTTCGAAAACCACTCGGCACCCGACGCGTATTCGAAAACGTAGAAAACGGGCGAGTGCGGGCTCCGTCAGGCTCCTCATTAACCCAGAAAGTGGTGGCCGTCGACTCGAAGCTAAACCAGTGAAAGACGATGAAAACTAGTATACGAGATATATTAGCTTGTGGAGAAGCGAACGCGGGCTCAGTCGCGAAGCGTCCGCGGACGGAACCGCACGTGTATATCGCTCTTCTAAATCCCGATCGCGTTTGAGCGTTCCAAATTTGAATTTTGCTGGAACTTGGCTGTGTTTGTGTGTTGAAGCGTGCTTTGGGAATTATTTTGAGTAAGTTTGTTCTTTTATATTTTTTTATAGTTAAGAAATTAAAGTTTAACGATGTAATTAAAAGTAATTAGTTAATTAAGTTTGAAAGAAAAGTAATAGTTCAGAAAGTAATTTAGCTTTTATGTAGAGGAGTTTTTGTGAAACGACTTATTTTTAAATTAACTTTTTAATTACGACAGAAGCTAGAAAAAACTTCTTACGGACTTAAAATAGGTGTAGATATAAAATAATATATTACCCACTAATCTGGTAATTTAAATATGCCAAAATACCAATTCTACAATATTTAACTCCAACAACAAAAAATGCATTCAATAAAGTTGACCAACGAATGTGAATTTACTTCACCTGGCCTTTAAAAGGCCTATTTTTTTAATCACAAACGAGTTCTTTAGTGCTCATTACCCACTTTGGTATTCATGGAAAGCCATGGATAATCTATGATGTTCATTGAATACTGTCTCCTTATACTTACCATTAAAAAAATATATATTAACCGCAATGTGCTTGTGCGGTTTTCAAATGGAGAATATTTTATAAACTGGCAGGTTTATTCTTAGTTTAAAAAGATTAGAAGATAGCTCCAAAGCTATCCTGTGAACCCAAGTTCACTTACTTCGCTATCGATAGTTGATTGGGAAAAAAGTTGTAAAAAGCATTTTGATCATATTGAGAATTTGAGAGCCTTGGGAATTTTATGCGCACTGGATACAACTTGTAATGACAAAATTCATTCTTCTATATTTAATTCAGATGAAAATAATTGACAGGTTATGAATTGATGATGATAAAAGTGTGACACAACATGCTTTTATTCAAAAGCTCGTACAACAGAATCTGCAGACTGATAAAATTAGATGCATCAATCTAATCTGGACGCTAATTTAAACATATGTATAAGTTTATAGAGGTATGAGGAACAGGGTGTAAAGTTCACTCATACTCCATAGAAAAGGAAGGATGCCGCCAGAAATTTGTCGTATTATAGCAATAGTACCAATGAGGCCAATTTATATTGCAAAAGTGCACTTGCACTACCATCAACTACATTACCAAGACCAGCCAGAGACACCACATAATTATGAGAAACATTACCCGTTGAGTATTAAGCAACTAATCACGGTCTACCACGATAGAACCATAACGTATGAGTAACGAATCATTTACGGACATTACGGCTTCATCCACGGACGTCATACGGTACTGTCTGTGCGGTCCAGACACGGCAATTTAAGCATTAGAAACAATCAAATAAGCGTGCGGTTGAATTACTTGTTGACGGCTATGTTTTACTTGTGGTGTTTCTATTGAGGAGCTATTTGTCTGCTTGAACATGTTGATGCTGGACTATACGAATAGGCGTAGTTTTATCAAAAGCAGTGACGTCGAATTGACCATCATTTTCGAAAACATCCATAAAAACATTTTCGAACTCAACCACTGCATAGTTACTTATAACAGTTCACATAAATTCTTACGGCCTAGACAAGTTGCAATCGATTTCAAAGCGTTTCGTATTTGTACAACGATTTTCAACAGAATTGACATACATTTTCCGGTAGTTTATATCTGTTTTATAAATTTTTCAATGTCATCATCGTTATCGCTGATAGAATGGCACTCTTGTCTTCTCGTTGATATCTTGTTCTTCTCTTGTTTTAGCAAAAGCTATAAGAGAATCAGCTTATGACACGGTAAAAAGAGTTTCCAGCCAACTACTATGGCAACAGACTAAACTACTGTTTAAGCCTGCGAGTCTTCAAGTTTTGCATGAATAGATAAGTTCCTTATTTTCTCCAAGGCGTCCACCATCGTTGAATGCATCATTGCTTGTTTGTTGTTGACGTTTGACGACTAGGTCAAACGTCTTTTAAATAAATAAAAAAAACATTGATCTGCCTTCAAGACACAACGATTCCTGAGTAGTTTGATGATACAGAGATAGCAACATTACCTAGGTCATTAGGTCTTAAGGTTGCAATGGTAGCGATAGTAATATATACTGGTCAAACTCAAGACCGTCAAATAAAAAAAAACGTTGGTCTGGCTTCCAGATACCATCTTTAACGGTTACTGAGTAGCTTGATGATGCAGAGATAGCAACATTACCTAGGTCATTAGGTGTTAAGGTTGCAATGGTAGCGATAGTAATATAATATTAATGTTGGGTCAGCCGGCCATCAAGATATACTCTTACAAAGCGAAGATATACTCTCTCATTTCATTTTGAAGTTCTATGGAAGCCTATTGCTATTAATACTTTTTTATTTCTACTTTGGTAAAGCATAGTCGTTCTTGGTTATTTCATAATATAACTAAGAACTCCTACTACTACTATTGTTAGCCTGCATCATCCCTCTGCTGGGCAAAGACCTCTCCTCATGACTTCCAGCTCTTTCGATCCAGGGCTAAAGTAGGACCAATGGTCGTAAGAACTCCTAAGTTGATCATTTTAATTTAAGGCTTAGACGTCTTAAATTTAGGAGTTTGCTGCTTAGTAGGAGTTTGTTTGAATTCTCACGGATCACCTCTAGGTGATCGGTGAGTATTAAGTCCATCATAATCAGGAAATTAAATGTTCTTAAAGGTCTTCAATCAACGTTTATGTTTATTTTTTTTCTTGGATAGTTCTTTCTCCAACTTGATAAATGAGGTAGCCAATGACTTTATTGATTTATCACACATAACTCATTAAACTAGAAGATTCCGGTTTCTATATGGTGGGATAACAAGCAGCTGATCCCTTCATTCACAGTATGGAAGCAATAAAAAACTAATCTAGCTTGGTTGGAACTGATAATGTCAGGTCTGTGCAATCAATTCTAGACTTTAAAATAGGAAGTGTTAAGGGCATACTGATCGTGTTTTAAGACCTGTATAGTTAATTGATGGAAGCTTTAAGTCGTGCGGCTTAGAATTAGAAGATGGTAAAGTATTACTTACACGACCTAATGATAGAGGTGTTGGTAAACTAGATCGATTGTCGATTGTTTTTAAATTCTCAAATTGAGGTTGGAACGATCTATTCAAAGGAGTAAAAGTAGCATACTGTAGTTTAATGAAAGTGTAGTTCCAAAAACTTTTAACAAGACTAATGAACGATAAAGATCGAAAATGAACTTGCATATTCGGAACATTTTATAAACTATAACAAAACATCAACACTCAATCATAATAAACACAAGATTACATCTGTCGATCAAATTTCAAAAAACTTGACCAAAAAAACCGTTACACCAATCTATAAGGAAGGATTGATATCCTATTCAAGCTTTGAACCATCAATCGGTAAAGCAAAAAATGATCAGTATTGTTCATAAGATTGGGGTCAGATTCTGGCACAGTTTTTAAAATGATATTTTGGGTCACAGAATAGAATATTTACAGAAGGTCGGCTCCATCTCCAAAACGCACGCACACATCTTCACGTCCAGCAAGTGCAAGCGCATTCGCGACTGGCATTTGTTTGAGATCTCCGTATGTTCGCGTCTTTGTCTTTGCGCCTGTTTTTACTCGTTCTATAGAGCTGATCTTCTGTAGCTATTCATTCTGTGTTTGGGCGTTACTGATGCCTGCTGCGATCTTAACGGTGTGCAAGTGGACCACAATTGGGGTATTGTTAGTCTCCTTTGAAGTTATTATGATCCTTTTCTTCTGATAGTGAAAGGTCAAGTGAATGATTCTCGTGAGTGAAATTACAGACATTTGGTGAGACGTGATAATTATGGGTTTTGGAACTGACAGTTTTTATATTCTTGAGTGATTGTTGGTCTACGATGTTGTGTACTGCATTAAGCTTAATGTCTTTATTATTGTTTGGATTGCATTGAATATATACCTTTTTGTCGGTTTACGGTAAGAGTTTATGAAATATATCGTCGTTTAAAGCTTCGATGTTGTTAGCAAGTGCATGTAATATTGTTCTTTTTAATAACGGTTCTGTTCTTGTATCTTCATTCTTGGACAGCAGCTTTATATAGTTTTATAGCTTGCTTATGCCCTATTCTGTTATTTTTAACACCATACGACAGCAGTTTAAAGTTAATTTTTCTTTCCTTTCATGTCATCTTCGCCACTTATGCTTTTGTGGTCTATTTTCACTTACAGCTTTCAAAATATTAGTTTTATATGCATTTTCATATACTTATTACGTCGTAGTACAGAATCGAAAGCATAATTTAAATATGTTGCTTTTAAGGTAAGCTTTTAAGCGATCAGGGAGTCCTACTCTCTAACTCGCCCGTCCGTAAATTGACCCGTAACACAAGTGTCAAATTAAATTTTTCGGACGGGCAAATACATATCGGGAGTAGGCAGAACTGTTAAATCGCATTGTCATTCGTTCTAAGTTCGAGCCCCGAATTAACCATATGTCCGTAAGTAATACGGAGTTTAGGGAGGTTAGGTCGTTAGGGAGTAGACTCCCAGGGTCGTCCCTTTGTTACATCAGGTTTTTCTTAGTAGCAGCTAGGACGCTGGATTTATTCGTTTTTATAAGCGGCAATAGACTCGTCCTTTTTGAATATATTATGGAACATATTATGTAACGAGCTTAATTTTTGTGTTCTACGGTTTACTCATTTGGGTAATACAGGCGAAATGATAATTATGTTGATACCGGACTGAAAATTATTTTTTTTTTTTCAAAAAAATTTGGGAAAGTGATACGTACTTAGATGTTTTAAATTGAAATAGTCTAGCAACTTTTCGTAAAGTTAGACTGTAAACCACATTCAAGTTTCAAATGACTAAAACGTACAGGCACGAGGACTAATATGTATCACTGAGGAATATTTAAAAGCGATTTTCTCCTACTATACTGATTGTAATTTTTTATTAGTTACGAAAATAGTGTTTCTAAATCCACACAATTATGAAATAGGCCTCACCTCAAAGTTGTAATCGTTATTCCACGAGGATATCGCTTTTAGAATTTTGCTAAGTGCATACAGGGTGTGGCGTAAATAGTGATCCACCGTTAAGGATTCTATATACCAGATAATTTATTAAAACATATTACAATTTTAACAATTTTAGTAGTACATTTTTTTGTAAAATCATGCAAATTCAAGAGCGACTTCTTGAATTTATATGATTAATATGTAAAAAATTAGGGTCAAAATAGAGAAGAACTAACTTTCCTTCAACAGCTCTAAATTTACAAAAAAAAAAAATTACACGATAGCTCTAGTATTTAACAGTAATTAACAGAAATCAAAATGAAAAAATAATGATTTTTGTTGAAACTACAACCAAATTTGCAACAAAAGGTAGAAATTTCCTAAATAAAAAAACAAAAAAATATATATTTTCAGAACCCTTGGGTAAAAATGGTTAAAATTGTAATTTGCTCTAGTTAATTGTCTGGTATATCGAATCCTTAACGGTGGACCACTACTTACGCCATAACCTGTATACATACTTATTATGTAATTCTGTTGATTCTATCTTAAGAGGAGCATAAACGATTTTAAGTGTATTTCCATAATACTGATCATTAACACTGATTGAAAACTCGCATCCTGAGTTCTATTAAGCTACATATTAAATTGCTCTTGTAATTAAACTTTACTACCGAACAGAACATAAACGGCGAACCAAGGATTGAAATGCTTCGTCAGTGAGAAATTTTACTTAGAACGGCGTTTTAATCTATACTGATATAATAAGAGCTTGTTTGAGCCCGCTAATCTCTGGAGCTGATAATTGGATTTGAAGAATTCGTTCAGCATTTGCTAGCTCTATTTTACAGGAAACTTATAGGCTATTTAACATAACGCTACGACTCTTAGGCTGAGCTGGTGGCCTACCATGATCTAATTAAAAACGATTCAAAAACAAGACATTTCAGTTTAGGTTCCTAAACTGCATCGCTTGTGCTGCTCTATGGACGTCATGGTACCAAACAAGTATGAATGAAACCAAAACTTGCGACTCAGTTTGGGAAAATCGCTGTCAGCAGATGGCACGGCCTAAACTGAATCGTTAAACTGACGTCATGGTACGAATTAGAAGAACAGTTCAGTTTAGGTCCTAAAATGGATCGCGTTAAGAGCTTGTGGTAGGCCTTCTGAGCAAAAAGGAAAAAAAGTCAGAAAGAACGCTGAGCGAAAACGAAGTAATAGTGCGGGCGGGCGATGCGATGTGACGCGTTGGGTCGGGGCCGAGGAAATTTTATAAAAATGTGGCTGTTATTTTAATATATTGTGTATCCACGCAGTGCAGTGCAGAGCAGTGGTGGCCAAATGGTAACGGCCGCGACTTACGAGGTGTAGGTCATAGGTTCGAACCCAGACAGGTGCTTTACTTTGTGTAAATTATTTCATCACCACTGCTCTCAAAACGGTGAAGGAAAACATCGTGAGGAAACCGGCATGTCCTAGAACCAAAAATTCGAAGACATGTGACATCTGCCAACCCGCGCTGGGCCCGCGTGGTGGATTACGGCCCACTCCCTCTTAAAGAGAGGAGGCCTGTGTCCCAGCAGTGGGAACATTATAGGCTGATTATGTATGTATGTGTGTCCACACGAAGGAAGTCGCGGGCAGAAGCTAGTTCCTGATGAATCTCAGGCCAATTAAAAAAAACCGGCCAAGTGCGAGTCGGACTCGCTCACGAACCGAGTGAGGTGAGCGAGTTAACACTACATACAAATAACGGCAAAAAATCACGTTTGTTGTATGGGAGCCTCCCTTAAATATTTATTTTATTCTGTTTTTAGTATTTGTTGTTATAGCGGCAACAGAAATACATTATCCGTGAAAATTTCAACTGTCTAGCTATTACGGTTCATGAGATACAGCCTGGTGACAGACAGACAGATAGACGGACAGCGGAGTCTTAGTAATAGGGTCCCGTTTTTACCCTTTGGGTACGGAACCCTAAAAACGCTACTTAGCACGTGCTATGGCTTAGATATATTCCCGTCTCTATCTTACACCTTGTAGGTTGACAGTTGTGCAACAGTGACAGACATAATGCTTGTCATGCGTGAAGTTACATTAATTTGTTAAACTCGGCCTAAGTCTGTTATAGCTTTATCTTGTACAAAATCAAAACATCAACTGCAGAAATCCCCATTAAAAACTAGAAAGTATGTATCATCAGCCATATAATGTGGTGGACCAAGTCCAAGATGTAAATGAACACAAATGTATGGCCTTAATCGCGTTATTCAGGCCTTCGGGTCACTCCCAAGTAATTTCTCGATGCTCGTTAAGAATTAATTCAACTACTTATTGGTATCAATTGAATGAATGTGGGGCAAGAAATTCTGTTAGCAGACCTTTTTTTATCGAGTAAATTGATTTAATTCAATTCTTTTGTTTATTTTTGATGGGTTTCGAGTTTTTGTCTGATCTTTCGTGTCCAGTGAATCTTTGATAAGAGAAATTCATTGTAGAACTGTTATTCGAGTCAGGAAGTTCCGGGACTGTTCATAAAATTTTGCCAACTTCATAAGCCAGACTTTTGTGTGAGTTTTTTTGCTTAGAAACGTCTATACACTGTCATTTATATCTCCGGCGGTTCCGGCATAGATAGCGCGAGCTGATGTACCTACAGAGCAACAGATGATATCAGTGCAAATTTACACTTCAACGTGTAATTAATTGATCTCACGGAATTGGTTCGATCTAGCTATTAATCACCTAGCAAATTGTGTGCGAATTGGAACGTCCGAACCTTGTCTAGCGTAATCACAACTTTCATCCACTACGAGGAGGCGAATTAAAATCGTATCAATATACTTTCGAAGTAATGACTTACTTCAACACAGTGAGATGAAATAATGACAGCAGTTATAACTATAATGTTACCATTATCAGGTTGCGTGTTATGACTGTTATGTGCAGCATCTGTAACTACACGGTTGTGGATGACTGTACTATTATTATTTTTACTAACAAGATAAGTATTACTGATTTGTGTCAAGAAATTCTTAACAAGAATGAGATAGGGATCAATATTTTAATTGCTAGTGAAATGGCGGAGATGAAAACTTGATGTTGAAAAGATGATACTTAAAGTTTACCGGAATAATTATAGGAAGAAAAGTGTTGAAGATTACCTCTATTAGCATGATAGGAAATATACAGCAATAGTTGAAAATCGGACTATGAGAGTGTGGGAAATGGGAGTGCACCTAATGTCTGCGCAAAGACTTGCACACTATAATATCTCCTGCGTTCTCCAGTCTCCATTGAGATTAGCCGCTGTGTCCAAAATTCGGCCAAGGCGATATTAACAGTTGAGTAAACAGAAGATAAAAAATCTTTTTTTACAAAAAAAAAACACTATAAAGTGATAAATAACTTTAATTTCGGAAGTCGGTCGGTTGTTTTTTTTTGTAAAAAAGTTTTTATTTTTCACTTTTTAGTTGTACCTACCCCACACCAATTCAATTAACACTAGTGCATTGAAGAATTGAAGACACCGACTTGAAGAATCATCAAAATTCGCATGGAAATGCCAGAGATGCAGTACATTTATGCTTAGGTATAACTAATTAACTATTGTATAATATACTAAAACTTTCCTGAAAGTATAATAATATAATTTATTCATCGAAAACATTGTAGTACATGATGACAATTTACAGAAACGTTTATAGTGTACAAAGACTACAATTAAATGGTGGGTGAGGTGCTGTATTCCTAGCTAGGTTAATAGATAAGCTGTGTTAAGGAATACGGCGCCGGTCCCCAAGGAAAGAAACAATAATACCGTACACAGTATACATTGTGGCGGTAGATCACATTAATGAAAGGATGATCAAAATTGGTTCATTAGTTTTTGAGAAAATCGCGGACATACAAACATACATACATACGGGTTGAATACAGAACCTCCTTTTTTGAAGTCGGTTAATTAAAAAAAGAGAAATTTTAGATTGCACTAACAATCAAAATACCTTCAGTTCAATCTCCACCTGTTGCATGATTGGATTTAGACTCAAACTTTGAAACCAGCGTAACAATAGCAGTAAAGCTATTTCAATAAGTAACGTTTGGAAAGTGCAACACACTTGAGAGAATGTTTTTTGTAAAGCAACCGATGCTCAAAGCTACCATGCTCCTTCTTACAATAGAACCGTAGAATTGGGTTCAATCAAATAGTTTAGTCGTTAGTTTCGACCAGTATTTTTTAGAAAGGCATTCAGCCCTCTGGATTTGGCTGGTAATTGGCTATCGACTGATCGAATTCTTCTTTGTTGCCTTCGTTTTGTACGTTTTTATGTCGGTTTTTACACTTTCCAGTCAATTGTGGAGAAGATGATGTCATTCTAACACTTTATTTGCATGATGTAGGATGCTCTAGAAATATGCTAAAATGCATTTCAAGTTCCGAGTTCCTATCAATAGGACAACGGATGGGGTAGCAATTTTGCATCACAAGATTATATTCACGATCTTCGTAAGACAAGATCAATCTAAGTCATCATTGGTAGGATTCAGTTAAATTATTGAAACAGAATAGATCTAAACTAATTCCAACCCATTGTATGTTTACAATTTCGTGACAGTAATCACGGATCTTACGAAAGCAATACGAGCAATAATGACGGATCTTGTAAATGTGATGGGAGAAATTATTGTAAATTGCATACCGGACAAAACATGACCAGCGCTAGTGCAGATGAAAATCAGGAAATCCGAATATCTCGACTTAAAATTTATGCGTAACTGTGTTACATACGTAAAGATAACGGTGGAGGTGCAGTATATACGAGTATGTCTAAATATAAGTTCAACAGGAAACTACAAAGCGTTAAGCATACCATAAGATTAAATATTCATGAATCGGTGGTTTTTTTTCAACGCAATGCAGCGGCGGGCAAAGTTTTTAATGATTGACAAAAAGCTCCGTTTTAAATGTGCTGTTAGGATTTTAAACTTCCGTATTATTTTTATTGGGGAAATAATAAATACGCGTGAATGATTACTGGAGAAAACGAAAGTAACAGGAATAATAAGAGAATGCATGTTAACGAGCTTGATGATTGTAAAATCAAGAAATGATTGCAAAACAACGAGTACAAATTGTGTTGGGTAAGATTAGACAATAATATATGCTAAATATTATGCCTGTAATAGGAGTGAGTTTATATCAATAATATAATGGAATAATGGTTTCAAACCCTACCTGGGTTTCGAAACCATGACCTATCGGTCCCAACTCAGACTCCATAACTTCTTCTTAGCGTGTCGATAGCAATCTAAATGTACTCGGCCCAGAATTCGGCTACTTGTTTGGCGCCATCACTAGCGTCCATCAATTCCATAACTCCATAACTGTTGAGCTGTAACTTGGTATTGGAAAGAAAGTATTGTTAGGACAATCACAAAGTTGTTAAGTACAAATTTAATAAAAAGCAGCCCTGTAAAATAAATAATATCGTGCAAAAAGTCTCATAAAAATTTGCATTTTTGCGCTTCAAAACCTAAGCCAATTAAGCCAGACATTTTTTGCACCGAGTAGTATAGATACAATTTTCTGGTCGATTAGTAAATTGATTAGCTATGGCAACTCATCAATATTGGAGGCAGCTAGATCGACGACCTCGCAACCAAGTGGCTTAGCCTTTTTATTTTGTTAGTGCCTGAGGGCGACTGAGAGATTTTTTTTTTTGGTTGGTTAGGGTTCGTTCGTAATTAAATTAGTGATTTTTCATGTCGCAGAGAGGTAAGCTTTGAGTGACTGGTCTAGCAGTTGACAGAAACTGATTATGAAAGTTAAAAAAACATCGCTCTGACGGGGTGGTGTTCGCAACCCCACGTCAAAGCGTATATTTTGCATACGGAAGGAAAGCTCATGCAATGATAGAATTGGTTTTGATCCGGTTTTGACCAAGTTTTAATACAGACTACATTTATATTTCACCACGCGGTCGCTACTTAAATATTATACAAACATTATTAGAATATTGTTGGCAGCATCATGATCATGATTAATTAGAATTACAAACGGTACACCAGATATGTGCAAGATAAGACGATGAAGATGAGATATGCAAGTATGCAAATGCAAGTCTTGCGAACAGAAATGTTAGGAATTTGAATATATTATTATTGAAGTCTCGGCATAATTATCAAGTTCAATTGCCTCGTTGGATTAGTGGTCGTAAGCGAAACTGCTTAGTTTTGGGTCTTGCTTATGATCCCTGATTCTAACAAAGTGTTTCTTGGATTCTTTATTTGGAATTTCTCATTAGTAGCCTGCAGTATGGACTTGTATCCGATTGATGGCAGTCGGCTCGCTCTAGAAATAGACGTAACTGGTGAAATGTGGGTATACCTGTGGCAACTACCTTGGGAATTAAAGGCGTGATTTCTGTTTATTTTATTAAATTACATATTAATCGTTTGTCAAAAGCTATATAATATATATGTAATACTATTGGATTGAACAACAATTTTTGTTGTTCAATTCTTCCGTATCGCTGCTCGCAAATGCCTTTTACGCGAACTGAGTTTTAATTCACCAAGGGATTCAGTTCAATTCAGCTAAAAAAATAACATTGTGACCGATTTTAAAAACAATGTCGCATCGTGTTGTGCAATAGTTTGCGCTGTTGTGAACAACTACAATTGTCAATTGACTATGTGCTTTCAACCAGACCGAACTTTCTGTGGAATATAAATGTTTTTTTTTTTCATTTGTATTTTTATGGAGTTTTTTAAAGTCCCGTTCGACGGTTTATTGTCTTGCAGCAAAGCCTTTTTCCATAAAAAGAAGCAACGTGTATTGGTCATAATGTTCACTCGTTGACAATTTTAGATTGTTTAATCTAGACAATTTCATGACGGTTTCTTCAACCATAAGTTAATGGATTAAACATTAAACTAGAAAATACAGACTTCGAACCAGCAATCTGGTACTTATTTAAAGCTGGTCCTTAAATCTACGCCACCACGGCATTATAAACTTATTACTCGTAGAAACTAAATTATGGATACAACTGTTTGGAAATAATTCCTTTATCAATTCGCACAAAGCAGGTTATTCTGGATTCCAAGCTCAAAATTCCCAACCCAAACCAGCAGAACAGAAGTCTTGCTCCAACTATCACACCAAAATCGGTCACCATCTTAGTTTTATGTAAATCAATCGCTGTATCGCTGCATTATTTGTTACTTATAAACTTAACAATGAACAGTTTTGTTCAATGCTAGCGGCTAGCGCTTTACGGTACTGATTTAGCGGTTCGATAGTTTTGTTAGAATTCAATTATGGCGGAGAGCAGTGACCCTGGTGTATGCACTCGGCAATGCTCATTGGCGTATAGTAACGTTCGGAGTATTTTAATCGGAAATGTGTTATTCCAATATCGTGGTTTGTTTGTTTTTCAATGAGATTCCTATTGAATTATCGGAGGAATATTTTGCGATATTTGTATCTATTACTTAAACAGAACCTCCTTTTTTGAAGTCGGTTAAAAAATATTTTATTATCATCATTATTCTTGTAGGTAAAATGAGTTTTGTAACCAGTAGAAGTTTTCTTTTGGGTTATTTTAGAATTACGACAGTTTTCTGTAACCATATTATCTAGTCTTGATACGTAAATACATGATCCCATTTTATATGACGATTCATGGCTTCGAACATAAAAGTTGCTTTCATTATTTTTTTATTAAGACAATACCTATATTTTAAACTATATTACTTTCTGTTATGAACTGCATGTATCAGCAGATTTATAATTTCGTGAAAGTAGGTTTACTTGCCAACGAGGCAGGTAAATGTTAATTAAGATAAAAGAGACGGTTTATTTTAATTGTTACTTGCATTTTATTATGCAGATATATTTTTGAGGTTTAATTTTTATTATAAACTTTATAAAATGTTGTGAAAGTGCAATTTGATGCATCTTTATTAAAATGTTAAAAACATTTCGTCTTATCATGTGGTATATTGTATATTCGGTTAGTGGTATATATTTGAAATAATGCTTTATTATAGAACTTAAATGTATCTTTTTCAATTTAGAAAAAAAAAACTACAAGTTCATCCTTTTATCTAAATGGATCTTTTGATTGCGAAAAGAATAGGCAATAGTAGTTGCAGTGGCAACGCTTTTATAAATTGAATTACGGTAGTTTTAAAGTCGAACAATGTTGTCAAGACGTGTCTGCAAATATCTAAAAATATTTACATGGTTTTGTGACCCCTCAATTTATTTGCACGCGACTTAAATCCAAAGTGTGAAAAGTAAACATTAAAAAGAGATAATTAGCAAATGATCAGTGTAAACAAACCGTGTGGTCTGCATAAATTTGTTGGACCGAACACATTTTCTTGCGGCACACCGCCCCAGTGCTCATCAACTACGAGTGCTGAATACAAATCGCCACCTCATTATGCTCTCCTGGTACATTCAGAACCAAATCGGTGCATAAAAGCGTTTCTGACCTTCCCAACATGGCGAATAAAACGTAAAAACCCACATATATGTAGTGTCGAAAGCATGTTAATGTACCAAGAAGAAACTTTTAGGACCAACGTGTTACTTTCCACGATTAAAATGTAATTCTAGAATTTCACTGAATTCCGAAATCCAGATCGACGGTATTGGTAAAATTTTAAGTGTTCAAGTTGTTAGTCAAGGCATGTTTTGAGATATAAATTGGTGGAAATTTACTACTGAGGAATTCTTGAGGAAGAAACATTTCTTCCATACATATGCTCTAGGTTGTGTGACTCATAGAAAAGAATTTAAACTACCTAAAGATGCTTAGTAGAGAAAATAAGTAGCATAGAAGTATGCCCATCACTGCCTAATACTCCCTTACTGCCCAGCACTGTGTATACAGCCATATTTCACTAGTTCGGATTAAGACATATAATAAAGAACGAGCCTATTGCTAAAACGGAGCAAGAGTCCAGACTCAATCAAATACGTTTATAGATATGTAGGTTAAAAACGGTATCTTACTAAGCCTTTCTTAAAGCCCTTGGAACATCAAGCAAAATGTTAAACATCACAGCTATGTTAATAGTCATAACGCATACAGGATATAAACTAACGAGTTTATGCTTGCGGCGACTATTTCATTCACTTCTTAATTGTGTTATAATAAATTGTGAAGAATGTCTAGAACTAGTTTTTTTTTCTGATAATCGCACGAATGTCTAGTTTTAATATAAATGTTTATCCGTTTAGTTAATATATGAGATTGATTTAATTAGTAATTATTTATGTCCAAAATAAAATGTTATTGCCTTTTAATGGGAAGAGGTGCATCCTTATTTGCATTGACAGGACAAATTAATTGATGATCATCATCATCAACCTAGCGTTTTCCTTACATTGTTAGAGTCGGCTTTGCCGAATAAGCCTAAAAACCACTATTTTACATGGAGCCTATCTGCATCTACAACCCTGTTACTGGTAACACTATAACTTTTGGTAAGGCTGGTTGTCAGAGTTTCGTGCTTCTGACTACCCGTAATGGCTGTCAACGAACTATGAATGACAGCTGCTATGTACTTTCCGAAGCACGAAGGGGTCTCGCTATGAAATGGATAGTCACCGATGCACGGACGAACCTGGCAAGCGTTGATTACCAAACATTGATGAAAAATGAAACTGTCCTACTAAAATAGCAATAGCGGATTTCAGTCAACAAAATCTCTCTCTTCGAGAGTATAGGAATTAGAATATTTAACACCTTCTAAGCGCAAAACTAAACATTTATAACCTCGATTCATATCTCGAACATTTTACTATTACCATTGAATTGTGAGTGCATATTATAATTTTATCCGTTCGGTTCCTGCTTGAAGACTGCCATTATACCAATAATGGCTTGATCTTTCGGCTCAGTCGGACTACTTTGTAGCTTTAGTGTCAACCATCACAATAGCCATTAACATGCTAATGTCCCTATAAAAGTTTATAGAATCTGTTGCACTAAGTAAAGGTGGTGTGGACTTGGTTGTTTATTTTTATTTTAGATCGTTTTTTGTTATGAGGGCTGTAAATTTTGTGCCAGTTTTAAATAGAGAAATAGCTGAGAATGACAATGTGCTAGATTTAAATATTGGATGAATAAAGTTTATCTCGGACATTATTGACATCGGTGAAGGAAAATATAGTGAGGAAACCTGGATTTATTCTATATTCTATACAAATAAATAAAATTGGAGTGTCTGTTTGTAATATTAAAATAACCGCTTTTTACTAAATGCATATGGATGTATACACGGTACATATACCAAAATAACATTTTTTACAATTTTTGTCTGACTGTCTGTTTGTTCCGGCTAATCTTTATCGTTCGCGGGAAATTTCTTGTTTTAACATAAAATATATCCTCTAACACTCAGAAATACTGCACTTTCCTATTAATGAAGAATTTTCTGAAGTCGAAGATTAGTCCCGAAGATTATAATATTAGTCTCTACGTACAAACTCGTAAATACCTCTGTTACAAAATTATACCTAGTATAGATGTGCCTTGCAGAGGGGCTTGTGGCTAAGTAATTTCAGCCGCACGGCTCGATCGATCAGGTTAAGCTACGCTTGCCGCGGTTGGTCCGTGGATGGGTGACCATCTTTATATACCAAGACCCCTCCGTGCCTCGGAAAGCACGTTAAGCCGTTGGTCCCGGCTGTCATTCGTGGATCTTTGACAGTCGTTACGGGTCGTCAGAAGCCCGAAAATCTGACAACCAGTCTTACCAAGGGGTATCGTATTACCCAGTAACTGGGTTGTGGAGGTCAGATAGGCAGTCGCTCCATGTAAAATACTGGTATTCAGCTGCATCCGGTTAGACTGGAAGCCGACCCCAACATAGTTGGGAAAAGGCTAGGCAGATGATGAGATGTGCCTTGCATAATAATCGAAAAGTTCAATTTAAACTTTATAACCTGACGTAAATAAAACACTATATACAAATGAACAAGGAATATATGTATATTATATTATTTACTGGATATGAACGTACTTTGGTTGTTTTGTAGTAAAACTGCAGTTAGATTAAACAGAAGCGATTCCTTTGTTAAATATATCGGAATTGAAATAGAATTCAGTTTGAATACACAGAGCCGTTGTCTATTTTATTTATTGTGAAAGCTATACAAGAGAGTCATTCTGTAATTCTTACCTTTGCTATTATTTTGATGTTCAATTCTTTTGTTAGCTACCCGTTATTTAAAAATTGTAGCTTTTTCCTGTGATTTCGTTTGTTCGACCTCTTCAGTCCTCCTAAATCCTTCTTTGAGTAAGGTTAATAGGCTTTCTTAATGTATATTGTCTTTTTTTCAGTACGTGGCTGTTTCATACTTATTAATTTATGGATTTTTTGTCCCTTAAGGGTACATTTCTCAAAAGTATCAAACGACTTTGTTGTTCAATCAGTCGAGAATGAAAATATTCCAAGATGATCTAGGCTTTTATTTTGACGAAGTTTATTCTGTTTTGCTCTATTACATCTTATTTTTGGTTTTATAAAGGTAAGTTTCCTTTGATGCTTCGTGCGCATATCAATTACTTGATGCACTTCATAAGATTTTATGGCTCAAGAATATTGGAAGTATTTTATAGCTTGTAGAAAAAATAACCATATTGTCAGTAGCGGTCGGGAAATTAATGCCGATGTGGAAAAAACAACCAATTAAGCCAAGAAATACTTGGAAATAAGGGTTATTTTTCCAAAAAAGGAACAATAGATGGTTTGTGTAGGATAAATATGTGACTAATTAGCAGTCGTGCACAGAATGCGTATTTATTCTATTTATTATAAACTTTTAACTAAAACCTAACCGGACAGTACCTAATCTACGCTGGCCGCAAATAAAAATATTAAAAAGTTTAATGACAGCGCGGGGTGGCAGGTGCAAATAAAAAACCATCATGGCGGACAATGGCAGGAGGCAAAGACAATGATAGTTGTACCAGACCGTGAATGTACGCTTTTGGCGCGATTATTGTGGAGTATTTTTTTAAAATAACAAGAATTATAAGGATTCCACGAAAAAGGTACGCTCATTAAAATGTAGTTCTTCTTTTTTGGTACAAAAATGGAAAGAGAAATTGATATTCTGCATAATTTGCTCTGAAATTTTTAAAGGTTGTTTTTATGCAGTTTTGTAACATAATTATGTTGTGGGGTGGTAATTGATTTCAAATTCTTAAAATACGAGGCCTTTGAATATTTGTTTCTTTTTATTTACAACTTTTTTATGGCTTCTGTTTACGATCTTCTTTTTTGGACGACATTGTCGTTTGTTGTTGGCATTTTGTTACACGATTGCTTTTTATTTTATTGATATTGTCATCAGTCTAGGACCTTATCGTTAGCTAGTTTTATCCTGATAGGATGAACTTAGTGGTATTAGTAATAGACATATGAATATCCTTTTTATCGCATTAAATCAACATCAAATGATTGGCTTAGGTACTGCGACCAATTCGGCTTGGTTGGACACAGTTCTAACCTACATAATCTAACCCGTTTAGTCGGGGCATTCTGTTTTCGTTACTGCGACCACCTGTGAGAACAGGCTAGAAAGTTAAAAAGAGGCAGATGTATTAAAAAACAGTGTGCATCATAAGAAGCCAAATATGTTTCTAGAGGATCTGTTAAATATTTCCCATGAAATATGCAATGACAGATCGTGTAAAGCCATGACCACCACACGTAACAAATCAATTGATGATCATTGAACACCTTTTGCTCTTAGACCTCAAGCTATCCTTAATAGTCTCTCAAAACACTAAATTACCATTTATATTTCAACAACCTCTGTCAAGCAAGCGGTTCGAAATAAATTATCCAATTCCAAGTAGGCAGCTTGTAAAGTTACAACAGCTATGCGATAAACGCAATGAATATAAGAGAGATAAGTTACACCACACAAAACCACAACTATAATCATTTTAAATTATGCACATATTCATACTTAATAAAGAATAATATCGTCTTGTACTGGAACGTAGACTCAATGCAGTCACACGAGAATGCCGTAGCGTATTTCAATACATACGGCATCTGCCAACCATTTATATCAGCCATCCAGTTTATAAGAGCCGTCGTTTTCTTCATCAGTCAGTTGCAAGACAGAGGTGGCGGAGGTCAAAATAAAGTGGTCTCCGCTATCTGGTCTTAAAAGTACTATTGTCAGGAGAGGAACTTATTGGTGATATTGGAAGATAACTCTCCCGGGTCTGTGTGTAATGATGAAAGGGTTTTTTATTATTCGTTGGTGGTAAATTGAAGGATGGTTGTGCAAACAATTCATTAAGTTGTGGCTGCTGGGAATTTATGTTTGCCTGGTACTTTTGTGCGAAATGGGAGGTTGTTGCACGAACCGTTCTGATAATGTGCATTTTTTCCAACGTGTCAAATGCTGTAAATAAAAGCATGTTGGCTAAAAACTACATTGTACTAAAGTATATTTTGGTTGAAAAAATAAGTTTTGAAATATTACCACTGCACAGTTAAACAACACGATTCGTTCAATCAGTTTTTCTAAATTCAATTTTAAATTCAAGTAAAAGATGAGACTAAGAAAGAAACAAATCAATTTTAAGAATCGACTTTTTTGTATGATAAATCGACTCATCATTCGAAAAATCGAATTCTAATTGACTACAATTCGATTTTAATCGAGACAATCCGTCAAGGAGGAAAAAGACACTCGAACGAATTCAAGTATTTCACATATCGTAGTGATGTGAAAACGAAAGTTTAGAAAATAACAGTTCCAAATACCACTTTCACTTGCTCCAGTACAATAGCTGTCAAAACAATTGAAGATGGAACGGATTGTTTGACTTAATAACACCTTCTGACAGTTATACTTATAATACATACTGTACTTAATCAACTTTTGGGCGCTGTTGCCGCCCCAAGAGGTATAACGATTAAAAAATAGTTTGAGAAACCTCATTCTGTCTGGTTTTGATCAATATGGTGATTAAGGATTTTGTTCACTCGTCAATTGTCTAGTGGTTTGCGATTTTTTGCTTCAACGCTAATTCTACTTGTCTGGTTTACACAGCTAAATAGAATTTGCGTTGAAGTTGAAGAATAGTAAAGTATGTAACCTGGATTTATTTTTCTATCATTTCTTAAAAAGTGTTTAAAAACGCGCTATTTGTCAAACTATTATTATTTATTATCGTGGATCTCCCATCCTTGTTTAGCAGTGGAAGCTTACAAACCGATTTTCTTCTCTTGTGTCAACCAGTATAAATTTACGAGAACAGGCCAAGTCACCGAGAAAATTATTAGACTATTCCGAGTGTGCCAGACATTTTTAAGTATCACTCATAGATGCTCATTTTAGCACCCAATAAGATTCATATTTATCCCCATAGCCTCTTCTATTTTTCTTATTACCATACCGAGTTAAACTATCTATCAATAAAGGTTAATTTATGACTCTTAAATACAACAACGCTCTTAACACCAGTGATGGATGACTCGTTCGTCCACTAACACTATTAAATTACACTGACCGGCTCGGTTGACCCTGCAGCGTTAAACAGTTCACTTCGAGAAAGTGATGTAGTCGTATATTGCTCGTTGAGTATTGAGCAGATTCCTTGAGTAAAAATAACTGTTATAAATCTTGGTGGCATTTTGAAATCCTTGGTTCTGTAAAGGAAAGATGGTTTTTAGTTCTTTTTAATAAATTTTTTGTTAAAGAATTCTCTGGACAGTTGAAGAGATAACTCTTCAACTGTCCAGAGAATTCTTTAACAAAAAATTCATCAATTTATGATCTTCTATTTTTACAAAAAATGGTGGTCCGTAGATTTATACCTGCCCTCCTAAGTTGAAAGTTATGTACCCTCGGAATAAATCTGTCATTTATACACCGTGTGCAGCGGTGGCCCAGTGGTAACGGACACGACTTACGAGTTGTAGGTCGTAGGTTCGAACTCAGACAGGCACTTTATTTTTTGTAAATTATTTCATCACCACTGCTTTCAAACGGTGAAGGAAAACATCGTGAGGAAACCGGCATGCCTAGAACCAAAAATTCGAAGGCATGTGACATCCACCAACCCGCACTGGGCCTGCGTGGTGGATTACGGCCCACTCCTTCTCACTGAGAGGAGGCCTGTGTCCCAGCAGTGGGAACATTATAAGCTGATTATGGTGATGATACACCGTGTTCCGGACGATATACATAAACTTCGACCAGATGTTCAGACAATTGGAAATAAACATTTTTCATTATGGACACATTAATAAATTCTTATTTTTTGTTAATTTTCATACAAACTAAATACCTTGACGTAAATCATCCGATATGCATACCTCTTTATCCAAATTGGCAACGTCATATTTTCGGTCATAAGATTTGGCGGGCTGAAACATGTCAAAACTAAGTTAAGACCCTTTCTTACTGCATAGCTCAATTAAATTTCATAAAATGAAATTACAAATATCTTTGCAACGAAGCCTTTTTGAGTACTACTTCCTTTGTTAGATTTGATTTGTAAAAGCTATAGAAGCGTTTGCCAAAGTTTATAGATAACGTGAAGAACGCGGTGTATATTTTATTGTGATTTTTCAAATATCGTGGTGAGTGGATGGCAATAAGAGTAGAGGAAGATCAAATAAACGACGGATGTATTGTGTGAAAGATGATATGAAGTTATGTACTCGTTTACTGAGATGTAATCGAAATGTTTGAAAGAAGAACGTCCGTTGAAGGAAAGGCAAGGAAAGTTTTGATACTCTGGAATCCCAATACGCAAAGAACTAGTCTTTACGAACAAGTTACATTGTAAAAGAGGTCTTCGCCCCCAAACGTCGGCTCTTATTACGCACAATATATCATTAATGAGTGCCCATCATCAAAATTATTAAAGGTTTCAATCAATAAACCAGTTTTTGATACAAAGAAACCGGTAAAGAGATGTTTCAAAAAAGGAAACCGGTAAAAAAGATATTTCAATGTTCCTAAACCGTATTGAGGAAATAATTTTATGCATCATTTTATTGATCTTAACGGTCATGCCCATGCAAGGAAAAAGTATTAAATGCATGTCTTTTATCATTATTTGACAGCTTTTACTTTGACCGACTCCATGTTAGGTTTACCAAGAATCATCAATGGATTTAGCCAATCCGAATGCATGGACGTGACTGGACAAATTTGTGGCTCGTCCCCTATGGTGACAACAATCATCGTCAACATTAATAATGTTAGCTGTCGATAGCTATTACTATGCAGCAAAGTATTATTAAGGATTTCAAAAAGACTTTGCCATTCATTTTCCAAATATGATTAACTTTACGACTGCATTCATTCAAAATATGCTGATAGCCAGTAATCAGCAAATCCTTCAATCAGCACCAAAATAATCTTCTCAAACAATATAAGTAGCAATTTAAAAAATAAGACGTATTTCATCACTTGCTAAGTTTGACAGCCGCTCCACCAAGGTGTATCATCAGGTGGTCATCAAGCTAAATGAGTACCTGCCAATTCACATGTCAAAAATTCGAGTTTGTTTAATACTTTCTTTTTTAAAAGCACTCTTAATTCGCTTTCAAATCAGCTGTATTCTTATTTTTTAGGCTTGCTGTAGACTAGCGATTTAGCGGAGCTTTTATTCCAAACGCATTTTTAGATTCATTTTGAAGTTATAACGTGATTAATCTATATACTTACGTACAATTCAAAGTCCTGACTGACTGATGTATCAATGCACAGCCTAAACCGCTGCTCCTAGAGACATGCAATTTGGAGGGTGTGTTCTTTGTGAAGAGTAGGTATCCACTAAGAAAGGGTTTTTCCAAATTCCACCCTTAAGAGGGTGAAACGGGGGTTGAATTTTTTGTGAATATTTTCCGACCTCCACGCGGGCAAAGCCGCGAGCAAAAGCTAGTTATACATAGATAAGGAGGCTGATTTTTGGTACTGGAAATACGGTTGATTTCTATAGTGTTACGAACATATCACTTGTGTCACAAACATTATTCAAATGAGCTATAAAAAGATGTGGTCGAAATCCAATCAAGCTAAATCAAATATTTCGAAAGAGAAAATTTTTATTTAATTCCACCAGCATGGAAATGAAGTTGACAAAGAACAGCTAATAAGACCTCCAATTTCCACTTTTACTGCTCATCTGCTGGATAATATACATTAATTTATTCCCAAACTAGCAAAAACCTAAAAATAAACCACAAAAAAACTGCGAAAATCGTATCAATAATTTTATCGTTGTCTTTTTTTCAAACGGAACGTGTCGCAAAAAATACGT
This sequence comes from Hydraecia micacea, assembly GCA_914767645.1. Classification (NCBI taxonomy): domain Eukaryota; kingdom Metazoa; phylum Arthropoda; class Insecta; order Lepidoptera; family Noctuidae; genus Hydraecia; species Hydraecia micacea. Next base: position 13,814,809 of record OU611796.1, read on the forward strand.
TTTAATTTAATCGAGCTTGTGGAGCCGTCTTTATTCAAGATCCGCATAGTCATTATTGATTGAGCAAAAAATGGCTCTTTGTGTGCGTTTCCATTCAAGTCAGTGTAGTGGCAAAAAGTGGATGGTACTTGACACTTTTTAGAGATGAACGACGGGCGGTGAGAAATTAGACTTATCGGTCAGTTAACAATTTAGTAAATGTGGTCACTGATTGAATGATAATACCTTGATTTTACACACAATGATTTGATAAAGTGATGATTTGCAAAAAGTTGAAAGCATGCAAATTCGGGTGAGATGAAAGTTGTCTTTTGTACGTTCATTTTTCGCAGACATTGCACAGACTGCTTTTGTGAGAATTCCCGTTACGAAAAATGACTGAAGGTTTTAAAACTTTGTGCTATTGAAAGTTACGAAGAAGGTCTGCGAAACCAAGAAAGACTGGCTTTAAGAGTATAAATAAAAAGAGGAATGGCAGGATTCCATGTAGTTTGGGTGCCGCATTCGTACGAATACTTTCAAAGGATAGATCTCGATCAAATTAAGATAAAAGAAAACGAAAAAAAAACTATGTTTAAAGAGCACTGGTGGCTCCGTTTATACTGACCCCATGACAGTAAACCAATGAGTATAATATGCGTTCAGATATTGCTAATGATTGCATTTTGTTACTCAGATTTAATAAAATATTTGTTTATTCTTTCTTATTTGTGCAGCTTAATAAAACATGTTAATTCATATAAAGTGATGCCCTGTAATTGCTTTATATAATGCACGTACTATATATATATATATATTCAAGAACGCTTCTAAAATTAGGCGACACCAAAACTAAGAATGGCAGTTTTGGTATCATCTAATTATTTTAGAAGCATTCTTGAATGAAAGTATGTATGTCGCAGCCAACTGGTTTAATTAGCCGTTTAGTTAACCGCCTAGCCTTTTAACTAAACGGCGGCTGTTCAACTAACGGCCTGAATGATATTCAATATTATAGTTTAGGTTGGAACTCGAATCACGCGAGCGCCGAATTGATCGCAGTAACTAAGCCAGGGCACCCCGACCAAATTTGTAGGTTAGGTTAGGTTAGAACTGTGATCAACCGCGTGCGAGCAAAGAGAGCGAAGCGAGGCGAGCACTACTTCCAAAGGCCAGGCAGTTAACTAAATGACTAATTTAACCAGTTGGCTGCGACATGTACATTATATAAATATAATTCAGATAACGTGTCATGATCTCAAAAACTGCTGTAAATTGGCTTCCATTAAACATCACCAAAGTAATTCAAATCATGATCATAGTCGTACTTCTTTTCTCCTTATAGAAAAACATAACGATTAGCACGCCGCGATTTATAACCTACAGTTATCAAGTAATACCCCAAAAAACTAAACCATTATTTACCTTAATGACGTACACAGCAACAGTTTGTAAATCTAAGGTTAGTTTAACGGTCAAAATTCAGTTAATCGTTGTGCCGTTGCCTCGGATTACCGTTAACCATTAATAACAAGATAGTTTAGCCGTAAGATTGAGGAGTAATTGTAATTAATTCACCTATTGTGGAGCTAACGACTGCCTGTAATTTATGTGGCTCTGGTACAATTAGTATTACGTGGTTACGCTCGTGTACTTCTTCATTACTTTCTATCTTTCTTCCTTATGATCATAGAGTTTTTCAATCACTTTTGTACTATGGTCAACAATTTATTTGACCTGATGAACAGGGAATTGATTAACACCATTAAACGACATGATTCATAAGTCATTTATTTCATAACAGACTACATTGTGTTGAAAATATTACAGTGATGATAAATGAAACAATAATAATTATAAAAAACCTTAAGTTTAAAATGTAACAATATCAATAATTATATGTCAATAATTCAGTAACAAAAAATTTAATAATCACCAACATAGCATTTAAATTAAAAAAATATATTATACAGTATTAAAAAAAATCATAATTATGAACATAAATAATAATTCAAAATCAATTAATTTTATTCTTATCTTCACAACCAACACTGTCGCATATATTGTCGAAGAGGATACAATTAATGAAAGTGACGCAATTATCGAATCAGATAAGATGATTGATGAAATAATCGCTGTAAATGAAAATTCAGAGTATAATTATGCAACAAGAAAAGTGGCAAATTTAATTGTGGATGGAGATAAGAAAAGATGCTATTCAAAGAAAAGATGGACGCATTGTGTGAAAAACAACTAGAGAGGAATTTGGCAACAATGATCCAGGATTGGTTGAAAGACGCGTTGCGTCGACCCCAATGATTATACTCTAGTTAACAAGCTAGGCAGTGAAGCTCATTGTCCACTGATCATAATTCATAATGGACACTTTGTTTTATGCTAATAGTACACCATCAGAACTTGCTAATGTTACCAAATACTTAGCTAAATTTTAACTAGAGAGAGGGAGCTTTGGTTAGCTCTTGCAACTGAACTTACATCAAAATCCTAAAGCTTACCACAAACACTTGAGCCTCTGTAATTTACCAAGTACTTAGTGCAATGCTTTCTCCCGAGGGTAAACCACAGTCGGTATTACTTCCATATTACCCGTATCCTCGATCCCACGACCACACAGACTCATCATTATGTCGTAATACCATTTTAATGGGCGCCATCTTGTGAACTAGGTCATCGTATTGTACAGCAATTTAAAAATCTTTTACTCGTTAAATCTTTACGTGTCCTGAGGACGGTGGCGCCATCTATAATTTTTGATTTTGGTATAGGTGTATTAGATTGGAAATGAGGATTCTTGTTTTGATTTGCTTGTCATCTATCATCTTCATTTTTCTCATTTATTGTTCCAAATTGTAAGGATACACTCAGTATATCTAAAAAGTGACCATATTTTGCTTTCGTGTCAGCAGTTATCGTTTTTAGGTGTCCTTTTCTTGTATTGATTATTTATCACGTTTCGTTAAAGTTTTTCGTTAGAGTATAACAACATTATTATTCGAATTGTGTTTTCATAAAAATAAATAATGTGGTGACTGGATCACAAAATGTAAAAACCAATTTGACCTCCTTCATTGTGCCACAAAATTTTAAAGGAAGTCTGATGACATTAACAAAGAAATTCAATGTTATTCACAAGTTCACTGATCACAAAGATCCTCTGCATTGTGCTTGCCGTTACATACAGTTAGAATTGCACAAACACCCGACAAAATATACAGGGTCAAATTAAAGAAGCTAGCGAAACTTCACAGATTGTCCTCACTTTCTACTACAGATAACCCATCACGGGTTAATTTCAGTAGACAACCAGTCTTACCAAGAGATATTGTGTTACCCAATAACTGGGATGTGGAGGTCAGATAGGTAGTCGTTCCAAGTTAAATACTGGAACTCAGCTGCATCCGGTTAGACTAATGGCCGATTCCAACATAGTTGCGAAAAGACTAAGCAGATGATGATGATGATATGAATCTGAAGAAGCTTCATAATTTTCCCTCGTCGAATAAATCTTCGCGCGTTTAGTACGCTCAGTCTCTCCAACTGCAATTAGGTCGTCCAAATAACTTTTATACGGATATTTTAAAAGACCAATAATGCGGCAATTTCATACGTCTAGGTCAACGTCATTCGCCCACTTCTGTTTTTCTGTGCACATCATACTTAATGGTTATGACTTTATTTTCTTTTATTGTTCTTTGAGTAGGTAGAGTTTTTGCCGAATTTCGAAGATGGATTATCTATCATAGTGATTATGATGGGTTTCTGGAACTTTACAATAATTTTAGTCTTCTTTACTGCAATATAGCCGGGCTAATTTTTTTGCCTCCAATTGATTGATCTGGTAGTTCGTCTCTTCAACAAAATTAAGATGAATTCTGGTTTTGTGCACAAGTTTCATTAAGCTCAGTTGTAGAATCATCATATATTATCATTGAATTTATTAGCTACATGTATTTGCAAGCTATGCAGCTGGAGATCCCATACAGTTTTGTCAAGTTGGCCAGTTCCAAGGTCGATTAAAAGGATTTTTATCTAAATTTTTACTTAAATCCGTCAATCCATGCGGCTTATCACAATTCTCTCTAGTAACTTTATTTTTATTCGTTCTCTTTAATCTATCAATTCAATCAGATTTTACTTTAGATTATTTTCAGCAAACTTTTTCACTACGGACGTTCCTAAAAAGATATTCGAAAACAAACCGCAGCTAATCGCACCTAATTTGACACACTTCTCAGGCAAAAACAGGTTCCAAAATTGAATGACGAAAAATATCTACAACCGTTAAACAAATCTTATTTAATATATTACGGAAATGATGGCAAACCTCTCTGGATGAAGCAAACATATAAAAAAAAAGTTTGTGCACTACTGGTCATAATGTAGCTATTAGCCAATGTTTTATTTTGTGGTTTTCCGTGGAAAGGGCGATAGTGTGGTCTTCGTGATCTCTTAATGTGTATAGAAAAGATGTCAATTGCTGTCATTATTTGATGCTAATCTCAAAATCTAAATCGATGTTTGTTGAGATCGCTGTCGACACGCGTTAGCCAATGATGTGTCAAATGCTTGTCCTCTTTAAGCATGTGTATGCTTTGTTGTGGTTGGATTTTTTATCACTTTATGTAAATCGGCGTCATTGTGTGATGTTGGACCCATACCCGCATTTTTGCATTGAATATAAGCGATCAATGTAACTTTATCATGTTGAATGTACCGGCATAATTTGCGGGAACTGAAGTGCACTTTGCCAAACACGTGCAGTTAATAGTGTTAAAGCTAAAAGTAAATATAATTTTGTATTTGCACGGAGTAGACATATACAGTAGAATTATTAGAAAGAAATATTCTCGCCCATGTCTATATTTAATGTAATGTTAAGGATGATTTCTACCAAACGGCTCGCATCGCATCGGATCGGAAAGGATACGAACGGATGCGGCGACAGCCGATCGCGTCCGGCTCCGTACCGCCGCTTGCGAACGTATCCGTTTCTGCGCCTAGTCAAATAGATTCATTCCTACCGTGTTGGCGTGTTCTAATTTTTGAAAATGGTTGAATTTGACGTAGTATTATTGTTGGCTATTGCATTAGAAGAAGAATAAAATAATCATAAAACACAGAAGGGGAGAAGAAAACTTTGGACGACAGCCGAAAGGATTCGATCGGATACGACGACAGGCGAACGGAGCCGATCGCGCGTCGCAGCGTTCTTGCGGCTAAACGATCGCGTGTCGCGGAAGACGCCCGCGATCAAGTTGCTGTGCGCGGCTTGATAATATAGACTTTAAATACTGTGTACACGATTTAATATCGTTTAAGAATTGTAAAATCCTTTCAGATCCGATGCGATGCGACCCGTTTGGTGATAATCATTCATTAACTTCACATGACTGGTTCTTGACAATATTACGGACATTCAAGTGGTTTTTAGATGATCGCTTAGTTATTATTTTATTCTCTCCACAAGATAAGCATAAAAAAGAAACTAAGAAACACGGTACATCCTTCGCAGATATCGATTGACGATGTTTGAAGTAGGGCCTGTCCGTTGTCATTAACAAAATCACCGTATAGAACCGATCGTAAACCGAAGGCAATTACGGAGCTCGCAAAATTGTGCAAAAACCATTCTAAACGTGTGTGTATCAGGCCGGCATGACCCGCGTGAAAGTCTTTCAAGGTATTGTGCGAAGAACTACTTTCGTTGCACTCTTCCGGGTCATGGGTCATGCGGACTCAAGGTTGATCGTTCATTGCAGTGACCTGTTTGATTTTATGATTACCTAGTACACTGTACTTACACGGTTGAAGTTGTTGACACTAATTCCTGTGTGCATTCTTCTTGCCTTTTGCCTTGATACTATGGAACACGTTTGCAAAAAGGCTGTCTTCACGCTATTTATTTCCTTTGTAAAATCCTAAACGGTATTTTTTTTTTCATAATGGTTTGCTGTCCCGCCCACGTCGAAAGCAATCATTTCATATCGACATGAAAATGATTTCTAAAATAAAAATCAATAACCCTACTCGAGTGACCACAATACAACCTCTCATCCACGTTTGACCCACAACAGAATTAGGTGAATCAACCCACGTAAAGGTTTTTATCCGTTCAAAGCCAATGTCAAGGTCTTAGTGCCGTTAGCGAGATAATAATTACGGCATAACCGTCGGTGACCTCGAATCGTATATTGTAAACTATCATAGGCTGTTGACTTACAACATGATTAGTATTAACGTTTCTCTTTGATACCTGATGAATGATGATAAAGATCGAGGTGTTAATTATATTCAAAATAATTAATAAGTGAAGAGCTGTAAGAAATTTTGGTAAATTTTATATGCGATTTTGTTTTGTTTTATTTTTGATAGCATAAGTTGTTCAGTTCGATGATCTAAAGCACCTCTTAAAGTTTGTAAGGTTAATTTTTTAACACTTTGTATAGTGTTTGAGCTGACCTCAACATAGTTGGGAAAAGGCTAGGCAGATGATGATGATGATGATATAGTGTTTAAGGTCACTATGAAACAAGTGAAATTCAAGAGCGAAACTGAATTTATACGACTGCACGCATTTTCTTTGGGTCTTCCTGCAATTGGGTTCTCCCGAAAGCTTCATTTGTTTCATTATTGACTTTGTATCTTCCAAAGTGCTCTTTCTTTTTATTTTGTTGTGTTTTGTTTATCTTCACGTATACATGTGCCAGTATGATTGTGGCACAGCTGCTGTTCTATATACCAAACTATTTTACTCTACTGACCCAGTAAAGAAATAACTTAATAAATATACTCCGGCTCATGTTTGACTCCCTAGTAACAATGATCCCGCGCAGTCCAACAATCTATTACTATCAGAGATGAAAGTTAAAACGCTCTTTATGTTTCTGCGATCCTGGTATAAACGTTAAGTTTAGCACAATGTGGGTCGGTGAAAAGGCAATTAACATAGAACAATAGTTTAATATTAAGTAGGTACGCAATTAACTTTAGTAAGATGTGGAAGAAAGTCTTTGAATTATTGAATTGAACGTTTTGTTGCTGTGTGACATACTTAAGTTATTTTGCGATGTCTTGACCTTTGGACTTAAATACCATTTAATTTTCTGCCTTCACAGATTCGTCAATGAATTAAGTCACATTATGGAGCTCATCTTGAAAGTATTATAATTATTTACAGTACACTTATACGTTCAAATGTCAAAATGTTTATTTCACGACGACCAAAGATAATTCTGCACTCCCTAGGTTGGCGTTAGTTTATCTTGAAGCAACATGTAGTAGATTCTGACAAGATCATGATGATATAGTCGACAGCACATTCGTAGTCAAATATTGTTAATTTGACATTGACATCACCTTTATATCTTTAGTTGTTTTATTATTCTGAGATGCGGTTTACCGTATCGAGATAGCAGAACTGACCGTAATTTCAAAATTCAAGTTATAATCTTGGACAGTCAAAATATAAAATGCTGGGCGATCGGCGGTTCTCAAAGGAATGTTTCTCAGAGAACGGTTTAAGCTCGGATTAAATGCATGCCCGACCGAGTGACATACTGGCGAGAAGCAGGGCTGGCAAAATTAACATTTTATTTTAAGAAAAAATGTGCAATGTGTTCTTGAAAAATCAGTCCATAAGCCATTGGTGGTGAAGGCCAGGCGTTTTGGGGGATTGTCTTATGTATTTTTGACTTAAAAGAAGTGCTGATTCTCAGCCTAGTTTAAATTAGTTATAAATGACTTTTGATTATAAGAGGTTGCATTGCGTCAGCAACATAGTTACATTCACAGATTGTTACCAGTACTTGCATAAATAATTTCTTCCATCATTTTTATCTTAATATCAAATATTTACTCATGGTCCTATGAAAATACTTTTGGTACTAGATTTAAAATAAGACGTGTTTAGAATTCAATTTAAATCTTGCCATCTCTTAAGCTCCATTTCATCGCTTCTCACTCCGATATCAAGATAAGTATGTTGGTTAACGATCGTCAGTTATTGCTAGATATTTATCAAAATGATTATAATTATAGCCGTTTCTATGTGAATGCAATGGCAGTCAGCCCTAACAGTACCGTTGACAACGAGATTAATACTAGTATTCCGAGCGGTACCTGTGGTTGTGGCGGAACTATCGAACAATATGCATTGTGGTGCCCGGTTACACATATACATATACGGGAAATAAGAGAAATTGTCTGGCTCTTCTTGTGTATTATTTACTGCCTTAATGTTTGTATCAGTTTTTGTAGCACCTAGAACGCGTAGCATGTTGACTTCTATCTCTAAATAATTTTTTGCTTGGACGGTCTGTTTCTTATACTGTTTTGGACCTAGAAGGTGGCTACATATATTCCGGCGTCAGATGCGTTGTTCAAATCGTTAAGGGTGCAGGTGAATGGGACACTAGCAGATGGGGCCTACTCTACTCTACGAAGAATAGACTCATCTCTTTTCATACATAGTGTTATGTATTTTCTTCAATTTTGTGAGACGGACCGTAGAAATCTTTCTACAATCTGTAACTTTATCTTTCGGTTCTTCCCTTTCTACGATGGCCATGCTACGTGCATGCAAAATGACTGCTTCACACTATTCATAGATCTATAAATCTATTCGGTCGGTATTATTCTCTTTTTCTCATATCAATACGATCTACGTTTGTGATAACAGCTCATACTAAAACAGCAATGTTACCATAGTTACTGACTGGCCAATCTCCTAGAACAATTTATCTGTCACCAATTTCTCAACGATTTTCTTTCGAGCAAATTGTATAAAAAGCTTTACAAGAAACTGTGATCATAAAATATTTCTTAGCTATTCAATATACTCTCGCTTTTGACCTCCGTGAACATTATTGAAACAAAACACGATCATTATGTATTTAAACGCCACTTAACAGAATCTAATACATCTTCTCCGTAAAATGGGGAAAGTCCACAAATGTATTGAATGGATAGCTATAAAGCAAGAAATGGTAAATGGCATTTAATACAAGGTCACAGTCGTGAGACGTCGTCGCGAGGGAAGGGCCATTCTAAAGTACTAGAAAGTTAGCAAAGCGCTGGAGATTTGTAAGGCGTTCTGCACAGTAATTGTTTTGCATTTGTTTAGATAAAAATAAATGTAATGGTCGATCTTGGGGCAGAGGTGAAGGTGAAAAGACAATGCGTTTTGATAAAAGAAGATAATTAATGGAAGATACGAAAAGTGCAAATTGGTATGAACGAGATCTAAATATCTGCGGCTTAATTTTAAACGAAAATTAGACATGATTCTGAAAACGTGTCAATTAATGTGTATATTTTGTTGAAATTAAAGCTTTGCAATACAAAATAGAACCATAAAAACACAGTAAAAGCATTAATTTATCAGATTTCAACGGATGTGGATTAACACTGTCCGGTCTGCAAACGATAAGCTTTAAATGTAATGGATGTAAAGTGCCCTCTAGTGCTTTCCAACATTGTGTAAGCAACACTTCAACGTGTAGAAAATGGTAAATACCATGTTATTATGTAGAAGCCTGCTATTTGTACAACAATACTATAATTAAGTGGTCGGAGTGACTATAAAATACTTTGTAACTTTCTGTGTATTTACGCAGCAACAGACATTATGGTGTATATAGTGAAAACAACATTTCGCCGTGTTAGTCCCCATGTAGCGAGCTTGTTGCATATTAATCACTGCTCCAGAGAATTGACTAATTAAATAGGTGGTCCCTTAGGAATTTCTCAGTAGCAGCCCGGAGTCGGGATTAGTGCCTGGTTGATGCAAATCAACCATCGCCATCGCTCAGCATAATGCTACGACCATATGATATGCGAGAGCTCTAGTGCTGGTTTTCAGCGATAGCCGGCGTTGACGTGATGACGTCATGTCATATCCTTGTGTTTTTAATTTAGAAAGTTTCCGTAGAGCTTTTCTCCAGAACCCACTGCGCTTTGGAATTGGCAATTATCTTTCTCTTTCTGTCTGACAGACTCGTTGACAACTCAAAAGTGTGTGTAAATGGGTGATTTGAAATGCTTGAGTTTGTGTAAACCTTTCACGCGTTTGCCCGCCTACCCGTCGAAACACTCGATGCGTCGGAGTATAGTTGAATGGGCGCAGTAAAGTCATTGTTTTAACAATGACAATAGAGTAATGACACTGTTGTGTACACGATTTGGACCAAGCGAACTAAATTTTATTCTGTCCCCACTTTGTCGCATTCCTCTAAATGGAGTAATGAATATTCTGTTGTGGTCTATCCATACCTACAGTTAGGTTAGGGATGGCGGGAAGGGAGTGCTTTTGCTCTTGCTCAGTCTTCGATTGGTCTAAACCCACCTTAACTCACTCATTCATCACACATCCACACCACGTACGTACACAACACACTACACAAGTCTAAATTGAAATACACCTAAGTTAACTGCATATGTTTAATTAATTGATTGATTTATTTGGAAGAACACTTGATTATTGTCACCTCAGATATCTTACCGACTGATGCTATATATGTGTGTGAGCCTACCTACCTATCTATCTAACAATCTTGTAAGACGAAGGAGATTAGTCTCCACGACACAGGGAATCCTAGTGTGGAGGCTAGTGCTATTCAAATATTGTAATGTGTTTTTTCTGAACAATAAAATTTTTATTTATTTATTTTATTATTATTACTTGGTGTACCGTTGACGTTTCGAGCACTTTCTCATATGTACACTTGGTGTACACTTGACGCTTGAGGGGATAAGTTTGTAACATTGGAACCGATTTTTAACGTGTTCTTTATTTTTGTTACAGAATCTCAACATCATGGACGACTGACTGCACTGCTCAGTGTTATTTAATTTATAGTTATTGTTAAAGACTGACTAGTGTTAAACTGTGTTCAAGTGTTCGTTTATACAAAATGGAAGCCAAGACACATATACTTGCGGCTGCCGCGCTTCTTATAGTTGGTAAGTTTAGTTATAGATTATCGTACATAAATAGACTTAAAGTCAGAAAAATATGACGGTATAAATCAATCGATTTATCTCATATATAAAAAATTCAAAGTCCTGACTGACTGATATATCAACGCACAGCCTAAACCGCTGGTCCTGGAGACATAAAATTCGGAGGGTATGTTCTTTGTGAAGAGTAGGTATCCACTAAGAAAGGGTTTTTCGAAATTCCGCCCCTAAGAGGGTGAATGGGGGGAGGGTGAAATTTCACGCGTTCGAAGTCGCGGGCAGAAGCTAGCCCAGTATAGCTCTTTTCTCGCTTCAAGAACTGCTTTCTGTATTTTCATGGTACGATAATACTAGGGCCTTAAATTCACCTCAGCAACCTAGTAATTTATTCGGAAAAGAACCACAGATATCTAAATAGCTTGCAGAGTAAGCAAACTGAAGTGGCAGAGGCCTGGCCATTTTTGTCGAAGGACCGATGGCCGGTGGCGCAGACGAGTCCTGGAGTGGATATCGCCAAGTGTAGTGTGGGACGCCCCTCAGCTAGATGGACCGAAAGTAAAGAAAAAGAAGGAAAGAAAAATTGTTTATTCTGCACAAGCAACACGCTTATTGCAAATAAAAATAAAAAAGACAAAATACTAACGACGTAGTCAAAAGCCTCGTACTCAAGCATATAAAATGTTACCGATGACCTTAAAGAGGTGACTGGGAAAGACTGGACGCGGACAGGTGAGGACAGGGTGTTGTGGCGCAGTCCAGCAGTGGACTGCGATACCCTGAGTTGATTGACCTCGTTCGCCCAAATTAACTCACATCATTTAGGCTATCAATGCATCTATGTTGTGGGTTTGATTTCCACACATAGTCCTTCAAGTGAACCATTGTGCGTACTATCAATGCATTTCGTGGTTTTAAAAGAGGAAAATCATTCATACTTATTTATTTACCTAAACTCATAATCTAAGCATATTTTATTGTAAAATAATGCTATAAATATGTCCAACGGGAAAAACATGTCCAATAGTCAGACCTAACTTAAAAATAACTTCTTTCCTTGCATGCAAATAGCCTGCAACGTGCCAGTCATGCGGTTAAAGCAATCTTTATATTTTGTTTGACCGCAACCTGTAGTTTGTTCAATATTTTTATAACAAGCATCAGGGATAATAAAAGACGATCTATAAATAAATATTCCAGTCTTTAGTGCTTGTCATTACATGCATGCTAGAAGGTTTTTTCCTGCAACCCATATTGTGTAAAACACTTTCAATCACAATCTGAATAATTTTGAAGGATATTGCTAATCCATTGCTTCATATGTTCGAAAAATTTGTCGGTTCCAACGCAAATAATGCAATGAATGTTGCTGAACTGTCAAAAATAAAGCCATTGCTACTGTTATTGTGTTACGCTATTACCTCGCTGATTCAGTATTTGGTTTTGTGTGCCAATCTTTATAGTTTTGGCGAATTGGTACTTCAAATAAATTTTAAAGATATTTTTTCTTGAAATCAAATCAATTCCTTCTGGGTTTTCTATTAAGAAAACGACAAATGGGACATCGCGAATATAATTTTTACTACTAAAATATATATATTATTAAAATCATTTATAATACGTTGACTAAGAACAACATTAAACTACCAAAATCAAATTAATCAAATCTGATTCATAATCAATAACCTCAAAACAGAGTCACTTAAAAATAAATCACCATTTTTATTGAGTGCTTATGTTAAAAAAACTCGTTCATTTTTTGCATGCTCAAATGATAATTACCAATAATGATATAAGCAAAAAACAGACGATGCTTTATAAGAAAGTTCAGTCTTTTTTAATATACTTCGAAACACAAAGAGTACATCAAATAATTGATTATAACCAGTTTCCGATAATGGTATGGCCATATCATACGTAAAATTAGGAATTTGAGATAATTTTCAAGTTATGGAACAACAAATTGAATGTTAAACTTTACAAAGTTCAAATTCCATTGCAACCAAAAACTTATTAATAATTTTTTGTTACAAATTGTCACACGAAATTAAACTTAAAATACGTTTCTTTAAAGTAGATAACTGATTAAGTGGCAATGGAATGGAAATTATGAGTTATGAACACTGCTATAGCTGAAATTGGCCCAATTTTTTTACGAGTATAAAATTATATGAAATTATCCAGGTGTTAAAACAGCAAAATGGCTTGACTGATTTGTGTGTGTATTTTTGGATTTTATTTTTGATTATGATAGACAGTTTGGACAGGTTTAATAGACATGCTTTTTATGAGTTTTATACGGTTGTTTAATAATGCATATTGCAGGCATCAATAAAATCTAAGGCTGGTTTAATAAGTTGTTAATCTATACTAATATTAGATATAAAGAGGTATTTGTATGTAGCGGATAATCTCTGGAACAACCAGTCGGATTTGAAAAAATCTTGTTGCATTTGATAGCCCAATTCTTGAGGAAGGCTATAGGCTATATTAACATCACGCTATGACCCTTAGGAGACGAGCAAAAAGAAAAAAGTCAGAAAGAACGTTAAGCGAAAACGAAGTAAGTACGAAAAGGACGCTTCGAAATGTTGCCACTACATAAAGAATAAAATGATTATTGAGGATGATATTCTCATAGCATGTACTGTATCTGTGTCTGTTTTATGTTTAGTATAATATTATCTTTAAGTACGCTACACCGGCCTAGTGTGTAATAATTGTGTGCTGCATCGGACGACGTCATCGCGTCAGCGCCGGCTGTCGCTGAAAACCAGCGCTGGGGCTCTGTCTTGCATAGGGTCGCAGCAGAATGCTGAGCGATAGCCGTTTTGCGTGGATGTGACGCATGTTTCCCTTACCTTAATTTTTTATTTTAGTTTTGTGTCATGTTAATTTTTGCGTCATGTTCACCGCAAATAAACGTATTTTCTTTCTTTCTTTAAGTGATAGCGCGGGCAGGTGATGCGATGCGACGAGGCCAGTGAACAAGAAATTTCACACGAAAAAAGTCGCAGGCAGAAGCTAGTCTCCAATATTCTTATGAGATGATTAAAACTGAGGACCTAGACAAGTGGCAATCACTTTCAAAGGGTTTCGTATTTCTACAACTCCTTTCAGTAGGATTGACACTAGTTTTTAGGTAGCTCCCATAGATTTTTGACTTTTCCATCATCGTTAACGCTGATAGAATATCACGTTGTCTATGCCCCTCAAGTCATGGTTTGTTAGGCCAGTGATAAAAAAAACAATACGATTCAAAGATTGATTTTTAGGACAACCAATTTCAATAATTATCAAAACTGTATTTCAAAGTTATTTACATTTGTCTCATAATAAAACTAATAATATGTACAATAATTAATAACTGTTTAAATAAAACTATTGAATAATAATCGAACTATTCAATAAAGTCTAAAAACAGTTATCGTTGCGTACGTATTGCTATAAAAGTTAACTGCATTTAAACAGTATTCATAATTAATTATTAACATTGTAATAAAGTTGCATTCATTAATTTTATTAGCTATTCGCAATAAAATGACTATGTTATTTTGCTCTTTTCAACATTAAACAAATTATTTTGCTGCAAACACAAATTCATTACTGTATGTGTGTAATATTAAATAGGAATTATCATTTACGTGTGTTCTTATACTATAACTAATATCACGCATGTATGTCCCAAAGGGATGTACCTATAGCACACCCACATTTCGCCAATTATGTTTAAGTCCCATGTATTAGTGGGCGAGTCTATTGTCATACCCATAATCAGCCTATAATGTTTCCACTGCTGGGACACAAGCCTCCTCTCAGTAAGAAGGAGTATCCCCTTTAATACCGAAACCTTACCTACCTACCATTTTTTTATATTTTTTTTATTATCTTGTGGAAATCCTCATGGATGTCCACCACCCTGGGGTGGGTGGAGGGGTCTGTCAGACACCTACTGACTAAAACCACACAGTGTCCTGCTGCTACCTTTAGCCGGGGTGCTGGAGTTACCTACCTACCTACCCACTGGCATTTGGTAGACGTTACATGTCTTCAAATTTTTTATTCTAGGACATGTCGGTTTCTTCACGATGTTTTCCTTCACCGTTTATTTTCGTCTTATTGCCATAAATGGGTATAAATCCAGATTCTTATATTTATAGTCTTTGTATTAAGCCTGTTTATTCATCTTGCTAAGCAAGAACTTTAAGGAGCAGACCACTAAGCTCGGCAAACAACCCGTCTATTCTCTAAAATTCTCACCGTGAAAACTTAGGTGAAGTGAGCATGAATTGAGCTGTCACTCCACGCGATGCTAGGTGATTGACAATATTGACAGCTCACTTCACCTAAATTTTCAAGGTGTGTAGTCTCTTCTGCGACATCATCCGCGTTCAGTTTCTTGTTTTGACATTAATGTAACTTTATATAATCTTCTTTCTATTAATGTATATGTCACAGGTAACTGGTTAAATTAGTCGTTAACCGCCTGAACTTTGGAAGTAGTGCTCGCCTCGCTTCGCTCTCTTTGCTCGCGTGATTGGTTACAGTTCCAACCTGAACTATAATATTGAATATCAATCAGGCCGTTAGTTGAACGACCGCCGTTTAGTTAAAAGGCTAGGCGTTTAACTAAACGGCTAATTTAACCAGTTGCCTGCGACATATAGATGACAAAAAGTTCAGTTGTGCGAACTCCGCTCATTGACGCAGGTAGTATAAGATCATCAAGTACACAGATGAAAGGGTACTTGATGATATTATGACTGCTTCAACTTTTCTATGACACTCGGCAATAGGTCTAGCTTTTCGGTCAATTAAAGATTTTTTTTTAATAGATCAGTATTTACAAAGATTACCTGTAACAAACAAACAAGCAATTCACCTGTTTATCGTTTTTGTTTAGACATTCTCTTTTGACTTGTTTTAATTCTTCAAACGCAGAATAAAATTCCCATGAGATGGCAAAAGCTCCTTCTGATGCCAAACTCGATATCAACCATAAACAAAATATCTTTTGCCAAATCACTCAAGTCTGTCTCCGCTATAAATCTTGAAGATATAAAAATCGAGACGCATCAATTATCTTATAATATACGGCGGCCATGACACTTTGTGAGCATAACAGTACATAATAAGGTAGTAATTAGTTCTTCGAAACAGAATCTTGGACTCGCATCGACTTTTATCGTTTAATAATGCTCCGAGGTATTTTTATTGGCATGTAAAATATTTCAATTGAATGAAAGAAAGGTTTTTGGACGTGTTTTTAAATATTTATGTGGCGGATTTGTATTGTGGGAGTTTGGTTTTGATTTGCGAATGGAGTGAGATGAAATGTGTGGTTTTTTGTTGTATTTATTTATCATGTTAGGTATTTGTGTTGGAAGTTTTTTGAGTTTAAAAATATAGATATTGTAGTTATGATTAGAAGGCAAATTCTAGTAATTAAAAACGTCCAAACGTAAAATCTAGTCTCAATCTCATCTCGGTCTCATTCAATGTCAAAAACTTGTCAAAAATTTAGGGAAATAAGAGACATTTTTGACAGATTAAGACTGAGATTAATATGCGAACGTTCTTGAAAATACGGGCATTGCCCCTCAGATATGTGTGCTTAGTAAAAGCTGAAAATAAACTTAAAATAGTGACTAACCTAAAAGGCAAAAGTTCAGCTTTTTTTATCTTTAATTGTTGTTATAATATATACACGGTGAAAGGGAATCTTTACATACCAAGACCCCTCCGTGCCTCGGAAAGCACGTTAAGCCGTTGGTCCCGGCTGTCATGTCATTCGTAGATCTTTGACAGTCGTTACGGGTCGTCAGAAGCCCGAAAATCTGACAACCAGTCTTACCATGGGGTATCGTATTACCCAGGAACTGGGTTGTGGAGGTCAGATAGGCAGTCGCTCCATGTAAAATACTGTTATTCAGCTGCATCCGGTTAGACTGGAAGCCGACCCCAACATAGTTGGGAAAAGGCTAGGCAGATGATGACGGTGAAAGAGACATCGTGGCAGAAATTTAGACCATGTATTCAGTACATCTAGACTCATAGGCGCTGAAATTTTTCGTCGGTTATTAAAAAACTATCTGCTGTTCTATACGAATGTGGAATACCTATGCGGTCAAAACAGCTGTTGTTTGTGTATGATGTGGCTGTAATGGTTTTAGGTTCGAAGTGAAAAGAAAAGTGACGATTGTATGAGGAAGATTAATAAAAATAACTTTAATTACGACATAGCAGAAAAATATAATAGATTTTTTTAACGACGACGATGACAGAACACACCTAAAAACAAAAGTTGTCATTTGACGGCCAAAAAAAAGTATTTTATACTATGAAAAAGGTCCAAATAAAAGATCCATCAAAATTTACTACAGCAGTTCCGTCGCTTACGGTGGCCATACTAGTAATGTTTAGGGTCCAACTTAACTGGGAAACAAAAGAGAAACGCCACATTTGGAAAAAATTCAAACATAAACCGCACAGCACGTTTTGAAAACCAGATTTCTTTATGACTTAAAGTCATAAAGAAATCTGGTTTAAGCTTCATTGAGCCCATATCTCCGAGTGAAAACTTACCCCATAAACTTTTAAAAAGTGCAAAATATTTTTCTTTTTTTTTTAACATTCACACACGCGCGCCTTTCTTTTCGTATTAAGATTATTACGATCGATCATTGCTATCTTTAAAGCTGACTTAACCCAGAAATATCAGGCTGCATTTGTATGTATGTATGTATTTACTTTAACATTTTTAAATGTCGGTAAAAAACTGAGGATGAATTGGATCATAATTTAATTTGTTGCGCTTTTGATCATGGCGCTGATGTTCAGCTTTATCTTGATCGAAGACAATATTCTAAAGACACAGAAGGACCAGTTTTCATACTATGCAAAGGTATGAGGCGATTAGAATTGGCTAAACCAAGTCCAATCGGAGAATTCTCATAATTTTTGTTTACCTATGTACAGAGACCAGCACATCAAGCTACTACAATCTGTCAAATATCTTTAATAGATTTTCAACTTTATAGCTAAAGAAAATTTTACAGTTTCGGGTAGATTGATGTGTTGGCGTCTGTACCAACTTTGTGCTGTGATACGCATGATAGACAATAAAAACAATCTGATTTGACGGCAAGCGAGAAGTGTAAAAGTTTCCATTTCCAGCCGAATTGTGCCGTATCATCATCATTTCAGCCGAAAGAAGTCCACAGTTGGACATAGTCCAAGCATCGCCACTTCGACCGGTTTTGTGCTTCTCTCATTCAACGGATTCCTGCCGTAAATTATTGTGCCGTATACTCGAAGCAAAAACATATGACCCTTTTTGTCCTTCATGGTATCTAATAATACTGTAATAATATAACCGACATAAAATTTTAATTCCGATACATATTCAGTTAGTCCAACAAAAATTATCTAATAATTATTATGTTAGATTTCTTAAATACGTATTGTATTAAGTGAAACTTCTGCACCGTAAGTTTATAGCGGATAATGGCGCTAATGTTATTCGACGTTAGATCAATGATCTATAGATCGTGATCGATGACGCGTGCGCGGCCGTCAATAACCGTTAATACGACACTTGTTTTTATTGATTATTCCATTCATTTTTTTTTTGTTATTAATGATCTAGGAACATTTTTGTGGCTTTACGAAAATGTTTTTATTTATTAGTTGTCATTTATCATTTATCCGGTTTTGGGTGTAAAACTTAAGTTTACTTGAAAAAAAAACGTAAGGCCCTTTGTACACGGCACGTTTCTTTATGGTACGGCGCATAAAACGCGCCGTAGAAAAAACGTCAACGTCTGTCAACAAGCTTCCATAGTGATCCATACAATACTGACGACCATGCCTACACACGGCGAATAAACCGTAGTTTTTCACGGCAAGAAAATGTACAGTCAACAAAAGAGATAAGTATGCAGGATCGTCGGATATAGTTGAAGTTTAGTAAGAAACCGATGGATGTTCTCGAATACAATTTAATTTTATTAATAGAAAACAAACAGCTCATTTATCAAATTAAATTTCAGTGGACAACGTCCATAGGTTTCTTATTTAACTTCAACTATATTCGATGATCCTGCATACTTATCAATTTTGTTGACTGTACGTTAATAAAGGGCCTATAATAATAATGATTGCTTGTAGTGCATTAGAGTGTCAACTGCTCCAATAATAGGAGAGTCTAACAAGTTACGGTTGTAAAAAAAAAACTTTAAAAATAAGTAATTTCATACTGCACCAAATCCTTATTAGGTAAATTATTCATAGTGCAAGAAGCCTTCGATCCGACTTCGTTTTAAAATCTAACATGCCAGTAATATAGGTAAGCTCATCTTTTCGCGACTGTACCTACATTAAATGTAAAAAAATAAATACAAAAATTAAATAATTAAATTACATTAATTGTTGGCTAACCTAAATAAATAAATAAATAATAAATGCAGACTGACTCGGTACAAATATCTGCAGACCTTAAAAATCAGTGGATGGTGGGAACTGAACTCTCAAAATGCGTTGGCAAATTATATTTGCTTGAATGCAATTTGGGTTTTGTACGATTTTCAGTGCAATGCGGCAGCATAGTCGATAGCACAAAACTTTAGCTTTAAAAAGGCTTTTAAAAAGTTCTAGCGATAAATGCGAAAATTGCGAACCCGTGGTTTAGTACTGAAATTCGGCTTGTTCAAGAATTTTATTCTAGCACTTTTAGTTCCACGGATTTAAGCTTGAAACTATTTACGTTTTTATGTTTAATTTTTTTTGTACAACTAAATTGAATGACCTTTTTGAGAACTTTTGCTATGTTAAACCGGTTATCTACTAAATTTAGTTTTTCTAAAAACTATTATATTTTTACCGCTTTTATAGTTTTGCACGTGGATGACTATTTCTAATGCAGCTCAGTTTGTTAAATCTTTTATAAAATCTTTTACTACTTTCTTTCCAAAAATACAATACATGTCGCCTTAATAGAAAAAAAAAACAACGATTTCTCAGAACGATTGAAATTTTTCCTACCATTGTTGCATCGTAGTACGATGTACTTATGTGACCGTCCACTGTACGTCATAAATTAGTATGTCGTTTACTTCTTTTTCTAACTAGAAAACATACCTACAACTTTTCCGCAGGTATCGTTCGTACAGACGCCAGCACATCAACCTACACCTAACTGTCAAATTTTCCCAATCAACATTGAACCTTATGCTTTAGCGATAAAGTTGAAAATCTATTACAGA
Organism: Hydraecia micacea; assembly: GCA_914767645.1. Lineage (NCBI taxonomy): Eukaryota > Metazoa > Arthropoda > Insecta > Lepidoptera > Noctuidae > Hydraecia > Hydraecia micacea. The sequence continues at coordinate 13,835,025 of OU611796.1, forward strand.
AATCTGACAGATTGTAGTAGGTTGATGTGCTGGCGTCTGTACATCACAGTTCGTTACCTTTTTTATCTAGCAGCTAAAATTGTTTGCATAGTGCCAAAATGCTGTGTTCTGCACAAAGTTGCACGTTTTCCCGCTAAAGCTGAGTACGCATGCTCGCACGTACGACTGTGTTACACTGAGCCGGTTTTTTTGCACGACGAATAAAACTTAGCGGTAAATCCGCTTATACAGGCTGTTAACATTTTATTTGTTTTGTTTCTTCATTAACGTAACGTTTTTTGTTAAAATAAGTTAAATGCTGTCATGAACTTTGTAATAGGTCTGAGTTTTTCGTTGTTTTTTAAGCCGATTACTTTGATAGGTTTATTTTTATGGAAATGTCATTATAGTAACTGTATGTTTGTTTTTTAGAACTATACATTTTTAGCTTTAATCGTAATGCCCATGTAGATTCCTAAACAAAGAAGTTGCAAATATATTGTGAATAAATTACTAATGTTGACTATAAAAGATACACAATGTAGAATACCATGGGTGAACTTCGCATGGGTGATCTTCGCATGGGTGATCTTCAAATTGGTGATCTATACGGAACCTCGCAAAAACGAGTGCATGATATTTTTATAATTCGACAAACAAAATAAAAACAACATTGAACTGATTTCGATCAGCCTTCACTCTACTTACCGCATTTTCGAAACACGTTTTTCGTATTTATTTTACGCATATAGCCTCCGGCACATAGTTTTTACACGTAAGTACCTACATGAGAATGAAGTACCGCCATAACATTGTTAACAAACGACTACAATTTCACTTTCTCACATTCAATACGATATTAAAACTAGAGCAAAATCAGTAACATCATTGAAACTTGTTTTTTAATAACACATAGGTCGTTAACGACCGGACACCTCTTATTAAAACTTGTAAATAATGATAAACAGTGTGAAATTAGTCCGGTTTAATAACACCTTAGATTAATATTATTAGGGTTTCTTCAGTAACTTGATATTTTCACTTGGGTACAGAGAATATGAATTGGTTTTCCCTTATGGGCTACATATGACTCGTAAAATGTCTGTGAAGCTTGTACAGGTAGCAATTTTAAGTTTTATCGGTTAGTAGACATCCGTTACTACACAGACGCTTCGTAATAAACGTTCTCTTGAAGTAATCTTTTAGTTGTCATTTAAAAAAGTTTTATAGAGGTCTTTTTGTCGAATATATTTCTAGGAGTAATTTTAAAATAATATGCTAATTATTACCTATCGTAAAAAAACCATCATCATCTGCCTAGCCTTTTCCCAACTATGTTGGGGTTGGCTACCAGTTTACCCGGATACAGCTGAATACCAGTATTTTACATGGAGCGACTGCCCATCTGACCCCCACAACCCAGTTACTGGGTAATACGATACCCCTTGGTAAGACTGGTTGTCAGACTTTCGGGCTTCTGACTACCCGTACTGTCAAAGATCTATGAATGACAGCTGGGACCAACGGCTTAACGTGCTTTTCGAGGCACAGAGGGTCTCGATATGTAAAAATGGTCACCCATCCACAGACCAACCCCGGCAATCGTAGCTTAACGTGATCGATCAACCTGCGCGGCTGTTATTAAAAGAATCGCTTCATTCAAGTAACATTCCGTTCAAAATCGATCCATGTTGAATTGATTTTATAAAAGAGGATAATATTATTAGAGGATAATATTTATAATGAAATTCAGGATAATATAAGCTCACACAGCCAGTTCTGCTATTCTGTAAAAATCTCACCGTGAAAACTTAGGTGAAGTGAGATTAAAGTGAGCTGTCAATAGTGTCAATCGCTAGCATCAGGTGGAATGACAGCTCACTTGTAGCTCACTTCACCTAAGTTATCGCGGTGATATTTTTACAGAATAGCACCGCTGTACCGTAATCTCTCACTTCCTCAATATAAGATAGTCGATATCAATATCCATTATGTAATAGCTAACTGTCCTTTAAGCCGGCAATATCTTGGAATCTGGTGCTAATTAACACTAAAATAAAAACCAGTCTTATCAGATCACAGTACTTATTGAGAATGTAGCTCAGACTTGATAAGCGATAGCCATTAGGAGAGACATATTATGCAGAGAAATTAGAGCGACGTTTAACACCTTTAAGGAAAATAAAAATGCCTGTGATAAAATAAGTGTGTACCTACTTGACATATTATTTATTTATTTTATTATTTATGTACACAGTAAAATACATAGGGATATGAAATAATTATAATTTGAGTAAAAAGGTACTCAAATTATTATAGAGATTAAATTATAGACATAATTTATGTATATGTTTCTTTTTTTTTTATCTTATTGGAATACATTTTATGATATACGTGTTTAAAAAGGTTAACTTGAACAACAAAAAAACTGGTTAGTTTTTGTGTAAGCTAGCACATTTCTTTTTTTTTCGATTAAGATTGTTAATATTAAATTTACAAAAAAATAAAATAACACCGTTTTCTGTTCTTCAAGTAATGAAATCTACATACATAACTACTTCGATGCCTGAACAAAAGCTTCTCCAAACTAATATCGTTTATATTCGAAAACGAAACCAACCTCTATGTAAAAATACGAACGCGCTTTACATCAGTAAGCGCCAACCTACTGACACGTGTTTATAACCGAATCTATCCGACACATGGGAAAGTACAGACGCCAGCACATCAACCTACACCTAACTGTCAAATTTTACCAATCAACATTGAACCTTATGCTGTAGCGATAAAGTTGAAAATCTATTACAGAAATCTGACAGATTGTAGTAGGTTGATGTGCTGGCGTCTGTACATGCCTACTAATTATATTTATTATGATTCACCAGTCTAATGAAGGCTATTGATGGTGTGAGAGTAAAAGGGAATTTGGATTGGGCCAGTTATTGTAACTAAAAAAATATTTTTCGGAATTAGGATAGGATTTTTTTAGGCAATGGTCATCATCATCTGCCTAGCCTTTTCCCAACTATGTTGGGGTCAGCTTCCAGTCTAACCGGATGTAGCTGAATACCAGTATTTTACTTGGAGCGACTGCCTATCTGACCTCCACAACCCAGTTACTGGGTAATATGATACCCCTTGGTAAGGCTGGTTGTCAGACTTTCGGGCTACTGACAACTCGTAACGACTGTTAAAGATCCACGAATGACAACGGCTTAACGCGCTTTCCGAGGCAAGGAGGGGTCTTGGTATGTAAAGATGGTCACCCATCCACGGACCAACCGCGGCAAACGTGGCTTAACCTGATCGATCAACCCGTGCGGGCTGATATTACTTAGCCACACATTTTACCGACTATCATTACCAAATTAAACAAGATAAACACTCAACGAAATTACTGCCCCATTCCCCAGGGCGCCATGTTATATGCAAAAAATAGATAAGTACAGTTTCATCACATTAAGTACCGTACCGTTACAGACGCACGACTTTTTGCGCCGATCTTGGCTGCTATGCGACTTTTTGTCGCTACGTGCATGCCCGATTATCATAAACATGATTTAGATACACTGTGTTACGATCGAGCGTGCATTTTGTTTACTTTTTGCCTTATTGTAACTGTTTTTGTAACCTATTGACCTGTGACTTTTGTGGTTGACTGCTCGGTTTATGCGGCCCTGGTACCGATCCTTTGGTCTTTGCAAAATAATTATGTAGTTATTCCAAAGAGGTTATTATTGCATACAAGCCGCCTTCCATTTTTACAATATTGTTCAATAATACTAGAATAACAAATTTCTCAAAAGGGCAACCATCAAAAAAAAATTACAAAAAAAAAAACAAAATTGGGAAAAAATAGGTGACTCGTAGGACCGGTAAATCAAGAAATATGACTGGTCCTTTGTACTTCAGGACCCACGAGTTATTTTATTTTAACTTTACCCACCCTGTTCTGCATTCTTGCAACTTTCTTCGAGGATTATAAATTTCGGGGCCTATACATAACGTAAAAATAAAATAAAATTAAGCATTCAAAATCTTATGTGGACTAGGTCAATTAACTTGTTATGAATATTCCCACGGAAACATGAAAAGCTTTTTTGTATCTCGTTTAAAAATCCATGTTCATTCATTATTAATTATTAATTAATTCATTCATTTACTGATCAGAACGCAGCCATAATTTATTCATCACACTTAAAATTGAATGGAACGATAATTTCGACGAATTTTAAGTGGATTGTAATTTGAAATTGACATCTTTATCATTTTGGTTTGAATTTATTAATTAAAACCTGTTGTCAATTAAAATATACATGGTAATAAAAAAATATTTTACGTTCCAATGCTCAATACGAGATTGTCAACATCTGGTACCGTAAATATTTCTATAAGGAGTTTCTAATACAACTTTCAGGAACCCATTTTGTTTGCTTTTTCGTGATGGGAAGCGGTTACGGAGGTTAACATGCCCCATAAAACTTCCGTTCAAAATGAGTTGTAGTAGGTACAGCTCTTTCTGAAGCTCGTTCGAGGAAATATTACCATGATACCATTTTTGCGCCGATAAACACCGTTGTTGCCGTGTTTCGGTTTTAAGGGTCTCGATGATGAAACATTGCAGCTTTTTGTCTCGGGACAGAATAAAATAGAATAGGATACTCTCTATTATCTACACCATATAAATTACAGACATAAATATAGAAATTTTACAAAGCGTGACACAATGGGCGGTCTTATCGCTAAGAGCGATCTTTTAAAGACAACCTTTGGATAAATTAAAAAGGGGAAGGAGAGAAAAATACTGTAGGTAGTCTGTGTTGTACCATTTACATTATACAATAAATAAATGAGAGAGGAAGTGCTTCATACTCGTTATGATGTACACCATATAAATCCAGGACAGCAACATACTTTCGATATCTCTGATATTGTAAATCTAGCCGTAGCTGACGGTGATCACTTACAGACTACTTGTTTAAAAAATACTGTGTGCCAACATAGTGAGTCACTCCTACATCAAAAGTATCACAAAACAGAAGTAAGCTTAGCATAATTTATTTATTTAAAAACATCTCGCATCTTAATAATCATCCGACAGTTTTGATGAATGATTGCAATTATCTATGAAAGTAAGATTGTCAAGTAAGTAGAACGCTGCGTTTACCTTCACATAAGGTAGTTAAATAAGTAAGCTATGAAGTGAATGCTCCAATTTATAATTTATGTGTCTTAGACAAAATTAGTAAAAGTCTTAAGAAATATAAAGTAACAATTTATCTCATAGTCTCTATGTAAACAAGTTGATTGATTTGATGCGTATTTTGGCTGAGGCTGTTCCTGAGACGATAAAAATTTAGAGGTCTGAACTGCCTTTCCTAAGAATTGCTCTTGATGAACTATTATCATTAGATTTGGCAAACATTTTGTGACTGCTATGATGATTAAATATGAATTCAATTAAACACGTTAATTGGCCAATTAGTAATAGAGGTCACAGTCCAGAGACCATCAAACTACCAGGATCGCATAGAACAAAAGAGTAAACAAAAAAAGAAAACAAATTCGAAGCGTGATTTCCCACCCTAACTTTCAAAGCGTTTAGCATGAGGATACACAATTTAAATGTATCACAGCCTACAATCGATTAAGGAAAACATGAGGAGAGATACCAAGAGATAATGAATTCTGGGCATGTAGCTGCAATTGCTAGTGCAACGTTGATACATTAAGGTATACACCGATAAATATAGGTTTTCTTTACGCTTCGTGCTTTCTTTTGAATAAAATTTTCAATGAAAAACGTTACAACTTAGAAAGTCCTTAAGGGGATTACATGACCTAAACCGCGGTCACTGTCGGACTGTATAGAAAAGAAAGAGAAGCGCGATGACAACGCAGGTAATTTATTGCAAAATATGAAGCAATTATCTATTCACAAAAAATCTATTGTTTGGACTAAATAATTAAAAGACTTACTGCTTTAGTATGTTGCTTGTAGAATAATCTGACAAAAAAACAGAATGATTGTATGTATATTAGTAAGGTTTTTATTGTAAACAGATAGTTTTTAGAGGTATCTTCATGATTTTTTTCTATCGTATCATATTAGTTGTATTATGTTTTCAACACACTATAATCTACCTAGCATATAGCCTGAAGAATATCATATATTTTTCTGGGTAGTCGATCATATACTTTTAGGCATGGTCCTGTAATCCCCTTAATAAATTTGGTCCTTAGATACGTAAAGTTTATTTTTGATTACTCAGATGATTGTCAATACAAAGATCGCGATTTTTCTTCGTTTTTTGGCAAGTATGTAAAACTATAGTATTGTTAATTGCTTCTCGTTAAACTCGAGACAAGCTTAGCGATGATTAATTTAATCTCATAAAAAAAATATGTAGTTTTGTTCATGTTTTGTATTGTCGTATAGATTTTGTATAATGTTTTATAATAATTAAAAAAAAAATATGCACCTTGTGATAGACCTCATCTAGATAGACGCGGTCTTATATTCTATTTTAAATTCATTCAGAAATATTATTAAATACAGCAGTACCAGGACCACATAGATTGCAGGCGCACTTTAATTAATACCCGTCTAACTTCAGCCACAATAAATCATTTAAAACGCCCATCGATCAAACGCAGGTAACCACGGATCATTCATATTGCTCTCTATTTATGTCAGATAATAGATAAATCTGTAGTAATCTTTCTGAGGTTTATGCTGTCCTAGTAATGTGCTACGATTTATAAAAGTCAGTTAGTACAAAAATCTCACAATATTTATATAATTTATTGATTTTAATATAATCTTTCAATATGATTTGAGTTGAGCAGAGAAATTGACTCAATCACAGATTTGGGGTGGTTTGAGTTACCGTTTTAGAGGTTTTATGGGAAGGCAGTAAAAATCTTTGGTACGTGTACTCTTTTAACTACGAACTATGTATGAAACAGCTAAAATTTTGTATTTATAATAGGTATATGCTTCCGTAGACGCATGCCGCTGTACTAACATATTATAAGCTATATGGTAGCATGCGACCACGGGAAGGTACTTTCTTGTTTCATCTTTTTCAGTAGTCGGGTTTTAGTTTTTAAACTCAACTTCCTGCTTTACTTCAAGCTTTAATGGATTAATATTTTTCTCAAATATGCTTGGATATTTGAGCATTATTTTGACAATCTTCTTCGAGATAGGTAAATCGAAATTGCTGTGGTGACCAAATACATGCGAGCAGCGGCCGGCAAAAGTTGTATGAAAACCCATATCTGACGTGTTTTGCGGCCAAATAAATTACATAGTAAACTCATATCTGTCGTGTAATTTAAAAATGCAACGATCTTTTACTCCGAAACATGGCAACCAAGGAGGTAACTAATCAAAGGTTTTATTTAAATTTGGAACTGGCTTGCAAATAAAATGCTACCTATTTATTGAAAAAAAAAATTAACACTTTAACGCAGGAAAAATTATTGTTGTTCGTTGTTCGTTATGGATTTTAAAAGTTGTATTTGACAAAAAAAAGTTCTGCCTAGGTACTACTTAGTTTTAATTTCCGCGCATTATTTGAGAAAAGTACTATACAAGCCTTGGCCACAACTAAATCGTCCATCAATGCCTCTTTTGCTAGTCGCTGCAGTAATGTACTATAGCTGCCTACATGCCATGTCAAGCCATGCTAAGGAAATAATTAAATCCGCTGAAGCTTAGTTTAATTTAATAATTATAAAGCAAAATATGCAAGAGAGCATAATATATAGAGCATTTCTAATATTATTATTATGAACTAATTTGCTATAAATTATTATTTCTGAGATGGTCGTTCATTTATTTATTATTTTTCTCGTATTTCAATGCCAAGTGCATAATTTATTATAATAATATTATGGTTTTGTGCTGTACCCAAAGGGTGCCGACAGATTCTGATTACTATCATAACTTACGAAGTCCATCTATTTATCTAAAAGCAGTATCTCAATAACACTAAGTGATTATCTGGTTATACTTTTAAAGATGGTGCCTTCATCATTGGCCGTGTTCCATCCACTGCTGAGTACAGGCATCCTCCATTTTGTGCCATGTTTCCCTGGTCTGTGGAAGCCTCATCCAGGTCTTCGCCGCGATCTTCTGTAGGTCGTCCGCCTGCCTACCTGCCTATTTTGGTCTGCCGACATTGAATAGATAGCGCGTTATTGAATGAATATTGTGTGCATGTTTTATGGGCTATATATACCGCATGATTTTTTTACCGGTTCCAAATTTTTACAGGGTGTTCTACCCATGAATATGAATAACTTTCACTATGGGACCAACTCTGAAATCACGAAAAAGCTGTTTAATATAAAAGTTCAATACCAACTTGACCAAAATGTATGAAACAGCTAATTTATTTTTCGTGATTTCAGAGTTGGTCCCATAGTGAAATTTGTTCATATTCATGGGTACCCTGTAAAAATTTGGAACCGGTAAAAAAATAATTCTGTATAATTTTCATAATCATCGAATACGATACGATGCTTTATTAAATAAGAAGTGGAGTTTGCCCTGCAGTAGCACAGTTACAGCTTTTATTCGGATTATAGAGAAAACGTGATCAAAAGTTCTTTATTATGGCGACTAGGTTACGAAGGTAATTTAAATTAATAAAAGAGGCTTTTAAAGTTTAAATAATATTGAATTTCACCATTAAATTATTTTAATCAAATCAAACTAAGCTACTGTCGGTACAAAATCAGCAATAAAGTCCATACCTTAAGTCGAAAAACATTAAGTTCAAAATGCTCTACAGAATTATCAGATACCGTCGGCTCTTTCTAGGTAATTATTGGGAATTGGCAAGGTAAAATATAATATTTTATATTACGTATTATGATCAAGTTGTCATAAAAGATAGTTTATGTTGCAATAAACATTGGGAGTTATTTTAATCCCTAGTATTCTCTGTTAGTATATTTTATACTGCTCGAAGGGATTAACTTTTTCTATTTGGAATGACGTTTAGTACTGTAGTTTGAAATAGAACTTCCATGTTTTAATTTAAGATGGGAAATTGTGATTATATGTCTGTGTGATTGACTTAGATTTGATTTGAGGTTTTAAGATTTACTTCTGGAATAGCCAATACACGGCTTGTGACCACAAGCTGTGAACATAATTACCTATCATAAAATCATCATCTGCCTAGCCTTTTCCCAACTATGTTGGGGTCGGCTTCCAGTCTAACCGGATTCAGCTGAATACCAGTATTTTACATGGAGCGACTGCCTATCTGACCTCCACAACCCAGTTACTGGGTAATACGATACCCCTTGGTAAGACTGGTTGTCAGACTTTCGGGCTTCTGACTACCCGTAACGACTGTCAAAGATCCACGAATGACAGCCGGGACCAACGGCTTAACGTGCTTTCCGAGGCACGGAGGGGTCTCAGTATGTATAGATGGTCACCCATCCACAGACCAACCGCGGCAAGCGTAGCTTAACCTGATCGATCGACCTGTGCGGCTGTTATTATTTAGCCACGGACCCCTCCTATTACCTATCATAAAATATAAAAAGAAAATAAAACAAAAATTTTGTAAACTTATACAAGGTAATTTTTGCCCTACCTTCATTATTTTGTTCATTAACTCTCCCTCTTTTACAAGCGACTTTAAGGGGACTATATATGCTAGTTAGATAGTGTGTTGAAAACATAATACAACTAATTTGATACGATAGGAAAAAAGTCATGAAGATACCTCTATAAACTTTATTTTTACAACAAAAACCATACTAATATACATACAATCATTCTGATTTTTTGTCAGATTATTCTACAAGCAACATATTAAAGCACTAGTGTTTTAATTTTTTAGTCTAAACAATAGATTTTTTATAAATAGATAATTGCTTCCTATTTTGCAATAAATTACCAGCGTTGTGTCATCGCGCTTCTCTTTCTTTTCTATGCAGTCCGACAGTGACCGCGCTTTAGGACATGTAGTCCCCTAAAAACTATATTTTTGCCATCGACGTGCTAAGAAGAAGTAGTAACATTATAAGATAAAAAATTATTTAATACTATTCAAGCCCCAAGCTATCATACTGCATAGTAATATGGACATTACGAAGACCATGCTATTACTATTCTAACGGAATAATCGTTTAATTTACTGTGTTCTTCATTAGCATATTTTTAGACAGAATACTAATAGAACATAGACACGTCTTTCTTTAATGGCTGATGAGGTTTGTAGGTCAACAGCTGATGCTTATGCCATACACACATAAGGTTTATTTACTCCTACTATATTAAACGTGTCTTAATAATAACAGCCGCACAGGTCGATCGATCAGGTAAAGCTACGCTTGACGCGGTTGGTCTGTGGATGGGTAAACATCCATTACGTATCGAGACCCCTCCATGTCTCGGAAAGCACGTTAAGCTGTTGATGCCGGCTATCATTCGTAGATCTCTGACAGTCGGTACTGGTAGTTAGAACCAGAAGTCAACAAGTCTTACCGCGGGGTGTATCATGTTTCCCAGTAACTGGGTTGTGGAGGTCAGATAGGCAGTCGCTCCATGTAAAATACTGGCATTCAGCTGCATCTGGTTAGTCTGGAAGCAAACCTCAAGCTAGGCAGATTGATTTTTGATTCACTGATTCAACTTGGTAGCACTTTACCACTTAAACAATGGGGAATATTTGGAAATACCTGACAGGTCTATGACTAAAGCCTGGCTTAAAGTCTACTGTTTGACTACAATGAAGTACGTAACATTAGATTCTTGGCCCTCTGCCGGCAACATCATATTAAAAGGAATTTATTGAATTCTGTTAAATTGCAAGACATGTGGTGAATGATAATCAAGTCTACTGCAGGTTTATCCAATTGTTATTGTTACGAGCTTGGGGTTCGTGACAATAAAAACTGCCGATTTACTAACCAAAAATAAACACTTTAATTAAATAACACCAATAAAACACAAACACACTAATTATAAAACACAATCTCACTACTGATCACTCTTAAGTCGCACTTGAAGATCGCTTCGAATGTTATCGCTTGTATCGCAGAACCAATACTGACTCGGTCGCGGCTCATACCGGCCTTATATAGGGCCTCAGATAGTTCCAGAACCTTCTACTGTAGAAACATCTAGAATGTTCGAGTACATACCGGTCCCGACTGACCCGATGTCGACAGTTTTAGAATGTTCTAGTATCGAAAGTTCTAGAAGCATCTCGACCTACTAGTTCTGCTACTCGATACTAGATGGCGCTAGTGGTAGCTAATGTCGCCATCAATCGTGGCGCGCAACACTGCCCCCTCCTAAGACATGCTCGTCCCGAGCATTATCGGCCCCATAATAACGCGCCAATCGATCCACATGGACGATCTTAGGAGTTCCTCTTGCACCTTTCTGTATCCGGTAGGTTACGTCATTGATCTTTGTCACAATCCGGTACGGTCCGTCCCATTTAGCTTGAAGCTTAGGAGATTTCCCTTTGCTGCGGACTGGATTGTGCAACCACACTAGTGAACCTTCGTCAAACCCTTTATTGTTCATTTTGCGGTCATAACGGGTTTTCATCTTTTCAGACATTTGCTGGCCTGATTGTCTGACGTGCTCATAAATGTCATTCATTTTGTTCCGCAAGTCATTCGCATAATCGGTTATACTGCGTGGGGCATCAGGTGGTATTCCGGTGATCAGGTCTGCAGGCAGCCGTAATTCCCTCCCAAAGTTTGCGAAAGCTGGCGTCACCGATGTACTTTCGTGAACAGCACTTCTATATGACAACAAAAACGGTTGTATGTGCTTGTCCCAATCTCGTTGCCGATTTTCCACAACTTTTGCCAGGTATCTCTCCAATGTCTGATTAAATCGTTCCACCATTCCATCCGATTGTGGGTGGTAAGAAGTTGTTCTCGTTTTATGAGTACCCATGACTCGGCAAGTTTCCTGGAATATTTGGGACTCAAAATTCCTTCCCTGATCGCTGTGAATCTCCAAGGGTACTCCAAAACGGCAGAAGACTTCATGAACCAGTTTATCTGCAACTGTTGAAGCTTCTTGGTTTGGAATGGCGAAGACTTCCGGCCACTTAGTGAAGTAATCCATTACAACCATGAAATACTTGTTACCACTTTCACTTTCCGGAAACGGCCCCGCAACGTCAAGGGCTATCCTCTCCCATGGTGCACCAACATTGTACAATTTCAATGCACCTCTACTACGAGTCTGAGGTCCCTTTACAGCTGCACAACTCGTACATTTGCGACACCAGTCCTCGACATCGTCCCGACAGTGGACCCAGTAAAACCGTTCTCGTATCTTCAGTAGAGTCCGTTTTACTCCCAGATGGCCTCCTGAACAACCATTATGGTACAGCTGTAGAACATCCGGTACTTTAGCTTTAGGGACAACCATTTGCAAATGACAGCTGTCCCCCCGAGCATTTTCCCATTTACGGCACAGGACTCCATCCTGAACCACCAAGCTGTCCCATTGGGCCCAATAGCTTTTTGTGGTCGAACTCATCGCTGAGACGTCGCTCCATCTGGGCTTAGGTGCACTGGCCTTCATCCACTCTAGAATCGGCTTGAGGTCTGAATCTTCCTGCTGTGCACGTTGTAGACTTTCTTTCCACTCATCGCTGAGGTCTGTTCTGAGCATCCTCACAGGTACCACTTCCTTACCCTCTTGCCTAGTACAATGCTTGCAGTCTTCAGGACAAGGTCTTCTTGATAATGCATCTGCGTTGCCATGAGATTTCCCGCTGCGATGTTCGACCACAAAGTCGTATTCCTGCAGTAGCTCAATCCATCTCGCAACTTGTCCTTCTGGATTTTTGAACTGCAATAGCCATTTCAGTGCAGCATGGTCAGTTCGTAAATGGAATTTCCGCCCCAAAAGATATTTGCTAAAATGCTGCAATGACTTTACCACAGCAAGCAATTCCCGTCTCGTGACACAATAGTTCCTTTCCGGTTTTGACAAAGACTTGCTGAAGTACGCTATCACAACCTCTTGATCACCATTCCGTTGAGACAACACACCACCAAGTCCTATGTCACTTGCGTCTGTGTCAACTATAAATTCCTTGCCTGCATCAGGATACCCCAAAATAGGTGTTTTACACAGTCGGTCCTTTAACTCCTGGAACGCGATGTCGCAACTTTCATCCCAGCAGAAATGTCGCTTCTCCTCGGTTAGCTTGTGCAGGGGTTTGGCTATATCCGCAAAGTTCTTAACAAATCGCCGATAATAAGAGCACAAACCCAAAAAGGCTCTAACCTGCGTCTTGTCTTTTGGAACTGGCCAATCCTTGACAGCGGCGATTTTCTCTGGATCTGTGCGGATACCTTCTTCCGACACTACATACCCCAAAAAGCTAACTTGCCGTTTGAATAGTGAACATTTCTTTGGACTCAACTTGAGGTTGGCACTCTGGATCTTCATGAGCACCCGTTCCAGGTTTTGAAGATGTTCTTCAAACGTACGGCCTACGATGATGATGTCATCCAAGTAGACCAGACAGGCATCGCCAATTAACCCGGTTAGTACAAGTTCCATCAGCCTTTCAAACGTTGCCGGAGCGTTGCACAATCCGAACGGCATAACTTTAAATTGCCACAGACCCTCTCCTGTCGAGAATGCTGTTTTCTCCTTGTCCTTAGGATCAATTTCGACTTGCCAGTAGCCACTTTTCAGGTCCAGCGTGCTAAACCACTTTACTCCAGTAAGCATGTCCAGCGTGTCATCTATTCTTGGTAAAGGGTAGCTGTCCTTCTTCGTAACGTCATTCAGACGACGATAGTCAACACAAAACCGCATGCTGCCGTCCTTCTTTCTTACCAGCACTACAGGTGAACACCATGGACTAGATGAAGGTTCAATAACACCATCCTTCACCATTCCCTCAATCATGGTTTCCACTTCCTTTTCACGTGCTACCGGTAATCTCCTTGGCCGCTGACGGATAGGCAATTCTTCTCCTGTGTGTATTTTGTGTTGAACTAAGCCAGTCTTCCCGATGTCAGCATCGTTTGACGAGAAAACATCGGCGTACTTGAGTAACATCTTCTTCGCCTTTACCATTTCGTTTTGGGACAGAGCGCTGTGGCAGTCTCCTAAAAGTGTGGACACTTTCGTTTGTGCATCCTTGCTGAGGGTCCCAGTCGATAGATATTGGCATCGACGCAACCAATCCACTTCCTCGCAAGTACCAACTAGTGTGCCTTTTTCTATGATCTGTTCCTGATCACAAAGGTTCAGCACACGTACCCCTGAGATGTCGGTGGCTCTGACCAAAGTTCGTGCCACTTTCCATGGAAGGTCACTGTCTACCCTTTCCACGAGTACACAACGATGAGTTTGCCCAGGATTCCGAGGAAGACTAACCGGCACCATCGTTTCCGATCTCGGCGGGAGAACAATCTTCTTAAGGCTGTACACATTCCCTGGTAACGCCCCTTCCATAAACAGTTCCTCTCGTCCACATTTCATAACTCCCTGCTTGACGTCGATCTCACAACAATTCCTCCTCATAAAGTCAAGGCCCAGGATGCAATCGTCCATTATATCAGCCACGATGACATTATGCAGGTAGATCCTGTTGCCTAGCTTCAACTCCATCTCTTTCTCTCCAAGGACGGGTATGCGCTGACCGGTGGCTGTCACCAAATTAATGCGTTCTCGGTTGTATGCGGAGTCCCCAAGGAACCGACTTGTAAGTTGGGAACTAACGACCGTACGCGATGCTCCTGTATCTATGGTCAGCTTACAAGGCATTCCGTTGACCTCGCCCTTGATGATTAAACTGTTCCCATCATGGGTTTGTTTGATCGAAATCCTTGGGGCTCTTTGAACATCAGCCAGCACCCGCCCCGCAGTCCTGGCTATTACTCGTTTCCCTGCTGCTGATGCTGGGCGGTGCTGTTAGCCGCACTGCCCTCTGGAGATCGGCCGTCTTCTCTTTCTGCAGTTCGCTTAGGGCAACTGGATCGAAGGTGGCCCCTTTCCCCACAGCCGTAGCACCTAGGGCTGTAGCCTTTATTGCGGTCGCGAACTGTAGCCGCTGCAACTTCTCTGACGCGATGGGAACGATGATCCTGCCGCACAGCTTCCACCTCCAGTGCATGGGCCAAGGCGTCCTTTAGCGTCCCGTGGTGACCGAGCCTCACAGCAGCTCTAACTTCAAGGTCGCGGATGCCATCGATGAATACCTGCACCAGGTTCCCATGAATAAGCGCAGGTACAGACTGGTATGCTTTCCGAACCAGCTTCTCCACTTCAAGGGCCCACTGCTGCAGGTTTTCATTACTGCGTTGCACGCGATCCTTTAGCTGCGCTCGAAACACGTGTTCCAGGTGAGCGTCGCCATACCGAGCTTCCAATGCCTCAAGGAGCTGCTCGTAAGTCACTTCCTTACCGAGAGCTTCCAGGACAGTTAAGGCCTGGTCACGCAGGCCTAGGGTGAGGGCAGTCATGGCCTGACTTTCATTCCACCCGTTCGCCTTCATGACAGCCCCAAACTGGATTTTATAGGCGGACCAGGAAGAAGTTCCGTCGAACGGTGGCACTTTGAATCCACGTAGCGAAGGTGTTGTAGCTACGGGAGCTGCGATTCCATCCTCAAGTTTAAGGTAATCCAGCGTTTTCTTCACGTCAGCCATCACGGTTTTCTTCACGTCAGCCATCACGTTGTCAACCCGATTATTCACTTGGTCGATTCGGGTTTCAGCTTCGGACAGGCGGTTGTCATGTTGAGCAACCTTATCCTTCACCTCCTTCATGTCTTTCCCGAAGGTAGCATGAAGGTCCTTCATAAGGAGCATCTGCTCTTCCTGGCGACGCGCCTGCTCCTCTTGTCGGCGGGCCTGTTCCTCCTTATCACGCTGGAGCTGTTCTTCCAGCCGACGAGCCTGTTCCTCCTGTCGGCGAGCCTGCTCCTCCTGTCGGCGAGCCTGCTCCTCCTGTCGGCGAGCCTGCTCCTGCAGCATCATCATCAGAGCAGCCAAATCTGGTGCTGATGATGCTGGAGCAGCTGCAGACGGGCCGGCCTCCGTGGTCGGCAGCTGGCCCTCCGACATCTGTGGCGTAGCTCCACCAAAACGTCTCTGGTCCGTCTCCTGTTGGCGTTGACTCCGGGTACGGATACCCTCCGTGTCGTCTTTGGGTAAAATCGGCATGATTTTAATCCTTGCTTCTGACACCAATTGTTACGAGCTTGGGGTTCGTGACAATAAAAACTGCCGATTTACTAACCAAAAATAAACACTTTAATTAAATAACACCAATAAAACACAAACACACTAATTATAAAACACAATCTCACTACTGATCACTCTTAAGTCGCACTTGAAGATCGCTTCGAATGTTATCGCTTGTATCGCAGAACCAATACTGACTCGGTCGCGGCTCATACCGGCCTTATATAGGGCCTCAGATAGTTCCAGAACCTTCTACTGTAGAAACATCTAGAATGTTCGAGTACATACCGGTCCCGACTGACCCGATGTCGACAGTTTTAGAATGTTCTAGTATCGAAAGTTCTAGAAGCATCTCGACCTACTAGTTCTGCTACTCGATACTAGATGGCGCTAGTGGTAGCTAATGTCGCCATCAATCGTGGCGCGCAACATTATTAATGTTATGTGGTGGATCACTGAATTTTGAACCGACCGCGGCTAACGTAGGTTAACCTTCGTTCGTCTCATGCGGCTGTTACCATTAAGCCACGAGCCCCTCCCTGAATGAATATAGTTTTATTTAGTTGGCAGCGCAGCGGAAAACTTCTTGGTTTTTGTAGGTGTCTGTTAAGCACCCAACGGTCGCCAGTTTCCATTAAGGCTGGAGACTTTTTTTAATTAGCCTTGCTTCGAATGAGTTGAGTTGCAGGTGGTAGGGACTAAACCTAGTTTCAGGACCCTTGTCACATTTACAAATTGAAAGGATGACTCATATAAGTACACAATATTGTACCTAAACGGTGAATGTGGTTAAAATCGACGTACAAAAATGATTCAGGGGTATTTTACCAAATATAATTTGCATTCAGTGACAGCGCTTGGTACAAGTAATATACTTTCCTGTTAACTTGCAAATACGTTTTCTTTTATTTATACCTTTACTGCACTACACATTAAGGAATGTTGATGTACCCACAATGTAAATATTCTTAACGAGACAACTCGTTACTCAAAATCGGAAAACAGGATCTTTCTCGCGCCATCATCAATCATGGGCACTGCACTCGTTCAAACAAAATAACAGCTGATGAAACCAAATACCGACATTCTTCAAGTTTGATGCCTAACAAGGACAACATGATGCGAGAACGAGACAGCCACACGGACTGGATGTACCGTACGCTCCAGATTCACAAAACGTTTTCTCAGTAAAGACAATTTTGTATAAATACCTACCAGGAACACATAAGCTCGCAGGTACATAAGATTTGATGCGGGGATAAACTTTGAGCAGCACGAATTGTTTGCGCTAGCTTCTTGAAATTGCTGTCGCATTATGTTTTCCTAGTACACACATTGTTAGGATTTAAAGCTCTGATTTTGAGCTTATGAAGTTTTTTTTGGTCCTTCTCATCAAAACTTCGAGGAAATCACATTTAATATAGTCTAAGAAAGCTCATAAACAAGAAAAGTGAAAGGGATCTATGTTTTACGAGGACCCACCCACATGGTACATTATTCATGGTACAAGGTGATGGTAATTGACATGGTACTTTCGATCTTGTCTCGATGTCATGTGTCGCATTCGAAAACGATGATTTCACTTTTATGATGGGTAAATTAATGGGTATATCCTTTTAAGGACTTTTGAAATGAAAATCTATGACTGCAAACTGTATGTATAAAAACTAGTATAGAACTCATTAAATAGGGCGATAATTCGAAGACATAACTTTCTCAGAAGGTAAGGCATATGTTGTAGTATTAAGTTCAGTCAATATCCGAATCGTAACGGGTAAAGTTGATTTACTGTCCCGAGCACGTTTCTTCTTCATCTTCGTCTTATCGATGATACCATTTCTTTGTTTTAAATAAGCTTCGAACAGAGTTCGGCCACTTCGAAAGCGTTATTGTTGGCATCGCAAAGGTCTTCCATAGAATAGAATAGAATACTCTTTATAATTACACCATATAAATTACAGATATAAATATAGTGCAGGTGTTAGTACACAGAGAGCATGACAAGAGGTGGGGCATAGTTTGCGATTTGGCTCCACAGTCACACTGCGGCTCATCGGAGTACCATCACCTGACTTAAAGCTAGAATCAAAGGATAGACGTCGATATATTTTAATATTTTCTGCATCTTTGAATGAAACATCATAAATTGAAACCGAAAAAAAAAACGATATGAATATCGTTTATGACTTATGAATTATTTAATTTTATCGAACTTATTACAAGTTATAATAAGCTGTTGGTAAATCAATGTTAACAAAATCGTTTCCTCCTTCGAGCCGATTCTCTATCTCGAGCAGAATATTGAGCAACGTGTTATTCATACGGCACCTAAATCAGTTTTGTCAAAGCGGATAGATAACATGATTAGAGCATCTGCAAGATAGTCTTGCATATATTTAACATATTAATGAAGACGATTAATCTTGAATGCACGCTCTAGAACGCTTTTACTCAAAAGATGCCTTGTGTGTATCGTTTAAAACGATGATTGTTAGATCAAATAGTGGCTTCAAAAGACCATATAATTTTCTGTGGAATTTCTCCATAGAAAAAAGTCTTTGAAACAGTGAAATTGAATTTACACCTAAGCAAACTTATTGGTACCAAAACACTTGGACTTGAAAGTAATTTCTATGCTTCACACACACCTGGTGAAAAGATAAATATGAAAATAGATTCTCCAAATAATTTTCTTTTAAATTTTAGACAGAGAATCTGCGCTCAAGTAAGTAGTAAATACATATGTACGACAAACAAAGGCGCGACTTTGGAGGCAGCAGTGTTTTGTTTTAGCACATGTGTGTAAATGTATGAAGATTTATCGGATTCTTTATTTTCACATGTGCATAGTGAATTTTGGAGGTCGTCAAAGTGTAGAAAGCTTGGGAATGCGTTGGCAAGTAAGTCGTGTAACAGAAGGAAAACAGATCATAATTATTAGAAACTAAGAAAATATTGACACTGTATTGGTAAAAGCTGATATAAAATTTGTATTAGATGCCAATAAAATTTAAAAATAAGACTAGTGAATTTAATGATAACGTAAAGCCAGGAAAAAGACATACTAATAAATCACATATGAGTTTAAAACTCGCTGTTGTAGACCAAAATAGCTTAGTTAGTATCTACACTTTACTTACAAACAAGCCCCAGCATCTATACTTTACATCATACTTCGAAGCCAATATCGCTTCAAAAAGCAACAACTCAACACCACACAAGCAGAAGCAAGAATGTACTAAAAGGCACAATACCACCAGTAGTGACAATGAATATTCAACATATCTACTAAACTCAGCTTTGTACGTCATAACATCATAAACAGTCCCGTTATACCAGGATAGCATACTGGTCAAGATACCATTTCAAGTTTTATGACCATTGTCGCGTACAACAATGACATTTACGGGCTGTTCCGACATGGAACAGCCCGTAAATGTCTATTGGGTTGTGAGCGTTTGATACCGAATTAAAAATGTACGACAAACCATTTCAATAAACTCCTTGAAACATTTTGTATCGTGGCGTGCTTCTGATTTTGGTATCTTTTGGTCTTTGGTGGTCTTCTAATAAATATCGGAAAAGATAACAAACATGATTAACAACTTGGTCACTTGGTCCCGAGACCTTCCATACACATCAATGCTGTCAGCAAACCAAATCACCGTCTCTAAGGACCAACAAAACCAGAGTAACAGACCACACTCATAGAATATGAACTCCTAGTACCAATGACTGCTAGTACAATGTCGGATTATGCAGTTACTCAAAACTAAGAACTTATGAATAAGCAATACATCACCTCACATCTCCTGAGCCCCTAGTACAAATGACTCCCAATACATTTCAGCTGCAGTTACTATTTAAGACAAGGACCTCGTAAATAAGCGATCTATTATGTCACTGCTGAGCAATGACATCATAACAAAGTCCCGTTGTACCAGGACTGCATACTGTTCGAGATATTGCTGAATAGCGTAAATTACCATTTTCGCGGACAATGCGGGGTCTTTCACCTTACGCGTGCATCACATTTAAAGCGCGCACAGATTTGAATTTAAGCGAAGGTTGCGGCGCATGTAGTCGCCCACGGCTCGCGCGTTGCATGACGATAGTGTAGGGTTGGCTAAGCTGACGAATTTTGTGCTTTTCCGAAATGTTCCTTCAGATGCAATAACAGAGCCTACGTCTTATGACGACGGCGAAAATATATTTACCTTAAGTCCTGCCTGCCCACTGCGCTACCTGAATAATCATTTCACTACTGGAAACGACTTTAAGAAGGTCATCTAAAGGCTTCCAATGTTTCAATCCAGTCTGTATCAATAACTTATAATCCACACTATATAGAACTCAAAATAATTTTAAAAAAATCTGCCATATCCAGATAGCCCATTAAAGTCAAGAAGAACTTTCTAATCTAATGAATCAGTTCCAATTATGTTTATAGATTTGATAATAAATATAATCGATGTAGCATAAAGTGCCTGTTCACTTACACTTTAGATGACCTAAAGAATGCCACTGATGCCGCAATTAACGTGGCTACCTACTGCGCTCAAAGTATACAAAGCTATAAGAAAACAACGAGGAAGAATACCATCGAAGCTAAAAGCTCTGTCACCTTTGACCTAGGCTAGAGTCAAGAGCAAATCCATTTCAAAAAAAAAAAAGGAAAGAATAAACTATCAATAGTTTTTAAATATGCCAAAGATGTAAAAATCTCACAACATAAATCTCCGAGCTAATTAGACGAAAATAAACATTACTTTATAATAAATGTTCTTGTATAACGATTTTATTCAATTTCGAGCGGCCATTGTTGTTTACATCTTTGGCAAATTTAGAAACGCCGGACCTTATATTATCCTTTTATACTCAATGAGAAGGTGGTGTTCTGCGTACCCAGTGAAAAACATAAAAATAAAGTTAATCCGAAAAATTTAATTCATTTCAGCACAGCCCTTACCCAAGCATTCTAAGCGACACACTCATTATTCAGTACATTTATCCTGTATCTACTTGTGATATAGTTTAAACGGGTTGTCCGCACCAAGGGTGATAGCAACCTGTCTGCGAACACCGCAGTTTGCACTCAGAGCTCAAGTTACAACGGCCTGAGTTAAAACACTACGATTGACCAGTATTTTTTGGTCCTTAGACTCTTAAGACCACGTTTTCAATTGGAGTTCAAGTTGCACTGGGCATATTTTTAACAGTAAGGGTTACTTGTTTGTTTCGGTCTTTATTTTAATACAATAAAAGGGGTTTGGTTTTCATAGTGTTTGCTTTTATAGGGATTTAAAAAGCATTTATTTATTACTAGCAGTGCCCCGCGGTTTCACCCGCATATGTGTCGATCCCGTGGGAATATTGGGATAAAAACTATCCTATATCCTTTCCCAAGACTCAAACTATCTCTATAGCAAATTTCATCAGTGTTCAGTGGTTCAGTGGCATCATCATGGTTCAGTGGTTTAAGCGCGAAGAGGTAACAGACAGACAGACACACTTTCGCAGTTATAATATTATTAGTATGGATTGCACAGTAATTAGAATTATGTTGCTATATATTTTAAAGTATTATGTAAGAATAAACGGCTGTTTACCCGGTTTTTGTTTGATTCCCATTTTTGTTTTTTCTTTTGGTTTGTGATTATATTATTTTATTGAAGTGTAAACTTCTTTAGGCGCGTTGGGCATTTTTGAGATGGGAAAAACCATTGCACTCGCGACACTGTTACCGACACCGCGCTAAATTCAGATGTGTTCGGCTGTCCTCGGGATGTATTTATATTTATTTATTTATTTAATACTTCAAGCACAAAAATGTACAGAGGCGGACTTAATGCCATAGGCATTTTCTACCAGTCAACCTTTGGGTGATGCAGAGACAAACAATGGTAGGTGCAATCATGAAAATTGAGGAATAAATATTTACTGTACTGTGTGCGTGTGATGTACTCGGTTTTAATGTATTTCCGATATGTCAGTGAGTGATGGCAAAGTATTCTTTTTGTGTTTTGTTTATATGAGGATTCGAAAAATACATACGTAATTGTTCAAGTTTTCACTTCTTTCGGCACTCCCGGAGTGACATTTTTTTTGTTCTCATTTTCGACAGTATTAGCGACTTGATCCTTTTCCCGGTTAAGAACCGGTACAATTACCGTTTGGCCGGTAGGCCACCCATGGATGTTGCAAAAGGTAATTAATAAGCATTTTAAACCAGGTTTAGAATAACGGCTGTAGACCTGTTAAGACTTAAATGCAATGCAAAATATTTAATCCATCTGCTAAGTGTTTATGGAAATGCCATATAATTACAACCAGGTGTTAGGTGTGACGTGTATAAGGTATTTAAATCTACAGGTTGTGGCGTAAATAGTGGTCCACCGTTAAGGATTCGATATACTAGATAATTTACTATAACATATTACAATTTTAACCATTTTTATCCAAGTGACTGAGTGAGTGAAAACATGGCAGGTGCAATATAAGGGACAAATAACTCGAAAAAGAATAAATACTAAAACATAGATGACATACCTACATACATATAAATTTTAAAATATCCATACTAATATTATAAATGCGAAAGTGTTTGTCTGTTACCTCTTCGCCCTTAAACCGCTAAACCGATTTAGATGAAATTTGGCATAGAGATAGTTTGAGTCCTGGGAAAGAACATAGGATGGTTTTTATCCCGATATTCCCAAGGGGTCGAAACTTATGCGGGTGAAACCGCGGGGCGATGCTAGTATTACATATATCAATAATATACACCGGTTCTTGTGAATGTAAAATCACTACAATACCTTCTTAAGAGAATCTCAAAGCCTATAGCATAAAGAAATCTAGAAGGACATAGTTCCCACACTTAGACCGAGAAAAATTGGTATTCAGCCTCAAACACTCACTTTCCAACGTGAAAGAGTGTTAGAAATCGTGTAGTGTGTCAACGCATTAACTCAGCTGCTGATGATACTGCTTGGGTTCTAAAAAAATATTAACGTGTTTGGCAAAGTTAGCAAACACTTTATTTTTCTAAATGAAATGCACTATATTCCATTGATGATAAATGATATGTATTTTTGTAAGCAGCGGTGGCCCAGTGGCATCGGCTCCGTCTGACGAGTTGTGGGTCATGAGTTCGAACCCAAGCAGACACTTTGTGTATTTAATTTCATCACCACTGCTCTCAAAACGGTGAAGAAAACATCGTGAGGAAACCGGCATGTTCTGTAACCAAAAATACGAAGACATGTGACATCTACCAACTCGCACTGGGCCCGTGTGGTTGATTATACATGGAACGAAGATTTGACAGGACTAAGGGCTCGTGTACACATATAGGTCCGTTTTTACTAGATCCGTTTTAACGGATCAGAATTGGCCGGAGTGACATGATTACTGATTCCGGAATACTGTTTTGTGTGTGAACATACGCCATCAAATAACGGACCTGTAAAACGGATCGCTATGTGTACGAGCCCTAAGTCAAAACGAAAAAAAAACATCGAAAAGCAAAAAACAAACCTTAAAGTTGACATAACTCGACGTCCAAATTACGTTGCAACAAATTAGGGTGTAAACGAAACATTTAAATGTTTTTGAATGATTGCTACAAACACAAATCTGAAACTGCAGCTTGTCAAATCACAAACTTTTTTCAGCCTGCTAAAAATAGAACAGGTGGCCTACCATGATCTAATTAAAAACGATTCAAAAACAAGACATTTCAGTTTAGGTTCCTAAACTGCATCGCTTGAGCTGCTCTATGGACGTCATGGTACAGACGCCAGCACATCAAGCTACTACAATCTGTCAAATGGTATGAATGAAACCAAAACTTGCGACTCAGTTTGGGACAATCGCTGTCAGCAGATGGCACGGCCTAAAATGAATCGTTAAACTGTCGTCATGGTACGAATTAGAAGAACAGTTCAGTTTAGGTCCTAAAATGGATCGCGTTATGAGCTTGTGGTAGGCCTGCTGTACTGATTGATCTTCCTGATTTTACCTCGATTTTATAAATCGGGTTAGTGTAAAGACTCAGCTCAATGCTACTGTTACGATCAGTAAATCCTGTTTTAATACTGGCTTTAGTAAGTTATATTTATATCCTACCGGTTGATGAGTTTGAGGTCAGGTGACCGTAAGGAATCTGCATGTTTTCTTGTTTTGGTCCTTGTGTACTGTCCAGAACTCCAGACTTTGGCGACCAGCCGTGCTTTAGACATAGGAAGGGAATAGAAATGCTATTTTAGTTAACGAGTGTGTTCTATTTATATCGATATACTACCAAAGGGTCTTGTAATGTGTTAATTTTATGCCCATATTAACATAATCAGCCTATAATGTTCCCACTCCTGGGACACAGGCCTCCTCTCAGTGGAGGGAATGGGCCGTAATCCACCACGCGGGCCCAGTGCGGGTTGGCAGATGTCACATGTCTTCGAATTTCTTGGTTCTAGGACATGCCGGTTTCCTCACGATGTTTTCCTTCACCGTTTTGAGAGCAGTGGTGATGAAATAATTTATACAAAGTAAAGCGCCTGTCTGGATTCGAACCTACAACCTACAACTCGTAAGTCGCGGCCGTTACCACTTGGCCACCACTGCTGCAAATATTAACATGATCAGCGATATTTTCTTCGTACGTATTTGATTGACATTTTTTAAATTATTAATCTCTATTTGGATGCGCCTGATGTCTACGTTCCGCAATCTTTATGAAACGCGATTGCTCGTAAATTATTATTATTAGTAGTTTTAATACAGTACAGGTTAATTAGGGGCTGTCTACCATTTTTAGGGTTCAGTAGCCAAAGGGTACCAATGGAACCCTATTACTAAGCCTCCGCTGTCCGTCCGTCCGTCTGACTGTCATCGGGCTGTCTCATCATGAATCGTAATAGGTAGACAGTTGAAATTTTCACAGAGATTTGTGTATTTCTATTGTCACTAAACAACAAATAATAAAAATAAAATAACTAAAAATTAAAGGGGGTCTCCATACAAGAAGTGTTTTTTTTCGGCGTTTTTTGCCTTGTGGTACCACAATGCAAATGACGCCGAAAAAAAAAACCGGTCAAGTGCTAGTCGGACACACGAAGAGTACGGACTCTTCGTGTGTCCGAATCGCACTTGGCTGGTTTTTTTTAAGGTTTTATTCCTTTTATAACGAATGACCAAATAGCCCCGAGCGGAAAATACTACACTGTAATAATCAGAAGTCAAATTGCCCTTTTCCGCGTGCATAGCAGAGTTTTTATATAATATGAATAGTAATACTTCAGCACAATATTTCAAATTCCTATGGAATATTCGGTTAAATCAAGAGAAAATCTAATAGATGGACCTGACAGTTACAGACAAGCTCCTGACTAACGAAAGGAAATCGGATTTATCAGCCGTTTTGATTAAATCATTCCAATTTATCAACGATTTCGATTAAATCAGTCCGATTTATTGACTTATGGAACTGACAGATCCTGGGATGAGTGGCTCGTTTTTCAGGCCATTACTTTTATAGAACACGGCAAGGCAATAGAGAAATGAAAAATTGTGAAGTGCAATATTTCATTCGGAATCACCGGACTGACCCAGTTCTTTTTTGGCTATGATGACGTCAAATAAAATTTCAATGGAGTCAACCAGATGAAGGCAATTGAATAGTGATTCGATTGCAAATATTAGATTTTGCACAAGTTTCATCATAATAATATATGCAAAAATGTCATATCGACGAACATATTGAATGACTGACGGCGATATTAAAGTGAACAAAAATTCTCACAATGAATGAATGAATGAATGAATTGCACCGATCCCAGCATGGTTAAACCAGACTCGATTAATCGAATGAACCCCAAGATTCGCACTAGCTAGCTCCTGTAGCCTCATGTTCATGGTGCTATAGCGACCATTGCATATCAAGGAATAGTACGGGGGACGCGGTAATGGTAGGGAAGACGTGCCCGAAGGATAGGTAAGGATTTAAGAGCATACCGGATATGCATCCTTGAGTAAGCATTGGACTAGTGGAGAGATGGGTAATTAAACTACAATTATTCGAAACCTTTGAAAGAAACTGGTGAAGCTGTTTAAAGTTCCCATATACGGACACATCTAGTAAAATGGAAAGCCAACTTTAATACACGTAAAACAGGCAAATCTGATTATAGTAAAAAAAAAAGGTGGCACTCCGGGAGTGCCAACAGAAGTGAAAACAAAACACAAACAGAATACTTTGCCATCACTCACTGACATATCAGATATACATTAAAACCGAGTACATCCCGAGGACAGCCGAACACATCCGAAGCGTTGTGCGTTGTTGTTACGGTAACAGTGGCGCGAATTCAATGGTTTTTTCCCATTTCAAAAAATGCCCAACGCGCCTAAAGAAGTTTTCACTTCAAAAAGGCAAAGCTGATTATAGTAAAAACACGAGTGATCCTATAAGGATTCCGTTTTTTCCTGAGGTACGGAACCATAAAAATAATAATCGTGCTGCAAAAGTATCAAAATAAAAATTAACTGTGACCACCCATACGAAAGATTCAATTATTCGTTTTTATTCCTACATATGAATCATACCTTCAAGCCTTAATCATAGGTAGTTATTTCAAATTGTCTTTTGTCAATGACTGTATTTCAAAAGATGCTGCGGGCAAAAGTCTAAAACAATATTTTTTTAACAGCCTCATGCACTTTTTAATGTAAAAGCAATTAGGCCAGTCATCGAAAGAATTTATTTCAGTTTTACGATCGTCTAATTGCTGCTAGGTTTGGCTCGCAATTAATTTATATTTTTATAAAAATATATTTTTATGTTATGAATTTTTAATTTTTAGTACACACTGCGAGCGAGTTTTTACAAGGTAATTTATAACATCTCGTGTAGCAGGGTATCATAAACATAGACGCACCTGAAAACCGTACACAAAGACCACATAACAATTACGAGATGCTCCATTTCTCAGACGTCAATAAAAAAATGAGCGTGCTCTTACTTGAGCGATGGTACTGCACACAATTTATTTGATTACAAACTATAAAGAACACTTTCGTGTTCATGATTGCCTGGTACTCGCAGACGGCGTTTATTATGGAAATAATTAGGAATCACTTTATCTCAAGTACGCCAAGTTTTATTGTGTAATTAAATTCTATAGGCATTATAGAGTCTATTGAAAATTATTTATACTGTTGTTAGCGTAGGTTTTATTTATGTTTTTGTGCAATTAGGTCTTTTTTATTTGCTGTTGAATGTAGGTTGTAATTAGTACGGGATAAACTTGAAAGTATCTTTGCAAGGGTTCTTTGCAAAGCTCGTTTCTAGAAATTTTATTTTCTCTATGGGCTTTGCGGCTTTACTTGTGTTTATATCAGTTTCCCTTGAGCTCTTAGTAAGAGAACTATCTGAAGGAAATTACTATTTTGGTAGCCATTGGCTACGCAACATTCATTATTATTTTTAATATAATATATATTTGGTAACTTCATAAAGCTACTTTTGCAAACCTGTGACATAATACAAAATATTATAAAATCAATCAATTTGATACAGAACCAATCGCGGCAAATTGCCGGAAATTGATAATTTCCTTAAATATTTTATTGGCTGTTAAATCAGTCGCAAGAATCAGAGTAGTCATCGACTATAATATGAAAAGATGCATTTCAAAATATATCCATGAAATTACAAAATGTTCTTCTCAATATGACATAACATCACCCATTACCATCAAACATCGTTTACCCAAAAGGTAAGGCAGATGTGTGTATCCACATTTCCCCAGTTATGTTCAAGTCCCATGTAAAAGCGGGCGAGGCAACTGCCATCAAGCCCCGGCCGGGTTGCTAGTGAGAAATTCCTAATGGAAAAACTCATTAAAACTTTGCCGGATCTGGAAATCGAACCCAGGACCTAAACGTTGGTCTTCAATTTTCATATATTTTCTAATTTAATCCTGATCAGTATGACTGTTGATTTTAAAGTAGACGTAGGAACATCTACTTTAAACTACGCGACTACCAGGCACTCATGAACACGAGAGTGCTCTTTATAGAACAAGCTAGTTCAATAGTAAGAACTTGACCTCAATCAGACCCTTAGGACTGCAGCTGCATACATTGCAGGCTACCAATAGGGATGTGACCCAATTCGAGCTCTCAAGGGCGAGCGTACGCTCTGCACTATCTATGATCGCCTAGTTAAAATAATATACAGGTTAGGCAAAAAATCGTGGATCAAACGAAACAGGGCGATAGTTGGGGTTATTTGTGGTAAAAAATTTGTTTGTGCGAGAGCCCTAACTTGATCTCCTTAAAAGTTATGACAATTTGAGTGTTTACAGTAAGGTTCTAATGTTAGAAATATTTTTTTTTTAGCCTTAAAAGATATTGAAAAAAGTGCCAATACTGATAAATCATGGTACCCACTGTCATAAAAGCACTGTTGTAGTGATGATACTTTTTTTTTCTATTTTTTTTTTTGACTGTAAATAACCTCTGATCCACGATTTTTTGCCCACCCTGTATATTAGATACGTGTGTTTTATGTCTCTATATTTGTCGTGTAAGAAATTATAACTAAGGCGACGAGAATTGAGGTTAGAACTTAAGTTTTGGATTAACCCATTGGGTTCATTAGGACTTCTTCACAATTTAAAAGTGCCTGTAATTGGTTTAAGTAAAATAAATACTTTTGAGTTTGATTTCGATTCATTGCAGTGAAGTACTTTAACACACCATCTAAATTGCATGCACCATCAAATTAATACTCTTAAAAATTTATATCAGTTCGAATATTTTGGGAATATTTTACTCATTAATTAAAACTGAAGTACTAATCGACTAAGGAGGCGAAGGACCTTTTTTTTACGTTGACCGTAGGTATTTTCTTGCAACAGGCAACACTGGGTTTGCAAGGATATACCTAAGGTCCACAAAAAAAAATGGTCCTCTCCTTAATACGGTCAGAGATAAGAGATCAATTAACGAAGAGTGTAATTACAGAGAAATAAACTTTTGCTAGAGTAATACCTACTGATCTTATTCCAAATTAATTGGCAAGTTTCATACAATTTCTAAAGTAATTTCATATATCATCATTATCCGATCGTATGCAACATGGTTTGCAGTTTCATCGCACAGATGGATAATTTACTTTTACTATAACTAACAGCGCAATAAGTTACTTTTACAATTTTACTATACTTTATTACTGGTGCCGTTTTCTACGTCTGGCTGTTGATTACTGATTGCTTTGGTTTATCTTTCTTGAATGTTTTCTCTTAGAAGGTGAAATGCTTTCTAGCCTGTTCGTAGTACTAGTATTTCATGTACGTAGGTATGTATATGAAATACTACAGCTTTAGCATGTTCGTCCCTTACATAACATACATACATAAATAATCAGCCTATAATGTTCCCACTGCTGGGACACAGGCCTCCTCTCTGTGACAGGGAGTGGGCCGTAATCCACCACGCGGACCCAGTGCGGGTTGGCAGATGTCACATGTCTTCGAATTTTTGGTTCTAGGACATGCCAGTTTCCTCATGATGTTTTCCTTCACCGTTTTGAGAGCAGTGGTGATGAAATAATTTACACAAAGTAAAGCGCCTGTCTGGGTTCGAACCTACGACTTACAACTCGTAAGTCGCGGCCGTTACCTCTCACTGAGAGGAGGCCTGTGTCCCAGCAGTGGGAACGTTATAGGCTGATTATGCAGAATGCGAAAAATCGGGAATGTTGTGTAAATACGAAGTATTATATATCTAATCTTTCACAGAAATTAAACACACTTTCGATAAGTGATGTGACTATTATTACCTCTATTTTTCTTTTCCTTTATTTGGTGTCTCATAAAAAGTATTCTATAGGTACTTTAGACTTTCTGTTATCATCATCATAATATTCATAACTTAGCGAAGATTCATAATCATCAATTAATGCATTCATGTAGTTTACAAGTTGTTACAAGTATGTAGGTTTCATACATGAACCCTGCTATGGTACAGCAATATAAATAGTTTAGTGCTACAGTGTCACAATAATAAAAAAAACCACTGTGCTTAAAACATAAATACCAGTTTTAACATGTTTATCAGAAGGCCAATTCTCGTAATTTAAAACGTTCAAAATCTAGTCGGAGTCTCATCTCGGCGACAAACAAATGTCAAAAACTTGTCAAAATGTAGGGAAATTAGAAGTATTATTTTGACAGATTGAGACTGAGATCAGACTGTGAACGTTCTTAAAATTACGAGAATTTCCCCTCTGATGTCCATCATTTGTTATTTAAATAAGTAACTAAATTATTGGTGTGTTAAAAAGAGTATTCCAACCAATACTATCTAATCTATCTATCAATAAAATAAAACAAACCAGCATCTATCACGACATACAGGCACACAAAACAGCAAAATCCTTTCCTTTTTACCCTAACATTTTTATGCAAGAAGGCTTATCTGGTAAGATAAGTGCGGGTGTCGGTCCGCGGTTTGTGCTAATGGACTTCCCTAGTCACGGGCGAGCCCGCGGCGACTTGCTAGCTGTGGCTGTAAAGTGACGTCCATTCCCGTTGTCCCCATTAACGCTGTCCCCATTATGGGGACAACGGGAAGTCATAAAATATCCTTCCTGTTGTCCCCATTGATGATTTCACGTTATGGGGACAACGGGAAGTCATAAAATACCCTTCCCGTTGTCCCCATTGATGCTTTCACGTTATGGGGACAACGGGAAGTCATAAAATATCCTTCCCGTTGTCCCCATTGACGTAGGCATAGTTTACATAGATACAAAATGAAACAAATTATTTAAACATAATAGGTTTTTTAATTAAACGTGAAAACATCTAATTTTAAAAAAACACAAATAACACAACCTTAACGTTATAAAAGAGTAAAAATAACACAAACATTTGTTTGGATCATAGAATCACCGTTGTATATTTACAAAAACATATCACAATAATTAATTTATATCACACAACCAGCATTGTACCTAGAAGAAAAATACAATATATATATATATTTATTTATTATTATTTATTTATTATTTTGATATATTGTATTTTATTTTCTTATAAACATAACATAAACAAAATATGACTTATGTGTTATGTTTAAATCCCATGTAATAGGGGGCGAGACTATTGCCATAGTAGATGTCACATTTCTTCGAATTTTTGGTTCTAGGTAGGTAGGTTCTTCCTTATAATTTTATAATTTTGATTTAACGAACTTAAAAAAACACAACTACATATTGTGTATTGTATTAATTATATCACAGAATCAAGATATACCTAAAAGAAAACACATAACATAAATAAACAATTCAAAGTCAAATCATTTATTTCAAATAGGCACACTAAAGGCACTTTTGAACGTCAAAAATTACAATAAAACGAAATTGATTCTAGTCGCCCCTTCCTAAAGGTAGTTTTCGTATGGAGAAGAATGGGCAAGAAACTCGACAATTAAAAGTTAAATTAATAATGTAAAGTTAAGTTAAATGAACATTAAAAAACAAAACAAATATAATTTCCTATCATCATCATAGTCTAGCGTTATCTCGATTAAATGTTACTTATAAAATACTTACTTTTTAAATATTAGAATATAAAAAAATAAGTATATAAAAACATTTAAAAATATAAAAAATAGTAGCCCACTTGGATCGGGAACAGGGTCCAAGCTACCGGCGGTCAGGGCTCCAGAGAGAAGATCCTCCTGACAATGCGAGCCGTGTCCAGAAGTACTGCTTTCTGAATCAAGCCCTTGATCCAGCTGGCCAACGAGAGCCTCCTCAGGTGCTGGTCGAGGCTCTTGGCTACCAATCCATTGGCTGTAACGACTATTGGCACAATGATTGCTGAGTCATCATCCCACATGTCGACAACCTCGCGAGCCAAGTCAAGATACTTGATTTGTTTATCTTTCTCGGCTTTCATGAGGTTCTCATCATGCGGGACGGTTATGTCAACAATCATTGCGCGCCGCTCTAATCGATTCATCACCACTATATCAGGCTTATTGGCAACAATAGTCCTGTCAGTGATGATGGATCGATCCCAGTACAATGTGATATTTCCATTTTCGAGAACTGGGTCGGGCACATACCTATAGTACGGCACCTCCGATTCCACAAGGCTGTATTTCAGAGCAAGTTGCTGATGGATTATCCTGGCTACAAGGTTGTGTCTATGCAAGTACTCCCCGTTAGCTAGACGAGAACACCCGGAGATAATATGCCTGATTGATTCCCCCGGCCAGTGGCATGCCCGACAGATGTCAACCGTGCCGTCTTTCACAATAAATCTCCGGTAATTGTTCGTCATCATAACTTCGTCTATAATTGCACAGACAAAACCTTCGGTTTTTCCAAAAAGATCACCGAAACGCAGCCAGGCTACGGACGCTAGTAAATCTACATCGGGTCCATGTAGGGCCCGGAAAAAGCGTCCGTGAAGCTCCTTACTCTGCCATACCTCCATGCGATCATTAGTGTCAAGCACTACTGGTTTGCGCCAGTTCTCTTTGCCTAAGGAGAGCGGGGTCAGGCCATTGTCCACCATGACTACATCCCGGTGCATCCCCACGTCGGATTCAAGGAAATATTCCCTGAGACTGCATATCTCGCGATTGTGGAGAGTCGTAGCGTTTAAAAAGCCTCGACCTCCACACTTTCGCGGAATATACAGCCCATTACCTATGACCGAGGGTGATGCATTCGATTTGAAGTCAGCAGCGTACGGACCTTCCTATCCAGGGCGTCGAGTTCGGTCTGAGTCCATTTGAGTATGCCAAAAGAGTACATCAAAACCGGCATGACCCAATTGTTGAAGGCACGCACCTTGTTTCCGCCTGAAAGAAGACTCTTAAATACTTTTTTCAGGCGACCAAAGAAGCGCTCCTTTAACGATTGCTTCATGTCAGTAACATTGATGCCCAACGCTTCTGACATACCCAAATACTTATAGGTATCGGATGCGGAGAGGGCCTTAAGGTTTGTGGAATCCGAGAGTTGGGTTCCCACGGATTCCACAATCTCCCCTCGCTTAACATGCATGACCGCACATTTGTCCACACCAAATTCCATCCTGATGGCGCTACTGAAAGTTTCAGTAATTTTCAGTAGCTCCATCAGTTGCAAATTGTTGAGGGCAAAGAGTTTTAGGTCATCCATGTAAAGGAGGTGAGATATAACCTGACCACCTCTCCTCAGCCGATAGCCTAGACCTGAATCCTCCAGCAGTGTGCTTAGAGGATTCAAGACCAAGCAGAACCAAAGCGGACTCAAACTGTCGCCCTGGAATATGCCTCGCTCGATCCTTATCGGCTCGCTATTCCTCTGGATATTTCGACATCCTGGATAGCAAAGGACCGTCCTCCATTGCCCCATACACGACATCAGGAAGGTGCACAGAGTTGTATCTACTTTATACAACTCCAACACCCTCATGAACCATGTATGTGGGACCGAGTCATAGGCCTTCTTATAATATATCCAACGTGCCGACAGATCCTTTCGGGAACGACGAACCTGTTGGTTAATGGTCATATCAATGAGGAGCAGCTCCTTAGTACCCCGGGACCCATTTTTACATCCATTTTGAGAGACAGACATGATGGAGTTGGTGTCTATATGTTTGTTAATTTTAGCTCTCAAAATGGATGTAAGAACTTTATAGACCGTCGGTAGACAAGTGATCGGTCTATAATTTTTGGGATCCGCGGTGCTACCTGATTTATGGAGTAGGTGGGTTATTCCTGTCGTTAGGAATTGGGGTAGCGACCCTGACTCTAAGGCTGACTGGAACTGGGATGCCAAGCGGACCTGCGACCGTTTGAACCATTTTATCCAAAAGTTGTGCAGCCCATGCGGCCCTGGAGATTTCCAGTTAGGCAACGGACGGACTGCTCGAGCAACATCTTCGTCAATGGGGACAGCAGGAATAAAATGTAATTATTTTTATTGAGTTCCGTTGTCCCCATTAACAGGATATCGTCAATGGGGACAACAGGAATAAATTTTAATTTTTTTATTGAGTTCCGTTGTCCCCATTAACAGGAATATCGTCAATGGGGACAACAGGAATAAATTTTAATTTTTTTATTGAGTTCCGCTGTCCCCATTCAATGGGGACACCGATAATGGGGACAACGGGAATGGACGTAAAGTGAGCGGGTTGAGAAAATATCGATAAAGGTTTCATGTGTTACGTTTTTAGGGAGTCGGGTTCTCGTGACCTATTTTTAAGGGTGGTTTTTTGAGAAAATGTACGAATTACTTTGAACATGGCTGGGAAATAATCGCCTTTGGCATTTGTGACGTAGGTACAGGAGTATAAAGGTTTAATTGAAAACAAAACTCGAGTTGTGTCTGATGAGCAGCATTCGGCAATGAAACGTGATAAGTTTAGAATTAAAAATAATTAATAAAAGTAGAAGAAAGAAAGAAAAAATGTTTTAAAAGATCTCTCGTAGCGATAAGACCGCCCATTGTGTCACCCATTGTAAAGGTTCTATATTTATGTCTGTAATTTATATGGTGTACATAATAAAGAGTATTCTATTCTATTCTATCACAGGAACATCTATCTATCTATATAAACAAAACAAAGTCGGGTTAGTTACACCATTTATAACTCACGAACGGTTGGACCGATCTTTGATTTGTTGGATTTGTCGCCGCCCCGAATAGCAGAATAACTATTACAATATGGGAAAAATCTACGAAAAAAAAAATGAAGAAACGCAACAGTTATTGATTCTGAGCTCAGTTAGTTTGCATATAAAAAAGTTATGTTAAATTAGATCATTGATTTGATTAATACAATTATTGTAGACGTAAAAAAATGTAACTGACTTTGGTTGTAGTAGCCAATCAATACACCCATATTTTTGGCCCCTGCAGCGTGCATTACTGCAATATCTCCGGGCCCCACACTGCATCTCGTATTTTATATCCACGGAGTCTTATCTGGGTGTTGTATTGTTGAGATTCAGTTTAGTCTTCCTATCTAGAGAATTTCAACGGGCCTTTATTTTATTTTGTGCACCCCAACACTGCTGAGATTTTAACGCTGAATTTTGTATTCTTGGATTTCTTATTAGAAACTTTTCAGTATTATTACAATTTAGATATCTACCTATTTTATCACGAATGTGAAGTGTGTATTGAAGATAACCAGATTTTCATGTTTATCTACCGCAATACCTGAACATTGTACGAGAAACAAGGTCATGGTTTGCTTATATTAGAGGAATATGTAACTAACAGATTAAAAAGTTAAACATTGAATTTCATGTGTCTCTTTTTTCCTTACGAAACATCGTATAAGTTGGAAAGAATGGGTAACTTAGATTATTTACAGTCAAGTTAAAAACGGCCAATTCCCGAAATTAAAAACGTTCATAATTTATAGTCCGTGCGAAACTAGTTGACCGCGCCTTAGGTATGTCAGCGGTGGGACGGAGGTGCGGGGGCGCATTACTCAGTACGTGCGTTGCGAACCGCCGCCTCAACCCTGTACCCCAGCTGCCAACTAGTTCCGCGCGGACTATAGTCGCAATCTCATCTCAGCGACAATCAATGCCAAAAACTGGTCAAAAATGTAGGAAGAGAGGTATTTTTGGGACTGAAATTGGAATGGGAACGTTCTTAAAAATACGGGAATTATCTGCTGGAAGACCAGAAAGTCGTCTTTTTTAGAGAAGGTCACAGTGCTGTAAGCCGTGACCAATACGGCTATGATTAACATAAGCGAGAATATGGCGTGGGTCATTATGACCCCGGTCTGACATTAACTTACAACGGTATATTTTCTCTGCTATAGTTTAATCACATCAATAGCCTCATCATGTCAACAATCTTCATCTTTCCTTTCCATTGCTCACCTCCTCATTTCTTTGTTACAGCCGCATCGTGGTGCGAGGGTGCCCGCGACGCCACCTGCCCCAGGATCTGTGGGCCCTCACTGCAAAGTGAACCGGTCTGCGCTACTGACGGGTACATCTACCCTTCACTCTGTGAAATGAGGAAGAAAACTTGTGGGAAAGGTACGAATATCTTTTACATTACCAACGTTTTAGCAAGCACTGTCTGTGTTGCAAGTAGGTGATAAAGTTCAGTTCCTTCAAATAATCGGAGTATACTTATAATTTTATTGAAGGGTGTTAAAGCCGAGTCATACCAGTATGGAAGCTTTAAAATTAGGACATGTTACACGCCAGTTTGATACCCTAGCCGTTGGATTAATGCAACTTAGGGCTGATTTTTCTCCAACGCCAGTTTTATCGGAAGAATAATTTTGAATTTTTGACAGTTCTTCTATACAAAATCTGTCAGACGTCAATTTTTATTTTTTATTCTTTGCCTAATTGATTATTACTTGGCATAATATTAAAGTTTACTGTGTACTAAGCAAATACAAAATTACTAAAGTACCAAAACATAATAAATGCATTTTCATTACAGGAGATTAAAAAAAAAACGTGCGCATATAATATATGCGCACGTTTTTTTTTTAGCAGCAAACTTAAAATAGACTGGACAGATTCAGATTTGGGCTTCAAAAAAGGCTAACCTCCGAGTTTCTTTCGGTATTTGTTGTCGGAGTAAGTTTATAGCACACATATCAACTCGGAAAGGGATCGTCACCGTATCAACTCGAGCCATTCAGTATTCTTTGTATGAAACTCCCTACTGCAACGCACACTAATCGGAATTGTAACGTCATCGCATCGCCTCGGGACAAGCTCACAATATGCGATTCGGTGCGTGGCCAACTTGCAGTTCCCGTGCTTACGTCTCTCCGTACCCGAGCTTACGTCACTTCTTCCACCCTTGCCTCTCTCACCCCTCCCGCGGCCTGCCAACAGCACCATCAACCAGCGGTCGGCGAGCAGTAAGCACGGCGTCGCCTAGCCGTAGCCGAGTCGACATATCGGAGCTGCTGATCCGCTTTGGTTAGGTTGGCTTACGTTAGGTTGACGCCTGTTTGATGGCGAGGCGAAAGGCGATACGGTGACGATCCCTTTCCGCGATGATATGTGTGCTGTGACCTATAGTCGGATAGTAAACAACGAAAACATATAGTTTCTAAGATATTATAGAAAGGGTTTGTTTAATATAAACCTACCCAATAAAATAAACATCATTTATCAGAAACTTTAAAAATTCCTTTCCAATATTTTCAGGAGTACGCCTAGCCCAGGACCAGACATCCTGCTCCCGAGCCCAGGGGTCCAAATGCGAACATCGGTGTACGTCGGAGCGGGACCCAGTCTGCGGGACCAATGGCAGGACTTACCTCAATAGATGCATGCTACAAGTCGAGATTTGCAGGTAAGTTGACATAGTATAATATGCTATACCTACAGTTAAACCAAAAAAGCTATGTGCTTCGGTAATCTTCGTGTTGCAGAATGGCCACGAACGCCACGCCACGGAGTAAAGCCTAACATCTAAGTTTTATACTTCCGCGCTTTGTAGTAGTGCACATATCATTGCGTGTTTGTATGAAGTTTTCTTTCCTTGGGTTACCTATTCTGGTCGCAGATCGACATTTGTCACTCAAAAGTTTTTTGGCATGGCAGAAAGTCCTTTATTCCCAGTAGTTCCATGTAGCTAGTTCCACATGGAACAATTGCAACCTATAAATAAAAAAATACGTGTGGCACTCGGGGACTGCCGCGGTAAAGCTATTGCATAGCAACGCACACAAACACCGTGCCGAAGTCTGTCGAACTGATACGACGTTAGACGATGCTTAGGTTTATTTTCGTTACGGAATTTCTTCATTCGGTCGCCGCGCTCAAAGCCCAAGATAAAAGCTATGCAATAGCTTAAAAATAAATATATATCGAAATTTCGTAATCATGATAATTCAACTTCCAGGGTTGTAAAAACTCTATATTGCATGTCATCATCGCGCGTTATTATTTTCGAAGAAAGAAAATGACAGAGCATTATTTTCTTGGGATAACTGTACTACCTACATGAAAGAAAGAATAAATATATCCCTTCATTATCTGTCTATCCTTTTCCCCAACTACGTTGGGTTCAGCTCCCAGTCCAACTGAATTCAGCTGACTGAAACTTTACATGGACTGCCTATCTGACCTCCTCAGCCAAGCGTGATGTTATCATCATCATCTGCCTAGATTTTTCAAAACTATGTTAGGGTCGGCTTTCTGTCAAACCGAATGCAGCTGAATACCAGTATTTTACTAGGAGCGACTGCCTATCTGACCTCCACAGCCAAGCGCGATGTTACGTTATGTAAAATAAAACTACAAACTTGAATATATTGTTCCAATTTTTAATCTAAGAATCTGCTGTGTCATCTTCTGTGTAAGTTTCTATATTTATGTCTGTAATTTATATGGTGTACATAATAAAGAGTATTTTATTCTATTCTGTTTTGGGACATAAACATTCATGTTTATTCTTCTTAGAAGTAGTACTCGTAGTATTTGTAGTAGTAGTAGTAATAGAAGTACTATCTTTAATATCTTTAACATCTTCAACGATTTCTTCTTCTTGTTTTTCAGAGTCGGTATTGGGCTCTCCCACTTGGGTGCTTGCAATAACATCAGTGCTCACCGGGAAAACTGCCCCGTCGACTGTTCCCAGGCTCCCCTCGACGGCCCCATCTGCGGTTCTGATGGAAACGTGTATAAAAGCACTTGTCAGATGAAGCTGTTAACTTGTGGGTGAGTGGCTATGTTTTATGAAGCCCTGGTGGCTGGTACCCGATTCAGGCAGCTTTAAAAACAATTAGCAGAAAATAGTGCCCTAAATTGAGAAGTTTGGAAAAAAAGGGGATGGTACTTTTCTAAATAAACGATCGTTTTCGGTGCTCATAACGTATCAAAAAGTTGTGTAAGGTAGAATCTTAAAGTTTTTCATGGATATGTGCATCTGGCACAAGTTTTTGATTATATCCGTTTTTTTTATATACTATTCATATAATAGTGTATATATCTGAAATAGTTATTTATGCAAATGTTGTATAATAAGGGGTATTAAAACACGAATGCGGGTTTATCACATGAGTGTTTT
Source organism: Hydraecia micacea (assembly GCA_914767645.1). NCBI lineage: Eukaryota > Metazoa > Arthropoda > Insecta > Lepidoptera > Noctuidae > Hydraecia > Hydraecia micacea. Next base: position 13,874,311 of record OU611796.1, read on the forward strand.
AATACCTAATTATTTACATTTGCATACAAGACTTTATCTACACCCATATCCTCTATAAAAGATTCTGAAGAAGTTGTTTGGATGATATTATGGTGACTATGACACTGGTTGTTTTAATGTTGGCAATAAGCTAACTGTTTCAAAAATGTTTATAGAGGATTTATAGCATGGGTGTAGATAAAAAACAAAGAAAATCTGTTTCAGACACATTAAAATGCTTACAAAAACAAAAGCACACTTATTAATCATTAATCATTTATAAAATGGTTTTATTAAGATAATTTTCTGCTTGATTTCTAACCCAGGCGCCTTGTGTATTTATTTAGATCGCCACTGCTCTCAAAACGGTAAAGGAAAATATGGAGAGGCCTACTCTCACTGAGAAAAGGCCTGTGTCCCAGCAGTGGAAACACTATAGACTGATTATGCTGAATCCACATTGACTAATCCTTACTTTTTCCAAATAACACAAATTAATCCTTTGAAATAAAATTTTCAGGCAAGGTGTAGTTCGAACGAATAAAAAGCATTGCCAGACTACACGTCATTGCCGCGAATCATGTTGGCGTGTCGCCAGACCGACGTGTGGATCTGATGGGAAGCTGTATGCCAACGCTTGCAGGATGAAGGCTAGCAATTGCGGGTATGTACTTTTGAAGGTACAGAGAGAGGAGAGGAATTTTGGATGGTCGTTTTGCTTTTACACAAGAATAAACTGTCTGGGCCTTATCACAAAACAAGTTTTTCTTTAGGACCAGCGCCGTAATTGCGTAATACATTCTCAATCACAATCTGAAAGTCATTTTGAAAGATATTTCGAATCCATTTCTTCATATGTTCGAAAAATTTGTCTGCTCGACAACTAAAATAACGCGATGAATGTTGTTAAACTGTCAAAATGTACCTAAACTATTGCTACTGTTAGTGTGTCACGCTATCCCTTCCGTCTTTATATGTAATGAAAAAGAAAAATAAATGTTTAATGGGACAGAAACAATGTTAATAATATCTTCGATTGATTATTAACGTTTTAGAACAGAATTTGTTGTTTTTCAGACATTATGTGAATTCCATTTTAAAGAAACCCCTAGTTTAGTTACACCTACTCATGTTTATAGGAGATAAAAGGCCCATTTTAAGAAGTCCTAGTGTTCTTTTCTCAGTTGAATTATTAAAAACTTTATTAGGATTGTTTAAAATTCTTATTCATTGTAATATCGTTTATGTTTCCAGAAAACACGTTTTCGAAGTACCCATGGCATTCTGCGTATCACAAGAGAGGACATCAGGAGGGGAGTCCTGTCCCAAGGACTGTGTAGGACAGAAAGAGAAGCTGGTCTGCGGCTCCGATGAAATGGTGTACAGGAACGAGTGTGAGATGAAGATGTTGAACTGTGGGTAAGTGTCGAAGAGAGAGGGAGAAAGCGAAAAGGAGTTTCAACACTATACACCATGTCATTGTTCCGGACGATATACATAAACTTCGACCAAATGTTCAGACAATGGAAATAAGCACTTTTCATTATGGACACATTAATGAATTGTTATTTTTTGTTAATTGACATACAAACTAAATACTTAGACGTAAATCACCCGATGACCCGATATGCATGCCTCTTTATCCGAATTGGCAACGTCGTATTTTCATTCATAAGATTTGGCGGGCTGAAACTTGTCAAAACTAAGTTAAGACCCTTTCTTACGCTCAATTAAATTTCATGAAATGAAATTACAAATATCTTTGAAACGAAGCCTTTTTAAGTACTACTTCCTTTGTTAAATTTAATTTGTAAAAGCTATAGAAGCGTTTGACAAAGTTTATGGATAACGTGAAGAACACGGTGTATAGATGTGTTGGTTTTTTTTATAAAACTTAGTTGCACAAAGATAGCTTGATTACTAAATACTCAAAAATGTTTATGCCACAGTATAATGATGAACATCGTTAGTTTATAACCTATCTCACGAGATTATTAACTATCGAAAAATTTTGAACTGCAATCACCCATTAACAATTTAACGCATTATTTTTTGATAGTTTAAAATCTGTGCCACAAAGGCTGAAAAGCCGAAACAGTTTTTTAAAGTGTGTCGTCCCACTCACTGGCGAACCACCACAAGAAAGACTGAAGCTGTGGCGAGACAGTGTTCCGTTACCCAAACCGTTCGTTCCACCCGCTGAAGACCTCCCACCTGGACATGAGTTACCTTGGGTAACCTGGAAGTCTTTAAACAGACTCCGGACTCAGGTTGGCCGAAGCAAGGAAAACCTGTTCAGGTGGAAATTTATAGACGACTCCGCCTTGGAGTGTAAATGTGGTGCAGTTCCACAAACGATGAGACACTTAATATCGTGCCCTGTGTGTCCTGTCAGCTGCACGTTACAGGAATTGATGGACGCTAGTGATGGCGCCAAACAAGTAGCCGAATTCTGGGCCGAGTACATTTAGATTGCTATCGACACGCTAAGAAGAAGATCTGTCCATGGCAAACCGACAAATTGTTAACTGGTATCATAATCATATTAAATAAACAAAAATATTAAATGTAAACTTAAGTAATATTACCTAAGTATTATGTAGGAATGATTGTTACTGTTTAAAGACCTAAAGATGTTACTAATAAATATTGTACCGGCAATAACGCGTACATATAAAATGCTTCATTGTATAGTTTGCACACGTTTAAACCTTAGTGGTTTTTGGTTGCTATTAAATATGTAATCCTGTGTTATTTTGTACAAATGATAAATAAAAAAAAATGAATTATAAAATACTATCGATTCGTATTCAAAAAAATCTCAACAATTTATGCAAAGGTGGGTCAGCTAATTGCTATAACTGGCTATCTATGGGCTGTACTATCACATGAGATATCAAAGAGTGCGTGGTCGGTACTATAAAATAAACAACAAATCCTACGTATAATACTGAGGAAAGCAATACTTACTCATCCGACCACCCAGGAGGCAAGTTGCAACAGGGATATATTGGCAACCAGTTATATAACCTAAAAGGAATACAGAAGTATAAATAAGTCATAATACTCATATTGTGTTGGCGTTTTCTTTAGAGAACAGCGGTGCTATTCTGTAAAAAAAATCACCGTGGTGACTTAGGTGATTGACACTATTGACAACTCACTTTAAGCTCACTTTAAGCTCACTTCACCTAAGTTTTCACGGTGGGATTTTTACAGAATAGCATTACAGGGTCGCTATTGTCCACGCCACCACTCAAAAGTAACGTTTTTACAAACACGTGATTACCTAGGTAGTTTTTTACCCGACTACGGCGAAGCAAAAAGGAGGGTTGTGATTTTGGCCAGTATGTATGTATGTATGTTCATGTGTACCCTCATAACTTCTAAACTACTTGTCATAATTGGACAAATGAGGTATTGTTGGAAGCGTCTTGAACGTCCGCTGGTTATAGGCTACGTGACGTCACATTAAATTAAATATGGCGCCCTCTAGCGGACATAAAGAAAGGGCTTTTAATTAGCACATTTCAAAAATATAAATATTACTGATATAAGCCTTGGGGCTTAATAATTAAATAAAAAATAAGTTTAAAAACTAAAACCCGACTACTGAAAAGGGTGAAACAAGAATGTACCTTCCCGTGATCGCATGCCACTATAGCTTATACGTATGTTAATGTTAGTACAGCGACATGCGACCACGGGAAGGTACTTTCTTGTTTCATCCTTTTCAGTAGTCGGGTTTTAGTTTTTAAACTTATTATTGGTTGCGTCGTGCAAGGACCACCAATGAAATACTAGCTACTTGGTGATTTGAGTTTGTAACACGTTTTTTTAGTAGCGTCGTAGACGATGGGCTTAAGATTACATTAGTACTAGTCATTCTGAAATCATCTGTATTTACACTGGAGTAAAGTTTATATTTGTTTAAGTGCGAATAAAATTAATTTGAAACAACGATCTGAATAGATTTTAGATGGTCTCTTAGGAAGCAGCACCCTAATTGCGTAACACACTATCAACCGGAATCTGAACCATTTTGAAGCAAATTGCTAATCCATTGCTTCATAAGTTCGAAAAATTTGTCTGTTCCACACGTAAATAACGCAATGAATGTTGTTGAACTGTCAAAATTAAACCGATTCCGATTGATAATGTATTATGCAATTGCCCGCTGGTTTCTATAATCTTAACACTTTAATATTTTCTACAGGAGTGTAAGTAACCGAAAGATTGTCAAGAAGGTGGACATGGAGAAGTGTCGCGGTAAAATGAACAGGTGCATGAAGGTCAAGTGTCCCGCCGACCTTGACCCCGTCTGCGGTACCGACCAGAAGGTGTACACCAACCCTTGCTTCTTGAAGGTCGCTACTTGCCTGTGAGTATTGAGTTTTTATGTTATCCTAGTAGATTACGTTTCATTTTGTACGTGTTTTTTTTTAATTTAATGTTTCATTCATAGTTTGGCTCAGAATATTCCTTTGAATTTTTTTTAAATGGTTTTATTTAAAAAAAAAATGTCTTGAGGAGATTTTTTGTTTTTTGATCCATGGTCTAAACTCTATGGATCAAAAAAAAAAAGAGATAAGTATGCAGGATCGTCGGATATAGTTTTTAGAATTCATTAATATATAATTAAATTATATAGATAGTATATGTTTATATTTGATATTTATATAATGAAGTTTAGTGAGAAACCGATGGATGTTCTCGAATAAAATTTAATTTTATTACTAGAAAACAAACAGCTCATTTATCAAATTAAATTTCCGTTGGCTAAATCCATCGGTTTCTTACTAAACTTCAACTATATCCGACGATCCTGCATACTTGTCTCTTTTTTTTTACTGTACCTACCTACCTAAGGTAGAGGTTGCTGCTCATTCACAAGGAAATTTATGTTTTTCCTACTTATTAGATTAACGCCAAGTTTACCTTAAAATTATCAACTTTTATTCGATCTTAAAGACAGTCATCTTCCCTAATATTTCTTATGCTGTTAATTCACTTATCTTTTATCATTCATCATAGTCATCTCCATAATCTTTTAACACCTTATTTTACAAAAAAAAAAAAACGAGTGTGCTTATGACCACACGACTGAAGTGAAACTTCTTCTTAGATATACGGAACGTATTTGGCTATGAGAGGAAGAGAGAAAGAAAATGTGCGCGCTCACTGCTGTCTCTTGCTTATATCCCCCACTCAACTCCCGTTCGCCTCGCCCGATCACACTTTTCGTAACGCTTACCTCACGCGTTCGCCAGCTTACTCCCCAAGTCAAGCGTGCGTAAAGAAGTTTCACTTCAAAAATGTGTATTTGATTACAGTAAAGGAATCCAGCTGGCGCACTTCGGCAACTGCACACTACTGCCTCGGTTCAAGGAGGACTGTCCCGACACCTGCGAGAACGTGGTGGACCAACCCGTCTGCGGCTCCGATGGAAATGTTTATAAGTTAGTAGATTTGCCTTATCTTCAAAATCAAAATATTTTATTTCACATAAACCGACATGGGCACTTATGAAACGTCAGAAGCTAGGTGCACGGTTCCAATTGGTCGTTTCCTATGGAGAAGAACCGGCAAGAAACTCCATGGTTACTCTTTTAAAAAAATAATTGGATTTTACAATGTTTTTAAGTTACAGAGGACAGCTTAGGCCTGTCAACAAGTACCATATAAAAGAAAGAAAAAAGAAAGAAAGAAATATATTTATTTAGCACAGACCAAAAGACACACAAAACACCCAGGTACATACATCAGATAAAAACAAACAAGAAAAAAAAAACAATAAAAAAATAATAACAATTAAAAAAGATAATAAAAAATAAAAAAAACCCGGAAAATGTGCCTCACGGCTGCGCTAAAAAGGTCCCAGTTCAGCAAAAATGCCAGACAACTAGTGCCTGACGCTGGTTTTCAACCGGACCTAGTATGTGAGGTGACGGATGTAAATCAGTTTCATACTGCAACATGACGTGTGTATGCATACTTACTTAAATAAAACAAAATAAATATTTTTTTTGTCAGATAAAACAGTAACGAATAAACGAATATGTATAAATAGTGTGATATTGAGTAACATTGCAAAAATAAACAAAAAAAATACTGATATATAAATAAGTGAGATTGCCGCATGATACTTAGACCTTCGCAAATAAAGAAATTCTTCGAAACGAGTCAGAACAAAAACCTGTTTTATACGATGCCTGACTTCCATGTTTCAACACATTGTCATAATAATAATTTATTAATCCGCATATAACATATACAATGGTCTATATAGGTATCTAAAGTCTCAATTTATTTGTGGTCGGCGCGAACCGTCTTTGTCTTTCTGACGTCGCTTTTAGAAATCAATCATCATCATTCTCCTGCCCTTATCCCAATTTATTTGGGAATTTATTTGCTTTTAGAAATCAATGCAATGGTTATTTTTGGTGCAAGTTGGAGAACTGTTCTTATAAGTTCTTGTCCAATGAAGAAAAATTCGTCTGTAGAGTTATAATTTTAACGTAACTGGAGATTTAGAACTTTATTTGGTAGAGAATCAAACGTAAATTAAACTTTATCGTAATTAAATTATATTTTTATTTGTGAAAGAATTAAAGAAAAAATCTACAGCTCTTTAGAAAGATAAACTAAAATCCAACGAAAAAACTAAAATCGAAATCTTATTCGATCAGACGCCTTTCCCAAACTAATAACCTAATTGTCAACTCCATTATCCTGGTACCACAACAAACTTTCTCCCTCTCTCCCACCAGGTCCGAGTGCTCGCTCCGGCTGGCGACGTGCGGGCAGCACGTGGTGGCGGTGGCGGCGCCGCACTGCCGCACGACGGCGCTGTGCCACGAGGCGTGCCCCGACACGCCCGCCTTCATCTGCGGCTCCGACAACCGGTTCTACAAGAACGAGTGTCTGATGAAGAAGGAGAACTGCGGGTGAGTGCCTTCGGATTTCTTTTTTCAGCTGGACGACAGAGGCACAGGACCGGTTGATCTATAGTAAAAGTACGTAGTGCTGCATACCCCATCCTATTTCAAGTTAAACAAATATCAACTTTATTTCAATGACAATTAAGTTGATTTCAGAGTGACTAGCACTGTTGAAAAAGTTATAAAGACGTTTGAAATTGTAGTGTAAACTGAACTTTATTGTATAGGAATTAAAGTTACTTTTTCGTTAATTCATATTTGTTTATATTTTTGGCAAATTAATCGCGAACGCAGATTAGTGACGCTTGGGGATGCCAATGACCAGCAGTGGACGACTTTCTGCGAAATCATACTACTTTTATATGAAATGTTTGGCTATCGTCGTGACCAGTCCCCATATCGAATCAACCATCGGAAGATCTTGCTGATTTTGAGTTTGAACTTTGTGACAAGTAATTTAACTTGGGCTTAAAATTTTCGTTTCGATTTATTCTTATCAAATAAGTCTGTCATAAAACGAGCGAAAATGACGCAGAATCTATACTGGATATTTTAAAACTCCGTACTGGGTTTCATGACTACAACTAACACGAAAGTTGACTGACTTCACTATTGTAACATCGTGTTTATATTAGAAGACGTCATACCTTAATACTCCACTATTATTTTAATCGTAAGCGTAATTTTTGGTTTACATACCAAAAAGGAAAATATTTTCTAACGACAAACTTCATGGATGGACACACAAGTTGTTACAAAAAGAAAACTATACTTAGAAAGAAAGAAAGAAAATGTATTTATTGCGACTCGTATAGGAAGATCACAAACTAAACTAAACACAGTAAAAAATAAAAATCCAAGTTATATAAAAAAAGATTAATAAAAATAAAAATGAAACAGAACGTCCTATATGAGGCCAAAAGGCTCCTATCTCAGCATGATGCTGCAACATTTAAAAAATAAATGTCACAGCGCTGGTATTCTGATAGGGCCCGCTGTGATGTCACGCACACACCAAACCGGATACCAAGCGCACATACTAAACAAAGAGTTGTATCTTCTATTCACAGCAAGCACGTGTTCGTGGTGCCTCTGAAGCGTTGCCTGGCACGCTTCCAGTACTCCGGCTGCGCGCGCGTGTGCCCGCCCGAGTACGATCCCGTCTGCGGCACCGACAACAAGACATACTCCAACAAATGCTTCTTGGAGATGGAGAACTGTCGGTCTAGGTGAGTTCTTTGAGTTTCTGCGAGCCTAGTACTTTCACTTCATGATATCTTTGACTTACTTTTCTCATCACCTTAATTATTATCGATTTTCAAACAATAATTATTCTAATGTGCTTGATATAATTTACAAATGTGTCTAAGTCCGCTTGTACCACCAATCACTAAGTACATTTAGCGCTAAACGAATTTAAAACATCATTCTGTCTCTGTCATCTGCAAGTGAGTGACAGGAACAGATAAATGTTTTAAATTCGTTTAGCGTTAAATAATGTTAGTAGATTGTGTTGCAAGCGGGCTTTAGAGATGGAAAGCTCTTTAGGCTTATGGGAACCTGCAGGGTAATTGCGTAACACACTATCAGTAGCAATGGGTTTCATTTTGACAGTTCAACAACATGCATTGCGCTATTTACGTTGTTGAGCAGACACACTTTTCGTACATAAGGAGCAATGGATTAGCAATATACTTCAAAATGATTCAAACTGAGAGTAATAGTGTGTTACACAATTAGGGTGCTGGTCCTTTTACTTCATAATTATAGTAAACGTAAATTAAGTTTCAATAGCAAGGAATAAAAATGTGTTACATTTTTGCCTTGGAGATAACTAGAATCAAAAGAAGAATCGAGGTGCGTTCTTTGGGCTTATGGGAGCCTGGTACATTCAGCATCGTGCTACTTCCTAAGTATAAATTGCTTAGCTGGGCTTCTACAGTGCGACAATGAAAGTAACGTACCAAAACAAATTAAATTTATGGAATTTTGAATAAACAGTACACAGTTATTTCACCTCTAACAGCAACTCAAGCGACAACCAACAAACAACCTTATTGCAACGAATATAAAGATCACTGTGCTTTTGACAGTGATGCAATATCAGAGGTAAACTTACTGTGAAAGGACTGTAAGTCCTAGGTTTTCAATGTTCTTCTATCAGGGGGTATTTCCAACTGCATAGTTTCCGCCAATGGCTAAACCAAGATAGCAAATCAAATAGACAACAGGCAATTCCCAAGACGAAAGAGTATCATGGGGATTGCCTTTTACGTCATGGCTATTGTTCTGCAAGAACAATATCACAGTCTTTGATCACTATTCTGTTTGGCAAGCATTTGCTTTTACCCATGCCTACGGATTTGTATGGCACGAGGCCGTACGGGGTCTTCCATATATCCTCTTCCTCTATTCTAATAATCATCTTCGCGACATGTTCTTTCTTTTTTCCACATATGCCATGCCAATGCATTGATGAGTCTGGATGTCACCCCTACCGATTTTGATGAAACTTGCACTGGTCCCTAAGTTGAAGTAAATGTAAACCAATAAAAAAATGGTCACAATCCGATCAACAGTTTCGGAGAAATGCGTGGACAAACATACACCTATGAAAATTCCCGGTAGTATGTTCTCGTGGGATAATTCCCGACCTCCACGAGAGCGAAGCCACGGGGAAAAGCTAGTCTTGAATAATCGTAATGAGCTGATGCAATACCGCCTTAAAATCTAAATACAATGTTATTGTAGAATACATAAACCGCTTGCTTTGTACAAACACGCGGTGACTGGTAACTTAACTTGGGCTATCTTCTTAGCACATATCTTTGTTAATATTATGAACATTATTTGCCTTAGTTATCTTTCGTAATCGACATTAGCAAAACGCGTGATTACTCTGTAAATTATTTAATTATTCCATTCCCAGGATTTCTTTGTGCTATTTATTCTTTACGGTCGCCTTTGTTATTGACAGATTTAAATGACAAAAATGCGCAATTATTCTTGGTCGTGTAACCCGAGTTCGGATACGTGTAGGATTCGGGGAAGGTCGTTATCGTCCAATTCCAGAGACACGCAAATTGGTCAAGGCTATAAGGCCAGCCGGCGTGTGGTCAGGTAGACCCCAGGGCCTATTTGACCACACGCCACCGCGACCGACGACGGGTAGCCGTCCTTAAGCGACGACGGGTAGCCGTCCGTCACCGACGACGGCCGAATGCCGTGTTTGTAAATACATGGGCACGGTCTTGCTCGCACGCTGCCCGCGACCTCCAGGTGCGACGGCGGCAATTTACGTTTTGGCAACAGGCGGCGTGTCGGTCATCCATCGTAACGTCACCGCACGTTGTCGGTAGCATGTGACGTTTTTAAGTGATCTAGAAGAGCGGTGGCCGCCATATGCGACCGTAATATCCAAATACAGAGCGTTTTTGACACCTTAATATCAATTACTGGTGAAAATTACAGATTTTCATCACGTCCGTTATAAAGATGACAGAAACGCTCTACTAGGAAACCGTAGCTTCAGAGTGTAAAATTATCGTGTCGGACACACGAATGAAGGCTTGACGACCAAAAGTAATTTGCGTATCATGACAACTTCGCCACTCAATATTTCCTAAGCTATATTAACTTGGAGTTTCTACTCGATGATAATGAATATAAATTAACAGATGTTTCTTTCTTTCTTTTCAGGAGTCTGGTACAACTGAAACACCTAGGCACATGCACGGACCCCATCGCGGAAGAACCTAAAAACTATCTTTATCGATAAACTAATCGATTATCACAGTCATATCGATATATCGCTTTCTTTCCATAATCATACTCTCGGGGAGTGGAGACCCACTATTAGTGCCAACTTTTATATAAGTAAAACTATACTGTAAAATAATGTAAGCGACCAATCTTCGTCTTCCAATAATCGATAAATTTAAGTATCTTATGTTCATAGCTTAATCGATTAGAAATCGATAAGGGTTCCACACTAATCAATCGAAAATACTTCTTCATATTGGGTTTATAATACGGAACGTAACGGTATTTGGATCTTCTTTTGCTTCGTATAAATTAGTGTGGCGATTCTTATTCGTCTTATATCAAGGCCAAGAATCGATTAAACTATGCAATTCAATACGGACATTTACATTTTAAAAATAAATCAGTACAAACATTCGAACTCAAATTCGCAATATGGCGGACAAAACGGCCGACCTTACTAAAAACTCTTTAGGTAATGTTTAGTGATTTTAGAATTAATATTTGACTGTTTATTTATTCTATTTATTATCTGTGCGTAGGTATTAAGTAAGATCATTATTTTATTGTAAATAATTAGTGAATTTCTCGACGTATTTATTGTTTTTTTCATAAGAATCGATGCATTTAGAAGAAGACTTTATTATTTAACGATTATGACAATAAGAATTTAAAATCGAATTGGAGACATTTGTGTGCGTTTGCCGCCTATTTAAGCAAAATTTAAAATAGGTTTTCAAGCATTCCAGTATTTTAATAACTGTTTCATATTTTCGTTTGACGTTTGAACAAATCGCTCAAATATAAGGGTGTGTATGCACATACGTCTTACATGTCACTGTGCATCATTTGCGCGCCAATTTGGCATAAAATCGTTGTTCGAAGCGCTCTCAAGATTTTACAACACTTATTATGTGAACACATCCTTGCATTAAAAAGCATCGTTGCCTTCAAGTTAAAAAGACACAAGACTTTTTCTTTATGAACACTTCAAACGTTAAACGAAGTTGCTACCATTGCAAATTGTATAAATGAAGCAGTTATTTTTGTAGCAAACCGAATGATTTTATAACGATTTTAATCGACATATAAATAACATAGATTTACGTATTTATTTTTTAATTTTTAGCCTAAATAATAATTGAACAAAAACTGTACTTTTAGTCAATTGAAACTGCATTTTTTCAATTTATCTACAAATATTTAATATACTGCATTTCAATAACATTTTTTATACTCTATAATCGTAGTCTACCGTGTATTGCCAGGTGTAATAACAAACCAATAAAAGGATTTTACAATTCTTCTTATTTCATTTATTTAATCATCTTCAATTAATTTTATAAGATTTTTGACTGACTTTTTACCGACTTAAAAACGATGTTTTGGGCTGACAAACTTGGGACTCAAAAATAGTTACATATTTAAAATTATTAATGTTGGGGTCGGCTTCCAGTCTAACCGGATGTAGCTAAATACCAGTTTTACATGGAGCGACTGCCTATCTGACCTCCACAACACAGTTACTGGGTAATACGATACCCCTTGGAAAGACTGGTTGTCAGACTTTCGGGCTTCTGACTACCCGTAACGACTATCAAAGATCCACGAATGACAGCCGGGACCAACGGCTTAACGTGCTTTCCGAGGCACGGAGGGGTCTTGGTATGTAAAGATGGTCACCCATCCACGGACCAACCGCGGCAAGCGTAGCTTAACCTGATCGATCGACCCGTGTGGCGTGTGTGAAATACGGTCTGGAGGACTATTATAAATGCTCGGTGCATTGAGGATCTTCTAGTCAAGATTAGTTAGCCACCTTTTACGACACTATTTAGAAGAGTGGCCTATTGAACCTCGGTCTATTCTTTACCGAACACCACGGTAAAATCGATTACCGTTGAGTTTATTTCTGCAATTTTTCCATACACAACCTGGTGATCAGGTCGTAGGGGTAGTTCAATGGTTTGATGTACATCGATAGCTCTTCCAGAAGGACCTTGAATTTTGCTGTGAATCCTTCAAAAGCTTCCATCCTGAAGTCATCGTTATATGCCATTATTGCACCTGTGGATGAAAAAGATATCAGAGTTAGGGTCAGCGCAGACAGAGAGGAATAATCCCTGCGCGGTCTCGGGCATTTTCTTTATAAGATTTTTGACTGACTTCTTGATCGCGTATGTTCGAGCTTGCGAGGACGCGTCTTCGAGGACGCGCGAGCATTTTTTGTCAGGTTCAAGCATTTATGCACTTTATTGTAATAATTTTAAAGTTTATTTTCAAGTGCGTTAATAAAATCCTCTCCGCTGACCCTTATATGTACGAGTAGGTCGTTGATTTGTATATCTACATATACAGGATTAAACTGAATAGAATAGGTGCGCCAAATTAAAATATCTAATTCAACATGTTATAAAGTAAATTACCTATTTAGAGCATGTCATTAAAGAAAGGGATGCATATACGAGTGCGAAGGCCAGCGCTTTGGCAACGTCGGCGTCATCGCGCGCCCTTTTTTTCGTAGAAACGCAACGGTCAAAATTTGGTAGGTAAATACCGCTAGTTCAACGCGTTGCCAACTTGCTTCATGTTGTGATCTCTGTGATGAAGGGATTGATTATCGGGCGCGCGCGAAATTTGATAAGTACTTTAATTTTCTTATTTGTTTTGATAATTTTGATACAAAATAAGAATGAAAAAACTGCCAGTCCTGGGCAGTCTACATGCAGCAGTGTCACGTAATCTTTACTTCGTTGGACAGGTGTAGAAAATTTAAAGTGTAGAAAACTTGATTGACACATCCAAAGGACAATATTGGTGGAGAAAAAGACGAAAAACGAGAAAATCCTATATATAATTTTCCAGGCATGATAATTCAGCTGGGCAAGCGTAACAAACTTACAATGACCCTGTCCATTTTGACCATTCAACAACATTCATTGCGTTATTTACGTTGTCGAGCAGACGAATTTTGCAAACATAATATGAAGCAATGTATTAGGAATTTCCTCACACACAAAATGAAATCGCGAAAAAACAATCAGCTGTTCCCTACATTTTGACAAGTTATGCGAACATACAATAAATGTAGGGAACAGCTGATTTTTTTTCACGATTTCAGGTTTGGTCCCATAGTAAAAGTTGTTCATAATGACGAGTACAATGACCCCTTAACCTTTTAACCGCCCGACTTTATAATAATATGAGGTGTCGTGCCCCCAGCGCCCGAAAAAAAAAAACGTAAAATAAATACCGATGAAACGAGCTGTGATGATGTAATAATAATACAGATTAAACGAGCTGTGTTATTTGGTCGTATATATACGACCCTGGCGGAATGGACACGGTTAAGAGGATAACGGTGATTAAATTTTCCAACCTGTAGGTATAATATTATTCTTTTCAAAGAACTTACTTGCAATCACACCATAGGAAGCTATCCATATCCAGCATCCCATTTTATGTCACCTACTTAGATTTATCTGTTGAAAAAAATTTTGTTTATGATTTTATTTACACACTCACACGCAATAAGACTCGCCTTCCTCCTGAAGTCGTGTTTTTTTTTTAATTTGTGGCATAAAAGTAAGAGTGGAGTCAATAACACTAAACTCTTGATAGATAGATAAACCGTTTATTCAGTGCAACAAAAGACACAATACAGGCATTAAAAAAAACATAAAAAAGGTGAGAAAAAAAAACAAGGATTAAAAAGATAAATTGACCATAGACACCTCACATGACATTTATAACGGTCGATCACTACTGGGCGGTGTGTGTCCCATGGTTGCACCAAATGGGAGTCCAGCTCAGCATATGCCAGGTACAATACCTGACGCTGGTATTCTTCTGCATCCCGTTAGTGACACACGGATGTCGAGAAGACACATCTAAGTTTCAACAAAATGGTACCTACATAGTGCGGCGCGTATATTATAAAGGTGGTAAGTACCCACATTTGCAGGCCCTGGTAGACTCAAACTGAAAGACCAATTCGATTCAATTAAACCATTTACTTTTAAATTGTCAAAGGAGTCGGTCAGTCTGAAAGATGAAGCTAGTTGCCCTTTCCGAAGCATGGTAGGTTCTTATGGAGAAGATCGGACAAGAAACTCCATAAGACATTTTTTTTAAACTCTTCATCATATTAGCCAGGAGTCGCTCCACAGGTGGACAAAGTCCTCCCCCAACGAACGCTGCTGCGCTGCTCATCATCATCCTAGCTATTTCCCAACTATATTGGGGTCGGCTTCCAGTCTAACCGGATGCAGCTGAGTACCAGTATTTTACATGGAGCGACTGCCTATCTGACCTCCACAACCCAGTTACTGGGTAATACGAAACCCATTGGTAAGACTGGTTGTGAGACTTTCGGTCTTCTGACGACTCGTAACGACTGTCAAAGATCTACGAATGACAGCCGGGACCAACGGCTTAACGTGCTTTCCGAGGCACCGAGCTGCTGCGCTGCTCATACCCAGAAAATCCTTGTGGACAATTTTTAGGTAGTCGAAGTCGAGATTTCTGAAACACCACTGGTGAGGAGATTCTGGCCTGATTATTTGTAAAAATAAAATACATAATAATATCTCGGAACCCTAGGGTCCTGGACCTTTTGAAGACGTACGAGAGGCCGAAACCAACTCGCAGAGGCCCGTTAGAGTCTTAATGAAATGAGGCACTAACCGACGACTATCCCTATGTATGTAATAGACATGGGTGCACCCACCTCGGTGTTTCCTTCCCACACTTAGGCCGGGGATCATGGGAACTTGTACGCCTTCCACGATCCCCGGCTCCCACCTCAAGTCCACGGGGGAGTGAGGTGTAACACTCCCCCGGCGACGTCCTAGATAGGCGCGCGTGGAACTTACGCGCCGCCGCCGCACGTAGATCCTTTTTGATGATCTATGCGTGCAAACGTACATCACTTTCTAATTGTGCGTTTAAGTGTTTTAAAGTATTAGGCATGACACATGACAACATGTTACAAGGAGCTGAATCATAACTCGTGCTATTACGAGGTAGAAAAGACGGCATTTGTGATGACTGGCAGACACACGAATGTGCGCTCGGACGCGTGGACGAGTTGTAACTTGTACACTTATTTAGTACGTTCCAAATTACGCGATTTGCTTAGACAACGAGTGTTTTGATTTGCCTGGCTATCTGAGTATTTATTAAAATAGAATATAATCCATTTGTATCGCCTAAAGTTTATAACTTTTACACGCATAGATTGCCAAAAAGGACCAACGTGCGCCGCAGCCTCGTGTGCTGCTAGGCTAGATGGGGGGACGGCGGATGTAGGCAAGTGCACCCAAGTACAACCCCCGGCTGGTGCAATATTGTCATTTATTTATTACTTTAAGTCCCACGTAGTTGGGGCCGAGGCCGTTGTCACTAACTGGGCGCAATCGTTAATTCAAAAGAATACTTACAATGAGTTTGCGTGACCTCGTGATTCTATTTTAATGTCTGGCGTGAATTATATCCGTATTTCTACATTTTAGCGCATTATATTTCGAAGTTTGAGTTTATGCTCTACATGTTGGACATTATTGACAGCAGATGTCATACTAGTTATTCTGACGCTTCTGCCAGCAGATCAAAGATTTTTAATAGAGGAAAAGGTTTGAGGAACAAGGTTGATTCTCTATTTATATAAAATAAAGTCGGGTTAGTTACACCATTTGTAACTCCAGAACGGCTGGATCGATTATTTTGATCTTTGATTTGTTGGATTTGTCTCCGTCCCGAAGAGCAGAATAACTATTAAGACCTGGGAAAATTTTAGGAAAAAAATAAAAATGAAGATAACTCATTTCTTCGTACATTCTTTCTTATTGATTCTGATGCGGTACGAACTTCGTCAGGTCAGCTAGTATACGATAAATAAAATACACCATTTATTAACGGTGGAAAACATCGTGAGAAAACTAAGGTTTGCAATTACCCTGCTGAATCATTTTGAAAGACATTGCTAATCCATTGCTTCGTATGTTCGAAAAGTTGTCTGCTCAACAACGTAAATAACGCAATGAATGTTGTTGAACTGATAACATAACATCAACCTGTAATCTCAGAGGGTTAGGCAGAGGTGTTTCTATTGTAACTCCCACATTTCGCCAGTTATGTTAAGGTCCCATCTGTCCCGTTGGTCTCGTGGTCAGCGCGACTGCTGAGCGTGGGGTCCTGGGTTCGGTTCCCCGGTCGTGCAAAGTGTTATTAAGTTTTTCCATGAGGAATTTCTTAGTAACAGCCCGGAGTTTGGAAGTTGGCGGTGTGATACCCCCGTGCCTCGGAAAGCACGTTAAGCCATTGGTCCTGCGCCTGATCTCTCTCCGGTCGTGTCGGAATTCCATCCCACCGGACTATGAGAGCGAGGGAAGAGGGAGTGCACCTGTGTATGCGCGCACAATGTGCACTATAATATCTCCCGCGCCGAAGGTCTAGTCTCCGTTGAGATTGGCCGCCGTGGCCAAAGTACGGTGTGAAGGACTTTATTTATAAAGATCCCATCTAATAGGGGGCGAGCCTTATGCCAACAACCGGGCACAAATTCAGGCTCCTGGCTGTTACTAAGAAATTCCTAGTGGAAAAACGCAATAACTCTGCCCGACCTGAGAACTAAGGTTCAATAGTTAGAAATCACTAACGAGTAGTTATAGTTAGTTTTGTGATGCATGAAGAAGCCTCCTCGTGTAGCGCAGTTTGTTCCGCCAGTTACTCAACTGAACCGAGCGCTCGGCGCATCCTGGACAGTCACACGTAACACCTTATTTGACTGGCCAATTATTCCCTTGCGGTGGTAAGGCTAACGCCCGCCTGGTTTGCGACCACTCTCCCACCGGAGTCCAGCGTCAAGCAGCCTGCTGTGTTTCGTCGATGCGTGGGAGTTCCAGTGCCTTGGCATCTTCTGGACACGCTCATTCCATCATAGTCCTCATCCATCGCTTTCCATCAGGTGTGATCGAGGTCAAGAGCGGGCGGGCCCATACAGCAGTAAAAAAAAGAATAGAGCATACCCACTTGTTCCTTCTTTTTAAGGGTCCCTGAAACGAATTGAAATTGTCCATGTTCACAACGTGTTTATTGTCAATTCCTTCAATAGCGTTTTGTAGACGATCATATTGCGTATCAATGTGTATCAATCACGTAAAAATTAACAAATACAATATTGACCGTTTCGGGGACCCTTTAGGACCTTTGCACACAGCACGGTTTTTACGGTACGGTGTATAAACCACTCCGTGGAAAAAACGCGTGTGTCAACAAGCTTCCATAGTGATCCATATAACACCGACAAACACGCCTACACACGGCGAATAAAAACTAGTTTTCCATGGCAAAAAAAGCATGTGTGTAAAAGGGCCTTACGATAAAATGGCGACAACCCTGCAATGGAAAAGTTACGGAAATGGTACAATGTAACGTGGCCACTGACAACATAATCCTTTCAACTTCAAAGTTTACAAAGATTTTACGTCACCGGTCACGACTATTACATCATTAAATAAAACTGGGAAAAACACGGTTGTATTCCTTTTGCACGAGTTATTTTAAACAATATCACGTTTACAATCTAAAGACGTCGCGGATCTACTTACTGGGTAATGTTACCAGAGGAGCAAACAAAAATAATAATTAAACAAATATTTAATTATGTAAACATGTCATGTTTAGTACTACTTTGGCGTAAATTTCTCATGCGAGTAAAGATACAGCGGATCTACTTACTGCGGAATTTTTGTTGAGCAAACAAAAAAAATATTATTAAACAAATATTTAGTTAAGTAAACATGTCTGGTTAGTTCTAATTAGGCGTAAATGTCTCACGCGATTACTACTAAAACTAAAGAAACAAATATTTCACACTGGTTTGTTTGTGCGTTGTCAGCTTTTACAATTTGTAACTAACTATCTACTAACATTGTTACTGATTCCGTAGTAGTAGCAAAATACTTTTAAATAAGATATTCAGATTAACGTATTATACTCGCACATAAACGTCCGGAATGACTGCTCTAAAATGACCGCCCTGAACCTTGCTCAAGCCAGTCCACACCGCGAAGTCGCCTGTCCTTTCCTGCCCTCCCCCAGCGACGCCCTACGCCAAGGTCCGTACCCCACAAGGGGTGCCCTTATGGCCTGGCCACGACCTTGGCGCTATCAGCGGCAGCTTAGCGCGGGGCGGCGAGCGGTAACAGTAAAGCCAAATATACAAAAACGTATGAACTATGCCACGGCCGGCGCACCGCTTGCAGCGACAACGTTAGAAGTTAAGGCGCTACCTCGAAAATCTAAAATCATCGAAAACCTACTAAGCGAGCGAATGTGATGCAATTACTTTTGAAACGCAAAATAAGAGTGATGGCTATAGTGTACGTGCGCTCGGAATAAAACTACGTACGTGCCAAAACGAACTTACTCCTTTTTTAACAAAATAAATGAATTAAATTTAAAACTACTTTGACTAAACTTTGATATGATAATTCTCTATGTTTTAAATTAAATTCCATTGAATAACTAAGTGTTACGCCGTGATGTCGAAAAAAGTAATAAAATAGATATAACTTTGCAATTTTTTTGTATCAAGAAAAATTAATTGAATCGTGTATTCCTTTCACAAGGTACTAGACCAAAGAGTCAAAAAATATATACCAAATTTTTAAATTCCTATTTCACATACTTAACAAGTTACACGAAATAGAAAAACCACATTTTTTTCTACATATCACCATAAGACACCGCAAGTTACATAGTGAGTGAGATGTTACAACATTTATATAGGTTCTCTATGTTTTGCCATAAGGCGTACAAATATTATTATCAATTTAAATTTAATTTAATTAAGTACTATAAAAGAAAAAAAAAAGTTCCTGGAAGGATTTGGGAGAGACCTTTGCCCAGCAGTGGGCTAACAAAAAAAAAATACTATAACAATTAATGATTATTATAAATTATAGAAAAAACTAGAGTAATTAATCAATATTTTTTTTCCAGAATGTCCACAGTAAAAAGTTAACAAAGCACATAGATCCGATGTAAAATGTAAAAATAAATAAATTATAAAGTTTAAAAATATATAGTTTAAAAAAATGTAGTTTAGTAAATATAATCGGTTACACAGACATAAACTAAAACCGTGTTTGTTTTATAGTATGTACCTATGTATACTGTATTATGACGTTATGATAGCGTTTCGTTATTTGCACAGACACCTCTGTTACCATCAGCGTCTGATTTCGTGATAAGTAATTGATCTTTAAAACAAATAAAAAGTCTAGATATATCAAAGAGCTTCCTTGTGCTCACTCAGTTCAGAACTGACCGCGTAAACGTACGACGAGCCGTTTCGTCGTACTTAGTTAGACAGTAGATTTCCGTGAAAATGGGTTGCAAATAAACCTATTTCTTTAAGGATAACCGTTTAGGGTTTCCTCGTTTATTTTAATATCATTTATTTAGCAGTCATTACTGTAAAGTGATATTATTTAAATTCAAAATTTTATTTTAAATATTTATAGTGTCTTAAATTGACATAAATATTTAAGAAGAATTTAGTATTTTCAATTGAGTTGTACCTACGTAGTAATCAACAATGACGAAATATTATTTCATTTTCAACGAGGGGAGTAAGATCAACCAAATATTATGTGCTGTGCTTAGTAAGTACTTTTTTAATTATTTCCATCCGCACCAGCCCCATAGGATTACTTCACCACAATCACAATTTTATTATTAATTATATATACAGGGTCCCATTAAAATAGATGAACAAATTTTAACACAGCGCTCAGTACGTCTAACCAAAGATATCCAAGCAAAAAAAATCCACAACAAGACCACAACATAGTTGGAAAAAGGCTAGGCAGATGAGATCATGACATACAGGTGTATGTGTACATTATGGCTGCAATAAAGATTGAATTGAATATTATTTTCTTAATGTGGCAAGTTTACATCTTAATACGTAGTACAAAGTAGCGGGAGACATCGAAGCGTAACATGTTACCACGGATTCACATCATGATTCTGAAAGTACACGTTGAAAGTAATCGTCAGTTATTAAAAAAAAAATTGCTGTTCCATACATTTTGACCGCGTCGGTATTGCACTTTTGTATGAAACAGCCGGTTTTTTTTTGACAATCGACGAAGAATTTCTACGCCAGAAGGTCTAGAATCATGTACTGAATTCATGGTTATGTTTGCGCAACGATTTCCCTGCCACCCTGTAAACCTGTGAAAATATAGTAAGTGTACTGTATTTAAAAAAAATGGCCTCCACGGGACGCCCGGCACATGTGAAACATCGAAATTGATAGTTATTGAAAGAATTTATACATAAAGAAAACCAATAAATAAATATGGAGAAAAAAGTATGTAGTATACTATTTTTCATAAGAGAGCGTCATGCCGTTTGCCGTCACGGCACATTATTGATGTTTCACATCAAAAATATTTTATGCCATGTAATTGTACTTACAGCACACTTAAAATCTTCATTAGCTTTTTTTCCACAAATGTTTAATAAATATGGCCCTGGTTAGTATGTGAATGTGTTCACATACTAACCAGTCATTTCACCATTTAATTTGGGTGTATTTAAGTAATACAATGTGTGCATTGTATTCCTTAAATACATCCAAATTAGAGTTCATGGTCAAATCAATGAATCATCACATTCATCACATCATGGACACATGGTAAAATCAATTAATAGCCGTTGACGTTTTGCGTCTGCAATATGGAACGAAAACCATTAGGTACAAAGGTTACTGCGAAGTTGTCTATGAACCAATAACGATACGGTTTAGATTTTTGTGTAGGTATACCTCATCCATACCTTTGTGCAAAGGGCATCAACAGCAGACCCGACAATTTTACCTTTTAGAATTTACATGGTTTACAACTGTTCGCCATTGCATCTAAGATCTATAACCTTTCTGAGGCTGATGATAATGCAGACATAATGTTCAAAGACGTATAATAAGCAAATCTTGAATTTCGGAATACATTTCAAAGACAAGACAAGTTAATCCAATTTATGTGATATGTTTTTACGGACTGAGGCTTGCCGGATCCAGCATCGTAGGACGGCTGGTAGTTCCTAGATGAAAGTGTGGTGGCAACATGCGGTCTACGCATCACACAGACATGACGTTACGCAAAATCCTGCATCGCGCAAGCAGAGTTTACCGCGACACAACAGCTCAATTCTTTCAAAAACCACCCTTTATGTAGTGATTTTTTAGAAACCGTAGATTTATGTTTTTCCCAATGATGATAGACCTTTTAAAATTGTCTTTTGTTTTCTGCAGTAAACCTGCCAGTGTTCGCATATGGCACCTGTATAGGATGGATGTCCCCAATGTCACTGCTACTACAGTCTGAAAACTCGCCTAGAGGGACCCCACTTACAGATTTTGAGGTGAGTATTCATTATGGCTGTGTTACTATAAAAGGTCAAATTTAATTAGCTAGCGAAACTCCGCAGGCGTGATAGGTATCGATATCTTAACGATAAAACAAAAAAAAAGAAAGATGTCCATTTTTATTGGGGTCAACGACCGCTACTTATGTATTTCCTTGAAGTACCTATAAGTTAAATCAATAATTAAAATCAGGAATAAGGAAAATCTGTTTTTTTTTTTGTTTACCGTGTTTAGATGTTACGTTACCCATTACGTCTCCGGAGTTTCGCTAACTAATTTAATTTAACCCTGTAGTATTTGTTTTTGGGCTTTAAAAAAAAAGACTTAGTAGCAACCCGGAGTGTGGGTTTCCGGTGCAAACCTGGCCCCAAAATACACACACGAGACTTATAAACTGGATGTATGCATGTTCTTCATCTATCAAAACCCTTTCAATAACCTTTTTATTTTTTTTTTATTCCCAGATCTCATGGATAGCTGCGGTGCCGTACTTAACATGCATACCAGCTGATTACATAATGGCTATACTTAGTGATAAGATCGGGAGAAAACTGACTTTATTCTTCATGTCTGCTGTAACATTCGTAAGTATAGTACTAGTTCAAAACTCAGTCCATCCTTCCAATCCTGCTTACCTTTACAATGATCAGCATTCCTTATAACTTATTCTTCTCCAAATTCTATCTTTTCTGAATACGTTAGTGAGTACAGTCTCAGTCAAAATCTGTCTGTCACCTTAAGGGTTATTTTTGTCTGCTCATTGCGGGATAAAATGTTTTACTGGTATATTGCGTCGAAATGCCAATACCACAGAATGACATTCATCCAAAAATTAAAAATGTTGACAGACTCAAACATTATTTATAATCGGCAGGGCAATTGCGTAACACACTATCAGTAGCAATGGGTTTCATTTTGACAGTTTAACAACATTCATTGTGTTATTTACGTTGCTAAGCAAACACATTTTTCGAACATTTGAAGCAATGGATTAGCAATAAACTTCAAAATGATTCAAATTGACAGTAATAGTGTGTTACGCAATTAGGGTGCAGGTTGATGTCAACTCGACATTAGTTGAAGTTTTAGGTTTATTTGATCTTTGTTACCAAGTAATTCAATTAAATAACTAGAAATTATTATGTGTTCTTACTTGGTAAAGGGAAAGATTTGAAATCTGACGGAGATATAAAAGACTTGACGATACAAATACAGCACAAGCTAATATTTAGAGCGTCAATGTTACGGGGCATGATGAAGTATCTCTTAATATGTCATTCTATCTCAAACAACATTTTTAGTATCAAAACATTAATAACACCCATTTTTCAGATTTGCTGGACGATCAAACTAGCATCCATGGAAATGTGGGCTTTCATCCTGGCCAGAGCATTGTTTGGTCTCACAATGGGGGGCGCCTACGTCACATGTCCACTGTATACTAAGGAGATTAGTTCAGCCAATGTTAGAGGGATGCTTGGCACATTGGTAAGTTGCTCATAAAAATATGTTTTAATAGTTTCAAAATTTAATTTGATGAATATTGATAAGAACTTGTAAAAAAAACAATTCTCAAACTGTCTAGTGATCGGAAGCGCGACTGCAGAAGAGACATTGGGGTTCAAGTTATGCTTTAAGTCCGTTGTAATAGAAGCGACTCGACTCCGTTGCCATTCAATATAAAAAAATCAACTTAACCTATCGCAGTTCACTGCTGGATCATAGGCCTCTGCCTCTCCCTAGCTGCGCCTCAACATCCTGTCCCCCGCATTCCGCATTCAGTCTGTCCCAGCCGCTTTTTTAATGTCGCGGGCCATCTAGCTAGGGTGCGTCCCACACTGCACTTACCGATAGACCACTCCAAGACTCGTTTGCTCTGTAGTTCGTATGCTCGCCGTTGATATTAAAATGGCGCAAATCTAGACTTAGGGTTGCTGCTGACGACTGCACATTTTATTTACTTGGGGACCCGACCAAAAATCCACTCTCAGCAGGCGAGCTTGCGACCACTAATCTAATAAAGCAAAAATATGAAGATATTTGATTTGATCTATATTTATAAAATTCAAAGTCCCGACTGACTGATATATCAACGCACAGCCTAAACCGCTGGTCCTAGAGGCATGGAATTTGGAGGGTGTGTTCTTTGTGAAGAGTAGGTATCCACTAAGAAAGGGTTTTTCGAAATTCCACCCCTAAAAGAATGAATGGGAGGAGGGTGAAATTACACGCGGACGAAGTCGCGGACAGAAGCTAGTTTATTATAATATACATATCTACTTTTCCAGGTAATCCTCTTCCACACGACGGGTAACTTGTTCCTCTACATCATTGGTGACATGCTGAGCTACCACACCATCCTATGGATTTGTCTGTCGCTACCGACACTACACCTGGTACTCTTCATAATGATGCCTGAATCACCTTCGTATCTCATTAAGAAAGGACGGACAGAGGTAAGATCATTAATTAATTTAAATTGATAAAATTTTACAGAAATATATATAATTTTATGATGTATCACTTATTTTGATAAATCAACATACACGGTATAGGGGAAATTGACGCGCGAATTGTTACCATTAATTCAGCATATATGATTCTGGACGTACAGTAGAAATTTTTCTTCGGTTATTATTATCGGGGAGTGCTTCAGCAATTTTCTTTTTTCATAATTTCACTAGTCCATGGTTTAGCGGAGCTCAATAAATAAAATTAATAATAATGCACCTCCTTTCCAATTAACATCGATATAGTGCCAATATAATTATAGTCTCCGAGCAAAATAGTTGTGTAGCATCCGGACGGACAGACCGACGAATAGTTGGAACTTAACGAAATTATATTTTCCATAGACTCCTTCTTTCCTATGATACAGTGCCGCTCTGCTCATATATTTACCTATATTGTTATTTTCCTTCCGTGTAACAACATTTACAGGAACAATCACATTATTTGAGCAGTTAGATAAATCGACATTTCCGAAGATCCTCAAACATAACGTTCATATTTGAACAAGAGAATCTCTTTCGATAAAATAAGCTTTATCAAACAGATAACGTGCTTAGATTTCACAGATTGCAACAATCGTATTATTCTCAAACAAATACACACTGTATCATCTTAGCTGCATACCACGATTGGGGTAGGCCCTATTTTGTCAGCAATGCTCTGTACAGTGCGGCAGACGAGAGAAGTACGTTCTTGACACCTGTCAATTTCATACAAACTAATACGTGTTTTGCGAATTTGATCTTTATTAGCTACTAGAAATGTCGCACTGACAGGTGTCAGGGACACATTCTCTCGACGGCCGGACTGTAGTAGGCAAATATTGTCACTAATTGGACTCGAGACCGTAGTCTGTGCCTGAAAACCCTAAATTACATATCATCTGGAGAAAATATTTTTTTATTATCATGATTTTTAGTGACATGTTTTGAACAATACCTATTATGCCCCGTTGGTCTCGTGGTCGCAAACGAGACTTCTGTGACGGGTCCTGGGTTCGATTCCCAGGTCAGGCAAAGTGTTATTGGGTTTTTCCAATAGGGTCCCATCGATCTATGAGAGTGAAGGAAGAGAGAGTGCACCTTTGTCTGGGCACAAAAACTGTACATTATAATACCTCCCTCACCAAAGGCTAGTCACCGTTATGATTGGACGCCATGGCCGAAATACGGTCTGGAGGACTTATATTATTTTTACCGACTTCACAAAAAGGAGGAGGTACTATGTTCGGCTGTTTGTATGTTTTTTTTTTTTTTTTTTTTTTTTGTATGTTTGTTCATCGAATACTCCGCCAGTTGTCGACGGATTTTCAAAATTCTTTTTTTGTTCGAAAGTAGATAGTTCTGAGGTGGTCCCATTGTCACCAAGTTAGGATCTGATGATGGGATCTTAGAGAAATCGAGGGCAACCCTCAAATTTTATAGGCTTACTTATGGTTTTTCGCATATTTTATGAAGTATCTTGTGTATTTGCGTATGGTCGTCACCATCTCAGGTAGCTGGGCTGATGATGGAAGGTACAACTCCTTAACAGTAAGAAGTTACTCGAACAGGCAAGGACTGTTTTAGTAAATTGTTTTGATGTTTGATTGGGCATTTGCCACATTTGGTCTCATGATCATCAAGTCATGACCTGATGCTGCAGTCAGGATAGTCTGCAGAGTACCTAACTCCTCGACAACTAACAGCAGATATATCGTGTTTAGGCTCATTGGAAAGGGCTCGATGTGTGGATAAACGTACTGTTAATGAGGAACACCGAGACCTGATGCTGAAGCCAGAAGCATCAGAAAAAGTACAAACCTTGAAATTACAGCACCGTAGTCGTGTTTGGGCTCATTTTAAACAGGACTAAATTTTAAGTTCAATGCAATGTTGACATAAGTTTGGCCTGATGCTGCAGCCAGGATTATCAGCATCTAGTCTAATTAATGAATAAGGTATGCTTCAGAGGTGGTCCCATATAAATTGTATGAACTTTGCTTGGGTAGTTTTGGAATCAGCTTCAACAATACGTTTGTTTTCCACTTAGTTTAAATTGATGATGTTTATCTTCCTGTCACTAATATTCACATAGCAAGTAGTGTTATATGAATTTGTATTATGGGGTAGGTACAACTAAAAAGCGAAAATTAAAAACTTTTTTACAAAAAAAACAATCGACTTCCAAAAAAAAACACTACAAAGTGAAAAATAACTTTAATTTCGGAAGTCGGTGTCAAAAAAACGAAAATGTGGAACCAGCGACACCGACTTCCGAAATTAAAGTTATTTTTCACTTTGTAGTGTTTTTTTTTGGAAGTCGATTGTTTTTTTTTGTAAAAAAGTTTTTTTATTATGCATAAAAGGACGACATTCATTCTTAATCTGTATATTTATATTTGGATAAAATGTTTTGCAGGAAGCAGTCAGGTCAATGGCATGGCTCCGATGCAGAAAAGAGGATGACCCCAAAGTGATAAGTGAAATAAACCAGATCAAGAAAGAACAAATGAATGATGAAGACACCGACCACTTCGTTCTTAAGGCTATACGTAAGTAACTTTCAAATTATTTTTAAGTAGATGTAAACGCGTCTCGCAAATAAGATAGACAATAACGAAGGTAAATACAGATATCTTCTGTCGTCGGAAGTACAAACATCCGATGATGAGATCTAATATAGAGCTGTTCCAACCATGGATTCACTTGCCTATTTTGTATTACTATAATTACGAAATCGTAGATTAACAACTCCATGCAATTCCAAAAAACTTTTCATAACTTTTGAATGACAAATGACGATCTGCGATGAGAGTAGGTAACCCGACAAAGAGCAGTGCGGTTAGTGGATGTGCTCAGGTGCGGTTCGTCCAAGTGCGGTTGAAATCAGTGCTCTGAGTGGAATACCTCGAAAATTTCATACAAACGAGTAATGATATACCTATAGGTACATATAGCGCGGAAGTATAAACTTAGAAGCTTTGCCTTTGTGGAGAGTTACTCTGCAGCACGCCGTTCTTGCTTATTCGGAAACACGAAAATTACCGAAACTCATACCTTTTCTGGTTTACCTGTATACTATGTAGATTAATAACACTTAAGGACACGCCTATATTCCCTTGAGAGTATAAACATAATTATGCGTAAGTGCTGGGTATTTTCCTTACAACAACCCGCGACTGATAGACAATAATTATAGTAATTTGTTTGATGTGTAGAAGCTAGAACCTCTAAATAAAAATCGTGAAATTATAGCAATGTTATCAAAGTTTACTTATAATTATTTATTACACATCGATCATTTGATAATATCCCCATGTTACGAATAAGTAGTTTGTTAACAGGTTTTCAAGCCAACAGATATCTTAAAATATTCCAGTCATCTGTTATCATACTGTTTTGATTCATCCAATGATACGTTGGTTGCTAACAACTCTAATAATTTCAATCAAGCTCGTTGAGAGATACATGAGCTTTCAATTATATCTCATTGTGCGTATATATAGCTGTTCTTTAGTGGGCACAAATTTTTGCTACTATATAAATGATAAATGATTCTATTTTTGTAAGTAGATTTGCACAAACACTTTTACAAGCCGATCAAATAAAAAAAAATAACTAGATGAGATCGGCGTTTCCTATCTGCCGAGTCTGAGAAGAATGGCCGAAACAAACTCAGAGGTCACAAAGAACACACGTCTACATACGTATAAAAGTCGATATGTTCCAATAACAAAAACCCATACCTACATACTTTTTTGTTTGGGTTCCTACGGAGAGATTAGGGAAAAGGTAATGAAATGACCTCTATTGCTATGCTAAAACGCGACTACTATAGTTAACTAAATTACTTTGGCCATATAGGTAGCCTTTTCTTTGTTAATTTTTTGTACTTTTTAAAGCTTTGTAACTCTCTTATGAATATTTTAGACGACTTTCCTATGATTATTAAAACTAAGATATTAATGCTACTGAAAATCACCTTTTTGAATGCTTTGTTTTTTTGTCTAATTTTGCTATTATATCTTATCGTCGAAGCTCTTATTTATGATCTGTATCTTCAAAACTCAATATCATAATCTACTATAGTGGTACAAGAATCTTTAGGCGCCTGGCCAACTCAGAACGAATGCAGACATCTCGTTTTTTGTCGTGTTTTTGTACCCGATTTTTATATTATATTCATTTATTTATATATTTTTGTGTAAATTTCAGAAATGTACACAACAATTTCACAAATGTTAATAAAAAGCGCCACCTGTCCATCTCATTCAAGCACTAAGATATCGTCGTAGCACTCTTTATACAATTTGTTCACCTTACCGTTTTCTTTTACAGTACAAGACAAAATCCTGACCAGAGCCTTCATAATAGCTATGGTATTAGCTTTAGCGAGAGAAATGTGTGGTTCTATCCCGGTTCTAAACTTTGCTGGGGAGATTTTCTCGAAATCTTCGGAAGGATCAAGCTTAGTTCTAACTCCTAACCAACAGGCTATGGCTTTGGGAGCTGTGCAAGTAATTGGAGCATCCTTAGCATTTATTCCAGTAGAAAAAGCAGGAAGAAAGGTGAGATTTCTAGAGTTATTATTTTCCTTCCTAAGAATAATGCAGAAACCCTTACTTTTCTTTCTTTTCCTTGTCATAGATGAGCAGCACATATGTGCACATTGTCATCCATATACATAACCTCTTCCAGATTTCAGTTGCCTTCTTTGAAATCTTCGTTCTTGACACAGGAAGCAACTCTGAGACGAATTGGACTCTAAAGAGTTCAGTGTAACTTTCATATTTTTGCCATATGTATATGTGTAGGGACTAATGTAAATTATCTTTCCCACAGCCACTCTAATTAGATACTCTCTCTTACTTGGTTTTTGATAGTAACACTTAAAATGATTACATGCATTTGATCTTCATTATTTCTCTTACAGCCCCTCTTCATAGCTACAGCCTTCGTGTCAGGTTTGAGCATGTGCGCCCTGGCCTCCTGGTACGTTGCTCGAGACTACAATGTGTACGCCCCATCCTGGTTGCCGGTCGTCGCTCTCTGCTTGTGCATCTTCTGTGACGCGCTTGGCTTGCAACCAGTCTCTGTCATAGTTACTGGAGAGATCTTTTCTTTTAAGGTAGGTGTCAATGATGACCCCAAACGTATTTGTTTTTTTTTTAAGATTTTGTAATCATTTCATCTTAAAGATAGGCAGTAGCGTCTTCTAATCCGCTGCCTGATTACGGAAAACTGTGGCTACTAATCGTAACGTTTTATTTACCGCCATTCCAACATTGATAATTCGCTTTGACCGCTTTTAGTCAATGAAAGCTCTTGTGCAGAATTCGTCAACCACCATAAGCATAAGTTTTGGAGAAAACCAAGTAATATTATTTTTAAAAGGCAATTTATTAAATGCATCTTCATCATCTGTCTGGTCAATAAGCACCAAACTAAAAAACAATAGTCCATTTAAATCCATCTCTTCTCCATTACTCAACATAAGACTGAGGGACTTGGTTACATCGACCTGAACAAACGTGCATCTTTCAAGTATTAATACTGTTAGTTTACAACAAAAGCTGATCTCCTCTTTCTTCTTTTCAGTACCGAGGCTCAGTAATGGCGATGGCAATGTCAACAGCGTCAATTGCTTCCTTTGTAGAAACGTTGTTCTTCAAGCCTCTAGTCAATGCAGTGGGAGCCCATGTCGCATTCTACTTCTTCGGAGCAGTTTGTCTATGCACAACCATCTATGTGTATATTTATGTGCCAGAGACAAAAAAAAGAATCTTGGAAGAGATTTATGAAGATTTGAAGACTAAGAAAGAGAAGAGAATAGAGAGAGAAGAGATTTTAGCTATTGAGGCAGGGAAAATGAAAGCCTAAAGAACTGCAGGATGCCTAAAGAGTTGTAGTTATTCTTGTAGCATTTATAATTCAATTAAACTTTAGTAAAACGAATGATTTGTATTTTGGTTTTAAGTCTTCAACCTTCTTTACTGTATTGACTTTATAGGGACGATACAAATAGTACATTATTATACTAGTTCCAACAATAACAAGTGTGTAATATGGTATTTTATATTGAGAATTGTTGCCCATAATAATCATTAAGCATTGTTCCTCTTTTAACCGACAAAAAAGAGGATGAGGTTCACAAGTGGACGCGTATATACATATGTATATCTTTTTATGCATTACCACGAATAACTTTTGATTAGCACAGTATAGCATTTTCCTTTTGTACAGCAATTCCCTATAGCTTGCAAAGTTTTTCGTTCTAGTGAATTAATGAACGTCTCCTATGAGTACCTAAAGGCACTACACCAATACACTGATGCATTCCTTATGGATAATTCCTCACGAACGGCTAACAGAAAAATAATAACAACAGTAGATTGTAAAAACAAGGGACAATCTTAATAACAGTCACCGAACCATAGCCACAGATTATTACAAATTTTCGAGCTGGCTGCGACATTTTCTAAAATCTGTGAATACAGTTAGCAATTACTCGAAAAGTTACAGACGGTCTCCTAAGAACATTTTCTTGTAGTTCCAACGGTTAAGGTCCACCCTGTAGACAGTCGTTTCACAGTTATTTGACCTCTTATTGCACCTTATTGCAACGACAATAAAGATCACTATGATGTTGACAGTGACGCAAAATTATAGGTAACATAATTGTGTAGGTACTGTACTAGATGTTCTACAGGCAGAACCTGAGCAGCTACTGAATCGTTGCCTTAGTTCCTTAGATATGCACAAAGCGCTAGTGTCGCGAAGCTGGTAGTGTTTGCAGGAAAAAACGCATGCTACAGTTATCTTCTTCGTTCACCGATAGATGGCACCTCTGCCGCGTCCGATTATATCTTGTCGCGTCTCACCGTCGCGTTTGTGTAGATGGCGTGGACGATATTTTCACCATCCTTTCCCTTGTCTGAAACAAATTACAATTGAAACACAAATTCGTCATGGAAGTACCCCATATCAATTTGCACAACATAATAATCGAACCTACCTATAAAAATACGCTGATATGATTATCTATATTTTTATTAAAGTATAAGAAAAGTCGTGTTTCCTGTATTTGTATGTGGTCTTCTAAACTACACAAAGGATTTAGATGCGTTTTTCATTATTGACATAATGTATTCTGGGATGTGTATGTAATTCCGGTGTTTGACATGACATGTCTCCTCTTCAGTCGATCGCACATATGGGAAGCTAGGGCAGATAACTAGTATATTATAATCTATGTACAAGACTAAATCATCTGCCTAGCCTTATCCCAGCTAAGTATGTTGGGGTCGGCTTTCAGTCTAACCGGATGCAGCTGAGTATCAGTATTTTACGTGGAGCGACCGCCTATCTGACCTCAACAACCCAGTTACTGGGTAATACGATACCCCTTGGTAAGACTGGTTGTCAGGCTTTCGAGCTTCTGAGTCCTATACAAGACTAAATATTAAACAAAAAAAGACTTAAACAAGTAATTATGTAATAGTAGTTTAGATACCGAGACCCCTCCGTGCCTCGGAAAGCACGTTAAGCCGTTGGTCTCGGCTATCATTCATAGATCTTTGACAGTCGTTACGGGTTGCCAGAAGCCCAAAAGTCTGACAACCAGTCTTACCAAGGAGTAAAACCAATAAGTGGGTTGTGGAGGTCTGAAAGGCAGTCGCAAATACTGGTATTCAGCTGCATCCAGTTAGACTGGAAGCCGACCCCAACATAGTTGGGAAAAGGCTAGGCAGATGATGATGATGTAAGACTCCACACATAGGCAAACTCGCTTTTATAGCTCGCAAAATACACAAAATATATTATCTTTTATGTATTTTGTTTTTTTACAAAGAAGCATTTTGTTACCATCAGCCTTTGATTCCTTGATAAGTAATTGATCTTTAACACAAATAAGTATAGCATCTAGACATATCAAAGAGCTTCCTTGTATCTTAACTCAGTCAATAAGTGAACGCGAAAACTGAACGACGAGCAGTATTGCCGTCCTTAGTCTTAGATTAAAGTGTTATCATTTATTAAATGTGAAAACTATTTAAATAATAATTTTCAGTGATAATGAGTATAATGACTTTTGGTTACCGTTTATTTTAATGTAATTATTCCGTAGTGTCGAATGAAAAGTGATATTATTTAGAAATAAATTATTTCTGTTTTAAATTCATGTAAAAATTTAAGAGAATTTAGTATTTCTTTTAGTTTTACGTAGTATTCAAAAATGACGAAATATTACTTAATTTTCAACGAGGGGAGCAAGATTAATCAAATATTATGTGCTGTGCTTGGTAATTATATTAATTATTTTCATATTGCTTCAAGTGCCAATTATTTTTGTTTTTTTTTTTCTGAAATTAAGTGAGTGGCCACCAAATTCAACTTTCTGGAGCAACTGGCCGACTCCTTGACCATTTAAAACTGTCTGTAAATTCTTTAATTGAACTAAATGCTTTGAGTTTGAGTTTGAAATGAGGAATAACTATTCCATTTTGAAGCTCAAATTTAAGAGACAGCAAATTGTATAAGTTATCATCGAATCTTGAAACAAATTCGATGATGGCGGGAGAAGCCAACGATCAAGTTAAATGGTATACAAATAGAGATGCACCTTTCTCTAGCGGTCATGTCGTGTAGTTTCAATATTATAACCAGACTAAGAAAGTGCTCATCATCATCTGCCTAGCCTTTTCCCAACAAAGTTGGGATCGGCTTCCAGTCTAACTGGATGCAGCTGAATACCAGTACTTTACATTGAGTGACTGCCTTTCTGACCTCCACAATTCTCCACTGGATAATACGATACCCCTTGGTAAGACTCCGTGGATGTCAGACTATCAAGCTTGTCACGACCCACAACCAAACCGACTGTCAAAGATCACCACCGAAAGCCGGGCAACGGCTTAATGTGCCTTCCGTGACACAGTAGGGCCTCGGTATGTAATGGATGCTCACCCATCCATGGACGGACCTTGACAAGAGTTGCATAGTCTTGAAGATCGGCCCGTGCGGCTGTTATTATTTGCCCCTAATAAGGCGTGCTTTTCTGTAAAATTCGACTTAAAAACGACTGTTCGTCTTACAAAGTGATAATATGTAGATTATGAAAAATTATGAAGTTTCCAAATCATCGTTTGTTTTCTGCAGTAAACTTGCCAGTATTTGCTTACGGCACCAGTATCGGATGGGTGTCTCCGATGTCATTGCTTCTTCAGTCCAAAGACTCGCCTCGAACCCCACTTACAGATTATGAGGTAAGTTAACACTAATTAATTTTACAACATTATGTACTCCAAGAGTGAATATAAAATACATTACTGAACGATTTCTAAATGTTATAGTTGCTTAGCAGTTTAAATTACTTATTAGATAATAGGCTAGATTGTAATGTGAACAAAGTATCACAGTTGGTGATAATTTATAAAAGGAAAAAATTAAAATGTTACAGCATTATGTGACATCTACCAGGCCGCACTGGGCCCGCGTGGTGGATTACGGTCTACTGCCTCTTACTAATAGAAGGCCTTTGTCGCAGCAGTGCGAACATTAAAGGCTGATTATGCATTATGCAAAGCATTATGACGACTCATAGAGAAGTATAGAAGAAAAAGACATGGTGCCCCGACCCCAACTAAATTGGGTAAGGAGCAAGATAATGACGAATGATTATGTACTCCGTGTAAATTGCAAGTAATAGCTTGTAAAGATGACTAGCGATCCGTTTGATGAAAATTGACTATTAATTTCTAGCTATACCTTCGAGACAAGAATACGATATTTATGATATTAATGCAAGAAATAGTTGTGGCAGTCGCAGGGGGACATTAAAGTTAAAGGGGATGATGCGCTAAGGCAGCTCGCGAAATTCAAATTTTCTTAGGTTTATACTCCTAAAGAAAATTTCAATCACCCGGGCTGCCCCTGGCACTTTCGCCTTCAGGTCCTGGGTTATAACCCCGGACAGTCTTAGTTGAAGCCCGGAGTATCGTACCCGTAAAAGTCTCGCACGCTATAACATGGGACTTAAAACTGGCTAAATATGGGTTGGACTAGACCATCCATCTTTGTGTGATACAATGACGTATGAAAATGTGACCAATTGATATTCTTAATTTCTTCTCAGATCTCATGGATAGCAGCAGCTCCGTACTTAACGTGTATACCAGCAAACTATTTAATGGCGATACTAAGCGATACGTTAGGGAGAAAACTAACTTTATTCTTCATATCTGGTATCACATTCGTGAGTATAAAATTATAAGATAAAAGCTAAGCACTAACACTAACAGTAGTTCCTTTAGCTTTTGCAAAGGAACTACTGATCCAAAAATTCCCAGGAGTTCCTTCAAAGGAACTGCTAAAGGAACTAGTGAGCACGAAGGACTAATACGACATAATCGTCTTTCTATAAAATCAAAATATTAATTGTACAAATTTTCCAGGCGTGCTGGGCAATCAAACTAGCATCCATGGAAATGTGGGCTTTCATCCTGGCCAGAGCATTATTTGGTCTCACAATGGCGGGCGCCTACGTCACATGTCCACTGTATACCAAGGAGATTAGTTCAGCCAATGTTAGAGGGATGCTTGGCACGTTGGTAAGTTGATATTATATGTATAAGTACTGCGCTATGAAGCGAGCATTGCTTGGAGTTTCTTTGAAAGATAACATCAGGAATGAAAAAATCTGGAAAAGAATATGAGCTATGTTGGCCATAGCTTGCAGAGCTAGAAAGCTAAATGGTCATATCTGTCCAAGAATTGTTGAGTTGGAGCAGACGAATTCCCGGGTAGAGAGTACCGAGAAGGCTAACGTAGCGTGTGAAACCTCATAACTAGATAGATCGATGACTGTGAATGTGAAGTGCCGTGCAGTGGATGTTAGGCTAAAAAACAGACGTACTGGCACAATTTTGAACAGGTCTATGTCCAGTACTGGACTGTTGGCGGCGTTAAATACTTAAACAAACGAGTTGCTATTGACCCATGTTTAAATATTTCGGTTTGCTAAATGTAAATGATTGTTTCTAATATTTCTCCGCGCAACTGATGAAAAATCAATATTTGATTTATAACAATAGAAATTCAATTGTGTCTTATTAGCCACAGTTGAGCTAATATTTATTTTATCCGTATCTACTTTTCCAGGTTATCTTATTTCACACAACGGGTAACTTGTTCCTCTACATCATTGGTGACATTCTGAGCTACCGCACCATCCTATGGATATGTTTGATGATACCAACAGTGCACCTGGTGCTCTTAATTATGATGCCTGAATCACCTTCGTTCCTGGTTAAGAAAGGAGATACTGAAGTAAGAGATCAATATTTTTATAGTCTCTAAGTATGCTTATGTATTCTATTCCGTT
Source organism: Hydraecia micacea (assembly GCA_914767645.1). Taxonomy (NCBI): domain Eukaryota; kingdom Metazoa; phylum Arthropoda; class Insecta; order Lepidoptera; family Noctuidae; genus Hydraecia; species Hydraecia micacea. The sequence continues at coordinate 13,910,308 of OU611796.1, forward strand.
TGGCATGTGTTTGACATTACTACTTATACTTTGTAAAACGCGTCTATTACATTATTTATCAAGGTAAAACGTACATATAAATATTGACATAACTTCATTTATTATTCTAGGACATACATTTTGGGAACCATCATGTTGGCTACCAATAAATAACTTAATGTATAGAACATAGAATTAGCCCTTTTATGGAGAAGAAGCATTAGTGTAGTTCAAATTTGACTGTATTCCCCGAATGGATGGATGTTTAACCTCTTCTTCCCATATAAAGGACCCAAATCAAGGGCACAAATCCATGCTCCATGCTGTTATTTGGAATTACCAAATGAAACTATCCTGCAGGGGTAATTATTGCGTAACACACTACCAATAGCAAAGCCTTTCATTTCAACAATATTTTAACAACGTTCGTTGCGTCATTTACGTTGTCGACAAGAAACAAGCAATTCATTACAAAATTTTCTTTAAAATTGCTGTGCAGGACCAGCTAAGCTAAGCTCCATCTTAGCAGTTGTGATCGTGACAATCAAGGCGGTAAAATAAGAAATTGAACTTGCTACGCATTCCAAACTTATATAACTATTGTAATTTTCCTTCGCTTAACAATATTGACAGGAGCAATCACAATATTTGAGTAGTTAGATAAAACAAAATTTCATAAGGTTCTCAAACATACTGTTTATATTTGGATAAATTATCTCCTCAATAAAATACGCTATTTCGAATAGATAACATACTTAGAGTTGACTGATAGCAACAATGATTTAATTCTAAAACAAATTACGCACTGTATCATCTTCACGCCTCCATTTTACGAAGGAGGTAGATAACTACTCCATGCTAAAACATATCTAGACTACGGACTGTGACTGACCCTATAAAGAAAATCTAATTACATTTCTCGAACCGGAGAAACCCGACCCTTCATTCACCAATTTGCTTGCGACTCGAAATAAGTTTCGATTGACCAATATTATGCCTAGAAGTACAATATTTATTCTATACTAGCTGACCCGGCAAACTTCATACCGCCACAGAATTAAATAATGATGTCACAAAGTTCAATAAACACGTGGCGCCATCTATTATCATAATAACGCTATTGTTGTTTTCCTCGGGAACAGTACTTTTTTCGGGATTAAAGGTCCGTTTCTGTACACCTGACAACATATATGCAAAATTTCAGGATGATCCGTTCAGTGGTTTAGGCGTGAAAAGGTAACAAACAAACTTACTTTCGCATTTATAATATTAATTAGGATAGCTAGGATCTGTGTCAGTCAATCAACTCAGCCTATCGCAGCCTAATCTGTGTATTTATATTTTAATAAAAATGTATTACAGGAAGCAATCAGGTCAATGGCATGGCTCAGATGCAGAAAAGAAGATGACCCTAATGTAATAAGTGAAGTAAACCAAATCAAGAAAGAACAAATGAAAGATGAAGACAGCAACCGTTTTGTTATAAAGGCTATTCGTAAGTTTCTTTCTAATAATGATAGTACAAAAATAAAATAAACACGCGTCTGCTTCTCACGAGGGTTGGCAGGAACTACAGAACGCCACTTACTACAATCCTTACATACTCCTTTTGCTTTGTTTACGTTCAGAATACATCTGAGGGCCAAATGTCGTAATGTGAAGAACGTTCACAGTCTGATGTCAGTCTCAATCTGTCAAAAATATCTCTAATTTCCCTACATTTTTGACAAGTTTTTGACATTTGTTTGTCGCCGAGATGAGACTGCGACTAGATTTTGAACGTTTTAAAATACGAGAAGAGGCATTCTGGTCATACACTCAAGCCGGTTGAGAGTACGGACCTGACCTTTCCGACTTTTCCTTTTTCCATTTTAATATTTGTACGCTATGCATATCTTGCATGCCATCTGTGTGTATACTTATGTTTTAGACAAATAAATGATCTATTCTATTAACTTTAATGGTATCTATAAGTTCACTATAATTATGTCCTTTAATCTTGATGAAATTGTAGAAATGATCGCGCATATTTTTGCACATAAGATTAGCAAAGATGAAGGTAAAAGCGTGGATTCACGCGAGACACAATGGTTTTTTAGTTGTTTCTGAAATGACCTTTAAGAACACACCTGTATTCTTGAACAAGTTCTGTTTACCCCTAAAAGGTGTAAAGCATGGGAGTGCTATAATACACTTCTCAGTCTACATTGCTTTCGTGCTGACCTTGTCACAAAGTTTACAGCTACGGTATTTTCCTAAATTCAAACCACGAATGTGATCGTAATAATTCCAATGTGAGGACATTACCTAGAATATAATAGAATAGAATACTCTTTATTATGTACACCATATAGATTACAGACATAAATATAGTTTACAAAGCGTGACACAATGGGCGGTTTTGTCGCTAAGAGGGATCTTTTAAAGACGGCTGTCTTTAAAAGATTTTTGGATGGATTAAAAAGGGGAAGGACAGACAAATACTGTAGGTAGTCTGTGGTGTACCATTTACATAATACAATAAATAAATACATAAAGTATATTAAACTAATCTAAAACATAGAAAATATAATGATGATGTTTAAAGAGAGAGGATGTGCTTTTTTATCATAATTTTAAAATTGGACATATTTTAGATAGGCTAGATCAGACTAGAATTATTTTTAGCGCTATAAAATAGAAATGAAATCAGTTTCGCTAAACCTTATGACTTTTACCAAAATACACACATCAAAAGTGTCTAGGGATCAACATATATTTTTGCAATAACTTTTCTCCTGATTGATATTAATTAAAATTTTCTTTAAGGATTCATCAAATAAAGTGTTTTCGTTTGTCACAGTAACGATAAACCAAGTCACCTTTGCATTAATAAAGAAATTTGCCATTTTCCTAATAAAGGGATTTTTGACATTTGAACCACTAACACAAAAGTTCGAAAAAAAGACTGAAATAACAGTTTTCTTTAAAATTTTATTGGGTAACTTAAACAATTAATAAATCCGTGTTTCTACCGCGAACACTAACAACACAAGAACATCGGTTTGGCATACTCAAAATGAGTTCATCCAAATCACGCTGTGGAATGGCAGCCCATGTTCGTTGCAACAACAAAAAAAGGTCTTCTTGCGACTGGATACCCTCCATATTCGGCAGAGCTCTTCTCTGTAGCATATCCCATGCATGCTCAATCGGGTTCAAGTCTGGCGACTGAGCAGGCCAGGGCAGGACATTGATGTTAGCTGCGGCGAGAGTCTGTCTTACAACTCTTGCGGTGTGCGGTCGTGCATTATCATGCATTAACTGAAATAAGGGACCGATTTGCACTTGTAGAGGAACGATGACGTCTGATACAATCGTCTCAGCATAAATTTGAGCGTTGAGGTTGCCTCTGATCCAAATCAACTCAGATCTTCCGCCGATCCAAATACCCGCCCATACCATGATGGTTCCACCACTATAAGGAAGGACTTCCTGGCAGGATTTTAATCGCTGTTGGCGTCCAGGGGTTCTCCAGTGTCGTATACGTCTTGTATCCGGTCTCATACCAAAACGAGACTCATCAGAAAAGCACACGAAACGCCATTGTTCTTCTGCCCAATTTCTGTGTTCAAGAGCCCATTGATATCGAATCCTACGATTGTGCATTGCTATAGGTGGTACCCGTAGCGGTCTTCGGGAATGAAGGTTCACTTCATGCAAGCGGTTTCTGACTGTTTGGTCGCTAATTAAGTTCCCTGAAGAGTGATGAAGCCTCACGGCTAACATCATGGCGGTTATTGTTGGAGCTTTTCGAGTTAAGATTTGAATGTATCGGTCTTGTCTCCGTGTGGTGCAGCGATACCGTCCTCCATGGCGCTCAGCCACGGTACCAGTGCTTCGGTAACGTGTCCAAAGTCGACTGATAACACTCTGACTTGTATTCAGAGCTAAAGCCACAGTACGTTGCCGGGAACCAGCTTCTATCATTCCCACGGCTCTGAGCATTTCTTCCCTGCTTAAATGACGTCGCCGCTCCATAATAACGTTGGTTTTAATCAGTAGTAGGGAAACAGTAGCACTAATAATGTCTTCAATGCGTTGTATGTTTTTATAGGGAAAATATTGACAGCTGATTTTCATCTTTTACTCGAATTTGATTCACAGTTCCTGATTCAAATTATGAAATGCACCAAAAAGGATCCATATAAATTTATAAAATCATAAATTTATTACAAAGCCACATCTCAATCTCAAGAAATCCGCATAAAAATGCTTGATCCCTAGACACTTTTGATGTGTGTATAATGTTGGTAATAGCCACTAAAATATCACAGCGTCTGTTATCAGACTGTATTGATTCGCCCAATGACATTATTTTGGTTGCTTACGACTCTTAACGATTTCAATAAAGCTCATTTAGCGTTGAGAGATACCCAAGCACGCTATTCAATTGTTTCTCATTGCTCGAAATCAGCTGTTTGACAGCACGCTTTCAACATTGTTACTATTATATAATATTCGATTGTATCTTATTTTATAACATTATGCCGGACAATTATTGGTTAAGCGTGATATGAAATGTAACACAAATTAGCCGTCCAAATGTATGCAAGTCAATATAAAATGTAAAGGCCTCCACTGTGTCTAGCCGTGTTACTTCTACCTATTTAATTATTTGTATTATCCTATCCTGCTGGTTTCAATTATCTCTCTCTAGTACCTAGCAATTGACGGCCTGCGCAGTCTACTTGCAAAGCCCTAGCCGTTACAGTGCAATCTTGAATGGTTATATTACAGGCAAATTCTTCCACTGAGGGAGCGCCTTAACAAATACTAGGCGACTTTGTTTCAACGCGTGTTAAGTTTCACTAATCCGTACCCGGCATTAAATAAAATCACGCCTGTAACCACTGTGCCATTTTATTTTACAGTACAAGACAAAATCCTTATCAGAGCCTTCATAATAGCTATGGTAATGTCTTTAGCGAGAGAAACGTGTGGCTCTAGCCCAGTATTAAACTTTGCTGGGGAGATATTCTTGAAGTCTTCCGAAGGATCTGGCATGGTCCTGACTCCCAATCAACAGGCCATGACTTTGGGAGCTGTGCAGGTACTTGGAGCAGCCTTGGCATCTTTTCCAGTAGAGAAAGCAGGGAGGAAGGTGAGATTGACACCTTTATTATTTTTTTCTTTCGTAAAGCAACAGTATTTATTTAAAAAATTGGAAAGAAAAAATTGATCATACACTTATAGCCACTTGACTGTCTTATTACCAAATTTTTCATATATATTTATACTAGCTGCGCCCCGCGGTTTCACCCGCATAACTGTCGATATCGTGGGAATATCGGGATAAAAAATAGCCTATATATTAATCCAAGGTGTCAGCTACCTCCATACAAAATTTTATCAAAATTGGTTCAGCCGTTTGAGCGTGAAGAAGTAACAAACATATAAACACACACAATCACAAAATTTCGCCTTTATAATATTAGTGTGATCTTCAAATGATGTGCTATTGGCCTCCTCAGGATGTAGGGCTCGATTTCATTTCATTCTTTTAAATAAACTTAAGAATTAACACCAAAACTGTGTGTTTCCTATAATAATTGATTTGAAAAATTAATCGTCAACTAGAACGATGTAGAAAATAATTTCCAAATATAAATCACAATATATGAGTGTGAAGAAAAGTTCTCGAATTAGATACTCTCTCTTACTTGGTTTTTGATAGTAACACTAAAAATGATTACATGCATTTGATCTTCATTATTTCTCTTACAGCCCCTCTTCATAGCTACAGCCTTCGTGTCAGGTTTGAGCATGTGCGCCCTGGCCTCTTGGTACGTTGTTCGAGACTACAACGTGTACGCCCCATCCTGGTTGCCGGTCGTCGCTCTCTGCTTGTGCATCTTCTGTGACGCGCTTGGCTTGCAACCAGTATCCGTCATTGTTACTGGAGAGATCTTTTCTTTTAAGGTAGGTGTCAATAATAATTCCACAATTTTTTTTAAAAATAATTTTGTAATATTTCATCCACTGCCTGATTACAGAAAACTGTGGTCACTAAACATTTCGAGCCTTTTCAGGAAGAAGATCGTAACCGCCATTTTGCATATTTTACAGGAGAAGGTGATGCAAAATGCAAAATCAGTTGATCTGGCGATTGATATTAAAACAGTTTTTTGGCGCTTACGATGTTCTTCCTGAAAAGGCTCGATTTGTTCAACTTTTTTTGTGGCCATAATTCCAACTTTGATCATTCATTTTGATTGCTTTTGCCCAATCAAAAACTCTTGTTTCGTAAATTGATAAATTAGAGCAAACTTATGAAATTAATTAATAAGCACCAAACTGAAAATCAATAGTATATGTAAATCTATCTCTTCTCCTTTACTCAACTTATGACGGAGTGACTTGGTTATTTAACAACCTGAGCGAACTATGCACCTTTTAAGTTATAATAATCTTCATTAATTACAACAAAAGCTCATAAAATCTATCTTCTTTTCAGTATCGCGGCTCAGTAATGGCTACGACAATGTCAACAGCGTCAACTGCTGCCTTCCTTCAAACGTTGTTCTTCAGGCCTCTAGTCAATGCAGTAGGAGCTCATGTGGCATTCTACTTCTACGGAGCTGTTTGTCTATGCACAACCATCTATGTGTTTATTTGTGTACCAGAGACAAAACAAAGAATCTTGGAAGAGATTTATGAAGACTTGAAGACTAAAAAAGAAAAGAGAATTGAAAGAGAAAAGTCAGTAGCTATTGAAGCTGAGAAGGTGGATGCCTAAAGAGTTGTGGTGATTTTTGTGGCATTGATTATTTAATTAAACTTTAGTGAAACGAATGATTAGTATTTTGGTTTGAACCTTCTTATACTGAATTTACTTGTAGGTATGATAAATATGGTATTATTACACTAGTTCCAACAATAACAAGTGAAATATCATTTAGGTAATATAGGTTTATTAGTATTTTCTATTAAGAATTGCAGTGCCCTTATTAATCATTGTTGCTCTTTTTGATTAGCATATAACAAAAGATTTAAGTTTAGGTTTGAGAGGACATTACTAATACGTGGTACTTTATTTAATATAAATATACAAACAGCACTGCTCATTAAGGTATTAATGTGTTTGTCTACGACGATACTATCTACATTTTTTTTATCGATTCATCATCATCTGCCTAGCCTTTTCCCAAATATGTTGGGGTCGGCTTCCAGTCTAACCGGATGCAGCTGAATACCAGTATTTTACATGGAGCGACTGCCTTTCTGACCTCTACAAACCCAGTTACTGAGTAATACGTTTTTGATCGATTATAGTTTATGATGTGTTACTAACGTAATTTCTATGTCGGAACATCCATTAACAAATTAATGAAAAAGTTCAAGCATACTTTATTGTTTGCAGACTTTGTAGAAATTGAGTTACCTTTCAAGATAATTGCTTAGTAAATATTATGGGGAAAATACCAGCGCATCATTAGCGATGATTGACTGACCACGATATAATATACTCCATTTAATCCAACAGAATTGCTTTTTACGTTCACTTTTCAGATACGGATCGCTTTAATAACAGCAAAATGTTCTTCAACAATATGCGTCAGAGAAAATTTTACATAAACAAAGAGTTTTTGAGTATTTTCTATCCATTCTACTACGTCAGTACTATCTGGTGTATGAGGAAATATAATATCAATAATAATTACGTAGGAAATATTACGAGAAAAAATTTTGTGTACACTGGAATCATGATTTGTGCAATGATTGTTTTTTATCTCGGAATCATGGAGTACACTGAGTTTAGTGTAAAAACATACGGGAGTATTTACAACATTATATATTTGGAGTATTTGTTCAACTTTGCAGGAGTATGTGCAATCAATTTGTACTACAGCACAATGACCGTGCGATTACTTGCACTTCTTTACGAGATTAGCAACTGTCTTTATAGTAGCAGTGATACAAAAAAATTCAAGACCTTGTCGTGTTCTTTAACAGTTACACTCTTACTATTTGGTTTTATCCTGGTAGTTTTTAAAATAACTTACGACCCTTCTTGGACATTGTTTAGAGGAATTTATGTATCTACATCGATACTCTTGGATTTAGAGATAATTCAAATCATGCTATACACTCATATACTGACGTGTAAAACTATTCGATGGAATTATAATATAAAGCATGTTGGTTTTGAAAATGGCGATGATGAAATAGGTGTGGATAGAGAAATAGTACTGACAGAAATGCAAAACACAATGATATCAATTTATGATGCTTGGGATTTAACCTTGAAAACTTCTGGATTAAGTGTAATTATCATTACTGTTGTTTTATGTAGAGGAAAATGAGAAGCATCTGCTTTATGCTAAAATATGTCCGAATTTTATGCAATTATGTTGCCGTTACTTCTGACTTCATTAGAAACATAGAAATAATAACGCTGATGCTTTTCCTAACCGTATTTGCTGTAAAAAAGATATTTACTTGCAAAAACTTTTTCAGATTTTGTTCCACTTCATAACCACATTTGTGCAGACATTGGTATACGTGGGAGTTCTAATAATATGGTCTAAATCGAATTTTGTGAGTATTATTATTAATAGTAGGGAAAGAAATAACATAGAAAGGATAGCTGTTGTATCCTCAATAAATATGAGTAGTTCCGTGTAGTCTTTAAATAATGTATCTACATACAGCGACAAAAGTCGATTAATATTTCAGTTTCTTAACCGGTCAAGTCCCGACGTCATAATTTTGACGCAACCTGTTACTGGCCCGGGCGACTCCCCGCTGCGCGACATGTTTATGACCCCGCTTACAAAAAATGTGCACATGAGTTTCATGGTGGCTTAACCGGTTTTTCTTAATTAGTGAGCTAAATATCTAATGAACTCGGAACAGAAATAAGCTTAAAAGTATTAGAATTAATCTGTCAGGTATTCTATTTATACAAGCTATACATGAAATGCTGAAATACAATGTACAGTCAACAAAAGAGATAAGTATGCAGGATCGTCGGATATAGTTGAAGTTTAGTAAGAAACCGATGGATGTTGTCGACTGAAATTTAATTTGATAAATGAGCTGTTTGTTATCTATTAATGAAATTAAATTTTATTCTAACATCCATCGGTTTCTTACTAAACTTCTAGTATATCCGACGATCCTGCATACTTATCTCTTTTGTTGACTGTACCTGTTATTAATCAACTTTGACCTGCCTATCTTTCATATCGCTGGATGTCGTAAAAGGCAACTTCGGAATTATGCCAACACCGTCTTGTTTTCTATTATTTTTTACCCGACTAACGCGAAGCCCAAAAGGAGGGTTATAACCCGAATGCGGTGAAGCCCAAAAAGAGGGTTATGTGTTTGACTTGTAAGTTTGTATGTATGTATGGCCGTTACTTTATTCCCTCGTAACTCTTAAACGAATGAACGGATTTGTATAAATTATACGTCTTTAGATTTGTCTTGGTTTTTTTTAACTTACGTTTTTTACCGCAGTCGGGTTTTTTAGTTTTTTAATTACTTTTTTATGTTATTATTATATTATTACATTCTTGCCAACTATGATAATGATGGCAATCTTCATCATCATCCTCTTCCTTATCTTCTTCCATCATCACCTCCACCGAAAAAAGGTCAACTACTGAACATAGGCTGTCAGCATTGCAACAGCGACTAGTCTTTCTTACATCCATTGTGTTCCCGTGACCTTCACAAGAGGCCCCAGAGAGCCTAGACAAGTGGCACATACTTTCAACGGTATAGGCATAAGCTATCCAGTAGCTTATTTGTGTCAATCGAATTCATCGTTATCGTTGATAGAATGTCACTTTGTCTAAGCTTTCAGGTCGTTGATCCACTAAGTAGGCCGCACGAGTAGTGTAGAACCATCTATCTATCTACATATCTATTTATTCTGAATACCCTTTATTCTGAATTGTTTTCTAATTTTTTGTTGGGTTTGTGTCGCGTTACAACATGTCCCTCAATTCAGCATGCCTCCTGGCAAAGGCCTCCTCCAGCTGTTTCCACTGCAGCCTGTCACGAGCACTCCCCTCCAGTTAGGGCCCGCTGTCAGCTTCAGTTCGTCTTCCCATCTTTTTTGCTGTTTTCCCCTGCATCGCTTGCCATATCTGGGGTACCAGTCAGTAATTATTTTACTTCACTTCTCTAGTAATTCTCTCAACATGTGCCCAGTCCACCTCTACTTTTGTTGGTATATTTGGGTGTAGAGCCATAATTAGTAGTAAATATAAGGGCAGATTCCTTGACGGTTATTCTAAAATGAATTAGTTACAATTTCAGGAGAATTTGGAAGTCATCATTAGTCATACATTTGGAGTAATTCTTTGGTTAACCAAGGTCTTCTTTGTGGAATTGGGACTATGTCTCGCTTGCGAAGCATTTTATGAAGAACTTGGAAAAGCTCGGAGTAATGTTGTGAGAAAAGTATCAAAGGATTGTGAGTATGAAAAAAGACACGTCATAGAACTTTGAAGATCTAAATGATTATACTGATTTAAGAATATCTACTTAGTGGAAAGGTAGAAAAGCTTCACTTATTATGAGAAGCAGTAACGTCTTTGGCAGTAAACAAGGTTGACGTGTCAGACACTTCTAGTATCCACTTTCAATATTTAGCTGTTTTTGTGAATCCATCAATATTTTATAATATTTCTAGAATTAATTCATCTTTTTAATTTCAGTGCCATCAAAAAAAGTCTGGAAGAATATCTTCCGGGTCCTACACAAAGATTTTGAAAAGATGAGCGCCTGTGGATTTTTTGCCGTTAACTCGGTGACCCTGCTAAACTTCTGCAACGTTGTAGCTACTTACACAATTGTTTTACTACAATTTGCTTTTCTGTGATATGTTTGAACTAATGTTTCGTTTTTAATAAAGAACGTTTCTTCAAAGAAATCTTCGTTTCACTAGGGCTTGTCACCAAATGTTTCCTCTTTCATTCTCCCCGGTAAGTCCCCTTGTCAGTGCCGTCACGTTATCATTTGTTCCCTATTCGTGCCATCTTTGCATAATTTCTTTGAAATAAATTCGGACGAGATTTCGAGACATTATAATAATTCTTCTCGTGTTCAGAGGAGTCGTCCTCTGAATACTCTCTCTGAATAAAAAAATACTTCCGAAGCACTTCCTCCTCTTGTATGTCGGTACAAGAGGAGGAAGTGCTTTGGGAGTATTTTTTTCCATACTGATAAGCAATGTCGGTGAACTATAATTCACCTACGCTTCCGCATAATCTATTGGGGAATACAGGAAAGATCTTGAGTATAGTCCTTATCGATTTCGATAACAGCAACCCCAGAAATAATAATTTCCTAGCGTCTGAGCATGCGTTTAGCTGTGTTGTGGTGTGGTGAAGATAACCTCTGGTACAAAGTCGGTTACAGAACTTAGCGATGGAAAGTTCAAAACCCTCATCAAACGAGTCCTTATCAAAAAAGCATATTATAAGATTAAAGACTACGTTGAAGACAAGGTAGTTTGGCAATAATTCCTTCTGCACATGTGGCTTCCCTGGCACCTCTTTGACGGCATAAGTTCTACGTAAATGTCTATTAACTGCTCTCAAATTACGATGTTTATTTTTTATTTGTACATACTTCTTTGACATAATCTTTTTATTATTTGACATTATATACAGACAATTTTAATTTTTCACCTCTTTATTAGTTGAAATGGCAATCATATCTCTTGGTTTTAGTAGATTTTTATATTTTCTTTATCCTATTGATACATTCTTATTTTGTAAATTTGAGGACTTTGTAAGCCTTGTAGACTTTAGATCTGTAGACCATTTTTTATTTTATCAAGTACGTGGTACTTGTTGACAGGCCTACGCTGTCCTCCCATACCTACTGTAACTTGAAAACATTGTAAAAGCCAATTATTTTTAAAAGAGTAACCATGGAGTTTCTTGCCGGTTCTTCTCCATAGGAAACGACCAATTGGAACCGTGCACCTAGCTTCTGACGTTTCATAAGTGCCCATGTTGGTATATGTGAAATAAAAATATTTTGATTTTGATTGATTTTGATACAGTTGAACAAGCTATTTGGTATACAGACAAAAATATTTATCTTTCCAGTCTTTCCACTACACTGCCAATATTAAGTTTTATTTTGTGCGTTATAACTTTTTTAGCTTATGGCATCCTTAATAGAGTGGTGTAAAAGAATTGACTACGAAAAAACAATTGCAAAGCAATTGGCAGCTGCCTGTATACTAAATTGCTTTTTCGACTGTACTAAGTATTTTAGACTGAAGTGACGTTTAAAAGAAAGAAGTTGCATAGTAGATTAAACCGTGTCTTCATGGGATCTTTGGTACAAATATTATATTATGAAAATACATTCATTGTATACACTTTAGCGGAAAATCCAAAAATAAAACAGAGCTAAAAATCATACGGTTTATTTTTTATCTGAACCAAATAGTAACATGCGGTGCATGTGGTGCTTTATCATTAATCACAAGAAAGCAAACTGCAGTATCACAATAGTATAGGCAGTGAGAGTTTGGATAAACTGGACCATTAAGGCAGCATCTACGGGAAATCCTCCAGAAGTAGTCATCTCATGAATATCTGTATCTAACACTCGTTGTAAGTTGATCCATCTTCTTTTTAATGTTACTGAAATCGAATAGAATAATGTAGATATTAGGCAATTATAATCGAAGAATTGTTTGTCTGCAGCCTTGTATCTTTTGATCATGTTATACGTATACAAAAATAAAAATAAAACTTCTTAACTACCTTTTTAGACCTTTATATCCTGCTTATGCGTACGAAGTTTCATTAAAATCGGTTAATTCGTTTCGAAAAACAAGGGCTTGAAAGTTTGTATGAAATGCCGTACGTCGTAAACGCTCTTAACCATCACGACATAGCAAATAACAGAAATGTGTGGTTAAGTCCAGCAGCAGGAAATTACAGACAAGATAGATACAACTATTCTTTCTTCATATATTCTGTTAAGTTTGTACTCACAGTCTTGTGATGACTTCAATATAATATTACTTTTGGCTCTCGCAACTTCAGTATAAAATGCTTCACAACTTAAGCACAGTGCCATTTCAACCATGATTGTCTTCGGTAATATCAGAAATATTCCTAATATGTGGCTAACAGCCACGACGCGGCCGTACTAAAAATTAACAAGATTAAATAAAAAGTTTAATTTTTTGTATGAAATTCCTTTAAGTTTCATGGAAGGTATCCAATATGACCAACAGTGAAAAAAGAATGCCAAAAGACGATGAAAGAAAAAATAATCTATAGGGTCATGAGTACTCTGTATGTAAAAAAGAACTTCAAATTTTCAAAAAATGAAAATTCTAGTACACAATAGTAACTGGATAATATATTATGGTCATAGTCGACCTATTATGCGTCAGCAATAAAATAAATACTTACGTATTTCCCATTTATCCAAAATGTCATTATAGCCACATAAACCATACTAACTGTAAACGTTGTAACAAAATGTAGCAAGACCTGAAAATATATATAATTATTATTATCACTATTATCATCAGATGAAAATTAATTATCAATTTTAATATTGACGATTCATTCAAATTTTATTTAGTTTTGCACCGCTATTATTTTTTAAAGTCCTTTCAATTTTCTTATTAAGTGTAGTAATGGTATATTTTGTATTTACTTTCAAACCAGAAGTTTTAGCCAGCAGATTCCAAGCTTCAATAAGAGAGTTAAACGCATGATACATATCTTCCAACTTCGAATCTATATCAATCATAACATCTTCACCAATATTCCGAAAATTTATATTTTCTAAATCATCGTTCCATTTATTTGTTTTGCAAGTTATAATATAAATAAATAGTACTATATAAACTATTTCTAAATCTAAGAGTAGTATTACTGTCACGAGTAGGGCTCTCATCCATGTCCAGGACATGTCAAAAAAAAGTTTGAAGAAAAAGACGGTGGAACTACACAATACGATGGAATAAACTGACACCCGAGCAATGATCTTGAATTTCTTTAAATCTCTGCTGCAATAAAGTCGACGATCAATCTCATCCATTATTGATAGTAAACGAACACTTGTGGTACTGTAGAACAAATTCTGCATAGAAACTACAAAGAAGTGAAAAAGAAACTCGCTATACATGATTATGTAGAAAATCAATGACTGGGATATACTAAAACGCGTGTACATTATGGTTGAGATGAACAGGTAAACCATAACACAATTCGCGAATATAGTACAGAGGATATTTTTAAAAGAAACCTTCTGAACATAATTATTATTGATATTGTACTCGCGCGCACATAAAACGGTTTTGATATAGTAAAAAGGGCAGCAAATGCTCAATATGTCTTCGTTTATCAATATTTTATGTGTATCCATGCTGTTTACGATATAATTTTTTAGAATAAATAAAGTCATTCTTTATAAGATGTCAAGAACAGAAAATGAGCTATAAACTGTCTGACACGTTGATATTGGGTTATAAATGTTATATTACATTCAAAAGCTCAAATAATGATATCGACATCGAAAGAAATTGGAAAGGCGCACTTTACCAAATTAGTAACACACGTGTATATCTATTAATGATGTAACTTACATTAGATTGATATATTATTATTGTAATGAGTTTTATTTTAAATCTTGATTTTCATGAAGAATTCGGTTAATGAATAACTGCATTCATATTATTCAGAAAAAAAAACGCGGTGCAAGGTTTTTTACCCGATTGCGACGAAGCAAATAGGAGGGTTATGATTTTGACCGGTACGGTACGTATGTATGTATGTTCATCTGTTCCCTCATAACCTCTAAACTGCTTGTCATAAATGCACAAATGAGGTATCGTTGGAAGCGTCTTGATCGTCCGCTGGTTATAGTCTATGTGACGTCACATTAAATTGTATATGGCGCCCTCTAGAGGACATAAAGTAATGAATTTAAAAATAAATATTTTGGGATGATTTCTTGCGGGGTATCAAATCAAAGAGCGTAATTAGCACATTGCAAAAATATAAGTATTACTGAAATAAGCCCCAAAATTACTAAATAAAAAAAAAAGTTTAAAAATTAAAACCCGCCTACTAAAAAGGATAATAAATAATATAAAAAAAAATATTCAAGTATAAAGTAAAGTAAAAATATGATTTACATTAATTACAATCGAGGAAAGTTACATTCTAACTGTATTGTAGACCTGCCTGATCTAGGTTTATGAAAAACCTGTGTTTTTTTTTCAGGTCGTTGATCGACTAAGTAGGCCGCACGAGTAGTGTAGAACCATTTATCTATCTACATATCTATCTAAGCCCTTTATTCTGAATTGTTTTCTAATTTTTTGTTGGGTTTGTGTCGCGTTACAACATGTCCCTCAATTCAGCATGCCTCCTGGCAAAGGCCTCCTCCAGCTGTTTCCACTGCAGCCTGTCACGAGCACTCCCCTCCAGTTAGGGCCCGCTGTCAGCTTCAGTTCGTCTTCCCATCTTTTTTGCTGTTTTCCCCTGCATCGCTTGCCATATCTGGGGTACCAGTCAGTAATTATTTTACTTCACTTCTCTAGTAATTCTCTCAACATGTGCCCAGTCCACCTCTACTTTTGTTGGTATATTTGGGTGTAGAGCCATAATTAGTAGTAAATATAAGGGCAGATTCCTTGACGGTTATTCTAAAATGAATTAGTTACAATTTCAGGAGAATTTGGAAGTCATCATTAGTCATACATTTGGAGTAATTCTGTGGTTAACCAAGGTCTTCTTTGTGGAATTGGGACTATGTCTCGCTTGCGAAGCGTTTTATGAAGAACTTGGAAAAGCTCGGAGTAATGTTGTGAGAAAAGTATCAAAGGATTGTGAGTATGAAACAAGACACGTCATAGAACTTTGTAGATCTAAATGATTATACTGATTTAAGAATATCTACTTAGTGGGAAGGTAGAAAAGCTTCACTTATTATGAGAAGCAGTAACGTCTTTGGCAGTAAACAAGGTTGACGTGTCAGACACTTCTAGTATCCACTTTCAATATTTAGCTGTTTTTGTGAATCCATCAATATTTTATAATATTTCTAGAATTAATTCATCTTTTTAATTTCAGTGCCATCAAAAAAAGTCTGGAAGAATATCTTCCGGGTCCTACACAAAGATTTTGAAAAGATGAGCGCCTGTGGATTTTTTGCCGTTAACTCGGTGACCCTGCTAAACTTCTGCAACGTTGTAGCTACTTACACAATTGTTTTACTACAATTTGCTTTTCTGTGATATGTTTGAACTAATGTTTCGTTTTTAATAAAGAACGTTTCTTCAAAGAAATCTTCGTTTCACTAGGGCTTGTCACCAAATGTTTCCTCTTTCATTCTCCCCGGTAAGTCCCCTTGTCAGTGCCGTCACGTTATCATTTGTTCCCTATTCGTGCCATCTTTGCATAATTTCTTTGAAATAAATTCGGACGAGATTTCGAGACATTATAATAATTCTTCTCGTGTTCAGAGGAGTCGTCCTCTGAATACTCTCTCTGAATAAAAAAATACTTCCGAAGCACTTCCTCCTCTTGTATGTCGGTACAAGAGGAGGAAGTGCTTTGGGAGTATTTTTTTCCATACTGATAAGCAATGTCGGTGAACTATAATTCACCTACGCTTCCGCATAATCTATTGGGGAATACAGGAAAGATCTTGAGTATAGTCCTTATCGATTTCGATAACAGCAACCCCAGAAATAATTATTTCCTAGCGTCTGAGCATGCGTTTAGCTGTGTTGTGGTGTGGTGAAGATAACCTCTGGTACAGTTGAACAAGCTATTTGGTATACAGGCAAAAATATTAATCTTTCCACTCTTTCCACTACACACTATATTCAGTTTTATTTTGTGCGTTATAACTTTTTTAGCTTCTGGCATCCTTAATACAGTGGTGTAAAAGAATTGACTACGAAAAAGCAATTTCAAAGCAATTGGCAGCTGCCTGTATACTGAATTGCTTTTTCGACTGTACTAAGTCTTTTAGACTGAAGTGACGTTTAAAAGAAAAAGAGGTTGCATAGTAGATTAAACCGTGTCTTCATGGGATCTTTGGTACAAATATTATATTATGAAAATACGTATACACTTTAGCGGAAAATCCAAAAATAAAACAGAGCTAAAAATCATACGGTTTATTTTATATCTGAACCAAATAGTAACATGCGGTGCATGTGGTGCTTTATCATTAATCACAAGAAAGCAAACTGCAGTATCACAATAGTATAGGCAGTGAGAGTTTGGATAAACTGGACCATCAAGTCAGCATCTACGGGAAATCCTCCAGAAGTAGTCATCTCATGAATATCTGTATCTAACACTCGTTGTAAGTTGATCCATCTTCTTTTTAATGTTACTGAAATCGAATAATAGAATACTATACCAAATAGTAACATGCGGTGCATGTGGTGCTTTATCATTAATCACAAGAAAGCAAACTGCAGTATCACAATAGTATAGGCAGTGAGAGTTTGGATAAACTGGACCATCAAGTCAGCATCTACGGGAAATCCTCCAGAAGTAGTCATCTCATGAATATCTGTATCTAACACTCGTTGTAAGTTGATCCATCTTCTTTTTAATGTTACTGAAATCGAATAATAGAATACTGTAGATATTAGGCAATTATAATCGAAGAATTGTTTGTCTGCAGCCTTGTATCTTTATTTTGATCATGTTATACGTATACAAAAATAAAAATAACACTTCTTAACTAACTTTTTAGACCTTTATATCCTGCTTATGCGTACGAAGTTTCATTAAAATCGGTTAATTCGTTTCGAAAAGCAAGGGCTTGAAAGTTTGTATGAAATGCCGTACGTCGTAAACGCTCTTAACCACTGGGCCATCACGACATAGCAAATAACAGAAATGTGTGGATAAGTCCAGCAGCAGGAAATTACAGACAAGATAGATACAACCATTCTTTCTTCATATATTCTGTTAAGTTAGTACTCACAGTCTTGTGATGACTTCAATATAATATTACTTTTGGCTCTCGCAACTTCAGTATAAAATGCTTCACAACTTAAGGACAGTGCCATTTCAACCATGATTGTCTTCGGACATATCAGAAATATTCCTAATATGTCGCTAACAGCCAAGACGCGGTCGTACTAAAAATTAACAAGATAAAATAAAAAGTTTAATTTTTTGTATGAAATTCCTTTAAGTTTTATGAAAGGTATCCAATATGACCAACAGTGAAAAAAGAATGCCAAAAGACGATGAAAGAAACAATAATCTATAGGGTATGAGTATGTGTATGAGTACTCTGTATGTAAAAAAGAACTTCAAATTTTCAAAAAATTAAAATTCTAGTACAAAATAGTAACTGAGATAATATATTATAGTCATAGTCAACCTATTATGCGTCAGCAATAAAATAAATACTTACGTATTTCCCATTTAACCAAAATGTCATTATAGTCACATAAACCATACTAACTGTAAACGTTGTAACAAAATGTAGAAAGACCTGAAAATATATATAATTATTATTATCACTATTATCATCAGATGAAAATTTATTATCAATAATTTTAATATTGACGATTCATTCAAATTTTATTTAGTTTTGCCCCGCTATTATTTTTTTAAAATCCTTTCAATTTTCTTATTAAGTGTAGTAATGGTATATTTTGTATTCACTTTCAAACCAGAAGTTTTAGTCAGCAGATTCCAAGCTTCAATAAGAGAGTTCAACGCATGATACATATCTTCCAACTTCGAATCTATATCAATCGTAACATCTTCACCAATATTCCGAAAATTTATATTTTCTAAATCATCGTTCCATTTATTTGTTTTGCAAGTTATAATATAAATAAATAGTACTATATAAACTATTTCTAAATCTAAGAGTAGTATTACTGTCACGAGTAGGGCTCTCATCCATGTCCAGTACATGTCAAAAAAAAGTTTGAAGAAAAAGACGGCGGAGCTACACAATACGATTGAATAAACTGACACCCGAGCAATGATCTTGAATTTCTTCAAATCTCTGTTGTAATAAAGTCGACGATCAATCTCATCCATTATTGATAGTAAACGAACACTTGTGGTACTGTAGAACAAATTCTGCATAGAAACTACAAAGAAGTGAAAAAGAAACTCGCTATACATGATTATGTAGAAAATCAATGACTGGGATATACTAAAACGCGTGTACATTATGGTTGAGATGAACAGGTAAACCATAAAACAATTCGCGAATACAGTACAGAGGATATTTTTAAAAGAAACCTTTTGAACATAATTATTATTGATATTGTACTCGCGCGCACATAAAACGGTTTTGATATAGTAAAAAGGGTAGCAAATGCTCAATATGTCTTCGTTTATCAATATTTTATGTGTATCCATGCTGTTCACGATATAATTTTTTAGAATAACTAAAGTCATTTTTTGTAAGATGTTAATAACAGAAAATGAGCTAGAGACTGTCTGGCACGTGAACATGGAGTTGATATTGGGTTATAAATGTTATATTTCATTCTAAAGCTCAAATAATGATATCGACATCGAAAGAAATTGGAAAGACGCACTTTACCAAATTAGTAACACACGTGTATATTAATGATGTAACTTACATTAAATTAATATATTATTATTATTGTAATGAGTTTTATTTTAAATCTTGATTTTCATGAAGAATTCGGTTAATGAATAACTGCATTCATATTATTCAGAAAAAAAAAACGCGGTGCAAGGGTTTTTACCCTACCGCGGCGAAGCAAAAAGGAGGGTTATGATTTTGATCGGTATGTATGTATGTATGTTCATATGTTCCCTCATAACTTCTAAACTGCTTGTCATAATTGCACAAATGAGGTATCGTTGGAAGCGTCTTGATCATCCGCTGGTTATAGGCTATGTGAAGTCACATTAAATTGTATATGGCGTCCTATAGAGGACATAAAGTAATGAATTTTAAAATAAATATTTTGGGATGATGCCTTGTGGGGTATCAAATTAAAGAGCGTAATTAGCACATTGCAAAAATATAAATATTACTGAAATAAGCCCCAAAATTACTAAATAAAAAAAAGTTTTAAAATTAAAACCCGACTACTAAAAAGGATAATAAATAATATTAAAAAAAAAATATTCAAGTATAAAGTAAAGTAAAAATATTATTTACATTAATTACAATCGAGGAAAGTTAAATTCTAACTGTATTGTAGACCTGCCTGATCTAGGTTTATGAAAAACCTGTGTTTCAGACCATCAATTTACATCAAACATTTAAAAAGAAGACAACAATAAATGTATTAGAAGCTAAATTGAAAAGAAGGTATAATAATTTTTAATGACTTAAACAGTTACTATTTGGATATATTATTTTAAAACTATATTATGTTATATAATGTTTAAATAAATTAACGAATAATATTAAAGTAGATAAAGTGGAGACTATTATTAATTACTAGCTTTTGCCCGCGACTTCGTCCGCGTGGAATAATGACTTTCGGAAAAAAACAATTTATCCCCCTTTTCTCCCCGTTGGGAGGGAATTTCCAAAAATCCTCTCTTAGTGGTAGCCTACTCCTCCCAACAAACACACATGCCAAATTTCAGCTCTCTACTGCCAGTAGTTTCGGCTGTGCGTTGTCTGTCAGTCACTCAGTAACGGAAGAGTTTTATATATATAGATATAGATAGCTGTGCCCGCAACTCCGTCAGTGTGTAATTCCTTGTGTGTTATTAAGTTAATGTATTGGTAATATTGTTTAGATCACGTTCACATGAGGCTTAAGTACCTATACAACGAAATTACTACTTCACCTAAAAAGAAATAAAATGTAAACTATTAATAATTTGTAATTTGAACGAATATAATACACTACCAAAATAACTAATACCTATTTTATAAAATAACAACAAAAGAAAACTAAATAAACTAAATTAATTTAAAGACTAAAAGTCGCCCTGATAAACAATATTGTCTGTCAATAAGGTCGAATGCTCGGAACGTCTACTCGCATCAACAGCCAAATATTGTATGAAGTTCGCGTTTTTTTTTTTTTTTAGAATATGGCATCTCGTAGTTGACCTTGAGAGGTCGTGACTACTTAACCGGACTATCCTGTGGTTGCCTTAAGTAAACTCAAAGCCTCCAGCCAGGGGCAAATATCTTATGTACTAAGCGACTACACGCTAAGGGCACCCCCTGTGGGGTACGAACCTCGGCTTAGGGCGTCGCTGGGGGCCCTCCCCAGCCTGTCCCATCTTGCTGCCCTCAGCAAGATGGGACAGGCTGGATCTGGTTTTTATTATTTTAGGCTTGATGAGGCCGGCGTTTCCTAGCTGACTACTCTGAGAAGAAACGCCAAAACAAACTCAGAGGTCACGGTCGGGAATTTAGAACTACTGGCTCAGCTGCGGCGCGGGCTGACACTTCTTCGAGCAAGGGTCCGGGGGAGGCATTTAATTGAGGACGTCGCGAGGGACCTCGGCGGCGAGGTCGGAATGAGTTCTGTATTTGTGCACTGTACTGGTTGACTTATTGCTCTCCTGGAGGAGGGTTATGGGGTCGTCAGGGTCGGAGAGGACATGCCTTGGACGGCGGCATTTGCTGATTTTGGAGAGGGTATACCTGGCGGCCTCGACAACCAGAGGGTTGCGGTGCTTGGCGGCGGTATCGAAGAAGCGCTTGGAAAGGCACTTCATGAATTGATGGATGGTGGGGATTTTGAGGCCAACATGGAGGATCTCATTTCGAACGAACCTGGGGGATCCCGTAGCCTTTCGGAGGAATCGGTTTTGGAGGGTCTGCATCCTATGGATGTGGTGGGGCTTTGCGTTGGCAAAGACTACACAGGCGTATGTCATTATTGGACGTATGCACGCTGTGTAAATGCGCATTTTGCACCTACGTGACAATTTGCTGCGTGCATTTAGGACAGAGTGGAGTTTGCCGAGAGCGAAAGCGGCGCGCGAGCGGACCGTCTTTACGTGCTCTGCGAAGGAGAGGTGATTGTCGAGTATTACTCCTAGGTATTTGGCTCGCTTCTCCCAAGGGATCGGCTTGCCGAACATGGTGATAGGTCGGGGGGGAGTGGGTCTAAGTCGTGGTTTCGAGTAGAAGTTCGCGTTTGGATCCCCCGCCCTTTTATACCTCCCGCCGCGAGCCGCGTCGAGCGCGGCGACCGTTACACAAAAATAATCCTTATAGCATGATTCAGTATTTACGCGCGATGGCTTATTAGCGTATTTCATGTATAACTTTGGTGTTTCTGTACCGATTTCTATGATTCTTTTTTTATTAAATAGGTAATAATGTTAAAAAAAATTAATTAGGGATGAGTGAGAGTGTTATAAACGTAAGAGTAGAAAAATATAATCAGAAAGCTCCGAACTGCTAAGCTATCGGGAGTTACACGTGTTATTGTGAGTCAACCATAAAAGATAGACATTTGCTGTCGTGGAATATTTTTTATATAATTTTAAGGAGAACATTTCCGTCATACATGATTTCTGTGTAGCTTTAACCATTAAGGCTGCACACGCGACGGAAGCTTAAAAAATGGAGTAAGTTCTCCTGTTTTCCCAACATTTCCCTTCACTGCTCTGCTCCTATTGATCGTAGCGTGATGAAAAGTATACTATAACCTGCCCAGGAGTATGAAGAACAATTGTACCAAGTTTCGTTGAAATCCGTTGAGTGGTTTTTGTTTCTATAAAGAACATACAGACAGACAGACAGAAAGACAGACAGACAGACAACAATTTTACTGATTGCATTTTTGGCGTCAGTATCGATCACTAATCACCCGCTGATAGTTATTTTGGAAATATATTTCATGTACAGAATTGACCTCTCTACAGATTTATTATAAGTATAGATAGATAGATATCGATGTAAAGGAAGAGCCTTATATTAGAGTAGGTAGATAGATTTTATTTTAAAATTGAAAAAGGATGAAACAAGAAAGTACCTTCCCGTGGTCGCATGCTACCATAGCTTATAATTATGTTAGTACAGCGGCATGCGACCACGGGATGGTGCTTATTTTATAAACTTTTTTTTTCTAGTATAAGGGCATCAACTGAAAATGGGGTCCTGGGTTCGATCCCTGGGTCGGACAACCAACGTGTTATTGAATGTTTCTATTAGAAAATTGCTACTAAAACAATAATAAAGAAAATACTGTTAGAACATAACTGAGTCAGTGGGTCGTCCTAGGGGCGGAAAAAAAAAATGGAATAAGTTTTCAACAACAATTTCACTTCCAAAAGTCATCATACCCAAAAGTCACAATATGCCTTGGTTTCTTCCTTTTTTTGTGTATTGGCACCTTGTAGCACTTCCCAACATACGTTTAATTACTTTGCATTCCATCGTACTTTTGTATGTACTGCTGCCTTTTGTGTGCACCAAATAAACGATTTATCTACCTTCTTGAATGGGCTCAATCGGGACTTATAGTTTTTTCAAGATCTAATTTGCTAATAGATTATCAACAAAAGAAGTAGTTTATTTGGTTATGTCAATATTTTATTTAAATTCTGTATTTTTTCACAATTTTTTAAACAAATGAGATCTTATTACAAGCTGGTCCATTGCGGATAACACACCCTCTCTCACACTGACACTTAGATAATATGTTTAAGTGTTAATTTAAATACTTTTAGCCAGTAACCCAATTCTGATCACTAATAATACCAGTGATAAGAATTGGATCACATGAAAGATACGTAATTTTTTCGTAAGGTTACCGGGTCAGAGTTAATAGTTTTAATGGTCTAACGTTTACATTTCATTTCACCCAATTCTAATAAACTGTTTGATCAATGTATATAAATTAATTTTTTCATTTGTGTCATAAGAACCCTAGCGAAATGAAGTCCTTAAGATTAAAAAAATATTCGAACAGAAGTAAAATCTATCGTTACAAGGTTCCGATAGACAACTTGGTTGACAAAGATGTTCAGTCGATGCTTCTGCCTTTAAACCTAATGCACAACATTATGTTGTGTCCCAAGTATCGTATTAAGGATAACTCCATATATCCAAACAGTCGCATAGTGAAGTTGGTGTCTCTGTGTGGCGCAATTATATCCGTTTTTCTTTTCTTGAATCGCGTCTATGGGCTGTATTTCGACAAAACTATTCGAAAATACATTAACTTAACGTTCATCAGCTATACCGTTGATGTTATCTTGTATATTTTCGGATTCACAATGAATTATTGCGTCAATGTATTACCAAAGAAAAGGAATATATCGTTTGTCTTGAAATTTCAAGATGTTCACAGATTTTTGAACGAAAATACGAATTTCAAGCGCTTTGTCTTTCGTAACTGGATCAGTGTCGTCTTAGTTTTAAGTTTTAACATCTTTATTGTCACCTATTTTTACATTAAACTGAAGCTGGCCAGTAACTATTTTTTTTGTGGGTTAGCTATCATGTGTTTTGACATCAACATTATTAACGCTATCAGATTTATTAAGCTGTTAAGCGAAAAAGTTAATTTATGGAACATTCAAGCTGAAAACATGCAAAAGACAGACTATAATGACAACGAAACTCATTGCAACAGAATGTTTCAAGCTTACGTTAACATTTTGGAGTGTTATGACATCTTCATGACCTCTTACCAGCAAATGGTAAGTACTGTCGTTTGACAGTTTATTATATTTTACCTCTGATTTTGCATCACACTGATCCTTTTCTCCGTTAATGTTGCATTTTGGTTGCTGTCAGGAGGTAAAATAATGGTAAAAGGACTGTATCTACGTTTTCTGACAGACAAAATTATAGTATGCTGCTACAAAGATCTTTTAGCGCTCGATGCTGGTGAACATTGGTGCGATTGTTTTGTGAAATGTATTGAAAACACAAGAAGGCGGTGCTATATCTGATTTTGGCTACGGATAAAAAGAACCTGCTACCGCTATACACCGATATTCGAAAAAAAGTGATGTTGCATCTTTATTTTCAGATCGTGTTTCACACAATAGAGTTTTTCTACCATGCCTTAGTTAAATTGCAAATATCTCTTAAAGTTTTTAAAATAGGTGCATTAATGGGCAAGTCTGCGAATGTAAGTATTCATATTAAAATTACATTAATGGGTTCTGATTAATTAATGTGCATATTTAATTTATAATGTTGTCTGTCGGCTGCTATAGTAGTTTTACGTCAGGCATGTTATGTATTTTTCAGCATGCAGCATGGTTTTCCATCATATTTTTATATATCTGGGTCATTAAGAGTTTCATACTTGAGATTATGTTGAGCTCGTGCTGTGAAAAGTTCTACATAGCGATGAATAATATTCTAAACTCATGCGCGCTCATTTTGAAATCAAATTGTACAGGTAATTGAAATTATTTTTAGGTATTAAATAGGTTTTTTAAACGTATGTATTCGTACGACTGCTACGAATCGCGGTCTTTGACGTTGGAAAACACGTGATGGAATTCAAATATTCTTAGGCAGGATACATCTGTTATGGTACGGCGAGGAAAGGAGGAGTAAGACTAAAACAAACAGACGACCAAGAACTGGAATTAGGAATGTCGCTATAGTCCGCGCGGAACTAGTCGGCCGCTGAGGTGGGGACAGGGGTGAGGAAGCGGTTCGCAACGCACGTACTGAGTAATGCGCTCCCGCCCCTCCATCCCACCGCTCATATAACTAAGGCGTGGCCAACTAGTTCCGCGCGGACTACAGTCCGACGGCGAGATGTGCGGACAAAATTTTTGCCATCGCGGTAACACTAATATACTACTACTATAGAACCTGAGGGCCTAGAGAAAGTTGCTGTGTTGTTAAATAATATCAGCGATAAAGATAATGGAAATCTAAAAAATGTATAGGACTAACAAAAGCTACCTAAAGGAATCAATCCTGTTGAAAGTCGTTGTAGCAATACGAAACACTTTGAAAGCGATTGCCGGTTGCTTAGGCCCTTTGGATGAGATGAATAGATGACACAGGAGCTTGGAGTTTGGCACAAGTAGAGAGAGGCCTTTGTGGGAACTGTGGGTGAAGTCGGGAGTCGAAGAAATTATGTCTACGAATCTTTATATCTCTTAAAATAGTATTGCAAACATTACAGATGCTGAGAAGAAGATGTGCAAGAATATAATACGCTTACATAAAGCCACATTCGACAAAATGAATGCTTGTAGAATGTTTTACGTCGATGCTTCTTTTCCGATAAAAATGATGGTTTTACACAGTAACTATACCATTGTACTGCTACAGTTTGCGTTTCTATAATAATAAAAGGTTACTGCAGTGTCGTTCTTTCACCATCGTTATCATTAAGTGTCTCTAATGACCTTCCTTAATAATTGCATCAATGACTGGTTTCGTTTCGGCTAAGGAATCAAAATTAAATGCGTGAATGTAGAGGGAAATGTACGACAAATTGGTATGTAGACTAAATTACTTTTAGAATTTGTAGGGGGACGATAGGTGAAAGTTTGAATAGAAAATTGACAAAAATCTCTACTAATAATTATAAATGCGTGAATATAAAAGCCTACCAGAATTGGTTACCATGGGAGTTAAACACTTGAATATAAAATAATTATTATGGATTTTTTTTTTAACAATAGGTATCTATTCATTAAAATGAGTGTCTTGCACTTGAATGAATTACGGTTTTATGCACGTCGATTAAAAATATAAAATTAAGAGTTGTTTAACGTTTTCTCTGTTCTATGGTTAAACATGATTGAATTTATGAATTTATTCCTAAAACCATTTTACTAAAATAAATTATCTGTTGGATTGTACCTCATGTTTTCTTATTCTGTTAATTTTCCATCCCATTCTCCCTTACACAAAAAGAAGTATACGATCCTAAGTTCACCAAAATGTGTCTTTTCAAAGTATCCAGAAATTTAAAAATTTAAAACGGTCGAAATCTAGCCGCAGTCTCATCTCGTCGACAAACTAATGTCAAAAACTTGTCAGTATGTAGGGAAATTTGAGGTATTTTTGACAGATTGAGACCAGACTGGAACGTTCTTAAAATTACGAGAATTGCCCCTCAGCTTACATGTTAAGCAAAAGGAGTATGTATGGATCGTAGATCAGGTTAAGCTATGCTTGCCGCGGTTGGTCCGTGGATGAGTGATCTTTACATACTGAGACCTTCCGTACCTCGGAAAGCACGTTAAACTGTTAGTCCCGGCTGTCATTCGTGGACTGATTTTGACAGTCGTCAGAAGCCCGAAAGTCTGACAGCCAGTCTTACCAAGGGGTATTATAGCGTTACCTAGTAACTGGGTTGTAGAGGTCAGCAGTCACTCCACGTAAAATACTGGTACTCAGCTGCATCCGGATAGACTGGAAGCCGACCTCAAAAATAATTCGGCCTTTTCCGAACTAGTTTTGAGATTATTCAGATGATGATGTCCTTCTAGAGCGTAGCAGGTGCGTTCTGTAGTTTCTTGCTGCCATGGGATGGAGGTTTGAGTTTATGTATGTACAGACGCCAGCACATCAAGCTACCCGAAACTGTAAAATTTTGCCAATCAACTTTGAATCTTAGGCTTTAGCGATAAAGTTGAAAATCTATTAAAGAAATTTGACAGATTGTAGTAGCTTGATGTGCTGGTGTCTGTACATACGAGTAATACGTATTATTTTATAATAGCCATCACCGACTTTTTCTTCCTCATTAGAATGAAATAGCATTATTTATATTAATAATCATAATAGCTTTTTCATAATATCGTTTAAAAGTCCTCACCACTAATAAATTATGTTTTAGTAACATAAAGCTTTGATGACTCACTGGTGCTAGAGTGTTCACTAACCTAGGCGCAATGAAACTCTTAAGAAACAAACAGTTCAGAAGAAGGAAAAGTTTCCGTGTGACAGCCACGTTAGACAACATGGTTGACAAAGATGTTCAGTCTGTGCTTCTGCCTCTAAACCTAATGCATACCATTTTGTTGTGTCCCAAGTATCGTATTAAGGATAACTTCATATATCCAAACAGTCTTACAGTTAAGTTGGTGTCATTTTTTGAACTGATAATATCCAGTTTATCTTTATTATATTTTAAAATTGTCGCAGAATTTTTAAAAGAACAATACCTACCTTCGACGTACGTCTACTCTTACTTATGCTGTGTCTGTTATAGTATCGGATTTGCAATTAATTATGTGGTTAATGTGTTGCAAGCGAAAATAAATATATCTTTTGTCTTAAAAATGCAAGATGTTCACAGATTTCTAAACGAAAAGACCAGTTTTAGGGGCTTCATTATTTGGAATTGGATCAGTGTTGTTCTAACCATGGGTTTTAATATTTGCGTGCATATCTATATCTACATATACGTAAACAAGAAAATATCCTACCTTATATGTTCGTTCCCTACGTTGTGTTTTGATGTAAACATTATGTACAGTATCAGACTTATTAAGTTTTTAAGGGAAAAAGTTCATTTATGGAACAATGAAGCACAGCATTTGCAACAGATAGATCCTGTCAACATTGAAGCTAATTGCAAAAGAATGTTTGAAATATACGTCAATATTTTGGAGTGTTATAACATCTACAGGACTTCCTATCAGCAAATGGTTAGTACGATTACACATTAAGGGGACTATATGACCTAAAGCGCGGTCACTGTCGAACTGCAAAGAAAAGAAAGAGAAGCGCGATGACACAACGCTGCTGGTAATTTATTGCAAATTATGAAGCAATTATCTATTTACAAAAAATCTGTTCTTTGGACTAAAAAATTAAAACACTAGTGCTTTAATTTGCTTGTAGAATAATCTGACAAAAAATCTGAATTATTGTATGTATATTACGTTTATAGTAAAAATAAAGTTTTTAGAGGTATCTTCGTGGTATTGTTTTTCTATTGTATCAAATTAGTTTGTATTATGTTTTCAACACACTATCTACCTAGCATATATCCTGATGAATATCACATAGTTTTCTGATTTTGTTTACTGTAGTCGATCACATACTTTTATTGCTTCTAAAACTTGCATTTTTTGCGTTTAGGTCCTGTAATCCCCTTAACGAAATAAAGCTACGAATATCATTTAAACAGTCAAGAAGTGTCGTGGGACACCCGGTTGGATCGAAGTTCCTTACCTTTTGCACACTTAGCGAATGACAGCTAGACTTTAAAAAGTATAACATTTGACCGTTACGACACATTTGTTACGTTACAAAAAGTGTCGTCGGCCAAAATGTTTCCTCTCTCTCTTTTAGCTCTCATTCGCCAAGTATGCAAAGTATGTATAACATGTGACAAGGAACTTCGTTCTAAAATCTAAAACATTGGATTTTCAGATCGTGTTTCACATGATAGATTTCTTCTGTCTAACTTTGGTCAAATTGCAACAAACACTTGACATTTTTCAATTAACTGCACTTAGCGGACATGAGTTTGTGAGTATCTCTTTCTTCATCTTGATTCCTTTTAAGCACAAGTAATACCTTATGCAAGGTGCACTAGCAGCAACTATGATCGCCAGTGATGTGCAGGATATTTCAAAATCTCACGTTCACACACAGATTTTGACATACCTAAGCATAATCAGCCTATAATGTTTCTACTGCTGGGACATAGGCCTCCTCTCTTCGAGAGGGATTGGGCTGTAATCTACTACGCGGGCCCAGTGCAGGTTGGTAGATGTCACATGTCTAGGACTAGGACATGCTGGTTTCTTCACCGTTTTAAGACTTTCTGATTTTGACATTGCTAGCAACAAATCGGCTGCCAAAATCTGTGTTTTTAATTCAGTACATTAAAATTCACTTACACACCTGCAAACTAACCAGTAATGCTGTTCTATAAGTCTCACCGTGGTAACTTAGGTGAAGTGAGCTGTCCACCCCTAGATTCCTTAGCGTCAGGAGGGCTATTGCGCATGAATTTGCCACTAGAGGCGCTAGTGTAGCGTGAGGTCCGAAATGTCAAATGTCACTGTTTGTAGGCAACGCGGGTTTATTTATAATTAGAACAATGCTGTGAATATTTTGCAATACTTGAGATTAATTATGGCAACTATGAGTTACGGATCAATGAATTTCAGTGCTTTAAAAGCGGAGCTAAGAAAAAGTGGTGCAAAATTAGGGGCTGAAAGAACAGCAAATTCAGAGGTTAATTTGTTTACTGTTTACAAACACATTTTGTTTTCTTATTTGTTTAAATATAAACTTCGTTTTCACGCCCGTAATAACAAACTTTGAGAGTTATAACTTTAGGACCTTACTCGACAGTGGCGCCAACTGGTGAGCACAAAAACGATAGCCCTCATTCCACAACCGCTGTCAGCTGTTGGGGCTGTGTCTCGATCTTTTTCTTCTTTTAAATATGAATTAGTGCTTATCTCAATATTATATAGCAGTTACTTTTAATTCAATTGGCAAAGCCTTGCAGATAAAGCCTCTACAGTAGGTACTCAGCATTACAGGGCTTTTTATTTTTTCAGGAGTCAGCGATGTTTTCCACCATGGTTATGTACATCTGGGCGATAAAGAATTTAGCACTTCACACTATTTTAAGCGTGTTCTGCGAACAATTTTACACTGCTATGAATAATGTTCAAAGTTTATGCGCGCTTATTTCAACATTAAATTGCACAGGTAATTTTATCAAAATAATTTTTTTAAAGTTCTATTTATTCTTGGAGAAAAGATGGCATGATGACATCGGACAGATCGCTGGAACAACATGGGCAGAGTGGCGAGAGAGAGACAGGACTGGAGACGTTTCGAGGAGGCCTATGATTGTGGATGATGATTGCCGACTGTAAACGTACATACAAAACATAAACAAACGCTAAATACGAGACTGAGGACTACACTTTTTGTTTATCCGACTAAAAGGCTAATACTGTAATAAGAATCCTTGAAAAATGTCTAAGAATTATTATTATTAGGCCGACCGTATTTCGGCCACGGCGCCGGCGACCAATCTCAACGGAGACTAGCCTTCGGCGCGGGAGATATTATAGTGCACAAGTGTGCGCGCAGAAACAGGTGCACTCCCTCTTCCCTCACTCTCATAGTCCGGCAATATAACAACGTAGTTGAAAGAGGGCGTAATGGGATTCGTCAAATTCATGTCGTGTATTCTAATCTTACAGATGCTGAGAGAAAGCTAAGCAAGAATATAAAACGCCTGCATCGTGCTAGATTTGACAAGATGAATGTCTGTGGAATGTTTTACGTTGATGCTACCTTTCCGTTAAAAATGGCGGTTTTACTTACTAACTATACCATCGTATTACTACAGTTTGTGTTGTTATAAATTCTAGTTACAGTTTGTTATTAAAATGTTTGTTATTGTGAAATTCGGGTGTATGTATTGATTCGATTGATTGTTTGAGTAAAAATTAATGAAGTATTTTCGAACTTGTTCGATTAAAAAGCATTTATCCAAAAACTTACGTTTGAAAGTGTACGTACCTGTGTTTATTTTTTCATGCCTTTTTGATGGAGGGCCAGGTATCAATAAATCATCTAAATGTCATAAGTCGATACAATAAATCGTCAACGGTCGCATGTTACTGAATCATAATAACCTTGTTTGTAAGAATTATATATACACGTAAATACAATTTGTCATAATTTCGTAACTATTTATGTAACCAGCACATCAACCTACTACAATCTGTCAAATTTCTTTAATAGATTTTCAACTTTATCACTAAAGTATAAGGTTCAAAGTTGATTGGGAAAGTTTGACAATTTCGGGTAGGTTGATGTGCTGGCGTCTGTACTATGGAAGTCTCGGTTCACTCGTGCAAAGCGATGGCGAAGTAGATCGATTAACACTGGATGGATGAAATGGCGGCAGGTTACGGGAACAATGTGCGACTCCCGTATTAATTTTTTTTGTATTTATGAAACAATTATTAGGTCTGCTGTCTTATATGGACCACAATGTTGGGAAACAAAAGGGATGAATGAAAAGCGGCCGCAAGCAGCTTATATGAGAATTCTAAGAGAGACGTGATACGCGAATCGATAGAATAAGAAATGAGAATAGTAGCGGAAATATGTCATGAGGAAAGTTTTGAGTATGAATGTAGACGACTACGTATAAGAGTACGGGAAGGCCAAAGAGACGATGGATAGACTGTGTAGACGATAGTGCTAGAAAGAGGTGAATACCGAGATGACGACTAAGGCTGGCGCATATGTACGGTTTCCTGATTACGTTTCCTGATCAGGAATTTAAATTTCTAAAATAATATAAAATATTTGTATAGGCAACTTAACTCATATGTACAAAAAAATAATATTATTTGCAATGAACAAAAAGGCTTCAGAGAGAAAAAGACGATAAACATGGCAATTTATGACTTTTTACAAACGGTGATGACAAATATGGATCATAATATCCCAGTTTGTGCTATATTCTGTGATATGACGCAGGCTTTCGATTATGTTGATCACAACATTTTGATTAAGAAACTCGAAGCTTATGGAGTTCGTATTAGATATACAAACTTCATGTAAAATACTGGCATGTATTTGACATGCAAACCTTATGTGAAAATGAAAAGACAAAAGAAACGGTCTGTCACTCAATAAAAATGTTCTCTCCATGACGTTGCTTTTTATCTTACGATTATATCCAGAGTACTTTTTGATTATATCTTACATTGGTTATGGGCCCAGACACCCAGTAAACCCAGAAATCCAGTAAGAAGTCTGGAGAGTTAAGTAAGAACATCTATTTTTCAAGCAGTGAAATAATTTTTTGTGCAAAGGAGCGACGATGAGCAGTATGTTTAGGATCGAGCCCCTGAACAAAGAAAATTATGATAGGTGGCGAATACAGGTGCAGGCAATCCTAATAAAAAACGGTGGATGGAAGTATGCAAGCGGAAAGGTACCAAAACCATCTGAAACAGGAGAAGCTAAGAAATGGGAAGCTGAGGATGA
Organism: Hydraecia micacea; assembly: GCA_914767645.1. Taxonomy (NCBI): domain Eukaryota; kingdom Metazoa; phylum Arthropoda; class Insecta; order Lepidoptera; family Noctuidae; genus Hydraecia; species Hydraecia micacea. The sequence continues at coordinate 13,943,215 of OU611796.1, forward strand.
AATGGCCAAAGCGGATCTGATTTTGTCGATGTGTGGTACTGAACTTCGACATATTAGGGGCTGTAATACTTCGAGAGAAGTTTGGCTGAAATTAGAGTCCATTTATGCTTCGAAAGGACCTGCTAAAAAGGCTACACTTCTGAAGCGACTGATGTTGCACAAAATGTCGGAAACAGGTGATGTACGAGATCATTTAAATAATTTTTTCGACGCTGTTGATAAATTAGCAGAAATGAGTATTCATATCAACGACGACTTGTTGTCTATAATGTTGTTATATAGTTTACCTGGAAAATTTGAAAGCTTTAGATGTGCCATTGAGTCAAGAGACGAGTTGCCGAAACCAGAGGCATTGAAGATTAAAATATTAGAAGAGCACGAATCCAGAGAGATAAATGGATCTCAGAATGAAGGCGTAATGCATACATATAAAAAAGAGGTTTAAAGAAATGGAACAAAAGCTCGAAAGTTGGAAACAAAACAATCCCAACTACCAGCGAAGAAGGATTTAAATATAAATGCTTTAAATGTCACATGCAAGGACATAAGGCATCAGAATGTCCGAATAAAAAGAAGGTACAAAAGGATGTGGTAGCACATCGTGTGGATATAGACGAAGCACTAATTACTTTTAATGTTTCAGATTTAGAAGTTTGTAACGCTGTAAATGCACAAAAATACGACTGGATTTTTGATAGTGGGTGCACGTCTCATCTTTGTAATGATGCGAGTATGTTCGGGGACACTTTAATTGTAACTAGCGGAGAACTAAATTTAGCTACGCATGTGAGTACTGAAATAAAAGGTAAGGGTACTGTAAGGTTGTCGGCATGTAACAAAGACTCAAAGACCGCGATTGACTTACATGATACACTTTATGTTCCGAATCTAAGGACAAATCTAATATCTGTAGCCAAGCTAACTAACGATGGTAGTTATGTCACATTTAAACACAATTTCGCAAATGTGATTGACAAAAAGGGCTATATTACATTGCGTGCCCATCGCAAAGGGAACTTGTATTGTTTAAATAGGTCTGAATATTCATTTAGTTTAAGTAATACTAATGTCGACATACTTAGTTGGCATGAACGCTTAGGACATTTAAATGGCAAGGATGTCGCTAAACTTTTAACTAAATCAGGTGTCAAAATTGACGCAACCGAAGTACGAAGCTTACATGATTGCGATATATGTGCTAAAGGAAAAATGACCGCGTTACCTTTTTCTAATTCCGAGGGTCCTTGCGCTGAAAAACTTAAAATAATTTATTCTGACATCGTAGGTCCTATGAAATGTGAGTCTGTAGGAGGTGCGAAATATTTTATTACTTTTATTGATGATTGTACACGTTGGTGCGAGGTATATTTTCTAAGTGCGAAAAATAAAGCCTTAGAAGCTTTTAAGATGTACAAAAGTCAAGTTGAGAATGTAACCGGATTTAAGATCAAGTATCTTCAAAGCGACAATGGAGGTGAATATTGCAACGCTGAGTTCGACGAATTTTTGAAACAAGCAGGAATAATACGAAGACTGACAGTTGCTCGGACACCGCAACAAAATGGAATATCTGAACGAATGAACCGGACTTTAGTTGAAATGGCGAGGTGTATGTTGCTAAGTTCAGATCTTTCAGCAGGTTTTTGGGCAGATGCAGTGGATACCGCGTGTTATATCAGGAATCGATGTCCTACAAGCAGTCTTCATGGTGATATTCCTTATGAAAGATGGCTAGACAGACCAGTGAAGATTGATTACCTTCGAAGATTTGGAGCTAAGGTACATATTTTAAATAAGGATCCAAACAAGGATAAATTCACAGCAAGAGGAATTGCTGGCATCTTTGTCGGATATCCAAAGAATGCGAAAGGATATAGAGTATGGATTCCAGAGCGAAGAAAATTCATGATTGCAAGAGATGTGAGATTTCACGAAAATGAATGTTCAAGTCACGAGATCTCGACACAAAATCCAGGACCGTCGAATGTTAAAGAAGATGCGGATAAAGAGTTCATTGAAATCGAGTTTTCAAAGTGTACTCTACCGAAAGAACATGATAATCAAATAGAACAAGTAGACGATGAGATATGGAGCGAATGTCAAGAATATTCTGTAGAATCAAGAGGATGCGAACAGGATGAAGAGACAAACCCTTCAAACATTGTTCATCAACTAGAAGAATCAGAAACACGTGGACATGTTGATCAACAAAGGTTGATGAAAAGAGCTCCTGGTAGACCTAAAATATTACGCACTGGTAGTGTTGGCCGCCCTAGGAAAATCTATCGAATGAACGAAATTGAACAAAACAATAAATTTGACTGATTTAAATGATGCTGCAGATTTTGCTGGTTCAGCTGAAATGAGTTTGAAAAATGCTCTGAAAAGTGATGATAAACCAGAGTGGGAGGAAGCTATATTATCTGAAATTAGGAGTCTCGTTCAAAAAGGGACATGGAAGATCGCTAGAAGACCGAAAAACAGAAACGTTATTGGTTGCCGTTACGTTTTAACGACAAAACAGAATGTCGACAAGACTTTTAAGAAGAAAGCTAGGCTTGTTGCTCAAGGTTTTAGTCAGCAATATGGTCTTGAATACAATAAAACCTTTGCGCCTGTAGCTAGACTGGACACCGTCAGATTATTAATGGCTCTCGCAGTTGAATTGGATTTGGAGATTCACCAATTAGATATTAATACTGCTTATTTGAATGGTTCTTTGGATGAAGAGATATATATGGAAATTCCAGAACTATTAAGAGAGACTTTAATTAAGCTTATGAATCGTGAGTGAGAAGATCAAATAGTTAGAAAGCATTCGCAGGTTATGCTTAGTAAATTGGATGATGATTGCGATTCGTGCTTATTACGGAAATCATTGTATGGTTTGAAGCAAGCTGGACGTCAATGGAATCTCAGGCTCAAAAAGAAACTCACTGAGATGGGGTTGAAGCAGAGTCTGAATGAACCATGCCTTTATTTTAAACAAAATGGGAATACCTTTTTATTTGTATTAATTTATGTCGACGATATTTTAATAGGAAGCCAAGAAAGAGGTTTAATCATCGATTTTAAAAATGAGTTGTCAAAGGAGTTTGATTTGAAAGATTATGGTCAGGCGAAATATATTTTAGGAATAGACATAAAAAGAAATGACAACGTCATTGTTTTGTCACAAGAAAATTTTATAAATAAATTGTTAAAACAATTTAACATGGAAGACTGTAATAAATGTGCAATTCCCATGGAAATTAATTCCAAAGTAAAATTGGAAGAAAAGTGTGATACCGAAAAAGATGAAACATGGCCTTATCGAGAACTGATAGGTTGCTTATATTATCTGAGCAACGCAACTAGGCCTGATATTGCAAATGCGGTGAGTAAACTAAGTCAAAACTTAACGAAACCGGAAACATGTGACTGGAAATCGGCGAAACGTATATTACGTTACCTTAAAGGGACAATGCGATACAGCCTCGTATATAAAAGAACTGGTGATTGTGTTCAAGGTTTTTCGGATGCTGATTGGGGTAATTGTTTATTAGACAGGCGATCATATTCTGGATATGCTTTCATTTTAGGTGGTGCATGCGTATCTTGGCAATCAAGAAAACAACGTAGCATAGCTACATCGACTTGTGAGGCTGAATATTATTATGTAAGTCTATCTGAATGTATGAAAGAAGCAGTCTATCTGAATAGTCTAATGAGGGAGCTAGGAATTGTTAGGTACACTCGAGTGATTGTTCATGCCGATAACCAGGGAGCAATATGTTTGGCTCAAGACCCAATGTTCCACGCACGGAGTAAACACATTGATATAAGATATCACTATATTAGGGAAGTGTTAAGGGACAGTAAAGACATCGAGCTGAGACATGTACCCACTGAATCCATGTTGGCTGACATACTCACTAAACCATTGTGTAGTGTCAAGCACTATAAATGCATAACTGGATTAGGTGTTAAAGATTGTTGATTTTAGACGTATTTTAAATTAAGATTTAGGGGGTGTATTAGATATACAAACTTCATGTAAAATACTGGCATGTATTTGACATGCAAACCTTATGTGAAAATGAAAAGACAAAAGAAACGGTCTGTCACTCAATAAAAATGTTCTCTCCATGACGTTGCTTTTTATCTTACGATTATATCCAGAGTACTTTTTGATTATATCTTACAGTTCGAGGTAATTTTCTAAAATTATTTGAGTCATACCTGTACAAAAGAACGCAAATTACAGAAGTTAGTAGGATACATTTGACTACGAAACGAGAAGAAATCCATTATATCCTAAGAACGTGAAGTAGTGTATGGTGTTCCACAGGGAAGTGTATTAGGCCCTCCTTTTTTTACATTATATATAAATGACTTGCCTAAGTCCACAGAACAACCCATGAGCCTATTTGCTGATGATAGTGTTGTGACGATTCCATGTAGGTAATAATAGTAATCAATATGAGTATGATATTAATAAATCCCTAATTTCAATAATAAAATGGTTAAATAATAATAATTTAAAAATGAATTTAATTAAGACTAAAATCATGCACTTCAGGCATGGACCATTGACATTAATTAATAAACTGAACATAAAATACAAGAATATTAACATTGACTCGGTTGATACAATACAATTTTTAGGATTCATTATTGACATGAAATGAAATTGGAAAGCACATATAGAGACCATAACTAAGAAAATTTGTTCCTCAGCTTATGCTCCGTATACGCCGGCCGGTGCCAACCTTAGGCACCGTCTCAATTAAGCAGAAGGCTTGCAGTAGCATTTCCAAGGCTTTTAAAGTGAGAAATAATTTTTGACAGTGCTTCAAAATTTTTGGAAAAAAATTAATTGCTCTTGAAATTTGATACCCAGAGCCGCAATAGAACTTTTGTAGTGCTGATGCATTATTTAGTAATAATACAACACAAATATTCATAACTTTTAGAGCAATTGAATTATGGCCATGGTCTAGAAAGATTTTTTTGTTGGAAATGACCACCTTTATCTCCCTATTTCGTTTGATCCACGACTTTTTGACCACTCTGTATAATATAAATATTTCAGATGCTGAGAGAAAGATGTGCAAGAATGTTAAACGCCTACATCGAGCTACATTCGACAAGATGAAGGTCTGTGGAATGTTCTACGTTGATGTTACTATTCCACTTAAGATGATGGCTTTACTTGCTAACTACATTGTTGTATTATTACAGTTCGCGTTTTTATAATCTTAGATGCAGGAAGTCTTTTTTCATACATACATAAATAAGTTATAATTATAATTTTGGGATGCATGAAGAAGTCTCCTCGTGTAGCGCAGTTTGTTCCGCCAGATACTCAACTGAACCGAGCGCTCGGCGCATCCTGGACAGTCACACGCAACACCTTATTTGACTGGCCAATTCTTCCCTCGCGGTGGTAGAGCTAACGCCCGCCTGGTTTGCGACCACCCTCCCACCGGAGTCCGGCGTCAAGCAGCCTGCTGTGTTTTGTCGATGCGTGGGAGTTCTAGTGCCTTAGGCATCTTCTGGGCACGCTCGTTCCATCACAGACCTCATCCATCGCTTTCCATCAGGCGTGATCGAGGTCAAGAGCATGCCCATTCAGCAATAAAAAAAAAACAGTAAATCTGTGTATGCGGAAATTTCTACATAATTTTTTTTTAGTTTTTTATATATTTGAAAACCTGAAGACTGTATAGCATTGGACTGTTTTCAGTAAATCATCAGTTTATCAGTTTAGTGTAATATCAAAACTTGTGTATCATTGGCAACTTGTCCGTTAAAAATGATAGCTTTAATTTTTAACTTTACTACAGTTTGTGTTACTTTAACCTCCGTCCCCAAAACGATTTAGTCGTTATCTTAAAATAATAAAATGGAGTAAAAAAAAATCATCTAGTTTTTAGAACCACATGTTTTAATCATCAACCATTTAATGATGTTTTTCATATAATAATAACATTGTAAATACTTAATGAAGACAGCTAAAAACTATTCTAGTTTAATTATTTGTATACGTTAAAGTAGAAAAAAGTGCTGCTTCTTATATTGGACATAAGTGAATTATAGGAAGAGGTAATCCCATTACAGTTTATAAAATGAACAACAATAATTAATATTGCCAAACGACAGTCTCTGTTTTTATCAATTTAATATTGGCAGAGCAAGAGTAATTATCCCTAATGGACTTCACATTTAAATTGCAATCTCTAATGAATTGCATGTTTGGTAATAATCTTTTCTATAGATTCAATGGCACATTTGTGTCAGTGTAACTCAACTGAAATTATGTCGATAAGAGGAAAAAATTCTAAAAAAAGAAAAAGTTATCATGTGACGGTCATGGCAGACAACTTGATTGACAAAGATGTGCAGTCGATGCTTTTGCCTTTGAACCTCATGCAAAACCTTTTATTGAGTCCGAAGTATCGTATTAAGGATAACTTCATATATCCAAACAGCTTTACATTGAGCTTGGTGTCATTATGTGGCACGATAATATCCAGCTGTATTTTCTTATATCGCATCTACGCGCTGTATCACGACGAATTTAAAAGAAAATACATTAACATTGTGTATATCTTTTCTTACCTCGACTTTGTTTTGTTCAGTACCGGATCCAGCATCAATTATGTCGTCAATGTGATAAATACGAAAAGGAATATTTCGTTTGTCTTAAAAATCCAAGACGTTCACAGATTTCTTAATGAAAAGAAGAATTTTAAGCACTTCATCATTCTGAATTGGCTCAGTATCATTTCGGCTTCAGGTTTTTATATATCAAGTTTCACCTATACTTGCGTGAGAATCAAGCTTCCTATCTACGAGTTCGTTTGTGGGGTAGCTTCAATATTGTTTGTCGTGAACATTGTGTACGCTACCAGATTAATCGGGCTATTACGCTGCAAAGTTAATTTGTGGAATATACAAGCTCGAAATTTGCAACAGATTGATCATAGCGACAAGGAAACTTACTGCAAAAGAATGTTTCAAGCTTACGCAGACATTTTGGACTGTTACGACATCTACAAGTCCTGTTTTCAGCAAACGGTACGCATGAATATTTTATTTGAATACAGTGGTGCCGATTCTCTTGTCACAAATGCCTTTAAAATAGACTAAATATCACTAAAATTTTGTTTATTCCTGTCAAACGACGATTTCCCATTCTGAAATTGACTAAAGTGACACAACTTAACTATATTTTAGTTTGACTGGACTAAGATGGCACTGAGTTATTAATCTATTGAAAATGGTAATTTTGCTATTCTGAATTTCACGTTTTTCACCTAAGATTGTTTAACTAAGTCGAACTACACACATCAAAAGTGTCTAGGGATCAAGCATTTTTATGCGGATTTCTTGAGATTGAGATGTGGCTTTGTAATAAATTTATGATTTTATAAATTTATATGGATCCTTTTTGGTGCATTTCATAATTTGAATCAGGAACTGTGAATCAAATTCGAGTAAAAGATGAAAATCAGCTGTCAATATTTTCTCTATAAAAACATACAACGCATTGAAGACATTATTAGTGCTACTGTTTCCCTACTACTGATTAAAACCAACGTTATTATGGAGCGGCGACGTCATTTAAGCAGGGAAGAAATGCTCAGAGCCGTGGGAATGATAGAAGCTGGTTCCCGGCAACGTACTGTGGCTTTAGCTCTGAATACAAGTCAGAGTGTTATCAGTCGACTTTGGACACGTTACCGAAGCACTGGTACCGTGGCTGAGCGCCATGGAGGACGGTATCGCTGCACCACACGGAGACAAGACCGATACATTCAAATCTTAACTCGAAGAGCTCCAACAATAACCGCCATGATGTTAGCCGTGAGGCTTCATCACTCTTCAGGGAACTTAATTAGCGACCAAACAGTCAGAAACCGCTTGCATGAAGTGAACCTTTCCCGAAGACCGCTACGGGTACCACCTATAGCAATGCACAATCGTAGGATTCGATATCAATGGGCTCTTGAACACAGAAATTGGGCAAAAGAACAATGGCGTTTCGTGTGCTTTTCTGATGAGTCTCGTTTTGGTATGAGACCGGATACAAGACGTATACGACACTGGAGAACCCCTGGACGCCAACAGCGATTAAAATCCTGCCAGGAAGTCCATCCTTATAGTGGTGGAACCATCATGGTATGGGCGGGTATTTGGATCGGCGGAAGAACTGAGTTGATTTGGATCAGAGGCAACCTCAACGCTCAAATTTATGCTGAGACGATTGTATCAGACGTCATCGTTCCTCTACAAGTGCAAATCGGTCCCTTATTTCGTTAATGCATGATAATGCACGACCGCACACCGCAAGAGTTGTAAGACAGACTCTCGCCGCAGCTAACATCAATGTCCTGCCCTGGCCTGCTCAGTCGCCAGACTTGAACCCGATTGAGCATGCATGGGATATGCTACAGAGAAGAGCTCTGCCGAATATGGAGGGTATCCAGTCGCAAGAAGACCTTTTTTTGTTGTTGCAACGAACATGGGCTGCCATTCCACAGCGTGATTTGGATGAACTCATTTTGAGTATGCCAAACCGATGTTCTTGTGTTGTTAGTGTTCGCGGTAGACACACGGATTATTAATTGTTTAAGTTACCCAATAAAATTTTAAAGAAAACTGTTATTTCAGTCTTTTTTTCGAACTTTTGTGTTAGTGGTTCAAATGTCAAAAATCCCTTTATTAGGAAAATGGCAAATTTCTTTATTAATGCAAAGGTGACTTGGTTTATCGTTACTGTGACAAACGAAAACACTTTATTTGATGAATCCTTAAAGAAAATTTTAATTAATATCAATCAGGAGAAAAGTTATTGCAAAAATATATGTTGATCCCTAGACACTTTTGATGTGTGTAAATCTGACTCAAATCAAATTAAATCAAAATATTTTTATTTCACATAAACCAACATGGGCACTTATGAAACGTCAGAAGCTAGGTGCACGGTTCCAATTGGTCGTTTCCTATGGAGAAGAACCGGCAAGAAACTCCATGGTTACTCTTTTAAAAATAATTGGCTTTTACAATGTTTTCGAGTTACAGTAGGTATGGGAGGACAGCGTAGGCCTGTCAACAAGTACCAGGTACTTGATAAAATAAAAAATGGTCTACAGATCTAGTCTACAAGGCTTACAAAGTCCTCACATTTACAAAATAAGGATGTATCAAAAGGATAAACAAAATATAAAAATCTACTAAAACCAAGAGATATGATTGCCATTTCAACTAAGAAAGAGGTGAAAAATTAAAATTGTCTGTATATAATGTCAAATAATAAAAAGATTATGTCATAGAAGTATGTACAAATCTATATATATACATATAATAAAATTGTAGAAAAGTGGTGTCTGTACAATGGAAATATATAAAAAAAAAGTAGCAGGGGTTGTTATTATATCGATGCCGAACCCGAATTTGTAATTACATTTTTTTTTGTCTGTTTGTCTGTTTGTCGGTTTATCTGTTTGTCTGTGTGTTTGTGCACGCTAATATCAGAAACGGCTTATTCGATTTAGATGCGGTTTTCACTAATATATTATAGTAAGCTTGACTTAACAGTTAGTGTTTATTTCATGTCAATCGGTTCATAAATAAAAAAGTTATGTCAATTTAATTGTTAAGGTATTCTATCAGAGTACGTACACGCCTCGCGCCTGCGCGTCCGTGGCTATATAAAGCCAGAGTCATGGAAGAAGGAGAATCTACAAGCTACCCAGTAGAATTTTTAGAATCCCTCAATGCTCCTGGACTACCAGCACATAAAATAAAATTAAAAGTAGGCGTACCCATAATGCTTCTTAGAAATTTAAGCCCCCCAAAACTTTGCAATGGCACCAGGTTAAAAGTGATCAATTTACAACAAAATCTGATAGAAGCAGAGATTTTAACAGGGTGTGGAAAAGGTGAAAGTGTTTTCATTCCTCGGATTCCTCTCACTCCAAACAATTTTCCATTTAGTTTTAAACGAGTCCAGTTTCCAGTCAGCCTATGTTTTGTGATGACAATTAATAAAGCCCAAGGTCAGACGCTGAAAGTTGTGAGTGTAGATCTAAGTATCAGCTGTTTCTCGCACGGTCAGTTGTATGTGGCTCTGTCACGGGTTAGCAATCCTAGGAGCCTGTACAAGCTACCCAGTAGAATTTTTAGAATCCCTCAATGCTCCTGGACTACCAGCACATAAAATAAAATTAAAAGTAGGCGTACCCATAATGCTTCTTAGAAATTTAAGCCCCCCAAAACTTTGCAATGGCACCAGGTTAAAAGTGACCAATTTACAACAAAATCTGATAGAAGCAGAGATTTTAACAGGGTGTGGAAAAGGTGAAAGTTTTCATTCCTCGGATTCCTCTCAATCCAAACAATTTTCCATTTAGTTTTAAACAAGTCCAGTTTCCAGTCAGCCTATGTTTTGTGATGACAATTAATAAAGCCCAAGGTCAGACGCTGAAAGTTGTGGGTGTAGATCTAAGTATCAGCTGTTTCTCGCACGGTCAGTTGTATGTGGCTCTGTCACGGGTTAGCAATCCTAGGAGCCTGTATGCTTTCATCCCCGATGGCCATACGTCAAATATCGTATACAGAGAAGCATTACTGTAAAGTAAATTTTTAGCTACTTAAACGACGGTATATGTAGTTCAAAATATGCTGCCCGAAAAGTCACTATTCCACGTGGACGAAGTCGCGGGCACAGCTAGTAAAAAATAAACATCGTAATTTGAGAGCAGTTAATAGACATTTACGTACTAGTTTTGAGATTATTCAGATGATGATGTCCTTCTAGAGCGTAGCAGGTGCGTTCTGTAGTTTCTTGCTGCCATGGGATGGAGGTTTGAGTTTATGTATGTACAGACGCCAGCACATCAAGCTACCCGAAACTGTAAAATTTTGCCAATCAACTTTGAATCTTTGGCTTTAGCGATAAAGTTGAAAATCTATTAAAGAAATTTGACAGATTGTAGTAGCTTGATGTGCTGGTGTCTGTACATACGAGTAATACGTATTATTTTATAATAGCCATCACCGACTTTTTCTTCCTCATTAGAATGAAATAGCATTATTTATATTAATAATCATAATAGCTTTTTCATAATATCGTTTAAAAGTCCTCACCACTAATAAATTATGTTTTAGTAACATAAAGCTTTGATGACTCACTGGTGCTAGAGTGTTCACTAACCTAGGCGCAATGAAACTCTTAAGAAACAAACAGTTCAGAAGAAGGAAAAGTTTCCGTGTGACAGCCACGTTAGACAACATGGTTGACAAAGATGTTCAGTCTGTGCTTCTGCCTCTAAACCTAATGCATACCATTTTGTTGTGTCCCAAGTATCGTATTAAGGATAACTTCATATATCCAAACAGTCTTACAGTTAAGTTGGTGTCATTTTTTGAACTGATAATATCCAGTTTATCTTTATTATATTTTAAAATTGTCGCAGAATTTTTAAAAGAACAATACCTACCTTCGACGTACGTCTACTCTTACTTATGCTGTGTCTGTTATAGTATCGGATTTGCAATTAATTATGTGGTTAATGTGTTGCAAGCGAAAATAAATATATCTTTTGTCTTAAAAATGCAAGATGTTCACAGATTTCTAAACGAAAAGACCAGTTTTAGGGGCTTCATTATTTGGAATTGGATCAGTGTTGTTCTAACCATGGGTTTTAATATTTGCGTGCATATCTATATCTACATATACGTAAACAAGAAAATATCCTACCTTATATGTGCGTTCCCTACGTTGTGTTTTGATGTAAACATTATGTACAGTATCAGACTTATTAAGTTTTTAAGGGAGAAAGTTCATTTATGGAACAATGAAGCACAGCATTTGCAACAGATAGATCCTGTCAACATTGAAGCTAATTGCAAAAGAATGTTTGAAATATACGTCAATATTTTGGAGTGTTATAACATCTACAGGACTTCCTATCAGCAAATGGTTAGTACGATTACACATTAAGGGGACTATATGACCTAAAGCGCGGTCACTGTCGAACTGCAAAGAAAAGAAAGAGAAGCGCGATGACACAACGCTGCTGGTAATTTATTGCAAATTATGAAGCAATTATCTATTTACAAAAAATCTGTTCTTTGGACTAAAAAATTAAAACACTAGTGCTTTAATTTGCTTGTAGAATAATCTGACAAAAAATCTGAATTATTGTATGTATATTACGTTTATAGTAAAAATAAAGTTTTTAGAGGTATCTTCGTGGTATTGTTTTTCTATTGTATCAAATTAGTTTGTATTATGTTTTCAACACACTATCTACCTAGCATATATCCTGATGAATATCACATAGTTTTCTGATTTTGTTTACTGTAGTCGATCACATACTTTTATTGCTTCTAAAACTTGCATTTTTTGCGTTTAGGTCCTGTAATCCCCTTAACGAAATAAAGCTACGAATATCATTTAAACAGTCAAGAAGTGTCGTGGGACACCCGGTTGGATCGAAGTTCCTTCCCTTTTGCACACTTAGCGAATGACAGCTAGACTTTAAAAAGTATAACATTTGACCGTTACGACACATTTGTTACGTTACAAAAAGTGTCGTCGGCCAAAATGTTTCCTCTCTCTCTTTTAGCTCTCATTCGCCAAGTATGCAAAGTATGTATAACATGTGACAAGGAACTTCGTTCTAAAATCTAAAACATTGGATTTTCAGATCGTGTTTCACATGATAGATTTCTTCTGTCTAAATTTGGTCAAATTGCAACAAACACTTGACATTTTTCAATTAACTGCACTTAGCGGACATGAGTTTGTGAGTATCTCTTTCTTCATCTTGATTCCTTTTAAGCACAAGTAATACCTTATGCAAGGTGCACTAGCAGCAACTATGATCGCCAGTGATGTGCAGGATATTTCAAAATCTCACGTTCACACACAGATTTTGACATACCTAAGCATAATCAGCCTATAATGTTTCTACTGCTGGGACATAGGCCTCCTCTCTTCGAGAGGGATTGGGCTGTAATCTACTACGCGGGCCCAGTGCAGGTTGGTAGATGTCACATGTCTAGGACTAGGACATGCTGGTTTCTTCACCGTTTTAAGACTTTCTGATTTTGACATTGCTAGCAATAAATCGGCTGCCAAAATCTGTGTTTTTAATTCAGTACATTAAAATTCACTTACACACATGCAAACTAACCAGTAATGCTGTTCTATAAGTCTCACCGTGGTAACTTAGGTGAAGTGAGCTGTCCACCCCTAGATTCCTTAGCGTCAGGAGGGCTATTGCGCATGAATTTGCCACTAGAGGCGCTAGTGTAGCGTGAGGTCCGAAATGTCAAATGTCACTGTTTGTAGGCAACGCGGGTTTATTTATAATTAGAACAATGCTGTGAATATTTTGCAATACTTGAGATTAATTATGGCAACTATGAGTTACGGATCAATGAATTTCAGTGCTTTAAAAGCGGAGCTAAGAAAAAGTGGTGCAAAATTAGGGGCTGAAAGAACAGCAAATTCAGAGGTTAATTTGTTTACTGTTTACAAACACATTTTGTTTTCTTATTTGTTTAAATATAAACTTCGTTTTCACGCCCGTAATAACAAACTTTGAGAGTTATAACTTTAGGACCTTACTCGACAGTGGCGCCAACTGGTGAGCACAAAAACGATAGCCCTCATTCCACAACCGCTGTCAGCTGTTGGGGCTGTGTCTCGATCTTTTTCTTCTTTTAAATATGAATTAGTGCTTATCTCAATATTATATAGCAGTTACTTTTAATTCAATTGGCAAAGCCTTGCAGATAAAGCCTCTACAGTAGGTACTCAGCATTACAGGGCTTTTTATTTTTTCAGGAGTCAGCGATGTTTTCCACCATGGTTATGTACATCTGGGCGATAAAGAGTTTAGCACTTCACACTATTTTAAGCGTGTTCTGCGAACAATTTTACACTGCTATGAATAATGTTCAAAGTTTATGCGCGCTTATTTCAACATTAAATTGCACAGGTAATTTTATCAAAATAATTTTTTTAAAGTTCTATTTATTCTTGGAGAAAAGATGGCATGATGACATCGGACAGATCGCTGGAACAACATGGGCAGAGTGGCGAGAGAGAGACAGGACTGGAGACGGTTCGAGGAGGCCTATGATTGAGGATGATGATTGCCGACTGTAAACGTACATACAAAACATAAACAAACGCTAAATACGAGACTGAGGACTACACTTTTTGTTTATCCGACTAAAAGGCTAATACTGTAATAAGAATCCTTGAAAAATGTCCAAGAATTATTATTATTAGGCCGACCGTATTTCGGCCACGGCGCCGGCGACCAATCTCAACGGAGACTAGCCTTCGGCGCGGGAGATATTATAGTGCACAAGTGTGCGCGCAGAAACAGGTGTACTCCCTCTTCCCTCACTCTCATAGTCCGGCAATATAACAACGTAGTTGAAAGAGGGCGTAATGGGATTCGTCAAATTCATGTCGTGTATTCTAATCTTACAGATGCTGAGAGAAAGCTAAGCAAGAATATAAAACGCCTGCATCGTGCTAGATTTGACAAGATGAATGTCTGTGGAATGTTTTACGTTGATGCTACCTTTCCGTTAAAAATGACGGTTTTACTTACTAACTATACCATCGTATTACTACAGTTTGTGTTGTTATAAATTCTAGTTACAGTTTGTTATTAAAATGTTTGTTATTGTGAAATTCGGGTGTATGTATTGATTCGATTGATTGTTTGAGTAAAAATTAATGAAGTATTTTCGAACTTGTTCGATTAAAAAGCATTTATCCAAAAACTTACGTTTGAAAGTGTACGTACCTGTGTTTATTTTTTCATGCCTTTTTGATGGAGGGCCAGGTATCAATAAATCATCTAAATGTCATAAGTCGATACAATAAATCGTCAACGGTCGCATGTTACTAAATCATAATAACCTTGTTTGTAAGAATTATATATACACGTAAATACAATTTGTCATAATTTCGTAACTATTTATGTAACCAGCACATCAACCTACTACAATCTGTCAAATTTCTTTAATAGATTTTCAACTTTATCACTAAAGTATAAGGTTCAAAGTTGATTGGGAAAGTTTGACAATTTCGGGTAGGTTGATGTGCTGGCGTCTGTACTATGGAAGTCTCGGTTCACTCGTGCAAAGCGATGGCGAAGTAGATCGATTAACACTGGATGGATGAAATGGCGGCAGGTTACGGGAACAATGTGCGACTCCCGTATTAATTTTTTTTGTATTTATGAAACAATTATTAGGTCTGCTGTCTTATATGGACCACAATGTTGGGAAACAAAAGGGATGAATGAAAAGCGGCCGCAAGCAGCTTATATGAGAATTCTAAGAGAGACGTGATACGCGAATCGATAGAATAAGAAATGAGAATAGTAGCGGAAATATGTCATGAGGAAAGTTTTGAGTATGAATGTAGACGACTACGTATAAGAGTACGGGAAGGCCAAAGAGACGATGGATAGACTGTGTAGACGATAGTGCTAGAAAGAGGTGAATACCGAGATGACGACTAAGGCTGGCGCATATGTACAGTTTCCTGATTACGTTTCCTGATCAGGAATTTAAATTTCTAAAATAATATAAAATATTTGTATAGGCAACTTAACTCATATGTACAAACAAATAATATTATTTGCAATGAACAAAAAGGCTTCAGAGAGAAAAAGACGACAAACATGGCAATTTATGACTTTTTACAAACGGTGATGACAAATATGGATCATAATATCCCAGTTTGTGCTATATTCTGTGATATGACGCAGGCTTTCGTTTATGTTGATCACAACATTTTGATTAAGAAACTCGAAGCTTATGGAGTTCGAGGTAATTTTCTAAAATTATTTGAGTCATACCTGTACAAAAGAACGCAAATTACAGAAGTTAGTAGGATACATTTGACTACGAAACGAGAAGAAATCCATTATATCCTAAGAACGTGAAGTAGTGTATGGTGTTCCACAGGGAAGTGTATTAGGCCCTCCTTTTTTTACATTATATATAAATGACTTGCCTAAGTCCACAGAACAACCCATGAGCCTATTTGCTGATGATAGTGTTGTGACGATTCCATGTAGGTAATAATAGTAATCAATATGAGTATGATATTAATAAATCCCTAATTTCAATAATAAAATGGTTAAATAATAATAATTTAAAAATGAATTTAATTAAGACTAAAATCATGCACTTCAGGCATGGACCATTGACATTAATTAATAAACTGAACATAAAATACAAAACTATTAACATTGACTCGGTTGATACAATACAATTTTTAGGATTAATTATTGACACGAAATGAAATTGGAAAGCACATATAGAGACCATAACTAAGAAAATGCCGGCCGGTGCCAACCTTAGACACCGTCTCAATTAAGCAGAAGGCTTGCAGTAGATCAAACGTATTTTTTTATCTTATACAGGGTGGTCAAAAAGTCGTGGATCAAACGAAATACAGGGGCATTTCCAAGGCTTTTAAAGTGAGAAATAATTTTTGACAGTGCTTCAAAATTTTTGGAAAAAAATTAATTGCTCTTGAAATTTGATACCCAGAGCCGCAATAGAACTTTTGTAGTGCTGATGCATTATTTAGTAATAATACAACACAAATATTCATAACTTTTAGAGCAATTGAATTATGGCCATGGTCTAGAAAGATTTTTTTGTTGGAAATGACCACCTTTATCTCCCTATTTCGTTTGATCCACGACTTTTTGACCACTCTGTATAATATAAATATTTCAGATGCTGAGAGAAAGATGTGCAAGAATGTTAAACGCCTACATCGAGCTACTTTCGACAAGATGAAGGTCTGTGGAATGTTCTACGTTGATGTTACTATTCCACTTAAGATGATGGCTTTACTTGCTAACTACATTGTTGTATTATTACAGTTCGCGTTTTTATAATCTTAGATGCAGGAAGTCTTTTTTCATACATACATAAATAAGTTATAATTATAATTTTGGGATGCATGAAGAAGTCTCCTCGTGTAGCGCAGTTTGTTCCGCCAGTTACTCAACTGAACCGAGCGCTCCGCGCATCCTGGACAGTCACACGCAACACCTTATTTGACTGGCCAATTCTTCCCTCGCGGTGGTAGAGCTAACGCCCGCCTGGTTTGCGACCACCCTCCCACCGGAGTCCGGCGTCGAGCAGCCTGCTGTGTTTTGTCGATGCGTGGGAGTTCTAGTGCCTTAGGCATCTTCTGGGCACGCTCGTTCCATCACAGACCTCATCCATCGCTTTCCATCAGGCGTGATCGAGGTCAAGAGCATGCCCATTCAGCAATAAAAAAAAAACAGTAAATCTGTGTATGCGGAAATTTCTACATCATTTTTTTTTAGTTTTTTATATATTTGAAAACCTGAAGACTGTATAGCATTGGACTGTTTTGAGTAAATCATCAGTTTATCAGTTTAGTGTAATATCAAAACTTGTGTATCATTGGCAACTTGTCCGTTAAAAATGATAGCTTTAATTTTTAACTTTACTACAGTTTGTGTTACTTTAACCTCCGTCCCCAAAACGATTTAGTCGTTATCTTAAAATAATAAAATGGATTAAAAAAAATTCATCTAGTTTTTAGAACCACATGTTTTAATCATCAACCATTTAATGATGTTTTTCATATAATAATAACATTGTAAATACTTAATGAAGACAGCTAAAAACTATTCTAGTTTAATTATTTGTATACGTTAAAGTAGAAAAAAGTGCTGCTTCTTATATTGGACATAAGTGAATTATAGGAAGAGGTAATCCCATTACAGTTTATAAAATGAACAACAATAATTAATATTGCCAAACGACAGTCTCTGTTTTTATCAATTTAATATTGGCAGAGCAAGAGTAATTATCCCTAATGGACTTCACATTTAAATTGCAATCTCTAATGAATTGCATGTTTGGTAATAATCTTTTCTATAGATTCAATGGCACATTTGTGTCAGTGTAACTCAACTGAAATTATGTCGATAAGAGGAAAAAATTCTAAAAAAAGAAAAAGTTATCATGTGACGGTCATGGCAGACAACTTGATTGACAAAGATGTGCAGTCGATGCTTTTGCCTTTGAACCTCATGCAAAACCTTTTATTGAGTCCGAAGTATCGTATTAAGGATAACTTCATATATCCAAACAGCTTTACATTGAGCTTGGTGTCATTATGTGGCACGATAATATCCAGCTGTATTTTCTTATATCGCATCTACGCGCTGTATCACGACGAATTTAAAAGAAAATACATTAACATTGTGTATATCTTTTCTTACCTCGACTTTGTTTTGTTCAGTACCGGATCCAGCATCAATTATGTCGTCAATGTGATAAATACGAAAAGGAATATTTCGTTTGTCTTAAAAATCCAAGACGTTCACAGATTTCTTAATGAAAAGAAGAATTTTAAGCACTTCATCATTCTGAATTGGCTCAGTATCATTTCGGCTTCAGGTTTTTATATATCAAGTTTCACCTATACTTGCGTGAGAATCAAGCTTCCTATCTACGAGTTCGTTTGTGGGGTAGCTTCAATATTGTTTGTCGTGAACATTGTGTACGCTACCAGATTAATCGGGCTATTACGCTGCAAAGTTAATTTGTGGAATATACAAGCTCGACATTTGCAACAGATTGATCATAGCGACAAGGAAACTTACTGCAAAAGAATGTTTCAAGCTTACGCAGACATTTTGGACTGTTACGACATCTACAAGTCCTGTTTTCAGCAAACGGTACGCATGAATATTTTATTTGAATACAGTGGTGCCGATTCTCTTGTCACAAATGCCTTTAAAATAGACTAAATATCACTAAAATTTTGTTTATTCCTGTCAAACGACGATTTCCCATTCTGAAATTGACTAAAGTGACACAACTTAACTATATTTTAGTTTGACTGGACTAAGATGGCACTGAGTTATTAATCTATTGAAAATGGTAATTTTGCTATTCTGAATTTCACGTTTTTCACCTAAGATTGTTTAACTAAGTCGAACTAAATCTGACTCAAATCAAATCAAATCAAAATATTTTTATTTCACATAAACCAACATGGGCACTTATGAAACGTCAGAAGCTAGGTGCACGGTTCCAATTGGTCGTTTCCTATGGAGAAGAACCGGCAAGAAACTCCATGGTTACTCTTTTAAAAATAATTGGCTTTTACAATGTTTTCGAGTTACAGTAGGTATGGGAGGACAGCGTAGGCCTGTCAACAAATACCAGGTACTTGATAAAATAAAAAATGGTCTACAGATCTAGTCTACAAGGCTTACAAAGTCCTCACATTTACAAAATAAGGATGTATCAAAAGGATAAACAAAATATAAAAATCTACTAAAACCAAGAGATATGATTGCCATTTCAACTAAGAAAGAGGTGAAAAATTAAAATTGTCTGTATATAATGTCAAATAATAAAAAGATTATGTCATAGAAGTATGTACAAATAAAAAATAAACATCGTAATTTGAGAGCAGTTAATAGACATTTACGTAGAACTTATGCCGTCAAAGAGGTGCCAGGGAAGCCACATGTGCAGAAGGAATTATTGCCAAACTACCTTGTCTTCAACGTAGTCTTTAATCTTATAATATGCTTTTTGATAAGGACTCGTTTGATGAGGGTTTTGAACTTTCCATCGCTAAGTTCTGTAACCGACTTTGGCAACTTGTTATAAAAACGGATGCTGTTTACAAGAAATGACTTGCTAGTTTTAGTTAGTCTAAATTTAGGTATCACAATTTCATTTTTACTGCGTGTATTTATATTATGGAAATCGCTTCTTATTTTGAAAAGTCCTAAGTTTTTGCGAACATACAAAATACTTTCTAAAATGTAAAGAGAAGGCAGAGTTAGTATATCAATTTCTTTAAATTTGTTTCTAAACTATTTTTAATCGCGATTAAAAAGGTGTGGATTAGTTATCATTATCATGAATAGAAATTCACACCAACACCTCGACTTCAGGTGGAAAAACAGTACTGTATTTTTTTTTTTTTTTGCTTATATCTCGAAAATGGTGTGTCCTATCGCAAAAATAATGAAAATGTCGACCCCCTTTATAAGACTCATAAACCCTTAAAACTCAACATGTAGGTAATAATTTTTCATATTATCCATACAAAAAGTGAAAAAATCCTAAAAAAACACGCCTGAGGCTCTAAAAAAAATACACGGGGTAGGGCAAACAAGTACCACGTGTCGACGAGTCGCGATTGTCAAATTCGATTTTAGTTGTGTCAAAATTATTTTTAAATTTAGAGATTTTTTATGCAGAATAGCTGTACGATTCTCATAGCAAAAAGTAAGGAATTTTAGTGATAGTTTAGTTGGTTTAGTTCGGTGTACAAGAGAATCGGCACCAGTGTCAAATTAAATTAACTAGCCAAAGTACGTTGACGTGACGATAATATCTAATCACGATATAACAACAAAAACAGTCATTCTAAACTCATAATTTCAAGTAAAAACTGACTGATTACGAGATCAAAGGCCGGTGGAAGTGTATTTTCGTCAACTTATGAATTACAGAACTTTCTTTGTAAGATAAATACCCAACATGCCACACTCGACCTTGTAAATGAATGAGCGATCAATGAATATAAAGACAATCTAACTAAAGCAAAGGTTTTTTTTTTTAATTTTAGTTCGTGTATGTGTCTGTCTGTTCGTGTGTGTGTGTGTGTGTGTGTGTGTGTGTGTGTTCGTGTGTGTCTTTTGTCACGCTTTGATGAAATTGCAAATAACTATTGAAGGATTTAAATCAGCAGCATCCAAAGGCGAGTATGTGAGTATTCATTTCAGATATTATCTAACTGATAGTGAATTTAATAATGTAATGATTTTGTTAAAGTAGAAGGGTGCTTGCAAAAAGAAGCGGGTTTTCAGGCCAGACTCCCGGTACAGATCACTGCATGTTGATCTTCGGAAGGAAATGGATAGGTACACGTTTTAGCTGATCCTTTATGTGTGAGCGCATAAGTTAACACGGGACTGTTTCAGCCACATTTATTGTTACTAACTTTTCTTTACCTGGAACTCGCTGTTTTATGCAAGCACCCTAAGTCAGTAGACACTGTACGCATGACACATCAAGCTAAACCTTGCCAGTATAAGCCGAGTTCTCACTGTACGAAAATCCAATACAGCGTGAGGTCAGCACATACTGGATATTTTTAGCTTAATTGTGTTGTAGTGTAGATTTAGGGAAGGCGCCCACGAGCAACTTAGTTGCCCAACAAATTTTTTGTCTCGGTGTCCTCGCCGAGATTTGGACCATGTGCAGACACGGGAGTGACAGCAACGCTACTATTTTGTTAAATTTTCGGTTGAGCAGCAACTGGCCAGCCAGCAACGTTTTTGTCACTCGCATTGGAACAATAGACGGGCGACAGTTGCGTCTAAAACTCCAAACCCGCGGTCAAAAATGTCTCCCAGCTGTCGCGTCGCTATATGCGCGCACTTTCGAGACAAATCAGTTGCGGAGGCAAAAGTTACTCGTGGCCCTTACTATGATTGAAGAGACGACATGAATAGGTGAATCGGCAATAATCCTTGGTGAACTTTGAATTTTACAGGTTCTAGTATGTTTCACGTTCATTTCTCTATACTTCTGGGTTATTAAGAGTTTGATACTGGAAATCGTTTTGAGCTCGTACTGTGAAATGTTCTACATAGCCATGAATAATGTTGCCGACTCGTGTGCTCTCATATTAAATACAAACTATTCAGGTAGGTACTCGGATAATTGTCTTGAAAATATATTTTATGGAAGGTTTTCTAAGAAGCTCTCAACAAGGTATAATTGAATACCTGAACACTTGAAGGAGGGTTATTGTACTCATCATTATGAACAACTTTTACTATGGGACCACCTATGAAAAAGTTTATTAGGAAAAAGTCAGCTATTCTCTTCTTTCCTTTTTTAAACATACTGTAAGGATTTTATTTTTCGTGATTATAAGTTGTTCATAATGATGAGTAGAATGACCCCCTTTACGGTTTTAGTTTTTTTATTTAGTCCTTGTGTATTATGATGATGAAGAAATAATATATAATTAGACAAATTAAATAAATCATATGATTATGATTTTGATGATGATTTTAGTGCTAATTTTTGGGATCCCTTCTTTTCCCATTATGTTCTTTTTCCTAATATACTTTGGCATAATAATACTTTGCCATATTTTTTTTGGCATACAGTTTATGTTGGCATAATTATCTTTAAGGCTAATTTATTTTTGCATAAATTTAATTCGCATAATACTAAACGACGTCAAGGGCACCCCGAGGTTTGGTTTGGTTAGGTTCCTTTATACCCTGCAGACAGAAATAGAGCCCCGCGGAATGCTAAATTTATGCTTTAGAATGTTATGCTTAATTATTATTATGATTAGAGAAATTATGCATAAACTGTTATGCGTAAATAATGTTATGCGAAAATATAATTAGGAGAAACAAGAGTATGCCAAGTTATTTCAGGTCTTAAAATTTTATGCAAATGGATAGGGAACCGTAATTTTTGTCCATGATCAAACATAATAATGTCGCTTATACAAATATTACAGGTGCTGAGAAAAAGTTGTGCAAGAATATTACCCGCTTGCATCGTGCAACATTCGACAAGGTGAATGCCTGTGGAATGTTCTACGTCGATGCTACTTTTCCCTTGAAGATGATGGCGTTAATTACCAACTATACTGTTGTGTTATTACAGTTTGCGTTTTATGATCCTATTTCCTTTCTAAATATTGCAAATTATTAGGTTGATCAATTTCTTTGTTTCGTGGTTCGAATATTATAAAAAATATGCAAAAATTATCTTCATTTTACTATTGATTGGAGATTTGGATTTAGACAAGGTGGAGTAAAACAAAAATGTCACTGTAGCATACATTTTTTATTTAAAACATGGAAAAAATTAAGAAGAAGTACGGTAAAGCTATCGGTGAAAGAAAGTTGAATAAAAATATTAATTTATTTATACATACATATATAATTTATTGTACACCAGAAAATACATAACAAAAAAAAATATCACTAAAAAACATACAAGGGGCGGCCTTATCTTATAACAACATACTGGCTACACTGGCGGACAAAATTGACGGGCCTTTCATTAGGCACTGGGCAGCTAGGCATGTGCGTACTGGCGTGCATGTCGCAAATTAATTTCAAGCTTGTTATGTACTAACAATAGGTTAAGATTTTACTAACACTATATGGATCAATGGTCTGAAATAAATAAATTATTATTATTATTATTATCGCTTTCTGCGATCTCTTCCAGGCAACTTTGACAAAATAATAACAATCAAGGTGATCATTCCTAATACGTCCCCACACACCAGATACTTACTAGACTATCATAATTATATTAATATTAAATCAATATTAAGAGAAAGTTATAGAGGGGTCCGTGGCTAAATAATAACAGCCGCACAGGTCGATCGATCAGGTTAAGCTACGCTTGCCGCGGTTGGTCTGTGGATGGGTGACCATCTTTACATACTGAGACCCCTCCGTGCCTCGGAAAGCACGTTAAGCCGTTGGTCCCGGCTGTCATTCGTGGATCTTTGACAGTCGTTACGGGTAGTCAAAAGCCCGAAAGTCTGACAACCAGTCTTACCAAGGGGTATCGTATTAACCAGTAACTGGGTTGTGGAGGTCAGATAGGCAGTCGCTCCATGTAAAATACTGGTATTCAGCTGCATCCGGTTAGACTGGAAGCCGACCCCAACATATTTGGGAAAAGGCTAGGCAGATGATGATTAAGAGAAAGTTATAGAGATGTGTAACAAATAATCAAAAGTAGAGTAGTAGTAATCTTTGTTTTTATAGTTTTAAGGTGTATTTATTTTGCTGTAATGCCAATAAACGCATTTTTCTTTCTTTCTTTAAATAGTAAAAGAAAACAACAACGTAGTCAAGGTTACACAAACACGCTCTTGAAATTATATTTACCCGCCCTCGTAATAACACATGAACAAAGTGTTTAATATATCATTATATCAAACTCTATAAAAGTGGAACGAACTTGTGTAAAGTACAATTAAGGACGAGACAATTTTGAAGCGGACTGTCATTAGAAACTTTATTCATCGCGTACACGTCAGTCAGTATCATTAAACAATATTCGAGTACATTTAATGTGATTATTATGAGTTATTTTTTTTCTCTTCAATTATTTTTGTTTGTGATTTAAAGTTAAAAACCACTGCCGCATAATATGACTGAGTTTGAAACAATTTCCTTATAACAGGATAAAACTTTTTGTAGATTTTAATATTTCGATATTATTGATAGTCCTACAACCTGTCTTACCTGTTTTCAAGTAACTGAGCAGCAGCTGTGGAGGTCAGATAGGCAGACGCCCCATGTATAATAAAACCCCAAAATAGTTGGGGAAAGGTGATAATGATAAATTCCTGGAATAAAGATGTCTAATGAGAATCGATTATTTTTATACACATTATTCATTTATACATTATTTTCATCACATTTAAGTTATTAAAAAATAAATAAAACTACTTACGTATATCAAAAGCAGCAAATGACATAAGCATAACAAATTATCTTACGGTTTATTTAGGCTTTCTAATATTACATTATTCGTTGCCATCATAGAGCTGCTACATTTATTTTAATTGTATATAGTGTAACAAAACACGTCTTTGTAAACAGTTATAAAACAAAGATGACTACTGTAGTGGAAAATTTATCAAATCGTGTAAACAACAAAATATGTCCTAAAAATTTTATTGAAAAAGACGCACAGGTGTTACTAAAGCCATTTCATTTGATATTAGCTTTTTTCATCTTATCTCAGTACAGATTACGAAACAGCTTCATCACTCCGAATAGTTTCCTCTACAACGTCGTGTCAGGCATCTGGTCGCTTACACTATTGGTTATATACTTCTTCTCCATTTTCAAAAACATTTTAACACCTGAATTGAAAGGCTACAATTTTGTGAAATTTTTCACCAACGTCCAAATATTCATAGTGTATCTCGTGGGAAACGTAATGATTTACTACACCAATGTCATACAGAGGCACAACAACGTGTTACTTGCCTTGAAAGTCCAGAATATTTGTGAAATGTTCAAAGTGAACGGGAAGAGTTTGAAGATATTTAACTTGTTGAACTGGATTTACATAATCGTCCTAATCTGTTTTCAAGTTGTCTGGATATATTATTTTTATTACGTTTTTTCCTCTGTTATAACAGTAGATGAGATTGTAACAAACATGTTTTACCTTATCTTTGATGTCTATTTGTTGTACCTCGAAAAGCTCATGAAGCTTTTGTCGGAACTTCTTAGAGAATGGGTTGACGATGCTCGAAAGTCAGAAGTCATTGCAGAGTTAGAGGACGAATTTTATTGGAACAGAAAATTCAGAGTATATAAAGATATTTATGAAACTTATGAGATCATTGCGAAGATTTTTCCATCAACGGTAAGCCAAGTTAATCTTGCTGTACGTTTTGTATGGAGACCAGAGAAAATGTTAATAGAATTTATTAGGAATGATGTGAATGAAAGTGAGTGAATGATAACGTGACGATTGAGATGAGAAAGGAAAAGAACACATATTTCACGCAGGCCCCAAGGGTTTTAAAACTTTAAAGAGGCCAAAGATTCCGCTGTAGTTTGTAAAACAAAGTACTCAACAGTATTGCGTTCAATCACACTATTCACACTAATATTATAAAAACGAAAATTTGTGAGTGTGTGTGTGCGTGTATGTTTATATGTTTGTTATTTCTTCACACTCAAACGGCTAGACCAATTTTGATAAAATTTTGTATGGAGGTAGCTGACTCCTTGGATTAACATATAGGCATAGGGATATACTTTTTATCCCGATATTCCCACGGGATCGAAACTTATGCGGGTGAGACCGCGGGGTGCTGCCAGTAAATGATAAGTGTGGAATAGTCAAAATAAATATTATTTATTAATATTATTTATTTTGACTGTCCGTCAAAAAAGGTCAGGGTTTGAATTACTTGTTATTGACATAAAAACTTAGGCAAAATTAGAGGAGTATGTAAAGTCTTACGTGTCGTGGCGTAATGCAGGATTGGCCAATCAAACGAGTTCAGGAGATCGTCGTATAACAACGAGTCTTGATTAGAGAACACTTCGTCATGAGACGTAACGACACGACACAACACAGTAATGTGAATCCGGCTTAAGGTTATGTAGTTTGTGCCTATCTCAAAGAAAATTGCAATAGTGAGGGAAATTGAAATTCATTGAATTTTAAAGTAAATTGACAACCTAAAGTCCGACCGCGGCAGATTTACCAAAGATGTAAACAACAATGGCCGCTCGAAATTTAATAAAATCGATAAACAAGAGTTTTTATTTTAAGTAATGTTAGTTTTCGTCTAAATCTCCGAGCCAACTAGACGAAAAGAAGTAAGTAATGTTCTTTTTCGTCTAAATCTCCGAGCTAACTAGATGAAAACAAACATTACTTAAAATAAATACTCTTGTTTATCGATTTTATTCAATTTCGAGCGGCCATTGTTGTTTACATCTTTGGCAAACCTGTCGCGGTCAGACCTTACATCAAGTTGCCGTTTAGATTGAATATACGGGCAATTTCTGTTGGTACCTAATCAATTTGCCAAATAATTAATTTCCTGGACTTTACCTACCTAATAAACACAATTTAATTTCAGGTTCTTTTTTATTACATTGACACATTCATCAATGGTGTCATTTCTATATTTTTACGCATAGAGTTAGCTAAAGTGGTTGGTGCTAGCCCAATTAAAGTAAGTAACTTTAATTACACAAATCTATTATTTATTCTATCCTAACTAGTAATAAAAGCTGAAGAGTTTGTTTGTTTGGTTGAACGCACTAATCTCAGGAACCCCTGGTTACAATTGAAAAATTATTTTTGTGTTGGATAGTCCATTTATCGAGGAAGGCTATAAGCTATATAACATCACGCTACGACCAATAGGGGCGGATCATCAATGAAAATGTTGCAAAACGGGAAACATTATTTCCTTTTGAGAGCTTTCGTTGCGTATGCTGCGTAAACGGTTAAAGTTACGCAAAAATCATGTATGACGGAATGGGGGTGCAGGGGATCAGATTGGAACAAAACGTGAATTCCTAGTTCCTACACTACTTATAGTGAATAGATTCGTTATAAAATATTCAAAACTATTGTTTTTTTGAAAGCATTTTTGTTTGTTTTTAATAATCTTTAAAAAAAATGTGGTTACAAGTGGTGTGAAGTCCCTGACACTTGTGCTAGGTGTTTTTTTTTTTTTTTTGTGGGTGGGAAATCATCTAATGACTCCTCCCGCTCTGGGTGGAGCGGAAGGGAGTGTCAGACTCTTACTGACTAAAACCCACCCGTGTTCCTTCCTTAGCCCTTTATGTTCCGGGGCAGCGGTAACCCTTTCGGACGATCCCGCTACCCCGGCAGGCTTCGGCCCTGGCGGGCCCCTTCCTTTATGCTGACATCTCTTTGAGGCGCGCGTGGAACACATACGCGCCGTCCGGCACGGGCGTCCTGATCGGACGGAGAGCTACCCATTACTCTCCGTCCGCAGGCCCGCGTGCTAGGTGTTTAAGCTGAGTTATAAGAACCAGTAACCTCTCCCAGGAGTAAATACCATTACAAGCTTATGCAATAAAATAAACAAGTATAAAAAATAGACTAAAGTATTCTAAATCTAAAGGAACTATGAGCAAACTGCAAATTCATTTTAGGTGGCCAATAAAACAATCTTTGTTCCAGATTGCAGAATCATCGCTAAGTCTAGCATGGATGGTTAAGAACTTATCACAAATTACCGCTTTGTGCTTACAATGTGAAACATTCTACTCCCTCTTGGTAGAAGTACAGAGTACGTGTATACAACTTAAAACTTCAGAAAGATGCTCAGGTGAAGTCATTTTCTTTTAGAATGTTGCTTTATTTCAGGTGGGTGCTTGATGAAAGCCTAGCCAACTAACGCCATACTTTTTTTTAGTAAAAAACTAAGAGATCCCTCTTTTGACTTAAGATTTCTTTATTTAAGATTCGTTTTTATGTCATCAAGCCCTTTTTTTAAATTAACTTCATAAAATTGAAGCAGTGGAAGTAAGTGGTTCTTTTTTCTTTGATAGATATGTTATGGACCAAGTGATTAATGCGGGCAGTATTCATAATGCCCGGGCAGTATGAATAATGCCCAGCCATATCGGGCCAAGTGATTAATTACAATCTAAACTCACCTATTTATCACATTGCCCGGGCATTATGAATATGGCTACATGATGATCGGGCAATGTGATTTTTACGTCGTGCGCTGCGGTGCGGGGCCGGAAACAAACACGTGACGCGCGCTAACCAATCAGAGACCGAAACGGGGCAGCGCGTGACCTTGCAATAGCCGCACGTTGCCACTTCGGCTCATTGTTTTGATTTAGATTCGCATTTAAAATGAATACTTTATTTTAAACTTAATAATCACAGTTCAGTACTAATGTGATTTAATTAATTTTTTTATGCTTATTTGATTTTATTAAGTTTCAAGCACTTAGTGAAAACTACTGAGTTTTAAATCTGTTATGTACTAAATTACACATAGGTAGTTTTTTTTTTTTGTTTTCAACGCTATTTTTTGTTTATTAAGTCCAAAGATTGAGAGCTTTTACAATAACTATTACCTATGAGACTGATTACTAAGACTCTTTTAACTTTATAGTAAATTTTAAGTTGAATAATCGGAGATGTGATTTCCATTTACTTCCATTTAGATTGTTAGTTTTATAATTTAACTTACTCACGCCGAGAAGTATTATATTCTCATTCTTCGCTGCAGCTTGGAAGCGCGCTTACTCGTAATATCTACCTACATGTGAGTGAAAGCGAGTGCGAAATATTTCCAAACTGCATTGAAACTACTATAGACTATAGTTTCTAAATGTAGCCCTTCGTAAATTGATCGAAGTAAAACCGAAGTCTGATTATTTAAATTTTAAAAACAAATACTAAGCTATAAAACATGTTTTATTATTACTCTACCCGATAATTGATTTCATTACTTGTAATGCTCGGTCTACTCGTATCTAACTAAGTATTCATTTGAAAGTATTAAACATGCTTTACATTGCTCTGCCCAATAGGCACTGGGCATTATTCATAATGCCCGGGCAATGTGATAAATTGATTGGTTATAATCACATTGCCCGCTCTTATTGGGCATTATTCATATTGCCCGGGCATTATGAATACTGCCCGATTAATCACTTGGCCCATAACAGATATACTTTATACTACTATACTTTAAGGCGTTTGTGGTGGGCATACCAACATGCTACCTGCTCCTGGTGATGGAAGAAAGCTTTTGGTCGCATGATGTGGTATTCCGCCGCTTTCCCGGACAAGTGCCACCGGAACGCACAAAGAATTAGTGCAACTAAGTTTTACTAACATAGTTATTAAGTTTTATTTACTAACAAAATTGTTGCTATATTATTATGTATACTTAGGTTAAGGTATGCATCTATGGGTCTTTGTTACCTGAAAATAAATGGTTTATTTTCCTTTATTCAATTGAAAAAAGGAAATTATTTTTATGAATTTATATATCTCGGGACCATGGAGTCCCGGTCCTTTGGAAGGCGTACGAGGGGCCGAAGCCAACTCGCAGAGGCCCCTTAGGAAATTTTAATGAAATGCGGCACCAACCGACGATTATCCCTGTATGCACTATGCAAGTGCACCCAAGGATAACCCCCCGGTAGGACTATTGCAGGATATGGAAAAATAAAAAGTTGGACTATGGCTTTGGGTGGCTAAAGTGGACTGGTTACCAAGAACTATGGAAGAACTATGACCCCTGCCTGATCAATGTTTTATATATACACGGATAAAATGGCAGGGGGTAACTTATTATTATTATACACTGATATTCTAAGTCCATTTGAAGGAACTTCCTGGCCTCAGGCTCTAGGTTTATCGGGTTGTCGTAGCTGAAATAACTTTAAGTATCTGATTGTTCACAGAAACCCAAAAAAGAGTCTGCAAGAACATCCAACGACTACATGCTGCTTCCTTCAAGAAAATGACTGCATGTGGACTTTTTGCCATTGACGCGGTGCTCCTTTTAAATTTTTTTAGCCTCCTTTCTTCTAACAGTATTGTCGTCTTACAGTTCGAGCTTCTGTAATCCTAGTAAATTCTTAATATTAGTGTCTTTGGATTGCCTGTTTTTAAACTCACTTAGAATACACGAGTGCGCACTGTTATGTCTGAGGAAACTGTATAAGTATCTACTTATTTTTATTGGCTTATAAAATAAACATCTTTTTATAAACGATTCTTGTTTTCTTTCATAATAGTATCCTGATGTTAATAAAAGTCGTTGTTGTGGGATAGTACTACCACGCGCTAGACAAATATGTAAGTGGTAGAGCAGGGAGAAAGCGAACATCTTAAAAAAAAAAATTGGTTCATGGAGTGAGAGAAATGTTGTAAGACTAAAAACACTCCGGGAGTGCCGACAGAAGCGAAAACTTGAACAATTACGCCTGTAATTTTTGAATCGACATATAAACAAAACACGAACAGAATACTTTGCCATCACTCACTGACATGTCGGAAATACATTAAAACCGAGTACATCCCGAGGACAGCCGAACACATCCGAATGTAACGCGGTGTCGCTAACAGTGTCGCGAGTTCAATAGTTTTTTCCCATCTCAAAACATACCCAACGCGCGTAAAGAAGTTTTCACTTCAAAAATAACTTGTATCTCGGTTTTATACAACTTCATTAATTACGGGATGCAGGTTTCGCCATCTATTGATTAGTCAAAGTGGTTGGGTAACGTTGTTTCTATGTGGCGATAAGCGTCTACGTATATAATATTACTAGCGACCCGTCGCCTTAAACTCGTTCTATTACTAGTGTATACATAACATAACATAATTAGCCTATAACGTTCCCACTGCTGGGACACAGGCCTCCTCTTTGTGAGAGGGAGTGGGCCGTAATTCACCACGCGGGCCCAGTGCGGGTTGGTAGATGTCACATTTCTTCGAATTTTTGGTTCTAGGACATGCCGGTTTCTTCACGATCTTGTCCTTCACCGGTTTGAGAGCAGTGGTGATGAAATAATTTACACAAAGTAAAGCGCCTGTCAGGGTTCGTACCTACGACCTATATCTCGTAAGTCGCGTTCGTTACCACCGGGCCACCACTGCTCTCTTACTCTTACTAGTGTATGATTATTTTTAATTGATGATGTTTTATTAAGATAAAACAAATCCAAAATTAACACAATAATAATTTAATTATTAAATACAAGAAATTACAGCAATGCAAACTGCAACAGCACAATAGTGTAGTTAGTGAGAAGCGCCATCACATTTAGTGGGTGACTTATGTCTACGTAGAACAGACCACAGGCACTCATATTGCCGTATGAAGCTCGATGTATACGCTGAATATTCTTAAAAAGCCTCCTTTCCTCATCTGTAAATGTATTTAAAAAAAATATGTTATTACTATCGTCTTCGAATATAAAACACCCACATTATATTTTGTAGTCATATTCCATATTTTGGGGCAATGCACCAAAGACTGCACTAATTTCTAGTTGAGAAACTCAGATACATTTTGTCAGTCTATTAAGATCTTATGAACTTAGCAAGATTCATTATTCAATATACTTTTTTTAACTGAGTCTTCTGCGCTCTCTAGCTAAGCACATCATTATGTTCATTAATTATTCGTTTGAGAAAAGATCGGGCAAAATGTTCTAGTAGTAGCAGCCCGGCTGTATTTGTGCCCGGTTGCTGGTAATAGGCTCACCCCTTGTAACATGGGACTTAAACATAACTGGCGATATATGGGTGTACTATAGCTTACAGCCTAACAGTGGCGAAGGTACCATACAACTCGATTCCCACCGGCTTCCCTTCGAAAATTCAGAACATAACCACTCTATAGTCAATTTATCATTGAAATTTTCTTTTGGAGATTTTTTTTTGCTCCGGCCTACCTCTGTCATAAATTCACCCTTCGCCACTGCTGAGCCTAACCCTTCGGAGATTAGGTATAGGCATGATTACGTTTTTCTCTAAGAAAACCTTCGAGTTATACCCCTGTTTAAAAACTAAATAACTAGAAATTGTTGTATTACCTGTACAACATGATGCCAAAATAAGTAAGCTTGAATCTTGTGAGATTTTCATTGCATCATAAAACGCATGGGTGTAATAGCAGAGTACGATTTGTATCACCAAGCACTTTAAAATTGCTGCATATAGTAATCCCTGTACGATGACTATCCCCTGGAAAAATTAAATAACAAGAATAAATGATAAATGATTTATTTTCTGTAAGTAGGTTCGTACAAACACTTTTACACGTCAATTTTATTTTTTTAAACTAGATGAGGTCGGCGTTTCCTATCTGACTGTCCTGAGAAGAAAGGCCGAAACAAACTCAGAGGTAACAGTCTCTTTTAAAGTCCAGACAAAATCTTGGTCAGATCATGTGAAGACCATGTAGATTGGTGTCTGAAATATTCTTTTGAGGAAAGGACCACACAGATTGAGCGGACCTGTCCAGTCAGTGCACACTGCACGCATTTGTCGAAAATCGTGCAGCTCAGTTCAGAACTTGAGGAGCTCAACGATTAGACGAACAATACCAAAGAAAGGACATTTGGGTAGGCCGCCTAAATAACAACAACAACGAAATTGTCGCAACAATTAAACTAATGACAACATTGATATATAAAATAAGGAAATATATGGTACGCGCACCTCGACGTGGACCGCATGAATTAGGTGCATAGGCACAATCGACCTTAGTCACAATCGAACTGGCTTTTGTGTAGCACATATATAGCACGTTAAGTAAAATTACAGTAATTGTCTAAATAAGCAGCAACAATGCCTTCCTGTGTTTTTAAAATGTGCACAAATAGTTCGAAAGCCAAAAACATGTTCCACGGGATTACTTTTTACTCCTAAATACAGCCAAAAATGTTAATTGTTGAAAATTATAATAATATTTAATGTTTGCTTCTTGTCATAATATGTCATTCATAATCGTAAACATTCGGCCAACATTCGGCGGCTAACGCGATTTCGCTTGCACTACAGCGCCGGCTCCTATCTCTGTCCTTGTCTATGTCAGCGCAAGTGGCGTGGGTACGTAACAGTGACAATTATTGCTATCTCGTTCCCGCTACAGCCCGCGTAAAAATAAGTCTCTCTATTTCGGTTGTTGAGCACATGACGCACGACATCGGAAAATGTAGTTGTGTGGGTGTGTTTATATGTAAGTGTTTCTAGTCCATTTAATGATTACGTGATGTTAGAGAGTGGCCTATCTTCCTAATATTATACATCAATGAACGACAATGAATGTATCAAATATACTTACATAATTCGGATTTCTGGAATAGAAATGTAAAAAATCTATCAATACTTGAACTTTAATCAAAGCAAGGAAAATAGTCTCTGCTGTGTGAAATAGTACCTGAAAAAGAATTATTAATTAAACATTTTTATTTTCAGAAACTTATTAAACACTCTTTTGAACAAAATTGTTTAAAGTCTACTTACGGATAGTTGAAAAACTTTTTTGTAAATATTATAGCATTCTAGTATTTGAAAATAAGCATGGCCCATCTTGTTACAACTCAATACACGACTGCCATTACTCAAAGAAAGTATAACTTTTGTATTCCATTGTACAACCTTCTCCGTGAGTAACTTAATCAAGCAAATCGCATAAACTATATTGCACTCCAAACTAACCAAAACAAATAAGTAACAAGTGACATACCACGGAGGGTGCGAATAAACTATATCTACATAAACACATGTCACGATATAAAACACGAAGAGTAAAATGACATTAAACCAATTTCTTCTAACAACCAATTTTGTACTGGCAAAATTTTGAATGAATCTATGAACTTTTTGGAAAGTCAAAATGAATTTGACATTGTCCTTTGAATGAACGAAATGGATGAAAAAGTTCAGGACGAAACCCGAAAAATAGAAGAGGGAGTCGAAAAAAGTCGCGAAGTAGAGGAAATTTACAGTCTGGTATCGTTGCATGTTTTCGTCAAAACATATACTCATTCGGTACAAATCCAACGACACGAAAATTACAAGCCCACAAAATGATGTAATATTACTTTTGCGATCATTTGGATACACGAAATTATTTTGGATTCGATACTTGGGATTCAGCGACAGAGTTTGCATCAAATTCAAAGGCAGAAACATCCACTGAACATCTTTGTCTAAATAGCTACACAAAAACATATTGACATCACGCGCTCTAGACACCATATTAAATTATGATTTTGTAAAACGTACCTACATATACGAGTATGCTGTTAACTTGTCTCTAATAAACTAATAGGTATAGTCAATATTAGTTAAGAAAGCTTCACACCAATTTTATTGATTGGTGCCATGTTTATCTGATTGGTTTTCTGTAAAGTCGGTTTACGGACGATAATTTTACGTGATAACGTCATAAGAAAACAATGCCTCACAAGCTAAACGCTTAGGCCGATCGTGCCTCTCTATCGCTTGTTCCGCGCTCTCGCTGGCACGCTCGGCTCAGTGACAATGAGTCCTGCTTTTTTGTGCGTGCAGCCGGCGTTCATCGATTTATAAGACGTTATCACGTCAAAAACTGCTGTTTCCTAGAAAAGTGCGTTACCTACACGGTTAAAATGTATTGAACAGATTTTTTTTGCACCGAAGTTCTTTAAAGCAGCTTGCGGTTCGAGTAAACTGATAGAAATCGTCATGTAACGAAAAAGCGTCATGCGAATTTTTATTATAACTAATATAAAGAAACAGAGAGAGACAAAGATAGTTTTTATGGTTTTTGAGGGTGCTGAAACCAATAGTCAGGTCATAGTGAAAATCCAAGAGGGCAGCTGCGAAAATTTTCAAATTCTTCGTCATGGGTGTCGTTTTCATGGTTTTCGAGGGTGCTAAAGCCATGGCTATTAGTCAGTTTATTACCCGCTATGTTGATTTTTTTTAAACCTATCATATTTCAACTACACCTACACATAATCAGCCTATAATGTTCCCACTGCTGGGACACAGGCCTCTTCTAAGTGAGAGGGAGTGGGCCGTAATCCACCACGCGGGCCCAGTGCGGGTTGATAGATGTTACATTTCTTCGAATTTTTGGTTCTAGGACATGCCGGTTTCGTCACGATCTTTTCCTTCACCGGTTTGAGAGCAGTAGTGATGAAATAATTTACACAAAGTAAAGCGCCTGTCTGGATTCAAACCTACGACCTACAACTCGTAAATCGCGGCCGTTACAACTTGGCCACTACTGCTCAATACTCAATTCTTTATTGCATTCCATATGTACTCTCACTTACTACTTATAAAAAATAAATATTTTCTATAAAATTACCTGTACAACCGGATTTCAGAATAGGACATAATTTATCGCTATGTAAAACTTTTCACAACACGAGCTCAATTTAATTTCATATATCAAAGTCTTTATCACCCAGACGTACCATACGATGATCATAAAAACTGCAAACCCCTGCAGAAAGAGAGCTTCAAGTACACGTTCTATGAGGGACGTCCATATTACAGATAATTTGAAAATGAATAGTTTTAATCTTTCTAATATAAAAATAACTGCACACAATAAACGGTATAATTAAGAAATAAACAGATACTTACAAATGCGCTTTCGCCTCCATTTCCACTTGCAGTTGATTTTAACATTTCAATACATATTTGCAATTTGCTCAAGGCATGACCAAAAAACTCAATAGTTTGAAACGCGATCTGAAAATGAAATGTTTACAAGATATGAAATTACATTGATCTTAGATATTTTAGCTATCGTTTTAAAGGGTAATCAGACATACCGCGTACTGGAACGAGTTCTTGTAGATCTCGTAACATTCCAAAATAGTAACGTAAACTTGAAACATTCTTTTGCAATGAGTTCCATTTTCGCTATGATCCGTCTGTTGTATACTTTGATCTTGAATGTTGCATAAATCCACTTTATTGCTTAACAATTATATAAGTCTGGTAGCATAGGCAATGTTTAAATCAAAACATAATGATACAATACCCATAAAACAAATAATGAATGGGAAAACTAAATTTAACCCATGTTATAGTGGCACCAAAAATGAAAAAACCATAGATTATGATGACACAGATCCAATTGCAAATGGTGAAGCGCTTGAATTTCGTTAAGAAATCTGTGAATATCCTGAATCTTCACGACAAACGATATGTTTTGTTTCGTTTGTAACACGACGTAATTGATGACGAATCCGATGGAATATACAAAAAATCAAAGTAAGCGGTGATGTACTGCACGTCGATTCTGTAAAATTCAAACAACAACTCGCATCTCACATCGCTATTCACTCTCACTTCGCATAAGGTTCAAAATAACCTTGATTTTGTATTCTGTAAGCATCACCTCGTCACTTGCGAAGTGAAGTGAGCTCTGAAGCGACCAATATTGTACTAGTGACTACCACACTCAACAAAATGTTAGTCGAGATTTATCGACTCCAGTTTTTTTACACAATTGTTGAGTTTTTGGCACAGAATTAAATTAAAATTATTTTTTATAGTAAGAAAATAGAACTTTGCTTTTAATTCAATATTTATTCCTAAGAACATTGTAATATTTCTCGAAAAACAATATATTTGTAGCTGGCAGATAGATTGATTTGCCGATTGTCAAAATAAAAAGAAAATGGATAAAAGTCAAAGGATGACATGTAAACAAACAAAGGGAGAGATTGTGATTTTTATTATTGCAAAATTGAGAAAAAGTACTTTTAAACTCAAACCAACTCATCTGTCGCTATCCTTATAGCGATAATCGTATTTCGGTCGTTTATCGTCAAGTGCTGACTGAAGTGTAAAGTGGTAAAGTCAAGTTATGAGAAGTATACAAAAAATCAAGCTAAATATACTATAAACTACATAAATTATTCACTTTACGCGTGATAAAGTGACCCTTGGGCTTATCGTTTATCATGTTCGTGTTTTGGAAGTTTGGAAATGAAAGTTATGAACAAACATTCTGCAAGAACATGTCACCATGTCCAGACCGACAGCGGCACAAATTGATGCTCTCCTCATCAAGATTTGGCCCAAGGCAACTTGAGGAGCATCGACAGTCGTACCTACGCTGAATCATCGACTGTGGGAAGAAATTTGCACCACGCTGAATGCTATATTATTTTTAGTCTTACATGTAACAAATTGAAGATTAGTTCTAGTTGTTTAGTATTGTAAAAATATATATTATTCATTATTATCTAATGATTGTATCAGTCTTTCCCTCTCTCTTTGTGCCCTCCTCAAAGCATCTGCGACAAATCATCAGCAAATATAGCAGGCTGATATATCACCTGTCGGGAGTTCTCAGATTCAAAATCATCTTGGGTTAACTCCGGAGCACTCACTCCGGCCCTTACCTATGCACATATTATGCAAAACACAGCAGGGTAACATTATTCTGCCTCCTCTATGTGCATCCTATTGCACGTCTCTTGCTGCCAAGAGACACCTCCATCAACCTTTGACTATCCCAAATGTGTGTTCAATGGTGGAGCAGGCACGCTGTTTACAATTAAAAAAATCTAGAGCATAAACCTTAAAAAAATAGGTTGGTACAGTCGCCATCAGATATATTGTAGCAGACAAGGTGACCAAATACTTCTGAACAATTTAAAATGTCAATA
The DNA here is from genome assembly GCA_914767645.1 of Hydraecia micacea. Classification (NCBI taxonomy): domain Eukaryota; kingdom Metazoa; phylum Arthropoda; class Insecta; order Lepidoptera; family Noctuidae; genus Hydraecia; species Hydraecia micacea. The sequence goes on from OU611796.1 coordinate 13,981,017, forward strand.
AGTTCCATACACTACAAGTGACCATTAATATCTGAACATTTATTACTTCATTAATATCTGAGCAGATGCTTGTCAATAATTTCTATACAAACAACTAACCAAAAATATCTGAACACTTACAACGTCAAGTGTATCTACGCAGACAAACACTGAGCTTACCTAATTCGTTAAGTGCGTGATATAAAGGACGAACCAAAAAGGACTATCGACTTGACAATCTGTGGTTAGTCTAGTCATTTGGTAGTTTTACTTGGAAAGTTTTTAAACTGGTGATTTTATTGAGGTCGACGTGTTCTCTTCGAATTTTCACATTTTCCCCAGAGTTCTACCGCAAAGGCATAAATGACTATTGATTTTACCAAAAAATTGTGAAGACATAAATTGAAGGAAATTTTCTCTAGTTTCATTTTGTTGATTAATGTGTTATCGTAAAATGAATTGTCAAAAAACTGCTATTAGGCGCCATTTTTCCAATATGGCGGTGCGAGCGGCAAACATAAAACAATGAGCGACAAAGTGAAAATTCGAAGAGAACACGTCGAACTCAATAAAATAACCAATTTTCAAAACTCCCGGAAAAAATTCATGACAAGCCTCTAAACTACAAAATGTTATAAACTGCCAGGGTCATCATAGTATATAAATTAGCAAAAGAGTTCCTATATACAGGGTGTGTCGTAAATAGTGGTCCACCGTTAAGGATTCGATATACCAGATAATTTACTATAACATAATTACAATTTTAACCATTTTTACCAAAGGGTTCCGAAAATATTTTTTTTGTTTTTTATTTACGAAATTTCAACCTTTTGTTACAAATTTGGTTGTAGTTTCAACAAAAACCATTTTTTTTTTATTTTGATTTCTGTTAATTACTGTTGAATAGTAGGTAGACCAGAGGTGTAAAATTATAGTTTTTTATGTAAATTTAGAGCTTTTGAAGAAAAAGTTAGCTCTTCTCTATTTTAACCCTAATTTTTAGCATAATCATGCAAATTCAGGTCCGATTTTGTAAAAAAAAAATGTACTACTAAAATGTTTAAAATTATTAATATATTAATAATATATTAATATTATAGTAAATTATCTGGTATATCGAATCCTTAACGGTACGACCACTATTTACGACACATACTGTATATTGTATTTATATAGTAAAGTTGGAAGCATTTCCTACTGCAATTTTTCCTCAACTGCTCAGATATCTAAGACTGCGTAGATACGCTTGACGTTATAATTGTAAGTGTTCAGATATTTTTGGTTAGTTGTTTGTATAGAAATTATTGACAAGCATCTGCTCAGATATGAATGAAGTAATGAATGTTCAGATATTAATGGTAATTTGTAGTGTATGGAACTTATTGACATTTTAAATTGTTCAGAAGTATTTGGTCACCTTGTCTGCTACAATATATCTGATGGCGACTGTACAATTTCCTTACACAAATCTTTTAATATCTTCCGAATGCGTGATCCGATTTACATAAATCCAATTGGAATATTAGTTTTATACACAACTCTATCATTTGAGACCGAATTTATTTCAATATCTACATAAACAAAAAAACACATTTTCAAGTTACGTAATTATACCTATATGACAATCCTTACACATATTCCAGAAAATGCCTTACAAACTTACTTTAATCAGTGTGCGGGATTGATCCAGGTATAAATACGGGAAGAATGAAAAAATACGTTGCTTGATGTGAAAGTGCAATTTTAATGTGACAATATCACAGATGTAGGTAGCCGGTCGAAAAAGTTAAGAAAATTAAAAAGGATTAGCTACAATCTACGTAGCCTCAACATAAACTGTAGATATGCGGATTTCTGTAGGCGCTTGCGGGAACAATCAGTGTTACTGGATTAGGATATGAAAACTAATAATAAAACTAAGCTAGTAGACCCCATTGCTTTTTTTTACTACATGTTAGTTAGAACCACTTTACATTCCTCAAAGCAAACCACTTGAAATGTGTGACGAATCTTGGTTTAAAGTGTGTTCCTTGGTTTCGAAGTAGTTTTTAACCACAAATTATATTTATTATAGTTATTGTACTAATTTTTATAACTGTGACATAAAAATATAATTTTAACACAAAAAAAAATATGGCTAGGCAACGAACCGAAGACAATATGGAAATAATTAAAGGAAATAAATAATAATATATAAATAAGTGCACTAAAACCACGCCACCCTCCCATGCGTATTATCAAACGGCCATCGACTCCAGCGACACATAATAACAAAACCAACATAATATAATTGCAGAAGGAATTCGCCAAATGAGCCTTTTTACGGGAAAACTGACAGTTGGTACCCTTGTCAATTTCAGAACTCCCCTTTTGGTGTGGAATTAAATTTTGAGGAGTCTATCAAAAAGTACTGTGTTTTGAGGTGTGAACATAATTGTTAACTCAACATAATATCGCTGGCGGTGCGGCGCCCCAGGCCGCCGGCGCGACTGCGCCGCTGTCATCGGGCGTCTATCAAAAAGTACTCTGTGCATCGGGCTTCAGTCAATTTGACAATTTTTTATGTCATTTTTGTTATTTTTATTAAATTTTAGTTTCTAATTTATATTATATTGTGTGTGTGGCAAAATCATATAAGTAGTGTTAGTTTTTTTTTTTTTTTGATGTTTAATAATGGCGACAGTAGTGACGCCGAACGAAGCGCCAGTCAACCTACCACATCGCTGGATGTCCTAGTGAGATGCCCTCATTGTCCCCAAGCACGTTTTTTTAAGGGTGAACGAGACTTGAAGGTACATTTGGGGAAGAAACACAAACCCAACAATGTGCCTTCATCATGCCCGACAGTACCCACTTCTTTAACACCTAATTCACCCGCTCAACCTTTTTGGAAAACCCTTGCAAAATTAAAAACGTCGACTCCAGTTTTAAAGAGAGTTCCTCGTGGCGCGAGACCATCCGTGGCTTCGAATTTAACGCGTTGCATCCGCCTCGCCGCCCGAGAAAACTCTCAAAGTGCTTGGGAGCAATTACTCACCTTCCCGTTTAGAATTCTACATGTGCAAAAAAATTTGGCTAATAAAAAAACTTTAACAGCACAAATCAAGGAAAATTGTAACATTTCGGCCCGAAGTTTCGACCCTAAATTAATAGCGCACCTCCCTCAAAGAGGTTTATTGCACCATGTGGAGTCTAAACTAGGCGAGGGTGATATCAGAGGTGCAGCTAGGATCATCTTTAGCAGCGATGTGGTTGCGCCGTACTCTCCAGAGACTCTTACAGCTCTGGAGAGCAAACACCCCACCCCGGCAGATGACCTCTCCTTCCCTGACCCACCCGATCCGGAATTGAACACTCTCGAAATTACAGCTCAACATGTATGTGCGGCCGTTTGCTCCTTTCGAAGTGGCTCCGCCGGCGGCCTCGACGGCCTGACACCTCAACACCTGAAGGATTTATTGTGTTCAGGCGCCGGGGAGGCTGGTGAGTCCCTTTTGAAGGAGCTGACGGCCCTCATCAATCTCATGCTCTCCGGCAATGTGAACGAAGCCGTCATTGATATTTTGTATGGGGCAAATTTATGTGCCCTGCGCAAGAAGGATGGCGGCATTCGTCCCATTGCCGTAGGGTCCACTTACCGTCGTATCGCAGCCAAAGTTTGCTGTGCTTTTTACAGCGAAACGCTAGCCAGCAAATTCCAGCCCCTACAGCTAGGCTTTGGGTCTAAAGGGGGCTGTGAGGCTGCGGTACATGCATTATCCACCTATCTCAATAGCGATAAAGGTGAGGTCATTCTTAAGGTTGACATTAAGAATGCTTTCAATTCCGTAAACAGGGACACCTTGTTGACAGAAGTTCAAAAAGAAATACCCAAAATTTACAGTTTTCTCTATCAATGTTACAGGCACCCCTCTAAATTACTTTATAAAGACAACCTTTTGAAATCAGCAGTTGGTTGTCAACAGGGTGACCCTCTTGGGCCAGTCATTTTTAGTTTGGCAATAAATCCAATTATTCGACAACTAAATTCTAAATTCAACGTATGGTATTTGGATGACGGAACCCTAGGAGGTGATGTAGACACAGTCTTAAAAGATTTAAAGTTTATAAAAGAAAAATTCAGTTCCATTGGCCTAGACCTTAACCTTTCAAAATGCGAGATTTATCTTCCCCAAACGACTGACAGACAGACTACCATAGCAAAATTTAATACAATAGCTCCAAATATCAAAATTACGGAAAGACACTCACTTCACCTACTAGGGTCCCCAATTTTTGACGAATCCTTTCCAACGTTCATTGAGGAGAAGATACAAAATTTTAATGACGTCTCGGAAAGACTTTTCAAAATTAATATTCATTCGGCCTTCACACTCATTCGGTACTGTTGTTTTGGACCAAAATTTACTTATAGCCTTCGCTCCTCTCATTTATGGAAACATCCACAACTTTTAGAAAAAGTAGACCAAATTATTAGAAACACATTAACTTCCATCCTAAATGTGGCCCTGGACGACCGGTCGTGGCAGCAAGCCACACTACCCATTCGCTTGGGCGGTCTGGGCGTCCGCAAAATTTCAAGTATTAGTTTACCGGCCTTCCTCTCCTCGGTCCACAGTACCGATAAATTAACCAGGAACATTTTATCTTCCTCACTGTTCGATTTTGAAGTACCGTGTTTGACCGATGCGTTGAACGCTTGGAAAATGGCTTGTCCCAATACGGTTTTGCCTGATAACCCGTCTTCCCAGAGACGGTGGGACGTGCCGCTCTGCAGTATTATACGGAATACCCTTGTAAACACGTCACGTAATACTGTTGAGCGTGCCCGTCTGCTGGCTGTGGGAGAATGGGAGTCAGGCTTGTGGCTTCAGGCGCTCCCGTCATCCACCATAGGCACAATGATGGATGACTCATCGTTTCGGCTCGCTACGTGTCTCCGCTTGGGCGCACCTTGTGTTGCTCCGCATCGATGTCACTGCGGTGAAGCTGTCGACAGTCTCGGACACCATGGCCTGTCCTGCTGCAGGAGTGCAGGTCGCATAGCACGGCACGCCAGCATCAACGATATTATTCGTCGAGCCCTTGTCACCGCCGGCGTACCAGCGGTATTAGAACCAAACGGCTTGGTACGTGACGATGGGAAGAGACCAGACGGCATGACGTTGTTGCCTTGGAAGGTGGGTAGGCCTCTGGTGTGGGACGCAACATGTGTCGATACCCTTGCGCCATCTCATGTTCCGAGCACGGCGGGCTGTGCTGGCGCCGCTGCTGCGGCTGCGGATACCCTCAAGCGGCGCAAATACTGTAACCTTGTGGGCAACTACAGCTTTGAGCCGTTTGGGGTCGAAACGCTCGGGTCATGGGGCCCGAGCGCACGTCTCCTTTTTAAGGAAATTTCTCGCCGGCTGGTCGATACTTCACGTGACCAGAGGGCTGGGTCGTTCTTTGGTCAAAGAATTAGCATTGCCATTCAACGTGGCAATGCTGCCAGTCTTCTGGGCACGTTTCCGGATGACAGCGATGCGGATGAGTACTTCGACGCCTAAGTGTCCTTTGGTTTTTTTTTTTATTTTTTATTTGTATAGTAGGTTAGTTAGTCTTTTATTTTAGTATCTAGTGTATAGTATATAGTTATATTGTAATTATGTGTGTACAGGAACTATTAAAATTTTAACACTATTTATATAGGATTTCTTCTATTTTCACTCGTAAAATAGCTACTTATTATTTGACACTTTGAATCGGGTTCGAGTGCGAAGTAAGCGTCGAAGTGACGGGGGAATTACTTTACAGAATACCACTTCTTACGTCATCTCATACTTTATCTGTCAAAACCTCACGATCAATTTAGTTCAACTCGCTGACACGCTCGCAAGGGTAGCGCTAGTGTAGATTCGAATTATCAACCGAGTTTTTAGAATGCCAATCAAGAAACTCACAGCGGATTCAGATTCGAACTTTAGAACGAGGTCTTACAGAATCGCACTGCTGTATGCTATATTAAATTTGTGAACGACCTACATTTTCGTTAAAATGTAGGTCGTAGATGCGAAGAATGTAGAAAAAAATGTATAATATCAAAACACACAATGACATCAACTTCGATGAAATACTGTTTGGATAAATAAAGTTATCCTTAATTCGATAATTGGGAGAAAACAAAATGTTTTGCAAGAGGTTTAAAGGTAAAAACATTGATTGAACATCCAACTGAGTTATCCAACGGATAAGTCAGTTGTTGTACTTTGTGTTTTGTTCAAATATTTTTTTCCTCTAATAAATAGACTTTATTTCACTGTCGTTATGCGGACATAAATGAGCATTTTAGTACATAACAATTGTTATCAACAAGGAAATAATGAGTAAGAGGTGAAGTAAATTGAATGTAAATAAATGAATGAATGAATAATTGAATGTTAATGTTCATTATGAATATTGGTCTATATCGACCACTATTGTAAAACAAAAGCTACACCAAAGAACATGGCCAGTTTTTATAAGGACGTCGGCATAGTTATCAACTTTAAAGTACACCAATGATTTTTGGTGTTTTATATTCGTGAATACTGGCCTATTAAATTGCTATAAATAAAAAACTCTGAGAACTTGTCATCACAACATACTAGACAAAAAACAATTTCATTAAATCTTTTAATCAAAACGCTAGCAATTAGGTATATACTTATATTAGATTATAATTTCGCTATTAAAAAACTTAAAGACGCTTTAAAGTAGCGAACAGTTGTGAATTATTACGTATAACTGATATGGTTTTAGTATTTTAAGCATTTAAACAAAGCAATGGCCACCTAAATGAAGGATTTTAAACTGTGTATTGATTTACATTTATTAAACTGGGTAATAGTCTCAAAAAATGTGACAATAATAACAAACATAACATCGCGCCTATATTCCCCGAAGGCATGGGCAGAGGTGTACCTATAGTACACCCACATTTCACCAGTTATGTTTAAGTCCCATGTATTAGGGGGACAAATCCAGACTCCGGGCTCCTACTGAGAAATTCCTGATGAATAACCCCAATATCACTTTGCTCGACCTGGGAATCGAACTCAGGACAGTAAACCAACGAGGCAGTCATAATAACAATATTAACAAAGCATATTCAAAACTAATATTTTTCTTTAAAGTACATTTTTACAGGTTGCCCTTATATTTTTTTAAATAGTTCAATTAACAATAAACAAGGGAAGCACAAAATAAAACAAAAGAGTAAAAAAAAATATTTATTTATTAAATAAAAATATTTTGCTATATTATAATTATTATATCTTAAATGCCTACCTAGGTAACATACATTACAGCAATGCAGCAATAGTGTTAATAAAGAGACCGAGGGAGGTCAATCAACCAGCTTTGATAAAACAGAGCATTTTTATTTCACAAATACACTAACCTGGATAAAGTGTAAGTATAGGGCTTTTTTTTTGGATGGGAAATCATCTAATGACTCCTCCCGCTCTAGGTGGAGCGGAAGGGAGTGTCAGACTCTTACTGACTAAAACCCACCCGTATTCCTTCCTTAGCCCTTTATGTTCCGGGGCAGCGGTAACCCTTTTGGACGATCCCGCTATAAGTATAGGGCTTCAGTAATTACATAAATAACAAATGTAACAATCTGTTTCTGCATTGTTGAAATATACAGTGAACAGATGTGATTGAAGCTGGCTTATAATTAGGTAATGATATCGTATTACTATCCCATTGAAGTGGCCCTCTTTGAACAGGCGGCTACGGTGATGGCTCTGGTGGGCTAACAACTTGAATATTAGGGGCTGCTGCATCATTGTTCAAAGCCAATTCCTGCATGTCTCGTGATGAGTCATGCACTGCCTGTCTATTTGCTCGCATCCAACACACATGGCAAACATAGTTGTTTCTTGAGGGCTGAAAATAAACCAGTTAGAATAAACACAGATAAATGCTTATGTTTATATAAATAAGGACAGCCAGCAATGGACACTCCATACTGACAGTATGGTGTCTTATTTTCCTCACAGATTTGCCACAACCAAGGCAAACCATGTTATTCCCCAGTAGTCTCTCGTGTTCACCAGCTTCGGTATTTAATAATAATAAGCATGGATGACAAATAAATGTATCCATAGGCAACTGAAAATAAGATGCACTGTAAGTTAATTTCGCATACCAGAATAATATAAAAACATTGAGGTAATAATATGTACTTACATAATTACCTCAATGTATAAAAATAAATCAGAAGTTTTTTCTAGTCCAACTTCTTACCTGGGTTTGAGCATTGGTTATCCAACGCGAAAGTCTTGTTTGATGGTGTGCAGAAAGCGAGGTTATTAGATGCCTCTGCAACCTTTGCATGGCTATTCCCACAGACAGAGTACACTATAATATACTGAAAGCTATTCCGCAGTTGATGCACCTCATATTGATCCACAAAACAAATCCAAAACGCAATGCAAATCAGAATCCAGTGTTAATAGCAAGGTAATCGAGTGGTAGACAGTATCAGTCCGTAGAAATAAGCAGGGGTAAAAAATATTAGAAAATAATCGCAGAAATAAACACAATAAATACGCAATGAAGAATCTGCAATAACATTACATTGACATAGACAATGACACATTGTCAAACTTGTAAACGCGTTCCGTTTTAAGTTTTTTTTTGTGTGAAATATAAAAAAAACTATCTTACGCATCAACATTATGGAAAGATAAGTTTATTAAATGCGACAAATACCGATGAAGCCAGTTTTGTATGAATAAAATGTTCCTAATAAAAACATTTTGTCGTCCATATCACATGTCTACAAGTAGTATGCATGGTGTGGAACGCCCATTATTATATTTATCTTTCTCTATGGTCCATTATGGCAGACGTTGACAAATGATACTTTGAATTCATCTTTCATTACTAATTATTTTGAAATAAAAACTGACGAGTCCAGAGAGGTTAAAAACTACGAATCAATTCATTTTTCTATTTTTAATATCCAATGTTATTTACTATGTATGTGTAAATGGAATATACTTTTTTGTCCATGTCTTTTGATTCTAAGGAAAGAAAGCTGATACGATGTCTGTCGAGTATAGATGTTGAGTCGGACCTTATTCGACGGCATCTATTAACGTATATTATGTCTTCTATCTGCTAGTTAACAACAATTACAGTAGGTATTGATTTAGTCACACATCAAAACTGAAAGTATCAGAAACTGAATTTTGTAACACGTATTATATTATAATATTACTAGTTTTTACAACTTGTCTTTAAAACATCAAGAATTCTGTATCATATTACGCAATTTTAAAATTAATGTATTCTGCTCATAAACATGTCGACGCTCTTAGCTATTTAGCCATTGGCTGTTACAAACTATCGGCACAATGATCGCTGAGTCCACATGTCGACAACCTTGCGAGCCAAGCCAGGATACTTGATTAGCTTATCTTTCTCTGCTTTCACGAGGTTCTGGACATGCGGGACCGTCATGTCGACCATAATGGTTCGTTATGTTATTATTATTATTATATAAGTATTACTACATGGAACTAGACTACATAGAACGATGCAAACACAAATCTACTAGACTCTTCGTTTTGCAAATATACATAGATGATTTATTAATATAGTCTGAATGTAAGGGATGGAAAAACGGTATAGTCGACAAATGTCAGATTCTATGAATGCCAGATTCTACAAATGCCAGATTCTAATAATGACAGATTCTATTAATGTCAGATTTTTGTTAAAATTGTCCTGCCAAATTAGCATCAAGTAAAACTTCTTTATTCGATGGTAACTTTAGTAAAATAATAATAACTTAAACGATATCGTCTCTTTCTCTCTCAGTTTATTAGTCAATCTAATTGCTATTTCAGGTTAGTCGACGACCTTAAAACAAACTTTTATCATTATTAGTGGTCGATACAGGCAGACTAATATTGTTAACATTACGTCAATCTTATAAACATTATATTTTATATATCTGCTACTTGGTCAAAATAATTTGTGTGCTATGTTTTTTTTTTTTTTTTGAAAAATTCGAAGTCCATGACAGGAACAAACATTTAAACTGACTTTTAAAACCCAATGGCTTGGCACGCGACGATGGTACGAGTAAGAGACCAGACGGAATGACCATAATGCCTTGGAAGGTAGGTAGGCCTTTGGTGTGGGGTGCAACGTGTGTTGACACCCTTGCGCCATCCCATCTTCCAAGCACGGTGAGCTGTGCCGGGGCGGCTGCTGCAGGTGCGGAAAACATCAAACGGCGCAAATACTCTCCAATCTCTTTGGAACTTATATAATTTGAGCCGTTTGGGGTTGAAACACTAGGGCCATGGGGTCCGAGTGCCCACTTAGTATTTCGAGACATCGCCAAGCGGTTGGTCGACTCTTCACTTGACCAGAGGGCTGGCCTATTTTTTGGCCAAAGAATCAGTATTGCCATACAACGTGGCAATGCTGCCAGCCTTTTGGGCACGTTTCCTGTTGACAGCGAAGCGGACGAATTTTTTGATTCCCTTTGATTATTTCCCCTCCCTTTTTATATACTTGTACATATTATTATTTTAAGACAGCTTTTTAAATTATGTTAATATTTGAATCTTTAATAAAATATCACTTATGCTGGAGTAGAAAAAAGAAACTGACTTTTTGTTTCTTGGCTACATAAGACGATTAATAAATATTCCTATCTTTTATCTACTTTTATTGCAAAGGAACGAACCTTGACGTTACAATGTTTGACACAGAATCAATTACCTCATGCGTCACTTTTAATGGATTATTACTTACATTTAATTAAGGGTGCGTTCCGAGTTAGGAATGTTATCGATATAATCGATTTAAACGTGCTTAAACCCGTACCGAATTAGCGTGAGTGCGATATCGATGTCCCGTGAATCGTCATGGAATATGACGTCATGACATGCGCCATCTTGCGATAAAGCCGACCATGCCTTCTAATGTGTAAATCACCGTGAGCGCTGTCAAAAATGCGAGTGTGTTTTGTTTTGAGGTGCTTCAAAATTATCTTTAAATTAACGTGGCATTTTCGAAATTGACAATTTCTGGCTGACAGTCACTTAAACAAAGAAAAAAAGAAATGTGGTGTTTATACAAAGAAATACTGCTGTAATATCGTTTTGTTTTAACAATGAGTAAGCACTGTGAGCGCGTTCACGAGCGTTCCGAATTGTTGACAGCCCTCTTCTGTCATAATCGTATTATATCAATCGGAACGCATGTGAGATGATGTGAGTGAGCGATTACAGCTAATTCGGAAAGCGGCCAAAGTCAATTTCTTGTTCATTGTTTCCTTGGCATAACTATTTAAGTATGTACTGAATTGCTCATTTGTGCCCGCATAACCAAAATGAAATGAAATCCATAAGAGTGAAACCTTTTGTCAAAAATAAAAGATATCGTACGACACTTCCGTTGGATAAAATACTGGTATTCAGCTGCATCCGGTCAGACTGGAAGCCAACCCAAACATAGTTGGGAAAAGACTAGGCAGATGATGATGATGAGTTCCGTTGGATAACTGACTTGACAAAGATGTTCAGACGATGCTTTTACCTTTAAACCTCATACAAAACATTTCGTTGCGGCCAAAGTATCGAATTAAGAATAACTTCATATATCCAAATGGCTTGACATCATAGATAGATATCATGATAGTCAGCAGATAGCCTTTTCCCAAATAAGTTGGGGTTGGCTTCCAGTCTAACCAGATGCAGCTGAATACCAGTATTTTACATGGAGCGACTGCCTATCTGACCTCTACAACCCAGTTACTGGGTAACACGATACCCCTTGGTAAGCGGGATGTCAGACTTTCGGGCTTCTGACTACCCGTCAAAGATCCACGAATGACAGCCGGGACCAACGGCTTAACGTGTTTTCCGAGGCACGGAGGGGTCTCGATATGTAAAGATAGTCACCCAGCCACAGACCAATCGCGGCAAGCGTAGCTTAACTTGATCGATCGACCTATGCGCTGTTATTATTTAGCCACGGACCCCTAATTTAATTTGATTACCATTGCATATAATCAAAAGTTTATAAAACTATACATACAGAATAGATGTGTCGCTTCGGAGTCACTTACGCCACAAGGCTTTTGGGGCAACCCCGAAACTATTGACGTTTAAAACATGCCTATTCTCTACCTTATACAAATAAATAATTTATGATTACCTGTGCAATTTGATTTCAAAATGAGCACACATGTGGTTTGAACTTTTTTCATCAATGTGTAAAACTTTTCACATTACATGCTGAAAACAGTTTCAAATATCAAACTATTTGTCCCCAGATGAACAATTATATCATTGAAAACCACACTGCAATCTGTATAAATTATTATAAACCTAACTTATACAGTAATATTCAAAAGATTCATTGCAATGGTATATTGCAGATTTTTCATTTCAAGATTTCATGGTTGATCCCATAGTAATAGTTATTCAGGATTACTTGCACGTCGTCAGAAACGCAAGTGGTCGAATACGCATTTCGTCATCTCTCAAGATAGACTCGCAACTTGTCAGAAACGGAACTCGACAGACACGCAGTTCGGCAGACACGCAACACGACAGATACGCATAATGACGGAGTCACGTTATGTCATGTACGCGTAACGTCCGTTTATCACCCTATTGTATAATTGAAGGCGCATTTTTCTTGGATCAGTCGCTTTACAGCCGTTCTACCTAAAAAACACTCAACGCTAGAAGCGCTTGTGATTAGAAAAAACCACACATACCTATTAAATTAACATTCTGTGAAGCATGGTACTAGGCGAGCAGACTTATCAGGAGATACTTTTGTCGCCCACACCCACACAATCAATGATGTTGACAATATTGTATGTATTGACATATCGTTGTAACTATAGTGGCGGCGTCAGTCAGACTGTTCGCCATACTAATGTCAAATAGTTAGGGCCTTATCACACTGACGATTTGCAAGCGAGTAAATAAAATGTAAAAACGCTCTGTCGACCACGCGCCAGTGCACACTATTCTTCATTCTTCAAGAATCGATCAGTAACGCACAACACGCTTCTGCTTCAACTTTTAGTGCTTGACTCCTTCGAGTCACTAAGAGACACCAATATAACCTATTCCTCCTCATCTAAGTTACTGCATATGGTTTGCGTCCAGACCTTTTAAGACACTCATAATATCGTTATTTGATATTTTTTTAACGTAATATATTATATCTAAGTATGCAACGGACGTAGAGCGAGTAATCGCAACGGCTGTAATGCGATTGATGAGTACAATGAGCCCTTCAGGGGTTTTCAGTTAGATAAATTACACCTACTTAGTTTAGTAGCTAATCATGGAACAGAACTACAAACGCCAGTCCTAAAAGAAACCGATATTACGTGTAACATTGTATCTATAATAATGAACCCAGAAAGTGCGAATAATGCGCCATAAATGCATTTTTATACGTCAGATGGCTCAGCCTCAGCCGTGTGTCACATACGTGGCTTAGTCTAGACGAAACATACCATTCAAACATAGGTCTAGGCAGGTTAATATTCATAATGGACTCTTAATTACATTAAATTTTATCCACCCATACAAATGTAAATAATGTTTGGTTAAACGACTTTCTATTGATTAAATTGTTCATTTGTGTCCGGTTAGGCTTCATGAAATGGAATCTTTAACAGGAAAAAAGCATTTTGAGAAAAGAAACCGCTTTCAAGTAACATTCCCGTTACAAAACTACGTTGATAAAGATGTTCAGTCTATGCTTTTACCTTTAAGTATAATACAAAACATTCTGTTTTCTCCCAAGTATCGTATTAAAGATAACTTCATATATCCAAATAACCTAACGTCGATTGTGGTGACATTCTGTGGCGCGATAATTTCCATTTTATTATACTGTTATCGGATCCACGAGCTGTATAATAAAGATGTTGTTCGCATATATTTTTATATAGTATACATCGGCGCCTACATTGACATGTTCTTCTACTGCATTGGATTCATCGTAAACTGCGTTGTCAATGTGTGGCAAACGAAAAGAAACGTATCGTTTATATTAAAAATTAAAGACCTCCACAGATGTCTTAATGAAGAGAATTATTTCAAGCGCTTCATAATGTGGAATTGGATCAGTGTCATCATAATCTGGGGGTTTTACATTACCGTTGCTGATGGTGTTTGTGTTATATTTAAAATGACTGTTCTCAATTTCTTTTGTTGGTTAATTATTATGTGTTTTGACATAAACATTGTTTACGCTACCAGATTTCTAAAACTGTTAAGTAATAAAGTTGATTTATGGAACATCCAAGCTCAGCGTTTGCAACAGATGAATCATAGTGACAAGGGATCTTATTGCGAAAGAATGTTTCAAGCTTATGTCAATATTTTGGAGTGTTATAAGATCTACCGAACTTCCTTTCAGCATATGGTACGTACGATTTTACCTGTAAGACAAAACAAATGCGGTCCTCGATAAACTTTGTAAATAGACTTTCATTAGACAAAATTATCAATTTAGTCAAAACATCTTCCTTATCTGTTCAGAAAGAAGAAATGGAACCAGTAACACTATCGATTAAATAAACTCCTGTTAAGAAATCCTAGAAACTGGGGGTAAGAAATTTTGTACAAAAAAGAATTCTTTAAGTCATGCAAACATTATGATTTTCAGATCGTGTTTCACACGATGGAGTTTTTTGTTCAAGCTTTACTCAAAGTTCAAATGACAATTGAAATTTTAAAAGTACCTGAACAAAATGGAAATTTTTTATATGTGAGTAATTCTTCATTTTAGATCATTACATTTAATTTTGACCTATTTCAAATAAGTTTCCATTCTCTTTATTTATCTAAATACATATAAATTATATTTTTAAATATTAGAATATTAAAAAAAAATATATAAAAACATTTAAAAATATTAAAAAAATAGTAGCCCACCGGTATCGGGAACAGGGTCCAAGCTACCGGCGGTCAGGGCTCCAGAGAGAGGAACCTCCTGACAATGCGAGCCGTGTCCAGAAGTACTGCTTTCTGAATCAAGCCCTTGATCCAGCTGCCCAACGAGAGCCTCCTCAGGTGTTGGTCGAGGCTCTTGGCTATCAATCCGTTGGCTGTAACGACTATCGGCACAATGACTGCTGAGTCAACATCCCACATGTCGACAACCTCGCGAGCCAACCTTTCCATTCATTATTATGCTGCACGTAAGAGGTAACACTTTGTCCTTAAGCTGACCTAGCGTACTCTCAGTATGGTTTCAATAGAATAAGAGGCAAGCTTGTACTGGTTTTGTTACCACCGTCGTCCGTATCTACATATAGCCGATTTACATTGATCCAGTATCCAGTATGAGGAGATCCGTAGGAGGACCAAGGTAACTGATATAGCCCGAAGAATTGCCAAACTTAAGTGGCAATGTGCCCTCATTGCTCGCAGAACAGATGGCCGATGGGGCCGAAAGGTCCGCGTACCGGAAGACGTAGCGTTGGACAAGGTGGACCGACGACCTTGTGAAGGCCGCAGGAACCCGTTGGATGCGAGAAGCACAGAACCGGTCGAAGTGGAGGTGCTTGGGGGAGGCCTATGTCCAGCAGTGGACGTCTTTCGGCTGAAATGATGATGATGATGAGTATCGAAACATGTAAACACTCACACTAAATAAAAAAAATCTTACGTTTTTTTTTTGCACATTGCAAATCAGTATCAGTTTGCATGTTGATCAAAATCATGAATACAAAATAATGACTATAAATATCATAATATTGTTGAATAAGTTGGAATTGGCCTCAAATGTCATGAATTTTAAGAAATAGACATTCAGTAGGCTCGTGAATCATATTTTGATCAACATTACCTACATAATACCTGCAAATTGCAAAAATAATGTTGGTATAGTTGAATTGCACTAGCTACCTTTGCATACCCCATAGATGGATGAGTAAAACTGTATTATTGTAAAAATTACTATTTGCAGGTCGCAGTATTATTTTCTATGCTACTCTTGTACGTCTGGGTGATAAAAAGTTTGGTGATTGAAATTACTTTGAGCTTGTACTCTGAAAAGTTCTATATAGCGATGAATAGTGTTCAAAACACGTGCGCCCTTATTTTGAAATCAAATTGTACAGGTATTTTTATCAATATATTATTAAAAACCTAAAATAATTTTTAAGATATAAGTAGTATTACTTCATTGTATTTATAGATTATTAGAGGGTAACAAATCTGATGTTAGTAAAAAGGATGTAAAAAGACCTATCATGAAGCCTCTTCTTCTATTCATTAAATTAAGTAACATTGTAAACAAATAATTGCTGGGAAACGACTTTTTGTATTGGTGGAAAAAATCGCTGTTTTCGGTATTAAATCCTTATGCTCACGTCATCATCTGCCTAGCCTTTTCCCAACTATGTTGGGGTCGGCTTCCAGTCTAACCGGATGCAGCTGAATACCAGTATTTTACATGGAGCGACTGCCTATCTGACCTCCACAACCCAGTTACTGGGTAATAAGATACCCCTTGGTAAGACTGGTTGTCAGACTTTCGGGCTTCTGACTACCCGTAACGACTGTCAAAGATCCACGAATGACAGCCGGGACCAACGGCTTGACGTGCTATCCGAGGCACGGAGGGGTCTTGGTATATACATCCACAGACCAACCGCGGCAAGCGTAGCTTAATCTGATCGATCGACCAGTGCGGCTGTTATTATTTAGGCACGGACCCCTCATCCTTATGCTCACGCGCGGTGGCAAAATTGATTTTGTAAAAAAAAGTCAAAACTGTGACCTTCAAAATCTACGTAACCAGAAAAGGTATAGTCCGATACAAAAAAATTATATCACAAAGACGAGACGAACAAGAAGCGACTCCCGGCACGTTAAGTGTCTTTTTACACCCGTAGATATATACAATAAGTACGTATAAAACAGTCGCTTATGTTATTCTGTTAATATTGCAGATGCTGAGAGAAAGTTATGCAAGAACATTCACCGCCTACATCGAGCGACTTTCGACATGATTAATGTCTGTGGAATGTTCTACGTTAATGCTACGTTTCCGTTAAAAGTGATGGCTTTACTTGCTGACTATATTTTTGTACTGCTGCAGTTTGCCTTTCTATAATCAAGGTTACATCACTATTTGAGTTTAGATATAGGTCACGGAGGCAAGCTATGAACGTCAAACTATTAAAAATCTTAAATGAATTTATTAATTCACTGACAGACAATGCACAACCTAAATTGTTGGGTCTAGAAACATGAAACTTTGCACAAACGTTCCATATATAACGTATTATATAAGGTCTCATTAAAATAGATGGACAAACTTTTAGAAATCATTCAGACCACCAAAATAAGGACGATGGTAAAAAATATATAAGAAAAACGCATTATAGATACTTACAAGAAAAATAATCAGCTAACGAAAATACACTAAATACACTATTATTTTAGGTCAAAATAAAATCACTTTAATCAGTGTTTTTTTAGCTTGGATATTTTTGGTTAGACGTACTGAGCGCTGTGTTAATTTGTCCATCTATTTTTATGGGACCCTGTATAATAGGGGATAAAAGTTTGTATGGAAGTTCCTCATTTTTGCCGATGGGAAATCCTATCTAGCATATGGCTTGTAAATAAATAATAATAATAATCGGCGTATATTGTTCCACTGCAGGGCAAAGGCCTCCCTTTTCATTTCTCCACTCAACTTGATCCTGAGCCAATACGAACTAATCCCCCTTAGTTATATGCGTCAAGTTCGTCCCGCTATCTACGCCTGGATCTTACGCGATGCCGTTAGACGTTTTCAGGAACCCATGTTGTGGTGTACATAAATAAAAAACGAAGACATTGACGTCGATTCCCTTGTTCACAAACAATACTGCTACAATAATCTTTTGGCGCTTGAATGACGTTGATAGAGAGGCGCTGTTAGTTAAAACTTGTGCATATATAGAAAAACAAGATGGCGCGTTAGTTCTGATTTTTGCCGCGCGCCGAAAGATTCTTATGCAGCTATAAACTACAATTAGCGAACTGGCATCTATTACTGACAGACAGCTTGGGAAAAGGACGCTGAACTACTGATAAGACATGAGTTAAAGATGTCAATTTAGTTTGTGCCTCGAGCTAGACACACAGCTATGTTTTTAGAAATTAATTGTCCAGCAAAGTAACATCCAGCGTCAATTTGCCGTGTTAAAGCCATTTCATAGAGTATCAAAGAATGACAGTTACGATTTGGATATACTGACAAGTCTTAGTTGGTCACAACTTTGTTAACAATTAATTTCCCTGACTTCACATGTACGGAAGTTTAGGTCAACTAAAATAGACTGCTCTAATACGTGGCCATCCCATTCTTGGTATATTATAGAGATAAAGATGGAAATAGCCTAAACTAAGTTGTGCACATGCACAACAGAATGAGCACCAATTGTACAGTAGGGCCAAAAGTCCATAGGCAAAGTCAGAAAGCAATAGCTTGACGTTTAGTTTGACTTACGACCTTCTTTTAATGAGTAATTAGACACACACACTCGCATATTACTCGAATATAGTTCCGTGTCATGTTCGTCTTGTTCACATAGTTCGTAAAACTTTATATATACCCACAGAAATCTAAATAAATAAAATATAAGGTAGACAGATGCTTAACTTACGGCTCATTCACCGCTAGTCCCCGACTAAATAGAATGTTGTTGCTTCTTGGTTGGTAGATAATTTGATATTTTGGGTTAGTGAAGTGTGTTTAATCTATTAGCGGCGTTGTAGTTCATTTTGAAATGCAAGCAAATTTAAATATTGAGATGAAAGCGGATATTATCGCGCTGCGTAAACATGGACTTAATATTACTCGTATATCACAAATATTTGATGAAACCGGACTGACTGTGAGTATTATGATTTAATTATTTTATCGAACATTTATCTAATTAAAGTATAACTGATGATCCTTGTAGTTATTTTTTTAAACGTTTTATATTTACCATAAGCCCTAAATAGAAGAAAAAAATAATATTTCCTAAAGTTTATTTATTTACTTTTGGAATGATAAATATAACATTAAGCATAATTATAATATAATCATTTTGTAACATTTCTATTTTCAAAATAATTTTGTTTCAAAATAGTAATAATATTTTATAATTTTGCTAGTAGCCTAACAGTGTTCTTTTTTTGTTTTAGGGAAATTACCAACTGTGAGTCGGAGGGTCAAAATATATAAGGAAGAGGGTAGCCTTGCCAGTCGAAAGCGAAGTGGAAGGCCCAGCTGGTCAGTGAATATGAAACAAGTGGTTTCATACCAACGAGATATTTTGCCGAATATTATTCGACAAGTGTTTACGAAGCGTTCGCCGTGCAAACGAAAACCAGCTCAAAAACATAATATTTGATTGGAAATCATAAAAAAGAACGTTTATACAAAGTATTAAGTTTTAAATTGATTTTAGTAATATTAAAATAAAATTGTGCCATATCCGTAATAAGGATTATTTTGAGGTTTAGTTTCAATCTTCTTTTCATAATGAAAATAAATACTTAAGCTATAACCGCAATAAGTCCTAATAAATACGACTGTTTATAACAAATAAACATTTTGAAATCACTTAAGTATAAAACATTTTTATTTTTAACCCCATATAATATAAGCATACTCGTAACAATATAATAATAAAATATAAAAATTATTACATTATTATTCTCGTTTATTATTTCTATTGAATAACAAAAAAAACGAAAAGATAATTTGTTGAAAAGAAAAATAATAGTCTCATCTCGAGATTGGAACCCAGACCTTCGCGTTTGCTAAACCATTAGGTTACGTTACCAGCTATCTATACTTGCTGTGATGAAGTGAATTTTAGCAGTAGTATGAACCCACCAAGGTCATGCGTAATTACGTAGTACCGTGTGTGTAAAAGCGACGGTATGTTTTGTTTCGTTCGACGCTAGCCAGTGCATAAAAGAAGGTCGTAAGTCAAACTAAACGTCAAGCTATTGCTTTGTGACTTTGCCTATGGACTTTTGATGCCTACTGTACAATAAGTTAATTGAAAACCAACACCAAGTGGAACCCACGCAGAAGTGAACGCCTTCGCGGATGGCAATGAAGGAGATGGCAGGATGAACTACACTTTTAATTAATAGACTAGGGCATTCATAAAGTTGACAATGTCGCAAGTAACTGTTAAATATTCTACTATTATGATTATTTTATGAATGTAACTGAACTTTCTGTTTTGTATTAATAGCAATATACTTAATAACGTTAGTGGTAAACGCAATAACGTATATTATTCATTATCAAGTCATCATTCTAGCGTTAATGATAGAAACATATTATAGATAATTTTATTCGTATTCGATATCCTTTTTTCACATACCAACCACTCACATGATAATTATAGACCTTCATACAACGTCTTCGATTGAAAGCCATAAATAAATACTTCAAAAAATGATCGCCCTCAAAAATTTTTTGAAAAAGTCAAAAAAAAAATTGATAGATAATGATTTTATGAGTATTTTCTTTCCCTTATACTTTATCGGAAAAATCGTTTGTGAGCCAGAATTTAATATCAGTGATAAGATTGTAAAAAATGTTTGTAAAAAGAAAATCTTCTATGCTGTCATCGGTAACAGTGTATATTTATGTTTGTTATGGACAACTATGATATACAATCCTTTCCGTTCCTTCTTGTTCAAAATGTTCTACTTATTTCTTTACTTTTTATTTAGTGTTAACTTAGTAGCTTCGTGTTATACCAACTTATACAGGAGCTATTCTATTGTGCGCATTATATCGTCACTACAAGAAATCAATAATTGTCTTTACAGCACCAGCGATTTGAAAAAGTTTAAGATATTTTTGTGGACGTATTTGTCTTTACTAATTTTTCTTTGGGTCACTAATGTGACTGGAAAAATGGTTTTTGACTTATTCTGGACGTGGCTCAGGGTCTTGTATTTTACTGTATCCTTAATTTTTGATTTAGAAATGGCTCATACACTGATGGTCATTTACATTTTGACTCGCAAACTTGAAAAATGGAACAATATCGTAGAAAACATGAATTTTGGCAATGAAGACGATGAAATAAGAATAGACAGAGAGGAAAAAGTGAAGAATAAGTATAAAGTAATAAAGCTAACCTGCAAAGCTTGGAAATTAACGAAAGAAATATCTGAATTCAAGGTAAATAACATTTTATTATTATATTAATTACATGAAGATCAAAAAGAGATATTCTATAAATAGTATAAAACCAAAAAAAACTTTGTTGTTTTGACACCATGTTGCCACATCAGGGAGTAGGAGGAAGATAGTATCCGTGCGAAAAGCAGTGAGGCGTCGCTAGTACCGCATACTCGGTTGAAAGTCACATATTTTAGTTCGTAGTATGACGTGTCAATTTATTTTATTTCAGATTCTGCTCCATTTCGTCTTCACATTTATCAAATTTGTCGTGTATGTAATGATGATATTAATATTTGCTTGTAAAAATAAGGTTAGTATTCATTTTATTTACCGATGGTATTATCTACAGTTGTACCTTCTGCTACTCACCTTATTATCATTCTAACAATCTACATCTGGATTAAGGGCTCTCCTTTCGCAGATTCATCTAGCTGCTACCAGCAGACAAAATATCACGTATTAAGTTATTGTGTTTATTATTATTATTTTTCTCGCCAATCCTCCGAGTGACCAAGCTTTGCATCATGATGATGTACTATTTTAGATGGATAGAAATATCATAATCAGCCACACATTAGGAGTAACCATGGGCCTGTGCAAGTTGATTATAGTAGAGGGGACAATGTGTTACGCCTGTGAAGAATTTTATAGAGGAGCAGCAAGAGCCAGATGTAATACTATTTTGAAATCATCACGAGACAGTAAGTTTTTCCACAGTAATTAAACGTTGTTTTTCGTTCACTACCTCATTGTGAGGCACGATTCACAGATCGCACTTTGCTTAGTAAAGTTAACGTCGATACGAATATAAACATTTTACGTGTGAGAATTTTATTTTATTTTCTTTATTTAGAAAACCAACAGCGATACACAGGTATGTTACTGAGTATGTGTATTACAGTATTGTATGGCAAATAATAGGTTTCCCTGTGTGTAACTTGGATATATGTATAAAATATGCGAACGGACTACAGACTAAGAAATATTTAAATACAAATGTTTCATTTTTAGGTATATAACTTATACCTAGATCCTCGGTTATTTTTATTTAATTTAAGATAACATATAAACTATAATAATATGTACATTTATATAAAAAAATAAGTAAAATAATCATAGGGCATCAAAGAATTCGTCCGCATCGCTGTCAACAGGAACAGTGCCCAAAAGGCTGGCAGCATTGCCACGTTGTATGGCAATGCTAATTCTTTGGCCAAGAAATAGGCCAGCCCTCTGGTCACGTGAAGAGTCCCACCACTTGGCGATATCTCGAAAAACCAAGTGGGCACTCGGACCCCATGGCCCTAGTGTTTCAACCCCAAACGGCTCGAACATATAACTCCCAATTAGGTTGTAATATTTTCGCCGTTTGAGGTTTTCTGCACCTGCAGCAGCCGCCCCAGCACAGCCCACCGTGCTAGGAAGATGGGATGGCGCAAGGGTGTCGACACATGTTGCATCCCACACCAAAGGTCTGCCTAACTTCCAGGGCATTATGGTCATTCCGTCTTATACCTAAGTTTAAAGTTTAGAGAAAAAAAAAGTTTGATTATTAAGAAAAAATAGTTTGAATAATTAATTAGAGATTAGTTGTTTATGAATTGCCTTCGTTTATGGTTTTTAATATTTGTTTTTTGAATGTAGGTTTACTGCTGTTAAATATATCCGCTTTTGAGATGCTCATGAAGATTAAATATATCCACGTGTGTGTTTTAAATTCGGGTAATACAGGTCAATACAACATTTTTGGCGTAATTTGTCGAGTGCCGAGGCACGTATAGAATCTTCGTGTAACGAGTGCGCCGTAGTGGAGTGTTAAATTAAAAATGACCTGTGCGACCAACTCGGAGCAATCGAGGCGTCCATTGAGTATGTCATAAAGCAAACAAATATCCATAACATTGCACCTTTCATCGAGTGTTAGTAGACCATATGTTCGACAACTATTTTCATAGGTTAACAAATTTTCTTTGACCCCGTTCTAGTTGGTTCTTATAAATAATATATATGGGGGGGACCAAATTAGGTGCGCATTTTTTAAGATGCTGCGCACCTAAGCAAAATACACCGGTTTAAGAACCTCGATGTTTTAAAATACCTGACACGATCTAATAACAAACCCTAAGTTCTTATAATCTTTTGTGCTAACAAGGTCTATGTGATCTGAGAAGGTTAATTTACTGTCAAACATTACTCCTAAATCCCGAACTATCTTGACTCTATTAATGCTAATGGGCACTGTTCCTGTTGACAGCAATGCGGACGAATTTTCTGATGCCCTATGATTCTTTTGCTTATTTTTTCATATAAATGTATATATTATATTTTAAATGTTAGCTTATATTATATTAATGACAATTCCATTAAAGTTATAAGAGTAAACAACAGGATTTTTTTTACGGGTAAGTATAACTAATACATTGACACTTTGTATCGTATACTGTGATCTTGTTTTTATTTAATAATTATTTAAGTTATTAAAAGTCCTCTTGGCTCACAATCGGATGATTGTGAGCATCAACGCGACAAAAAAATATTTTATAAAATAAGATCACTGGACAGTGATCTTATTTTATAAAATATTTTTTTGTCGTCAGCGTACATTAAGGGTTCAGAGTGTTTAAAAGAGTCAATGATGTCAAATAAATAATTATGCGTTGTAAAAGAGAGGCCCCAAATGGGAACACTGCGGAACACCGCTAGGGATTTAAATAAAGTTAGAACGGTATCCTCATATTATAACAGCTTGTGATCTTTTAAATAAATATGATTGTACCCATCGTAAAAGATCGCCGCGTATACTCAGTCTGTATAACTTTTTGAGCAGAACGACATGATCGACACGATCAAAAGCTTTTTCAAAATCCGTGTAGATCACAACAACCTGCCCACCACCATCTGTATTATCAAGGACAAAATTTGAAAAGGTTGCCAAATTCTATACAGTCGATCGTTTTTTTTAAGAAACCGTGTTGTTTGTAAAATAATAGAATAAGCTTCCAATTTGTATAAAACACTAGGCTATAGAATGGCTACACAGGGACAGAGATCTTATCACTGCGTAAACGAGCTGTGATTGCGTGGCTGAATTTTGGGCTAAACATAATATCTGAATTTTCTTATTTGCCATCGATACGCTAAGAAGAATGAAAACGCGCTGTTGGATTTTCAATTTTTGGCACTGAGCCGAGCTGTAACAATTTAACAGTGCCCTTTCTCTGCATTTTCTCTATGACCTTACATACCAACTGGCAAGAAAAATAAACATCCAAAATATCTTAATAATTATCTGTTTCAGTGACATCGAAAAGACTCTGGAAGAACATGAAACGAATGATGGATGTAAATATAGTAAAAATGAATGCGTCCGGACTGTTTACTATCGACGCAGTGACAATGTTACATTTTTGTTCTATTATCACAAGTCACATTATTGTACTACTGCAATTTGCTTTCCTATAACAACGCATTCACACATGGATGAATTTGCTTTTTTATAGCATGTAATTAATCGTCTCTGAAATAATTCCTATTTTGCTTTCCTAGAAATTCATAAATTATTAAACACTAGTATAAGTATTTTTCTAAGTTTCATTTTATTTGATTTGATTGGTTTCACTTGAATATACCACGGCATGAAACCGATTCCAGTACCTACTATAAGGTAATGGTTTATTATTATTTAAAAAAGAAAAAATCATTATTTTACCATTGAGCCGATCATTTCTAAGCAAAAATAAAAGACGAAAGGCAACATGTAAAAAATCCTTTACTAAATATCGCTATTTAGTAGCATAATATTACAAAAACGCAAACTGTAGCAACACAAAAGTATAGTTAGCAAGTAACGCTATAATTTTGAACGGTAAAGTAGCATCAACGTAGAATATCCGACCGGCATCCAGCTTCTCGAATGTCGCTTGATGTAGGCGCTTAACATTCTTGCAGAGCTTCTTTTCGGCATCTGTAAAGTTATTAGAGGTATCTCAAATCTATATACTCGTAAATATAAAAGTAGCATTTGACTTCTTTGAAAATATGAAAAACTTAGAAATACCTGTACAATTTGAATTTAGAATATGTGCACATGAATCTTGTACATTCGCCATAGCTATGTAGAACTTCTCACAGTGTAGGTTCAATGCGATGTGTATAGTTATAGATTTTATCATCCAAGTGGCTACTAATGTTGTCATCATAAACGATATAAACTATAAAAAAGCAACTCATTAAAGAACTTCTGCGTGTATCTTTACACATTGTGTGTTTTAATTGAGCTCATTATATTAAAATATTTACGTAACAGACATTGAGGATAACATGCCATTTTGTTTCTTTTGGATCAATAATATTTTGAGATGTTTATTTATTTATTTATAAATACATTATTATACACCAAAAAAACATGAAAAAATACATCAAACAACACAAAATATACAATGGGCGGCCTTATCGCTTTCTCCGATCTCTTCTAGCCAACCTTGAAATGGACATTGATTTTCCTGGACATAAAATGGGGCTGTCGTTTGTGCAAATATTATGTATACAATACACTAAAATAGATACACAGATATATTTATATCCAAAATTATAAATACATAAATACATACATACTAAATATATAAGGTGCTATAAAAATATCTGCCACGGCTTCAATGGGAGACAGTATTCCGTATATAGATTACAATAGTAAAGATACATTATTGATCTTATGTCAAAAATTGTTTCATACAAAAAGATGTGCGTATAAATTTGAATTAGTTGCATGAAACCGTCCCATAGAAATTAGCCGTTGCCGCACCGTCATTTCATTTCGCAAAATGTGACGAAGCGACACATCGCGCGTAGTTTGTGAACCACGTTATGCAGAATAGAGTAAATATTTATTGAATTACTTTATTTTCTCAAATTGATTTAACTATTCCGGGGTAAAAAATTCTTCACTACTGTAATCTATATACGAAATACTATCTCCCATTGAAGCCGTGGCAGATATTTTTATAGCACCTTATATAAGCAACGAAGATAAAAGAAGACTGTAGATGATTGCAGTTAGGAAAACAAGATCACAATGTTTCTACGTTTTGTTTTGAAAGTTCTGTTAGAGAATACAAGAAAGAATTACGTAAAACGTACATTCTCTATAAAGTACTTACATAATAGCGGCCATTCGATGCAAAAAAATTTAAAATATCTATAAATCCCTGAATTTTTACGAGGTACTCGTAAAATAACTGCATAGTTGAAAAAACGACCTGGAAAACAATAGATATCAGTTTGAATATATTCTTTAACAATTTCCTCATGTAAACAGCAAACGGCTTAATGTTACTAACCATTAATTGAAAAGAAACCTTGTAGACGTCAAAGCAATCCAATATATCAACGTAAGCCTGAATCATTCTTTTACAATAATCCTCCCTTTTCCTGTCCTCCATGTTTTGGTATTGAAGAGCTTGAATATTCCATAGATCAACTTTATCTTTTAACAGTTGAATAAGTCTTATAGCATAAATGATGTTAGTGTCAAAACTGATTAAAATTGCATCAATAAATATGTTGAAAATGGGAAATTCAAGCATCGTGCAAAAAATAATTGTGGAACTGATCTGCAATCCTACAAACAAGATAACAACAGTCCAGTTAACAAAAGTGAAGCGTTTAAAACTGGCCTTATCATTGAAACATCTATGAATATCTTGTAATTTTAAAACAAAAAGAACGTTTTCATTTGTATATGAAACACTATGCTTTAAATTTATTAAGAACCCCACACTGAACAAAACAAATCTTGAGATGTTTGCGGTATAAAACAATATATTATCGAAAAATACCCAGGGTTGAATAATTGACAATATGGTTTCGTATAATAACAATGACATAAATAATATCGTGACACACAACGACAGAAAATTCGATAGACGGCTGTTCGAAGTTATAAAACTATCCTTGATGCAATATTTTGGACATAACTGAATAGTTTGCAACAAATTCAAAGGTCGAAGCATCGACTGCATATCTTTGTCAACGAAGTTGTTTAATAAAACTTCAACACGATAACTTTTAAGACAATATTTTTTATTTTTTATTGACAACATTTTATTTTGGACTTGTTGAACACTACTGATTATTTTTCATATACTGTACCTAATAAAGCGAATTCAATTATTATTGATGATTCATAAGATAAAGTAATCAATTTTGTATAAAATACTTCCTACTTATTTAATTACAAATTGCTCTTGGAATTGACATTTGTTATTAATGACATACAGGGTGGGCAAAAAACTTTTTTACAAAAAAAACAACCGACTTCAAAAAAAACTACAAAGTGATAAATAACTTTAATTTCGGAACTCGGTGTCGTTGGTTCCGCATTTTCGTTTTTTGACACCGACTTCCGAAATTAAAGTTATATATCACTTTGTAGTTTTTTTTGAAGTCGGTTGTTTTTTTTGTAAAAAAGTTTTTATTTTTCACTTTTTAGTTGTACCTACTCCACACAAATTCAAATAACACTAGTGCATTGAGGAATTGAAGACACCGACTAGAAGAATCAAATTCGCATAGAAATGCCGGAGATGCAGTACATTTATGCATATAACATCGTACATAAGAATAATTATATAATGTATTATATACTAAAACCTTCCTGAAAGTATGTAGATCACATTAGTGAAAGAATTATCAAAATCGGTTCATAAGTTTTTGAGAAAATCGCGGACAAACAAACATACATACATACATACATACATACATACATACATACATACGGGTTGAATACAGAACCTCCTTTTTTTAAGTCGGTTAAAAAATCGTGGATCAAACGAAACAGGGCGATAGTTGAGGTTATTTACAGTTAAAAAAAAGTATCATCACTACAACAATGCTTTTATGACAGTGGGTACCATGATATATCAGTATTGGCACTTTTTTCAATATCTTTTAAGGCTCACGAAAAATTATTGTAACTTTAGAACCTTACTGTAAACACTCAAATTGTCATAACTTTTAAGGAGATCAAGTTAGGGCTCTCGCACAAACATATTTTTTACTACAAATAACCCCAACTATCGCCTTGTTTCGTTTGATCCACGATTTTTTGCCCACCCTGTATTTATCACAGCATCTCAGTCGATTTTTTTCTATTGATTCAATTGATTGATTCATTTTTTGGAAAATCCATTAGACAAAAGGTACCACTGAAATTCAAAAACACTTTTACTACAGTCCGTCAAATCTAAGAAGTACCGTTTGACGTTTCATATTTTTCAACTTTGTTCATACGAATTCATCATAAAACCATGAATTTAGAAAGATTTCATTATTGTATCTAAAAATGTACAATTCTTAATATCTAAATGTAATTGAAAACTTTCAAACAAAGCAAAATAACACATATTTATAACTGTCAAACGGTACTTCTTAGATTTGACGGACTGTAAATATCACTATTTTGTAGCAGAATTACAGAAACGCAAACTGTAGCAACACAAAAGTATAGTTAGCAAGTAACGCTATCATTTTGAACGGTAAAGTAACATCAAAAAAAATCTGCTGTTCAGTACATATTTTATGTTCGTATAACTCGTCAAAATGTAGGGAACAGCTGATTTTTTTTTTCGCGATTTCGGGATTGGTCCCATAGTAAAAGTTGTTTGTTATCATGAGTACAATCACGTGTTTAGGTATTGGTCACTAATTACCAGTCACGGTGTATATATTAGACTATGATATGTATTCATACGCTTTCAATTGAGTCTGCCGTCATGTTTCATGTATAAACCGACAGCAGACTCATTTGATGAAAAAAGAAGCGAAATATAAACAACAAAAACTTAAAACAACACGTAACATAACGCTGTGCTTGTATTCACTGAAGGGTTAGGCAGAGGTGTACAAATAACACACCCACATTTCCAAATATGTTTCAGTCCCATGTAATTGGGAGTGAACCCAGTGCCATCCACCGGGCACAAATCCAGACTGCAGGCTGCTACTGATAATTTTTCCAGATGTAAAAACGGATAACACTTTGCCCGACCCGGGAATCGAACCCAGGACGTCATGCTTTTGTGGTGGCATATTGTAACTGTTATAATCACAACATAAAAAGTGATAGCAGACAATGATAGTAATTATGCTGTTCTAGTTAAAACACTATAAGAGAAAAACTGTTTTAGAAATATTTATAAATTAAGAAAGAATAAATGTCTTTGTTTTCATAGAACGGGTCGCCCCGTGCTCGGGTAGAAAAGATGTTGAGTTGGATAGAAAGGACTTTGTCTATTTTTAATAGAATATGATAGAATCAGTCATGCTACGCGAGCAGCATACGAAATTTAATTTAATTAAGTTTGTTAGGTGTATCAAGGTTGTTGCTGTAATTATATTCATAGTAAGTTTAATCTTTCAATCAGATCTGTCCCTAATGAATAAGGTCCACTTCATTCGTGTACCGGAAGCCTAAATAAAATGAAGTCAATGACAAGAAAAATACGTTCCAATCAAGGTGAAAGTCATCGTGTGGAAGTGTTAACAAATACATTTGTTGACAAAGATGTGCAGTCGATGCTTCGACCTTTGAATTTGTTGCAAACTATTCAGTTTTGTCCAAAATATTGCATTAAGGGTAACTTTATAACTACAAACAGTCGTCTATCGAATTTTGTGTCATTGTGTGGCACGATATTATTTATATCAATAATACTTTATAATGTTTATTGCGAAACCAGTGTCCCGATGTTATGGAAAGTTTTACCTGTGGCGGTAATTGCCTCTTATATCAATATGGTTTATTCATGTATAGGATTCTTAATGAATTTTATACTCAGTGTGACCCAGACGAATAAACATGTTTCTTTCATCTTAAAATTTCGGGATGTTCACAGAAACTTGAACAATAAGACCAGTTTCAAACATTTCATCATCGGAAGCTGGTTTGTTGTCATTACCTTCTTAATAATTTGTGTCAGTTTTATCACTAGGTACGGCTTGTTTATAGAACAATATCAAATATTTTTTAAAAGTATAACTGTACTTAGTTTTGACGCAAACATCGTTTATGCTATCAGACTCATTCAACTGTTGAAAGATAAAGTTGATCTATGGAATATTCAAGCTCTTCAATATCAAAGCATGGATGATAGGGACAGAGAGGATTATTGTAAGATAATTTTTCAGGCATACGTTAATATCTTAGACTGCTATGACATTTATAAGGTTTCTTTTCAACAGATGGTAAGTATGGATAAGCCGTTTGCTTTTATTTTATAATATGATACGACAGGTTTGATAATAATCATTATGAAAGTAAAACATATAATATTTCAGATTGTGTTTCATACCATACAGTTGATGTATCAACATCTCTCCGACTTTCAGACATTTTTTGACCTACTTATTTAAATTATTTGCTTCGAATGAAAACTTTTATGTAAGTATTTTATACAAATTGATGATATTTTATAATCTGTCCAGCTTTATCCCAACCACATCGGCCGAGTCGGCTGTCAGTCTAACTGGTTGCATCTGAATATCAGTGTTTTGCAAGAGGCAATCACTTATCTGACCTCCACAACCCAGTTACTGGATAACACGCCACCCATTGCTGAAACTGGTTGTCAGACTTTCGGGAATCTGACTACCCGTACTACTTAGTCGTAAAACGTAAAATACAGACAGATAAATTGCATGTGTGTCATTTTAGTACGAATTTGCGTATTGACGACAGCCGTTCAGTTACCATGCAAAATATTTCCTTATGAATAGATGCGAGTTGATATTTTTGTTCTTGCAGGAAATTATGTTGATAAACGGAATATGGTTAAACTTTTGGGCAACGAAATCTGTAATACTACAAATAGCATTGAATTTAAACTGTGAGAAGTTCTATATGTCTTTGAATAATGTTCAAGATTCATGCGCACGTATTTTAAATTCGAATTTTCCAGGTTTGTCTGAGCTATACAATATTTAAGTTGTTTATTGGTAGTTTCATATTTTATTTCTATGTAACGTTAGATAAAAGCGAGCTTATATCGTGTCATCACCCATAGAAACACTACTCAAATTGTAATCTTTGTAAAAATCTTATTGTTTTAAAACAATGTCCATTGAGTTTCTTGCCTGTTGTTCTCCATGGGAACCTCCTACGCTTTGGAATTGGCAACTAGCTTCATCTTTCTGATAGATAAATCTTTCTGGTTAAATTGAAATAAATTCTTTGAGTTTGAGATCGGTCTACAAAAACTGATTGACATATGGAAACATTGCAGATACTGAGAAGAGGTTATTTAAGAACATTAAACGCCTACATCGAGCGAGATTCATTAAATTGAATGCCTGTCGGATCTTCTACGTTGATGCTACTTTACCGTTTAGAGTGATAGTGTTACTTGCTAACTATACTTTTGTGTTGCTGCAGTTTGCGATTCTGTAAAAATGACTTATTCGTCAACTCGCGAGTGTCAAACTCGCGCGCGCGCGAGTTGACACCTTATTTTACCTATTTTTTGTCGTCAACTCGCTCGCACATAATTATAAAGTACAGTCAAGTAAAAACGGATTGAAACCAATAACTAGCTATTGCCCGCGGCTTTGCCCAACAACTTTTACCAACACACTGACGTAAATAAACAACCACAGATTACTATTGTACAAACAACCAGGGGCAGTGAAACTTCCATAAATTGGCTTCTGAGGAGGTTCTTTTCAAAACTTGACTATTCCACTTAATTTTTTTATTTTTATTCAGCAGTTATACACCATACATGTAGATTTAGGAAGCAGTAAAACTCATTCTAATATTATACCTGCGATTTATGCGTTGTTGGCCAACAAAACAAGAGTAACTTACGACATTTTGTTTCGCCTTATTAAGAGTCAAATTCCTCAATTTAATCCCAAAACGATTATACTTGACTTCGAGAAGGCTGCAATGTTGGCAGCTAAATATATATTCCCTGAAATAAGCATCAGCGGCTGTTTCTTCCATTTCTCACGAAGTTTGTGGCGGAAAGCTGACAAAGCAGGAATAACAAAATCTGCACTGTGTAGGAAACATATAAAGAGGTGTAATGTTTTGGCACATTTGCCCAAAAAAGCTATTGAGAGTGGTTGGTTGTACGTTATGTCTCAATGTCCGAATGATAAAAATATTTTCAAATTTAATGATTATTTTGTAGAGACGTGGTTACATGAGACTTCGTTTTTTGCCGACAAATGGTCTTGTAATAATATGCTTCACCGCACTACAAACATGGTCGAAAGCTGGCATTCTACTGTAAACAAAAAAATCAATAGTAAACCCAAAAGCATTGCACATTTTTTGACCATCTTACAAGAAGAAGATAATTATTATCAAACTTTATACTTAAAAGGGTCTAATATAACTGCAAAATTAAAGGAAACCTGCGCTATTGATGAACACGTTACCTTCACCATTAACGAATTTAACCACGGAGTTATAAGTATTGGTCTATGTATCGAACTTCTAATCTTGTGATTTATGTTTTATATTTAGCATAGTTTTTATTTCATGTTTTCATTATTTTGACGTAATAATTTGTTTACACTTGTTCATTGAATTTATTATTGGTGATTAGTGTGTAGTATTTACTAAGTATTTAGTATTAGAATTATTGTTGAAGTTTGTTTTGTTTGTGTGCCGGTGTTACTTTTCTCAGATTCTAGTACTTTATGGAATAAAGGGGTTTTTTTTACAGATATTAATAATCTGACAAATTCATATATTATTATAAGGAGTTGTATAGCATTACATAAATTGGGTACTGTTATTTTTCGCTAATTCGCACCTTAGAAAAGTAGATAGAAATAGGAACCAATTTAATTAAACGGTTTATTGACATTTTTTTTTGTATTTTTTTTTACTCCGGCTTACCTCTGTCATAAATTCACCCTTCGCCACTGCATAGTACTGTACTTAGGATTTGCTAAAATTGTTTTACAATATTTACTAGCGGATACTAAAACTCTGTTGTTTGTATGGTATTCGACTAATAAAAAGTTTGCAAATCTAAGTACACACATCAAAAGTGTCTAGGGATCAAGCATTTTTATGCGGATTTCTTGAGATTGAGATGTGGCTTTGTAATAAATTTATGATTTTATAAATTTATATGGATCCTTTTTGGTGCATTTCATAATTTGAATCAGGAACTGTGAATCAAATTCGATTAAAAGATGAAAATCAGCTGTCAATATTTTCCCTATAAAAACATACAACGCATTGAAGACATTATTAGTGCTACTGTTTCCCTACTACTGATTAAAACCAACGTTATTATGGAGCGGCGACGTCATTTAAGCAGGGAAGAAATGCTCAGAGCCGTGGGAATGATAGAAGCTGGTTCCCGGCAACGTACTGTGGCTTTAGCTCTGAATACAAGTCAGAGTGTTATCAGTCGACTTTGGACACGTTACCGAAGCACTGGTACCGTGGCTGAGCGCCATGGAGGACGGTATCGCTGCACCACACGGAGACAAGACCGATACATTTAAATCTTAACTCGAAGAGCTCCAACAATAACCGCCATGATGTTAGCCGTGAGGCTTCATCACTCTTCAGGGAACTTAATTAGCGACCAAACAGTCAGAAACCGCTTGCATGAAGTGAACCTTCATTCCCGAAGACCGCTACGGGTACCACCAATAGCAATGCACAATCGTAGGATTCGATATCAATGGGCTCTTGAACACAGAAATTGGGCAGAAGAACAATGGCGTTTCGTGTGCTTTTCTGATGAGTCTCGTTTTGGTATGAGACCGGATACAAGACGTATACGACACTGGAGAACCCCTGGACGCCAACAGCGATTAAAATCCTGCCAGGAAGTCCATCCTTATAGTGGTGGAACCATCATGGTATGGGCGGGTATTTGGATCGGCGGAAGAACTGAGTTGATTTGGATCAGAGGCAACCTCAACGCTCAAATTTATGCTGAGACGATTGTATCAGACGTCATCGTTCCTCTACAAGTGCAAATCGGTCCCTTATTTCAGTTAATGCATGACAATGCACGACCGCACACCGCAAGAGTTGTAAGACAGACTCTCGCCGCAGCTAACATCAATGTCCTGCCCTGGCCTGCTCAGTCGCCAGACTTGAACCCGATTGAGCATGCATGGGATATGCTACAGAGAAGAGCTCTGCCGAATATGGAGGGTATCCAGTCGCAAGAAGACCTTTTTTTGTTGTTGCAACGAACATGGGCTGCCATTCCACAGCGTGATTTGGATGAACTCATTTTGAGTATGCCAAACCGATGTTCTTGTGTTGTTAGTGTTCGCGGTAGAAACACGGATTATTAATTGTTTAAGTTACCCAATAAAATTTTAAAGAAAACTGTTATTTCAGTCTTTTTTTCGAACTTTGGTGTTAGTGGTTCAAATGTCAAAAATCCCTTTATTAGGAAAATGGAAAATTTCTTTATTAATGCAAAGGTGACTTGGTTAATCGTTACTGTGACAAACGAAAACACTTTATTTGATGAAGCCTTAAAGAAAATTTTAATTAATATCAATCAGGAGAAAAGTTATTGCAAAAATATATGTTGATCCCTAGACACTTTTGATGTGTGTATATGATTAAATTTTGGGGGTTCCCCCATACTAAGAACTGAAACTCAATTTTTTTTTTTACAATTTACCTTTCATTCAATCAACTCAAAGTTACAACGAACTACGAGAAGTTTTATATGTTACTTGCTGCTACGGAACCCTTCATGGGCGAGTCCGACTCGCACTTGGCCGCTTTTTTATATGATTGTCATGTTTATTTATGTTAAATATCTATCTCAAAAACGATAATTGTTTTATTTTAAAGTCAAGTCGTATAATAGTAGATTATGCACTAAGGGGATAATGTAGTGGCTTAATGTCGCGGGCGCTATTTTGAATCCCGAACGCATTGAATGATTCTAATAATATACACATAAACCTTACGAAGGTTTACAATAATTATTATTATTTAACTTAGAGTCGAAACATCACATCAGACATCAGTAGATCGCACACAAGCGAACGATTCATGAACGGGCATTTAGCGGGTAGCTAGTACATACCTAAAGTAACTAACCCTACCCACACACTACACTAGTACTTACCATAAGTATGTAGCTGTTTTAGGTTAGCATCAAGCTACCCGAAACTGTCAAATATTCCCAATCAACTTTGAACCTTATGCTTTAGCGATAAAGTTGAAAATCTATTAAAGAAATTTGACAGATTGTTGTAGCTTGATGTGCTGGCGTCTGTACCTTCCACAGAACAGTTAAAGGAGGTTTATCTGTTCTGTGGTACCTACTACCTATCGTAAATGTTCGTATGCGATTTCTGATTTAATAATTCAAATCACATTAATGACCAGAGGTGCATAATGAAATTCAGTACAATATTAATGCCTTGCTAGACCTCAGGTCTTGAATGACTTACTTTAGGTTAGGTTTTGCATGTCATATAATTTGACATTGTCGAGCAGGTGCTAGGTGGTGTGAAAAATGTCTTATAGCTACATTTAAAGTGGGTACCTATATTATACATTTTATAAGACGTTTTTGTAGCTGAATGTACATAAATACGTCAGATTTTCAAGATCCAGCGAGTTGACGACAAAAAAAGTTGGTAAAATCGGAAGGTGTCAACTCGCGCGCGGCGCTTCCACTATGGCAGCTAAATGTATTATTCTACTTTGGCAACACTTGGAAATAACGGTTATGATATTACCGTTATTTCTGGGTGGGGCAAATGTCGATTTAAATGGTAAAATGTAATGCAAGGCGAGTCGTTGTTGGATTGTGAAAGAGTACAGTTGCGCTATTAAAAAGTATTAGCAAGAAAAGGGTGTTTTCTTTACAGTTGTCTAAGACATATTCCCGTCTCTATCTTGCACAGTTATGCGACAGGAGTATCGCTTAGCCAAATAGTACAATAAAGTACACTTAACTCTTTCTGGGCCAGTCGGGTATAAAGAAAAGGTAGTATAAAGTTCGTCGAGGTCGTTTAAAGATAGTAAAATCCGTTCCGATTCGATGGGATGCGAGCAGTTTGGTGGACATCATCCTTAAAAGAACCCAGCAGTAGGTACTCATGTTATTTTAGTTCAATCTCAGATTTGATGCCACCGACTAGAATCTTAGTTGCAGTCGGCTTTTGATTTTGTCATTTTATTTTAATTCTTTAAGGGCTGACTTTTCCATCGTTAGATAACTTTTATTCGAGGAATAAAATTGACATTTGGCAGTTTTTGTATTACGAGTAAATAACTGTGAAAATTTAAAAACTATTCCTCAAGTAATGTTATCAGATGATTGAAAAATCAGCCCTTAGTGTGTTATATTTTGGAAATCGTCTCCTCAAGCACTTTATTTTGATACATCACATAGTAATAGTACTAAAATTCTTTTCAAGAATTCAAATTCATAAAGGTAAGTTTATTTAATTATATAAAGTTAGTTGCTTTTGCCAGCTCACGCAAACGATTATTTAAAGTCATCTACGTAAAAAAAGTAAAATTGCAAAAAATGTCAGTTAGGAGTTCTTGTCACTTTATCGTCGTAATGCAGAATGGCATCTACAGTCAAAATCATAATACGCATCCACAAGTCTACGAAAAAATAAATACATACACAGGGTATAACTACTATACAAAGACATGCGCCAATATCATAACCCTGTCAGTCGGGAAATAGGCTGAGACGATTTCTATTTTATTTATAACTGTGGTGCTGCGTATGACAGCATCATGAATGTTTTGTTGTTATAAAATATCATTGGGTGTTTCTGGTTTTCTTTTTGGCATTTCTGACTTCGCCTTTCTTGAACAATGGATTTTACATTACAGTTAACCTCGGCTACAGTGGTAATTTGCACCTTTTTTTTTATCGTGGAGAAATGCTCACGCATTCTGCACTACCATGGAGAGATAGTGCAAATATGTGAGACTCTAACCCAGTAAAAATCCACGGTGTCCTCCTCTGCCGCTTACGGCGGGAACACGGGCACGCGTTAGCACTGCCGTACACGCGTGGGCACCGCCGCCTGCCAATTTTCGGCCGCAGAGGAAAGGGAGAGCGGCCAACGTCCCTGCGGTCCCACCGCGCTCGCCATCAGATGGTGGCGACCCCGTCAAGGCCGCGGAAGGTAGGGAGAGCGCCGCACCGCAATGCCGGCACTCTTCTCCCACCGCGGCCTCCAACCCTCAGCCGCGATGCCTCCCATACGACATCACGGCCCGCCTCAGTTGCGATGTCGCCCAAGCGGCACCGCAACCTACTTGTTGGACGCTATATCGCCGTCGTCGGCTTATGGTAATTTGCACATTGGACAACTGATTTTGTCTGGTTTCCAACGGAGATCCAACGTTCTGTAAACTAGGCCATAGGTAATGAATCATTTGGGATAGAGATGTTAGATTTGAGTGAAATGCACTCTGTTGGAAGACAGTGGATTACTCCACGATCGACATTATCGACAGGTTTAAATTATTTTTTTGAAGTCATCAGATTTGGAACAAAAATATACAGGGCTATGAAACATTATTACAGCTTCATAACACATCTTGTTTTATTGTCGTTTTCTGGGCCAAGCTTGTATGGGACCGTTATCCATCTCCTTTAATTAAATTAGGTTTATTCGGTGTATCAGGGTCGTTGCTGTCATTTTATTCATATTAAGTTCAATCTTTCAGTCAGATCTTGCCTTAATTAATGAGGTCCACTTTCGAATAATTCTTATTCACTTCTTCATAAGTCTCTCATTCGAGTACAGGAAGCTTAAATAAAATGAAGTCAACGAAGAGAATTGGTTCCAATCAAGGTGAAAGCCATCGTGTGGAAGTGTTATCAAATAAATTTGTTGAAAAAGATGTGCAGTCTATGCTTCGACCTTTGAATTTGTTGCAAACTATTCAGTTTTGTCCAAAATATCGCATAAAGGATAACTTTATGACTGAAAACAGTCGTGTGTCGAATTTTGTGTCATTGTGTGGCACGATATTATTTCTAACGATATTACTTTATAATTTTTATTGCGAAACCAGTGTCTCGAGTTTATGGAAACTTTTACCTGTGACGTTTATTGCCTCTTATATCAGTATTGTTTATTCAAGTGTAGGATTTGTAATGAATTTTATACTCAGTGTGACCCAGACGAATAAACATATTTATTTCATCTTAAAATTTCGGGATGTCCACAGAAACTTGAACAATAAGACCGGTTTCAAACATTTCACCATCGTTAGCTGGTATGCTGTCATCACGCTCTTAATACTTTCTGTCAGTTTTATCACTAGTTACGGCTTGTTTACAAAACAATATCAAGTAATATTTAGAAGTTTAACCTTACTTAGTTTTGACGCAAACATCGTTTATGCTATCAGACTCATTCAACTGTTGAAAGATAAAGTTGATCTATGGAATATTCAAGCTCTTCAATATCAAAGCATGGATGATAGGGACAGAGAGGATTATTGTAACAGAATGTTTCAGGCTTACGTTAATATATTAGACTGCTATGACATTTACAAGGTTTCTTTTCAACAGATGGTAAGTATTGATAAGCCGTTTGCTTTTATTTTAATATAATACGACAGGTTTGATATATAATAGACATTCTGAAAGTAAAATGTATTATGTTTCAGATAGTGTTTCACACCATACAGTTCATGCTTCAATATCTCTTCGACTTTCAGATACTTATTGAGCTTTTCAAAGTATATTATTCGAATAAAAAGTTTTACGTAAGTATTGTATACAAATTGATTATATTTTTACAGCTTTATCCCAGCTACTTCGATCGGGTCGCCTGTCAGTCTAACTGGTAACATCTGAATATCAGTGTTTTGCAAGAGGCAATCACTTATCTGACCTCCACAACCCAGTTACTGGATAACACGTCACCCATTGCTGAAACTGGTTGTCAGACTTTCGGGAATCTGACTACTCGTACTACTTAGTCGTAAAACGTAAAATACAGACAGATAAAGTGCATGTCGAGCCTTTTCAGGAAGAACATCGTAAGCGCCAAAAATCCCAAAAAACTGTTTTGATATCAATCGCCAGATCA
This sequence comes from Hydraecia micacea, assembly GCA_914767645.1. NCBI lineage: Eukaryota > Metazoa > Arthropoda > Insecta > Lepidoptera > Noctuidae > Hydraecia > Hydraecia micacea. Next base: position 14,020,311 of record OU611796.1, read on the forward strand.
ACTGATTTTGCATTTTGCATCACCTTCTCCTGTAAAATATGCAAAATGGCGGTTACGATCTTCTTCCTGAAAAGGCTCGATGTGTCTCATTTTAGTACGAATTTGAATTTGGACTACAGCCGTTCAGTTACCATGCTAAAAGTTTTCCTTGTGAATAAATGCGAGTTGATATTTTTGTTCTTGCAGGACATTATGTTGATAAACGGACTGTGGTTAAACTTTTGGGCAACGAAATCTGTAATACTACAAATAGCATTGAATCTAAACTGTGAGAAGTTCTATATGTCTTTGAATAATGTTCAAGATTCATGCGCACGTATTTTAAATTCGAATTTTCCAGGTTTGTCTAAAGCGCAATAAACACTGAGCTCGCCGGGCCGCCGATACTGCCCGCCGACACAACCCGGCGGCCTATATGAAAAGAATCATGTCGGTTGCCAACATAGGTCGGCGGCCCGGCGGGCTCAGTGTATTGCGCTTGAGCCATACAATATTTAAGTTGGTTATTGGTAGTTTCATATTTTATTTCTATGTAACGTTAGATAACAGCGGGTATATATTGTGTCATCACCCACAGCGATTTTAAAACAATGTCCATGGAGTTTCTTGCCCGTTGTTCTCCATGGGAACCTCCTACACTTTGGAATGGGCAACTAACTAGCTTCATCTTTCTGATAGACCGACTCCTTGACTGTTCAAGAGTGCTTGTAAAAGGTTAAATTGAAACAAATTCTTTGAGGTTGAGATCGGTCTACAAAAACTGATTGACTTATGGAAACATTCCAGATACTGAGAAGAGGTTATTTAAGAACATTAAACGCCTACATCGAGCGAGATTCATTAAATTGAATGCCTGTCGGATGTTCTACGTTGATGCTACTTTACCGTTTAGAGTGATAGAGTTACTTGCTAACTATACTTTTGTGTTGCTACAGTTTGCGATTGTGTAAAATTTATGGTGATGTTACTTTGTAAATAAATGGTAATTCAATACCTACTTGCAATGTGTTTTATCTTAAAACAGTAATTATGATACACAGTTGTTTTTTTTTGGCTCAGGCTGATTTATCTATAATCGTTACTAGGCTCGTACGTGGTCTAAGTCATATTCCCGTCACTATCTTGCACAGTTATATGACAGTGACAGGAATACCGCTTAGCCATATAATATAGTCGTGTTATTCCAACACCAGGTAATTATTCCAAATCATGAAGTTTCCGTTAGTACCGTACTCCAACCCGATTTGGTTATTTCTATCAGTTTTATCATTTATTTCGATTCTGTTTACAACATTACTCTTTTGGGGCTCCATTATGTGAATCAACGCAGTGTATGATTGTGAACTTACAAGAAATATAATAAATTCTTAACTAAAGGGATACAGAACTATATTTACTTAATAACATAATTACGTTATTGTCTTCATTTGGAAGATTGAAGACGGTACTAAAGGAAACTTTATGATTTGGAATAATTACCTGGTGTTGGAATAACACGACTATATTATATGCTACCTTTGGTTGGAATGTAGCCTCAGGGGCACTATGGCGCAAGGACTTAATTTTTTTTCGAAATTTTAGTTTTTTTTTGGTAATTTCCCAATTTTGTTGCAGTTTCGAGTTATCCTTGACCATAGAAAATATTTAGGTTCTGAGAAGCATGGCCCTACGACGCACCGTTTCCGAATTATTATGGGCATCAGAATTTTATTTAAAACGCTCTATTTTTCCAAATTGGTGGCTCGGATGAAAATCTTTTCAGGAAAGAAATTGTTGCTTTAGTCGAAAACCAGGAGGTGATGTAAAAATACCCTCGAAATATGAAGGAAACATTTTGTTTCCTTAAATTCATGTTGGGATGCTGCTTGCACGGGGCGATATAGGATAAAATTTTGGTTATTTTTTGCCTATGACGGTACAACGGGCACCGTTTTCGAGATATTTGAATTGAATTTTTTTTTGTTCTAACTGCTATGTCGCCTCGTGCTTGTATCGTTTGTGAGGGTGTTGGTAGGACTAGGATTAAGGCCAGCTCTAGCAAGGGCGTGCACCTTCAATATTTAGTCGCAGTATAGCCCATATCTATACTGTGAATAGGCAGTACCAGGCTTCTTCGGCCAACCATTTTGGAAATATATAGCGTTTTATATAAAACTAGCTTCTGCCCGCGGCTTCACCGCGTGGCCTACAGAAAACAAATGATATCTTTTTTTAAGAAACAAACATAAGCGCTCTCACTCCCTCTCAATTGAATATACAAACTAACAATATCTCAAACAAAGCAATCAGGATGAAGTTCTCCGTAAAACTGAAATAATCTTAGGGATAATAGTATTATGGTTTTAACAGAACTCAAAGCGTGTGTGAAAAGATCTAATTAGGAGACAACCAGAAGTGGATAATAAATAATTAATATTGCTTGCAACAAAATATATACCTATTTCTTTGTAAACAATATTTTTTGTTTTTCCTTCAGGTGCTAGCATCAGAATCACCAGGCTGCTCCGTGAGCTTATTCTGAAGCAGGCCACGTAACCTGCTAAATTTAGAGTTTGGCCTTGAGATTTATTTATGGTCATGGCAAAGCAGACTTTGAGGATAAACTGCACTCAAGTTGGAGTTTTCCTGCATCACAACGCATGCCAGGTGTTTCCTTCTTCCACTTTAAAGCTTTGACCACTGACACTTGTGTGTCATAGTTCCCACAGACATAGTTTTGTCATCTTCATACGCAATATTGAGATCATATTTCATACCTGATTTTGCTTTGGTGGTCCATGGTCGTGCACGTCTAGCTTCGCTGTCTTCGCTGTCTTTCACTTCTCTATTCATATCGAGATTGTGTTATTCGGTGCTGTTCAGGGTGCGCGTGCTGATAATTGCCAACAGCTTCTCTATGTACTTCTAGGTACGTCCGCTGATATTTAGCTAAAGCGGATTGTGCTGAAGGTTTGTTTTGTTTATTTTTCATTTAAGCGTTTTTAAGCTGCATTTTTCTAGACACGCCAGTAAGCGAAATATCTTCTCAATTTAAAGAAACGGTGAAAGAGGGTGGTTCTATTATCACAAGTCACATTATTTTACTACTGCAATTTGCTTTCTTGTAACACCGCATTCACACATGGATGAATTGGCATTTTTATGGCATGCAACTAATCGACCCTGAAATAAATTATATTTTGCTCTCCTAAAAATACATCAATTATTAAACACTGTAGTATAAGTCCTATTTTTCTAAGTGTCATTTTAATTATTGATTGGTTTCACTTTACCACGGCATGAAACCGATTCCAGTACCTAGCATGAGGTAATAGTTTATTAATATTCCTATTAAGTTATCTATTATAGCATTTCAATCCAAAAAATCATTATTTTACCATTGATCCAATCATTTCTATGCAAAAATAAAAGACGAAAGGCAACATGTAAAAAAATATTTTACTAAATATCGCTATTTAGAAGCATAATATTACAAAAACGCAAACTGTAGCAACACAAAAGTATAGTTAGCAAGTAACGCTATCATTTTGAACGGTAAAGTAGCATCAACGTAGAATATCCGACAGGCAGTCAGCTTGTCGAATGTCGTTTTATGTACGCGCTTAACATTCTTGCAGAGCTTCTTTTCGGCATCTGTAAAGTTATTAGAGGTATCTTGAATCTTCTTATAAATATACTAGCTTATACCCGCGACTTCGTCCGCGTGAAATTTCACCCTCCCCCTTTTCACCCCCTTAAAGGTTAAATTTCCAAAAACCCCTTCTTAGTGCTCCCCTACATTATAATAGGAAGCCGTGTGCAAAATTTCACATTCCTAGCCCCAGTAGTTTCGGCTGTACGTTGATATGTCAGTCAGTCAGTTCTCCTTTTATATATATAGAAAAGTAGCATTTGACTTCTTCGAAAATAAGAAAAACTTAGAAATACCTGTACAATTTGAATTTAGAATTTGTGCACATGAATCTTGAACATTCGCCATAGCTATGTAGAACTTCTCACAGTGTAGGTTCAGTGCGATGTGTAATACCATAGATTTTAATATCCAAGTGGCTAATAACGTTGTCACCATACACGATATAATCTATAAAAAAGCAACTGATTAAAGTACTTCTGCGTGTATCTTTACAAATTGTGTGGTTTAATTGAGCTCATTACTCGTATATTAAAACGTTTACGTAACAGACTTTGTCGATAACATGCCATTTTATTTCTTTTGGATCAATAATGTTTTGAAATGTTCATTTACTTATTTATATATACTTTATTGTACACCAAAAAAAAAACCTGAAAAAATACATCAAACACTACAAAATATACAATGTGCAGCCTTATCGCTTTCTTCGATCTCATCCAAGCAACCTTGGAATGGACAGTGTTTTTCCTGGACATAAAATGGGGCTGTCGTTGATGCAAATATTTTATTTACAATACACTAAAGTAGATACACAGATTACATATCTAAAATTATAGTTACATAAATACATACATACTAAATATATGTATAAGCAACGAAAATAAAAGAAGACTGTAGATGATTGCAGTTAGGACAACAAGATCTCAACGTTTCTGCGTTTTGTTTTGAAATGTTCTGTTAGATAATACAAGAAATAATTACGTTAAATATACATTTTCTATAAAGTACTTACATAATAGCGGCCATTAGATGCATAAAATTTAAAAAAATCTATAAATATCTGTAATTTTACGAGGTACTCGTAAAATAACTGCATAGTTGAAAAAACTACCTAGAAAGCAATAGATATCAGTTTGAATATATTCTTTAACAATTTCCTCATGTAAACAGCAAGTGGCTTAATGTTACTAACCATTAATTGAAGAGAAACCTTGTAGACGTCAAAACACATTTGATTGATTGAATTGACATCATTTGATTACAATGAATATCTTAGGAGATATCATAGTTTTAAAATAAATCCACACGGCTGCCGGTAGCTCTGCGAGGTTTACTATAGTTCCACTCTTACTGATCATAGCGTGATGTACAGACGCCAGCACATCAACCTACCCGAAACTGTCAAATTTTCCCAATCAACTTTGAACCTTATGCTTTAGCGATAAAGTTGAAAATCTATTAAAGAAATTTGACAGATTGTAGTAGGTTGATGTGCTGGCGTCTGTACCTAAAATAGCTTTCTTAAAGTAATAAACTTAAGTAATACTCTTAAAGTAATTGAATATATTTTAGTAGGTTTTTTCCTCAAATTAACGCGGGTGAAACCGCGGGGCACTGCTAGTAAATTATAAAACTGATAGAAATAACCAAATCGACAAAGAAGTTCAATCAATCTTTTTGCCTCTTAATTTGATGCAAACTCTGACTCTTAATCCCAAATATTATATCAAAAATTGTTTTATAAATCCAAAGAATTATTGCAATAATTTATTTATTACTAGCTTTTGCCTGCGACTTCGTCCGCGTGGAATAATGACTTCCGGAAAAAAACAATTTATCCCCCTTTTCTCCCCGTTGGGAGGGAATTTCCAAAAATCCTCTCTTAGTGGTAGCCTAATCCTCCCAACAAACACACATGCCAAATTTCAGCTCTCTACTGCCAGTAGTTTCGGCTGTGCGTTGTCTGTCAGTCACTCAGTAACGGAAGAGTTTTATATATGTGTATATAGATATAGAATCTATATCTATATATATAAAACTCTTCCTTAAAAACTAAGCGACTACACGCTAAGGGCACCCCCTGTGGGGTACGGACCTCGGCTTAGGGCGTCGCTGGGGGGGGGGGGGCAGCAAGGGACAGGCTGGATCGGAATTATTTAGGGGCGAATTTAATACTACAGGCTCAGCGGCGCGGGCTGGCTCGAGCAAGGGTCGGGGAGGAGAATTTACGGGGCGTCGCGACGGGCGTCCTCGACGGCGAGGACGGAAAGACGGTTGTCGGGTCGTGTTTTTGTATCTCTTAATGGTGCTGGTGGCTTTCTTGCTCTCCTGTAAGAGGGTAGTGGCGTCGTCGGGGATGGTGAGGGTATGCCTTGGTCGGCGAATCCTACTTATGCGGGAGGGAGTATATCGGGAGGCCGCCGCAATCAGGGCTATTGGGGTGCTTTATAGCAGAGTCGAAGAAACGCTTGGCGAGGCGCTTCATGAACTGCTGGACGGTGTGAAGTTCGCGTTTGGATCCCCCGCCCTTTTATACCTCCCGCAGCGAGCCGCGTCGAGCGCGGCGACCGTTACACAAAAATAATCCTTATAGCATGATTCAGTATTCACGCGCGATGGCTTATTAGCGTATTTCATGTATAACTTTGGTGTTTCTGTACCGATTTCTATGATTATTTTTTTATTAAATAGGTAATAATGTTAACATTTTTTAATTAGGAATAAGTGAGAGTGTTATAAACGTAAGAGTAGACAAATATAATCCGAAAGCTCCGAACTGCTAAGCTATCGGGAGTTACACGTATTATTGTGAGTCAACCATAAAAGATAGACATTTGCTGTCGTGGAATATTTTTTATATAATTTTAAGGAGAACATTTCCGTCATACATGATTTCTATGTAGCTTTAACCATTAAGGCTGCACACGCGACGGAAGCTTCAAAAATGGAGTAAGTTCTCCTGTTTTCCCAACATTTCCCTTCACTGCTCTGCTCCTATTGATCGTAGCGTGATGAAAAGTATACTATAACCTGCCCAGGAGTATGAAGAACAATTGTACCAAGTTTCGTTGAAATCCGTCGTGGTTTTTGTTTCTATAAAGAACATACAGACAGACAGACAGACAGACAAAAATTTTACTGATTGCATTTTTGGCGTCAGTATCGATCACTAATCACCCGCTGATAGTTATTTTGGAAATATATTTAATGTACAGAATTGACCTCTCTACAGATTTATTATAAGTATAGATAGATTATAAGCTTGTGATGTCCCACTGCAGGGCAAAGTCGTCCCTACTCTCTTTTCACTTCTCTCTGTTCAAAGCTGCTAAGGACCAGTACTGTTACCGGCCCTGGTTCAAGCCATGGTCCGGGGCGAGAGGGAGTGGGAGGCGGTCACCTCCTTCTGCGAAGCAGTCATGCTAGCGAAGGAGGTGGCGGGACGGCTCAGGGAGAGAGCCTCACGCCTCAGCCGCCGCGGGAGACGCTACGGGCGTCGGGAGCCGCGTGACGACTCCCGGCCACCCTAGGCGCGGGCCTGCGGACGGAGAGTAATGGGTAGCTCAGGCCCGTGCCGGACGGCGCGTATGTGTTCCACGCGCGCCTCAAAGAGATGTCAGCATTAAGGAAGGGGCCCGCCAGGGCCGAAGCCTGCCGGGGTAGCGGGATCGTCCGAAAGGGTTACCGCTGCCCCGGAACATAAAGGGCTAAGGAAGGAACACGGGTGGGTTTTAGACAGTAAGAGTCTGACACTCCCTTCCGCTCCACCCAGAGCGGGAGGAGTCATTAGATGATTTCCCATCCAAAAAAAAAAAAGCGGTGTCGGTTATACATTTTCGCCGCGCCGTAGAAAGAGAGGGAGATACTCCTACGCCGCGCCGGCTGTCTACTCTCCATCCGTCTTACGAATTTTCGATCAGGTCACGTGTCCTGACGCGAGTTTAACATTTTTTACCCATTACAAAAAAAGTGTACAACGCCACTAAAGAAGTTTTCACTTAAAAAAAAAACACATACTGTATTATTACACCATTCGATAGTGTTGCTAATAAGCATCGAATTCTGAGAAGCACGGCAAATTTTCTTGACTATGGTAATGGTTGAAAGAAACCAATAATTATTTAGTCAGTCATAATTCAGCATTCCCAAAATCAAATATACTAGCTTTTAACAAAATTAGAAACAAATATTTTAGTGTCATCAATTTTGACAACATTATTAATTTGATCAATACCTAGGCAGTCGATTTTGCTTATTAATTGATTTCATGAGTATGAAACCATTACATTAATCATTATAACTACTCGCAGCTTCAAGTTTCTAACTGACCCGACTCCTTGATAGTTTGATAATACCTGTAAAATGTTTTATTAAAATAAATGTTTTTATTTTCGGTATAATGAGCATTTAAAGAAAAGCGGTTGCAGTGATCATTGGCTATGTCTCCACATCGTCAAGTTATTTCAATGACCTCCACGGACCAAGTTGAAAAATTACAAAGTCATCAACTAGAAAAAGAGATCCAGAAAATATTATATCCACTTAACTTAACACTAACATTCTTTTTAGGTTCAAAATATGAAATTCATAATAATTATATTTCTCCAATTGGAAAAAAGCGTATTGGGATGTGGTTATTTATTTTAACTTTTATTATTTGTGCTTATGCATATCGTTTGTTCTATGCCGTCAATTCGTACCAAAGTAACGAGGATACTATAATTTATTTCTGGTTATGTATATGCTATTATGTTTTCGTTTGTATAGGTATTGTCATTATGTTCTTTCTTGAAATCGTTGACCGTGATATCAACTTCAAGCTCATTGTAAGGATTCAAAACATACATAAGAACATCAATTTTAGTAAGAGTGTAATGAGCTTTGTTATTTGGAATTGGATCTCAGTTTTAACTGCTTTGTGTATCAATATTTTAATAATCACCTTATTTTATGCATTTCACAATCAATTCAATGCATTAGATGTAATAATCGATGTTTTGTACATTTTATTTGATATTAACATGGTTTATGCTATTCAAGTTTTGATATTGTTAACAAAGTATTTGGGTGAATGGATCAAAAGTATTCTAACACTGAATGATGATCAGGATAATGAAACGGACTGTACGAAATTATTACAGACCTATTATATTATTTCGGAAACGTACAATTTGTATAAGAAGCTTCATCAAACACTTGTAAGTATTTACATTTTGTAATTATGAAATAAAAATAGTTAAGGTCCAGTAAGCAGGTTCAGACATTAGTAGAAAATTAGTATTAGTAGAAAAAGATTAGTTAAAAGAGTAACGGTGGAGTTTCTTGCCCATTCTTCTCCATACGAAAACTACCTTTTGGAATGGGCGACTAGAATCAATTGTTTTACTATAATTTTTGACGTTCAAAAGTGCCTTTAGTGTGCCTAATTGAAATAAATGATTTGACTTTGACTTTGTAGCTTTAATTTTACCTTCAGATAGGTTACAAAGTATTATTTGCCGGTGAGCGTGTGAAACGAAAAAGTTAATCTTGTTAATCTTGGGGCCCGGGGTACAAATTCAAAAGTGGACACTAGAGAGGTGATTCCAGGTGTGGGTGGTGTGGTATGTGTGTGTCGTGTGTGTATGTAAGTGGGTGTATGTACCCAATCAATTTCTTCCCGGCCTCACCAAGCTTAAATAATAAAAACCAGATCCAGCCTGTCCCATCTTGCTGCCCTCCCCCAGCGACGCCCTAAGCCGAGGTTCGTACCCCACAGGGGGTGCCCTTAGCGTGTAGTCGCTTAGTATATAAGATATTGCCCCTGGCTGGAGGCTTTGAGTTTACTTAAGGCAGCCACAGGATAGTCCGGTTAAGTAGTCACGACCTCTCAAGGTCAACTACGAGATGCCATAGTCGAAAAAAAAAAAAAAAAGAGTGCTGTGTATATTTAAGAACAAAACATTATTCAAGAAGAGATTTTAGAACTAAATGTCCTAATGTACCTAATGGAACTTTTTCTTTTACAGGTTTTATATTATGCAGTGGATACATTTTATCGTACTTTGAGTTTCTGTGAGGCCAGTTTACAAGTGCTTAAATTGCAATTGGATCCCTTAGAAAGGGTAAAAATTTGAACATTGCTTTTTTTTTGTATAATGTGTTTCTTGTGCAATTTCAGAGGGCAAGGTCTTGTAGTTTTTTAATTATTGACTTTTCGATCATCGTTATCAATAGGTGCATATTATAAAATAGTTACGAAGTCAACACTATAAATTGAATACTTAGTGTTGGAAAAGTAATTGCTACGAAGCGTGGAAACGAGCCTGATGCCGAAAATATAGTCTTTAGAATTTTCTGTCCGTTTGTCTGTTCGTTTGGATTTGTGTTCCGAATTGGCGCAAAACTAGCTGAACGGATTTGGATGAAATTAGCACACAGATAGTTTATAACCTGGATTAACACATAGGGTAGCTACTTTTAATCCGGGTTCCCGTGGGATATTTTCCGATATTGCAAAATGTTTGTTACCGTCATTTATAAACCGATTTGTTTTTTTTTTTCAGGTGACTTTCAGCGTGGTGTCCTTTGCTTATCTTATAAAAAGTATGATCCTGTTGATAATACACAATGTTTGTTGCGAGAAGTTCTACTTGACAGTAGAGGAGGCTGAGACGTCGTGTATTCTGCTAGTGAAAAACCTGGACTGTCCAAGTGAGTTAGAAACATTCAACGATGGTGTTTAAAACATGAAACGTTTATTTTCTCTTGACTGTACTTACCTGTCAAAAAGAGTAACCTAGATAAAGTGGATAAGACAAAGATTAAAACAGAAGACGAACTAGCAGGGGATTAGACCGGAATAAATCAGCTTTTCATACGACGAAAATTTGAAAATTTCTGGAATCAGGCGTTACTTTGCGGAAATCATGACAATATAATAATATTATAAAAGAGTTTGTATGTATGTAAGTGGTAATCTTCGGAACTCCTAATCCGATTCCGAAAATTCTTTCATCAATGGGAAGCTACAGTATTGCGGAGTGTAGTACTTATTTTATGTCAAAACAAGAAACTTCAGGCAGAAAATAGTATTATATTTTTTTTTTTCGGATTTGGGATAAAGGCAGGATAATGATAATGATTATATTTTTATTATAATATTATATTTTAATAAACGCATATGAACCGCATCATCGACATGTGCAAATGTGCATATTTTTGAGAAATAAAACTAAATATTTTTACCTCTTTCAAATGTTTTACATATTTATGTCATATTGATATACTTTTCTCAGTCAGTTTGAGAAACTTAAAATGACGATGACATTGCTTTCCTTGTCTTTACAAAGACGTTCGCTCGCTGCCAACAGTAATAAAGCTAGCACAACGATTTGCAAAATGTTAAAACTAAAATAAATGACTAACTAAATTACTATACAAATAAATATAAAAACAAAGGACACTTAGGCGTCGAAGTACTCGTCTTCATCGCTGTCATCCAGAAACGTGCCCAAAAGACTGGCAGCATTGCCACGTTGGATGGCAATGCTAAATCTATTCTCTATTCATTCCAATCCATTTATTCTTACAGATAATCAAAAACAGCTTTGCAAGAAAGTGCTGCAGACAAATCGAACGTTCAGTAAGATGAGCGCGTGTGGCCTGTTCTATGTAGACACTACGCTACCAATATGTTTGATGGCACATATCAGTCGTTACGTCATTGTACTATTGCAGTTCGCTTTTTTGTAAACGACCAACGTTTATTCATGCATTTATAATTATTATTTAGAAAGCTTATTTCATTCTAAAAAATCCTGTAAAATAATCTACTAAGAAATTTCTTTGGCTCCTGTAACTGTCTGTTGTTGTCTTACTAGCGTAAGGCTACGGACGCGAAGTCAGCGGGCGCGGCGCGGCGGCGGTGGTGCGGGGAGCGGCGCGTTTCAATGCATAGATTTATAATATGGAACTGGCCTCGAAGGCGCGATAAGCGACGTACGAGCGATGCGCACCAGTCTAGCGGTGCCCGCGCGTCTGCATTGACGTAGGGTTGTGCATTTTATTTTTTGCTTTTTAACGAACGACGTTACAAAATGTTGTAAGTATTAAAAAGATGTTGTCGTCGCTGTTTAGACATTTCGTTCGCGAACAAAGACACAAATTTGTCATAACACGCCGCTCTAGCGCTGCGCAATCTGCCCGCTGGCATCGAGACCATCTGCGTTGCCGCGCCGCCCGTTCCCCGCGCCGCCGCCGCCGCCGCAGCCCCGCAATTGCTGACTTCGAGACCGAGGCCTAAGGGTGTGTAAAGACAGCGCGAGGCATGTGCAGAAATGGCAAGCCACGCAAGTGAGTCATGCGTCAGGCAGAGGCATCCAACATATAAAAAAAAATATGTCGCCACATGCCTTGCATTGTCTGTTAAAATATCAGTTAAATAAACTCTACTTTTCAAATAAAGGTTTTTTTTTTATTTATTTTAATATTTAAGCATGATATTTTATCCATGATTTGATGGCAAATTGAAGCTTCAGACCCTTTGTTAGCATAAGGACAGATTCCGCCCAAACCAGCATTATATTATTTTCTTCAGTTGCTAAAAAAAGAAACTGAAATACAAGAAAGAAAATTAAGTTTAAGTCTTTACAATCAAGGGAAAAGACGAAGGCTAGAAGACTTATAGAAGGATAAAAAGATTGAAAACATTTTCAACAATGCGTTACAAGGGCTCAACTTTAGAATTTTTAAAACATTTAGCGAACTTGGTTAATATATAAAAAAAAAAGGATTAAAAATTAGTAAGTACAGGGAATTTATTTTTGGTTAGTAACGATGTCTGTAAGGCTTTTTTTATTTTCTCTGATGTTTCGTAATAAAGAATCAAATTACTTTTTATCTGATTATACTTCTGTCTTTAAGCGAATCTGACCTAACGCGAATCTGGTGTAAAGCGAATCTGTCCTTATGCTAACAAATGCTTCAGACACATAATACTCCAATATCAGATTATTGAACTCCTAAGCTAGACGTCCATCGATTGTGAACATCGGACACGCAGTCAAATTATGAAAGGCTGCACGGTTCAGCCATTGCACGGTCTTACACAGGTTCTTAGCTTCCACTGTTATAGAAAACAAAGAACTATTTTACTTAAGGGGCTTACAGGACCTAACCACAAAAAACGCAAGATTTAGAAACAAGAAAAGTATATGATAAACTACAGTAAAAAAACTCAAAAAAATATATGATATTCTTCAGGATAAATGCTAGAAAGATAGTGTGTTGAAAACATAATACAACTTATTTGGTACGATAGAAAAAAATCATGAAGATACCTCTAAAAACTTTTTTTTTACAACAAAATTCATACTAATATACATACAATCATTATGATTTTTTGTCAGATTATTCTACAAGCAAAATACTAAAACTATAGTGTTTTAGTTTTTTTGTCCAAACACTAGATTTTTCGTAAATCGATAATTGCTTCATATTTTGCAATAAATTACCAGCGTTGTGGCATCGCGCTTCTCTTTCTTTTCTATGCAGTCCGACAAAGACCGCGCTTTAGGTCATGTAGTCCTCTTAAACATTAGAAAAAACAAACAGATTCATCACACTAATCACACAAATATTATAAAGGCGAAAGTTTGTGAGTGTGTGTGTTTATATGTTTGTTACTTCTTCACGCTCAAACGGTTAGACCAATTTTGATACAATTTTGTATGGAGGTGAAAAGTAAAATAAGTTATTCTATTTATTTAGACCTCACAGATCTCCGGTTTCGTTCGGAATTTGTTGATTATTTGGTCTAGAAACAATCTCGACAGTTTAGCAAAAATATAGTACATACTAATCCCATGCAATCTAGGAAGATTGTATTCTTTATAACACTACATATTATTCCGAACGTCTTTACATACATAACATAATCAGCCTATAATATTCCCACTGCTGGGACACAGGCCTCCTCTCAGTGAGAAGGAGTGGGCCGTAATCCACCACGCGGGCCCAGTGCGGGTTGGCAGATGTCACATGTCTTCGAAATTTTGGTTCTAGGACATGCCGGTTTCCTCATGATGTTTTCCTTCACCGTTTTGAGAGCAGTGGTAATGAAATAATTTACACAAAGTAAAGCGCCTGTCTGGATTCGAACCTACGACCTACAATTCGTAAGTCGCGGCCATTACCACTTGGCCACCACTGCTCCTCCTCGATCGTCTTTGCTTGCCATTTATTAAAAATAGAATAGAATAGACACGCTCGTTCGGTTGTTGATGTGAATGAGACATGAAGATTCAGATCAACATAAATCCTATAGGTAAACCAACAATTTCTTGGACAAAATTTCAAAAACGTGCTCGTTCTTTTTCGGTAATTACATCATATGTTGTTCCTATCTTATAAATCTTGGCTAAATGCTGGTCCTGCTCCATAAGGACGCACAAATAAATTGATTAGCATTGGAAAATACTGTTGGAGCTGCTGAAGATTTTAAAATACTATTATTGCATTATATAAATTCAATCTCCTAGTATTGTATAATTGCATAGCACATGTGTGAGTACTATGTACATACTATAAAGCTACCATTTACTGGGTACGTCTTTCATTGACTTGAATGTGCTCTGGCAGCTGAGAGTATGTCATGCTCACTCAAATGTCTCTGATGGTGGCGCATGTGTTGGATCATTTAGCTCCCTTCAAAATGGTTGAGCTGAATGGTGCTAATACATGCGTCATGTTCGTGAACGGGCGCCGTCAGTGGGGACTGGTCATCTCTTTGCTGCCATGGCTTATTTTAATTTAATTTAATATTTGAATTGCTTTTTTTTCTCGACTTATCATTATGGACGCTTTTAACGTTCTGCATCGTTCTCACATGCATAATTTTTAACATGAATGATGTAATCAAGACTTTGTAAACATATTATTTTGATTTAAAAGAGTGTCCATGGAGTTTCTTGCCCGTTCTTCTCCATAGGTACCTACGCTTTGGAATGGGCAACTAGCTTCATTTTTCTGACTGACCGACCCCTTGACAATTCAAAAGTGCCTGTAATTGGTTTAATTGAAATAAATGCTTTGAGTTTGAGTTTGAGTATCGTGGTTCTCCGTAAAGTACAATTGTGTAAGATCTCATCATGCACCTTACTATATCGTGTCGCTTATTGGTACTCTTGTATGTATATTTCACGTAGAAAATCTCTTAGTAATTGAATTTGATGGGGTAGTCAATAAGTGAAATAGATCTCATAGCATCGCAATATTATTGTAAATTTCGTTAATGACTATTTCTTACTCTTTTACACGCTTATGTAAATTATAACTGGACACAATTTAGTTAAGTGTGATGAAGTAAATTAATTTGCAAGTACTTCTCCATGTTTTAAAATTACTTTCACTTCAAGCATTTACTTTCGGTAAATCGCTATAAAATGAAGTCCATAAAAAGAAAAATATATCGTCAAATTAGAAAGAAAAAATTCTTTGAATCCGTTTTGAGGAACAAAGTCGATAACGACGTGCAGTCTTTGTTTTATCCCCTTAATCTGATGCAAAAACTAGTGTTAAATCCAAAATATCGCATCAGGAACAATTTCATAAGTCCTAATAATTGTTTCAATAATTTAATATTATTGTGCGCCACGATAATATTTATATCAGCCAACATATATCGAGTATTGGAAATCTCGTTAGATACAAATTTGAGAAGATATACTACGATTTCTTTCTTGTATTTCGCATCTTACTTTGATTTCATCTTCTACTCTACGGGATTCATAATGAACTTTATCATGAACTTCAGTAAAACAAAGGACATGGTCACATTCGTTTTGACCTTTCAAGAAGTGCATAGATCTATTAACAATCAGGACTGTTTAAGGTGGTCCGTTATAAGAATTTGGATTCATGTCTCATTAATCTTTGCCTACTATATCATATTGGTTATATCCATGTGTATTGCCCCGTGGCATATTGTTTTCAATATACTGGTTTTGATAAGTCTTGATAGTAACCTTATCTATGCCATTATCTTAATTAAATTATTGTCTGAGAAAGTTAAACTTTGGAATATGAAAGTATTGCATTTGCGGAATGACTGCAATGATGTGCATAGCAGAAAAATGTTTGAGGTTTATGTCAAAATTTTAAAATGCTACAAGATATTTAAAGAGGTCTTCCAGAAACCGCTAAGTCTTTTTGTACGCAATTTTCTTGTTTTTTTTTAAGTCTATGATAATAATATAGTGTCATTATATCAGCGATAACTATGATGGAAAAGTCAAAAATGCTTAGGTCAATCCTTCGAAATCATTGTAAAATAACGAAAAGCTTTGAAAGCGCTTGCCACTTGTCTATGCCCTTTTTGGGAAATTATCAAATAACTTCTCCCACTCTGGGCGGAGCGGGAGGGCGTGTCAGACTTTTACTGACTAAAACCCACCCGTGTTCCTTCAGTTGCCTGTGCCAGAGGCCAGGGTATCTCTTTCGAACAGCCCGCGACCCTGGCAGGCGTCCGCCCTAGCGGACCCCGTCAGTTAGTGCTGACATCTCTTTGAGGCGCGCGTGGAACACAACGCGCCGTCGACCCGGGCCTGGCCCTTACCGGACTGCGAGCTGCCCATTGCTCGCCGTCCGCAAGCCCGCGCCTACGGTGGCCGGGAATCTGCTATCGATTTCCGACGCCCAGGGCGTCTCTTGCGGCGACTAGGGGCGTGAGGGCGCAAAGATTGCCTCTCCCTCACGCGGTCCGCCTCCTCCTTCGCGAGCATTACTGCTTCACAGAAAGAACCGACGGCTTCCCATGCACTCTCCCTCCGTACCATGGCCGGGACTAGGGCCGGACGCGAGAGATCGCTGCCGCCGATCGCCGCCGTAAGGACGCGGCGGTGCTCTGCCCAAGCTGGGCAGACCTCCACCGTATGCTCCACCGCGTCCTCCGGGCGATCCACACAGTGGTGACACCCGGGCGTTTTCTCCCGCCTTATCCGGAACAGGAACCTCCCGAAGCAGCCGTGTCCGGCAGGTCCAAATTGTAAAATTTCAAACAAAAAATTACTCTCGTATTTGTAGTCGGGTCTTTTGAAACCTGAAACCAAGGTGTCGTCATTATTGACCACTGTAGGTATCAGGTACCCATTTGAGTCAAGACTAATAACGGTTTCAATTTATGATTGTTCAACCCTTATTTGTATATTCCAGGTTTTATATCAAACTATTGAGACTTTTTTCCGCTGTTTGGTCAACGTTCAAGTTATGATTGAATTCCGTAATTTGTTTTTGGTAAGTTTTTTTTTACTTAACGATATACAAACTTGATGCAAAGCAGGATATACTACGAGACAAGAAAATAATCAAATTGCAGTTTATGTAGTGAGTATACTAAAAAACAAGACCCACAGCTTGATCCACTATGATCCTTCAACTTTGAATATAAAAAAATGAAATTTTATGGAACACAAATATTAACTATTCATATTCATGTTTTTCTAGCTAAAAACTCCTTACGTGTCGTTGTTCCTGTACTCGGGAATGATAAAGACCACGATAATACAGCTGACTTTAAGCTTGCAAGTTGAAGCATTCTATGATGCTGTCAAGCATGGCAAAATTTCAAGCGAATGCATTTTGGTTTCAGAATGTACAGGTGAAATTACTTTTATGTTTTAAATAAAAAAATATTTATAAAATATACTTGTAGAAGCCAGCATGGTAACTATTTGACACTGCTGGGCAACATAGATTGATAGATAGATTATATAATCTACCTATCAACTAACATTCCTCAAACTTAAAAAAAAAAAAAAATTGTCCCGCTCACTGGAGATTAACCGTCAGGGATTACTTGAATGTTGCATTCCCAGACTCATGGATTGGGAGTGATGGCCCTATTCCTTGGCCTCCACGTTCCCCAGACCTGACTCCGTTAGATTTTTACGTCTGGGGACGGGCCAAAGAACGCCATGGAAGATGAGACTAGGTATGACTTAGTCCAACGCATTGAGGCAGCTCTCGTCACTCATCATCTGCCTAGCCTTTTCCCAACTATGTTGGGGTCAGCTTCCAGTCTAACCGGATGCAGCTAAATACCAGTATTTTACATGGAGCGACTGCCTATCTGACCTCCACAACCCAGTTACTAGGTAATACGATACCCCTTGGTAAGACTGGTTGTCAGACTTTCGGGCTTCTGACTACCCGTAACGACTGTCAAAGATCCACGAATGACAGCCGGGACCAACGGCTTAACGTGCTTTCCGAGGCACGGAGGGGTCTTGGCATGTAAACATGGTCACCCATCCACGGACCAACCGCGGCAAGCGTAGCTTAACCTGATCGATCGACCCATGCGGCTGATATTACTTAGCCACAAGCCCCTCTCAGGCAGCTCTCGTCACTATTAAAGCAAAAATACGTTTACACACCACTACAGTCGAGATAAGACGAAGATGTCGCGCGAGCGTACGCAATAGTGGAGGACATTTGAAAAAAACTGTAATTAGGTACTTATTAAATAAATGTTTTTTTTTCAAGGTCGAGGAAAGTTAGTACCCTAGAAAGAGATAATAGACTGCGTAAGAGTGAGATAACACTATTTACCTACTTAAAGCACATGCTTTGGTAAGAACACTAGTTTTCACATAAATGACATTATTTATGTGAAAACTAGTGATCTTACCCTAATATCGAAGATCAGCCTGATGTGTCTTGATTACACATTTAGCGAATTAGTGAAGTTATTAAAAGTTTTTTTTTCGTATATTGTACACCGTTGGAAAGGGGACAAACTAGAAAACTTTTTAAAAGAATTCGAAGATCCCGAACGCTTTTAGTTTTTTTTTTAACAGCAATTTAAAGTTGAGTTTTAAGTGTATTTTTCCTTTTTCCAAAAGCTTTGTGAGTATTAAAAAGGAACTAGGTGTTATTAGCAAGTAATTTTGAATTTCATAGAACCATACAAGAATAAACATAAATATTTGAATTACATTTAAAGGCTATACAAATAACTTTTTTTTTATGAGATAGCAAATGACCTCTCCTTTCGGCCAATTCCATTTCGCAAACGATGCACCAAACAACCTGTATATTAGGTATGGATTCACATCACGTTTGTGAAGTTTCACTGGCTAATTTAATTTGATCCTGTATAGTAGAGCTGTATTTAACCAACAGACTGTTTCCAGATGATCAGAGAAAGTTATGTAAGAATATTCTGCGGGTGCACCGTGCGTCATTCAGCAAGATGAGTACATGTGGCTTTTTCTATGTAGATGTTGGTCTACCACTACGTCTGATGGCACTTCTTACTAACTACACTGTTGTGCTGTTGCAGTTTGCATTTCTGTAATCCTGGTACCATTAAATAATTTGTTTGGTGTGACTATTGTTTTTGTTACTCGCTACCTTTCTATTATTAGACTGAATACTAGTTTGATAAATAAGGTATAGTTGAAGAAGTAATATTTCCATTTTGCAATTATGTAAATTGTACCACAAACATTATTCCATCGAATAAAGTGATAACTCCTGTTGTTATAGAATTATCATGACAGCCTGTCTGACACATGTGAAATAACACATATGACTGATCGAGAGGTCGAGTATATATATATATATATCTTTCTTTGTTCTATCTCTTATGTATACATAACCTAACACCACGCCTGTAATGCCCCAAAGACTTATCAGAGGCCTTAACATGTTCACCCACATTTTGCCAGTTGTTTAAGTCCCATGTAATCGGACCATGTCTTACGTTATGGTTTCTAAAGAACTCAAACTCTCCTTGAAACATAATTGGTTTCTAAATTCTTCTTTTGATGAAATGACAAGCAGTCATCTTGTGGAAGGCTGCACGGTTCAGTCGCTATACAAAGCCTATTGGCTACCACTGTAACAGAGAAGAAATGTCTAAAAAATTGTAATACCTGGTTTCTGATTAAATAATTTGAAGTCGAGTGCTTTGTTAAACTATATTTTACCATTACTGGTGAAAGGCCGCCAAATCTCACAGAAAAGAAGCCTGTGTCCCAGCAACTGTAGCATTATTGTAATTGCTGTGAAATTACTTTTGACTTTGGTGTCTTAAATCGCTGTTTACGGTAGCGCGTAATGTAAACGGGGTTATGGGGGTTTTATTTAAAGTTAAGTTACAACATCTAAGACTACTTTTAGTAAAAAAGAAAATGGAAACTTTTACCTTGAATATCTCCGTCCGTCATGACATACGGTGCTGAAACATAGATACTGACGGTCGGGCTGGTCCACAAATTCAAGGTCGTTCAGCGCGCTATGGAGCGAGCTATGCGCGGAGTCTCTGTGAAGGATAAAATCAGGAATTAAATTATCCGGAAAAGAATCTGAATTACCGACATAGCTTGCAGAATAAGGAAACTGAAGTGGCAGTGGGCTGGCCATGTCTGTCGAAGGACCGATGGCCGGTGGAGCAGACGAGCCCTGGAGTGAAGACCGCGTATCGGCAAGCGTAGTGTGGGACGCCCCGAGCTAGATGGACGGACGACCTTAAGATGGTGGCTGGAGTAGACGATGAACGACGGTGACGGTGTGACGTTAATGATGCTGGAGGTGACGGTGGATGGTGGATGGTGGAGGAGTGGTGGTGGTGGATGGTGGTGGAGGACAGGGTGTTTTGGCGCAGATTGATTGATTGATCTCCGTCCGGTTTCCACGTATGGTTCAGTACAAAAAATAGCAAATGACGAGAGAAACAAGTTACTCTTGGCTTGGTTAAGTGTCTTTTTACACCCGTTATTAATATTTCGAGCTTACAACGATGGTTTATTGCGAACCTCCCTAAAAAGTAAATTCAAATTCAAATAAGAAGTTACGGAAAAGGAGTATTAGTAGTTTATAATTATTAAATATTCTTCGACATTAGGTTTATATGATTAGTCAAACACATTTAAGTAATTAATATTTACGACCCCTCCCAAATTATCGTAATGTATTTATGCGTTCTTTTAATACCATTTAGTATCACTTGAATTTCTTGTAAGCTACATAACTTGTGTTTTTTTAAAATGAAGAAACTCTTTAATATCGGACAAAATTACCCTGTGAATTTTGTTTTAAACAATTTAGTGGACGAAGAAGTCCAGTCCATGTTTCTGCCTTTGAATCTGATGCAATATTGTATGCTTTGTCCTAAATATTGTATTAGAAATCATTTAATAACCCCAAATACTTTAATTTCTAATTTTGTTTCAATAATTGGAACACTTCTGTTCATATTTTCATTGGTATACCATTATATAATATTATTGTCATACCCTGATTGTTCAGGGTGTTCGTTTTTCTTAAATATTTCGAAATATTTTGACTGTATCTTTTACTGTGCCGGGTTTACTTCGAATTTAGTGTTTGGGATAATTCACTCCAAAAAAAATATTAAGTTTATCCTTACTTTTCAACTAGTGCATACATTTCTCAACAATGAAAGTGCCTCTAAACGCTTCATCATTTGGAATTGGATTATAATAATATCGTTTCCAATTGCTTATATATTAATTTATACTTATTTCTTCATAATACTACGTTTACATTTATTCCTCATATGCTCTATGTTACTTTTGGTTTTTATGAATTATAACGTAATTTATGCCACGCGAGTCATTAAATTATTGGAAGATAAAGTCGCTTTATGGAATATTCAAGCTTTAAATATTCAAAATATTGGAGAAACGCTCAGACAAAGTCATTGCGAAAAAATGTTTGAAGTTTTCATTTCTATATTAGAGTGTTATGACATCCATAAATATTGTTTCCAGGAACACGTAAGTACCATTTTATACCCTTAAAACAAAAACGAAAAAGAAGTATGTTCTATATAATTATCTATATATCTAAAATGAGTTTCGATCGATAGCGTTGCATTCATATAGAAATCAAATTCTATTTAAAATAAATGCTGACACATACAAAAACTTCGAGTAACGTTACCTGTTTTGCGATGCGACGTTGCAGTGTTGCAACACTTTAATCTGTGTTAGCCCTACCCCTGCCGTTCCTTGATACTTTTGAACAACACTGTCCTTAATATTAAAAAAATAATTATGCATTTTTTTGTCCCTTTCAGATACTTTATCACATTATAGCAGTGTTAATTCACTCTCTGGTTTACATACACATTTCGATTGAAACCTGGAAAAATGGACTTTTGTTTGATAAGACGGTATGTCTTTCTGTCAACATAATTTTTACGTTTTTTTTTTAATTGGTCTGATTTGCTGTTGCTGGTCCTGAAAACAGTCTGATCATCATCTTCGACATTACCCTTCCACTCTACTACTCTGGATTGAGGCGTCGCGACAAAAAAGGCACAATTCGTCGAAATCTTATTTAAAATCTACGTTCAGCAATAATTTTGTACCACGTCGACCGATTTTGTATTGAAAAAAAAAACAACCGACTTCAAAAAAAACTACAAAGTGATAAATAACTTTAATTACGGAAGTCGGTGTCATTGGTTCCGCATTTTCGTTTTTTGACACCGACTTCCGTAATTAAAGTTATTTATCACTTTGTAGTTTTTTTTGAAGTCGGTTGTATTTTTTGTAAAAAAGTTTTTATTTTTAACTTTTTAGTTGTACCTACTCCACACAAATTCAAATAACACTAGTGCATTGAGGAATTGAAGACACCGACTAGAAGAATCATCAAAATTCGCATAGAAATGCCGGAGATGCAGTACATTTATGCATATAACATCGTACATAAGAATAATTATATAATGTATTATATATTAAAACCTTCCTGAAAGTATGTAGATCACATTAGTGAAAGAATTATCAAAATCGGTTCATTAGTTTTTGAGAAAATCGCGGACAAACAAACATACATACATACATACGGGTCGAATACAGAACCTCCTTTTTTGAAGTCGGTTAAAAAGGGACTTTTTCGTAGCACCAAAAGTTGAGTTTTTTTAGGATGACGCAACAATATCGTCGCTTCCCTTATTAATATGGGTGATAAAGGACTTGATGTGGCAGACGGTACTGAACCAGCAATGCGAGAAATTTTACTTAGCTGTTCGAAGTGTTCAAGACTCTTGCGCGATCATTTTGAAATCAAACTGTTCAGGTAATTTATTTATAATGACATTTACTTGTAAATTATAAAGTGATTCTATCAATTCAGGTCAATTCAAGTTCAATTCAGGTCTCTCATCATCATCATTATCATCATCTACAGCCTGATTTTACCCAAATTAAGATTCAACTGTCGTCTAAGTCCATATTAGTTTTTCCAAATCATAAATATTGATTTACAGATGAAGAGAAAAAGTTATGCAGGAATGTACTGCGCTTGCATCGAGCATCATTCAGCAAGATACGTGTGTGTGGCCTGTTCTACGTAGACGCTGCGTTACAATTAAGTCTGATGAGTCTTCTTATTAACTACACTGTTGTATTGCTACAGTTTGCAATTTTGTAATCTAGGGTATTTATTATGTTTGCTTTTTCGTCTAGAGCATTATAAACATTCATAGTGTAAAAACAATAAAATTTACAATAATATTCCAGCCAGTTTGTTAAGTACATTATTCCTTCGTCAAATACACTTAAGAAAAATACCGACTCTTTCTATAAATTATATTAAATACTCAAATTGGATTTGATACCACATCATTAAATAAATCCATTTATTTCAATAAATTAACCATCCCTCTGGAGTGCTAGGAACTCTACTGTTGATGATTGATTGATGTGATCTATTAAAAATGAAAAAAATATTAATTGTGTATCGCATCTTATATGGTCTTAGATGTTTTCACATTTGATTAAAAACCCTATTATGCTTAAATAATTTGTTTCATTTGTATGTATATAAACTACGCTTACGTCAATGGGGACAACAGGAAGGATATTTTATGACTTCCCGTTGTCCCCATAACGTGAAAGCATCAATGGGGACAACGGGAAGGATATTTTATGACTTCCCGTTGTCCCCATAACGTGAAAACATCAATGGGGACAACGGGAAGGATATTTTATGACTTCCCGTTGTCCCCATAACGTGAAACCATCAATGGGGACAACGGGAAGGATATTTTATGACTTCCCGTTGTCCCCATAATGGGGACAGCGTTAATGGGGACAACGGGAATAGACCGGACTATTGCGGATATTAGTTCGACGTTTTATCGACGCCTGTCAAAGATGTCCTTCTTCCATCTTTATCAGTACTTATTTCGACTAGGATAGTAATAAAAGCTCCGACAATAAAATAAGAACTGTCCCTACTCAAAATATTAAATCTACTGCCTAAAATACTAACTTTCCGACTACTTTTGTTTGAATAAAAATGACGAAACGACCGAATGAGATACTGAAATCTTCGAAAGATAAACATGACTGTTTATTGCTATGATACTTTTCTACCAGCTTAAATTACGTTTTAATATATACCTAGGTAAAGTTATTTGTATCCTCATTAGCTCGCTCTTGCATCCTATGTCGACGGAGCCCCGCTGTGCGGGGCTCCTATTTCTATGTAAAGGGCTTAAAGTAACCTAACCAAACCGAACCTCGGTGTGCCCTTCACTCACTCTTGCATCCTAAGTCGACGTAGCCCCCGCCTATATTATTTAATATTATTTTGACAAAACCTGTGTTGTCGGTAACTTAGTAATTTTGTCGGAGGTTCAGTATTTTATTCGGAAGTTTCGTTTTGTTTTTCGGAACCATTATTATTTCCCTTTCCACTGCATACTCTATTCCTTAGGATTGATTCCGAATTTTGTAAATGGGATATTTCAAATAAAAAAATCAATCAAGGTTATATCAAAAAGTGCACAGATTTCTCAACAATGAAACCACTTCATCGTACAGAATTGGATGGTTTTAATTGTATTTCTTTATTGTTACGTATTTATTTTTATAACTTTCTGCATACGGCTTATATTGCATTATGTATTAACCTCCTGATCCTCCTCCTGATTTTAATGTCATTTATTCCGCTCGAGCCATTTTATTTTATTTATTTATTTTATTTCTAAAACACTATCTTAATTTACATTTTGGTTTTAGCCACACAACGAAAACCTCTCAGGGTTTATCTGAGTGTTGGCGAGCCGTTCACTTAATTTTTTACAAAAATATTAATTACTGCTATGGTGCATTGATGATATATAAAATATTTTAAAATAATGATGATAATAGTGATTTGTGATGATGATAAATGTTGATAGTAATATAGAGTACAATACATTGTATACATTGTGAGAAATTTTGTATAAGGTAAGGAAACGTTTAGATTTGTATTTATAACTCTTTATGTATAAGGTTTGCAAGTCTTCTGGAAGTTTATTAATAAAAAAGGTACTAAATATTCTGCAACCCTCATCCCGTACACGTTGCTAAATTTTGGTAGGATGTATTTATTTTAAAGTGGTATCGTTCTCAGAAAGTCCGGTCTTGTTACTTATTGGAAAATAAACTTTACCTATGGAGTGTGAAAGCCTGAAACGGAAGACATATACGGAGATAGTAAAAAATGTTTTAGGTATTCATTGCTATACTAGAGTATTATGACATTCACAAACTTTGTTATCAGCACTTTGTAAGTAGCTTTTTATTAATCAATCCATATAATAAAAGAGAGTCTGGTGAAAATTACAGTTTATATGTTGAAACAGTATTAGCAAAATTTACCCCAACCTTTCTTCAAAAGAGTATGGGGTGTTAACATTTTAGGGGAAAAATTCGAAATCTAGGCCAAAGAAGCCAGAGGCGAAGTGATAGGGCAATACAACACAACAATTTCGTTCACAAAGTTAGATCTACGTAAGTTATCATGAGGGGTAAGATAGGTGAAAGGATAATAATCAATATAGTACTCTGACGAGTGTTAGAGTTATGATAACATGACTTAAACAATTAATTTAGTAATGTAATGATTAATTATTCATTCCATCAATTATGACTAAATTGAGTTTTACATGCATAGCTAAAACATTTACCATCGATTGTAGTATCAGGAACTACCGTCACAAAAGTAATAAAAATGAAGACATTTCAAAATATTAGAAATAAACGTGTGAAAACTTTTACAAACAATACAGTGGATAAAGATGTGCAGTTGACGCTTTTGCCTTTGAATCTGATGCAATTTTATATGTTCTGTCCTAAATACCGCATTAAAAATGATTGTATAACTCCTAACGGGTTCATCTCTAATTTTGTTTCAATGGTTGCAACATTAGTATTAATTTTTTTATTCGTTTACAACACCTGTATGCTGCATTCTTATCCAGATAATATAAACACTACTACTTTTATGTATGTTACAGCTTTCTTTGACGCTTTCTATTATTCCATAGGATTTGTTATAAACTTCATTGTTGGCATAGTTCATACCAAAAAGTCTACCAAGTTTGTTCATACTTTCCAAAATCTGCACAGAGTTCTCAAAAATGAAACCAGATTAAAGGACTTCATTATGTGGAATTGGATTATTGTAATCGTGACTCTGGGTGGTAATTTCTTTATATTCACTATTTTTTTTATACTGACTCGTTTACCCTATGGTTCGTTTTATTTTTGCTACATTTTGATTATGTTTGATTTTAATATAATTTATACCGTTCGAGTAATTAAACTATTGGAAAATAAAGTTGAACTCTGGACGATTTGGGTGCTAAACACTCAAAATATAAGAGATACGTTCGGAATAAATGATAGCCAACAAGCATTTCAGGCTTACGTTGACATATTAGACTGTTATGCCATCCATAAGGATTGTTTTCAGCAATTCGTAAGTACCTTCCAATATGTTCCCACATGGCATTGGTAAAGGGAATTCAAATCTTATTTAATTATCATTCTCTTTTCAGATACTTTACTATATTATAGGATTATTCTGGCACAGTTTGATATACGCCCAAGGATCAATCGACTTGTTAAAGGTGGGCTTCGTATTTAATGACAAAGTAAGTATCATTTTGTGTATTTACTCGTACTTTTTCCATTTTATTTTAAGGACTAATCACACACAAGTGTTCCTCGTCCCACGTCGTCACCGTCAGAAGTTGTCGGTATTGGCGGCTGTGGTTGACTTTCATATTATACTTTCAACTTTAGGGTCAGCGCAGACGGAGGAAAAAAAATATTGACAATGAAACATAATAAAACTGGAATAGAGGTGAAAATTAAACAGTGAGAAAGATATCATTTGCGTATGCGATTTATAAACTCTAGCATGCAAGCATGCCAGAGTTCATAATATCGTTGATACTCCGGTGCGTCCATCGAACTAACGTGGCAGATTTTGCGCGAGCACGCTGGAATATTTTGATGACACTTAGACTTACAGACAGCGGCTGACTTTAGCTACCTTTTATCGTAAACATGTTGTTTTGTTACAGGATATATCAATTATTGGAGTGCTGTCCGCAGTTCTGTGGATTATAAAGAAACTGATGTATAAAACAATGTTAACCCAGCAATGCGAGAAATTCTATTTATCTACTCAGCGTATTCAAGATTCGTGCGCACAGATTTTAATGTCTCATTGTTCAGGTAATATCTTGTCAAAAATAATAATGCGTAAAAAATAGTATATTGTAAAAATGGCGATTCATCCATATACGAGTATGAAAGCACTGTGAATTGTCATTTTTAAAGTCTTTTCAAATATTTTAAACCGTTCTGACTTACAATATTACTATTTTTTATTATTTCTTTTATTTCATTTGAAGACATACGAGTATAAGTTACATGTTTAAATATTTTTAGAAAAACATTTAAATAAAAATATAAAAAATAGTAGCCCACCGGTATCGGAAAAGGGTTCAAGCTATCGGTAGTCAGAGCTCCTGAAAGAGAAACCTTACGCGCGCGCTGTGTCCAAAAGTACCGCTTTCTGGATGAAGCCCTTGATCCAGGTGCCTAATGAGGACCTCTTCCAGTACATTGGCCGTCACGACTATCGCTAGCTACAATGAATGCTGTATCCACATCCTACATGTAGACAACCTCGCTAGCCAGATTAAGATACATAATCTGCTATAAGTGCTCTAGGCTCGCCAATACGATACTCAATCCTGCACTGCCAAGCTAGTACAGATGGTTTTGGTCTAGGAACTGTGTTATTGTTGGGAAATTTAATATGTGCTACACGACATACCGCTGCAGCTGTACAAGACAGTACAAGAAAGATCGAGTGGTATCGGCGAGGACTTTGCTGCCGTCAAAACAATTTGACAGCTGCGAGTCTAGTAAGCCTTGTTTTTCTAGTGCATAGGCAAACGAGGCTCTCCTTTCACTTCTCTCTGCCTAGGGCTACTATGGACCAGTTCTTATCGAAGGAGTCCAACTCATCCCGCCATCTCCGTTTGAGCCTGCCAGCCTGCCGCGATGTCGTTTGCCATTTACCCATTCACTACATACACAAACTCACGACCTATTGGGTCGTAAGTTTGGCTCATTGTTTGTCTGACATGCGGCACATGTGACCTGCGCAGTTCAATTTTAACGTGTTGTGGTGTTACGATATCTAATGTAATTATTAAAATATCCAACAGATGACCAGAGAAAACTTTGTAAGAACGTACTCCGCTTGCATCGAGCATCATTCAGCAAGATACGTGTGTGTGGCTTGTTCTACGTAGACGCTGCGTTACAATTGAGTCTGATGAGTCTTCTTACAAACTACATTATTGTGTTACTACAGTTCGCATTTTTGTAATCGTGCCTTTATTAAATCTATTTCGCAGTTCTTTTTTCTTTCGAAATATAGACGTACTGCCAGAGCCTTCGAGGAATAGAGACATTTTCTGTTTTTAAGCGTGTCCTTAATTATGAACTATATCTGTAGACATATGTGCAACAGCAGGTGAAGGATCGAGTATACTTGCTTGCGGCACGCAGATGGAAACTTTTATATTACTTGGCTCTCCTAAAAAAATGTGGTATTGTGACATAACTAAACGACAGTAAATGTGTATCGCAATATGGCCGGTTATATTCACTAAAGTCAGAAGCCTGCCTGTCTCATTAGGAGGATATTATGATTCATATCTTTCTATGAAGTGCCCAGCCTTCAAGACCTTTACACACTGAATACGAACACACTTTTGCGTGGGCATTCTCTAAAGCTATGGGAAAATTCATAAAAAAGCCCTCGAAGCAATTCTTGTCTAACCGAGTTGTAACAGCATGGAATAGGCTCCCGGAAAATGTTGTGACGGCTCCCACACTGAACTGCTTCAAAAATCGACTGGATAGACTAAATATCTCAAAGCTATACGATACACATGCATTAACTAATTAACTAGTGTTTGCTAGTGTGTCTAACCAAATAATAATAATAATAAGCATAGTATAAAAAAACTAAAAAAAACATATCATCCGAACATAGTACCTCCTCCTTTTTGTGAAGTCGGTAAAAAAATAACATCGCTTCGTGTCTCTGCTTGACCGCTTAGCTCCATCGTCAACTTTGTCTCTGTCACCTTTGACCTGGACTAGAGTCAAGAGCAAGTCC
The DNA here is from genome assembly GCA_914767645.1 of Hydraecia micacea. NCBI lineage: Eukaryota > Metazoa > Arthropoda > Insecta > Lepidoptera > Noctuidae > Hydraecia > Hydraecia micacea. The sequence goes on from OU611796.1 coordinate 14,049,442, forward strand.
ATATCAAATAAAAAAAATAAAAAAAAAGCTTGGAAAGCGATGGATGAGGTCTATGATGGAACGAGCGTGCCCAGAAAATGCCTAAAGCACTGGAATTCCCAAGCAACGACGAAACACAGCAGGCTGCTTGACGTTGGACCCTGGTGTGAGGTTGGTCGCAAACCAGGCGGGCGTTAGCTCTACCACCGCAAGTGAAGAGTTGGCCTGTCAAATGAGGTGTTGGGTGTGTCCAGGATGCGCCGAGCGCTCAGTTCAGTTGAGTAACTGGCGGAACAAACTGCGCTACACGAGGAGGCTTCTTCATGCATCCCAACTTGTACTCATTACTGTAATACACTGTCTTTATAAGATTATTTGTTCGTGTACTTAACGTGGTAACATTTCACAACTAATGTCGTCATAATTTCCATGTTTTGGAAATTCTTCTTCTATAATTGCTCCGGCAAAACCTTGTATTATTATTATCCTGCAGTCAAAGTAAAATTATCTATGTTTATACCTTATTCAAGACATAAAAGCTGTTATATTTATATATACTTTATACTGTTACCACCCGATTCTGTCTTAGTAAAAGTAATAGCACCTAAAATTCTAATTTAGTAAAGTAAATTCTATCTATATTTTTACATCAGTGTGATGTGCGCAGTTAAAACATTTAGTATTGATTATTCTACTATTTGTGAGCAAAGAAGTTACCAACGCGAACCTATTAAAATGAAGACATTTCGAAATAAGAATCATAAATGTCGTGTGAAAATCATTTTGTGCAATACGGTGGATAAAGATGTGCAGTCGATCCTTTTTCCTTTGAATTTGATGCAAAATATTACGTTCTGTCCTAAGTACCGCATTAAAAATAATCTTATAACTCCAAATGGTGTCATCTCCAATTCTGTTTCAATTATTGCAATACTAGTATCTATGGCTTCATTTGTGTACAGCACGTATACAACGTATTTTAAGCAAGATTATTCCCAAACATCTACTTTCATGCATGCGACCTGTTATTTTGACTTTGTTTACTTTTCCTTGGGATTATCTTTGAATTTTGTAGTTGCGATTGTTACAGCTAAAAAATCTATTAAGTTTGTTCTTACTTTTCAAAGAGTCCACAGATTCCTTAACTGTGAAGTCAGTTTCAACCATTCCATCATTCGAAACTGGATTATTGTAATAGCGGCTCTGGCTGGTCATGTCTTCGTATTAACTGTTTTTTGCAAGCTGACTGGTCTACCTTACATTTCTTTATTTCTTTGCTACATGGTGATTGTTTTTGATTTAAATATTCTCTATGCCATTCGACTAATGAAATTGTTGGAAAATAAAGTCGTTCTTTGGAGTATTAACGTTTTACATTCTCAAGTAACAGAAGACTCGCGCGGAGGAAATTGTTGCCAAAAAATGTTTCAGGCTTACCTTGATTTATTAGAGTGTTATGAGATCCATAAAGATTGTTTTCAGCAATTCGTAAGTACTTTCCATCCGTACATTATCGGTATTGTATATATTCTGTGTTAATCCAATCAATGTCAATGTGTTCTGTGTTTCATGCAATTGTGAAAGGGACTTATTTAAATAAATTGAGTGATCCAAAAAGGCTAGCCAGAGCTATTTCCTAATCTTCTTTTTTATTACTTTTCAGATACTTTATTATATTATAGAACTATTTAGTCACGCTTTAACTTACTGCCAAGTATCAATTGATTCGTTACAAATAGGTATTTTAGTTGATGGAATAGTAAGTATGATTTCAAATTCAAAATGTTTTATTTCACATAAACATACATAGGCCCTCGTAACATACACACTTAAAAACTAACTGCAAGGTTCCAAGGCTATTCTTTCAAACATAATTTGTATTTAATTGTCCACCTACTTTAAATTAAACAATAGTCAAACATAAAAGAAATGTACAGTCAACAAAAGAAATAAGTATGCAGGATCATCGGATATATGTAGTTGAAGTTTAGTAAGAAACCGATGGATGTTGTCGACTGAAATTTAATTAGATAAATGAGCTGTTTGTTTTCTATTAATAACATTAAATTTTATTCGAAAACATCCATCGGTTTCTTACTAAACTTCAACTATATCCGACGATCCTGCATACTTATCTCTTTTGTTGACTGCACACAACAACTATTTTGTTACAGAATGTATCTTTTTGGAGCGCCATTACTGCAGTCCTTTGGCTTATGAAGGATTTGATGTATCTTACTATGTTGAGCAAGCAATGCGAGAAATTTTACTTAACCATTGAAAATGCTCAAGATTCATGCGCACAGATTTTAATGTCCAATTGTTCGGGTAATATCATGCCTGCATTTGTTTTATGGCGCCAAATTGTCGAAAGACTTGTTGTCAAACACTTGAGACCATTCTGCCTTTCAATGTAACCATTAATTTCACAGATGATCAGAAAAAACTATGCAAAAACGTGAGGCGCTTTCATCGAGCATCATTCAGTAAAATACGTGTGTGTGGCCTGTTCTACGTAGACGCTGCGTTACAATTAAGTCTGATGAGTCTTCTTAGTAACTATATTGTTGTGTTACTACAGTTTGCAGTTTTGTAATACAGATTCTTAAAACTGATTTTCTTGTTCGTTTCTATTCTTATTTTATTTTTCCTGACCTTACGGCCTAAACAAAGTGACATTCTATCAGCGATAACAATGATAGAGAAGTCTACAATGTATTGGATTGTCATAAGCTACTAGTCTCTGTCTTATTTTAAACTAGTTTCTGACCACGACTTCGTTCGCGAAGAAGCCGTAAGACACGCGTCTTTACTAAATGTACCTTGTGGAAACTCCCCAATATGGTTTTGGTCGGGTATAGTTAGCATGAGGCTTTCGAAATTTCTAACTACTAAATATAACCGAGTATCGGTATCATAATCGGGTATATTTAGGACCTAGCGTTGCGTGATTACGTACCACTAAATATACCCGGCCGCGTAATGCCAGACTGTATATTACCATAGTAGTCTGTGCTAGACCACATTGTGCTCGTTGCACTAAAGAGCAAAATTTATTTCAACAGACATTTTCTGTATTAGTATACATTATGCTCGTCATTTCCAAAGCAAACTATGTACGAGTGCAGAGCAAAGGATTTGGCAGGGTTGTGAAAGGTGGCATTACGCGTTCCGGTGCTGTACCTAATGTTACTTCGTTAATATGTATTTTAAATATTCTGTACATTCATCTATCTCGACATAATAAAGACCAACGAGAACTTAGGATGCAAGAGCGAGCGAAGCGAGCTCAGGACTCGGGGCACCCCGACTCGGAAAGGTTAGGTTCGAAGGGGATGACGGGGGCTCAAGTGAGCGAGCAAAGTAAGCGAACGAGCCCAAGTGTCATCTCCTTCATGTTATGTTCCTTTAAACCCTGTAGAAAGAAATAGGGGCCCCGCCAAGCGGGGCTCCGTCGGCCACGTCTTATTATTATTGCTTGTAAACCAACTTAGACCCGCCACGTGATCTTCCCCACCCTAAACACTCGCACTATGCACCAATCCCGCCATTTTTCAAGCAAGTTATCTATTGAAATAGGGTATATTTAGTAATGATTCATTTTAAACAGGTGCTATTAAATATACCCGAGTAGCGGTGTCTTGGCAAGGTACATTTAGCGGTAGTCACTCGACAATGTGATCTCCTAATTATACACGAAGTCGGACGGACGGTACATTCAGTAAAGACGCTTAAGACACCACAATAATTAGACTAAAATAAATGCCACTTTTTATGAAGCTTCCGTGTATACCACGTTTGTAGTTTTGGCTCAGCAGCCAAGATATACCTACTGCGTTAGGACTGGTGACACGGCAGCAATTACAGTTGTCCGTGTGAGAAGCAGCTCGTCTTGAGGTTGATACCCGCAGCCTTTAGTAGCAATTTCCCATTGCTTGCGAAGGTTTTCGTTTTTAGTAAATTAATGAACGCTTGCTTTCCTGCATATACTCAACCATCCACGAAACGACCTCGGCCAGCATAGCTTAACCTAGCGTAGACCGATGCGGCAGTCATTACATATCATGATTATACATTAAGGCGTGTCAATTATAACGCCATCAAAACGTTTTTGAATAATAATCTTGCCAAGAATCGCGGATAAGTCACAGGGAAGTATGGAACAAAAGAAAGGAGGCATATAGGGAGGGATATAGGATAGGAGGCGGGTGGAACGGGCCTTCCACTGATTATGAGGATGATGATAGCCGAGACGGTGATATAATAATACAAAAAAAGGCATACGTTTTTCACAAAACCATTTAATTCAAAGAAAATAGAACTGCACGTGCATGATAACGTAATGACAGATAATGCCCATCAGATATATTGGTAGCGTAGCGTCTACATAGAACAGGCCACACGCGGTCATCTTGCTGAACGATCGATTAGCCTGTATCACGTTCTTGAAGAGACGGCCATGACACTCTGGAATACATTGAAAACTTATTTTCATCTGTTCAAACTTTGACTCGAACATTGCAAATCAAAACAGCAAAAAATCAAAACGTGGTTGGTTTTAAAAATTCATACTTAGATAGATCCTGTTCTCCATAAACTGTATACACGCCGTCTTAGCTTCCTCGACAGTAATATAGAACTTCTCACAGTAAATGCAATGTATAATTACTAATATTATATCTTTTGTGAGAAATAAAATCAGACCAAGACTGCGAATCAGTGCCTGGAAAATAAAATAACGAGGCAGAAGGTAGATTTCACACAAAAAATCAAAGTTTTAAGGACATCTCTGAATCGCATTAATTGCAAAAACATTTATTACTTACTTCATTTCCCAATTCAGCAGGTTTGTTCATAACATAAACCATAAAGTTGACATAACATAAAGCACGTTGAAATGCGACAAATGTGTGATATAACACCTGAAAATACCAATAATGTTTTTTTCCATCTTATATGATAACTTTAAAACAAACAGAGTACAGACCGACCGCTTAACTGAGACGGGGCCTAAAGCCCCATTTACACGGTGCCAGTTTGTACAATCGCCAGCACATCAAGCTACTACAATCTGTCAAATTTCTTTAATAGATTTTCAACTTTATCGCTGAAGCATAAGGTTCAAAGTTGATTGGGAAAATTTTACAGTTTCGGGTAGCTTGATGTGCGTCTATACGTACAGTCACCAAACGAAAAAATAAACAACCGGACAAAGTTGAAGTTTAGTAAGAAACATAATTATAAATATTTATTTAACCTTTTGAAAATATAATATCTATGTATATCTAATACTAAAAATAACAAAATTAAATCCTAACTTAACTAAAACTATACAGAAACTAAAATATAGCGTCGAAAAATTCATCCGCATCGCTGTCGACTGGTAATGTTCCCAAGAGACTGGCGGCATTGCCACGTTGTATGGCAATGCTTAGCCTTTGGCCAAGGTAAAAGCCAGCTCTTGGGTCACGGGAAGTGTCAACCAGCCGTTTTGAAATTTCTTTAAAAAGACCATGAGCACTCGGACCCCACGGCCCGAGGGTTTCAACCCCAAACGGCTCGAAAATATAATTTCCGATAAGGTTATTATATTTTCGCCGCTTGAGGTTTTCAGCAGCCGCAGCAGCAGCGCCAGCACAGCATGCCGAGCCAGGAAGATGGGATGGCGCAAGAGTATCGACACACGTTGCGTCCCACACTAAAGGCCTACCCACCTTCCATGGAAATAAAGACATACCGTCCGGTCTCTTGCCATCGTCGCGTGCCAAGCCATTGGGTTCTAATACAGCTGGAACGCCGACGGTAACAAGAGCTCGTCGGATGATGTCATTAATGTTCGCGTGGCGCGCTAAGCGACCCGCACTGCGGCTGCAAGACAGGCCATGATGTCCGAGGCTGTTAACATCTTCGCCACAGTGACAGCGATGAGGAGAACAGCAAGGAGTTCCTAGTCGTAGGGAAGCAGCGAGGCGAAAAGTAGTGTCGTCGAACAAAGTGCCTATGTTCGACGAAGGTAGTGCATGAAGCCAAAGACCCGACTCCCACCTACCCACAGCCAGCAGGCGCGCACGTTCCGCAGTAGTAGCAGACGAGTCAAGTAAATTATTCTTTACTACTCTGCAGAGCGGCTCATCCCACCGTCTCTGGGAAGATGGATTGTCGGGTGGATCTGTATTCGGGCAAGCGAGTCTCCAAGCACCCATAGCCTCGGTGAAACACGGCACATCAGAATTAATCAGTGTGGGGGCTAGGATTTTCCTGATTAATTTATCAGTGCCGTGGACCGAGGATATAAAGGCCGGTAAACTAATACTAGAAATTTTGCGGACGCCGAGGCCCCCCCCATACGAATAGGAAGAGTAGCTTGTGCCCAAGCTCGGTCGTCCATAGCCACATTTAAAATAGAAGTTAATGTATGCCTAATAATTTGGTCCATTTTGTCCAAAAGGTGAGTGTGCTTCCATAGATGGGAAGCACGAAGGAAATAAGTTAATTTAGGGCCGAAACAGCAGTAGCGGATTAAGGTTATGGCCGAATGCATATTAATTTGGAACAATCTTTCCGAAACATCATTGAAATTTTGAATTTTTTCCTCAATAAAAACGGGAAAGGAATTGTCAAAGATTGGAGACCCAAGGAGGCGAAGAGAGCTTTTTTCAATAATTTTGATTTCTGGAGCTATTGCGTTAAATTTGGGAAGTGTCAGGTGTCTGTCAGTACTGTCCGCTAAGTATAGTTCACACTTCGAAAGATTGAGATCAAGGCCAATGGAATGAAGTTCATTTCTTAAAAATTTAAGGTCATCTAAAACAGTTTCTGAATCGCCTCCCAAGGTTCCATCATCGAGATACCAAACGTTAAATTTGGAATTTAGCTGTCGAATAATTGGGTGAATGGCTAAACTAAAAATCATTGGCCCGAGGGGGTCACCTTGTTGGCAGCCAACAGCAGATTCCAAAAGGTTGTCCCGATACAGTAATTTAGTAGGGTTTCTGTAACATTGCCAAATGAAACTATAAATTTGGGGTATTTCTTTTCTAGTTTCTGCCAGCAAGGTGTCCCTATTAACAGAATTGAAGCCATTCTTTATGTCAACCTTCAGGATGACCTCTCCTTTTCCAGAATTTAGGTTTAATTTTTTTATAATTATTAGATATTCTTCGACATTAGGTTTATATGCTTAGTCAAACACATTTAAGTAATTAATATTTATCGACCTCTCCCAAATTATCGTAATGTATTTATGCGTTCTTTTAATACCATTTAGTATCACTTGAACTTCTTGGGACCTACATAAATTATGTTTTTTAAAAAATGAAGAAACTCTTTAATATCGGACAAAACTATCCTGTGAATTTTGTTTTAAACAATTTAGTGGACGAAGAAGTCCAGTCCATGTTCCTACCTTTGAATCTGATGCAACATTTTATGCTTTGTCCCAAATATCGTATTAGAAATAATTTAATAACCCCCAATACTTTAATATCTAATTTTGTTTCAATAATTGGAACACTTGTGATCATATTTTCATTGGTATACCATTGTATATTATTGTCATACCCTGATTGTCCAGGGTGTTCGTTTTCCTTAAATATTTCGGAATATTTTGACTGTATCTTTTACTGTGCCGGGTTTACTTCGAATTTAGTGTTTGGGATAATTCACTCCAAAAAAAATATTAAGTTTGTCCTTACTTTTCAACAAGTGCATACATTTCTCAACAATGAAAGTGCGTCTAAACGCTTCACCATTTGGAATTGGATTATAATAATATCGTTTCAAATTGGTTATATATTAATTTATACTTATTTCTTCATAATACTAAGTTTACCTTTATTCCTCATATGTGCTATATTACTTTTAGTTTTTATGAATTATAACGTAATTTATGCCACGCGAGTCATTAAATTATTGGAAGATAAAGTCGCTTTATGGAATATTCAAGCTTTAAATATTCAAAATATTGGAGGAACGCTCAGACAAAGTCATTGCGAAAAAATGTTTGAAGTTTTCGTTTCTATATTAGAGTGTTATGACATCCATAAAGATTGTTTCCAGCAATTTGTAAGTACGATTTTATACCCTTAAAACAAAAACGAAAAAAAAGGATGTTCTATATAATTATCTAAAATTAGTTTCGATCGATGATAGCATTTGCATTCATATAGAAATCAAATTCTCGTTTAAAATAAATGCTAACACACTCAAAAACTTCGAGTAACGTCACCGGTTTTGCGATGCGACATTGCAACACTTTAATCTGTGTTGGCCCTGCCGTTCCTTGATACTGAACAAATCTATCATTAATATTAGAAAAATATTTATGCATTTTTTTTCCTTTTAGATACTTTATCACATTATAGCAGTGTTAATTCACTCTCTGGTTTACATACACATGGCGATTGAAACCTGGAAAAATGGACTTATATTTGATAAGATGGTAAGAAATATGTCTTTCTGTCAACATAATTTTTATGTTTTTTTTTACTTGGTCTGATTTGCTGTTGCTGGTCCTGAAAACAGTCTGATCATCATCTTCGATATTACCCTTCAACTCTATCTTTGGATTGTGGCGACGCCACAAAAAAGGCACAATTTGTCGGAATCTTATTTAAAATCTATGTTCAGCAATAATTTTGTACCACGTCGACAGAGTTTGATGATTTTGTATTGAAAAGTTTTTATGACTTTTTCGTAGCACCAAAAGTTGAGTTTTTTTAGGATGACGCAACATTATCGTCGCTTCCCTTATTAATATGGGTGATAAAGGACTTGATGTGGCAGACGGTACTGAACCAGCAATGCGAGAAATTTTACTTAGCTGTTCGAAGTGTTCAAGACTCTTGCGCGATCATTTTGAAATCAAACTGTTCAGGTAATTTATTTATAATCACATTTACTTGTAAATTATAAAGTGATTCTATCAATTCAGGTCTCTCATCATCATCATTATCATCATCTACAGCCTGATTTTGCCCAAATTAAGATTCAACTGTCGACTAAGTCCAAATTAGTTTTTCCTAATCATAAATATTGATTGACAGATGAAGAGAAAAAGTTATGCAGGAATGTACTGCGGTTGCATCGAGCATCATTCAGCAAGATACGTGTGTGTGGCCTGTTCTACGTAGATGCCGCGTTACAATTAAGTCTGATGAGTCTTCTTACTAACTACACTGTTGTATTGCTACAGTTTGCAATTTTGTAATCTAGGGTATTTATTATGTTTGCTTTTTCGTCTAGAGCATTATAAACATTCATAGTGTAAAAACAATAAAATTTACAATAATATTCCAGCTAGTTTGTTAAGTACATTATTCCTTCGTCAAATACACTTAAGAAAAATACCGACTCTTTCTATAAATTATATTAAATACTCAAATTGGATTTGATACCACATCATTAAATAAATCCATTTATTTCAATAAATTAACCATCCCTCTGGAGTGCTAGGGACTCTACTCTATTAAAAATGAAAAAAATATTAATTGTGTATCGCATCTTATATGGTCTGTTTTATCTACGCCTGTCAAAGATGTCCTTCTTCCATCTTTATCAGTACTTATTTCGACTGGGATAGTAATAAAAGCTCCGACAAAAAATAAGAACTGTCCTTACTCAAAATATTAAATCTACTGCCTAAAATACTAACTTTCCGACTACTTTTGTCTGAATAAAAATGACGAAACGACCGAATGAGATACTGAAACCTTCGAAATATAAACATGACTGTTTATTGCTATAATACTTTTCTACCAGCTTAAATTACGTTTTAATATATACCTAGGTAAAGTTATTTGTATTCTCATTAGCTCGCTCTTGCATCCTATGTCGACGGAGCGCGCGGGGCTCCTATTTCTATGTAAAGGGTTTAAAGTAACCTAACCAAACCGAACCTCGGTGTGCCCTTCACTCACTCTTGCATCCTAAGTCGACGTAGCCCCGCCTATATTATTTCATATTATTTTGACAAAACCTCTGTTGTCGGTAACTTAGTAATTTTGTCGGAGGTTCAGTATTTTATTCGGAAGTTTCGTTTTGTTTTTCGGAACCATTATTATTTCCCTTTCGACTGCATACTCTATTCCTTAGGATTGATTCCGAATTTTGTAAATGGGATATTTCAAATAAAAAAATCAATCAAGGTTATATCAAAAAGTGCACAGATTTCTCAACAATGAAACCACTTCATCGTACAGAATTGGATGGTTTTAATTGTATTTCTTTATTGTTACGTATTTATTTTTACAACTTTCTGCATACGGCTTATATTACATTATGTATTAACCTCCTGATCCTCCTCTTGATTTTAATGTCATTTATTCCGCTCGAGCCATTTTATTTTATTTCTAAAACACTATCTTAATTTACATTTTGGTTTTAGCCACACAACGAAAACCTCTCAGGGTTTATCTGAGTGTTGGCGAGCCGTTCACTTAATTTTCTACAAAAATATTCATTACTGCTATGGTGAATTGATGATACATAAAATATTTTAAAATAATGATGATAATAGTGATTTGTGATGATGATAAATGTTGATAGTAATATAGAGTACAATACATTGTATACATTGTGAGAAATTTTGTGTAAGGAAACGTTTAGATTTGTATTTATAACTTTTCGAACTCTTTATGTATAAGGTTTGCAAGTCTTCTGGAAGTTTATTAATAAAAAAGGTACTAAATATTCCGCAACCCTCATCCCGTACACGTTGCTAAATTTTGGTAGGATGTATTTATTTTAAAGTGGTATCGTTCTCAGAAAGTCCGGTCTTGTTACTTATTGGAAAATAAACTTTACCTATGGAGTGTGAAAGCCTGAAACGGAAGACATATACGGAGATAGTAAAAAATGTTTTAGGTATTCATTGCTATACTAAAGTATTATGACATTCACAAACTTTGTTATCAGCACTTTGTAAGTAGCTTTTTATTAATCAATCCATATAATAAAAGAGAGACTGGTGAAAATTACAGTTTTATATGTTGAAACAGTATTAGCAAAATTTACCCCAACCTTTGTTTAAAAGAGTATGGGGTGTTAACATTTTAGGGGGAAAATTCGAAATCTAGGCCGAAGAAGCCAGAGGCGAAGTGATAGGGCAATACAACACAACAATTTCGTTCACAAAGTTAGATCTACGTAAGTTATCATGAGGGGTAAGAAAGGTGAAGGGATAATAATCAATATAGTACTCTGATGAGTGTTAGAGTTATGTTAACATGACTTAAACAATTAATTTAGTAATGTAATGATTAATTATTCATTCCATCAATTATGACTAAATTGAGTTTTACATGCATAGCTAAAACATTTACCATCGATTGTAGTATCAGGAACTACCGTCACAAAAGTAATAAAAATGAAGACATTTCAAAATATTAGAAATAAACGTGTGAAAACTTTTACAAACAATACAGTGGATAAAGATGTGCAGTTGACGCTTTTGCCTTTGAATCTGATGCAATTTTATATGTTCTGTCCTAAATACCGCATTAAAAATGATTGTATAACTCCTAACGGGTTCATCTCTAATTTTGTTTCAATGGTTGCAACATTAGTATTAATTTTTTTATTCGTTTACAACACCTGTATGCTGCATTCTTATCCAGATAATATAAACACTACTACTTTTATGTATGTTACAGCTTTCTTTGACGCTTTCTATTATTCCATAGGATTTGTTATAAACTTCATTGTTGGCATAGTTCATACCAAAAAGTCTACCAAGTTTGTTCATACTTTCCAAAATCTGCACAGAGTTCTCAAAAATGAAACCAGATTAAAGGACTTCATTATGTGGAATTGGATTATTGTAATCGTGACTCTGGGTGGTAATTTCTTTATATTCACTATTTTTTTTATACTGACTCGTTTACCCTATGGTTCGTTTTATTTTTGCTACATTTTGATTATGTTTGATTTTAATATAATTTATACCGTTCGAGTAATTAAACTATTGGAAAATAAAGTTGAACTCTGGACGATTTGGGTGCTAAACACTCAAAATATAAGAGATACGTTCGGAATAAATGATAGCCAACAAGCATTTCAGGCTTACGTTGACATATTAGACTGTTATGCCATCCATAAGGATTGTTTTCAGCAATTCGTAAGTACCTTCCAATATGTTCCCACATGGCATTGGTAAAGGGAATTCAAATCTTATTTAATTATCATTCTCTTTTCAGATACTTTACTATATTATAGGATTATTCTGGCACAGTTTGATATACGCCCAAGGATCAATCGACTTGTTAAAGGTGGGCTTCGTATTTAATGACAAAGTAAGTATCATTTTGTGTATTTACTCGTACTTTTTCCATTTTATTTTAAGGACTAATCACACACAAGTGTTCCTCGTCCCACGTCGTCACCGTCAGAAGTTGTCGGTATTGGCGGCTGTGGTTGACTTTCATATTATACTTTCAACTTTAGGGTCAGCGCAGACGGAGGAAAAAAAATATTGACAATGAAACATAATAAAACTGGAATAGAGGTGAAAATTAAACAGTGAGAAAGATATCATTTGCGTATGCGATTTATAAACTCTAGCATGCAAGCATGCCAGAGTTCATAATATCGTTGATACTCCGGTGCGTCCATCGAACTAACGTGGCAGATTTTGCGCGAGCACGCTGGAATATTTTGATGACACTTAGACTTACAGACAGCGGCTGACTTTAGCTACCTTTTATCGTAAACATGTTGTTTTGTTACAGGATATATCAATTATTGGAGTGCTGTCCGCAGTTCTGTGGATTATAAAGAAACTGATGTATAAAACAATGTTAACCCAGCAATGCGAGAAATTCTATTTATCTACTCAGCGTATTCAAGATTCGTGCGCACAGATTTTAATGTCTCATTGTTCAGGTAATATCTTGTCAAAAATAATAATGCGTAAAAAATAGTATATTGTAAAAATGGCGATTCATCCATATACGAGTATGAAAGCACTGTGAATTGTCATTTTTAAAGTCTTTTCAAATATTTTAAACCGTTCTGACTTACAATATTACTATTTTTTATTATTTCTTTTATTTCATTTGAAGACATACGAGTATAAGTTACATGTTTAAATATTTTTAGAAAAACATTTAAATAAAAATATAAAAAATAGTAGCCCACCGGTATCGGAAAAGGGTTCAAGCTATCGGTAGTCAGAGCTCCTGAAAGAGAAACCTTACGCGCGCGCTGTGTCCAAAAGTACCGCTTTCTGGATGAAGCCCTTGATCCAGGTGCCTAATGAGGACCTCTTCCAGTACATTGGCCGTCACGACTATCGCTAGCTACAATGAATGCTGTATCCACATCCTACATGTAGACAACCTCGCTAGCCAGATTAAGATACATAATCTGCTATAAGTGCTCTAGGCTCGCCAATACGATACTCAATCCTGCACTGCCAAGCTAGTACAGATGGTTTTGGTCTAGGAACTGTGTTATTGTTGGGAAATTTAATATGTGCTACACGACATACCGCTGCAGCTGTACAAGACAGTACAAGAAAGATCGAGTGGTATCGGCGAGGACTTTGCTGCCGTCAAAACAATTTGACAGCTGCGAGTCTAGTAAGCCTTGTTTTTCTAGTGCATAGGCAAACGAGGCTCTCCTTTCACTTCTCTCTGCCTAGGGCTACTATGGACCAGTTCTTATCGAAGGAGTCCAACTCATCCCGCCATCTCCGTTTGAGCCTGCCAGCCTGCCGCGATGTCGTTTGCCATTTACCCATTCACTACATACACAAACTCACGACCTATTGGGTCGTAAGTTTGGCTCATTGTTTGTCTGACATGCGGCACATGTGACCTGCGCAGTTCAATTTTAACGTGTTGTGGTGTTACGATATCTAATGTAATTATTAAAATATCCAACAGATGACCAGAGAAAACTTTGTAAGAACGTACTCCGCTTGCATCGAGCATCATTCAGCAAGATACGTGTGTGTGGCTTGTTCTACGTAGACGCTGCGTTACAATTGAGTCTGATGAGTCTTCTTACAAACTACATTATTGTGTTACTACAGTTCGCATTTTTGTAATCGTGCCTTTATTAAATCTATTTCGCAGTTCTTTTTTCTTTCGAAATATAGACGTACTGCCAGAGCCTTCGAGGAATAGAGACATTTTCTGTTTTTAAGCGTGTCCTTAATTATGAACTATATCTGTAGACATATGTGCAACAGCAGGTGAAGGATCGAGTATACTTGCTTGCGGCACGCAGATGGAAACTTTTATATTACTTGGCTCTCCTAAAAAAATGTGGTATTGTGACATAACTAAACGACAGTAAATGTGTATCGCAATATGGCCGGTTATATTCACTAAAGTCAGAAGCCTGCCTGTCTCATTAGGAGGATATTATGATTCATATCTTTCTATGAAGTGCCCAGCCTTCAAGACCTTTACACACTGAATACGAACACACTTTTGCGTGGGCATTCTCTAAAGCTATGGGAAAATTCATAAAAAAGCCCTCGAAGCAATTCTTGTCTAACCGAGTTGTAACAGCATGGAATAGGCTCCCGGAAAATGTTGTGACGGCTCCCACACTGAACTGCTTCAAAATCGACTGGATAGACTAAATATCTCAAAGCTATACGATACACATGCATTAACTAATTAACTAGTGTTTGCTAGTGTGTCTAACCAAATAATAATAATAATAAGCATAGTATAAAAAAACTAAAAAAAACATATCATCCGAACATAGTACCTCCTCCTTTTTGTGAAGTCGGTAAAAAAATAACATCGCTTCGTGTCTCTGCTTGACCGCTTAGCTCCATCGTCAACTTTGTCTCTGTCACCTTTGACCTGGACTAGAGTCAAGAGCAAGTCCATATCAAATAAAAAAAATAAAAAAAAAGCTTGGAAAGCGATGGATGAGGTCTATGATGGAACGAGCGTGCCCAGAAAATGCCTAAAGCACTGGAATTCCCAAGCAACGACGAAACACAGCAGGCTGCTTGACGTTGGACCCTGGTGTGAGGTTGGTCGCAAACCAGGCGGGCGTTAGCTCTACCACCGCAAGTGAAGAGTTGGCCTGTCAAATGAGGTGTTGGGTGTGTCCAGGATGCGCCGAGCGCTCAGTTCAGTTGAGTAACTGGCGGAACAAACTGCGCTACACGAGGAGGCTTCTTCATGCATCCCAACTTGTACTCATTACTGTAATACACTGTCTTTATAAGATTATTTGTTCGTGTACTTAACGTGGTAACATTTCACAACTAATGTCGTCATAATTTCCATGTTTTGGAAATTCTTCTTCCATAATTGCACCGGCAAAACCTTTTATTATTATTATCCTGCAGACAAAGTGAAATTATCTATGTTTATACCTTATTCATGACATAAAAGCTGTTATATTTATATATACTTTATACTGTTACCACCCGATTCTGTCTTAGTAAAAGTAATAGCATCTAAAATTCTAATTTAGTAAAGTAAATTCTATCTATATTTTTACATCAGTGTGATGTGCGCAGTTAAAACATTTAGTATTGATTATTCTACTATTTGTGAGCAAAGAAGTTACCAACGCGAACCTATTAAAATGAAGACATTTCGAAATAAGAATCATAAATGTCGTGTGAAAATCATTTTGTGCAATACGGTGGATAAAGATGTGCAGTCGATCCTTTTTCCTTTGAATTTGATGCAAAATATTACGTTCTGTCCTAAGTACCGCATTAAAAATAATCTTATAACTCCAAATGGTGTCATCTCCAATTCTGTTTCAATTATTGCAATACTAGTATCTATGGCTTCATTTGTGTACAGCACGTATACAACGTATTTTAACCAAGATTATTCCCAAATATCTACTTTCATGCATGCGACCTGTTATTTTGACTTTGTTTACTTTTCCTTGGGATTATCTTTGAATTTTGTAGTTGCGATTGTTACAGCTAAAAAATCTATTAAGTTTGTCCTTACTTTTCAAAGAGTCCACAGATTCCTTAACTGTGAAGTCAGTTTCAACCATTCGATCATTCGAAACTGGATTATTGTAATAGCGGCTCTGGCTGGTCATGTCTTCGTATTAACTGTTTTTTGCAAGCTGACTGGTCTACCTTACATTTCTTTATTTCTTTGCTACATGGTGATTGTTTTTGATTTAAATATTCTCTATGCCATTCGACTAATGAAATTGTTGGAAAATAAAGTCGTTCTTTGGAGTATTAACGTTTTACATTCTCAAGTAACAGAAGACTCGCGCGGAGGAAATTGTTGCCAAAAAATGTTTCAGGCTTACCTTGATTTATTAGAGTGTTATGAGATCCATAAAGATTGTTTTCAGCAATTCGTAAGTACTTTCCATCCGTACATTATCGGTATTGTATATATTCTGTGTTAATCCAATCAATGTCAATGTGTTCTGTGTTTCATGCAATTGTGAAAGGGACTTATTTAAATAAATTGAGTGATCCAAAAAGGCTAGCCAGAGCTATTTCCTAATCTTCTTTTTTATTACTTTTCAGATACTTTATTATATTATAGAACTATTTAGTCACGCTTTAACTTACTGCCAAGTATCAATTGATTCGTTACAAATAGGTATTTTAGTTGATGGAATAGTAAGTATGATTTCAAATTCAAAATGTTTTATTTCACATAAACATACATAGGCCCTCGTAACATACACACTTAAAAACTAACTGCAAGGTTCCAAGGCTATTCTTTCAAACATAATTTGTATTTAATTGTCCACCTACTTTAAATTAAACAATAGTCAAACATAAAAGAAATGTACAGTCAACAAAAGAAATAAGTATGCAGGATCATCGGATATATGTAGTTGAAGTTTAGTAAGAAACCGATGGATGTTGTCGACTGAAATTTAATTAGATAAATGAGCTGTTTGTTTTCTATTAATAACATTAAATTTTATTCGAAAACATCCATCGGTTTCTTACTAAACTTCAACTATATCCGACGATCCTGCATACTTATCTCTTTTGTTGACTGCACACAACAACTATTTTGTTACAGAATGTATCTTTTTGGAGCGCCATTACTGCAGTCCTTTGGCTTATGAAGGATTTGATGTATCTTACTATGTTGAGCAAGCAATGCGAGAAATTTTACTTAACCATTGAAAATGCTCAAGATTCATGCGCACAGATTTTAATGTCCAATTGTTCGGGTAATATCATGCCTGCATTTGTTTTATGGCGCCAAATTGTCGAAAGACTTGTTGTCAAACACTTGAGACCATTCTGTCTTTCAATGTAACCATTAATTTCACAGATGATCAGAAAAAACTATGCAAAAACGTGAGGCGCTTTCATCGAGCATCATTCAGTAAAATACGTGTGTGTGGCCTGTTCTACGTAGACGCTGCGTTACAATTAAGTCTGATGAGTCTTCTTAGTAACTATATTGTTGTGTTACTACAGTTTGCAGTTTTGTAATACAGATTCTTAAAACTGATTTTCTTGTTCGTTTCTATTCTTATATTATTTTTCCTGACCTTACGGCCTAAACAAAGTGACATTCTATCAGCGATAACAATGATAGAGAAGTCTACAATGTATTGGATTGTCATAAGCTACTAGTCTCTGTCTTATTTTAAACTAGTTTCTGACCACGACTTCGTTCGCGAAGAAGCCGTAAGACACGCGTCTTTACTAAATGTACCTTGTGGAAACTCCCCAATATGGTTTTGGTCGGGTATAGTTAGCATGAGGCTTTCGAAATTTCTAACTACTAAATATAACCGAGTATCGGTATCATAATCGGGTATATTTAGGACCTAGCGTTGCGTGATTACGTACCACTAAATATACCCGGCCGCGTAAGGCCAGACTGTATATTACCATAGTAGTCTGTGCTAGACCACATTGTGCTCGTTGCACTAAAGAGCAAAATTTATTTCAACAGACATTTTCTGTATTAGTATACATTATGCTCGTCATTTCCAAAGCAAACTATGTACGAGTGCAGAGCAAAGGATTTGGCAGGGTTGTGAAAGGTGGCATTACGCGTTCCGGTGCTGTACCTAATGTTACTTCGTTAATATGTATTTTAAATATTCTGTACATTCATCTATCTCGACATAATAAAGACCAACGAGAACTTAGGATGCAAGAGCGAGCGAAGCGAGCTCAGGACTCGGGGCACCCCGACTCGGAAAGGTTAGGTTCGAAGGGGATGACGGGGGCTCAAGTGAGCGAGCAAAGTAAGTGAACGAGCCCAAGTGTCATCTCCTTCATGTTATGTTCCTTTAAACCCTGTAGAAAGAAATAGGGGCCCCGCCAAGCGGGGCTCCGTCGGCCACGTCTTATTATTATTGCTTGTAAACCAACTTAGACCCGCCACGTGATCTTCCCCACCCTAAACACTCGCACTATGCACCAATCCCGCCATTTTTCAAGCAAGTTATCTATTGAAATAGGGTATATTTAGTAATGATTTATTAGTGTTATGAGATCCATAAAGATTGTTTTCAGCAATTCGTAAGTACTTTCCATCCGTACATTATCGGTATTGTATATATTCTGTGTTAATCCAATCAATGTCAATGTGTTCTGTGTTTCATGCAATTGTGAAAGGGACTTATTTAAATAAATTGAGTGATCCAAAAAGGCTTAAACCAACTTAGACCCGCCACGTGATCTTCTCCACCCTAAACACTCGCACTATGCACCAATCCCGCCATTTTTCAAGCGAGTTATCTATTGAAATAGGGTATATTTAGTAATGATTCATTTTAAACAGGTGCTATTAAATATACCCGAGTAGCGGTGTCTTGGCAAGGTACATTTAGCGGTAGTCACTCGACAATGTGATCTCCTAATTATACACGAAGTCGGACGGACGGTACATTCAGTAAAGACGCTTAAGACACCACAATAATTAGACTAAAATAAATGCCACTTTTTATGAAGCTTCCGTGTATACCACGTTTGTAGTTTTGGCTCAGCAGCCAAGATATACCTACTGCGTTAGGACTGGTGACACGGCAGCAAGTACAGTTGTCCGTGTGAGAAGCAGCTCGTCTTGAGGTTGATACCCGCAGCCTTTAGTAGCAATTTCCCATTGCTTGCGAAGGTTTTCGTTTTTAGTAAATTAATGAACGCTTGCTTTCCTGCATATACTCAACCATCCACGAAACGACCTCGGCCAGCATAGCTTAACCTAGCGTAGACCGATGCGGCAGTCATTACATATCATGATTATACATTAAGGCGTGTAAATTATAACGCCATCAAAACGTTTTTGAATAATAATCTTGCCAAGAATCGCGGATAAGTCACAGGGAAGTATGGAACAAAAGAAAGGAGGCATATAGGGATATAGGATAGGAGGCGGGTGAAACGGGCCTTCCACTGATTATGAGGATGATTATAGCCGAGACGGTGATATAATAATACAAAAAAAGGCATACGTTTTTCACAAAACCATTTAATTCAAAGAAAATAGAACTGCACGTGCATGATAACGTAATGACAGATAATGCCCATCAGATATATTGGTAGCGTAGCGTCTACATAGAACAGGCCACACGCGGTCATCTTGCTGAACGATCGATTAGCCTGTATCACGTTCTTGAAGAGACGGCCATGACACTCTGGAATACATTGAAAACTTATTTTCATCTGTTCAAACTTTGACTCGAACATTGCAAATCAAAACAGCAAAAAATCAAAACGTGGTTGGTTTTAAAAATTCATACTTAGATAGATCCTGTTCTCCATAAACTGTATACACGCCGTCTTAGCTTCCTCGACAGTAATATAGAACTTCTCACAGTAAATGCAATGTATAATTACTAATATTATATCTTTTGTGAGAAATAAAATCAGACCAAGACTGCGAATCAGTGCCTGGAAAATAAAATAACGAGGCAGAAGGTAGATTTCACACAAAAAATCAAAGTTTTAAGGACATCTCTGAATCGCATTAATTGCAAAAACATTTATTACTTACTTCATTTCCCAATTCAGCAGGTTTGTTCATAACATAAACCATAAAGTTGACATAACATAAAGCACGTTGAAATGCGACAAATGTGTGATATAACACCTGAAAATACCAATAATGTTTTTTTCCATCTTATATGATAACTTTAAAACAAACAGAGTACAGACCGACCGCTTAACTGAGACGGGGCCTAAAGCCCCATTTACACGGTGCCAGTTTGTACAATCGCCAGCACATCAAGCTACTACAATCTGTCAAATTTCTTTAATAGATTTTCAACTTTATCGCTGAAGCATAAGGTTCAAAGTTGATTGGGAAAATTTTACAGTTTCGGGTAGCTTGATGTGCGTCTGTACGTACAGTCACCAAACGAAAAAATAAACAACCGGACAAAGTTGAAGTTTAGTAAGAAACTGAAAGAAGATATTTTCGAATGAAATTTAATTTGATAGATGAACTGTTTGTTTTCTATCCATTAAATATTTTTCTTTTCAAAAACATCCACCGGTTTCTTACTAAACTTCATTTATATCCGACGACCCTGGTTACTTATCTCCTTTGGTGACCGTACGTACAATTGTTGCCCGATACGGGCAAGTTAGTCGCCGTTCAAAAGTGGTATAGGTGTAAACAACATTGCCAATGTCAACTAGTGGACTGCTACATGGTTAGTTGAGTTGATTGACAATAGCATCAGGTGCCCACCTGACACTAGGGAATAATTTAGCTTTAACAATATCAATGGAATGATGGTGTAAGGACATGCCTTTGCTGATCCCCATTAAGACAGTCGTCGGTGCAATAATATGTCACGTTTCGCAAGCAAAGCATTAATATTCTAGTAACTAAATAATGTAAGTTAGCAATATGATTTGTATGTTAGTATGTTATAATTGGCATCAATAAAAGGAACATTGGAATGAGCAGTTGTTTCCATCAGCCACCTATCCTCATGGATACATTTCAATGGTGCTTACACTTCTTACGTTAGCAGAAGTAAGTATTGGTTAATCTTTTCTTTTTCCGAAAATCATGGCTTGTCTTTGTGTTACTCCGGGGAATCTTCAGTTAGCTCTAGTTCGTTAGATTTTAACTGTGTGCAATAACTTTAAGAGTCATCTAATGATAAATTGTTATTATGTCTGCCTGATCTTAATAAATTAAATTGTTACTATGTGCGATGACGCACAAATGAGTTCGACTCATTTGTGCGTCATCGCACCATATTTTTGCGTCTTTGTATTGTTGTCTTAAGTACAGATAATAAAGTTTCGAACTTACCAATACCTGGAAAATTTCTTTGTACAGATTGTAAGTTTTCAATATATTTTTATATATCCCGAACAGTTTAAAACATTGAATATCATTGTCGTTTTCATCATTCATCATCATGACTTCATTGATCCACTTTTCTAAATATTTCTTTAACAATATAATAATTTGGATGGCTATTACAACATTAAGATCCAATGGGATGCACATTATGTCGCAAATATTTTCGATAATAAACCCGATTTCAAAATAAATCAAAGGTCCAAAATAGAAAGCACTTAGAGAAATATGAACACAGATAGCGGTTGTAGTTGAGATCCAGTTGCGAATAATTAAACTCCGGATGCTCTTACTGAAATCAATGCTCCTGTAAATAGTTTGGATGTTCAAGATAAGTAATAAGTTATTGTGTTTATGCACAAGATCCAAAAGAAACATCATTGTGAACCCAATTGAGCAAGAAATGAAATTGATAATTGTAGAAAGTGAGAAGATGTCATATTTGAATTGTGTCTTGTTCACTTTTGTATCTTCTACATTGAAAATTCTAAAGAGACACAAAGCATTTAAAAATAACATTATACCAAACGCGAGTACGCGATATTTTTGTCCACTTGCATAAATATGATTATTTTGTACGCAATATTTTGAAGTTAGAAAAAGATTCAGTGGAAAGTTTAGCGAGTACGCGAGTGTTTTTATTTCTTCATCTAGCCTGTTATTGTGAAGGGAAACTTGTAATGAAACCTCTGGAATGATTGTTCGTGTTTGAGACATTGCGTTAATATCGACTGACACTGACCGCCAGTCTATACCTAAGTAATAGGTGACTCGGTTGTACCTACCTACTTAACGTAATGAGACAGACGATTAGGTAATAAGATTATGGTAAGGAAGTATTTAATATTAATACATTAAAACCAGCCTAGTACAAGTAGGCCTCCCAATAACGTTGGATTTCGTAGTATATTATAATTTAATATAATTTTAAGTTTTCATCATAGTGTCACTTTTATTTCGATACCTATGTATGTTTTTTTTTTCATTTTGTTTTTATATCGGCACCTTCTTTTATATTAGGTTCATGTGGGTAATTGGTTATCATCTAATATTGTACTTTTGTGTGTTGTGCTGTTTTTTGTATGCGCCAAATAAATGGTTTATCTATCTATCTATCTACCTATCGCTATGCCAGGATTGTACGCGAAAATACCATCATTTTAAATTTTAGATCCAAATAAACTAAAAAAATGAATGAATGAAATAATGAACGGCAAAAAACCCTATTATTCACGGTTAATTTTACGTCGTTCTGGAGCCGAAATACAGTAACTCCAGTCGAGGAATAGTTACTATTGGCATTATTATTGTTTTTAAGACATCTAATAAAGAAGTTAGAAAGAAAGACGGGCAAAAATGTATGGAACCCAGCCTAGGAACCAATAACAACATGCTATATGTCATTGGAAAGGTTTTTTATGTACTTCAACAAATTTTATGGCGGGAAGTCCCAAATTGCTGTATGGATAAAGATATGGCGCAATAAAGCCCGACTTTATTCACAAAAATGCCATTTCCCACTATTTGTGGACCAGATGTTTTATGGCACCTCAAAATACCTTAGCTATGTTTATTTTTTTTTTTTTATTTCATTTGTTTAAGTTTGTTTTGTTTTTTTTAATCTATGCCCGTTCTTTTTACGATTGTTGGCTTTAGCAGACCTGCGCCCGACTAAGAACTGGCCGCAACACTTTGCACCTTAATAGTTACTTACGGCACTGGTGCTGAAGATATCCAGTAAGTACTTTTTCTGGGTTGGGTTCATCACTAAAGCAATGTCTTGATATATGCATTGAGGACAGTCCGCTCAGACTGCTTTTTTCACACTGCTGCAAAGATTAGTCTTCCACCGGCGTAAGGTGGAGCAAGATCGCTCGGCAGTGCTGGTTGTCACAGGAAACGTGCACAAACGATACAAATGTTATTCAAGCGTTATCTTCCAGTTTTTTATTTTTATTTTATTTAATCCGTTTAGGGGAGGCACGTGCCCCTGTGCCCCTCCCGCCTCCCCTGGATCCGCATTTGTACGAGTGTGTGTGCGTGCGAGTATCGCGTAAGGAACTTCGTTCCTGACGGGGATCCCCCGACCGTCCCTTTTTTTTTTCGTTATGTGACGATTGCTACCAGTTTACTTCTACCGCAAGCCGCGCTTATTAACTTCGCTCCGATGAACGTTTTGATTTTCAATTAAAAAAGAGGTTTCACCCGGCAGTCCCATGCAGGGTGAAATCTCCTTTTTTAATGTCTTAGTTAAACCAAGCTTTGAAATCGAATGCGAAACTAAAAATCTGTATTACTTCTTTAAAGTTGTTATTTTATCCACTCTTACAACTATCCGTACAGATCTAAAAGTGCGCTTACACGGGCAACTAGAATTGCTCAATCCTGGTCAATTTTTGTCAACTATGTCGTCACGACTACATCCAGCAATTTAGGGCGATGGCATCAACCGCCGGCCGGTGCCTCCCACAAAAACGAGACGTAGTTATACGTACAAATGAGATAGAAAGAAAATCGACTAAAAATTTCCAAACCGATTGGATATTCGGCAACTTATGTTGGCGACATTGAGCAATGTGAAATATATGGAGCAATTAGAAGCAATATTCCCGAAACAATTGCCACATTTTATTGTTGTTGCTCCAGATTGCTCCACTTAATTGATCCAGATTGATCCATTAGTTTTGCCAAGCAATTATTGCTCAAAAAATTGCCTTTAAAC
Organism: Hydraecia micacea; assembly: GCA_914767645.1. Classification (NCBI taxonomy): domain Eukaryota; kingdom Metazoa; phylum Arthropoda; class Insecta; order Lepidoptera; family Noctuidae; genus Hydraecia; species Hydraecia micacea. Next base: position 14,073,406 of record OU611796.1, read on the forward strand.
CTTATTTGATAGTGTGGCAATCACCTATTATCAATATTATGAGTTACATTTAAAACAAAATATTTACTCTTAAGTAAATATTTTGTTTTAAATATTTTATTTTGTTCCCCCCCCCCCTCCCCCGGGTTTTGACCAATAGATTGGTCCAGCCTACCTACTAAAAAAAAATCGGCTGTTCAGTACAATTTGACCAGTTAGACGAACATAAACGACTAAACAGCAGATTTTTTTTTCGCAATTTCAGGCTTGGTCCCATAGTAAAAGTTGTTTGTTATCATTAATACAATCACGTGTTTAAGTATCGGTCACTAATTACCAGTCACTCTATATATTTATTTACCATCATCCTTATTTTGGTCATTTGAATGATTTCTAAAACTTTCTTTGTCGATCTATTTTAATGGCACCTTATATATTTGAGAGGGTAATGACGTAGAACAATTTTTATGGTTAATAACTAAAATATATGAAAAGTTAAGATGTTCCGTAAATTCGATTTAATGAAGTCTGAATTACAGATAAGCAAATTGTAGCAACACAACAATATAGTTAGTGAGAAGACTCAGCAGATTTAATTGTAGTGCAGCGTCTACGTAGAACAAGCCACACACGCGTACCTTGCTGAAAGATGCTCGATGGAAGCGCAGTACGTTCTTGCACAGTTTTTTCTCATCATCTGTCGATTATATTAACGCACAAATTAAAATTTAGGAAGAAGCTAACATAGTATACACCTGATCTTGATCCTCACCGCTTATAATCTATATTTATTTAAGGAGCTGATCTAACAGTAGACTTGTGATTTAAATAAAATTATAAAGATGGTAGAGTTTATATAAAAAAGTAACCAGAGGAAGTTGTCTTCAAAACAAGTGCACATGTATCTTGAACACTTTGTATGGCTATGTAGAATTTCTCGCATCGGTGGCTCATCATTGTTTGCAACAGCAATTCCTTTGTCATCCATATGTATACGGAAATCGACACCGTAGAAGCTGCATTCTATAGCAACAACAAAAAAAACCGTTGACGCGCACATGATAAGAATTAAAATTAGATAACTATGTACCTATTAAAGTAAAATGGACGAGAAAAGGGGTGACTTACTGAGATGACTAATACAGACAAGTATGGAAGAAAAAGAAATGCTGTGCCGACCCCAAATAAATTGGGATAAGGGCAGGAGAATGATGATGTATGTACCTGTTTAAGTAATACTTACTTCGTCATTAAGGAACATGCCTATATTCAGCATGTCAATCGCCACTTGCGTGTAGATAAGAGAGTGGATGAATACTTCTATGATGTAATAAAGTATCTGAAAAATGTCCAAATTGAATACAAACTTTATTCAGTTCCAAATACGACATTTCTTGTGTCAATTTGACACTCACTTCATTTTTACAATATATTTGAATACGTTGTAAAAATGAAGTGAGTGTCAAGAAGTATTGATACTTCGATGACACTATTCTTAACTAGAAAAGGTAGATACTTACAAATTGTTGAACACAGACTTTATGGATTTCATAACATTCTAATAAATTAACGTAAGCTTGAAACAGTTTGTTGCTATAACTTGGATTGCGCCCCATTTCTAATTCTTGAGAACATAAAACTTGAGTATTCCACAAAATGACTTTATTTTCCAGGACATTAAAAATTCGAATAGCGTAAACCAAATTTAAATCGAAAAATACTAAAAGATAAATATCAAATATATATATGAAGGATAGCTGTGTGCAAAAATATGTGATAACAAAGACGTAGCCACCTAATGTCACCATTACAAAGGTCCAATTTAATATGACGAAACGTCTAAAATTGGTTTCATCATTGAGAATTCTGTGCACTTTTTGAAAGGTTAAGACGAATTTTATACTTTTTTTGGTGTTAATTAACCCGACCACGAAATTTACGGCGAATCCGAAACTATAATAGATGCTGTCAAAATAAGAGATGACATACATGAAAGTAGTAATTCCGAAATAATCTTTAAACATAGAGAGCATATAGCTGTGATATACAAATATAGATATGAATACTAATGTTGCAATTGTAGAAATAATGTCGGAAAAGAGGCTGTTAGGAATTATACAATTATTTTGTATGCGATACTTAGGGCAAAACATAATATATTGCATCAGATTCAAAGGCAAAAGCATCGACTGCACATCTTCGTCCACCTTATTGTTTGAAATATAATTCACAGGATGTTTCTTTCTAATGAAACTAAATTTCTTCATCGTTAAACGATCATTGGTCTCCAAGCACACAAGTGTTACTACATAATCGATGTTTTACTAAATACAATGATAATATGGATGAAATTAATTTGATTACTAATGATTACTACAAATATAATTACTTAGGTACTTAAAAATTAGACTAAACATTCCCACTGGTTGGGTGTGGTCCAAACACAGATATAGATACACCTAGATAACGCAAGAGCAATTACTTCGCGTGCCAAAAATCGCATCAGCCTACATACAGAAATCGTAAGCCGCCACTTTCGCGCTCAGTCCTGTGTACTGATGGCTGGCTGGGTAGGGCGAGACGGGTGCCGCACGCGGGGTGTCTTTGAATTGATTTGATTTTCCCATCACTAAATAGTACTTGTAACGTCATAGTAGGTAGTCAAAAAATGGCACGCTTGGTTTTCATACAGATCTATCGTGATACTTGCGTTATCTAGGTATATCTACATATATCTGTGGGTCCCCACTAGTTCGTCTATAGCAAACAAGAATGATTATCGTACCCGTTACATGAGGGTACATTAATATTCATGTAAACACTAATAAGTATGGCCTTCGTTGAGTTGTTTCATTTAACTAATGTTACAGCGACAGCCATTTGTTTTCACACATAAGACAAATAAAGTTGATAAGAAAATTAGTAATTGTTGTAGGATAGGTCGATGTTTCTTATGTTATAAAATTGATATTGTCAGCAGGTACATTTTAATGTAAATATAATTATTTTAAAATCTACTCAGTTTATTACTACTTCATAAAGTCATTTATATGGAGCAACCAGAAGGCTTTAAGATAAATGGCAAAGAACAATTTGTTTACAAATTAAAGAAAGCCATTTACGGATTGAAAAAAGCATCCAGAATATACTAAAGATTATTGTTTAACTTTTCAGAAGAGTGAGCTGAATGACACTGCATAATTGTAGATGCAGATTGGGCTGGTGACGAAAACGAACGTAAATCTTATACTGGTTTTCAGTAAAGAGGCTTTGTTCGTTAGAATTTTTTTGCATAAACTACTTGGAAAGTTTAGCAAAATATTGATTTATAATCAATCTGCTCAAAGATTAAGTTCTGATCCTATATATCATAGTAGAACAAAACACGCAGTAAAGACATGATTAAAATTGAGTATTTGTCAGCTGATTTAATGATAGCCGATAACCTAACGAAACCCTTAACGAAGGAAAAACACGATTTGTTGAAGGGGCTTGAAGGGTTTAGGTTTGTTTAAATAGTATTAGTTGTTAACATTTATGTTTTGTTATTTGAATTAGGTATGTTTAAGTATATAATGTGTAATTTAAGGATCAGTTAGTTGTCTGGCGAGGCATAGCCTTTAGTTTAAGGGCAAGTGTTGAATGTTATAAACTAAACGACATCGTCTCTATGTGCATGTGTACACACCTGATAGACTTGCTTGTCATTCCTTGTAAAACTAATATCTGCCTGTGTCTGCTCTGAGAGAATTAAATCTGATAACATCTTATAACATAGGTCATAGGGGCGCACGGGTCGATCGATCAGGTCCGTGGATGGGTGACCTTCTGTACATACCAAGACCCCTCCGTGCCTGTAAAAAAACGTTAAGCCGTTGGTCCCGGTTGTCATTTATGGATCTTTGACAGTCGTTACGGGTCGTCAGAAGTCCGAAAATCTGACAACCAGTCTTACCAAGGGGTATCGTTTTACCCAGTAACTGGGTTGTGGAGGTCAGATAGGCAGTCGCTTAATGTAAAATACTGGTATTCAGCTGCATCCGGTTAGACTGGAAGCCGACCCCAACATAGTTGGGAAAAGGTTAGGCAGATGATGATGGAACATCTTATAACATATTCTTATTTTCCTACCAATAATCCATCAACATGATGTCTGTTTACGTGTAGTACACGTACGTTTCGTCCGTTATGTTTAAGTCCCAGGTAATAAGGGGGAGCCTAAGAATAATTAATTTGCAGCAAAATAAGTGTTACTAGTTCTCGAAAGATCGAAATCGTTCCTGCATTGGCTGCAAATAACTAAATATTTTATGGTAAAATACTCACAGAAAAGACTGGAGTCTTTCCCTATAACCTCAGGGGGATGTTACTATAGCTTATCTTAGATACTCCTTCTTCCAATCTACACGGTCCGAGTGACAGTTTATAAAAAAAAAGGCATGGTGCGCTGTCAACGGGCGCTGGGTCTGCTTTGCTTGGTTTTTGGATGCAACGGACATATTCTAGGGACGTTATAGTGTTGATTAGGGTCGTCTTATTATTTACCTATGTACTTGTTGCTAATTATAAATAATTTGTAAAGAATATAACTTTGTAGGTTGTTTAGTCATTTGTTTTTTTAATACGAGTATATCCGCTTCTGGTCTCTAAGACTTATTTATTTATATGCTTTTGAAGGCAGTATTTAAATATATTGTGCCTGTTAGTTAAATGTGTAAAAAATATTTTTATAGTACATAGCAATATTATCATTGATGATATTTGTCTGGCTAGTCAAAAACTTGATGTTACAAATTATACTGAGTTTAAATTACGAAGCGTTTTATAAAGCTGTTGAAAATACTCAAGACAAATGCGCTTTTTTTTCTAAAATTATACTGCTCATGTACGTAAAGTATTCCGTATTCCTTAGTTTATAGCATCTCTTGTTTGAAAATTTCTGCAATAAGTCTCCTGGTTTAAAATGGATAACACATAGGCTTATCTGATTATGCGTAAAAGATTCTTCCTTTACGCATAATCAGTCAAGGCTAATGTGCTATCCATAAGACATCACAACACAACACACAACATAAAGAAGCGACTGCTTCTTTACAAACAATGTATGTCATGTCATTAACTTAGATGTCGCTAGTATCTCGACTAGCGACATCTGCTATCTGAAGTGAGTTAGTAGCGATTTTCATTCACATTGGGGAATGACATAAAAAAATATAATGTATAAAAGAAAACTAACCATAAAATACCCATGGGATGCTATTTACTAGTTTATGCATGTATTTAAATTAAATACAAACAGAGTAATCACAAAAATGCGAACTGTAGTAACACAATGGTGTATGTAATTATAAAATCAGACAATTGAAGAGGAAGGTTTGCATCTATGAGGAATAAGCCACAAACAGTCATCTCCGTGAACGATGTTTCTTGTAGACGCCGGATATTTTTACAGACCCTTCTTTGAGCACCTGTGAAAAATAAAATTAGTGAACCATCCACAGTATTATTCTAATATTATAAATGCGAAAGTTACTGTCTGTCTGCCATCATTTCACACCTAAAACACTGAACCGATTGTTATGAAGACAGTAGGTAGCCTGAGACCTGGTGAAGGAAATAAGCTATTCTACATCCTGAATCATCATCATCATTCTCTCAGGAGAATTGAGACAAGGGCAGCCTTGTCTCAATTTATTCGGGGTCGGCGCAACATGTCTTTTTCTTCCATAAGTACTTCTCTATGAAACGTCATCTCGGTAGTCACCCCCTTTCTAACCATATCATCATTCATACATTCCATCCATCGTTTTTTTAGTGTTTCCCTACTCTTATAGCCATCGACATTCATACTCAAAACTTACTCTTATTCCTATTCCTTCATCCTGAATATTTTTATTAAAATAAAAAATACACGCCGACAAAGCCGCGAGCACCAGCTAGTTAACAGTAAAACATTCCTCTAAAATAAATGATCATCGAATCAAATAGTACTAAAATCTCTGGCTACAGAAACAAAAGATTCTTTAAACTTGTGCAATAACAAAAAAAAAAAAACTTGTTGTTGTTAAATATTGCTCGTCATTTATTTTGATCTTTAACTGTAGCTAGTACTCAACTTAACATAAATGTATATTTCTTACAAAAAATACTTTAAGACTAAAGAAAAAGAAAGAAGCGAAAATCCCATCGACCTCAAGTAAATTGAGATAAGGGCAAACAATAATAAATTGATTCAGTACCTGCAAAGTTTTCCGACTTCTGCTGCAATACACAAGTATTGAAAACATCTCTTATCGCTGTATAAAATTGTTCACATTTCACGCTCAAACAGATAAGTAAGAATAAGTTCTTTAGTATCCATAATTGGGATATTACTGATTGCACGATACACTGAAATAGAATAGTTTAGGATAATATTACGGATTAAAGGAGCCTGAATGGTCCGTTTAATATACAGAGTGGAAAGTCGAAGCGGGTTACGGACGGGAAATATCGAATGTTTCCTTTGACTCTAAAATTATTGACATTAATATAAAGGTTACTGCCACGTTACTCCCCTCCAGTGGTCACTTCAAATTTCACCATGTATGTACTAATATCAAAAGGACAGTGTCAATTATGGAACTACCGTTTTCTCCGTGCATAGAGATAAAGTCCTGCTTGTAATAAAGTTAGTTTGAATGTCAGAACAATTAAACTAAAAAAGGTGATTTTAAAATAAAACATCACTACTCATTTAACTTACTCTAGCACCACAGATAGTTACATCATTCTTGATTGATAATATTGCCTTAATGTTTAACAAACTGTGAAAAGCTGTGTTGCTCACATAAAATGCAATCTGAAAATAACAACCAACATTAATATTCACAGCTTTGTTTCAGGCATTTCCGACACCTAAACTGCTAGCGGCTTTAAAATCTAAGCTGACACGTGAAAGGCATGTGACTAAAAGAGTGAAGAATATAAATCATGGATGGAGAGGAAGAAAAATACCAAAAAATGGATGGATTGTGTTAGGGATGATATGAAAAAAACGAAAGTAAATGGTAGCATGACGGTCGACAGGGGAGAAAGGCAAAAACGACATTGCGTCCACCTCAAGTAATATAGGAGCAAGGCAGGAAGATCAAAAACATAGCATGTGACTTTATAAAGAGACTTTCATGAAATGGCAAAGAAAATTGTGACGACGAGAAGGATGACGATGAATAAAACAAAAAGGTAAAATTTAGAGTTTTACCAGCCATGGGAATATGAAAAACTTTATTGATCATCATTCTCATGCGTTAATTCCAATTTACTTGGGGTCGGTGTAACATGTCTTATTCTTCCATACTTCTCTGTTAATCGCCATCTCGGCAGTCACCCCTTTCTAACCATATCATCATTCACACAGTCTATCCATCGTTTCTTTGGTCTTCTCTTACTCTTATAGCTATCGATATTTATACTCAAAACTTTTCCCACGACATTTTCCTCATTCCTCCGTAACACAATGACATGCCCTCATGACAACCGATTTCCACACAACTTTTCAGTTACTGGCAAATTTCAGACTAAAGTAGAGATATGTACCTATATATTATAATGATGACCTTCAGTTAAACGATTATCCTTTATGCGTTTAATTAAAACAGTAGCTTACCATTAAGTTGAATACCTTCTCTGTAACCTTATACGCGTCCAATATATTCTGGTATACATCAAACATTGCATTCCAGTAAGAATCACTGTCTGGATATGTTTCTAAGTTTCTTGATACTTGAACTTCTATAATCCACATTCTCAGCGTTTGCTTTAGTAAATTCATGAGTTGCAAAGCATAAACAATATTCATATCAATAGATATTATGGCGAATTCTGATATTACACCAAAAGTACTGATGATGGGGTAGTTAGTGCAGATATAAATGATATAACATATATAGAAAATGTACAAAGAAATGACTGAGATCCAGTTATATATGATCAAATTTCTGAGGTGTACGCGGCAAATATCGAGGACTCTGTGCGCGCACTGGATCTTTAAGACAAACAAAATATTGTTTTTACTCTCGATGATATTAATACAGCTATTCAGTATGAAGTTGGCTGAGTAGAAGAACGTATCAAAAACGTTGCTCAAATAAAGGAAATAGGATACACTCGTCCAGACAATGGAAAGCGATCTAATTATTAATATAGACACATTGACTACTCGCAATATTAACATGCAAACTACTCCTAATAAGTTGTACAAACAACTATTAGGAAAAATACGGTTATTGCGGATTGTATACTTCGCGCAGAAAAAAGGAGCTTGCATTAAATTTAATGGTCTTACAACCGATTGTAAATCCTGTTCAATTATATTATTTGGTAGTGCTTCATTTGTGAAGGTGGTAGATATATTCGTGGTTATAGACATGTTTCTATTCGACTTTAATATGTTTTTGAAAGACGAAAACACATTTGTTACACTATACATGTTAATTTGTGAAAGACCTTGTCCAAACTAGTTAATCTATAGTCGATAGTCATTTTATGTAGTAAAATTAAGTAAATAATCATTTCATTATTTATAACACCGAATGGACAGCTTAATTATCGGGATGGGATTCTAAAAAAAAACCGTCCAAGAGCGTGTCGGACCACGCACAATGAAGGGTTCCGTAGTTGGAATGAATTTATTCCAAGAACAAACTTAACATTGTAGTTGAAAATCATGTTCTCCCGTACATTGCAACTGCAAAATTAAGTAGGTCGACTATTACTCGTAAATACTTACTACTGCCGTGATTTTTTTCATATATCTAAAAACAACCATTTAGCTGGCATTTGAAGTCTTTATTTTACCACTTTGTCGGCGTGATTAATATTTATATCCATGTCAATTTAGAGCTTTCTAGTACCAAGAGTAGAGACTCTTGGGACCAAACCTGAAATCAGAAATAAAAATCAACTGTTCCCAACATTTATATTCGTATAACTCGTCAAAATGTAGGGAACAGCAAATTTTTTTTTCGAGATTTCTGGTTTGGTCCCATAGTAAAAGTTGTTCATAATGATGAGTACAATGACCTCTTAAGAGGTTGTTGGTGTTTTTCAATAACCCTGTATAAGGTTTTCAGAAATAGCATGTCTCCGTGATTAGTACCGCGTACGCGGTGCGCCACTATCAGTGTTCCTGTGCTCGCATCGAAAAATACCTAAAATAACGCTGTAAGGTATTTGAAAAAGTAAAATACCATTCATGACGAATTAGATAAAGCGCCTAGCCTATACCAACCTACCTACCTATAGCACCCCACCTGCCTATGGTACCCATAGCAACTAAATACGTCGATAACCGATTAGACTGCGGTCAATTAAATAAATTGTGTCGCGCAGAAATAAAAACCAACATAGAACTTTAAATGACTTTAATTTCGGAAGTCGGTGTCGCTGGGTTCGCATTTTCGTTGTTTGCCACCGACTTCCGAAATTAGAGTTATTTTTCACTTTGTAGTGTAGTGTCATTTTTGGAAGTCGGTTGCTTTTTTATATTTTTATTTTTCACGCTGTACTTACCCCACACAAATTCGTATAAAACTACTTGTTATGTAAATATCAGTGACAGGAAGTTATTATAACATCATCAATATAAACTAAGTGGCAAAAATACGTATTATTGAAGCTAACTCAAAAATTACCCAAGTAAAGTTAATATTTATGTGGTACTCCTGAGGTATTTACACTGCTCTCGCTGCCATGGGTGCCTTAGCTTCGATAAAGATTTTAGCTGAACGATGGCAATGATGAGTCAGGTACATTAACTCTCAGAAATATATATTTATTTATTTACAGAAAATTAAACTGTAGCAGTATTATAATGTAGTGAGTAGTAGCTCCCACCAAACTTGTGGGTAGCGTAGCGTCTACATAGAACAGGCCACACGCGGTGACGCGGTCATCTTACTGAACGATCGACGCGAGTGTATCACATTCCTGCAAAGAAGTTGTTGACTCGCTGTGAAAAAAGATGTTCTAAAAAATTTAATTCAGGACCAAAAATGTAGTAAATTTAGTTTTAAAACCATCTTACTTGGACAATTCCTGGTTTTCATAAGTTGTATACACATCGTCTTAGCTTCCTCAACAGTTGTATTTATCTTCTCACTATAAATAATGAGTATTGATATTAGTACTACGCCTTTTAATATTCATGTAACTGACGGAAAAATGTAAATTATGGGACGCATCTAAAGTAAAAAAAAAATCCAAGCAACCACTGATAAAAATAATGATCGACATTCAATGAAGGAAAGTTCTAAGAAAGATAAATAAATGACACCTTGTATTAGCATAATTTCTGTCACTGTCGCACAACTGTCAAACGAACGCCACCACTTATAGAGATGGAAATATTCAGTTACTTCAAGACTATGATTTCAACTGATCAACTGTCTAGAAAACTACCAAAACAATATTTACGGCCGCACCATGAAGTGTTAAAGCCATCTTTGTTCCGTTGTTCGAAAAAGATGGTGATATCCGTACTGTAGTTTCATATCTCATTGAGACTGGAATAATCATGATTCTAAAACCTCATGCTACGTCTCTGGTCCGTTGAAAAACATTTCCACTTACTTCGATCTCCATTCCTGTACCTCTTCTTAACTCAGTGAGCATTATGTCAAAACAGACTAGATTTCCGTAAAACGTGTTAAACACCTGAAATAATACCTACAACAAAAAAAGAAGTTCTGAAAAATTCATAACATGTCACTTTTATTAACTATAATTACAATGTAACTATATACACTAGATACTAAAATAAATGACTAACTTACTATACAAAAAAAAAAAAACAAAGGACTGAAAAATTCATAATTATAATTTTTCAACTTACTCAGCTATGGGTGGAACGAAGATCAAGATCAAGTCTGCCATGCCAATGATTATAATAATAATTTTCAAAGCCTCAAGCAGAGCTGTTCAGTAGGGAGTAAATATTAAGCTGGTTGATGCTCTTTTAGCTTTTTTATCTAAACCTTATGCTTAGATAAAAAAGCGAAAGTCAAGACGAGGAAATCCGAGATGTCGATGATGTGTGATGTGTTTGGACTAATATTTCTAAAATATAATAAAGACTGAAAAGTGAAAATTTATTCAAATTATGGACAGTTTAATAATAATAATATCATTTAAGGTAAGAAAAACACAAATTGCCGAAAACAACTATTATAAACGCTATAGCACTTGAATATTAATATCAACGTAAGCCTGAAACATTTTTTTGTAATAACTGTGCCCGTGCACATTTTCAAATTCCTGAGAGTTTGAAAGTTGCAAATTCCATAGTATAACTTTATCTTCCAACAGTTTAATAACTCTACCCGGCATAAACTACATTGAAATCGAAAAAAAAATAAAAGGTAACCGCTATAAATAGAAAACGAGGCAAGCCGTGTGCTAAAATAAATGAAGACAATGACGTAGAAACTCACAGCCAAGATAACCCAATTCCAAATGATAATGTGGTTAAAACTAGACTCATTGTTAAGGACCCTGTGCACTTTTTGAAAAGTAAGGACAAACTTGATAGATTTTTGGGATTCAATGATTCCAATCATGAAATTCATAGTGAATCCGATACCATAGTAGATGCAATCATAAAAGGAGGTCACAATCATGATAGTAATTAAATTGCTTTGTAAGCCCATGTAAAATATATGCGATACTATGAATACTAGTGTTGCAATCATTGAAACAAACTTAGAGCTACTACTATTTGGAGTTATGAAATTATTTTTCATGCGATATTTAGGACAGAACATAATAGTATATTGCATCAGATTCAAAGGCAACAGAATCGACTGTACATCTTCGTCCACGGTGTTGTTCGAAATATTAGTCACAGGATGTTTTTGAAATAAAACGGAATATATTCATCATTAAAAGCTCGTTGTTTCCCAAGCACAAGAGCGTTACCATAATCTATGGTTAACGTATTGATCGCACACAGCAAATTAAATTACATATCATGGATGGAATACATTTGATGTATATAAAATTCAAAGTCCTGATTGGCTGATATATCAACGCACAGCCAAAACCGCTGGTCCTAGAGACATGAAATTTGGAGGGTGTGTTCTTTGGATAGCGAGATTGTTCTAAAGGGTTACCCATAGAAATGTAATACATTTTCAACTACCGGGCATATCTCCTTCTTTCATATATCTATGGGGTTACCGCTGCCCCGGAACATAAAGGGCTAAGGAAGGAACACGGGTGGGTTTTAGTCTGTAAGAGTCTGACACTCTCTTCGCTCCACCTAGAGCGGGAGGAGGGGCGGGCTCTCATTAGACGATTTCCCATCCATAAAAAAAGGTGTGTTCTTTGTGAAGAGTAGGTATCCACTAAGAAAGGGTTTATCGAAATTCCACCCCTAAGAGGGTGAATGGGGGAGGGTGAAATTTCACGTGGACGAAGTCGCGGGCAGAAGCTAGTTATATTATGTAGTAGTAGTTAATAAGGTACTTTAAAAAATTAGACCAGACGTTCCTTTAAGAACAAATACAAAGTAGTTGGCATTAAGCAAGTTTTTTTTTTACCGACAAAAGAGGAAGCTTCTCAAGTCGACGCAAAACAAACAAAACGCGCGAAGTAAAATAATGTCAGCTTGAATGATTATTATCGTTGATTGTTTGGCGACAACTCAAAATCAGTAATTTACCTTAATTTAGGAGAGGAGTTAGATTAAAAGGATTTTTTTTCTTTGTTTCTTTGTCGGTTATTTTTTTTGAAAAAGGTTCTTATTATTGAGTATAGAAAAAGGAGACGTATAAATTCAACATTAAACGTATGCATGTATGTACCTATTTATAAATGTTCGATTAAAACTCATAAGCTACTGAGCCGAACTGAAATATTGATTGTCTTTTGTATGTCTTTATAATAACCTCTACCATTAGTCATCAACTTGACGGTTGGAGTTAGTAGTAAGTCATTACTTACAACCATTGTTGCAGGACAGGTCGATGTTTCAAATTAATTGTGTCCATAATATCAAATTCCATAGTATCAATACTATCAACAGTTTCGTTGCCTCGTCAAAGTGTCTCACTTTAATATAGTAAAACTACTTTATAAATATATTACTTTACTCAATGAAATTCACTTTTCTAACAGTGGCACTTGAGATATGTTACAAAAAAAATGTCGACTTCATTTCACGTTTTCCTAAATAATCGCCTAGACAAAGATGTGCAAAGAATAGTGTTTTCTTTTAATTTTGTACTCAATCTGTTTTTGAATTCAAAATATAGTGTACGAAAAAATCATATTTATCCATGCGGAAAAATATATCGCGCATTTGCGTTTTGTCGCGTCTTAATAATTATCGGGCTTTGTATTTATCAAATGATACGTGTAGACTTCCTTGAATATGTAAATAAAAAACAGATAGCAAATGCTGTCTTAAAATTATTTTTGGCTATCAATTACATCGGCTTTTTGATCGGGATCATAATGATGTTCATGCTAGACATATTACATAAGGACAACAACGTCTTACTTATTTTGCAGATCCAAACCATACACAGGAGCATTGTTTTCAGTAAGAGTATCCGGAGTTATATTAATTGGAACTGGATCACAATAGCAACTTTTGTCTTTACCGATATTTATATATTTATTGCATATTATTTAAGCAGGAATGACCGTTATGATATCGATTCTATTATTGGCAATATTAATGACATAATGTGTATGGCTTTGGATATCAATTTCGTTGTAGCCATTCGAATTCTAATATTGCTAAGAAAATATCTCGAAGAGTGGATTAAAGATGTCCTGCTGATGAAAGAAGAACAAGAAAATGATGAACATTGTATGAGATTGCTTGGAATATTCCAAAATATAATGGAAGCTTACAGTTTGTTCAAGAAAATTTTCCAAGTAGCGGTAAGCTTGCGATTATTTTCTACATCGAAGTTTTATTAAATAACAGAATAATACGTTTCCGTCTAGGAAATATAGCAGTTCTTTGGATGGGCCCTGAACATAATTTCGAAGTATCAGGGATTAAAGGTTATCTTTAAAAGATCGCTCTTCGCGATAAAACCGCCCATTGTGTCACCCAATGTAAATTTTCTATATTTATGTCTGTAGTTTATATGGTGTACATAATAAAGACTATTCTATTCTAAAGAACATTCAAAATCAAAGCTTTTATTTCAAATAGGCACATAAAATGCACTTTTGAACGTTAAAATTTGCTATATTAAAGAATTAAATCTAGTCGTCCCTTCCGAAATGTAGTTTTGTATGGAGAAGATTGGGCAAGAAACTCCATTGTTACTCTTTTAAAATGTTTTAAAATAATTTGTATACATTAATTACTCGTATATGTATAAGTACATGTGAAACACGATGATAAGAAGACGATGATCGATAGCGGATTATCGTTTGTGAATAAATAAAAAAACATTAATTATCATAATTTCAGCTCTCTATCAGATGTAAGCCTAAACAAAGTGACATTCTATCAGCGATAACGATGATGGAATCAAAAATGTATGGGACTGACAAATCTTATGTCAATCCCATTGAAAAGATTGCTGATTGCTTTGTAAGAGATTGCCACGTGTCTGAATCTTCTGGTGTTTCATCTGGCCAGCGTCCTTTCTGACATCTCGGATTTCCTTGTCTTGACCTTCGCTTTTTTATGTAATCCTTATAGCATCAACCAGCTAAATATTTACTCCCTACTGAACAGCTCTGCTTGAGGCTTTGAAAATTGTCATCATAATCATTGGCACGTGCCCCGGAAAGCACGTTAAGCCGTTGGTCCCGGCTGTCATTCGTGGATCTTTGACAGTCAGAAGCCCGAAAGTCTGACAACCAGTCTTACCAAGGGGTATGGTATTACCCAGTAACTGGGTTGTGGAGGTCAGATAGGCAGTCGCTCCATGTAAAATACTGGTATTCAGCTGCATCCGGTTAGACTGGAAGCCGACCCCAACATAGTTGGGAAAAGGCTAGGCAGATGAATCATTGGCACGGCAGAATTGATCTTGATCTTCGTTCCACCCACTGCTAAGTTGAAAAATTATAATTATGAATTTTTTCGAACTTCTTTTTTTGTAGGTTTTATTTCAGGTGTTTAACACATTTTACGGAAATCTAGTCTATTTTGACATAATGCTCATTGAGTTAAGAAGAGTTACAGGAATGGAGATCGAAGTAAGTGGAAATGTGTTTCAACAGATCAGAGACGTACCATGACGTTTTAGAATCATGATTATTCCAGTGTCAATGAGATATGAAACTACAGTACGGATATCACCATCTTTTTCGCACAACGGAACAAAGATGGCTTTAAAACTTCATGGTACGGCCGTAAATATTGTTTTGGTAGTTTTTAACTGTGAAAAAACTTTATAGCTGTTGATAACTAGACAGATGATTAGTTGAAGTCATAGTCTTGAAGTAACTGAATATTTCCATCTCTATAAGTGGTGGCGTTAGTTTGACAGTGACAGAAATTATGCTAATACAAGGTGTCATTTATTTATCTTTCTTAAAACTTTCCTTCATTGAATGTCGATCATTATTTTTATCAGTTGGTTTATTTTTTATTTTAGAACCATCCCGTAATTTACATTCTTCCGTCAGTTACATGGATATTAAAAGGCGTAGTACTAATATCAATACTCAGTATTTATAGTGAGAAGTTCTATACAACTGTTGAGGAAGCTAAGACAGTGTGTATACAGCTTATGAAAAACAGGAATTGTCCAAGTAAGATGGTTTTAAAATGAAATGTGCTACATTTTTGGTCCTGAATATTTTTTTTTATAATGACATCTTTTTTCACAGCGAGTCAACAACATCTTTGCAGGAATGTGATACACTTGAATCGTTCGTTCAGTAAGATGACCGCGTGTGGCCTGTTCTATGTAGACGCTACGCTACCCACAACTTTGGTGGAAGCTATTACTCACTACATTATAATACTGCTACAATTTAATTTTCTGTAAATAAATAAATCAATATTTCTGGGAGTTAATGTACCTGACTTATACACCATTGCCATCGACCAGCTAAAAACTTTATCGAAGCTAAGTTACCTATGGTAGCGAGAGCAGAGCAAATGGTAAACGAATCTCATTTCATTCATTCATTTATAAAATTATTCACATTGTGTTTGAACATTACGTAAATTTTATGCATGCAAAGTTAAATTAGATACATTACAAGAATATTTTATAATCAATTAAATTAGATATTCGTACCTACTCAATAAAGTTCTAATTTTATCAGGTATTAAGTCAAGCGATTCAAATAGAATGTTCATCAAAGTTACATTAGTGCCATTTTTGTAAAAAACGTCCAATGATGTAAGATAGTATATAAACTTCATCGTTTTTTTTTTTTTCATCTTTATAATATTGTGTTGTGGCAACGCTGGGACGGGATCTTTTAGCTTACTAAAAGACCTATGGGATATTTCAGGGATTATCATTTTTTTTTGTATTTGTCACATTATCATTACGTTAGGACAAATAGTAGAGATTGTACAACTAGTGCATAAAAGAAGCCAGAGGGTAAAATGGCTCGTTTATGCCCGAGTTATACACTCTGCTTTTCACTTCGATTGCGAGAAAATGAAACAGACATAAAGTATATAATTAATCAAAAATGTTGCAAACTGAAGAAGAGCATAGCTAGTTCCCGCCACGAAACTTTTTAAAACTTTTTTTTTTTAATTTTCAACATGTGTCATTTGATACTTTATACTGCCAAGTCATAAAAACGTTTCTTTGCATTTTTAAATAATAAATGATAACTATTTTATCTGATTTTATTAAAATAATTAACGATAGAAAACAGTAAGGAAGTGGTATAAATTAAAGCAAATTAAATAAATAACGACTTTAATCTGCGAAGGTTTATTGTGCGTGTGGGCCTGATTGAAGTCTTGGAAAAAAAAAACTTTATGCACTAGAATATAAAAAGCGACTTTATGTCACCTACGCCATAAAGACGAACTTTTAGAGCATGAGAAGTGAAAACAAAATTACAAAATCAAAATAATATTCGAATTTCCTTTGGATTAGTAAGCAATTTGGCATCATCAATTTTCTTATACCTTAACTTTCGCGTGCTTGCGTGCTTTGGACGCCTGTGGCGCGACTAAAACAAATGCGATCTATGCACTCCGGAAGATACGGGGAGGGGAGGTACACAGTTTATTTCGTGCACAATGAAACTATGACAAGCTACTAGGAATGGGAAATACATACGACAAGTAATAACGATATTAAAAACGAAAATGTATCGAATGCGGTCGATTCGAGGCCGCGCGCTTGCTTGAAGGTCAATTGAAAGTTTTTTAGTAACTGTTGATATGTAGGAGTACAGACGCCAGCACATCAAGCTACTACAATCCGTCAAATTTCTTTAATAGATTTTCAACTTTATCGTTAAAGCATAAGGTTCAAAGTTGATTGGGAAAATTTTACAGTTTCGGCTAGCTTGAAGTGCTGGCGTCTGTACATTATTTCCATTTATGAAATTAATCGCGACATCTACTGATGTCTTGATTAACGCACTACTGAGGATCTAGGAAACGTCATCCTCAGTAGTGCCAGTGTATGGAAACTTTGGTTACTCCAACACTCCAACAACATCGTCTTCAATAGAAATTGGGTAAGTAATATAACAATATGACATTATAGAGGTATGAGGAACAGGGTGTAAAGTTCACTCATACTCTATAGAAAATGGAGGATCCTCCTACCAGACACAACACCATCCCGACATGAATCATCAGTGATTCATGCCGGATCGTTGTATATATGCTAGTTATGCGGTAAACTCTGCTTGCGAGATGCAGGATTTTGCGTGAATTCAGTACGACGCGTAGTTCGCATGTCGCGTTGTAGATACTGCTACATCACTCCCCTCCGGAGGCCGGAGGTCGATAGTGGGCTGAGTCTTGTATCTTGCGATGCTTGCCAGGCCAGCTGAGGTTCCAGTGAGTCGGAACCGGTTGCCGCATAGTCCACGGTGAGTCGGAACTGTCTGCGAGGATGTCCCCAGTAAGTCGGGGTGGCGCTGCATTATGCTCCAGTGCGTGGGATGTCGTGCAGCGCCGGCTTGAGAGGCTGACGTCGATCAGGAGAGGAATTAGGAGTTCTTCTTGTTGACCGGCCGAAAGTGCAGTATGCTGTGCGAAGGTTGCTGATGAGGCTGAGGGTGATGACCAGGTATGTATCTACAACGCCACATGCGAACAACGCGTCATACTGACGTCACGCAAAATCCTGCATCTCGCAAGCAGAGTTTATGCACAAAGGCCTGACATGAATCATCGGGCAGTTGCCAGCCAGACGCAACACCCGTCTGTTCGGAGGAATAATGAAAAGAGTATGATGGTGATGACAAAAGTACCATTTGGCAAATAAGCAGAATGTTAACTTCCTATCCTGCTCTCTAAATCCAAACATGCAGTCAACATGACATCTGCGCTGCGATTGATGACGCCGTGAGTGTGGCCATATTTTGAGCTTACAAAATTTGCAACACTATCAAGCCATCGACATGAAGAATGGTGAATAGTCACAGTTGTCTAAGAACATCTGCAAAACCAGAGGCATCGTTGGTACCTAATTAGCTATTTCACAAAACTGATGTCTCATGTAACTTTTACTACACCGTCACCTAAGATCATAGCAACTCTACATAGTAGCAGAATTGGTTGTAGGTAATTTTCTGGACCAAGTTTTTTCAATAAAGTAATTTCTTGTTTAAATACTAGATTTTTAATTGTCTAAATATCAATAACTTTTAAGCAATTGTAGCTTTAAACAGCAAAAAGTAAAATAATTACTCAAATACAAAAATATTTATATATAACAATAAAATTTATTATAGAACCACCATTGTTTAATGATTATTTCGCTGCATATAGACATTTGTTAAATAACTTTTTCTTATGTAAATACTTAAAACACACCATTGCTGATTTAAGATAAGCATTCAGTTTTATAGTAGAAACAAAGTATTTCTAAAAAGATTTCATTTTAAAAGTAGGAAACGCACTCAATATAAAAGTAAACTTTTTCATGAAGTTTCATGAGTTTTCATGAAAGAAATGACGTCACTTTCTTTCTTTAAAATGTGTTTTTTGTTATTGGCGCCTTTTATTTGCCAAGATTGATTATTACTTTTAAAGACTGAGAAAATAATAATAATGCCACTCACAAAAAGAATAATTTAATAAAGCATTAATAAATAATTACAGAAATGCGAACTGTAACAACACAATCGTGTAGCTGGTTAAATAACCCATTAAACTTAATTGTAACTTGGCGTCTACGTAGAACAAGCCACACGCACTTATCTTGCTGAATGATGTTTGATGCAAGCGTTGTATGTTCTTGAAAAATTGTTTCCCATCATCTGTTAACAGTGACAATGTGTTTAATAAAACCGTGTGTGTAACGTCATTACCCATCCCACATGGATTAGAATAGAATAAATAAGTTAACAGGTAAAGTTGGATAAAATTAAAAAAGGATATATTTACAACATTACACTAGGGTGTACAATAATAAGAAAATAAATAAAAATAATATTCTAACATGGATAAACAGAAAGCTAAACTATGTACAAGAACTATTCTAAGAAATACCTATAAAGGGAAAGATAGAAATGTAAGAAATAGGAACATATAAATATGATGTATAAATGAAAGTAGGTAAAAGTCTAGGGAGTCTTCAAAACATCACAATTAACGTATAAAATATTGACGATAACTGCGTATTACGAATATATCTTATTTAACGAGTTAGTTTACGCGCAACAACGCAGGTGTAGCAGATCGATAATGAAATAAAGAAGTAGTGTTTCATACAGTACCTGAACAATTTGACTTCAAAATGAGTGCGCAAGTATCTTGGACACTTCGAGTAGCTGAGTAGAATCTCTCGCATTGAAGGCTCAACATTGCTTGCCAAGATAAATCCTTTATCATCCAACAGTATAAGAAAAGCGATGCCATAGATGCTGTGTTCTGTAACAAATGAAATATTTGATCATAATTATATTATTATTATATTATCATATATTTTTTATGAATTCATGTATCTCGGGACTATTGGCATGGGGTCCTAGTCCTTTGGAAGGCGTACGAGGGGCCGAAGCCAACTCGCAGAGGCCCCTTAGGAAAATTTAATGAAATGCGGCACCAACCGACGATTATCCCTGTATGCACTATGCATGTGTACTCAAGGATAACCCCCGGTTGGTGTAGGACTATTGCAGGACATGGAAAAATAAAAAATTGGACTATGGGTTTGGGTGGTTACCCCTGCCTGATCAATGATTTATATGTACACGGATAAAATGGCAGGAGGTGACTTGCACACTCAATAATGGGCCCCCGGAAACGGTCCCTAGCACACAGTGATATAGCGACAAGGGGGCAACATTATCATATATTATTATTTTTGAATTTCTATATCTCGGGACCATGGGGTCCCGGTCCTTTGGAAGGCGTACGAGGGGCCGAAGCCAACTCGCAGAGGCCCCTTAAGAAATTTTAATGTAATACGGCACCATCCGACGATTATCCCTGTATGCACTATTCAAGTGCACCCAAGGATAACCCCCGGTTGGTGTAGGACTATTGTAGGATATGGAAAAATAAAAAGTTGGACTATGGGTTTGGGTGGCTGAAGTGGACTGGTTACCAAGAACTATGGAAGAACTATGACCCCTGCCTGATCAATGTTTTATATATACACGGATAAAATAGCAGGGGGTGACTTGCACACTCAATAATGGGCCCCCGGAAATGGTCGCTAGCACATAGTGACGTAACGACAAGGGGGGCAACACGTCCTGAGGTGCTTATGAGGAGTGGAGAGGTATTCCACGGCTATCAGGACAATCCCTATTATTATCATTATATTCTAACGCACTGTCTACTCGTATAATTGATTCTTCTTCTTCGTCGTACCGATGATTTCGGTTAAGAAATATAACGAAACGTACTAAGTCATGATCCAAAACGCCTGTTTTCATTATTTCAATTGTCACTTGAATGTAAATCAGAATGTGAATCAATGCTTCTGCGATGTAATATAATATCTGAAAATAGAAAACTTTGAGTGAAATGATACTATTTTAATGAAATATTTCAGTTTTTATTTTCACTTTTCATAAATAAATGATGAACTACTTACGAATTGCTGAGTACAAAGTTGCTGGATGTCATAACACTCTAATATATGAACGTAAGTCTGAAACATTTTTATTATAAAATGTTCTCGGTTGATATCTTCTGTTCCTAGACTACGTGTAGCTTGAATATTCCATAAAACAACTTTGTGTTCCAATAATTTCATGATTCGAATGGCATAAATTATATTAAAATCGAAAAATATAAAGAAATATGAAACGAACATACCATGGAATGGTATATTTATCGCTATGCAAAAAGAAGTAATAACTGCTACATGTCCGCAAATGAACAGGATTACAATAATCCAATTCCAAATAATGAAGCTTTTAGTACTGGTTTTATTATCGAGGATTCTATGCACTTTTTGAAAAGTTAAAACAAACTTAATACATTTTTTGGTTTGAATTAATCCGACCGCAAAATTCATAGCGAATCCAGCACTGTAGAAAACGCAGTCAAAATAGGAGACGAAATAGGTGAAATTCGTAGATCCCATAAAATCTTTAAAAAAGATCAGCTTATAGTTGCGGTACAGGAATAAACATATAAAAAGTAGTGTGGCGAACATTGATACAAAATAGGAGACGAAACTGTTTGGAATTATAAGATCATTTCTGATTCGATATTTTGGACAAAACATAATATACTGCATGAGATTTAAAGGCAATAGCATTGACTGCACATCATCGTCCACTATATGGTTTAAAACAAAATTCACAGAATAACTTCGATCAATATTTAGTAACGTCTTCATTTTTAAACAGAACTTTAACATTAGTTACCTTACCAACAAGTAGTATCGATGATAAATGTATTAACCACACATCTATCTTTTATGATCGTATAGATGGTATTAATTCAATAGTGAACTACTTACTACGTATTAATAAACAAATTAATCCGTTAGAACATACATAATCTATCTACTGCGTCCGAAAAGTACCTGGAAATTGTAAATAAAACATAAGGGGTTATTATAATCATCCTAATGTATTTTGTCCCCTTCAAAGTAACTTCCATTATAGAGGCAATACATTTACGCCAGCGCTTCAACCAGTCCTCGAAACAGTTTTCATACGCCGGAATCGGGATGGCTTTCAGCGCCTTCGTCGAATTTTCTTTCACCGCCTCTATTGGTCTCAAAACGCTTTCCGCGAAGCAGCAGTTTAAGTTTAGAAAAGAGAAAAAAATAGTCACATGGTGCCATATCTAGTAAGTAGGGTGGGGTAGGGTGTCTACGGAGCCATGTTCGTTGAATGTTTGGCCAAAAAGTTACGAATAATCATGGCTGTGTGAGCTGGCGCGTTATCGTGGTGCAAAATCCATGTTTACCACCCACAAATCTGGCCGTTTGCGACGAATAGCATCGCGGAAACGCCTCATGACTTCCAGATAATTCTCCTTGTTAACTGTCATGCCCATTGGAAGGAACTCATGATGAACCACACCCCGATAATCAAAGCGAACAGTCAAAAGTGCCTTGAATTTTGACTTGGTTTGACGCGATCTTTTTGCTTTCGGCTCACCTGAAACGACCCATTCGGATGCTTGTTGCTCTGTTTCCATGTCGTACTCGTAGATCCATGTCTCATCACCGGTCATGATGCGTTTCATAAACGTGGAATCGTTTCGTGTTTCAGAAAGCATCTCATTAGCAACGTCCATTTTGCGCTGTTTTGCATGAAATTCAGATCTTTTGGCATGAGTCGAGCAGAGACGTGAGCCATTTGCAAAACGTCAGTCAATATGCGGTGTACTATAGTTATTGGTACGCCGATGTCTCTAACTATCTCTCTAACACTCACACGACGATTTTGCATTACAATTTGCTTCACTTTATTGACATGATCGTCGTCAGTTGAAGTGGATGGCCTTCCAGCCCGTGGTAAATCTTCGACCCCTGTACGTCCCTCTTTGAATGATACTCGACATAGGTTAGGTTACTTTTTTACCCCCAATCAATGACAGTTGTATGGTACCTAACGCAAAAATAATTTTTCAAATATCAGTAGCACGGGATTTTGAAATGAGAATTTCCGGGTACTTTTGGGACTGAATGTACATATAAAAAGATACACTGACTGAATGAATGAGTGACTGACATATCAACGCACAGCCAAAACTACTATTAACGTGAAATTTAGCACAAAGCTTCCTTTTATAACGTAGGGGAGCACTAAGAAAAGTCATTAAACATGGCTCATGAGGAAAAGCCAGTTTGTTACATTAGTAAAAACAGCGAGCGGGGACGAATGTTGCAGCAATGTTCAGTAAACTATTGGTTTAGGATGAATGTACGATGTCCTACAATAGTAATCGAAGCACTAAATCGAACTATCAAAGATATCAAGATAGAGACAACCAAGGTATCACAGAACGGATGGTGGTACTGTTAGATTTAGAGCGGCGATTTTAGACAGACAATGCGGGTGATGACTAGGGGCGGCACACCTGGAGGATTGTCTCTCGATAGAAAATGTTATGGACACCGAACTGACCGAACAGGCAACATCGTACCTAGTTGAGTTTCGAGTTGAGATTGAGAAAGGAGAGCTTTTCCACAAGCTGAGGCTGAAACTTGGTGTTCCGGTCCTGTTAATGCGTAATCCTGATGCGCTAAGATTATGTAATGGCACTCGGGTACAAATTACAGACTTGTGGCGGAATGTCGTAACAATACTTTTTATTATTTGACATTATATACAGACAATTTTAATTTTTCAATTTTTTTTTTTAATTAAAATTGTCTGAAACACATTGAATTGTCCGAGTACATTTTGATATTTTATTTATCCTTTTGATAGATTCTTATTTTGTAAATGTGAAGACTGCCTTTTTTTTTTGGTTGGGAAATTATCAAATAACTTCTCCCGCTCTGGGCGGAGCGAGAGGGCGTGTCAGACTCTTACTGACTAAAACTCACCCGTGTTCCTTCAGTTGCCTGTGCCAGGGGCCACGGTATCTCTTACGAACAACCCGCGACCCCGGCAGGCTTCGGCCCTAGCAGACCCCATCAGTTAGTGCTGACATCTCTTTGAGGCGCGCGTGGAACACAACGCGCCGTCTACCCGGGCCTGGTCCTTACCGGACGATGAGCTGCCCATTGCTCGCCGTCCGCAAGCCCGCGCCTACGGTGGTCGGGAATCGGCTATAGATTCCCGACGCCCCGGGCGTCTCCTGCGGCGACTAGGGGCGCGAGGGCACAAAGATTGCCTCTTCCTCACGCGCTCCGCCTCCTTCGCGAGCATTACTGCTTCGCAAAAGGAGGCAACGGCTTTCCATGCTCTCTCGCTCCGTACCATGGCCTGGACCAGGGCCGGACGCGAGAGATCGCCGCCGTGAGGACGCGGCGGTGCTCTGCCCAAGCTGGGTAGACCTCCACCGTGTCCTCCGGGCGATCCACACAATGGTGACACCCGAGCGTTTCCTCCCGCCTTATCCGGAACAGAAACCTCCCGAAGTAGCCATGTCCGGTGAGGACCTGCGTTAGGCGGAAGGTGAGGACGCCGTGGCGCCTCTCCAGCGACTCCTCAAAGAGGGGACTTATATCCGCAATTGTGGCGTGCCCAGCACTGGGTTGCGAAAGTCGCACTCTCCATGTCGCCATGAGATCCCGCCGGAGCTCTGTCCGCTGTGCCGCAATTTCTTGCGGCAGCGGAGTTACACCCCCGGCGTTTTGCCTCCTCTCGCCACTCCCATATGTGGGCGTGACTTTAGCCTCCAGATCCCATGGCGGCAATCCGACAAGGAGGCTCGCCGCCTCCCCGGAGAGACCGTGCGTTTCAACTTTTATATTCCAGATTTTATTGTAACTACGAATCCTGGCACCCGATATCATTGCTGATATAGTTTTTTATTTTATTTTGGGTATGTGTTATGTTGCCCTTAATTAGCATTTTATGAGTTTTGTTAAATAAGACCCAACTCTTCTGCTTAGGCCACCAGCTATCTCGCGATAACTAGTTTAAATGAAAGATGATGAGATACAAATGTATTTTTAACCGACATCTAATAGAAGTAGGTTATAAATTCGCCTGTATATACAGGCTGAATGTTTCAAATCAGCAGGATGGCCAAATCCGAAACTATAGGTAATTGCAAAAAATACTTAAAGGAATCTCAGGGCCGATTTTGATGAAAACTAAAACTGCATCATTTTAGATTTTAGAGAAATAAATTTCTCTAGCCAAGAACTGAAATTGTTGAATTTGAAAAAAAAGCACTGCCTGTATTATTGCACCGTCCGATGGTGTCACTAATAAGGATCAAGTTCTGGGAAGAAATAACACAGGAAAGGGCGCATTTTTAACCGACTTCTAAAAAAGGAGGAGGTTCTCAATTCGAATGTTTGTATTTTTTTTTTTTTTTTTTTTTTTTTTAGGTTTGTTCGCGCATAACTCCGTCGCTTGCCAACCGATTTGAAAAATTCTTTTTTTGTTGGAAAGGGTATACTTCCCAAATGGTCCCATAGTCAACAAGTCGGGATCTGATGATGGGATCTTAGAGAAATCGAGGGCAACCCTCAAATTTTATAGGCTCACTTATTGTTTTTCGCATATTTTATTAAGTATCTTGTGTATTTGCGTATGGTTGTCACCATCTCAGGTAGCTGAGCTGATGATGGAAGGTACAACTTCTTAACAGTAAGAAGTTACTCGAACAGGCAAGGGTCCCGTTTTAGTAAATTATTTTGATGTTTGGTATGGATAGGGCATTTGCCACATTTGGTCTCATGATCATCATGTCATGACCTGATGCTGCATCAGGATAGTCTGCAGAGTGCCTAACTCCTCGACAACTAACAGCAGATATATCGTGTTTAGGCTCATTGAAAAGGGCTCGATGTGTGGATAAATGTACTGTTAATGAGGAACACGAGAGAGACCTGATGCTGAAGCCAGGAGCATCAGAAAAAGTACAAACCTTGAAATTACAGCACCGTAGTCGTGTTTGGGCTCATTTTAAACAGGACTAAATTATAAGTTCAATGCAATGTTGACATAAGTCTGGCCTGATGCTGCAGCCAGGATTATCAGCATCTAGTCTAATTAATGAATAAGGTATGCTTCAGAGGTGGTCCCATATAAATTTTATGAACTTTGCTTGGGTAGTTTTGGAATTAGATTCAACAATACGTTTGTTTTCCACTTAGTTTATATTGATGATGTTTATCTTCCTGTCACTAATATTCACATAGCAATTAGTGTTATATGAATTTGTATTATGGAATAGGTACAACTAAAAAGCGAAAAATAAAAACTTTTTTACAAAAAAAAACAACCGACTTCCAAAAAAAACACTACAAAGTGAAAAATAACTTTAATTTCGGAAGTCGGTGTCAAAAAAACGAAAATGTGGAACCAACGACACCGACTTCCAAAATTAAAGTTATTTTTCACTTTGTAGTGTTTTTTTTGGAAGTCGGTTGTTTTTTTTTGTAAAAAAGTTTTTATAGGTACTTTTCTGAACCAAGTTTTTTCTACATATAATAAACCTACCTCTTCTGATAACTTAAAACTAGAAAGTTACACTTATTTTATTTACACCGATATTCAATAATTTCTTGTTTAAATTCTAGATTTTTATTTGTCTAAACATCAACAAGTTTAAGCAATTGTAGGTTTAAACAACAAAAAGTAGAATAATTACTCAAAAACCAAAATATTTCTATATAACAATTATAGAGCCACCATTGTTTAATGATTAGACATTTGTTAAATAACTTTTTCTTATGTAAATACTTAAAACACAACATTGCTGATTAAGATAAGCATTCAGTTTTATAGTATACTTGTAAAATGCAGAAACAAAGTATTCCTAAAAAGACTTCATCTTAAAAGTAGCTAGTACAAACTATTTTAAGAAAGTAGTACAAGTAGGCATGGCATCACTTTCTTTAAAATGTGTTTTTACCCGACTGCGCCAGAGGGAGGGTTATGTTATTCGAGTGTAGGTATGTCATGTATGACATGTACGTATGTATATTTCTTTGGCACGCTCTGTAGCCTAAACGGCTAGATCGATTTCAGCTTGAGAGGTGCCATTAGATTCGTCTTAATTGTGAGAGTGACAGTATTTCAAAATTGAAAAAAAAAATGGCCGATTTTTGGCGCCATAATAACTTTAATTTTTTTTTAACCTATCGAGTGGGGTATCAAAATAAAGGGTTTTAAAATACAAAAATATATACAACTTATATGGTTAAAAGTAATTCGAAGTGACAAATCGTAAAAAACACGTACGAAGAACTAAATCGCCTGCGAATTCTTTCACATGTGTCAACTAAAAACTTGGAAATAACAAAAGTAATTATAAAAACTAAAAAACCCGTAAAAGACTTACGTTAAAAAAAAACTGAAAGCTAAAAACAAACCCATTTTAAATTAAATAAAAGTTGAAAGCAGGTGGGACCCATACCATTTTTATTATATTTTCAAATTCAAACATATTCAATATTTAGCTTTTCAGTTCTTTTTTTTTACTTAAGTTTTTTACTGCAGTCGGGTTTTTAATTTTTTTTTTGTTATTGGCGCCGTGTATTTTCTATTATTTTAAAGATTGAGAAAATAATAAAAATGCCACTCACATAGGGAATAATTTAATAAAGCATTAATAAATAATTACACAAATGCGATCAGTAACAACGCAATCGTGTAACTGGTTAAATAACCCATTAGACTTAATTGTAACTTGGCGTCTACGTAGAACAGGCCACACGCGCTTATCTTGCTGAATGATGTTTGATGCAAGCGTTGTATGTTCTTGCAATATTGTTTCCCAGCATCTGTTAATAGTGACAATATGTTTAATAAAACCGTGGGTGTAACGTCATTACCCATCCCACATGGATTAGAATAGAATAAATAAATGAACAGGTAAAGTTGGATAAAATTAAATAAGGATATACACTTCTGGACACATCTATTGGCCCACCTTAGAGTTTAGGTTTCGATGGCCCCTACCGAAATATGATTGCTAGATTGAACAAAAACTGTTGATGCAGTTTTAAACCTGATACATTTTACCATCTTTTTCGATCGTATTGTTTTAAATTTGAATTCAGAATACCATACGACATGGAGCTACGCCTAACAAGTCGGATATGCGCCTTGTTAAAGGCAATTGATTTTTGAATAAAAAACATGTTTTATCAAATAAAGGTTTAATTTAATAACGCGTGTTGCTTCCATGGGCATCTATTACAGCTCTCATACGATTAGGCATAGAGTTTATCAACCGCTCTATGAAATTTTGAGGGATCATCTCCCATTCCTCTTCTATGGCAGTTTTCAACTCCTGCATCGTCTGGGCAACTGGCTGACGAGCCCTAACACGTCTTTTTAGCTCGTCCCACATGTGCTCAATGGGGTTCATGTCTGGGCTTCTGGCTGGCCAGTCCATAACTATGATGTTCACATCCCGAAGATATTCCCTGACGATGCCGGCCGCATGGGCTCTTGCATTATCATGCATAAAAAGGAAATTTGGGCCCACATAGTCCGCGTATGGTATCACGTGAGGTTCTAAGCACTCACGAATGTACCTTTCAGCATTTAATGTTGGCAGCCGTGGTCCTGTAACAACCTCAAGTTGAGTTTTGCCGCTCGCGGATATACCGCCCCAAACAGTCCATGAGCCACCGCCATAAGCAACCCTCTCTTCAAAGCAGCATTGTGCGAAACGCTCTCCCTTACGTCGGTAGACCTTCTTCCTTCCATCATTGCCATGTAACACAATTTTAGACTCATCAGAAAAGAGTACACGGCTCCAATCTTGCTGTGTCCAATTTAAATGACTGCGTGCGAAATGAAGGCGCGCTGTTCGGTGGGCTCGCGTTAGTTTGGGCCCATTAGCTGGCTTGTGTGGTACCATATCGCGTTCTTTTAACCTTCTCCGAACAGTTAGAGCGCTCACAGATACTCCGTGGAAGTCGCGAAGTTGGTTTTGTATCTCAATGGAGGTAATGTGACGATTTCTCAAGCTGGTCGTCACGATGAATCGATCCTGCCTTTCAGTTGTGACCCGAGATCGTGGCCTTCCTTGGCGGCGAACAAAGCCGCCAGTCTCTAGGTACCTCCGATAAACATTTCGGACCGCAGCAGATCGACTTAAATTAAGTTGAGCACTCACGTTTCTTTGGCTGTGTCCGACCTGAATAAGTGCCACAGCTTGGGCGGCGACTTCAGGTGAAGTATCCATAGATTATTGATAGAACCTCACCTTAATGTTAAGAATAAGTAATGTTTGTTGCAAAACCAAAGATATCAATCACTTTTTCAAGAATTAAATCCAAGTAAACCAATAAAACCAAGTTTTCTTAGTATTCGATTGTTTGATATCAACAAACAGGCTCCAAATTGTCTTTTGTTTCTTTAAATTCTGTGTTCGAAATTCAAAAAAAGACTATTGAATGAAATTGTGAATGTGCCAGGTTCAAAACTGCATAAAAACTTTTTGGTCGACCTAATATAACATTTTAGCTAGGACCAAACGAAACTGAAAATACAAGGTGGGCCAATAGATGTGTCCAGAAGTGTATTTACAACATTACACTAGGGTGTAAAATAATAAGAAAATAAATAAAAATAATATTCTAACATGGATAAACAGAAAGCAAAACTATGTACAAGAACTATTCTAAGAAATACCTATAAAGGGAAAGATAGAAATATAAGAAATAGGAACATATAAATATGTTGTAAAAACGAAAGTAGGTAAAAGTCTAGGGAGTCTTCAAAACATCACAATTAACGTATAAAATATTGACCATATCTGCTTATAATATCTTATTTAACGCAATAACGCAGGTGTAGCAGGACGATAATGAAATAAAGAATTATTGTTTCATACAGTACCTGAACAATTTGACTTCAAAATGAGTGCGCAAGTATCTTGGGCACTTCGAGTAGCTGAGTAGAATCTCTCGCATTGAAGGCTCAACATTGCTTGCCAAGATAAACCCTTCATGATCCAACAGTATATGTAAAGCGATGCCACAGATGCTGTGTTCTGTAACAAATGAAATATTTGATCATAATATTATTATTTTATTATCATTATATTCTAATGCATTGTCTATAATCCATTTTTCTTCTTCGTCGTACCGATGATTTTATTACCATATTTTAAATAAGCCTCGACCAGAATTCGGATAAGAATTATAACGAAACGTACCAAGTCATGATTCAAAACGCCTGTTTTCATTATTTCAATTGTCACTTGAATGTAAATCAGAGTGTGAATCAATGTTTCTGCAATGTAATATACACACATCAAAAGTGTCTAGGGATCAAGCATTTTTATGCGGATTTCTTGAGATTGAGATGTGGCTTTGTAATAAATTTATGATTTTATAAATTTATATGGATCCTTTTTGGTGCATTTCATAATTTGAATCAGGAACTGTGAATCAAATTCGAGTAAAAGATGAAAATCAGCTGTCAATATTTTCCCTATAAAAACATACAACGCATTGAAGACATTATTAGTGCTACTGTTTCCCTACTACTGATTAAAACCAACGTTATTATGGAGCGGCGACGTCATTTAAGCAGGGAAGAAATTCTCAGAGCCGTGGGAATGATAGAAGCTGGTTCCCGGCAACGTACTGTGGCTTTAGCTCTGAATACAAGTCAGAGTGTTATCAGTCGACTTTGGACACGTTACCGAAGCACTGGTACCGTGGCTGAGCGCCATGGAGGACGGTATCGCTGCACCACACGGAGACAAGACCGATACATTCAAATCTTAACTCGAAGAGCTCCAACAATAACCGCCATGATGTTAGCCGTGAGGCTTCATCACTCTTCAGGGAACTTAATTAGCGACCAAACAGTCAGAAACCGCTTGCATGAAGTGAACCTTCATTCCCGAAGACCGCTACGGGTACCACCTATAGCAATGCACAATCGTAGGATTCGATATCAATGGGCTCTTGAACACAGAAATTGGGCAGAAGAACAATGGCGTTTCGTGTGCTTTTCTGATGAGTCTCGTTTTGGTATGAGACCGGATACAAGACGTATACGACACTGGAGAACCCCTGGACGCCAACAGCGATTAAAATCCTGCCAGGAAGTCCATCCTTATAGTGGTGGAACCATCATGGTATGGGCGGGTATTTGGATCGGCGGAAGAACTGAGTTGATTTGGATCAGAGGCAACCTCAACGCTCAAATTTATGCTGAGACGATTGTATCAGACGTCATCGTTCCTCTACAAGTGCAAATCGGTCCCTTATTTCAGTTAATGCATGATAATGCACGACCGCACACCGCAAGAGTTGTAAGACAGACTCTCGCCGCAGCTAACATCAATGTCCTGCCCTGGCCTGCTCAGTCGCCAGACTTGAACCCGATTGAGCATGCATGGGATATGCTACAGAGAAGAGCTCTGCCGAATATGGAGGGTATCCAGTCGCAAGAAGACCTTTTTTTGTTGTTGCAACGAACATGGGCTGCCATTCCACAGCGTGATTTGGATGAACTCATTTTGAGTATGCCAAACCGATGTTCTTGTGTTGTTAGTGTTCGCGGTAGAAACACGGATTATTAATTGTTTAAGTTACCCAATAAAATTTTAAAGAAAACTGTTATTTCAGTCTTTTTTTCGAACTTTTGTGTTAGTGGTTCAAATGTCAAAAATCCCTTTATTAGGAAAATGGCAAATTTCTTTATTAATGCAAAGGTGACTTGGTTTATCGTTACTGTGACAAACGAAAACACTTTATTTGATGAATCCTTAAAGAAAATTTTAATTAATATCAATCAGGAGAAAAGTTATTGCAAAAATATATGTTGATCCCTAGACACTTTTGATGTGTGTAATATCTGAAAATAGAAAACTTTGAGTGAAATGATACTATTTTAAGGAAATATTTCAGTTTTTATTTTCACTTTTCATAATTAAATGATGAACTACTTACGAATTGCTGAGTATAATGTTGCTGGATGTCATAACACTCTAATATATGAACGTAAGTCTGAAACATTTTTTTTATAAAATGTTCTCGGTTGATATCTTCTGTTTCTAGACTATGTATAGCTTGAATATTCCATAAAACAACTTTGTGTTCCAATAATTTCATGATTCGAATGGCATAAATTATATTGAAATCGAAAAATATAAAGAAATATGTAACTAATATAGCATAGAATGGTGTATTTATCGCTACGGAAAAAGAAGTAATAACTGCTACATATCCGCAAATGGACAGGATTACAATAATCCAATTCCAAATGATGAAGCTTTTAGTACTGGTTTCATTATCGAGGAACTCTTTTTGAAAAGTTAAAACAAACTTAATACATTTTTTGGTTTGAATTAATCCGACCGCAAAATTCATAGCGAATCCAGTACTGTAGAAAACGCCGTCAAAATAGGAGACGAAATAGGTGAAATTCGTAGATCCTATAAAATCTTTAAAAAAGACCAGCATATAGTTGCGATACAGGAATGAACATGTAAAAAGTAGTGTGGCGAACATTGATACAAAATAGGAGATAAAACTGTTTGGAATTATAAGATTATTTCTGATGCGATATTTTGGACAAAACATAATATACTGCATCAGATTTAAAGGCAATAGCATTGACTGCACATCATCGTCCACTAAATGGTTTAAAACAAAATTCACAGAATAACTTCGATCAATATTTAGTAACGTCTTCATTTTTAAACAGAACTTTAACAATAGTTACCTTACCAACAAGTAGTACAACAATCGATGATAAATGTATTAACCACACACATCTATCTTTTATGATCTTATAGATGGTATCAGTTAAAGAGTGAACTAATTATTACGTATTAATAAACAAATTAATCCGATAGAACATACATAATCTATATATATTATGTATAAGGTCCCATTAACATAGATGGACAAACGTTTAGAAATCGTTCAGAACACCAAAACAAGGACGATGGTAAAAAAATATATAAGAAAAACGCTTTATAATCACTCTAAATCAGTACTGTTTTTGCTTGGATATTTTTGTTTAGACGTACTGAGCGCTGTGTTAGTGACTTACAAGTTGTAGGTCGTAGGTTCGAATCCAGACAGGCGCTTTATTTTGTGTAAATTATTTCATCACCACTGCTCTCAAAACAGTGAAGGAAAACGTCGTGAGGAAACCGGCATGTCCTACAACCGAAAATTCGAAGACGTGTCATCTGCCAACCCGCACTGGGCTCGCGTGGTGGATTGCGGCCCACTCCCTCTCACTAAGAGGAGGCCTGTATCCCATCCCAGCAGTGGGAACATTATAGGCTGATTATGTTATGTTACTCTTTATTGACTGTCATGCCCAATGGAAGGAACTCATGATGAACTACACCCCGATCATCAAATAAAACAGTCAAAAGTACTTTGAATTTTGACTTGGTTTGACGCGGTCTTTTTGGTTTCGGCTGACCTGAAACGACCCATTCGGACGCTTGTTGCTTTGTTTCCATGTTGTACTCGTAGACCCATGTCTCATCACCGGTTATGATGCGTTTCATAAACGTGGAATCGTTTCGTGTTTCAGAAAGCATCTCATTAGCAACGTCCATTCTGCGCTGTTTTTTGCATGAAATTCTGATATTTTGGCACGAGTCGAGCAGAGACGCGAGCCATTTGCAAAAAGTCAGTCAATATGCGGTGTACTGTAACAGTAGTTTTGTTACGCCGATATCTCTGGGTATCTCTCTCACACTCACACGACGATTTTGCATTACAATTTGCTTCACTTTATTGACATGATCGTCGTCAGTTGAAGTGGATGGCCTTCCAGCCCGTGGTAAACCTTCGACCACTGTGCGTCCCTCTTTGAATGATTTTTTACCACTCGTATGCCTGAGTTTTGGACATACAGTTATTTGCGAACGCCTTTTGTAACATTTTAAGCGTTTCGGCACAAGAAATTTCATTAGCCACAAAGAATTTAATAAAAGATCGTTGGTCAACAAAATTGGCCATAGTAAAAAACGACGCGACCACAAAAGTTGTTTGTCACAAATGTTATTTAGTCACAAAATACTCGACAGAGATTAGGTTATTTTTTTACCGTCAATCAATGACAGTTGTGCCAGCCTAACGCAAAAATATTTTTTTAAAATATCTCTAACACGGGATTTTGAAATGAGAATTTCCGGGTACTTTCTAGTCAATTGTTTGATAAAGCTGGCAAAGTTGGAAAACCCCAATTACTAAAATTAACGAAAACATTAAACTAACGCCTTGTTTATGTCGTGAAACTTTTATTTTCAAGATTTTATTGTAACTACGAATCTTTGCACTCGATATCATTGCTGACGTTGCCCTTAACTAGTAGTTCGTTTTTATGAGTTTTGTTAAATAAGACCCAACTCTTCTACTTAGGCCGCCAGCTGCGAGATAACTAGGTTAAATGAAAGATGATGAGATACAAATTTATTTTTAACCGACATCTAATAGAAGTAGGTTATCAATTCGCCTGTATCTACAGGCTGAATGTTTCAAATCAGCAGGATGGCCAAATCCGAAACTATAGGTAATGGCAAAAAATACTTAAAGGAATCTCAGTGCCGATTTTGATGAAAACTATAACTGCATCATTTTAGATTTTAATCAAATCAAATCAAATCATTTTATTCCTTTGCAAACATGGGTAAAAGACACATAGATGTTTCATATTTATAACCAAGTTCTCCACATTTTACCGTCCAATGGGCATGCAAATAGTGTACATACAGTTTCAGTTTAACATACTTAAATTGCGAACATGATACAATAAAAATTAAAATAAATGTCAATCCTAAAAATTAAAGTTAAAAAAAAAAAAAAAGAAAATGTCAAACGGAGTAAAAGTATGTCAAACCATAAAAATAATATGTCAATCAGAGTAAAATACATATACATATGTCAATCAGCAAGTGAATCATCATTAATAAAGCTGTCAACAGTGTAATAACATTTACTAAGTAAAATTTCATTGAGCGCCCTTTTAAATTGTAATACAGTCAAATTTTTTATACTATTCGGTAATTTATTATAAATGCGAGGGGCAGTACCAAAAAAGCTTTTTTGCATAAGTGCAGTTTTACATTTCACATCACATAATTTATTAACGTATTGTGTCCGTATTGGATTTTTTCTAACCTCTGATAATTTTTGGAATAGATGTGGGTTACATTTAACAAACAAGGCGAGTTAGAGAAACAAATTTCTCTAGCTAAGAACTGAAATTGTTAAATTTGCAAAAAAAGCACTGCCTGTATTATTGCACCGTCCGATGGTGTCACTAATAAGGATCAAGTTCTGGGAAGAAATAACACAGGAAAGGGCGCATTTTTATAGGTACTTTTCTGAACCAAGTTTTTTCTACATATAATAAACCTACCTCTTCTGATAACTTAAAACTAGAAAGTTACACTTATTTTATTTACAGTGATTTTCAATAAAGTAATTTCTTGTTTAAATACTAGATTTTTATTTGTCTAAACATCAACAGCTTTAAGCAATAAAATTGTAGCTTAAAAGAACAAAAAGTAGGATAATTACTCAAATACAAAAATATTTATATATAGGGTGACTGGTAATTAGTGACCGATACCTAAACACGTGATTGTACTCATGATAACAAACAACTTTTACTATGGGACCAAACCTGAAATCGCGAAAAAAAAATCAGCTGTTCCCTACATTTTGACGAGTTATACGAACATAAATGTAGGGAACAGCTGATTTTTTTTCGCGATTTCAGGTTTGGTCCCATAGTAAAAGTTGTTTGTTATCATGAGTACAATCACGTGTTTAAGTATCGGTCACTAATTACCAGTCACCCTATATAACAATTATAAAGCCACCATTGTTTAATGATTATTTCGCTGCATATAGACATTTGTTAAATCTATTTTAAGGACACATTACAAATAAGCAAACTGTAGCAACACAACAGTGTAGTTAGTAAGAAGACTCATCAGACTTAATTGTAGCGCAGCGTCTAGGTAAAACAGACCACACGCGCGTACCTTCTTAAATGATGCTCGATGCAAGCGCAGAACGTTCTTGCATAGGTGTTTCTTGTTAGCTGCCAAACATTTTAAAATTAAACATAATAATATAAAGAAGAATCATGGTCTAGCTAGATTGTAATCTTTACGTTCTTCGAAATAACAAAACAGCATTAATTGTAAACTTGACGGGCTGAGAAGTCAGTTGCTAAAAAGCGGAAACTTTAAAATAAAACAAACGCTTGTTGAGGAAATTACCTGAACAGTTTGTCATTAAAATAAGTGTACACGAATCTTGCACACTTTGAAAAGCTAAGTAGAGCTTCTCACAATGCTTGTTCAACATTGTTTGATAAGTTAAATTCTTACCCACCCAAACAATTACATACAACGGCCCGAAAGTCGATGAATTCTGTAACAAAAAGAGTGTTTGTAAACAGAAATGCTAAACTTTGCAAATATCATCATTTAGGCGGAAAAAGACTACTGCCAGTCATTCCATGTTGTCGGGCTTCCCAGCGATCTTTCTCATGCCGTCGTCTTCGCGAACGGGCGCCGTCATTTGGGACTAGTCATCTTTTAGCTTATTTCAATTTATTTAACAATCTTCTTGAATTGTTTTTTTTTTTTGCTCTGAACCACTCACGACTTTTAACTTTTTTTTCACATTATACCTTTGGCTTCATCATAAATGATGCAACTAAATCTATAATACATTTTAAACAGTGTCTATGGACTTTCTTGCCGGTTTTTCTCCATACGAACCTACCGCTTTGGCACGAGCTTTAACTTTCTGAATGATCGACTCCTTGAAAATTTCAAAAGTGCCTGTTTATTTAACTTATTAATTCATAAGCAGTATGTGGCAATTAAAAATAGAATAATTCGAATGACACTTACTTCGTTATTAATCATCTCGCGTAGTTTAAATGCTTCAATTATCAATTGGATGTAGATCAGAGTGTTAATGAATATTTCTAAAATGTAATAAAGTATCTGAAATGTAACAATGTTCAATAAGATAAAATGTAAACTGTATGTAAAATAAAATTGCATTTAACAATTTAATGGATAGATTATAAAATACTTACGAATGGCTGAAAACAATATTTATGGATGTTATAACACTCTAGTATATCAACGTAAGCCTGGAACACTTTCTTACAAGCTATAGCTCCGTAAGTGTTTTGTATTTCGTGAAAATTTAAAACGTGGATTCTCCAAAGATTAACTTTATTTTCCAACATTTGTATTACTCGGATAGCGTAAAGAATATTACAATCAAAACTAACCACAAGGTAGCAAAAATAAATTGACATGTAAGGTAAATCCAGCAGTATGCAAACACAGGTGAATGCTGAGACATGACCACACACAGTTACTATTACAGTAATCCAATTCCAAATGATAAAGTTGTTAAAACTGGATTCATTGTTGAGAAATCTGTGTACTTTTTGAAAAGTTAGTACAAACTTAACAGATTCTTTGGTGCGAATTATCCCGATCACGAAATTAATAGTAAATCCCAAACCATAGTACACAGCATCATAAGTGGTGACATACATGTAAAAAGTATTTCTGATCGCACCTTCCCGAAGCGACGACGTCGCATAAGTGCGGTAGATGAATGACAAAATATAAACTAGTGTTACTATCATAGAAACTAAATTGGAGATGAAACCATTCGGAGTTATAATATTATTTTTAATGCGGTATTTAGGATAGAAAAAAACATATTGCATCAGATTCAAAGGCAAAAGCATCGACTGCACACATTTGTCCACTGATTTGTTAAAGATATTTTTTACGGGGTATTTTTGTCCGATATCTCGAATTGTTTTCATTTTTTATAATTCAAAGAGTTTAAGTTAACTTTTTAGTTCGAAAGTAATACACGAATGGATGGTTTATGTCGGCGCACATTAAATCCATTAGGATAATGTGGATTGACTCAATAATTCAAATTAATATTTAAATTATATACTTAATGTAACTATGTGACTATTTTTTATATAACTATCTACTTACATACTCGTATACTGAGTTAATTGTTCCATTATGTAAATGGCCATTTGGCCATAGCTTCATAAATATGAAGCTATAAGAAATAGCGAAAAACACTCAGTCAAAAGTTTTGTGACAAAAATATTTTTCAGACGGGAATCGCGAAAACCCCGTTCTACACCTAACAAAAACTATGAATTTGCAGGAGAACTTTCACTCAGCTCATGGTGAGAAGATTGTTTTTATAACTAAGATAAGATTCTTAGCCTAGTGTACACAGACTCCACGTCAAGTCACTTATTATCTGTATGCTATGCTATGCGTACATACAGGTTGGTCCAAGTAGTGACGTCAATAATTTTTTTTTAGATTCCTCACACCGGGGGGTATCCGAAAATACCCCATGTACGAGGTCTGTTCAAAAGAAAAGGTGAATTTCGAATTTTCGCCGGCTGTGTACATTCGATTATCGAATTTTTGTTTTTGTTATGTAGGTACACATATGTTTATCATATGTTGGCATTATCAGCCAATTTGGTTTAGTAGTTTGTTGTTGACAACTGAAAAGGTTAGTCACGTTTTTGTGTGTTCTTCGATTTTTGACTTTTGTAAAAAAAATTATCAAAGAATTTGTATTAAATTTTGCGTTAAAAATGGAATAATGTGCTCCAAGGCACTTGAAATGTTGACTGTGGCATTCGGCGAGTCCACTTTGTCTCAAAAAAGTGTCTATAAGTGGTACAAGCGCTTTACAGAAGGCCGAGAAGATGTTGATGACGATGAGCGTCAAGTTCGATCAAATGTGAGGGTTTTGCTCACTGTTTTCTTTGATTACAATGGCGTGGTGCATCATGAGTTCTTGCCAACAGGTCGTACGGTTAATAGGGAATACTACAAGGAAGTTATGCAACGTTTGCGTGAAGCAATACGGCTCAAACGATCGGAACTGTGGAAAAACAAATCATGGATTCTGCATCACGATAATGCACCAGCTCACACATCAATGCTTGTTCGTGATTTTTTGGCCAAAACCAACACCTTAATTATGCTTCAACCACCGTATTCACCAGATTTGGCTCCCTGCGACTTTTTCCTATTCCCAAAACTGAAGAGACCAATGAAAGGAAAGCGTTTTGCCACAATTAATGAGATAAAGTCAAAATCGAAGAACGAGCTGATGGCCATACCGAAAAGCGCATTTCAGAAGTGCTTCGAGGATTGGAAGAAGCGCTGGCATAAGTGCATTATATCTGAGGGGGATTACTTTGAAGGGGACAAAACGGATATTGATGAATAAATAAATACTTTTCAAAAAAATTCAAAATTCACCTTTTCTTTTGAACAGACCTCGTATGTTCCGCGATTTTTTGTAGTTTACGAGTTATAATTTTTTTAAAGATTTTTTAATGTATTCTGCCATCGAGGTTTAAAAAATTCGTATCTTTTTATGTAGTAGGTATTTTGCATTTTTTTTTGTGACATGATTGCCATGAATGTTGTGTTAATAAAAAAAAATAACTCAAAATCCTGAAATTACTTAAAGTTACCCAAAAAAGGCTTTTTTAGAACTTTCGTGTTTCAATGATTTTTGGCCCATCCACCTTCGAAGGCCGATTACTACAAAAAAAGGCCAATAAAGTACTATTTTTTTTTGTATGATTTAGATAGTGTAGGACCCTGCAAAGTTTTTAAATTTAGCCCGAAGCTACGAAAAGTCCTTTTTGTATTATTAAATTGAAGTTGAATGTTTGAGTGAAATCTACTGAAAACGAAAGTTCTAAAAAAGCCTTTTTTGGGTAACTTTAAGTAATTTCAGGATTTTGAGTTATTTTTTTTTATTAAAACAACATTCATGGCAATCATGTCACAAAAAAAAATGCAAAATACCTACTACATAAAAAGATACGAATTTTTTAAACCTCGATGGCAGAATACATTAAAAAATCTTAAAAAAAATTATAACTCGTAAACTACAAAAAATCGCGGAACATACATGGGGTATTTTCGGATACCCCCCGGTGTGAGGAATCTAAAAAAAAATTATTGACGTCACTACTTGGACCACCCTGTATACGCGTATTATCTATGCTCAAGCGAAAGGCAACTGTGCCTTTCGAGATGTCTTGTCACCTTTACTGGGATTTACCGCCGTTGTGTCATAGTAACAGTACTAGCTGTCCTGTTAACGGCTTCCTATACTTTAGGTACTATGTACAGACGCCAGCACATCAAGCTACTACAATCTGTCAAATTTCTATTCAAGTCACTCGATCATCGTCATTAATCATCAACTGGTTCATAATTGGAAAGCGAGTATATGCTGTTGCTTCTACCCGTGATAAGGTAAACAAAGTAAGTCAGTTCAGTAAGTAAGTTTTATGAAATAACTAATCGCAGAAATCATTTTTCGAGCTGGTTGTCTTAAATTATTCTACTGTACCTCTGGATATATGGACACTACAAACCTACATGTTAACAATGCACAAG
This sequence comes from Hydraecia micacea, assembly GCA_914767645.1. Classification (NCBI taxonomy): domain Eukaryota; kingdom Metazoa; phylum Arthropoda; class Insecta; order Lepidoptera; family Noctuidae; genus Hydraecia; species Hydraecia micacea. Next base: position 14,114,072 of record OU611796.1, read on the forward strand.
AGATACTATATGTATATTTTATATTAAAGTCGCTTTTCGAGTGTCTCTGTGTGACCGCGTTGTTCTTCTAAACTATTGCTTAGTTTGCGGATTTTGATGCGGTTTTCAATATCATTTACAGAATGTATTCCGGAAGGTTTATCTCGATGTTTTGCTATGTGGTAAAACCGTGCGAAGCAGAGGCGGGTAGTGGGCACCTCTGCCACTAAACTAATACTAATTTTTTATATACCTACGGTTCATCTAGTTTCACAGCAGTATCACAAACTACCTACAGTATAGTCTCTCCTTTCTCTTTTTAATCCATCCAAATGTTGTCTTTAAAAGATCGCTCTTAGCGATAAGACCGCCCATGGTAATTTATATGGTGTACACAATAAATAGTAAGTTACAAAATTAAAAAAAATTATGTTCTATATTTTTTGGCGGCATTATTCATACTTTTGTAAGAACCCTGATTGCATCTTTAGCACAAACATTTTATTTATGTTGGGATCTTATTGAGTGGACTGTATTTTTCTACTGGTTTTTTGTTGGCGTAGGTTGTGTGTTGTGTGCGTGTGTAGTGACTGCAATGCAAACTCTTTGTTCAAGCCTTAACGCCATCAATAAAACTAATAGCAAACACACGTTACGTTCTGTGATGAATTGTTAGGAAACAAGTAGGCGCAACTTTTTCCTTTAAACAAAATGTATAGTCATCTTCACTTGCCGAATAACCACCGTCCATGTAACATTCTCTTTTTTTATATTAAATATATTTGCGATTCTTGGGACTTTGATTGGCACCATTATATCCTCCAAAGATATAACATGGTGGCCCATGAGGGGAACAAAGATTAATCCGCGAAAATAAAGAAATAAAATTCGATAAAATCGGTACGAGCACGACACGCGCGCAGCGGCAACGAACTCCAAGATTTGAAGCCTTGCAGTGGAGAGACAAAAAGCCACGGGTTCCAGCGTATGGAGGACTGTCGCCTGGTCACTACAAGGAGCCAGGATTCGAGCAGTGGTGCAGCCAAAGCATTACATCGAGCAGGGCGTCGACGTGTCACCTCAAAGTTAAGTGCCCATCCTTGTTTAAAATCCATCCATTCACCCAAATACCCATAATACTTATTAGAATATTGAGAATAGCATTCCATTTGTGTAAATTAAAGATTTTTCGTGCATATTATTGCCGAAATATCCTAAGAATTGCAAATATTGCATCAGATATTTTTTTTCCCATCTACCTTCAACAAAAATAAAATCGTTGAAAAGCTTAGAATAAAGATAGATTACTTCGTTAAATTATAAAGAGTTCGAATTATAAATCAAAATTTATATCCTGCTTCGTTATTAAATTAATATTAAATTAATATTTTCAAATAAAATAGGCTCAGTCAATGACCTCTTCCATTATTGTTTAGTTCTGGCTTTTGGTTTAGCGTAGTGTGCCGACTATTCCAGATCACGCCCCTTCGAGCGGTACCAGCCACCCGGCCTGGTCAAACGAATACTTTCCCGACCGTCCGGTTGGCGTACAGCTGATCGTGCGCACCCGGCTTCCTTATCAGCAGGTGCCACCGAAACGAGGAACGTGAGCCCATTCATTTTCTTATTTCCATTTGGTAATTGCCCAATATCGTCTTTAAAGTTGACTTCTTGATACTGTTTACTCACAATGGCTGAAAGTAAGCAGCGTTATAAAGAACTGTTCACAAAAAGAGCGTCCGCCAAAGGACAGATTACTAAATTTAAAAATTATTTAAATAACATTTCTAAAGAAGATGAGTTAAATGATATTCAATTAACAGAACTAAATTTAAAACTTGCAAAGTTTGAGGCATTATCTGTTAGGGTTGATGACTTGCAAAATGAAATAGAGGTGTTGAGTCCTGAAAACATTGCGGCCGAAATTGACGAGCGCGATAATATTGAGAGAGAAATAATAATGAACATAGCCACTGCTAAGAGTTTAGCTGCCATGTTTTCTCGAAAAAATGAATGCGAACAAAGACGCAATTCTATTCATAACGCTTCATGTTGTTCAGAGGATCATCACAATGTAGGATTAAAGCTCCCGCAAATACAAATAGCTAAATTTAATGGTGAATATTTCCGTTGGTTAGAATTCCGAGATACTTTTGAAGGCTTAATACATAAAAATGATCATATTTCTGACATTAATAAGTTCTATTATTTAAATTCATATTTACAAGGTGATGCAGCCAGAATTGTTTCCAATCTTGAAGTTTCTGCAAAGAATTATTCTGAAGCTTGGAAGCTGCTTTGTCAACGTTATGATAACAATAGAATCCTAATTGATTATCATCTTGATTCACTACTAAATTTAAAGCAGCTTCCAGATGAATCAGAAAAATCTTTAAGATATTTAGTTGATCATATTACTAAAAACTTACGTGCCTTGGTCAGCTTGGGACAATCAACGGATAATTGGGACGTCATTATTATATTCATGTTGTCAGCTAAGTTCGATAGTCAAACCTTGTTGAAATGGGAAGAATATCGCAATAGTTTAGGGAATAAGCTACCAAATTTGGAGCAGTTTTTTAAATTTATTATGGATCGTGCTAGTGTGCTAGAATCTGCAAATCGCAGTAATAATAATTCTGCTAACATAGATTCAAAAAAGCCTACCACTCCTCAATGTTCGACTCCACATAAACAAGGTCAAAGAAGGAGTCAGAATAAGAATGTTAAATCTTTTGCAAGCACTAGTGATAATAATAAGAATAAAGGACAGAAGGGTTATTCGTGTATTGTTTGCGATGAACGTCATAGAATTTATGACTGTCCAACATTTAAAGCTAAGGGTATTGGTGATAGAATGACGGATGTGACGAGGTATAAACTCTGTATTAACTGTTTGAGACAGGGTCACTCCGTCAAGGATTGTCGATTCCGGTCATGCCAAGAGTCTGGCTGCACTGAGAGACATAATAGCTTGCTGCACCAGCCGCAAGCGCCGGCCAGTCTAGCTACGGTTCATGAGCCGGGTGAGATTGTAGCACACTGTTCTAATAATACAGGTCAATTAATTATACTGTCAACAGCCATGGTGGAGGTATCGAATCCATTTGGCCAGCAAAAGGTCAAAGTTCGAGCACTATTGGACTGTGGCAGTCAATCATCTTTTATAACTGAATCCCTAAAGATCAGGTTATCATTAAAGTCCTATCCCATTGACACTCTAAAGGTCATTGGCATAGGCAACACATCAACAAATAATGTTATTGAAAGTTGTAATATTAAATTACAATCAATAAACAGTAACTTCAACATAAGTAGTTCATGTCTTGTGTTGAAGGAATTGACAGGTAGACTGCCAAAGTTCCCCATAGATATTGGTTCTCTGAAGCTACCTAAAAATATTCAGCTGGCTGATCCCATGTTCCATAAACCAGCCGACATAGATGTCTTAATAGGTGCTGACTTATTCTGGGACATTCTAGGTAATGAGCAACTTTCATTAGGTGTCAAAAATCCTAAGATAAGAAGTTCACAATTAGGTTGGATTGTGTCTGGTCCCCTGGAATCTGTGAAGCCACATAAAAATGTTTACTGTAATCACAGCGTAGTTTCGAAATGTGCTAGTGATGATGATAGCATTGATAAGATGTTAACTAAATTTTGGGATCTGGAAGAAATTCCTGGAAAATCAATTATTACGAGTGAAAATGAAAGTGAGTGCGAAAACCACTTTCTCAATCACACAACAAGAAACAATATAGGTAGATTTTGTGTGAAATTACCGCTTAAAGATACTACCGATTGTTTAGGCGATACTTACAAGCTAGCTAAGAGACGCTTCATTAATATGGAAAAACGGTTAAAAAGAAACCATAACTTAAAATTAGAATACGCCAAATTCATTAAGGAATACGAAGAATTAGGCCAGTTATCGGTTTTAAATAGTAATTTAAATGATAGCTTAAGCCCTAGTTATTACCTGTGTCACCATGCAGTCCTGAAACAGGAAAGCGAATCTACTAAGGTTCGTGTAGTGTTCGATGGTTCCGCTCCCTCCACTTCCGGTTGCTCACTGAATGATATATTAATGGTGGGTCCAAACGTACAGGATACTCTGTTTTCTATTTTGATACGGTCTAGGCAATACAAGTACTTACTCACCGGAGATATAGAAAAGATGTATCGACAAATATTGGTACACGAAGATGATAGGCATTTACAGCTCATACTATGGAGAGGAGAGGAATCTGAACCCATTCAGACGCTTATGCTCAATACTTTGACCTACGGAACCGCGAGCGCAAGTTACTTAAGCACACGCTGTCTGTGGCAGGTAGGGCAGGAACAGGATAATGATCTCATTAAAGACATTATTCAAAAGGACTTCTACGTTGATGATTTGATAACGGGTTCGAATGATTCACAGCAATTAATATATATACATAAGGCTGTATCTGAAGCATTAAAGTCAAGTTGTTTCAATTTAAGAAAATTTAAAACAAATCATCCTTCCATTTTTGATAATGTTATTATGAATGAACAAGACAAGTTAATTTTTAGCGAGTCTTCCAGTACATTAGGGTTGGGCTGGACACCTTCTAGCGATACCTTACACTTCCCAATAAAGGGATTTTCGCATGATAATAATCAAATAATAACAAAACGATTTATCATGTCAAACGCGTTCAAGATATTTGATCCGTTGGGTATATTAAGTCCGGTTGTAGTGAAACCTAAGATAATGTTGCAAAGACTATGGCAACAAAAACTGGACTGGGATCAGCCAGCCCCTCGGGAGATAACAGACGATTGGATTAAATTTTCTGAAAACATAAAATACTTACCTTCTTTACAAGTGCCAAGATTAGTTCTAGGTGACTCATTTAAATACATCGAGTTACATTCATTTAGCGATGCTTCACAAAATGCGTATGGTGCGTGTATTTACATGAAAACGATTAGCCTTAATAATGACGTCACAGTCAGATTATTGTGCGCGAAGTCAAAGGTGGCTCCATTGAAGCCTACCACCATACCCCGCCTGGAACTGTGCGCGGCCTTACTTGCTGCTAAACTTACAAAATCTGTAACGGACTCACTTCGATACAAGCCGGATAAACTAGTGCACTGGTGCGATTCGACAATAGTATTGTGTTGGATTTGTAGCGATGTCAGTAAATTAAAAGTGTTTGTAGCCAATCGTATTATTGAAATTAAGGAACTAACGTCTACTTCAGCGTGGCGATATGTTCCGACGAATTCTAACCCTGCTGACCTAATATCAAGGGGAGTAGATGCTAAACGTCTTATATCAACGGCACTGTGGTGGACAGGGCCTAGTTTTTTATTAAAAAATGAATCTGAATGGCCTAAGTTAAACAATAATGATTCTGAAGAAGTACCAGAGTTAAAAGTACATCATTCGACGATAATTGATCAACCCGTCATTGACTTTGATAAATATTCAACTTTAACAAAGTTACAAAGATCATTTGCTTATGTTCGCAGATTCATATTCAACCTTAAAAACAAACATAATAAGCGCGTAGGTATATTGTCAGCTAATGAGCTACGTGAGTCATTCTATTCGCTATGCGTTATCTCTCAAGGTCAGACGTTCCCCGTTGAATACGATTTACTAGTGAAAGGTAAATCGTTAAATAATAAAAGTAAGTTATTATCGTTATCGCCGTTCTTAGACGAACATAAATTAATTCGAGTCGGTGGACGTATAGATATGTCAGGTCATTCTTTTGAAAAGAAACATCCAATTTTACTTCATGCTTCACATAGATTAACTAAATTATATTTCAAAAGAGAACATGTAAGTAACATGCATGCTGGTCCGCAACTGTTGTTAGCGTCTGTGCGAGAAGCGGTATGGCCAATTAATGGTAGGTGTCTCGCGAGGCGCACAGTCAACAATTGCGTAAGATGTAGACGATTACGAGGCGTGACGTTACAACCTAAAATGGGTAATTTACCGCCCCAGCGCATAACACCTGACTATCCCTTCATATCTGTTGGCTTGGACTTTGCTGGCCCATTTTATATTATTAATCGTAAAGGCCGGGGTAGCCGTGTAGTTAAATGTTATTTATGTCTTTTTGTTTGTTTGCGTTATAAGTGCATCCATCTAGAAGCTGTCAGCGACTTAACAAAGGAGGCATTTATAATGACACTCAGGCGGTTTATAGCTCGTCGAGGTAAACCAACGGAAATATTCAGCGATAACGGAGGCAACTTTGTGGCTGCCGCAAAAGAGATAGGAGCGTTCATAAGAGATCACCACGAGCCTCTGTCTGATTTTGCGAGTCAGCAATCAATTACATTTAAGTTTATTCCGGCTTACACTCCTCATTTCGGTGGCATATGGGAAGCCGGGGTTAAGTCGGCCAAATATTTTTTAAAACGTGTTATTGGCGATAGCCACTTCACCTTCGAAGAAATTTCAACTTTGTTTACACAAGTGGAGGCGATTCTCAATAGCCGTCCCTTGTGTCCACTCTCATCCAGTCCTAACGACCTCCTTCCCCTCTCCCCAGGGCACTTCATCATTGGGAGGCCGTTGACCGCTCTGCCAGCACCTAACCTGGTAGAAGCCAAGGAAAGTCAGCTGCGACGGTATCAACGCCTAGAGAAGACACAGCAGCATTTTTGGAAAAGATGGCAAAAGGAATATCTGTGCGAACTGCAACAGAGGACAAAATGGCGAGCAGATACATCAAAGCTGGATGTTGGAGATATGGTACTCCTAGCAGATGACAACGCGCCCCCTCTTGCGTGGAAACTTGGACGCGTTCTTCGCCTTATATCCGGATCTGATGGGATATCTAGAGTAGCAGACATCCACACCAATAAGGGCTGCGTGCGACGTTCACTAGTGCGGCTTTGCAGACTTCCCACAGCAGAAGAGCTTAAGGATTGAAAGAGACCTTTCAATGGCCGGGAATATGTTCAGGCCTTAACGCCATCAATAAAACTAATAGCAAACACACGTTACGTTCTGTGATGAATTGTTAGGAAACAAGTAGGCGCAACTTTTTCCTTTAAACAAAATGTATAGTCATCTTCACTTGCCGAATAACCACCGTCCATGTAACATTCTCTTTTTTTATATTAAATATATTTGCGATTCTTGGGACTTTGATTGGCACCATTATATCCTCCAAAGATATAACACTCTTTAACTTCTCCAAATAATATAATTGAAAATCTTAGGACAAAACAACCCACGTGCGTTACATATACAAAATCTTGATTGACAACTCGAAATACAATGTTGCGAGTATATAAAAATTAACAACATCTGTTGGTGTTGCCAAAGATTTACATTACTAGTTTTAGCTAGTACCTAAAACTGCAAAAGCTGCACTGAGAAAGAAAAACACCAGGACACTAAAAAATCATTAGTCAAGTTTATATAAAAAATATTTCATTTACAGAAAATTGCACTGTAGCAGGAAAATAACATAATCAGTGCACGCTTTTGTGAAGAATATTGTCAGTGTAACGTCTATAATAGAACAGGCCACACGCGGTCATCTTACTAAACGTTTGATTTGTCAGCGAAACGTTCATACAAAATTGTTTTTGACTTTCTGTAAGGAAATAAATCAAATTAAGATGTAATATTGTGTGAACAGGGTACAAAGTGCGTTTGCGAAACGTCTTTAAAAGTACATTAACTTTGAAAATATTCTTACCAGGACAGTGTCTTTTCATCATAAGCTGTATACACGCCGAATCAGCTTCTTTAACAGTTGCATAGAACTTCTCACAATGAATACTATGCATAAATACTAACACTGTGTTCTTTATTAGCCACAAAACTAGTGCAAAAATGTTAAGTACATTCTGTAAATTTAAAAAGTATTCTTTATATTTAAAGGTAACAAATTAATTGTTACCACAAAGCAACAGCAACAACAGCTAGCCACCCACAGTCGCATACATTAACAGCAAATCTAAAATAACTTTTAAAGCACCCCGATGCGTGGCCGATGGATCCAGAGCCAAATGCCCCCAGCGCGGAAATGCGTTTTTATTGCAGTTTTTATAGAAAAGACGCGCGGGGGCGCGTCCCGTGCAACAGAGCGTGACGCGTGGTAGTGTGAAATCTGCCTAAGTGATTTCGTGCTTTAATTTTATTACTGAATTTTGACACTTATGTAGGTAATTTAAGGAGCATGTGATAAGAACAAAGTTAGTAGATAATAAAAAGAGACGTGGATTGTGTGAATGAAGATGTAGCTCACGAGAATGATAACTCGGAGATGACGGCTAATAGAGATGTAGGTGAGTAATGCAAGAACAAACGTGCTACGCTAACCCCAAATAAATTGGGATGAAAACGGAAGAATGATGATTATGACTTTTGGGTGCCAACTGTTTAGTTCATAATAACGACATAATAATTACTGATTAATGGTTGTTTATTACCGAGCTGGTAATGTTTTGGACTAACGCACTTGTGAGAACACTAATAGGATTGAAATTAAAACCTTGCGAGACCCTTACCAAATCGTGGTAACGAAACCATAGCGAGAACTATTTCGACCTCTCAAACCTTTGAACTTTTACAATAATCACTATGGGTTCTTCATGAACAATGGTAATAAAAAAACTTTTTTACAAAAAAAACAACCGACTTCCAAAAGAAAAACACTACAAAGTGAAAAATAACTTTAATTTCGGAAGTCGGTGTCGTTGGTTCCACATTTTCGTTTTTTTGACACCGACTTCCGAAATTAAAGTTATTTTTCACTTTGTAGTGTTTTTCTTTTGGAAGTCGGTTGTTTTTTTTGTAAAAAAGTTTTTATTTTTCGCTTTTTAGTTGTACCTACCCCATACAAATTCATATAACACTACTTGCTAGTGACAGGAAGATAAACATCATCAATATAAACTAAGTGGAAAACAAACGTATTGTTGACGCTAATTCCAAAACTACCCAAGCAAAGTTCATAAAATTTATATGGGACCACCTCTGCAGCATACCTTATTCATTAATTAGACTAGATGCTGATAATCCTGGCTGCAGCATCAGGCCAAACTTATGTCAACATTGCATTGAACTTAAAATTTAGTCCTGTTTAAAATGAGCCCAAACACGACTACGGTGCTGTAATTTCAAGGTTTGTACTTTTTCTGATGCTCCTGGCTTCAGCATCAGGTCTCTATGTACTTCGGTGTTCCTCATTAACATTACGTTTATCCACACATCGAGCCCTTTTCAATGAGCCTAAACACGATATATCTGCTGTTAGTTGTCGAGGAGTTAGGTACTCTGCAGACTATCCTGACTGCAGCATCAGGTCATGACTTGATGATCATGAGACCAAATGTGGCAAATGCCCAATCAAATATCAAAACAATTTACTAAAACAGTCCTTGCCTGTTCGAGTAACTTCTTACTGTTAAGGAGTTGTACCTTCCATCATCAGCGCAGCTACCTGAGATGGTGACAACCATACGCAAATACACAAGATACTTCATAAAATATGCGAAAAACCATAAGTAAGCCTATAAAATTTGAGGGTTGCCCTCGATTTCTCTAAGATCCCATCATCAGATCCTAACTTGGTGACAATGGGACCACCTCAGAACTATCTACTTTCGAACAAAAAAAGAATTTTGAAAATCTGTCGACAATTGGCGGAGTAATCGATGAACAAACATACAAAAAAAAAAAAAAAAAAAAAAAAAAAAAAAACATACAAACAGCCGAACATAGTACCTCCTCCTTTTTGTGAAGTCGGTAAAAATAAAGTTCATGATTTCAGAATGTTAAAAAATATTATACTCACCTTGCTTTTCAAAACTGGAGACGATTTGAACGTAGAAAAAATTAAATGGAAATAAACTAGGTTACGGTAGAATGTGGTAACCGTGTGATATAATACCTAGGAAAAACAAAATTTGGTGATTGACTTGGTAATATGGACAACTCCTTTAATCGAAAAGATGAAAAATCAAATGGCCTATTGAAGAACAGGTTCATCATTTCAGCCTATTATAGTCCAATGCTGCACATAGGCTGGTTTTTCTAAATAATAAGCAAACTTCAAGCGTACTTAAGCTTTGGTTTCCTACGACAGCGGTGGCCGCTACATAACGGTCGCAGTGACAGCGTCATAAAAATGATGGCATCGGGGTTTGACTTTACGGTGCCAAAAAACGCTCTCTAAGGAAACACACCACCTTACTTTCGTAAATAATACTTCAAAAACGTCAATTGACGGTAAATTGCGGATGCTATGTGGTGCAGTCTTAGAAAACATTAGCTTTAGTGAGCTTATTAATTTCAGCTACTGACTATTTACTAAGTAAAATATTCACAGACTTACCAATACTTGGAAAATTCTTTTATATAAATTATAAGCTTTTAAGATACTCTGATATATCCCAAGTAATTTCAGACAATGTCCATCATTTTCAAATTCATCATACATCATTAGGACATGTTTAATCCACTCATCGAGGTATTTTCTTAGCAATATAACAATTCGGGTGGCTATAACTACATTGATTTCCAAAGCGATGAAAAGTATGCAACAAAAATTGTCAAGAATCAAGTCGATAACATCAGGGTAGTAACACGTTAAATAATACAGAGTGTATATAAAAATATTAATAAAGATAATAGCAAGTATTGAGATCCAATTCCAAACAGTAAAACTCAGGACGCTTTTACTGAAATCGATACTCCTGTGTATAGTCTGGATCTTCAAAATAAGTAAAACATTGTTGTCCTTATGCACGATATCCAGAATAAACATAATCGAAAACCCAACTAAAAAAATGATGAAACTGAGAGTGATAAACAGTGACAAGTAGTCTTTTTCTAAGCTTGACATATTCTTATTTATATCCCTGACATCTATGACGACTATTCGATAGATCAAAGTCGCATTCATGAATAACACACAGCAGAACGAAAGTACACGACTTATGTTTCCTTTTGGATAAATATAACTATTTCGTACATTATATTTCGAATTCAAAAGCAGACTAAGAAAAAAGTTAAAAGAATACACTATTCGTTCAACATCTTTTTCCAATCGACAGTTACTCGTAAGTAACATTCTGCATGAGATTTCTGGATTTTCTTTTTGGTTTTTGAATATTTTTCTAATTTTCAATATGAAACTGTCCATTGTTGGATGACTAATGAGACCATAATAATGAGACAATGTGACGACGGGGCACATTAATGACTTTAATTATTTATGGTCTGATCGTATCATTATTCTAGGTAGAGTTTCTAACAGTTTTAATACATTAGTGACATAACAGTTGCTGATAGAACTTTTTACAATTACATAATTTACACTAATGGCTAGCATGCTAGAGACTCTTCAAACTTGCTCGACGATTGTAAGTTCATTTGTGGAAGATTGTACTTGAAAGTCTCCACCATAAGGTTTCAGATTTTTAAAGTCTCATTTCTTCGTTGAAAACTACGTAATGATAATTTTAAAATCTGAAAGTATTTAGACTAGTTCTAAATCTTTCTAGACAAGTTAAGGGATTTAAGTTATGACTTTAAAAACGATGGAAAAGTAGCTTTTCAACTAATACCAGACTATTTAATTATAATAATATTATGAAGTCCATCAAGTATCTCATTTGATCACAAAATCGACCGATAATATTTTATCAACAACGACAGCGGACTCTATTCATATTAAAATTACTTCCGTATCGATTAACTTTAATTTTAGATTAGTCGACATGAGACGGTCTAGAGTAACAAACATGTTTTCGTACTTCAAAAACTATTCCAAATCATACAGAAACACTGTTACAATCGAAAACATACCAACAGTCTCCCCTAACGAAATAATATTACGTAATAACGTGATCGAAAATGATTTACAATCAGTACTTAGACCGTTGAATCTGATACAAAATCTATTCTTCTGCGCAAAGTATTCTATTCGTAACAACATTATTACTCCTAATACTTATTTTTACAACTTTATACGAGTATTTCGCATGCTAGTATTTCGGTGTATTCTTTTGTATGATCGGATAACTATAATCATCAAATATTGTGATAATAATTCGGGTGGTAACAGCGTATTTATTTCTTCGATCTTTGTCATTGACTTTATTGTCTACTTAATCGGAGATTTGGTGAACACTGTCTTAAACATCATGTTAAGCTACTACAATATCTTGTTGGTCTTGAAGATCCAACATTTTCTCAGAGTTCTACAAATAAATAGCATCGAACTCAGAGGATTAATTATCTACAACTGGTTTTGGGTTATCATTTTAAATATTTTTTATACAGGAATTGTCATTTGTTTCCATTCTGTTTTCGACTTTGGTATTGTGGATGTGATATCGATTTACGCCGGCATCGTTTTCGATGCTAATATTATATATGCCTTGCCATTTTTGAAAATAATTGCAAAAATGCTTCGTGTTTGGATAAAAAAAGTTCAAAACTCACGAATCGAATACTCAGAAAGACAAGAATATTGGAAAAAAATGTTTGATGTATACCTGAAAATACAAGAGATATACAAGATTATAGAGACGACGTTTCGACATATGGTACGTATATTATTTAAATAAATAATAATATCGTATCCATAAATGAGAACAGGCATCTTCTGCTGCTTAATAATCTTCACCAATCACCGCAGTCATCACTGTGAAAAGGCTAGGCAGATGATGAATCACCGCAGTCATCACTGTGTTGACTGTCCGGAGGACCATGGCGCAGCATTCGCTGGAGGAGTGCTCAGCTTGGGCCCAACAGCGCTGTGCGCTCTTGGTGCTGGTGATCTCTCGCTTCCGGTCGTAGTGCAGTCCATGGGCGGAAGCGAAAACGCGAGTCAAAGTCAAAGTCAAATCATTTATTTCAACTAGGCACACTAAAGGCACTTTTGAACGTCAAAAATTGTAATAAAAAGAATTGATTCTAGTCGCCCATTCCAAAAGGTAGTTTTCGTATGGAGAAGAATGGGCAAGAAACTCCACCGTTACTCTTTTAAAATGTTTTACAAGTTTTGTATACATTAATTATATAATTATATGTGAAGACGATGCATCTAGAATAAAAATTAGTCTGCCAACAAAAGGTAAAAAGAATTAAAAATAAAGCAATGACAGGTAAATCAATTATGTGATAGATACATGGTGCTCACATATTTACAACTATTGTTAAAGTAGATTATTTTTATATAATGCGAGGGATGTTGTCGCCTCTTTTTGTGACGAGGTGATGCATGCAAAGGAGGTGGCGGAGAGGAAGAGAGAGTATACCTCTCATTCCACCCGCTTCAGAAGAGCAGCCGGGTATCGTCGGCCGCTTAACGAACTCCGACCACCATAAGTAGGGGCTGCGGACGGCGAAATATGGGCTGTGTCTTCGCTCGAGCAGACAGAGCGAAAAAGGTGGCACGCAGTATTATATGCGCGCCATAATGGGAGGACGTGCGGTCCTGGGAGGGTCCCGCTAGGCATGGTGGGCGGGCTGATACCGTTTGCGGCGAATTTACAAGTGTCTCCCGGGCCCCCGAGTCATTGTACTGAAAGAAACAGTGAGGTTTTAGTCGGTAGGAGTCTGACATAACCCTCTGTTCTTCCCAGACGGAGGGTGTATCCATGAGGATTTCACCTCTACAAAAAAAAAGATCTAGGAAGCATGAAATTTTGCACAAGTTCTAGGGGTTGACACTTTGTCTAGAAATTCGTCACTTTTGCTGATGGGGCACACCGCTCGTATATTTATAATTTCTTGTATTTTCAGCTTATATATTATATGATAACAACATCTTACTTTAGTTTGAAGAACCTATCAATGGTAATAATTTCGTTAAAGGATTATATTGCAAGAGGTGAAATTAAAGTAAGTAAGTCAGATTACTAAACATTATAACAGAAATCAAACAGGAACTAACGAACTATTGTGATCACTGATGGCCTTATTTCACCAACTACAGTTTATAGCCCTTGTGCGAGTCTCATTCAGGTTTTTCTGGCGGTTTTTTGTGCGTCATCCATCGCCAACCTACACTTCATCTTAGGTCCGTCGCCAACCATTCAGTTACGGGTCTGCCTTACTTATTATCAGTATGTCTTGCCATATGTCCTACCTACCTCTATTTCAAAACCGATCATGATATCCACAGTACTGGAGGACTGAAATATTGGATTTTTTTATAAGGATCCCCAATCTGCCTGTAATGATTACTATATATATGCCTATTACCATTGCAGCAAATCTGTGTACTAGCATCAATTCAAATTTATAACATCAAAAATATCATCATAATAATATGTTTGAGCGTGGCATGTGAGAGATTCTATGAAGAAATGAGAGATGTTCAGAGTACCTATATAATGCTGATGAAGTCAAGAAATTGTTCTGGTTAGTACTATATTCTATGCTATACAATAATATGTTTCTAAGATTGTTTTAAATTCATTGCTTGGCGGCTCTAAACGAAATTCATATAATATGGTGAAGAACAGACAAAACTTGATAGATGCACCAATATTAACAAGCTAAGAACGCCCATTGTGTCACCCATTGTAAATTTTCTACATTTATGTCTGTAATTTATATAGTGTACATAATAAAGAGTATTCTATTCTATTAATTATTGTAATATGTTTTTTAACTTGTTTTTCTCAAGGCCGTTATGTCAATTTCAGACGCTTCACTCTAGTGAACGAGGTATTCCACTTAGAGCACGACAGTAGGTTCATTTTTGTTTTATTCCACGTTTAGACGCCACCTACAAAATCATATAGGAATGAACGATCATGTGCTCCTTTATTTTAATTTTCCGATTAGTCCGTAGGCGAGTGAAAGATGCCGAGCGCCGAAATCCAACAGCGTTGGATCGGTTCACTAACGAATGTATTTCGATTAATTCTGTATTTAGACGATTCATGCCCGATGAAAGGCAAACATGAACGAAAATTGAAGCCGTCTGAAACCGGATTTTGTAACAACTGATTAATATACCCATTTAAGAAAAGAATAATTTGCACTAAACAAAGTTCTTGTTAATTTGTTTCAGATATAGATCGAAGAGTTTGCAAGAACATCCAACGTTTACAGAAGGCATCATTCAAGAAGATGAACACGTGCGGCTTGTTCATCATAGATGCCGAGCTACCTGTGCAGTTGACAACCTTTATTATATCTTATACTATTGTATTAGTACAGTTCGTGTTTTTGTAAAAAAAAAAAAAAAAATTAATGGCATCTTTATTTATTTTGTGTTAATTTCCATCACACCCAATAAACACCATAAAATAAATATGTATTATATATTTAATGAATGGCTTTCATTTCTGTAACTGAATTATAAATTACCTTTATCGGTAAGCGTAGCTTGGATTGATACGGTGGATGATAACACAGTGATAATTATGGTTGTGTACTGTCTGTAAGGACACCTCTGCCTAACCCTTCGGGAAAAACAGGCTTGATGTTATGTTATGGTTAATATTTACAAAACTAATTCGTTGTTTCAATAGGAATTCATGTTTATACTTCGGTCATTATTCTAAAGCTAAAGAGGGGCCGTGGCTAAATAATAACAGCCGCACAGATCGGTCGATCAGGTTAAGCTACGCTTGCCGCGGTTGGTCTGTCGATGGGTGTCTTTACAATCTCCACCATAAGGTTTCAGATTTTTAAAGTCTCATTTCTTCGTTGAAAACTACGTAATGATAATTTTAAAATCTGAAAGTATTTAGACTAGTTCTAAATCTTTCTATACAACTTAAGATTTTTAAGTTATGACTTTAAAAACGATGGAAAAGTAAATTTTCAACTAACACCAGACTTTTTAATTATAATAATATTATGAAGTCCATCAAGTATCTCATTTGATCACAAAATCGACCGATAATATTTTATTAACAACGATAGTGGACTGTATTCATATTAAAATTACTTGCGCATCCATTAACTTTAATTTTAGATTAGTCGACATGAGACGGTCTAGAGTAACAAACATGTTTTCGTACTTCAAAAACTATTATAAATCATATAGAAACACTGTTACAATCGAACCAACAGTCTCCCCTAACGAAATAATATTACGTAATAACGTGATCGAAAATGATTTACAATCAGTACTTAGACCGTTGAATCTGATACAAAATCTATTCTTCTGCGCAAAGTATTCTATATTCGTAACAACATTATTACTCCTAATACTTATTTTTACAACTTTATACGAGTATTTTGCATGCTAGCATTTCGGTGTATTCTTTTGTATGACCGGATAACTTTAATCATCCAATATTGTGATAATAATTCGGGTGGTAACAGCGTATTTATTTCTTCGATCTTTGTCATTGACTTTATTGTCTACAAAATCGGAGATTTGGTGAACACTGTCTTAAACATCATGTTAAGCTACTACAATATCTTGTTGGTCTTGAAGATCCAACATTTTCTCAGAGTTCTACAAATAAATAGCATCGAACTCAGAGGATTAATTATCTACAACTGGTTTTGGGTTATCATTTTAAATATTTATTATATAGGAATTGTCATTTGTTTCCATTCTGTTTTCGACTTTGGTATTGTGGATGTGATATCGATTTACGCCGGCATCGTTTTCGATGCTAATATTATATATGTCTTGCCATTTTTGAAAATAATTGCAAAAATGCTTCGTGTTTGGATAAAAAAAGTTCAAAACTCACGAATCGAAGACTCAGAAAGGCAAGAATATTGGAAAAAAATGTTTGATGTATACCTGAAAATACAAGAGATATACAAGATTATAGAGACGACGTTTCGACATATGGTACGTATATTATTTAAATAAATAATAATATCGTATCCATAAATGAGAACAGGCATCTTCTGCTGCTTAATAATCTTCACCAATCACCGCAGTCATCACTGTGTTGACTGTCCGGAGGACCATGGCGCAGCATTCGCTGGAGGAGTGTTCAGCTTGGGCCCAACAGCGCTGTGCGCTCTTGGTGCAGGTGATCTCTCGCTTCCGGTCGTAGTGCAGTCCATGGGCGGAAGCGAAAACGCGAGTCAAAGTCAAAGTCAAATCATTTATTTCAACTAGGCACACTAAAGGCACTTTTGAACGTCAAAAATTGTAATAAAAAGAATTGATTCTAGTCGCCCATTCCAAAAGGTAGTTTTCGTATGGAGAAGAATGGGCAAGAAACTCCACCGTTACTCTTTTAAAATGTTTTACAAGTTTTGTATACATTAATTATATAATTATATGTGAAGACGATGCATCTAGAATAAAAATTAGTCTGCCAACAAAAGGTAAAAAGAATTAAAAATAAAGCAATGACAGGTAAATCAATTGTGTGATAGATACATGGTGCTCACATATTTAAAACTATTGTTAAAGTAGATTATTTTTATATAATGCGAGGGATGTTGTCGCCTCTTTTTGTGACGAGGTGATGCATGCAAAGGAGGTGGCGGAGAGGAAGAGAGAGCATACCTCTCATTCCACCCGCTTCAGAAGAGCAGCCGGGTATCGTCGGCCGCTTAACGAACTCCGGCCACCATAAGTAGGGGCTGCGGACGGCGAAATATGGGCTGTGTCTTCGCTCGAGCAGACAGAGCGAAAAAGGTGGCACGCAGTATTATATGCGCGCCATAATGGGAGGACGTGCGGTCCTGGGAGGGTCCCGCTAGGCATGGCGGGCGGGCTGATACCGTTTGCGGCGAATTTACAAGTGTCTCCCGGGCCCCCGAGTCATTGTACTGAAAGAAACAGTGAGGTTTTAGTCGGTAGGAGTCTGACATAACCCTCTGTTCTTCCCAGACGGAGAAGGTATCCATGAGGATTTCACCTCTACAAAAAAAAAAAAGATCTAGGAAGCATGAAATTTTGCACAAGTTCTAGGGGTTGACACTTTGTCTAGAAATTCGTCACTTTTGCTGATGGGGCACACCGCTCGTATATTTATAATTTCTTGTATTTTCAGCTTATATATTATATGATAACAACATCTTACTTTAGTTTGAAGAACCTATCAATGGTAATAATTTCGTTAAAGGATTATATTGCAAGAGGTGAAATTAAAGTAAGTAAGTCAGATTACTAAACATTATAACAGAAATCAAACAGGAACTAACGAACTATTGTGATCACTGATGGCCTTATTTCAACAACTACAGTTTATAGCCCTTGTGCGAGTCCATAGATATATGAAAGAAGGAGATATGCCCGGTAGTTGAAAATGTATCAGAACCCGATGTCGCTAGGTTGGCCCCACCACCGCGCCACTACTACACATGTAGTTCAGCAAAAGCAATAGATACAAAGTCGCGCACACACTTGCAATTCATAAATCAGAACGTACTACACAATCAATTATAAACCTTAACTCCTCAAACACAACGTGCATTTACCATGCACCGTACAACTTACTCACACAAAAACATCTATCGCTATCGTTGTGCTGTGCAAAAGCCATTTATTTTACATATACGCTAGTGATTGACTAAATCGGAAAGTTATCGATTCTTCATTTATTATTGTACTAAAATAATGTACAGTCATGAAAATAAAATAAATAAAAAACGATATGTCCAGAGCATATTATATTATAAATCAATAAAATGTAGCTAAAAAAAATTATTGAAGTAAATAAAAAATTTAATATTATTTTACATCTTCTCAAGGGTCTACCAACCGGATTTAAACGTCAACTTGTCAGGTCTTCTATAAACCGGGTTAAAACGGTTGACAAATTGAAAAATTAACTATAATAGCAATATATTCGTTGGGCAATCGACATTGTTGTCGATAGCCTACGTTAGTGGACATTACCAACTACATCACTATCTCGCCGCAAGACACAGCGGCTGTACTATGCGACGCTCGGCGTAAATAAAGTATCGTTTTGTAATCTTTACATTGCTTGTCCAGTCACTTAACGACATACTTAGTGGTTAGTGGTTAAGGAGCAATGTATTTGCTGCAAAAATAGTACAGCCGCTGCGATATTTGAAAACAAAAATAACGTAGTAAAAGCAAGAAATATTTTACCATTTGTTGTTTTTCATGATTTTAAAGACAAATACAGTAAAATACTTTTACTTATATATGGTAAGTGATTCCATGAGATACGAAGTTTTTATTTTGACTTCGGTTTTTACAGGAAACCACTGAACAACTCGGTATTTTTATATTTTATCACGATCACGGTCGAAAGCGCACTAGTTCGCGGAGACGGCCATTTGCCGAGTACAGGCCCAATTTGCCCATGGCGCGTGGACACAGACACGCCCCCTTGCCACTTCTCCTGTTTTTTACATTCCTATGTGCGAGTCTCATTCAGGTTTTTCTGGCGGTTTTTTGTGCGTCATCCATCGCCAACCTACACTTCATCTTAGGTCCGTCGCCAATCATTCAGTTACGGGTCTGCCTCACTTATCATCATTATGGCTTGCCATATGTCCTACCTACCTCTATTTCAAAACCGATCATGATATCCAGACAGTACTGGAGGACTGAAATATTGGATTTTTTTATAAGGATCCCCAATCTGCCTGTAATGATTACAATATATATATATGCCTATTACCATTGCAGCAAATCTGTGTACTAGCATCAATTCAAATTTATAACATCAAAAATATCATCATAATAGTATGTTTGAGCGTGGCATGTGAGAGATTCTATGAAGAAATGAGAGATGTTCAGAGTACCTGTATAATGCTCATGAAGTCAAGAAATTGTTCTGGTTAGTACTATATTCTATGCTATACAATAATATGTTTCTAAGATTGTTTTAAATTCATTGCTTGGAGGCTCTAAACGAAATTCATATAATATGGTGAAGAACAGACAAAACTTGATAGATGCACCAATATTAACAAGATAAGACCGCCCATTGTGTCAACCATTGTAAATTTTCTACATTTATGTCTGTAATTTATATAGTGTACATAATAAAGAGTATTCTATTCTATTCTATTAATTATTGTAATATGTTTGTTAACTTGTTTTTCTCAAGGCCGTTATGTCAATTTCAGACGCTTCACTCTAGTGAACGAGGTATTCCACTTAGAGCACGACAGTAGGTTCATTTTTGTTTCATTCCACGTTTAGACGCCACCTACAAAATCATATAGGAATGAACGATCATGTGCTCCTTTATTTTAATTTTCCGATTAGTCCGTAGGCGAGTGAAAGATGCCGCGCGCCGAAATCCAACAACGTTGGATCGGTTCCCTAACGAATGCATTTTAATTCATTCTGTGTTTAGACGATTCATGCCCGATGAAAGGCAAACATGAACGAAAATTGAAGCCGTCTGAAACCGGATTTTGTAACAACTGATTAATATACCCATTTAAGAAAAGAATAGTTTGCACTAAACAAAGTTCTTGTTAATTTGTTTCAGATATAGATCGAAGAGTTTGCAAGAACATCCAACGTTTACAGAAGGCATCATTCAAGAAGATGAACACGTGCGGCTTGTTCATCATAGATGCCGAGCTACCTGTGCAGTTGACAACCTTTATTATATCTTATACTATTGTATTAGTACAGTTCGTGTTTTTGTAAAAAAAAATATTTTAATGGCATCTTTACTCTATTTATTTCGTGTTAATTTCCATCACACCCAATAAACACCATAAAATAAATATGTATTATATTATATTTAATGAATGGCTTTCATTTCTGTAACTGAATTATAAATTACCTTTATCGGTAAGCGTAGCTTGGATTGATACGGTGGATGATAACACAGTGATAATTATGGTTGTGTACTGTCTGTAAGGACACCTCTGCCTAACCCTTCGGGAAAAACAGGCTTGATGTTATGTTATGGTTAATATTTACAAAATTAATTCGTTGTTTCAATAGGAATTCATGTTTATACTTCGGTCATTATTCTAAAGCTAAAGAGGGGCCGTGACTAAATAATAACAGCCACACAGATCGGTCGATCAGGTTAAGCTACGCTTGCCGCGGTTGGTCTGTGGATGGGTGTCTTTACATACCCAGACCCCTCGGTGCCTCGGAAAGCAGGTTAAGCCGTTGGTCCCGGCTGTCATTCGCGGATCTGTGACAGTCATTACAGGTAGTCAGAAGCCCGAAAGTCTGACAACCAGTCTTACTAAGAGGTATCGTATTACCCAGTAACTGGGTTGTGGAGGTCAGATAGGTAGTCGCTCCATGTAAAATACTGGTATTCAGCTGCATCCGGTTAGACTGGAAGCCGACCCCGACATATTTGTGAAAAGGGTAGGCAGATGATGATTTCGGTCATTATTCGTACATAGTAGGTATATGTAGCATATTATTGTGTTAATTCAGCATTCTGTATATAACGTATTGTGTTAAAGGTCTATTAAATATAATACGTTACACGCTACAAATTGTTTATAATACGAGTATGAGCCTGGGTGTTACTCTTGAATTTAATTCCCATAGATCGACATTGGAATTGTGACGTTCTGTACTCTTGAGTTCGATGCTAGCGCTTAATGGTTTTTAAATTGGGTGTCCATTTTGGGGAACTAAGTGGAATTGGGATCGGGCTTGGCGTGGGGTAAACGGTATGTACTCTTAAGTGTATTTTGACAGCTGTGTATTGTGTCAATATTGCGTTGGGATATTTTGTTGATTGTGATTTTTCCAATAACAAAAGTGTAACTTTTTAGATTTTTTGCGTTTTTAGTGGTTTTCAGTGGCACGATTAGCAGTAATATAGTGTTTTACGTAATTCACATACAAAAACAATTAAAAGAAAGACGAGATGAGCTTCGGATTATGCGGTATACGGACACAGCGTTTTCTATGAATGAATACGAATTTAAAGCAAATTATAGAGTGAGCAAGGGTTTGTTTGAGGAAAGGAGACTGATAAAAAGTGGTCTATGAACCAATAGCGATACTGTTGTGGTATTTCTGTGGGGATACCTCAACTATACCCTTGGGCAAAGTGGCATTAAAATCTGACCCGGCAGTTTTGAGAAATATAATAATATTTTAGAATACCTACATATTTTTATGCTACATCTTTATTTTAAAAACGTTTTAACGGGTATTTCTGACTTTATAATACTTAATTAATGTGTTTCTCTGCTAGACAAAGTCACTTGCCACTTCAACAGTACTGAATGCATGTGGTAAAGTGGAGCTGATGCTGAAGTACCAGGATAACTCCTCAACAATTAACATTCCTGCATCGGGAAAAGCAATATTTTGTAAAAAGGTGATAAGCCGTTCATATTAAGCTATTGTGACTTAGGTAAATTACGAACCGACCCACTAAAAATTGAAAATTACTTAATAAACTTTTATACTTATTTACATAAAAAAAAAACAACCAACTTCCATAAAAACACTACATAATAATCAGCCTATAATTTTCCCACTGCTGGAACACAGAGAAAGTGGAAGTTCGAGAGGGAGTCGGCCGAAATCCACCACGCGGGCACAGTGCCCGCCATTTTTTCTAAATCAGTCCAACCGTCTTCGACTAAATAATCGGTGAACATAAATAAATTAAAAAAAAAAGTTTCCGACGAACTGAGAACCTCCTCCTTTTTTTGAAGTCGGTTAAAAACGAAAAAAAAACACCTGAAATTCGGTACTGTTGAGGTAGCAAGTGATTTTGTTCAGCAGAAAAACACTTATAAAAATTCTTATAAAAGTTCTATCAAGAACTGATATGTCACTAATGTATTAAAACTGTTAGAAACTATCGCTGTGTGTAGAATAATGATATTACGATCAGTCCATAAATAATAAACGTCAAAAATGTGTTTCGTGTCGTCACTTAGCCTCATTAATGATCGAACAGGGGATAGGTTCATATTGAAAGTTAGAAAAGTATTCAAAAACCAAAAAACATATCCAGAAGTCTCATGCAAAATGTTACTTAACTGTCGATTGGAATAATATGTTGAACGAATAGTGTATTCTTTTAACTTTCTTCTTAGTCTGTTTTTGAATTCGAAATATAATGTACGAAATAGTTATTTTTTTATTAGGGAAACAAACAATTGCACATTTTGTCTTACATCTAAGTATACAATAAAGTGGGTTAACGTAGTTTCCACATATTACTACGTATAAGTATTAATTTACTTAGGTACATACAGTATGGATGAAAGATAGGGCTAATTTAATCTATACTTAATTATTAGGTTTTAAGTGCATTGACTTATTAAATGATATCCAGCGCAGCCGAAAATTTGAGCGCAGTCCTCTCGTCTCAACAGAGCGACGGCGACTGATTTGTGAAACAAACGTATGTCTCAACCTCGTGTCACGCGAGACGGAAGACAGCGTATCTCGTGAATTAAAAATGTAGTAAGCACCAAATGCTTTTTAATCGATTATCTTTTAAAATAGACAATATTTTAAAAAATCCTCTGGGTCTGCTCTAGGTTATATATGAGTGTTATTATTTATCTAATTTATTGTTCAGTAATATGCACCAAAATACATTAGAGGTAACTTTGTGATGGTTTTCTTCCTTCACATTTATTAAGTGTCCTGCCATATACTTTTTTTCCAATTTGAACATGATTTACTACTGTTTAAATCTAATCAAAGATTGAAGATTTTGCATTGGACCCGCTCTTAATAGACTATCTGCAATGATGTTAAAGAAGCAGCTAAGTTTCTGAATCATTTCTACGGGGATTGCAGTAGAGTTGTGGGTTTAAAATTATACGAATATAAAAAAATTATATTAATAAACCGTCACTTCTTCAGTCATTATTACTGAAACCCTTATGTACCAAAATTATCTTTAGCAAGTCTAGAAAAATCCTATTAAACTTCCACTCTAGGTTTCTAATTACCACTACAGTACACCTTTTTTCTTCATTTCCTGCCATGCTATTCTGTAGAAATCTCACCGTGAAAACTTAGGTGAAGTGAGCTGTCAAAAGTGTTAATCCCTAGCATTAGTTGGAATGACAGCTCACTTTAAGCTCACTTCACCGAAGTAATCACGGTGATCTTTTTACAGAATAGCACCGCTGTATGTTACTTGACGTGCTGTAATTCACCTTCAATCTGGACGCCATCCTATATGATAATATATTAATACTAGTAATCATCACAACAAGTTCTAAGTAAGTTCATATTTAAAATTCATCACGAATTCAAAATGAAACAATATAAATAATAAATAATGGATGGAAGTCATCGAGTCCAAAGTCTTGGAGCTTAGCTATCCCAGGATTGGAAAATCATTCCACACTCAAACTTCTCCAACTAACTCCTCCTTTGGACCGGCTCAGCCAACTCTCGAGACCTTCTCGTGAACTGATCCTCAATCCACTTACACAATACTAAAGTGGAAAAGCAATAATTACAATTGACTCCCATCTAATATCATTCACAGTGAGGCAGCCTCTCTTATAAATATCACTAAGCTGAATGTAAAAACCAATGGAGTGAATAACGTGGAGAAAAAAAGATTGATGTAGATAATTCTAATAAGTATTTTACAGAAAATTATATTGCAGTAGTACAAGAACATAATTAGTGATAGCTTCGATCAAACTTATTGGCAGTGTAGCGTCTACATAGAACAGGCCACAGGCGGTCATCTTGCTGAACGTTCGATTGGCTTGCATCACATTCTTGCAAAGTTGTTTTTGACTCTCTGTAAGGAAAGATATTACAATCATGCAAATTAAAATTCTGTTGTTTTAAAGAAGGGACCATCACCGCTTTGCCGTTTTATTTATTCAGGGAAAACATAAAGCCATTTCAAAACTGTTTTTGTTTGACTTAAGGTTGACTTTACTAACTTACAATTTTTTAACTACATAAACTATTACTAGCTACATAGATACCCAATCAAATCAAATCAAAATATTTTTTATTTCACATAAACCAACATGGGCACTTATGAAACGTCAGAAGCTAGGTGCACGGTTCCAATTGGTCGTTTCTTATGGAGAAGAACCGGCAAGAAACTCCACGGTTACTCTTTTAAAAATATGGTCATTCGAATCGAACTCATGCAATAAAATTGTATATCGTTTATTTAAACATACTTGGACAGTTCCTGTTCTTCATAAGCTGTAAACACGCTGACTCAGCTTCCTCAAATGTTATGTAAAACTTCTCGCAGTATATACTGTACATAATTATTAGAACTAAATTCTTTATTAGCCATGAAACCAAAGTTACTGTATGCATCCAAGTCTAAAAAAACAAAATTAATTTTAATATGAAGTCATCAAAAAAGTCTAGTTGTTCACAGGAGAAGCCACATACAGAATCAATCAAAGCCTAATTCTATTTACCCTTTTCAAACGGTTTTTATATAAAAAATGTCTAATATCAATATTCCTGGGTTAACATGACTATGTTATGTATATGTTAGGATCAAATTCAAATGAAGTAAAAATTTTAGGTTTGAAAGTAGCGTCATTGACGGTGCGAGCGAGTGAGTGATAATGTGTTGTTTATCATGGTATAGGCATGTTATGAAGAGAGATAAAACGCATGTAACAAAGAGAAACCCGTTATGACATACGGTGCCGAAACATGGACAACTTAGGGTTGCTCAGCGCGCTATGGAGCGGGCTATGCTCAGAGTACCTTTGAAGGATAAAATCAAGAATTAAATTATCCGGAAAAGAATCGGAGTTATTAACATAGCTTGCTGTGTTAGCAAGCTGAAGTGGTAGCGGGCTGGCCATGTTTTTCGAAGGCCTAACGGTCAGTGGAGCATCCGAGTCCTAGAGTGGAGACCGCATATCGGAAAACATAGTGTTATGGCGCTGCCTGGGAGAGGTGTATATCCTGCAGAGGTCTTCGGTTGGCTGAGTTGGTTGACAAGGAAAATGATGAATATCAATAAATGAAGAGGAACTAACGAAAAATAAATCGATGTGGGGAATGATGCGAAAACAACGTAAGTTAATGATAAAGTGACGGTTGATAGCAGAGAATGGAATAAATAAACATTTCAAGCCGTCTTCAGTCTGTTAACATGGGATAAGTGACTGGTAGAGGAAGTAAAAAAGAGTCAATGAGTTTGAAAATAGATTAATCAAAAAATGTTCTACACTTACATCTGCGTCTCCAAAAATTTTCAGCGTTGATATTATTACCCCGACACACCATATGGAACGGAAGAATGTGCCAAATGTGTGATATAAAGCCTATGAAAAACAGAACAATAAACATGTTATTGTAGAGTATAACTTAGCATACATAATATGTTAAGTTGTACAAGGATCTTATGGCACGTGGCCAAAATCGGAACCAACGCCGCTATCTAGTTTTGTCAATACAATTTCACAAATGTTTACCAACAGATGTCATGCAAGCGCCGAAAGATCATTGTAGCACTGTTCATGATTAGAAAAGATGACATATTAAATAGCCAATAAATTATTGAAGAACCTCAAATTCTGGTAAGATGATTAAATGTTCCTGGTGATATATCTTGTAGACATAAATAATTATGGCTTTAATATACTACGATCCTATGACTGTAGTATATCTAGAACATATATATTTACGCCGTTACTAATAAACGTTGTATAGCGTCTGTACAGTTACACAACGCTTTGTCTTCTGTTTTCAAAAGTAAAATTACTGATGACTGAAAGAGAGAAATCGGTGTGTATCTATTCATATGATATAAAACGTTTATTAGTAAGGGGGTTAATCGTTGATCTAACACTGCTAGAACTATAAACAGTAAAATTTTAAGCACATTCAATTCAACACGCTAGGACCTAGGTACTCAATGACTCATTGCAACGTATTAAGTATACCAAATGCCAGTGACCTATGTATTTATGAACTATTTTATTAGTGAGAGTTAAGTAAAACGAACTTACCAACACCTGGAAAATAGTCTTATACAGATCGTAAGCTTTTAAAATATCTTTGTATACGACAAACAATTTGGAAAACATTTCGTCATTATTGGCTTCATCATCCATCATATTAAGGACATCTTTAATCCACTCATCAAGATATTTCCTTAACAATATTATAATTCGAATGGCTATAACTAAATTGATATCCAAAGCAAAAAACAGATAGTCACATATATTTTCAAGAATAAGATCGGATACTCTCTCATAAATAACTGTTATATAATAGGAATAAAGTATATATATGTCCAGACAGATATTAGATGCTATTGAGATCCAGTTCCAAATAATAAAACTCCGGATACTCTTACTGAAAACGATGCTCCTATATATAGTTTGGATCTTCAAAATAAGTAAGACGTTGTTGTACTTATGCACTTTATCCAAAATGAACATCATCGTGAACCCGACCGCATTGGTGAAAAAATAGATACCAGTAAAGAATGTCAGGAGACTATTTTCTAAATTATTCTTCTTTATATCTGTGACGTCTACGGAGAATATTTGATAGATACAAATCACATTCATGACGAACATACAGAAGAACGCAAATATTTCATATGCTCTTCTTGTTGGATAAATATGATTATTTCGCACATTATATTTTAAAGTCAAAAACAGATAAAGAGGAAAGTTAAAGGCATAAACTATTCTTTGTATATCTTTCTCCAGTCGATTATCGAGTGAACGTCGGGATGAAATCTCCTGAACAATGTTTGGTCTTCGAGGCATTGTTTTATTATCAACGTCAACTGTTTGTTGTATGATTAACTAACTGGTATCTATTGTCTGTCTTTGTAAGTAATAATATTATATAGTCCTCTTCACCGTATCCGGCGACAAAGACACCCACATTAATTTTCTTTCCTTTCGTGAGCTCATTAATATTACATAGACAACGACGAGACAACTTAATATAATTGCATTTGAATATGTATGAATTGATCTTATCGTTGCTAAAGAAGCAACTAAACAATTAAAATATTCCTTACTGTCTTGTTACATTATTCAAATTAACATAACTCCGCGCCTTTAATCCCCTAATGCAAAGGTGTAGCTATAGTCCATATATATGTTACGGCTAATAACCGAAATGCGGCTACACCTAAGTTTAGCCGGGTACAACTAGATGCATCCTACGTCGACGAAGCCCCGCTTTGCGGGGCTCCTATTTCTGTGTAAAGGGTTTAAAGTAACCTAACCAAACCTAACCTTGGGGTGCCCTTCGCTCACTCTTGCATCCTACGTCGCCTATCGATCGACCGCAACCATGCAACCGATGTCACCAGAAATACACACGAACCGCATGTGGCCGGCTACACCTAGTTGTACCCGGCTAAAACTAGGTGTAGCCGCACTTCGGCCATTAGCCGTGACATATAAATGTACAGA
The DNA here is from genome assembly GCA_914767645.1 of Hydraecia micacea. Classification (NCBI taxonomy): domain Eukaryota; kingdom Metazoa; phylum Arthropoda; class Insecta; order Lepidoptera; family Noctuidae; genus Hydraecia; species Hydraecia micacea. The sequence goes on from OU611796.1 coordinate 14,142,300, forward strand.
CGCCACATCAACCTACCCGAAACTATCAAATTTTCCCAATCAACTTTGAACCTTATGCTTTAGCGGTAAAGTTGAAAATCTATTAAAGAAATTTGACAGATTGTAGTAGCTTGATGTGCTGGCGTCTGTACAATGTGACAAAAACTGCGTTTTAAGGGTTCCGTTTATCCCATTTGGCTACGGAACCCATAAAACGCTGTATTCATCATCATTGCTCTGCGTACTTATGTCTTTTAAAGTTTAAGTAAAATAATTTAGAACTTACAGCCACTTGAAAATTTTTCGTTAACGAATTGTAAGCGTTAATTTATTATATTTTGGTATATTCCAAGCAACTCCATACAATTTTCATCATTTTCGTGTTCTTGTTCCATCTTCAGGACACTATTAAGGAAATATTTCAAAGAGTGGTCTTCAAAATATTTCCGTAGCAATATTATAATACAACAACTAAGTTGATGTCGAATGCGGTACATATTATATTAGTAATATTGTCAAAAATAGAACCGATGTCATAAGAGCGATTAAAAGTTCTATATAAAAAAAATACCAACAAAAAAAAACAACTGACTTCAAAAAAAAAACACTACAAAGTGCAAAATAACTTTAATTTCGGAAGTCGGTGTCGTTGGTTCCACATTTTCGTTTTTTGACACCGACTTCCGAAATTAAAGTTATTTTTCACTTTTTATGTGTACTTACACCACAAAAAATCATATAACACTACTTGCTATGTAAATATCAGTGACAGGAAGTTATTAAAACATCATCAATATAAACTAAGTGGAAAAATTCGTATTATTGAAGCTAACTCAAAAACTACCCAAGCTAAGTTAATAACATTTATATGGGACCACCTGAGACATACCTTATCCATTAAAAAAATAATTTTGCAAATCGACCTATAAATAACGGAGTTCCGAGGTAAAAAACATTTAAAAAATATATTCAACCGAATTGCGAATCCTTTTCCTACCTACCTGTCTATCCCATGACAGTGCCGCAAGCGATTTCCTATCAATGACCATTAATAATTGAAGAGTTCCATTGTCTGTCTCCGAAATTCATCAACAGCTTTTTACGAATTTTTAATGGGATTGAAAATTCTAAAAAAAGATTTTGATTAAATCAATTCATAAACATAAAAAAATACGTGTGGCACTCGGAGACTGCCGCGGTAAAGCTATTGCATAGCATTTTTATCAACTTATGCAATTATAATATTTATGCAATATTTTTTTTTCTTTGATATTAATTCAAGTTACACTTTTTTAGCGTGGTGACCGATAAGAAAACAAAACACGCATACGTCTAGTCGCACGCACACAAACACCGTGCCGAATTCTGCCGAACTGATACGACGTTAGACGATGCGCGGCTTTCAACGCTGCACCGCTGTGCCGGTCGGAGTGGGGGGTGTTAGGTTTATTTTCGTTACGGAATTTCTTCATTCGGTCGCCGCGCTCAAAGCCCAAGATAAAAGCTATGCAATAGCTTAATAAAAAAGTTATGCCCGAATTTACTTGCAAGATAAGAGGTACCCCAATAACATCTTTGACAGAAATGAGGGTGAAGCGTGGTATACTGAACACATCTGTATACCCCTTTAGAAGGTACAGGCGTGATGTTATGTTTTGTGATTGTGATTGCGTAATTTATTGAAGAGTTCCGTTGTCTGTCTCCGAAGCTCAACATCAGATCTTTACGAAATTTAAATGGAGCCATTTCGGAGTATCACCCCGAACAATCCTAATAACTCCTCGCATTATGTTCCCATAATACACAAGTATTTCATTCAGTTATCGATTGAGTGGCTTCCCTTAGGCTAGATAGCAGATGATAAGATATTTTATCTCGTCCGGCCCGCCCCCTGCCTGTCACTCTCACCCTGATGGCAGAAAAAAACCATAGCGCTTAATGAAGATGCTCAATACAAGCAACCGAGCAACGCTTCTATAATAATTATATTTACATTAAAATGTACCTGCTGTTAATATCAATATTATGAACGCGATTAATTTGAAACGACCAACCTGCCCTACAACCATTACTTATTGTTATTAACAATTTTATTTGTAACTAGCAGCGCCCCACGGTTTCACCCGCATAAGTGTCGATCCCGTGGGAATATCGGGATAAAAAGTACCCTATGTCCTTTCCCGGAACTCAAACTATCTCTATACCAAATTTCATCTAAATCGGTTCAGCGGTTTAAGCGTGAAGAGGTAACAGACAGACAGACACACTTTCGCATTTATAATATTAGTAAGGATAACAAATGGATGTCGCTGTAACATTAGTTTCAAGTGACAACTCAACGAACGCATACTTAAGTGTTTACAACATACTTATTTGCTTTAGACCAACTAGTTTGAACCAGACCCAACCAGTGGGAATGTTTTGTCAAACTTTTCAAGCACCTACGTAATAATATTTGTAGTAATCATTAGTAATCAAATTAATGTCATCCATATTATCATTATGTTTACTGTTTGTGGATAATACGCAAAACAGAATTATTATAACAATAGTTACCCATTAACGTGGAATCTTAAAAACAATTGTAGTGTCTTTTTTACTTTAAAGTAATGATACTGAGTTAAGAACAAATAAAATGTTACTTGCTTCTGAACGTATCTGACACTAAAATGTGCGCGAAACAAACTTATTTGATAATAATAGCGTTGTCTCTTTTTCACCAAAAACGTTTCAAACGCGGTTCAGCGACAAATTGCGATCTTTCATTCACTTTTAACAATCCAAATGCCGCTGAGAGTAGTGGACGTCATGGTACGACTTTGAGCGATGCAGTTTAGGAACCTAAACTGAAATGTCTTGCTTTTGAATCGTTTTTAATTAGATCATGGTAGGCCACCTGTGTGTAGTAATTTTGCGGCTTAGGTATTTTGAGATTTAGACATTACGAGATGTGGACTAAAAGCGATGTAGTCATTTTGCGGGTTGGTATCAGAATGACTGGATCGCAAATTGACCACGTCGCTCTTAGTCCAAATCTCAAAATGTCTAAATCTCAAAATACCTAAGTCGCAATATTACTACATCGCTTTTAGTCCACATCTCGTAATGTCTAAATCTCAAAATACCTAAGCCGCAAAATGACTACATCGCAAAAAGTCCGAACAGTTGTGTAGGTACCTATACATTAATCTCTTTGGTTCTTAATGTTGGATGATTTTATGCCTGGCCACTTGGAAATATCCATGATAGGAAATAAAACAATTGAAGTATGTGTCATGATCACAATAACGTAGTTTTTACATAATCTTTGATCACAATGTCTAGCAATGAAATTATATTTATTTCAAATAACAAAAATAGACCGGCTATTTTATGCAACAGTTACCGCTATAATTGGGTAAAGGATAATTTGTCGAAAAAATCATTTTGGCGATGTGCAAATCGAAAAGAGTGCAGTGCGTCAATTACCGTGAATGCTAATAAAACTGAAATAATCCGTGAAAACATTCATAGTTGTGTGTCAAATCCTGGAAAACAGAAAAGGGACATCGTTGTCAACGCCGCAAAAGACAAAGTATGCCAAAGCATGGCGTCAGTGAAAAAACTTTACGAAAAAACTGTGCTTAAATACGTTAAAGAAGAAGATAATGAGAAGATGTCTTCTTTTGAATCTGTGAGAGATACGTTACATAGAACACGGAAAAGGTTTTTAGAAGTAAACACTACCGAAGTTTCTAAATCTACTGATGTAGAAATTCCAAACATTATCAAGCATAATTTTTTGGTCAGCGAATACGAGTTGGATTCTCATAACAAGATATTTTTATTTGCCTCTAAAATATGCAAAAACTATGCACAGTTACAAAGCTCTCTTAATAAAACTTTTTTCGGCGATGGAACATTTAAGCCGGTGCCTATTCAATTCTACCAGCTTTTTTCCATTCATGTTGATGGGGCGAGCGATGAGCAAACTACGAATGTTCTTCCGATGCTGTATGCTTTGCTACCGAATAAAATGCAAGCAACATATTGTGTTCTATTCACATTGATACGTGATGTATTGGGGATCAAAATTAACAAATATAAATGTGATTTTGAATTGGCACAAATTAACGCGTTCAAAGAAGTTTTCCCTCATGGTAAAATAACAGGATGTTATTTCCACTTTTCGAAAGCTATCTGGAAAAAAGCCGATGAACTGCAGCTGGCCACTACAGACAAAGGAAAAGAAATTGCAGGACTCGTATGTAATTTACCACTGTTACCATCGTCATTTATAAATATTGGCTGGAACTTGATAGTCAACTACACGGCAAACTGTGAAGGAATGAGTGCATTCATAACCTATTTTGAAAAACAGTGGCTCATAAAAAAACATTGATATCATGTTGTTATGAGAGACACCGAACCAATAATGCAATGGAAGCTTGGCATCGTCGTCTTGGGGTTCGAATAAAAAAAACCACATTGATCCACTTTCTGTACAAACTTAAAAAAGAGTCCAGATACCAGGATATGATAGTGAGAGGAATTTTTTTCAAAACAGAAAACAGGAAAAAGAAGGCAATACTTTTTGACAGAAAATACCGACGGGAGCTTACAAAACTCCAAATGGAAGATATTACACCGCTAAACTTCCTTATAAATATTTATCACATAAAATACAAGTTAAACTACAAATAATTATTGTTAATCCTTATGAAATAAGACGAATAAGGAATTATTTTATTATAAGGGTATTTTTTTTTGTTTTTTTGCTCTCAGTAATATAAAATAAAATATATGTTTAATGCCGTAAATGTAATGTGTATGTCTTTCCTTAGCCTATTGCTTCCGCAAGATTACCTGTACACCAAACTTGAACCAAATCGGTCCATTTTAATGCTTGAACAAACAGACAATCCAAACAAACAAAAATTAAAAAATCACATATTTTGGGTCTAGATATATCACATGGACATTATAATACATACTGATTCATAATACATATTCTGATACCAACCCATACCACTTACTTTTTCAAACAATATTTGTTAGACATTACGAGATGTGGACTAAAAGCGATGTAGTCATTTTGCGACTTAGGTATTTTGAGATTTGGACTAAGAGCGACGTGGTCAATTTGCGATCCAGTCATTCTGATAGCAACCCTAAAAATCATCCCTTATTTTACCCTCTTGAGGGATTATTTTAGAAAAACGATGAAATACGTAATTCATTATTTGTTACCAAAAGCATAAAATTAAATATGAATTTTCATATCCGTAACTTAAGAAATAAAGGTTTCCCACACAAACTCTCATCCCCTATTCCCCCCCCCCCCCCCCCTTTAGGGATATTTTTGAGACAAAAAGTAGCCTATGTCCTTCCCCGAGATGCAATCTACTCGTATCTCTCTGCCAAATTTTATCGAAATACTTTCAGTGGTTTAGGCGTGAAAAGGTAACATACAGACAGACAGACAGAGTTACTTTCGAATTTATTACTAATGTATTACTATGGATCATGTCGTGCAACACTTGTGTGATTGGCGTCAAACATTGCTTTTGTTATAGAATGCAGCTTCTGTGGCGTCCATTTCCATATGCTTTTGGATGACAAAGGAATTGCTGTTGCAAACAATGATAAGCCAGCGATGCGAGAAATTCTACGTAGCCATACAAAGTGTTCAAGATACATGTGCACTTGTTTTGAAGACAACTTCCTCTGGTTACTTTTTATATATACTCTACCATCTTTATAATTTTATTTACATCCCAAGTCTACTGTTAGATCATCTCCTAAAATAAATATTGATTATAAGCGGTGAGGATCAAGATCAGGTGTATGCTATGTTAGCGTCTTCATAACCTCTAATTTGTTCTTTGGTTCAATCGACAGATGATGACAAAAAACTGTGCAAGAACGTCCTGCGCTTCCATCGAGCATCTTTCAGCAAGGTTCGCGTGTGTGGCTTGTTCTACGTAGACGCTGCGCTACAATTAAGTCTGCTGAGTCTTCTCACCAACTATGTTGTTGTGTTGCTAGAGTTTGCTTATTTGTAATTCCGACTTCATTAAATCGACTGTACGGAACATTCAATTGAACTGTTTATTTATTTAAGTTAATAACCATTAAAATTATTCTAACTATGTCGTTGCCATCACAAATGAATGCATGTCTATGATGCATAGTGCAGTAATTCGGGCTCTTGAAGCGAAACACAGTGTCATTTTGGAGTGGGTTCAAAATAAATTCACAAGACACTTTGTATTTTAAACTATAAGTAAGACACTTCTATATCCGTTCTACCCACTGATATACCCTACACTATTTTTACTGGATATGGTAGGGTATAATGAGCTCAGGGTGCGCTGAGAATTTACTCTTGCCGCGTATGGTAAAGCCACTAAAGTGCGTGCCGGACCGATATGGAGGCGGCGGCGCCGGCTATTGCTAGCCGTGCCAGTAGCCAGGACCAATCTACTAGCCAAAACCTGACGGGGGTTTTCACGAACAACCCGCATAATAAACGAAGTTCATGAGAGAATTGATATAGGTTGACTAACATATTGACGCGCAACCTGTTACCATGGATTCAGCACATAATTTTAGACCCGTAGACGGCGACGCCGCCGTAGACGCGTAACATTTTTCCTTGGTTATGAAACGTGGCACGTTTTATTGGAACGAAGTTCTTTAGCGAAGCTTGCGGTAGGAGTAAACTGGTAGAACGGCTCGTAACGAAAAAGCGTAATGTCCCTCCGTGCGACTTTTTATTATATATAATAGAAAGAGAGATAGTTTTGATGGTTTTCGAGGGTGCTGATGAAAATAGTGAGGTCAAAATGAAAATCCAAGATGGCAGCTCCGAAAATTTTCAAAATTTCGTTCCTGCTGGGGGTACACCACACGTTTTTTTTAAATCTTTGCTGTCTAATTGTGTCTCATCAACTCTGACGTTGTTGGTATGCTAAGTATGTTGGATGTGATAAAGCATTTGCTGTGGCAATTAATATTAATTCAGCAATGCGAGAAATTCTATGAACTAGTAGCAACTGAAAGTGTGCAAGATTCTTGCGCGGTTATTTTGAAGTTACGAATTTGCTTTTAAATCATATTAAAAGTTGTTGTTTTAAGATGTTTGACGTAGTTAATAAATAATAAGAACCATTATTAAGTAACTACTCGGTGTAGCTATTATAGGCAGGACATTTGACAGACGACGAGAAAAAACTATGACAGAAATGATAAGAACGTACTGTGCTTACATCGAGCATCATTTAGCAAGATACGATGTGTGGCCTATTCTACGTAGACGATGCGTTACAATCTTCTTACTAATTACATTATAGTGTTTACCACAGATCGCGATTTTGTAATCTAATCTCTCGGTGAGAGGGAGTGGGCCGTAATCTACCACGCGGGCCCAGTGCAGGTTGGAAAATGTCAAATGTCTTCAAATTATTGGTTCTAGGACATGTCGGTTTCCCCACGATGTTTTCCTTCACCGTTGTGAGAGCAGAGGTGATGAAATTATTTACACATAGTAAAGCGCAAGCGTCTGGGTTCGAAGCCACGACCTACAACTCGTAAGTCGGGGGCGTTACTACTGGGCCTCTACTGCTCTTACTTTAATTGCGTTGAAGATTGATAAGCCAGTCAGTGACCGTGATTACATTTATCAAACCTCAGTGGTGAGTATTCTAATGCAGCCGATGATCTGATGCGAAAAATTAGAATATTGTTTTTTTAAAGAAACGACATTTTTAAACGTGCAACTCTCTGAATTGAGAATTTTATTTTAGCCTTCTTAGGGTGCGTCTAGATTATGTTATATAACACATAAACTTATGTTATATAACACGTCCAAATTATTTAACATTGCTAACCTCTCTATAGAAACATGTTATATAACTACACACATCAAAAGTGTCTAGGGATCAACATATATTTTTGCAATAACTTTTCTCCTGATTGATATTAATTAAAATTTTCTTTAAGGATTCATCAAATAAAGTGTTGTCGTTTGTCACAGTAACGATAAACCAAGTCACCTTTGCATTAATAAAGAAATTTGCCATTTTCCTAATAAAGGGATTTTTGACATTTGAACCACTAACACAAAAGTTCGAAAAAAAGACTGAAATAACAGTTTTCTTTAAAATTTTATTGGGTAACTTAAACAATTAATAATCCGTGTTTCTACCGCGAACACTAACAACACAAGAACATCGGTTTGGCATACTCAAAATGAGTTCATCCAAATCACGCTGTGGAATGGCAGCCCATGTTCGTTGCAACAACAAAAAAAGGTCTTCTTGCGACTGGATACCCTCCATATTCGGCAGAGCTCTTCTCTGTAGCATATCCCATGCACGCTCAATCGGGTTCAAGTCTGGCGACTGAGCAGGCCAGGGCAGGACATTGATGTTAGCTGCGGCGAGAGTCTGTCTTACAACTCTTGCGGTGTGCGGTCGTGCATTATCATGCATTAACTGAAATAAGGGACCGATTTGCACTTGTAGAGGAACGATGACGTCTGATACAATCGTCTCAGCATAAATTTGAGCGTTGAGGTTGCCTCTGATCCAAATCAACTCAGTTCTTCCGCCGATCCAAATACCCGCCCATACCATGATGATTCCACCACTATAAGGATGGACTTCCTGGCAGGATTTTAATCGCTGTTGGCGTCCAGGGGTTCTCCAGTGTCGTATACGTCTTGTATCCGGTCTCATACCAAAACGAGACTCATCAGAAAAGCACACGAAACGCCATTGTTCTTCTGCCCAATTTCTGTGTTCAAGAGCCCATTGATATCGAATCCTACGATTGTGCATTGCTATAGATGGTACCCGTAGCGGTCTTCGGGAATGAAGGTTCACTTCATGCAAGCGGTTTCTGACTGTTTGGTCGCTAATTAAGTTCCCTGAAGAGTGATGAAGCCTCACGGCTAACATCATGGCGGTTATTGTTGGAGCTCTTCGAGTTAAGATTTGAATGTATCGGTCTTGTCTCCGTGTGGTGCAGCGATACCGTCCTCCATGGCGCTCAGCCACGGTACCAGTGCTTCGGTAACGTGTCCAAAGTCGACTGATAACACTCTGACTTGTATTCAGAGCTAAAGCCACAGTACGTTGCCGGGAACCAGCTTCTATCATTCCCACGGCTCTGAGCATTTCTTCCCTGCTTAAATGACGTCGCCGCTCCATAATAACGTTGGTTTTAATCAGTAGTAGGGAAACAGTAGCACTAATAATGTCTTCAATGCGTTGTATGTTTTTATAGGGAAAATATTGACAGCTGATTTTCATCTTTTACTCGAATTTGATTCACAGTTCCTGATTCAAATTATGAAATGCACCAAAAAGGATCCATATAAATTTATAAAATCATAAATTTATTACAAAGCCACATCTCAATCTCAAGAAATCCGCATAAAAATGCTTGATCCCTAGACACTTTTGATGTGTGTATGTTTAATAACATGTTATGTTACACAGTGTGGACGCACCTTTAAAATACCACGTTCAAATTCTAAAGGTGCCTCTACGCTAGACGAGCCGAGCACGAGCGGAGCACGAGCCGAGCACAAATTCGTGTAGTGTGGACCGACTTACAAGCCTCAAACGAGCGCGCTTCGAGCATTTGGTTCATGCTCGACTGTGCTCCGCCAATTGTCGGTTTTTTGACGAACACAAAGGGATTTGCATCGCGCTCGCAGTGCGCTCGTGGACGTGTTTGCTGACAGATCATGGAAACGTGGTCAGAAGATGTTTGTTTACAATTAATTGAATTATATCAAAATAATCCAATGATATGGGATCCAAAACATGAGGATTACTGAAAAAATAAGAAGAATAATGTATGGTCTCGTATATCCCTAGAGTTGGGCAAGGATCGCCACGAGCCGCGAGCACACTGCTGAAAACTACGTTCGAGGACAGTGATCGTTGTAGGTTCGTAGTACGTCCACACTTGACGTCGCGAGCACGATGCTCGGCTCGTCTAGCGTAGAAGCACCTTTATTTGGTCTAAGTGATTGACACTGACTTTGACTTTGAATAGTGTTTTGCTTTGCCCTCTACTCGTGTCTACGTTATCACAACTCTTTTGGTAAATTCATTAAGTGTTTCGTCTACTCATTTAGGTTTGCCACTGCGTAGATTTTGTTTTTTATTTAGCCTATGTCGTCTAACTGCTGGCCGACGGCCCAAAGTCCTTTCAGGAACTCTTTTCCCGCGCCACCTTTAACTAGACCCTGCAGTACGTTTCCTAGTATTTGACTATCATAATTATATATTATTGTTAATTATGTGAAAACGATGTAGCGTGTTCAGATGTCTAAGGCCACCTATTTTAATCGATACACAATTAAGTTAATAGGTGGACACCTAAACTATCGTCAGTTCAGAATACACTTGATCAGTGAACGGCTGTCTTTTGTGACTTTTTGTCGGTTCGGAACCTACTACGTTCTTATAGCCAGCTGTTTGACCTGATTATAACTTCCTTTTATTCTTTACTCTAAAAATAAAACAAAACCATGCTTCGTTTATTCTGATCACCTTTGAACTCATAACGGTACTGTTTCAAAGTGTTGAACATTAAGTTTAAAGAAAATTGTAAACAGGCGGCCTTAATTATTTTTGATCTATTGTATATAAAAAAATAATATAATATTATAAATTCGTGTTCTGTTTAGATCTTTATTTTGTTTTCTTTATAAAAAATGTGTATGAAAAAGTTTTCCTTTTGTAATATAAATATATATTTTCCGATCTCATTTTATTAGGAATTAAAGTTATTTTTCCATAAAAAAAAAAATTAAAAATAATAATAATAAGTTAGGATAGGATACTTAGGATAGGTAGCATAAGACAAACCAGATTAGATTTTATTAGAGCATATAAAAAAGTATCTACAAAAATGTAACGAGTAAAGTAATTTTGAAAATATTTTATCAATTGTTAATAGGATTTAGGTTATTGTCTTACAAAATGTCGTCCTTGAAAAGAAAAATTGATTGCCTAATTGAACACATTTTTAATGTGGAAACGTTTTTAAATAACGTAGTCGATAAAGATGTACAGTCTATATTTTACCCCATGAGTTTGATGCAGGTTCTCGTACTAAATCCAAGATATCGCATCAAAAAGAATTGCATAAAACCGAATGGTTGTTTCAATAAGTTCATATTAATATTGGCGATGGTAACTTGTCTGGGTTGTTTTGTGTATCGAATTATAGACACATTGTTTGATGAAAATTTGAGACGATATGGTACGGTCAACTTTTTGTATTTTGCATCTTTATTTGACTTTATTTACTACTCTTTGGGATTTATCATGAACTTTATCATTAATTATAAGCAAACAAAGAAAATTGTCACATTTGTTTTGTCCTTTCAAGAGGTGCACAGAGTTCTAAACAATGAGACTGCTACCAAGAAGTGTGTCATTAGGAATTGGATTTATGTCGCTATGACCTTTGGATTTTATTTCATCATTTTGATTATGCTTCCCTCCATTTTCAATCCTAACTTTTTTTATATTGATTTTAATTTTAATTTGTTAAGTTATGTTGTGCTTGACACCAACTCAATATATGCAATTAGCTTCATTAAGTTATTGGCGGATAAAGTCAAACTATGGAATATGCAAATTTCACTATCACCGCAAAATCTTGGTGATGAGAAAATATATCAAGCATATGTGCAAATATTTAAATGCTACCAGATCTACAAAAATATTAATCAAGAAGTGGTAAGAAAGCAGAATCAGTTTTTATAGTTACTTTGTGCAAAGATTTCAACTCATTGTAAATTTTTTTTTTTTTTGCAGATTAGCTGCGTGTTGTTTTTGGTGTAAATTAATAATTGAAGAATTTTATTAAATAGATATCTTACTATAAATTTACCTGCCCTTATCTGAATTTATTTGGGGGCGGCGTAACATGTATTTTTCTTCGATACTTCCCTGTTGTCGTCATCTCAGTTGTCGCCCCCTCTCTAGCCATATCATTTTTCACACAGTTCATCCATCTTTTCTTTGATCTTCCCTTACTCAGCTATCCACATTCATAAGTAGATCATTCTTATAACATACCAATAACACTTCTACCAAACATTCAATTCGTTCAATGATAGTCTATCGTTTTTCACTATGATATTTTTTGTTTTCTAGGTTTTATTTCAAACTGTGGAGGTATTCTTCCGTTGCTTGGTTAACATTCAAGTGATGATTGAATTTAGAAAAGTGTTTTTTGTAAGTATTAAAATATTTATAAGTAATATACAAGGTTGAACTCTGAAATATGTGACCAACCCTGAAAACTGTCCCTTACGAAATGCAATACAGCGTGTTCAAAATGTATGGAACAGCATTTTTTATACCACGCTTATTATTGATAGTCAATGTTTAGCACAATTTCATAATAGTGTTGAATAGATATTAGAATGGATTTCCACAGCAGCATGTACCAGCACTGTTCAGTTTTAACTTAAAGGAGACAATCATGATGTTTTGTATGAACGTACTATTTAATAAGGAACAAAAAACTGTTTTCCAGGAACGTGATCCTCACCTATCGCTATTGCTTTACTTATGGATGATAAAGACCCTGACAATACACCTGACACTCAGCTTGGAAGTACAGGCATTCAATACAGCTATGGAACATGGAAAATATTCGTGTGAGAAAATTTTGGCCGCAAACAGTTTAGGTGAAATAAATCATTTATAAAAGTACCTATTTGTATCAGTGTATTGTATTAATTGATCTCACGCGTAGCATGACCACCATAGAAACGGGTTTATAGACAAAGTGAAATTCATACAACCAAGACTTGTCTTGTTCTCTATTAGTCGCCATCTCAGAAATCACTCCATTTCTAGCTATCTCATCTTTCACACATTCCATCCATCATTTCTTTGGGCTTCCCCTACTCTTAAAGACATGCACATCTATCTGCTTCTTCTGAGCGTGTGGACAGCAATCTAGACTGATGGCCCAGAATCTAATATCAGAAGTTTGGTGGCATCGGTAGCGACAATCAGCTATTGTAACGTGCATATTTTTTTGTTAACAGGTGACCAAAAGCAGTTCTGCAAAAATGTTCTGCGTTTGTACCGTTCATCGTTTACCAAGATGAGCGCTTGTGGCATGTTCTTCATAGACATATGTCAACCGATACATTTGATATCACTTATCACTCACTACACTATTGTGCTGTTGCAGTTTGCAATTTTGTAATTATGGTTCCATTAAAGAATGTTGTTATTGTGTATCCTGTTTTCATATTATCTGACACTGAGGCAACAATGGTTTGGGGTCATAGTTAAATAACAATAAACTGTCATTAATGTTTTGGTCGAGGTGTGAAAAGAACAAGGACTACGAGTATTTAGGGTAGAGACCCTATTTATATCGGGTAGGGCAGAGAGCTGCCCTACCCGATATAAATAATGTATTAAAAGAAGGACAATCATCATCATCATTATCTTTGATTCGATCGAGACTTGGGCTGTACTGCAGTTTCTTCAACGATGCCAGATCGACTATCGGTACATCGAGGTGCTGAAGAGTCTGTACGAAAACGCCACTATGTCAGTCCGACTCCAGGATCAGACCTCGAAACCTGTCCTTCTGCAGAAAGGTGTGAGACAGGGAGACGTTATCTCTCCGAAATTGTTCACCGCTGCACTGGAGGATTTCTTCAAGGTTCTGGACTGGAAAGGGACTGGCATTAACATCAAAGGCGAGTACATAACTCACCTTCGGTTTGCCGACGATATCGTAGTCATGGCTGAGACTATGGAGGACCTCAGTACAATGCTCGATGACCTCAGTAGAGCCTCCGAAAGAGTGGGTCTTAAAATGAACATGGACAAAACGAAGGTCATTTCAAATGCCCATGTACCACCCACTGTCATAAAGATCAGAGACGCTATACTCGAAGTCGTGGACGACTATGTTTATATAGGACAAACTGTCCAGTTAGGTAGGTCTAACTTCGAGAAAGAGGTCAATCGTCGAATCCGACTCGGCTGGGCAGCGTTCGGGAAGCTACGCAATATCTTCTCTTCCCACATACCGCAGAGTCTCAAGACGTAAGTCTTTGACCAGTGCGTGTTGCCAATGATGACATATGGCACTGAAACGTGGTCGCTTACAATGGGTCTTATTAGAAGGCTAAAAGTCACCCATAGGGCAATGGAGAGGGATATGCTTTGAGTTTCCCTGCGTGATCTAATCAGAAATGAGCAGATCCGCAGGAGAATCAAGGTAACTGCCATAGCCCGAAAAATTGCCAAACTTAAGTGGCAGCGGGCAGGGCACATTGCTCGCAGAACAGATGGCCGATGGGGCCGAAAGGTTCTGAAGTGGCGACCGCGTACCGGAAGACGTAGCGTTGGAAGGCCTCCCACAAGGTGGACCGACGACCTTATGAAGGCCGCAGGAACCCGTTGGATGCGAGAAGCACAGAACCGGTCGAAGTGGAGCTGCTTGGGGGAGGCCTATGTCCAGCGGTGGACGTATTTCGGCTGAAATGATAATGATGATGATGAACTAAAGATCGAGTAGCGTTAAAGAACTGGAATTAGGTATTTGTCATCTAGCGATGAGACGGGCAGAAGAAATTGCTGCCATCACGAGACCTGAATGAGGCTGGCACAGGAGCGTGGGAATTGGCACAAGCAAACATAGTCCTATGCCCAGAAATGGGTGAAATCGCGATCAATTGCCACTCATTTGTTCGGAAAACCTGATCGCACTCTCCGTCGGCGGGACCCCGGTATGACTTCGCATCCTAACGAAATCGATCGGTCGCGAGAATACGCGATCGTCGCGTTCTTTATGTCACTCATTAGTTTGGAAAACCAGAAGGCGCTCGCCCTCCGTCAAAAACAAACAAAAAGAACCGAATAGTCGTATGTTTGCGCGACGATCACTTTATACTTCCGCTCGTAAAAGACCGACCGGATGGTAGGTCGGAGCTTCTACAACCAAAGTTGCCCGTAGTGCGTGAGGTTCTTCATTTAAGAACCCCATGCACCACGGGCAACTTTAGATAAGATAAAATGTTCATATTTGTACGCAGAAGTAAAAAGACGTTTGCAAAATGTTACAAAAGTTACTGTTAGTACCTACGTATATAAAAATACAAGAAGACTACGATGAAATTATTGAAAACACTATAGAAGATAAAAAACGCAACTTAATTTGGTTCACCGAGTTTATAAAAGAAGAAAAACCTAACATTATTTTGATAATAATAATGTGATAGAACATCCGTGTATAATATATAAAACATTGATCAGGCAGGGGTCAGTTCTTCCATAGTTTTTGGTAACCAGTCCACTTTAGCCGCCCAAACCCATAGACCAACTTTTTATTTTTCCATATCCTGCAATAATCCTACACGAACCGGGGGTTGGTGCCACATTTCATTAAATTTCCCTAAGGGGCCTCTGCGAGTTGGCTTCGGCCCCTCGTACGCCTTCCAAAGGACCGGGACCCCATGGTCCCGAGATATCTAAAATAAAATGATAGAACATTATTATTATGAAAACGTTAGTAATTTGTTCACTTCTTACTTATTTTAACTGAAACAATTAAAAGATTATTGAGAAAGCTACATTTACCGTTTTTTCTTGGCTCCAAAATAAACTACAAGTTTTAACATAAAAACTGCATACAATGCTTCTTTCTACCTTTGAATCTCACGCAAAACATTATGTTTTTACCCAAATATTCGATTAAAAATAACCATTTGAATCCTAATAACTTAATCACTAACGTTTTATCACTATATTGGACTGTTTTGTGCATTTCTTCATTTATGTCTCGTGCTTCAATGACTTTGATGGCATTTCTTGCACTTTCTTATTTCCTGCGACCTCTTCCTTTACTGTTTTGCTTTCGCTATCTTGCACACATGCTTTCTCAGAATGGCGAACATTAATACAATTTTGATCCTGAGTCCTAAATTCAATCGTCTTAATCTAAAAAATTACAAATAAGCTTTTCGTTTAATCAATATACATCACGTCGTGAACTCGTGACAAAACAAACGACGACCTTTTAATGTACATATTATTATAGTTCATACGTTAGGTTGTAATTTATCTATAATATGTATGTATTTAGAAATATATAAGTATGTTTATCAGTTGTCTAGTACCCATAACACAAGCTCTGCTTAGCTTGGGACTAGATGGCGTTGTGTGATAGTTGTGGAATATTATTATTATTATTATATTATTATTATGTAAATATTTACAGAAATAAATAATATTTGAACCTTTTAATTTATTTAAATGAATTGGTTCTTAAAACATTTACGTATTTAATTAATGTAAACGGCAGTTCCATCCTTAGTATTCTACTAACCGCTCGCGCGACTGTAAAAGTGAAATAGACATGAAGTCACGAATCCGAAAAAATCGTATTTCCGACAATTTTTTGGATAAGAGTTTCCAGAACATGCTCCTTCCTTTTCGTTGTTTACAGCACATGCTGTTTCTATCAAGGTTCTCTATTGAGTACAATTGTATAAGACCTCATCAGACATCTTACTATATCGTGTCGCTCATTGGTACTCTTGGATTCATAATTTTTCACATTCAAAATTATTTGGCAAGGGAATTTGAGGGAGTAGTCAATCCATTCATCGTCGTATTCATAAAGTTGAATGTCGCCTTGTTGGTGATTCCTTTCGTTTTTTTTTATATACTTAACATTATACAAAGAGAGGACCACGTCCAAATAATCTTGAAGATTCAAAAAGCTTTTAGATTAATCGATTATAAGAATTGCAAGAAAGCTGTCCTAAAGGTGCTCGTAAACGGGCTAGTTTTTTGACAATTTCTTGCTGCAATAGTATAGCCGCCAAGTTGCCGATTATATCTCTCAACACAGTGCAACAATTGCTGCAATATTGCTGTGTAGCCCGGATATATTGCCAAGATATTGCATAATAGTCGCAAGAATTTAATGTCTAGCCGGCTATATTGCAAATGATTTACCCCGCTTTGACTTCACTGCAATATTGCCGTATATCGTCCTTGCTCTGCTGTATAGGTGCATCTCTTTCCCTCGCTAGCCTCCCCTCGCCTCGTCCTGTAGCTACCGCTGCTGTCTTCTCGCACGCGCACCTAACCTATTCAATTCACCACGTGTTCTGCGATTAGTGAAGTTGTTTTGTATCCGTCCGTTGTTGTTTATTCTGTTCGTCATGGCCGAGTGGTCAAACGAAAAGATTTTGAACTTTATTAATGAAATCCATGTACGTCCTGAATTATGGGATGTAGAAGCTAGTGTGTATAAAGATCGTAACCTTAAGAAGGATGCTTGGGCCGTAATTGCCGCGAAGTTTAATGTAACAACCGAAGAGGCATACAAAAAATTATTTTGTCCTGCGAGATCTAGCCGCAATACGCCGCGCGTGTACGAACAAAATCTCTCACCAATCCAGTTGCCGAATGTTGCTGGGCTACTCTCGGCAATGTATTGCAAAATGAAATTGCAGCAAGGGTACCATTGCAAATATACTGAGATATATTGGTCAATAAAAATTGCCAGCAAGATGCAATTTCTGTAGCCCGTTTACAGGCACCTTTAGGAATTGGTTCGGAGTGTTTCGACATTTTTCTTTTTGTATTGTCTGTGTGTCACTAGTTCTATATTTATGGACATTGATTTATTTTGACGTACATTTAACTTATGGTTTAACTATAATCGCTTCGATAAGAGATGGAATGATTTCATGGATCTCCGAGGTCGAGTACTACAGTGAACTCTACTTGGAGCAAGAAGAAAATATATATAATGATAAATCTAAAAAGCTTTTTCATTTCTCATACTCGGAAAGTAGTGTTTGTTTGATCCGAATAGCGGGTGGAAGACGCTGCTTCCCACCACAGGGCGGGAAAGACTCATAGTAATTACTTCCCTCTTTAGGGTGGGAATGAATTTTAAAAATAGAACTGTAGTCAGCTACGAAATGTTTTACATACATTAAGAAAAATAGAAAAATGCTGCGGTCTTGTGAGTGTATAAACAGCCAGTGTGAATAAAAAAAAAAACCTATCAAGCGGGACGGCCCGCGGCGGTGACACACCGCGTGTTCCATATTTAAAATAGTACACAAATTGTTCTAACATCTCAATTAATTTTACATAGGTACCTACTATTCATGTTATTATTATCAGTAAATATTTTAGAAAAACCACAATTTTTTACTTTCCTTATATTCGAAATGAAAAGTAGAGTGTTTAACACGGGTGAAAGTCATCAATTCCTACTCGGACTATAGCCGCCCTCGCTGCGCTCGGGCGTCTAAATACCTCGTATGGGAATAGATTCCTTTCGAACCTCGTATAACAATCTACTATTCCAGGCTTACATCAATTTAATGGAAGCATATGATATTTTTAAGAAAATATTTAAGTTTTCGGTAAGTATGACATTTTGTGTTGTTACACACACCGAAATAACACAATTAAATAAAAAGTCCTCATTGTGAATATACAATTTATTTCCAGACTTTATTTCAAGTATCAGACACATTTCTCCATAGTTTACTGTATTTCCAAACAATAATAGGAACAGAAGAAACACTGGAAAGACACAACGGCGAGGTAAGCAATAATTATTTTATTGAGTAACTGCTCGCGATCCGTCAGGTAAGTTTGCATACGCAAGCGACACGCTTTGACATCAGAGGCAACTGCAACCGTCGACGCGTGTCTGCGACAG
Source organism: Hydraecia micacea (assembly GCA_914767645.1). NCBI lineage: Eukaryota > Metazoa > Arthropoda > Insecta > Lepidoptera > Noctuidae > Hydraecia > Hydraecia micacea. The sequence goes on from OU611796.1 coordinate 14,161,023, forward strand.
GCCGCGACGCGTGTCGGCGGCAGCCGACGACGTATTTGGCATCTTGTATTTTTTTAGAAAATAAAATATCCATATAATATAAACACATGTCTATGTGGAATGATAGAAAAGTATAATACAATATAGCTGAGGTCTCGTTTCAGTAAAATATTTGGCAAAATTTAAGTGTAAAAAGTTTTTTTTTTTAAGTTTTTGGTGAACAAAGACCTCCTACCAAAATATATATTTATTTGAAACTAAAATAGCCATATTGTGTCATTATATTTGCTGACAAGCAGTGGCCCGCGGTTTCACCCGCGTTAATTTGAGGAAAATACCTACTAAAATATATTCCATCACTTTAAGAGTATTACTTAAGTATTTTAGGTACGTACATCACGCTATAATCAAATGATGTCAAGGGAAATTTTGTTCAAAATTAAATACTTGTGATGAATTACGTATATTATTTGAATAAGGATCAATATCATGTTTATAAAAACACCTTCGCAAATAATGCATTATTTTAGAACAAATTTGATTACCATAAAAAAGTTATTGTGAGTCAACCTTAAAAGATAAGAGATATGCTGTCGCGGCCTTTTTTTTAGAACTTTTAAGGGGAAACGATTCCGTCATACATGATTTTTGCGTAACTTTAACCGCTTACGCAGCGCACTCAACGGAAGCTCTCAAAAGGAATAATTTTTCCCGTTTTTGCAACATTTTTCATTGATGCTTCGCTCCCATTGGTCGCAGCGTGATGTTATATAGCCTATAGCCTTCCTCGATAAATGGACTATCGAACACAAAAATAATTCTTCTAATCGGTCCAGTAGTTTCGGAGCCTATTCAATTCAAACAAACAAACAAATCTTTCCTCTTTATAATATTAGTGTAGATGTAGATAGTGTAGAAAATTAAGCTATAATTTTTGCTTCTTTAATTTTCAGCACTTTTTAACCAGTTTTGAGTTGGTCATCATCCTTTGGACGCTTAAAAATATTTTATTCGTCTCTATATTCAATACTTACTGCGAGTTCTTCTACATGACTGTCTCTGATGCAGACACTGCTTGCAGTAGGATGCTAAGGAGTTTGCAAAGTACTGGTAAGACAATACAATTACTGGTAAGACAATACAATTGGTAATACAGATCACTAGGGAAAGACAATAAATAGGTACGGAAGGACGGTTCCATTCATCGAGTGTAAACAAGCGTACGCACAGCATACAATCAAAATCAAAAGACATTTGTTCAAACTAGGCTGAGAATCAGCACTTTTCGAACGTCAAAATTACAAAAAACAGTCCCCAAAACGCCCGCCCGCCTTTCACCACTTCATAGTGCTTTCCTTGGGGTAAAGAAGTGGCGCAACAAACTCCCCAGCCGCACAACTGTCTGTCCAGTTAGAAAATGATATGCAGAATACTTAACATTACAGGACACAGAACATTAAATTAAATTATTTGCCATATGTTAGCTAGCCACGCCAATATAGCAACAAATACAATAAAATCTATACGTACTCAAGCATACACATAGAGCGTTTCAAAACTATCTGATGAAAGTGCACACAAACCGTCATTACTCACTAAAGGGAATTAGTAAACATACACGTAAGTAGTTAACATTCATTAGTAGTTTTCATCTTTATATTTCACCACTTTTTCCAACAATTATTGCTTGAATAACATCGACGAAAATTGAGGTTATAAAATAAAGCTCAATTGACAAATGAAAAACATCGTTAAGGTGATACCGGTCAAGCCCCGCGCGGACTACATGTGGCACGATACAATAGAAAATCAATTGTGTCTCATTAACGGAATTTGATCGATTAAAATTAGAATTTCGGTTTTAAATATTCAAATAAAAGTCAAAGCACTCAATTAGGTATGTTTTCTGATCCACTTGTTTACATTTTCAGCAGTTAATTTTGGAACAGAGTAGTATAATAGGTACGCATTAGTAAGGCGATATCGGTCTACGAGTATGTCGGTCGAGTGCCAGTCGCGAGTGCGCTTGCACTCTGCAGACTGTCAGTCGGTGCGTTTTAGTAAGTTCTACTTCGAATAATTAAGACCTGAGAAAGTGAGTCAGTCGAGCTCTTTATATATATTGTAGTGTAACGTGCTGAAACTAGCTGTAGGTCAAATGTATGAACATATAACACTTCGTAGTGTTTTTTGATAAAAAATGTTCTTAAAAACATTTTATACTCAAATGCGCATAGCAAAAGAGTGAAACTCTCTACCTGCTTCTGTGTTTCCGGGCGCATACAACCCGAATCTCTTCAAAATGAGAGTGAACAGGCTTCTTCTGGGTAAGCTCACTCCATCGTCGAATTTGTCTCTGTCACCTCTAACCTTGACTAGAGTCAAGAGCAACCCATTTCAAATAAAAAAAAAACTCATTTAACAAGCTAGTCCTTGTTAACTGAGTTTACTGCTACATGCATCCGATCTTTTTAAATAATCAGTCGTACTCGTAGAAATGCAGAAAAAATAAGTTTGTTCAACAGAGTTTAATCATTCTTCTGTTACAGTGGAAGCTAAGAGACTATGTAAGAACGTGCAGCGGCTGAACCGTGCAGCCTTCCACAAGATGACTGCTTGTCGCATGTTCACGATGGACGGATGTCTACCTCAGAAGTTTAATAGTCTGATGTTGGAATACACTGTTGTGATACTGCAGTTTGCTATGCTGAAATGGTTAAAATAAATAAATCTATATAAATAAAGTTACACCATTTATAACTCATGAACGGCTGGACCGATTTTTATGAACTTTGATTTTTTAGGTTTATTTCCGCCCCGAATATCAGAATAACTATTAAAACGGGAAAAAATTCACGAAAAAAATTATGAAGATAATAAATTTTCTCATACATTTTGCATGGAATGGCTTTTTTAATGAATAACACAAAATTTATTGATTCTGAGGTGGTACGAAGTTCGCGCCGGGTCAGCTAGTTAAAGAATACAAAAAAATAAAACTTTACTTTTCTAGATTGTTAGATATTGAAATAAACATCACGCCTGTATAAATCCTCGAAGGGTAAGCAGAGGTGCAACTATATATAGTACACTCCGATTTTGCCAGTTATGTATATTCCATGTAACAGGGACTATTGCCATCAACCTGGCACAAATCCAGCCTCCGGTCTGCTAATGAGAAATTCCAGATGGAAAACCCAATAACACTGCTCGATTACGATTTATTACTGCTCTATTGGGTTACATAAAGAGTATCACCACCTAGTAGGATAACAAAACAAACCAGGAAATACGTTGTAGGATGTAATTATGGAGGAACTTTTTAAGTGAATAAAACTATTTATACAGGAATAGCCTATCCTTGATGTGTCATTGTTAGTTTTTATGTGTAATTTTAAATGAAAGGCTGTGGAAGAGGATACTAAATATTTATTTCCCACTAGGTGCGCCCCGCGGTTTCACCCGCATAAGTCTCGATCTCGTGATAATATCGGGATAAAAAGTAGCCTATATGTTAATTCAGGGTGTCAGCTACCTCCATACAAAATTTTATCAAATTTGGTCCAGCTGTTTGAGCGTGAAGAAGTAATAAACATATAAACACACACACACACATACACACACAAACTTTCGCCTTTATAATATTACTGTGATTGAGTACACGTGTTTCATGGAAGAGCGTAGCCAGCCTGGCTAGGCAGGAAGGGCCTGGATGTTCGAATGGTGTGAATAAAAGTCTTTTTTGGTAATGGAGCTATGCCAATACTTTTATTCAGAGATGGGCGTAGCTCATGTAGGGCTATGTAGCCTTACTTTTTATAATGCAGGCTGGTTATAATTGAGGGCGTGTTCCATTCGAACGTTCAAGCAGGTGTCAAATATTTTTATTGGGTATTTTTGGTTTAGTAGAGGAAGTGCTAGCTTTAATATGGTAATGTAAAGTTTTTCCATGAATATAACTTGAAATCCGATTGCTGTTTAATTAAATAAAGGGATCTCATCTAGAGCTCCTAGAATATATATATATAGTCTACGGTATAGCGTATACCGTCATGTATGGGAACTCATACAGCCATCACCACACAGTTCGGGGTATATAAGTTCCCATACATGACGTTCGGACTCCGCAACGCAGAGCAAACTTTCCAGCGTTTTGTTGATGAAATGCTACGAGGTCTGGATTTCTCAAGCGGCACAAAACCATTGCCAGAAAAGGTCGAGGCAATCAACAGCTTTCCAACGACAGTCAGAGAGTTGAGAAGGTTTTTAGGGATGGTGAATTTTTATAGGCGGCTCATATCAGAGGCGGCTCAACATCACGCATCGCTTAACAAGCTTCCAGAAGGATCGGTGAAAGGCTCGCACCCAGTAAGCTTCACAGTAGAAGAGGACGAAGCGTTTATGGCCTGAAAAAGAGGTCTCTGCCAAGCAGCAATGCTAGCACATCCTTATTGTGGAGCTAAACTAGCTTTGGTGACAAATGCCTAGTAGAAGTACTCTCTTTATGGCCATGAACTGCTCGCGATATATGAAACGATTAAATATTTCAGACAATTTGAGTCATCTCTCTTCGAGCACAGAAAGACAACTGCTTACCACCCTGCCTGTAACGGTATGGTTGAGCGGTTACACAGACGGCTCAAATCAGCCATAACCTGCCACGGGAATAAAAACTGGGTAGAATCACTACCACTAGTTCTTTTAGGCATCCGGAGCGCGTATAAAGAAGATGTACAGGCAACACCGGCTGAACTGGTATACGGTGAAACATTGCGTCTGCCAGGAGATTTCTATGAACCAGAAGCGGTTAGCAACACACACTACGATATGACCGACTACGTATCAAGATTACGCATGTTTGTCAGAAACATTCAACCGTCTCCAGCATCGCGACATTCTAATAGTCGGGCCATCATCATCATCATCATCATCAGCCTATAGCAGTCCACTGCTGGACATAGGCCTCTCCTATTGCACGCCATTCAACTCGATTTTCGGCAACTCTCATCCAGCTGCTACCAGCCAGCCTGCGAAGATCGTCGCTCCACCTAGCCTGAGGGCGTCCCACGCTACGTTTACCGATTCGCGGTCTCCACTCAAGAACACGTCTACCCCAGCGGTCATCAGTTCTACGGCTAATATGGCCGGCCCATTGCCACTTCAGCTTGCTTATTCTGTGAGCTATGTCGACAACTTTGGTTCTCTGCCGGATCACCTCGTTGCGGATTCGATCCCAACCATAGTCGACAACGAAATCGAAAGTCGAATAACGATAGTCGGGCCATATTCGTCTTTAAAGACTTTGCCACCGCAACACAAAACTTTTTAAGAGACAACGCGGTGTCCGGTTCATTTCAACCAGCATACACAGGGCCGCATAAAGTGTTAGAGAGAGGTGACAAAGTATTCAAACTCCTCCTTAAAGGTAAGACTGTCTCAGTATCGGTAGACCGAGTGAAACCGGCCTATATACTTCAAGACTCACACACCACAATACTCGTAACACACAACAACACTGCAAACCATAACGAACATAGAAAAGAACAGACTCCACAAGATACACCAGTCATCAATCCAACGCCGACGACCGAAGACGACAATATCAAACTGACACGGTCAGGCCGTAGAGTGCGTTTTCCTGACTACTATCGCCCTGGACGGTCTCAAGAGGGGGGTGGCGTAGCGTTGGTGCCTTTTTAGTGACTATACTCTATGGTTGGTGCTCTGTAGTCGCCTGTCATGTCAGTTGGTTTTGTTGTACGTCAATGGAAACTATATTTTTACTTATATAACTTATCGCATGAATATTCCTTGTATAGACTTTCACCTTCCATTCTTAATATTTTATAAGCGTTTTATGTATGTGGCCTTGATCACTATAACAAATTACCGAACATTTTATCTATCATTTTTATCCCATACGTATCCACTTCGGTACTTTCATAAGCATTTAGTAAAAAGCTGTTATTTTGACATTACAAATAGACACTTCAATTTTGTTTTTATATGAATAGATGTATAGATTAATATGTCAATACAAGTAGAAATATTAACTGCGGCTCTTAACGTTAATGCGATCAGTAAGTACATAAAATAATAAATATTATAATTATCACGTCATACATTCATTGATTGTCATTAAGTCACCACGCAACAAACAAATGCCGTTCATATTAAAATAATGCCCCGTAAGCAAATCACATTACAAGTGTTACCTAATAATAGACTGGAGAAAGATATACAAAGAATATTGTATCCTTTTAACTTAGCACTTAAAATTTTTTTGTTGTCTAAATATAATGTGCGAAATAATCATATTTATCCAAATGGAAAGAAATATCACATATTTGCGTTCTGCTTTATGTTATTCCTAAATGCGTTGTATATCTATCGAATGTTCATCGTAGAAGTTATAGATCAAAATATGAAATCTTCAGAAGGTGATCTGTTTTCGTGCATTGCTGTACTCTACGGCACCACCGTATTGTTCGGGTTCACGATGATGTTTATCCTGGACTTTACACATAAAAACAACAACGTCTTACTTATTTTGAAGATCCAAACTATACATAGAAGCATCGATTTTAGTACAGATATCCGGTGTTACATTGTTTGGAACTGGATCTCAACCATAACAATTATCTGTGCTAACATTATCATCATTGCAGTATATTATGACACTTTTAGAAAGTATGACATCGGTACCATACTTGACATGATTAGTGACATAGAGTGGATCGCACTGGATATAAATTTCGTTATAGTCATCCGGATTATGGTGTTGTTAAAGAAATATCTAGAGAAGTGGATTAAAAATGTCCGGATAATGAATGATGAAAACGACAATGATGAGCAGTGTCTCAAACTGCTTTGGATATACCAGAATATTTTTAAGGCTTACAATTTGTACAAGAAAATTTTCCAGGTGTTGGTAAGTTCATACTTACTATATTGTTCCCTACATTTTGACAAGTTATACGAACATAAATGTAGGGAACAGCTGATTTTTTTTTCGCGATTTCTGGCTTGGTCCCATAGTAAAAGTTGTTCATAATGATGAGTACAATGACCTCTTAAGAGGTTTTTGGTGTTTTTCCAATAACCCTGTATAAAGTTGTTGAGCTATACATTTCCAGCATACGATAACCTCTAATTCTATGGAAAGCTTATTTAATGCAAGGTCAGCTTATAAAATACATAATATATTCTTCAATATCGCAGTGAGACATTATAAAAAAATATGTTTTTTTGCAGGCTTTATGTTGTACATTGGGCGCATTTTTTCGAGCCATATGTAACTTTAACTATTTATTTTATTTAATAAAAGTAACTGAAGACTTGGGACAAGAAGTAAGTGTACAACGTTTTAAAAAAATGTAGTTTACTAGATAAACACATATAACAATAAGAGTTATGTGCCTAAATAATGAGGAAGGAAGAAAGAGAGGAAGACCATAGAAAAGATGGAAAGATTGTGTGAAATGTGAAATTTATTTGTTGATTTTACAGTTTATTATTCACTAGCTTGCCCGCGACATTTTAATTATTTTTAAAACCCTAAATCAGATTAGTTTGTTGCCGCGTTAAATACATGCCATAGTGGAGTAGTTAGTGGAGGCCGATGGCTTCTGAAATACAAAGAAATAAGAGTAAATGATAAGACGACTGACAGAATGGAAGACAAAACACTTTTCGTGCCGACCCCAAGTGACGCAGAGATAAAGACCATTACTAGACCATAAAACTCCTAGATACTTTCTTCAGCATCATTATTAAGCTGAAAGTTTAGTTTCCATAATGACTGGTTTTATGTTTCCCGCAACCAGCGGCTTCCAGTGACCTTCATGAGGACGTAGGGTTGGTAGGACGGAGGATATACCGTGAGGGCTTAGTTTATCCAGCAGATTTTTGTCATTGATATTTTGATATAGTTAATGAAATATTTCTAACTGTTCCTTGAATTCAACTTTATTTGTTTATGCATGTCACTTATTCTTGCTTTGGCCATACAATAATATTTATTACATTTTCCAGACTTTCCTTCAGACTTTCGCGCTCATTTTATGGATAATAAAGGATATCATACTAGTTAATATACATAGTATACAGGGTGTTCGGCAGAACGTTGAACACACGAAAATGGCAGATAGGTGGGGTCGTCTGCTACCTACCCAGCACAAAAAAAAATACCTAGGCCCATAGTTTTTTTTTTTTTTTTTTTTAATTTTTTTTTTTTTAATTCGACAAATTACATACCGTTCGAAAGGCCATACACCAAGGATGTTTCGATGAAATCCTAAGTCTTCAATCACTTTTAGTTTTATTTTAATGCAATGCAAAGAAAAGCTCAAAATCACGTTTTAACCCTTTTTGTAAAGTATGGGCTTATAACTTTGTGTCTAGTTCACCAAACAACAATTTTAGATGAATCTACCAATAGTCGAGACAAAAACAAAAACGAAGTGTTGCCAGTTTCGTCTATCCTACATAAAGTTATACGCCTTTAAAACTCATGAATTTCGTTACTAAAAAAAAAATTAAAAAAAAACTATGGGGCCTGAGTAATTTTTTTTGGGCTGGGTAGGTAGCAGACGACCCCATCTATCTGCCATTTTCGTGTGTTCAACGTTCTGCCGAACACCCTGTATACTGTGAGAAATTCTATATAACTGTTGAGGAAGCTGAGATAGCGTGTATACAGCTTATGAAAAACCGGAACTGTCCAAGTAAGAAAAAAACAACATAACACTATATGTATAGCTCCTTTGTAGGGCGATTAAATGAATATTGACCGTATCTGAGACACCTAGTCCTATGACTGGGCATCTCAGATAATCAATATTCATAGGTTTATATCTAAATAAACATTAATAATTGCCCAAATAAAAACGCACTGTTAGATTTTCAAGGTTCGATTCAGCGCTGATAGTTGAAAGTCCGACAGTACGCTTTTATTTTAGGCATTAATTTAATTGTCGTCGAGTGTTAGTGAAAACGGCCATATGAGTGTGTTAGAAAATGAAGTAGAATCTATTTATAAGAGTCTATATGTATACATATATTACCCAAATATAAAGCTTTGAATATCAGAATGGTTACTAGTTATTTAATATGTGTAAAAGTAACTATGAATATGGTATGTAGGGAAAGGATTTTATGAAATAAAGCACAGAAAGACAAGCTAGACATTTATTTCAATTTAGGCTTGGCAGTAATTAATCAGAAAACTAGTTGTCCGTTCCAAATCTAGGTCATCGTGGAGAAGAAAAAGAAGAAACTCCATGGAAACAGTATTAAAGTATTCTATCAACAAAGTTCTTATATTGCCATAAATTATCATTATTTTAAAAACAATTAATTATACCTCTTGGACAAAGGTCCAAGAGAACTCGGAATAATAGCAACATAATAACAATAGCTAGGAATATTCCATTATACACTTTACAACATTGGCATTATTGGCCATATTATTACATTTACAGAAACCATAGTTATAATCAAGATCATAATATCAATTAACTTACATGACATCCGGTCGATCTATTCCACATAATAACGTCACTAGTACTAATCAACTGACTGTAGACCGGAGCTCAGTTCTGGTCGATGTCTCGAACAAGAATGATCCCCGCCACTGGGAGCTCTTCCTTTTATAGTCGTGAACAGAACAACTTTGACGTTTCTATCTACCGTCATCCAAAATATCAACGACATAAAAGGTGGATATCCGTTTGGAATATTTTCTGTTTTGCTACATTATTCCTTAATATTTAGGTTATGCAAAACATTACTGTTTTATCAAGTTTTAACAGTAAAATGATAACAATAACAATACCTATAATTAGGATAATCTATTAAATACTCCCATGTTTCTGTTACTTAATCTGCTGATGCCGAGTTTCTCTCTCACCGAGTGACTCACTGTTGAATTAACTTTACCACTCAGTTAACTTTTGCAATTAAAGTTATTTTAACTAAGTATGTAGAATCGCAAACTGTTAAATTATTGAATGAATACTACTATTTGATTGAACCTGAGTAGTACTATTTCTTTACAGATGGTCAAAAACGACTGTACCAGAATTTGATACACAGAAAACGAACATTCTACAAGATGTCCGCGTGTGGCCTGTTCTATGTAGACGCTACGCTACCAATGTATTTGATCGGAGTTATCAGCCATTACGTTATTATGCAGCTGCCATTCTATTTTGTGAACTAATATAATTACGTCACTGAGAAATAAACCGAACTTATTTATTGTTTTCGTCGCCGTCTTAGCAAAACTATAGCAGTTTGTTTATCAAAATACTTAAATAATATCTACTTAATCTGTTTGAAATACTCGTACAATATGAAATGAGTCTGCATTGTCCTGCATAAATTGATCCAATATCACACTAATATTATAAAGGCGAAAGTTTGTGAGTGTGTGTGTGTTTATGTTTGTTACTTCTTCACGCTAACGGCTGGACCAATTTTGATAACATTTTTTATGGAGGTAGGTGATATCCTGGATTAACATATAGGCTACTTTATATCCCGATATTTCTACGGGATCGACACTTATGCGGGTGAAACCGCGGGGCGCAGCTAGTAATTTTATAAATATGACGTAAATCCAATAATTTTATACCTCCTTCAATTTGACTCATCACGACAAATTATTATACAGTCAGGTACCTGAGCAAATGCAAATGCTTATTCAGTACCCAACAGTTGGAGTTGTCATCAAATTATGTCCCAAACACGAAGAATCATTTCAGTTCCCATCAACATCAATGTATATTGGTTCAACGCAACGGGGTGGCCAAAAGTTATATAAAGCTGGTCATGAATATAACATAAAAAGAAAAAATAAAGATGGGACCTCCCTATGGCGGTGTATTCAAAAGAAGCTCTGCAATTATAAAAACCGATCCTGAGATGCGAGTATTAAATGAAACTGAACATTCGCAAGACAACATGAGCGTGGAAGAAAATGACATAAAAATCCAAACGGAGAAGTGCTCTAGAGAGGTCCATAAGGATTTGTCAGTGCCAATTTCCAAGATTTTTGAAGATAGCATGGATACTATCAAAGACAAGGGCACAAATCTGGTAAAGAATCTTCTTTAGGAACGTACAGAAAATGCTTTATAAAAAAAGGAATCGATCTATTGGAGCAAAAAAAGTTAGATTTAGCAAGGCAATTGTTGTTGAAATACCTGAAAAATATAAGTTTCTACTATTCGCCGACTACAACGATGGTAAAAATCGCATCCTAGTCTTTGGCGACGAGAAAATGAAAAATTACATAAGATTTGGTAAGCGATTCTTTATCGATGGCACATTCAAAATTTGCCCAACAATTTCTACCAGCTTTTCACAGTGCATGCAGATATAGGTAGTAATAATGACTATGTTAATGTTGTTCCGGTCCTATATATTATAAAAACAGTTGTTATTAGAAACATAAAGTGAAGACCAGTATATAGATAAGAGTACCTCGGAGTAAATTGTTGTAACTGAGCACGGTTCATTAAGGAAAAAGTACCCTATTGCAGGACAGAAATGGTTTAACTTAGCATAACAAAAAGTGACATTGCAGAAATAATATCGAATAGACTTACTTGGGCACAACGTGTAGCGACACAAAACTAATAGGAAAACACAACTAGCACGCTTAAGACTAAGATTCTCAAACAACTTTGATTCGCATCTCAAAAAAACACACCAAAACACAGACTTACATAAACATAGCATTCTAATAGCAGTTGTAATATGTATTAATCGTGTTCGTGAGTAATTTAAACAATTTTCTGCAGATCTTTCTCCGATTTGACAACCAGCGGTGGCGATGTATCGTTTTTTCTCACGTGTATCTTCGCATGTTTGACCCAAACGTACTGGAAATCCATTTCTGCCGATGTTTTCTTAGTTTTGGACAATAACATTTTGTTTTTTATTGTAAGGTGGCCGTTTATGAAGACTTTATGGTTGCCAATCATTCCAATTTTATCAGGCGTCATGGGCGAGGTTTTTAGTTCGTGCCTAGCAGCTGCTATGAAATCCTCTTTTACGTAACGTTGGCAGAAGCAGACTATGATGGGTTTTATTCGGTCTTTCTCGCTAGTAGGTACTCGTGTGATGAAGTTAATTTGATTTTTAGTGATAGGGTAATTGACTTTAGCACCAATTTTGGCTATTATTTCAAATAAGTTCTCGTTACCTGTCTGGGGCACACCCTTAACTTCAATATTATTCATACGCGACCATTGATCCTTATTATTATTTTCATCTTCTAACTTATCCAAACGGGCCTGCAGTTGTTCGACTTGGTCTTGGACTTTCTCAACCTTAACAATACGTAACTCCATATCATTCAGTTTTCCAGAGACTTCTTTCATAACCTCGCTGTACTGGTTGGACAAGGTTGTTTTGAACACAGCAAATTCATTCCTCAATGCGACGATTTCTTCCTTCATATTCTCCAGTGTGGCAAATTTTAAAGACAACGCTCGAATTTCCTGCAGGACAACTGACTCAGATTCCAGCACGGGGTGGGTGATACTGGCAAGACGGGTTGTAGGGCATTGCCTGCCATTCTGCATTTACTGCATCGCCATATTAGCTTACGATCTCCTAGCTTTTGGTAGCCGTTTTCAGTGACGCCCCCACAATGGAAATGCATCATGAGGTTACATGACTTGCAGTGTGCACCATCGGACAACGTGTCACTGCAGACACCGCACTTGTTTGTATCCATCTTAGATAGTATTGTAATTTCAAAATAACAAGCGGACTAATACGAAACTTTGAGAAATAGTGGAATTCTTTTAAAATCGACAGTAACTTATACCAAACACAGCCGTATGTAACCGAGGTCAACGACGTACTATATATATATATAATCATCACGTCGTAATCATCACGTAATTGTGGCTGTATGAAGTACAATAGGACATGACGCCCATCTAAATGTCCAATGTGTAGAGGGCTTAGCATACAAGGTCAGCTACTAGTGCCATTTTCCCTTCAGTAGCCATTATTAGAACTACATATTAATTTCATCCATATTTGAATGTCATATACTGTTTACTGTATATTAATATACTCTTTCATTTACTACTGTTTACTGTATAATATACTCTTTAGTGTACTGTCATGCGGTCTATGTAAACGGAGCCGCCTGCTCTTTAATCAATATTTTTTTAGGTGAAACCCAATGTTAAAAAAATATGCTGTGATTATCTTTACCTTTTATCTTAATTTGACCGAGATCTATCTTTTGAGAGTATTTTTATGAATGTACGCGAGGTGTAAGTGAGACACCCAGATTACATGGAGTCCTGCCATTCTTCTTTATTGCAGGTCGTAGGCGCCTAGCTATGGTCACGCCATCTACATTTAGCTTTGACCGACCTTCCTCATTAAAAGGGGGAATTTTGTAAAGTAACCTTTGTAGTAGAAACTAATTCAATGCCATTCTAATTTGTAATGCCGTTAGCACACCGACGCCGCGAGCTTCGGTGTGAAAAAAGGGTTTTTACTTCGAAGGTGCGTTTAATCAATCGATGGCCTGAATTGACTGGCACTACATCCAAGTACTGAGATGTTTGTATGGTGCTACTACGATGACTGTACAGATCCAGGACAAGAAAAACAGTCCCATCCAACTGCTCAGGGGTGAGCCAGGGTATGTAAGATCCCGAAACTGTTCACCAACGCGTTGGAGTACGTCTTTAAGATTCTGGACGAACGTAAACAGCAAGCACATCTTTTTACATTCGCTTTGCCGATGACATCGTCATAATGTTAGATACGCTGTAATACTTCGACTAGATGCTGCGCAGCCTAAAGGGAGCCTCTCGACGGGTTGGCTTCGCCATTATTTTGAACAAGACGAAAGTCATGTACAATTCACACGTCTTCCCGAGACCAATCTAAATCAAGGGCTCCCTTTTCGAAGTTGTGAAGCAGTATGTCTACCTAGGTGAAGTCATCCGATTTGATAGACACAACTTTGAGAAAGAAGCTGACAGAAGGATCCACTTGGGTTGGGCAGCGTTTGGAATGGACGATAATAGTTATTAATTCCATTATTTTTGATTTCGAGGTAACGTATATTCAAAGTAAAAAACGTAAAAACTCACACACACACACACACACACATTGAGCCGATCTAATGTGTCACCCTTTCACAAAACGAACAATGGGCACGACACTCAAAGCTTTGTTAGAACTTGAGTTTGCTAACAAATGAGCGAATTTGATTAAAAAATCGAGCATCGAGCATAAATGTAGCTTACTTGACTTGCAGATCAGACATTTCAACGAAGAGTAAACGTAATATAAGAAGGAATGTTACAGATAAAGGCTCCCTTGCCGGGAGCCACTTGCAGGAACGTTACATTACATAAATAGCTTACTTTAATTGAGCCTTTGCTTGTACCATTCATAAGAACGATAAATTACATGGAAATTTCTCGAGAAAATGCTCTAGTGACGCAGTGTCTTAACGCTGATATTTCGCTTTCATTTCGCTACTGCGGTCCTCGGCGTTGGTCTCTAACCAACGCGGCATTACATATTCGAAAGTCTTTGAAATAGTTTTAGGCCAGAGGTTGCTTTACAAATTAAAGAAGGATTTTTACTATCTTGTAGCTGACCGATAATCATTTGTATTTGAATAAGACAAACACATTATTTAAAATAGAAACCATATTATGACAGCGCGAGCGAATTTTTTTTATCTTTTTTGTATCAGACGAAAGTTTTCCTGCTACAAGGCAGTACTAAAAATAATTTATCCGTCAGTAAATATAAAATAACTTAAAACGGAGTCCGCAGCCGGTTGCAGTAACAATAGTGACATCAGTTACGGTTCCAGTAGAAAAGGGGCCGTAACAATGAATTATAAAACAGCAGTACAGAAAAATTAGGGTATACAAAAGCGGTCACTCTTTTTGGTGGTGCTTATCACAACTGTGTACAGGATACTTGACAATGGATACCAATGAAGAGATAGCCAAGATAACCAAGCACATATGCCCAACAAACATTATTAACGAGGATATGAAAGAAGCCTTAGAAACCCTTAAACAGCGAGTAACGACTACAGACGAGCCAATACCAAAAATTTACAAAAATGTTTTTAATGAGTTAAGAGATCAGGGTCTCCACGTGACTGTAAATTACCCAAATTTCGATAAAATCTGGACTTTACAAGCAAAGAAACAAAGCCCACGGAGTGAATAGATTGTTTGCCAAAAATTCGGAAGATGTTCAACTTTCAATACTTACTGACTTTCAACCTACCACCCCACCCCCATCCACCCCACCGCCGCGCCGGTACGTGTGAAAGCTAACGTACACGGTTATACACTTCGCCATCGGCTAGCACCGGCTTACCCGGTTGCCGGGACGTGTGGAAAGCGCCATAGTGGGGAATGTATGAAATGAGAAAGACGGCCGTTTTCAATAACACTAAAAGATACCTAAATGTAACGCGTAAACTTTAAGCAATTATTTAGCGCAAATATAGATATTTCACAGACGATGACTGAAGTTACGACATCGATTCGTCGATGCGTAATCTGTAAAAAACTCTTTTAACTTACCTAGCAAACTGTCAGACACCAAACTTGTGTTAAAAAACCATATACAAGGGTCAAAAATATAGATTTCGAAAATACGAATGTGGAAAATCAGAGGTACTATTACGGTCATAAGTGCAGTAGCACGGTAAGGATTGTTTTGCTGTGAACGCGCAGTACAAGCCGTAACCGTACCTAATATGTGTGTATAAGTGTATTAACACAGAACGCACACCCCAGAATTTATACACTGGTGTCGAGCGAAACAAAAACATATCACTTTCTAATTACGTATGACCTTGGGCGGTTCATAGGATTGCTAAAATTGACAGCGTTTTAATAAGTTCAAATAGCTCATAGTGTAACGTATAGGATAAAGAAACACTAGGTTCTAGGTTCCAATCTCGATATGAGTTTTTTTTTTTTATCTTTTCAACAATTATCTTCATCTGTTCTTTTATTATTCGATAAATTAATAAACGGGAATAATAATGTAATAATTGTTTTTATTATTATATAGTTAGTGAAATATGGGGTTAAGAATAAAAATCTTTTATAAGTGATTACAAAATGTTTATTCGTTATAATTTTATAAAGTATAAATAAATTTCTAGTTTAGGACTTATTGTGGTTATAGCTTAAGTATTCATTTTCATTACGAAAAGAAGATTGAAACTAAACCTCAAAATAATCCTTATTACGAATATGCTACAATATAATTTTATTATTATTATTTACAATTTTTTATTTAATATATTTTTTTTTTATTTTCTAATTCCTTGCTTTCCATCGCTGTATCGCAAAATGTAAACGTTCTTGTTTATGATTTTCAATCAACTATGGTTTTTGAGCTGGTTTTCGTTTGCACGGCGAACGGTTCGTAAAGACGTGTCGAATAATAATTCGGCAATATATCTCGTTGGTATATAACCAGTCGCTTTCGACTGGCAAGGCTACCCTCTTCCTTATTGAGTGACCCTCCGACTCACAGAAGGTAATTTCTCTAAAACAAAAAAGAAGTACTCTTAGGCTACTAGCAAAATACGAATAAGTAAGTATTACCTACGATTTAGAAACAAAATTATAATGAAAATAGAAATGTTACATATAACTATAATAATCATCATTTAAAATCTAGGACTTCGAAATTATAATTTTTTCATCTATTTAGACCTTATAATACGTTTCAAAAAAATAACTACAAAAATCAGCAGTTCTATTTTAATAAAATAAATGTTTGAAAAAATAATTAAAACATATTTATAATACTCACATTCAGTTCGGTTTCATAAGATATTTGTGTTATATTAAGTCCACTTTTATGCAGCGCAATCATAATTCGCTTTCGTTTCAATATTCTGTATTTTAAAAGGAACTACAACACGGCTAATAGATAGAACACAGACACACGTCGCTATCCCACAATAAACAACCAACCAACAACGTTCTATTTAATCGCGGTGAATGACTCGTATAACTTAACTGTGTCTACCTTATAATTTATTTATTTAGATATCTGTGGGTATAATCATAAAGTTTTACGAATTAAGCGCACAAGACTTATAGTCAAAAGCGTGATTATTCAAAGTAGTTATTAAAACATTAAAAAAACTATCATCGCGCGTGAGATTTGAACTCACGCATCGCTACGCAGAACGCACTTACCCAGATATGATAACCGCTAGGCTATCATGCCATATACCGTACCGGTTGAATTTATGAAATACAATCAGTTGCAAATGAATGTGAGTGTGTGTGTCTATAGTAGAGAAATGACTCATTAAAAGAAGGTCGTAAGTAAAACCAAAGTGTCAATCTATTGCTTTGTGAATTTGCTACTCCACTTATGACCCCCACTGTACCTAAAATAACTGTGAGGGAGGACGCCCACGAGCAACTTTTGTCTCAACTAATATGTCTCTCACATCAAGTCTACGGGTTTGTACGAAAGTGCGCGCATGTAGCGACGCGACAAAGGGAGGAATGATAATAATAAACCCAACCCCCACCCCCCACCGCCGTATCTCTACGTTGACGTTGTGGTGGGGCTTGCGCGCTCCGGACTCTAGGCTTGTGCCGGAACAGGTCTAGGGTGAGGAGCCAGACCAAGAGAGATACAGAAACCCGCAGGGCAGCATGTGGCGAGCTGTTGGGCAGTAGCGACCCCACGGACCCTATCTCCCGGAAGAAGTCTTGTTCCTCACCTCTGGCTTGCTTGTAGACGTATGAGAATGCATTTTATGTTTACGTATAAACAGATCCTTAACCGTTACAAGACTTGTGCTGATTTGTATCGATATGTTTTGCTTGATAATGCTTTGAACAAAAAAGTATATCCCATCACTATAAAAATATTTAACGTAGGTGCCGTTCGGGGACTGAAAACAATAACGATTAATTGTTCCACCGAACTGCACGTTGCAAAATTTTGTTTCAGTGCGGTTAGTGGAAATGATCAGGTGCGGTTCGTCCAAGTGCGGTTGAAGTCAGTGCTCTGAGTGGAATACCTTGTTTAACTTGCCCTAAATTTAATATGTCTAATAATCTTGTTTATTTTTATCAACTGTTTTTGTTGTTGAAAGGACAATGCCAACATGTTAGAACAACCGTGGCCTACAGTGAACACTGATAAATAGTTTATGCAATTATAGTTTAAGTTGTTATGAACATCTTCTAGTACTTATCAGTTAAGAAAATAAGTCGCCATTTGGAAATAAAACAGTTTTAATTTTTTTTATAACATTTATTTTTTCATAAGCACAGACATATTATATACACTTACAATAACTTTTGAATGGTAAGTACAGACAACAGTTTTGAATTTATACAAGTGTGGTTCTGATATTTGATACTGATACATAATTCTTAGTCCGTAGGCTTAACCATACAAAATATTATATGGTTGTAGAGACTGGGGTACATGTACACTATAATTACATCTCTCTAATAATGAAATGGAATCCCTAAAGCCCCTATCCAGTATAAACACATCTCCACTTTGGAAAAACTGCCTATATGGACCATTTTCATTAGAAAATTCATTTCGTATAATATCGGCATCTGATGTTGTAGCTGGATAGGGGCCTAGCACATCTATAATGTACCCATCTGAGCAAACAAGTAAAAATGGTTTGACCAAGTTGCGATATTTATGTAGAGAATAGGTGTTTTTCTGGTATAAATTATTAGAGCTTTTTTCTATATAAATGTAAGTCCCATCGGCAATAACAATTGGATGACGTTCCTCTGTTCCAAATAGACCATTTGGTATAATTAAGTTTCTCTGAGAGATGTCTGTCCTAGTCAAATGATTTAATCCCAGGTTTCGGGGCACAAAATCTTGGTGTAGTATCTCTCGGGCCATGTTCATTAAACGTTCCAAAGTACTCCGTGGTACACTTAACAAAGAAGAAATACGTTCATCGCTTTCTCCAGTTCTTAATTTGATAAAATATGCCGCTAGAGCAAACCTTCCTTTATACTTGTTTGACAGACTGGGGACTTCAGCAAGTAGTTGGTTAAATTGTGCTTTTGTTATCCCAAGATAATAGTGCACCATATGTTCTGGGATTTCGTCTATATTTTGAAAATCTAAATGTGCATACATATTCTGCTGCAGCAGAGTAGCAAACTCTTCGACATGGGCCGAACTAAAAGTTTGTATTGGGTTTTGTGTAAAGTCCCCTAATAGGTCCCATTAGTTGCTTATTAGGTGAAAATTGCAAATTCTGCATTATGCAGGTACATAATATTTATAATCACAGAAAAGTCTTACTCGTAGTGATTCCGGAACGGTAAGGCGAGGGTGATCAGTACCTGTACATCCAGGGAAAAAGCAGCAACGCTGAGTATCAGGTGCTCTTACGTAATTTGGCAAAAATACTGTGGATTCTATCCCTTGTGTAGACTCATTTGTTTGAGTACTGTCAAGGTCTACAGTCTCTTCTTCTAAATCCACTGACTGGTTACTAGAGCTGATAGAACGGGACCGTGTAATTGCTCTATCACATCTCTGCCAGCAAGGGTGGCAGATGCGAGACGAGCTCAGCAACTGAAACAAAGAAATAAAAGTAATATAATATCTTCTGTCTTTTAAGTACAGCTTCCAGCCAACTTAAAATGTGTACATACTTTTTTATAATATTTTTTGCTTTTTTAATAATAATGTTTGTCCAGGGAGAGAATGAAGCTATACATCTTAGTCGAGTAAGTAAGAGCACTACAGACTAGACCAATGAATTATTGAATAATATTATAAATCTAAATATTTCACGCTATAAACTGAAATATAAGAATTATTAATTATTTAGAACTTTACCTGACGTGGAGCAATTTGTCTAGAAATATTTTCTCTTATATGATTTTCTCGTGGAGAATCCTGAGACAAGAGGTGACTTCTTTGTCTACGGAGTGTGCGACCATAGCCAACACAAATGAGGCGAGCAGCGGAAGGTGAGACACTTTCTGCTGGATGTCTTATTTCATTCCATGCTGCAGTCCAACATGAATGACAAACAAAATCATTGCTTGAGATATGCACCTGAAAATGCAATTGATTATTATTTAATATTAATTACATAGTAAATGATGAGGAAAACCGCCCCTAAGACGACCCACTGACCGAAGAATGAAATAAGTAGCATAAAATAGTACATAATTATGCTGTACGATTTTGTTAGTTTCTCATTAAAATAAAAGTACTTATTTAAACATATTTTTACTATGACAATGTAATTACTAAAAGCTTGCTTATGTACTGGCTATTGTTATCAGTTTTTTAAAGGCATTGTTTGTAATATAGGTGAATAATGTAATATAAGGCTTAGGTACCTGTTGTGGCAGAAGCCATTGCTGTACAATTGATCGTACTTCCACAATTTCCAATTGATGAGATCGCAAGCGCCTTATATCCACTCTACAATTCGCAGTAGCGAACGTTGCTTGCGCCGGTTAATCCCCGCAACGACGTGCTCGGGACAGCAGAGCTGCTCAGATCCATAGCGGGGCGGGAGTCCAAATGCGTGCAAGGGTCGTCATTAGATGCGGGGCCAGAAGTTTCCACATTCACATCAGGGTTGTCATTCAAAGAGGATCCAGGGTCCAAGTTCGCGCGAGGGTCATCATTCGGGGGAAGTAGATCGGAGTCCATTGTCGTAAAAAGGGTCACAAAAGAGCACAAACCACGGCAAAAGAAAACTACGATAGCGATACACAAACCACGATAGCGAGCGCGCTAATGAGTTACTCATTATTTAAAATTCAAACTACTCATTATGAGTAGTTTGAATTTTGATTACAGTTTGCTGTCAAATCTATCATTCTGTCAAAGAATAATGTTGCCATATTTTAAAATATAATCGATAAGTTGCATCGATTGTTGGTCTTGATCAATTAATTTTTTATCTAACTACGGCAAAGCCTTAAAGAATTCAGTGACTTTACCTTTTTATGTTTATGTATGTGTGGACTATGATCTCTGGTCTGAGGTGTTTATGAACATAATTGTTTTGTCATAAGGTCGAGTACGTTTCGTTTAAAGAAACTAAAATGACCATGACATCAGAAAATCTTTTTGCTTACCATAGAAATACATAAAATCATTTCTATGGTAAGAAAAAACTGAAATCCAACTAACGTATTTAGTAATAGTTCCAGCTTCCCGAAGTCAAGAGCATAAATGCCCAAGTTTTAATAATTAGTAGCCGACAAGTAGCTTTATTTTTCCTTGTTGGGTTTTAGGTTTTAAGTGATTATATTTAATTTTTTTATACCAGTATTTTATATTATTATTAATTAATCCGTAATCGATTAGATTTATTAAATATATAAATTGAAGTAAACTGTCCATATAATAGCAACCCTAAACTTCGTTTGACAGTGAAACTCGCATTGATATAATAGTTAAATTACTTATTAATTTGCTAAAATCACGGCGTCTTTGTTAGAGATAGAACTTAAATGGAAATTTCCTATTTAAAATACTTATAATTTTTGATTATCGTTCTAAATGTGTTTGACGTGGGCCATATCTGGGCATTATCCTTTTAACTTGCCCTACATTTAGTATGCCAGTTAATTTGGTTTTATATTAAATACAGTTAAGTTTTCTTTTGATTTTATTAGGTATATCCTAAACCTCTTTTTGTTTTCTTTGCAGAGTGTCAAGAACTGCTTTACAAGAACGTGCTGCAGATAAATCGAACTTTCAGTAAGATGACCGCGTGTGGCCTGTTCTATGTAGACGCTACGCTACCAATATGTTTGTTGGGAGTTATCGTACATTACGCTGTCATAGAGTTGCAATTCTACTTTCTGTAAATTAAATAGGAAATAAATGTATTAGATTTATTTTTTCTTTTTTATCATCGTCTCGACATTATTTTAAGCCAAGCAACTGCCAACACTGATGTAAGGTACTTGCACCAGTGTAGGTAGTTGTGATCCATGCGGCACGCGAGCGCAAGTGACTCTTATAAAAAAAAAAACTTTTATAGGCTACGGACATGAAGTCAGCGAGCGCGGGGCGGCGATGGCGGCGGCGCGTTTCAATGCATAGATTTATATGGATCTGGCCTCGAAGACAGCCGCGTGGGGAGCGGCGTACGAGCGATGCGCACCAGTCTAGCGGTGCCTGCGCGTTTGCATTGACGTTGTGTTGTGCATTTAATTTGGGCTTTTTGACGAAAGACGTTTCAAAATGTTGTATCAAAAAGATTTTGTCATCGCTGTTTAGAACAAAGACACTAATTTATCATAACACTACGCCGCTCTAGCGCCGCGCGATCTGCCCGCTGGCTTCGAGACCGGGTCTGCGATGCCGCGCCACCGCCGCACGCCGGATTTTACCGCCTCCTTGTGGGTTCGATATTGTTGAAACTATGGATCGCTGTTTGAATTGTGGGATAGCAACTAGTTGGGGTTGGATCTAGTATCGTTTGTTGGGGGTAAAAGGGGCTAAAGCTGGTAGGGGTTGGGTCCCCGATTATACCGCTACTAACTCTTATTAAAAGGTAATGCATATTTTTCGAGAAATTAATAAAAAAAAATCTAATCTTAAATCAGATAAAAAGCGAAAACGAAACGTTAAAATGGGCTATTGACAACCAAATCTGTCCTAGTATATTGTCCGTGGTGTAAAATGTCGTGCAAAATCGATAAAACCAAAGGTAAAAAAAAACAGTGGCACTCCGGGAGTGCCAAAAGAACTGAAAACAAAACAAAAACAGAATACTTTGCCATAACTCACTGACATATCGGATATACATTAAAACCGAGTACATCCCGGGGAAAGCTGAACACATCCGAAGCTGTGTCGATTACGGTAACAGTGGCGCGAGTTCGATAGTTTTTTCACATCTCGAAAAATGCCCGACGCGCCTAAAGAAGTTTACACTTCAATTATGAATGTTTGGTTGTTTTATCGTATGTATGTACAAAAGGTAATGTTACTACTGTTACTAGGAGAACTTAGGATGCAGGAGCGAGCGAAGCCAGCTCGGGACTTGGGGCAGGTTAGGTTTAAGGAGATGGCGGGGTCTAGTGAGTGAGCGAAGCGAGCGAACTCAGACCCCGCCATCCCCATCGATCTACGAATGACAGCCGGTCCGGGATCAACGGCTTAACATGCTTTCCAAGGAGGTACGGAGGGACCTTGGTATGTAAAGATGGTCACCTATCCACAGAGCAACCGCGGCAAGCGTAGCTTAACTTGATCGATTGACCCGTGCGGCTGTTATTACTTGGCCACAAGCCCTTCTGTTATTTTCTTGGCAATAGAAACCGAAATGGGAGGTTAAATTTTAAAGTAAGGTAAGTTGGTGAAATGCGGAATTATTATGCAAGGGCTTCATTTGCAAATTGTAAATCATATTTTTATTTATGCCGTTTTTGAATAATGATATTTTTTTTTTTTTAATACAAAAATCTGAAATAGATCTAGTTGATGGTGGGTTATGTACTTAAACATTACAGAAATAACTAAACAATGTTTCTAACTACTTGAGTTTTTTAGTAATCAGCAAAGCCCGTTACAAACAAAGGACATTGCAATAAAATATATAATATGTAAGTATAATGTAAGTGATCATACAACAATTTGTTTCGTTTGGAAATGGATAGCCAATCGTTCAGCCATAACACCATTAGTGAGAATCAATTTTCGTAATATAGGTACAACAGCTACTCATACACAATAAATAACGGTATAATTCAAGCTTTACATTTAATTACACAATAAAAAGGATTTGTTCCCAACCAGTCACACTGTAACATGTCACAGTGTGACTCGTTGGGAACAATCGGTTAGGTTAGGTTAAAACTGAGACCCCTCTACGCACGAGCCGAGCGAGCGAAGCGAGCGGTGCCGCGGCCGCGGCCGGCGAGTGCCAGAAACGACTTGCGCAAATAGAAAAAAAAAGAGCTAAAAAGAGAAAATTGCGATTGTTCCCAAAATCCCAACGAGTCACACATGTTACAGTGTAACTCGTTGGGAACAATCGCAATTTTCTCTTTTTAGCTCTTTTTTTTCTATTTGCGCAAGTCGTTTCTGGCACTCGCCGGCCTCTGCCGCGGCACCGCTCGCTTCGCTCGCTCGGCTCGTGCGTAGAGGGGTCACAGTTTTAACCTAACCTAACCGATTGTTCCCAACGAGTCACACTGTGACATGTTACAGTGTGACTGGTTGGGAACACACCATAAAAAGCTTCAAAATCAACATCGGCTGCAAAGCCTCTAAATATTACAGAAACGCAAACTGCAGCAATACTATAATGTAAGTGGTGATAAGGTTGCAGAAGTGTAGCAGTGTTGCCGCGTCCACGACAAACACTCCACATGCACTGAGCTTCTCAAAATCCCCTTGTATAATACGAAACATGTTTTTCCAGTCTCTCTTTGATGGCACTGTAATAACAAAAAAAAAAAACAAGTAGGTTCCCAAGATTTACATAAAGCTGCTACTGGTAAAAAACCTAAAAATGGATGTTGAACTATGATCCGTTCAAAAAGGGATGGGTTGCACGACACAATCCAAGTTGCCAGGAAAACTTCATGCTACATGGCTTTTGCAAAACATTGAAATCAACAAGCCTCTTTTTCAGTCACGACTTCCAACACAACAACAATATAATTGGTGTTGAATGTGAAGCTAAGGATACTCCACCGGGTGTTATTGCCGTAACTATAACTAAATATACCGTAACTTCTTAAATAAATAACACTAGAATGTGAATAAGTTTGAACATTTCTACAAAACATGGTCTTCTTGGCTACTGCTAAAATCATAGAAATGTATTCATATATCTATGGCTAAAATCATAAGTGTCGTCGAACCTTGAAACAGTAGCGAAGGCTTATCAGTAACTAATAGCATCTTTTATTTACGTACTATCAGAACTAATGGCTGACAGACTTGTGTTTTCATCGAAACCCGTATAAGAGGCAACAGGTCCTCGGGTCATCAGATCGGACCCAACCCGTTACAATAGTAGCGTCAAAGCACATTCATATTAAATTTTATTGTAACAGTGTATCTTCTAGATTTAATACTTACAGTCTTGGGATAATTTCAAAATTACGTTAGTGTGAGCTCTTGCGATTTCACTGTAAAATCCTTCACTAGCAATGCACAATTGCGTTTCTACGGAGTAAGCTTTGAATAACAACAGCACTATACCGACGAAATGGCTTATAATCATGTGTTCATCTTCCCCCTAGAAATGTATAAATTAAATTATTGAGATCATGACTTCGTGAGGATAAAACTTTCCTGGGTGTGAACCCAGTAAAGTCCACATTCACATGTGGATGGCTGAAAAGCTATAGTAGGGAATGAAACGACGGATAATATTTAAAGATGATATGAGCAGAAAAGAGTTAACTACTGGCTGACAGAAATAAATGAAAGGAAATCACGCAAATAATAATGAAAATAAAATATATACTCAAAATATTAAAAGTTGATAATACTTACAAGATTCGTGTTTGCCCATAATGTTAAAATTTCAGCGTAAAACATAGATTGTATAAATGTTGTAACATAATGAAAAACAATCTAAAACAGAACATAATTAATTACTGTTATTAATATTTTTTCTCCTTTTGAAAAAATGGCTGTAGGTATGCAAGTGTAACATCGACATTATAAAACAGACAGTGGTGCCGATTCTCTTGTCACAAATGCCTCTATACTAGACTAAAAATCACAAAAATTTAGTTTATTCCTGTCAAACTACGATTTCTCATTCTGAAATTGACTAAAGTGACACAACTTAACTATATTTTAGTTTGACAGCACTTAACTATATTACTACTTAACTATACTTTATTGTAGTTTGATGGCACTGAGTTATTAATCTATTGAAAATGACAATTTTGCTATTCTGAATTTCACGTTTTTCACCTAAAATTTTGATTGTCTAACTAAAACGAACTAAATCTGGAAAATGGTGTGTCCTATCGCAAAAATAATGAAAATTTCGACCCCCTTTATAAAACTCATAAACCCCTAAAACTCAACATGTAGGTAATCATTTTTCATATTTTCTATACAAAAAATGAAAAATTCCTTAAAACACATCAAGCCTGCCACCGCGCCTGCGGCTCTAAAAAAATTCACGGGGTAGGGCAAATAAGTACCACGTGTCGACGAGTCGCGATTGTCAAATTCTATTTTAGTTGTGTCAAAATTATTTTTAAATTTAGAGAATGTTTAATGCAGAATAGCTGTAAGATTCTCAAAGCAAAAAGTAAGGAATTTTAGTGATAGTTTAGTTAGTTTAGTTCGGTGTACAAGAGAATCGGCACCAGTGTATGAAATATATATAAGTATTATTTACTATGAATCCAGAAGAATTTCTTATTAGACTCCAAGCTTCACTAACAGAGTTTAATGCATTTTTCATTTCTTCCAAAGCCGTTTCACCGTCCACTGTTATTTCTTCATCATTTACTATTTCAAAATGTGTATTTTCTACAATTTTGTTCCAGATTCTAATTTGGTAACTCAACATATTAACAAATATCATTATTTGTACTAATTCGATATCTAAGACTGCAGATATTGATATGAAAATACCTTTCATGAAAAACCAATTTACGTCATATACCATTTTGAAAGATACTAGGGCAACACAGTTGCATAAGATTAACATAATTGACACCCATGTGAAAATTTTCAATTTCCTCATATATTTGTTGCTATAAAGGCTTTTGTTGATCTCGTAAAGAATTGACAGCAAATGCACACTTGTGCGACTGAAGTATAAATTGAGGACACAAACAGCTCCAAAATTGATTACGTATTCAAAGTAAACAAAACAGTAGGCAAATGGGAATGCCTGACTAAAACGGCTAAATTTAATAACTAAGCAGTAAAAACTAAGCATCAGACAGTTTATGAATATAGCAAATATAAAGTTTTTTCTTGTAACAATTTCCACCCAATTTTCGTAGATATTATATTTCCGCACACACAAGATAGTATTTATGAGATAAAAAGGATAGAAAACACTCAGAAAATCCTCATCTAAAAATATTTCACTTGTATATTTCATATTGATTGTTATCAAAAAACAACAGGAATAGAATTTTTGAGACGTCCTTCTTCAGACAAGTGAGAAATTAGAAAGCAATTATGTCAATAGTGGGTGTTATACTAATACATTATGTCTGATAGTGATATATTAATATAGTTAGAGCAATTTTACAAGTACAATGTAGTATAGCCACTTTTAGAGTTCCGTAGGTTAATTATTCATTATTTTTCTTACTAGATTTAGTATTATTTTTAACTTTTTAGTGCTAATTAGGATATTTGCCGTCGGTTTTTTTTTTTTTGTTAAAAAACTATTTTTATTTATTTGTTTTTAGCGACTTAATTTTAATATTATAAAACATGGGTAGACCTAGTAAAGACGCTGCTCGTATGACAAAGCGGCGTCAAACTGAAACCGGGAATGAAAAAGAAAACGGTTAAAAGAAAATAAGAAAAGAAAATCTCCTAGCATTTCGAATCAGAGACCTGACCAGCGCGAAAATAGATTGTCAAAAACGAGATCCTATATGTTACGTAGGTTAAATTACGAAAATCAAGAAGATTATAATCATCGTCTTAGTTTAATCCGCAATCAATTAGATAACGATAGTCAAGAAGACTACAATCACCGTCTATCTTTAATACATGCTCGTTTAGCCAATGAATCTTACGAGCAACGATCACAACGATTGAGTATCCTACGTACTTGTTTCAGTCAGAGATTGCTTAATGAAACGCCAGAGGCCAGAGTCGACGACAGACAGAGATTAAATGTCGTTCGAGAAGCGGCAAATATTTAAAAAATATGTTAAGTGTTGAACAATTTCGGGAGGCGATCAATATTTTTGGAGACATACCATGCGGTGTATGCAATAAATAAGGCTTTGTAACAACAACAGCGTGTTAATTTGCAGACAACGATTTTACAGCTCGATTTTACCTCCAAAATTAATTAACACAAATGAATTATAACAAGTTAGAAGTTCTCGCTGCTGTAATATTAGGAAACGTAAAACGCCACCTCAAGCAATTTGGAACAAGGTAACTGTTGCTGCCATTCCACAGGAATTAGCTAATTTAAAGGAAATCGATTCAAAATTTAAAACTCACGACGACTCACCTATATGCTAATAAATTGAATAGAATTTCAATTCTATGACAGTGTATTGAATAATTTTTTACATTGTATTTAATCATTCTTGACATTATAATTAATAACCCTTGACATTGTACTCGTATTTGATAGTAGTTAACGTTTTCCTTATCCTCGACATTGTATGGTTTAATTTTGACATTTTTTTAAAACTCTTTTATTTTAATTCATTGAAATATTTGTACGCTGGAAACTGCAGAATATTATGGACATCATATTACGTGTAACACCTTTGTAATATTCTAACAAATAAATAAATACAAAT
Organism: Hydraecia micacea; assembly: GCA_914767645.1. Lineage (NCBI taxonomy): Eukaryota > Metazoa > Arthropoda > Insecta > Lepidoptera > Noctuidae > Hydraecia > Hydraecia micacea. The sequence continues at coordinate 14,189,531 of OU611796.1, forward strand.
ACAGCGATTTTTGTGTAGAGTAGTACTATTCCTTAATATAATGAAACTTGAAAACAGTTTCAGTCAGTATTGGTGCTCAAGACGTTGTTGAACTTGCGGAACAGTTGCCACTGCGGGCTAATCAGGCTGGATTAATTTTAATTGTGGAAAGCATAGAAAATGTTCAACGTTCTAGAGAGTTCATTATTGACGTAAGTAGATTAAACAGAGGTTTGAACTGGTTAATCACTAATAATGCTTTTGTACAGTGACGTCCGTCCACATTTTAGCAGTAACATAGATATTACTTAAATTGTGCAAGTAATTGACGAACTAACTACTTACCGAAATCCAGAGACATCTGCATTAGTTAGTCAGTTACACAATTTTGAACGACAATGCAGCTTTTCTTCGGGATTAATTTCGTCAAGGAGAGGGAAGATTTGGTTTGGAATCTCGTGGCAGGCAATGTACTGCAATTGCAGCTGTTTCTTGTATAGCTTTCATAGCCATGATCCCAATTTACTGTGCAAAACGACATCGATTACATAGTTATTGTAGGAGATAACTATTATCGCAACTGCATTGAGATTCGACCACATCTTACTTAGCACTGGTAAAGTAAACCCGGAATATCTTGCTGCAACTGAACTTATATCACAGGCTATTTATAACAGACGAACATTCAATATTAGTGGTTACGAACAGCCGGTCTAAAATGGTCATTTAGTAAATGACGACAGTGAATACGGTTTTCCTAACTTAAAGAATGCTCTAATACTTTTTTTATGGAACATTCTTTCGGTTTGCTAACAAAGAATTCTTCTACAGTAGCTGTACATAGCAGAAGTCAGTCTGCATCAGTAACATATTGGCTATTTGATTCCCATGCAAGTAGCGCTAAAGGTGTCACAGCTCCATTGAGAGGTACTTTCTGTTGCATGCGGTTTAGCAATATTGATAAACTACATGCTATGTTGCGCAGATTTTTTTTTGTAAATGATACCGTGAACCGTGAATATACATTAAATGTATATTAAAAAACATATTCAGAGGCAATAACAAATTATCATAGTAGTCAATTATCGTAATCTTCATAGGTGACAATGTATTATTATAATGGATTCAGATAGCTCCTGAATGGTAACAATTCAAACGTGTTATCCTCACGAGAACATACTCATCAATGGCACTAAATCTTAGTCAACATATTTATTATAAATAGACACACATTTTACAGAAAATTGTACTGCAGCAAGACAATGTTATAAGTAGTGAAAATTTCCATCAATCGTACTGGTAGCGTAGCGTCTACATAGAACAAGCCACATGGGGTCATCTTACTAAACGATCGTTTTAACTGTAGTATTTTCTTGCAAAGATGTTCTTGGCTTTCTGTAAAGCAAAATATAATAACTGGATTTATTTGAAATTTAGTTGAATTCTGATTTGCAGAGCTGTGGTGGCCCAGTGGTATCAGCCGCGACTTACGAGTTGTAGGTCGTAGATTCGAACCCAGACAGGCGCTTTGCTTTGTGTAAATTATTTAATCACCACTGCTCTCAAAACGGTGAAGGAAAACATCGTGAGGAAACCGGCATGTCCTAGAACCAAAAATTCGAAGGCATGTGACATCTACCAACTCGCACTAGGCCCGCGTGGTGGATTACGGCCCACTCCCTCTCACACAGAGGAGGCCTATGTCCCAGCAGTGGAAACATTATGATGAGTTGAATTCGGCGAAGCAACCAACGTTTTGTTATAATATTCTTACAAAACTGTATTCGAAAATATTTTTCTTTCATGATACAAGGCTGATAATTTGACGTATAGAGATAACAATAATAATATTAACTTGATCCCCATGTCATTAGATTAATGGTTTTTTCTTTGAATATAAGGAATAAAATGTATTCTAGGAATATCGTTTATATTTAAGGAACGATAAAATCGAAATAACGGCTAGCCAAGCATACTTCCCTGGGGTAAGTACGCCGTAAATTGTAAGTCTTTGTTTCAATTGGTAATTTACTTATGTTTATTACGAAGACAAAATTGTTTAAGGTACAATTTTCCCCCAACATATGAAATTCCCCAATTTCACCCTTAATTTAATTTGCAAGTAGGATATTATGGGCTGATCAGAAGCTTCCGCCATGTCAAAGGATAAGACAGTTTCTTTTTTAATGTTTAGATTATAATTTGAATATTGAGCGTCTTACTTGGACAGTTTTTCTTTTTCATAAACTGTATACACGCCGACTCAGCTTCTTCAACAGTCATATAGAATTTCTCACAGTATATACTGTTTATAGTTATTAGTGTTATGTTTTTTGTCTGCCATATAATAGTCGCAACGCACCGAAACAGCGGCTAGAATGTGAACATAAAAATATAAGTATTTAGACAATTAAGGCAATTAAAATAAGTCAGTTAAAAATAACAACAGATTTGAACCACATACAAATGTACTTTGAATATAGAAACAGGCTCAAAAAAAACACTTACTTTGGATCCAGCATGTACTTTAAGTGTATAAAGCATTAAGTGGTAAATAACAAGATTCCGGTATATTGCACTAAATGTAAGATATAAAATCTGTGAAAAACATAATATTGTACTTAGTTGTTGATTAACATTACAGCTACCAGCAAGATCTACAGAACAAATCCACATCCAAGCGAAATTGCTTCGCGGCAAAAATATGTATAATTTATCTACCATGAAAGGGTTTTCGGTACAGTAACGGTGGGTACCGCTACCGTACTACCAAATAGGGGCCATTCTTCGGACGGTAAAATGTTTAGACATTGATGCCAATGTAAATAGAACATGGCTGAAACTGTCGCAAAACTGCGAAGATTGGCACAAGCAAAGGAAAACCTACGCGACTATGCGTCATAGCAAAGTATTTTGAAAGCAATTTAAGTTACGTAATTTTTCTTTTAATTGTTACATATGTACACCACCCCCACCTCCACCACCTCCTCTGCCTTACCCTTCGGGAATACAGGTGTGATGTCAAGTTACATGAATTACAAAAGGCAGGCAGAAACTACAAAACGCCACCTGCTACGGTCCCTACATACCCAATGTACATACATAATGCTATCAAATAAATAAAGAACTTACCAAGACTGAGGAAATTTTCTTATACAGATCGTAAGCTTTTAGGATATTTTTGTATTTCTCAAACAATTTCCGACAGTGCTCATCATTTTCGTGTTCATCACTTATCATCAGAATTTCTTTAATCCACTCATCCAGATATTTCCTTAACAATAATATTATACGGGTGGATACAATTAGATTGACATCTAATATTGTGTACATAATATCACAAATATTGTCAAAAACAATATCGATGATATAATCGTAATAGGATGATGAATAATATATAGCACTTATAAAAATATTTATAAAGATAATTGATACAGTTGTAATCCAGTTCCAAGTAATAAAACTCCGGATACTCTTGCTAAAATCGATGTTCCTGTGTATATTTTGGATCATCAAAATAAGAAAGACGTAGTTGTTTATATGCACTAAGTCCAGAATAAACATCGTCGTGAACCCAATCGAATAGGTGACGAAGTAGAACACAGCAAAGAGATTCAAGAGGTCACTCTCCAAATTGGTCATGTATATATCCGTGATGTCTACGCTGAACATTCGATAGATACACAGTAAATTAACAAATAAAACACTGCAGAACGCAAATAGTTGACAGATTCTTCCCCTTGGATAAATATGACTATTTCGAACAGAATATTTTGAAGCCAGAAAAATATTAAGTACAAAGTTAAAAGATTTAGCTATTCTTTGGAGTTCTTCTCCAAGCCGATTTTTTAGTAACAGTTTTAATGAAGTCTTAGGAAAGATTTTTCGAATAAGGAACATTGTTTTTAGTAGGTATTCACTTCAACAGACTGTCTGATAATGGATGACGGATGCCTGGCGCAGTAACAATATTTTAGTACAATTTTTTAGTTGACAGAAATAAAGTGTCGACATATTCATGTAGGTACTGATCGCATCAAAGTTACTGACACAGCTATAAACTAATGCGTTTACATATCCATATTGATCGTTGCTACAGTCGCAATTAATATAATTATCTTGTTCCATTACTAATTTTGTAATATTAAAGTTCTTTAGAAACCCAGTTTTTAAAGTCACAATTCTTGGTTTTATAGGATTGGCAATTATTGGTTTTCCTATAATCACCTACCTAATTTATAATATAAAATATAAATTACTACTTAAAATGTTCACATTTTATACCAATAGACCCCTATTGTCTATATTTTATACCGGTGGACCCGTATTGTCTACCGGGTGTGTTTATATTGAGTGAATTTAATTTTATAATTATATGGTGTTTGAGATAGTTTGTTGTTTCCTTATCCTTCAATACCAAACGACGGAGTACAATTTTTAAATTGTAACAGTTATTTTCATAAAGAACATAATTATTTTAATCAAACTGTTTAAGACTATTAGCTAATTATTGTTTTAATTTGATTGATTTTACTGTTTAATAATTCGACGTTTTCTACAATCATAATAAAATGTATATAATTATGTTACCGGCAATCTGTATAATCCGGTATTCTCTACAATACCTAGGCAATGTATGTAACGGACAATAATATTCATTATATTTCATACATTGCCTGGACGCCTAAGGTATTCTATACATTGCCTAGGTATTGTATAGAATACCTGAATTATACAGATTACCGGTAACATATTGTATATCACAAAGAAGTCGATACCTAATGCATGTAAAAGAGAAACAAAATAGTGGTTTAATTTAATGAGGTAAATTATACATGATAAATGATTCTGACAACCAGTCTTACCAAGGGGTATCGTATTACCCAGTAACTGGGTTGTGGAGGTCAGATAGGCAGTCGCTCCATGTAAAATACTGGTATTCAGCTGCATCCGGTTAGACTGGAAGCCGACCCCAATATAGTTGGGAAAAGGCTAGGCAGATGATGAAATGATTCATTTCTGTAAGTAGGTTTGTACAAGCACTTTTAAACGTCAATCATATTTTAAAAATTAGAACAATGGAAGGTAAAAATGATAGAGGTCATATTGGTATATATACAAAGTTTGTCTATTTCTTAATTATATTTTAAACACAGCAAAATCACGCACCAGATCCTGGTAAGGTAGATGAAGTACGTTTTAGGAATTCCCTAAAGTGATGCCACCAGCTCACTTGATAGACCGAGTCAAATTATTCAGCGAAATGAGGCCAAAATTTCGATATCAAGTTCGTGTGCTCTTCCAAAAAAAAAAGCAGCATCGCAAATTATACGTCGAGCAAGAAGAAAAGAAATGCCAAAGGAACCGACTACTTTGGATGATATAAACGTTCCCGATAGATTGCAAAAAATTGATTAAAGATTTTTAGTTAAGTTCATCAAGATATTATTGTTGAGTCTCTCAGAGAAGCTATTCGTTATATCTCCGATCAAGTAAATAGTATATTCAAAAGCACCGCACGAAAAATGGAATAAACCGTTAAGAGGACTACATGACCTAAAGCGCGGTCTTTGTCGGACTGCATAGAAAAGAAAGAGAAGCGCGATGCCACAACGCTGGTAATTTATTGCAAAATATGAAGCAATTATCGATTTACGAAAAATCTAGTGTTTGGACAAAAAAACTAAAACACTATAGTTTTAGTATGTTGTTTGTAGAATAATCTGACAAAAATTCATAATGATTGTATGTATATAAGTATGAATTTTGTTGTAAAAAAAAAGTTTTTAGAGGCATCTTCATGATTTTTTTCTATCGTACCAAATAAGTTGTATTATGTTTTCGACACACTATCTTCCTAGCATTTATCCTGAAGAATATCATATATTTTTTTGAGTTTTTTCACTGTAGTTTATCATATACTTTTATTGTTTCTAAAACTTGCGTTTTTTGTGTTTAGGTCCTGTAAGCCCCTTAACGTCCAACCTATTATTATATTAAATTAACACTGTGATAAAATAACTATGTAAACACGTACATTGAAATATAAACAAGCAAAATACTCTAATGAAATTATAAAGGAAAGTAAATAGCATCGACAACGTTGTCAGGAATAGAATACTTGGCGCATAAGAAAATTCCATGCATAATGCGAGTTGCAGACCAAGAGCTAAGCTAAGTTAGTCTAGCTTAGCTCGCATAGCTGAGGTAATTTTTCATACTTCTGTTCAGTTTGCGGTCTGTACACAAGTATGAAAAACTACATCAGCTATGCGAGCTAAGTTAGACTAACTTAGCTTACCTCTAGGTCTGCAACCCGCATGAGATTCAAGGGTCTTAGCTATTCGAAGTATTTTAGTAGGTGAGACTGTTGGTACATTCTCTATTGTAACAGCGTTTTTGTTGGATTTCAAGTATTTCTTCTTAATACGAAATAGTAGATTGTTTTACGAGGGTCGAAAGGAATCTATTCCTATACGAGGTATTTAGACGCCCGAGCGTAGCGAGTGCGGCTTATAGTCCGAGTAGGAATTGATGACTTTCACCCGTGTTAAACACTCTACTTTTAATTTCAAATATAAAGAAAGTAAAAAATTGTGGCTTTTCTAAAATATTTATTGATAATAATAAAATTAATTCTAGGACCTATTTAAAATAAATTGAGATGTTAGAACAATTTGTGTACTATTTTAAATATGGAACACACCGCGTCACCGCCGCGGGCCGCTAAATAGGTATTTTTTTTATTCACATTGGCTGTTTATGGACTCACAAGACCGCAGCATTTTTCTTAATTATGTAAAAAAATTCGTAGCTGACTACCTAACCAATTTAGTTCTATTTTAAAATTCATTCCCGACCTAGAGAGGAAAGCAATTACTATGAGTCTTTCCCGCCCAAACGTGGGAAGCAACGTCTTCCACCCGCTATTTGGATCAAACAAACACTAATTTCTGAGTATGAGAAATGAAAACATGTTTGTTACAATGCTATTTATAAAGAACTGAAAGAAATTAACATCGATCTGTGGGTACAAAAATACATTAGTAAATGGTTTTTAATATTTTAGTGTGGTGTCTTTTTTATATTAGTTATTTTTTGTTTTCAAAATTGACAAAGGAAAAATAATAAAATTAATTATTTACTTAACTCATCCCGCGGGATAAGTTCGAGTGGCCTCAGTTGACTAAAGAGCCATACTATACTCGTATTAGTTGTGATGCTCTACTTTTAAAATTGTTGCCGCCACGTCAGGTTCGTTACAAAAAGAAAAACAAAATAAAAATCGAACACACTGGACAATAACTTGTATTAGAGATACGCAAACTGAAGAAAAACAATAGTATATGAAGTAATAAAGCTTGACAGCTGTACAGACAGCTTGCTGTCTATGAAGAACAAGCCACACGCGCTCATCTTCTTGAATGATGCCTTCTGTACGCGTTGAATGTTCTTGCAAAACCTTCTTCTTTGATCTAAACAAAGAAATAATAAAGTAAATTGCAAAATTCATACCAAAGTTTTGTCTGCATTACCTTAAAAGAGACTGGTGGTCACGAGCATCTCATTAAAACAATCTCTTTACACATATTCTACTAAAACAACACTTACCAGAACATCTACTTGACCTCATGCTCAGTACACAGGTACTCTGAACATCTCTTATTGCTGCATAGAAACTCTCACATTGCACACTGAGGCATATAAATATGATAATATTTTTCATGTTCCAGGTTTGAGTTACGAGTATTAGAGCGCAAAACTGGAATATTAACAGAATATTAATTGAACTGTAAATTTTTCATTTAACTGTTGTTTAAGTTCATGTATAGATAGATGATTTTTGAAAATGGTTAATAAACTTGTTCCTTTAACTTTTAAGTTTTTGATGTTTTAGAAATAGTTTAATTGAAAGATTCGTTAAAGAATAGCAATGAAGGATATTTAGCTTGAGAATTTAGAGGAAAGTGACGAATTCTGAAAAACTTAAAATAAAAAAATATGTTGTCTCGAATCCCATGAATTTTCGACTACGCTGTACGGGGTGCTGAATTATTGCAAATGGGTCACAATTTTTTATATCATATATATGCCTTTAACTGATTTAGCGATAATGACTACTTACGTTAATTACACCTTCACCTGTTGCTATAAAGTTTTTCAAACCCAAGACCGTAATCAAATTCCTTAAACTGGTGTAAACTGTGAATACTGTATAAAATGTAATCTATAACAAAAAAAAAAAAAACAAAATTAAAACATTGTTGTGGTTACGCCACATTCTTTAAAGATCATCTCAGAAATTCCTATAATACTGTTACGAGCTTGGGGTCCGTGACATTAAAAACTGCCGATTTAATAACCAAAAAATGACACTTTAATTAAACAGCACTAAAAACGACTCAAACACACTAAATATTATAAAACACAATTACCCTACAGATCACTCTAATCACACTTGAAGATCGCTTCGAATGTTTTCGCTTGTATCGTTTTTCCAATACTGACTCGGTCGCTTTTTTTTTTTTTTTTCGACTATGGCATCTCGTAGTTGACCTTGAGAGGTCGTGACTACTTAACCGGACTATCCTGTGGCTGCCTTAAGTATACTCAAAGCCTCCAGCCAGGGGCAAATATCTTATATACTAAGCGACTACACGCTAAGGGCACCCCCTGTGGGGTACGAACCTCGGCTTAGGGCGTCGCTGGGGGAGGGCAGCAAGATGGGACAGGCTGGATCTGGTTTTTATTATTTAAGCTTGGTGAGGCCGGCGTTTCCTAGCTGACTGCTCTGAGAAGAAACGCCGAAACAAACTCAGAGGTCACAGTCGGGAATTTAAATCTACTGGCTCAGCTGCGGCGCGGGCTGGCACTTCTTCGAGCAAGGGTCGGGGGGAGGCATTTAATTGGGGACGTCGCGAGGGACCTCGGCGGCGAGGTCGGAATGTCGGTGGTCTGTGTTTGTGCACTGTACTGGTAGACTTGCTTTTCTCCTGGAGGAGGGTTATGGGGTCGTCAGGGTCGGAGAGGACATGCCTTGGACGGCGGCATTTGCTAATTTTGGAGGGGGTGTACCTGGAAGCCTCGACGACCAGAGGGTTGCGGTGCTTGGCGGCGGTATCGAAGAAGCGCTTGGAAAGGCGCTTTATGAATTGATGGATGGTAGGAATTTTGAGGTCTACATGGAGGATCTCATTTCGAACGAACCAGGGGGACCCCGTAGCCTTTCGGAGGAATCGATTTTGGGGACTCGGTCGCGGTCCATACCAGCCTTATATAGGGCCACAGATAGTTCCAGAACCTTCTCTCCAAGGACGGGTATTAATTGTGGCGCGCAACAATACAATGTGTAGTTCTTGAAACATTACAAAGAACAAAAGACGAACATTTATTTAAGTTTGAACTTTTTTAAATCGTAGTACCTAAACTCACCATTTGTCCGAAAGTCGTCTGCACAATCATGAAAGTCTCCTGTATGTTCAAGTATACATCAAACATTGTATTCCAGTACTCTTCTGTTTCTGAATCATCGGTGTTTCTAATTTTTTCGATCCACACACGAAGTATTTTCTCTATTAATTTCAATACCGACGAAGCATAAACAACGTTTATATTGAAAGAGATAGTGGCAAAAATTATAAAAAGGTCCATTATTTTCATGCTTGGAAAAATAAAGAGATACATAACGACAAAAAAAATAAAAAAAATGCTTAAGATAAGACCAGACATCCAGTTGTACGAAATAAGACCTTGTAGTTCGCTACTGTTAATTTTAAGGACCTTGAGCACGTGCTGGATTTTCATGACCAGCAAGACATTCAATTTCCTGTGCTTAATGTTTGTGAAGGTGTTCGTTAATTCCCCTATCAAATAGATTAAGCAGTCAAATACACTGATCAAACAAAAAAAGAAACTGTAATCCCACTTTATACATTCCAAGAGCTTTATGTTCAAGTTATGCAAACAGCCACATTGAAATAGAAGCATGCACAACACTCTCATAGAATAGTACGGATAAGTATTAAGAGTGATAATGTTGTCACGAACAGAATACTTCGCGGACAAGAAAAAACTCTGCATCAGATTAAACGGTCTTAGAACTGATTGTAAATCTTCTTCGATCACGTCATTAGGTAATATTTTATTTGATGAGCCTGTTGGTACATTCTCAACTATAACTACTTTTCTGTTAGAATTGAAATATTTTTTGTAATACGCAAACATGTTTGTCTCACTGGGCAGTTCCTTTTTGATTGAAGTAGTACAATCGACAGGTAAGTAATTTACTAACACTTTAGTGATTATCTGTAGTAAGACTATTTGTTTGTTGTCATTCAAATTCAAAGTCTTAATGTCCTTTAAGTACATACAGGGTGTGTCGTAAATAGTGGTCCACCGTTAAGGATTCGATATTCCAGATAATTTACTATAACATATTACAATTTTAACCATTTTAGTAGTACATTTTTTTTTACAAAAATCGCTCTTGAATTTGCATGATTATGTTAAAAATTAGGGTTAAAATAGAGAAGAATTAAGTTTTTCTTCAAAAGCTCTAAGTTTACATAAAAAAACATAATTTTATACGATACCTCTAGTATTCAGAAGTACTTAACAGAAATCAAAATGAAAAAATAATGGTATTTGTTGAAACTACAACTAAATTTGTAACAAAAGGTAGAAATTTCGTAAATAAAACACAAAAAAAAAATTTTTTCGGAACCCTTGGGTAAAAATGGTTAAAATTGTAATATGTTATAGTAAATTAGCTGGTATATCGAATCCTTAACGGTGGACCACTATTTACGACACACCCTGTATATCAATCGATGGTCGAGTTATTCACAAATATTATAATCCCCTTTTAACTTTTCTGTGACTTTAAGTCCCTTTAATAAAAATGAAAAAAAAAAAATTAAAAAACAAGCTTTTATTTTTAAATTCTCTAAAAAGAAGAAATTAAAAAAATGATCAAACTCATTCAAACCCAAAACATTACACAATTTATATGATATAAAAGCTAACTGCAAGCTTGACTCTACTTAAGGCCACGCACGCTTGACCAGCAGCGAAGAGCTTTGAGCCTAAATAGTCAACGGCGTGATCGACAGTACTACCCTGCATTTTGTGTACCGTGCAAGCCCAGCATAATATAGTTGGCAACATGCTTCGTTCAGCAGTACCGTGACTATATTTTGCCGGTAGTTGTACAGACTGTAATGAATGAATTGTAACAACATAAAACAACTCTAAAAGTTTCAATTATGTTTCGTGCTGTATGATTTCTGGCTCAGTCTTTTTAGAACCACGTCTTTTCTAAGTGTAACTGATTGATTTAATGGCATGATAGAAAAATCTTAAAATGTTGCGATTGCCAGTCGCAGTAAAAGCGGCACCTGTCATAATAGCCTCTTCAAGGAAGAGTGGTGTAATTACTCCGTCTAACCAGTCAGACAAAGAGAATTTAGGGGTCCTACTCGAACTGATTTGTTGAAAAGAATTCGGTTGTTTTTCAATCCGTTTAGATCACCCAACTTATTCCGTCCATTGGTAGATGGCATTGTGTTTGTCGATCGCGTGTAGATAATGTATTGATCGCAAGTAAGTACACCATCTATTAAAGTTAAAAGGTTAGCAATATACATGTTTTATGATCATAGATAGTAGATGTGTGTATCAAACAGTTAAAATATCGATTAGTCGACTTTCTAATTGCTGAAAACAAATGCCGTATTATCTGATTGTTAAGTCATATATTTTTGTTCGTAATTATTGTACACACATCAAAAGTGCCTAGGGATCAAGTACAATTTTAACTATAAAAAATTATCCAATTAATATTTACCAATTCTAGTCTTCCAGACTGGCTTCTTGCTTTAATTCCTATGTTTAAGTTAACAACTTATCACCATATTTTGTAAAAAATTAAGAAAAATTGCAATTTGTGCAAATTAACAATAAGTTAATGTCATCAATTAAATGTTTGCCATTTAATTGACGGGGTCCATATTGGCTCACCTAAAGTTCTTTACCCGAAATTGTTCTTCCTAATGATTTGTAATCCGAATGATCACTCTTCCTAAAATTTTTCATCCTAAAGTTTTCATTCATACTATTTGTAGTGCTACCGGCGATGTTCATAACACTCATGTTTCCGAAAATTTTAATTAATAATATCATTAATGTAAATATATTTAAACTCCTACTGTTTTTTTATCATAACGCTTTTATCCCTAAACATAATTACCATAATATTTTCACTCATACTCAGAAAGAAACATTTACCAAGTGTAATAAAAAATATATATGCGGTTATATTTATGGCCTGGGAGTTTATACCGCAGTTTTAACCGTACCTAAACCAATAACTATAGGACCTATTCGGTTCTGGCACTTCGCCGGCCGCTGCCGCGGCACGCTCGCTTCGCTCGCTCGGCTCGTGCGTTGTGTTCACAGTTCTAACCTAACCTAAACCAATAATTATGAATAGGACCGATTCGTTTCTGGAACTTGACTGAATGACTGGAGCGGGACTCTGGCTTCGCTCGCTCGGCTCGTGCATTATTCTTATATGTTATACATGTTATGTGAAAATAAAGTTACGCAAAATTAATGTATATAATACTGATTATTATGAATAAAAAGAAATCTAAACAAAAAAGATATGACTGAATAATAGTGTAAAAGATGGTTTTGTTGAGAAAATATAGGAAAACAAATAAAAGTATAATATATGTTTATTGCTACTGACATTATGAAGTTGAATGCTTCGGAATTATGAACATTAGAGACAGAGTAGTTAGGAATTGTGATTGTTAGGATAAAAAATGTTAGGAAGAACATTTTCGTATTTCCAATTATCGGAGTTGAAAATTTAGGTGAACTTTGGCGCACCCTAATTGACGACATTAATCTAGGTTAATAAATGAGATTTTTTTTAAATTTTATTGAAAAGATAAAAAAAAATGTTTCCACCACTGACACGAATCACAGAATCACAGCGATTTGGCATGTTTAAAATCAGATGATCAAAATCACTTTGGGAAATGGCCGCCCACGTTATTTCTAACAAGTCAAAAAGTTGTTGTGGGGTATGCACAGCATCCATACTAGACAGAGCTCTTCTTTGGAGCATATATTTTCATAGCATTGTACCAAGAACTGTGATGCGCCGATAGGCGCGTGTGCCTCGACTGTTCCACAACGCAAGGCAGAACTCACGCTGGAGTACGGTGCCTCTCCGACGCATTGTAGATACGTATAACACCCACTTTATCGCTGCAAAACCGACGATAATGCGTCTTGCTGAACATAGTTGAACTTTTACAGCGATAATCAGCTTGTTACACGCAATATTATAATAGCACTTATCTAGGCCACATGAACATTATGTGTGAATTTACATGATGCTAAATTACAGCAAACTGTGATAAATTAGATCACATTATTAACCGTTGATCATGGTTGGAGCTGAATATTTGTACTGGTATAGGCCATTAATCTACTAATGGTGTTAAATAAGACCCTGAAAGTCTATCATTAGTGCCCCGTCCATATTATCAGACGTTAAACGCCGCGCCGCCATCATTTCGATATTGTGGTATTTTATTTAGAAATGTGGAAATCTAAACGAAGATCTGACGGAATACGCCGAAAAATTAATGCGGGAATACTTGAGAATTCTAAACAGCAATACAGATGAGATTGGGAACCCTGAACAAGCTACAAGTTTTGTAAAAAACGGTCCAAGAGTGAATGGAATTTTAGAACGGGAGGGTTGTATCCGAAAATGTTGGTGTAGAAGGACGTACAGATTTAGACGGACAGTTCTGTAATTATACAGCAAATATTAGAAGATGGTGGCTCCGTATCCAGGTGCAGCAATGACACTGAATATGTAGATAGATCTGAAGTTTCTGAAAGTCCAGACAGTGACAGCGTGTATCATGGCGAATATGATAAAAAAAAATATTTGACCCTGTACAATCGATCTTACATTAAACAAAGGTATAAAATAAAACGCAGATTAAATTAAGAAATATTTTATTTAAATTCCTTTCTTAGGAAAGTAAACTAATCTTAAATTGCTGTTCACATTAAGTAACAAGTTTTAACCATAATTTACCATGATAACGCTTCAGCACACTCCACCAGACGGGCAGTTGATTTATTGAGTAGGTATGGCAGTTGCACATCCAACTAGCACTGCCATATCATAAAAAGGTATTGTAGATTATGTCTTCGAGACAATAACTAAATTTTTGGCCATTGTCTTGGGTAAAACCATATCGACCCATCCATCAAGGGAGAGTTAAGTAAATGTGGGCACAGGTTTACAGAATAAGTTAAGAAAGACTTCGAACTACTTTTCAGATAAACTTCAGTACCTACGATTTAAGAGTAACACCATTGATGAATTCTTCCTTTTATCTTCTTGATTTCTCAACGAAGATATCTACAATACCAAGTTAAGTATTTCTAAATTTACTGCAGAGAAGAAACCAACACTTAGAAAAACTAACCTCAAACTTCACCTACTTATCTCAGATATACCTACTATAGATAAAATGGTGGTATTACTTTACAAGTTAGTGTTCTAAAACAGACGCAAAATAAAATGGACATATGGCTGTTTGGTCAGATAATCAGCCTCAAGCAGGCGCTTTTATTTTTATTTATTTTCAAAAATCAAAGTGACACTTCGTCGCATTGTCATTATGAACCATGAAGACGCAGTGACTGCAGTCGAAAGGGCTGTGGTAGAGAACCTCAGGTAAGGGAAGCGTTACCAGGCAAGATCGGAAGATTCTTCCTTTTCAATGAAGGAGTGTGTCGAAAGAATAATGTGTCGCTTAGGAAATGTGTAATCCTTTTCTAAGCGACACATTATTGTTTTCCGACATCCACGCGAACGACGTCGCGGGCACAGCTAGTTAAGTAATAAATAATATATATTATTTAGATTCCTCCGACACAAAGTCCGGGTCCATTAGGAGGTTGTGCGTGTACGCCACGGCGGTTCATTCGACACGCATGCTCTTCCAGACGACGGATGACTTGGTTCGAAACATATCTTTAGAAGTAAAAACGAGGTTGTTCGGCACTCCAAAGATTTTCAACCACTGCGCTAGTACGAGACCATACCCTGTAACCAATTGAAATGTCTTACATTAATTAAGAAGAGATTAACTTCAAAAACACTCAGGCGTTGAATTTTGTAAAATGTGAGAACTATAGGCTGTTTCCACAGATCCCTAAAAGCCAATTCCTACAGACAGTTTAGCGGTTCAATGGGTACAATATTTGCGTACATGTTACCTACTATTAAGCTTTACATGGATCTGTGGCTGACTTGTTTGACACAAGAACTACTCGTGTCAGCTTATTACGGATTTGTGTACCACGAGTGAATTTTATAGAGCCCCTAGCATTTATTTGTGAAGAATGCGGTGCACATTGGTTGTCCGCCATTTTTATGGTTCTAACCTATATATTAAATAATATTAACGAATTATTTTTGTTTAGTCAACGAAACGACTAGATATGAAAAGGATACCTAATTATTTATTAGTGAACAGCTTATTGTCAAATTACATGTCATATCTAAAGAGATTTCTAGCTTTTTTTGTCAATCATCAACCTATTTTATTCTATAAATTTCAAGTAAATAGTCATAATTTGGGAGCGCGTGAAAATTTTCACCAATATTCATACGGTATTTGGCAATAAACTTGCTACCCCAATCAAATTTTACGCATGTGTAAGAAAAATTAAAGTTTTACTTACCGAACACTATTATTTGACCACAAACACCTGTCCCAAAATGGTCCGGCCGCACAACACCAAAATATAAATAATAAAAATTATTTACATTTTGGCCACTTGTGCAGCTGAAGCTTTAAAAAGATCCCCGTCTGTAGTTTGTGCTGAAAAATAGGTAACGCCACATCTTGATGGTCTAGTGGTTAGTGACCCTGACTGCTATGCCGGAGGTCGTGGGTTCGATTCCCACCCAGGACAAATGTTTGTGTGATGAGCACGATCATTTGTTCTGTGTCTGGTTGTAATTTATCTATAATATGTATGTATTTAGAAATATATAAGTATGTTTATCAGTTGTCTAGTACCCATAACACAAGCTCTGCTTAGCTTGGGACTAGATGGCGTTGTGTGATAGTTGTGGAATATTATTATTATTATATTGTCGAAATGGAAGTCCTCTTGTCTGGCAATTACCTACCTACTTATAAATAACATTGTTATATTATTTCTCAAAATTAAAATATTTTATTTCAAATATAGCTACTTACTTATGAAACGCACTCATGAAACGTCGGTAGCTAGGTGCCCGGTTCCAATTGGTCGTTTTCTATGGAGAAGAGCCGGCAAGAAACTCCACGGTTACTCTTTTTTAATAATCTGCCGTTGTGCTGTATAATAGGTAACACCCACTCTAACAATCAGCCAATGCTCAGCTCTTGGGGTAACTGTTACCCTTATTAATGCTTAAATAATGCTAATATAATGCAATTAGTTACACTTACTCAGCTAATAGCTGTTTAATTTGTTCCCAAATCAGAGTTATATCAGCTGAAACACAGCAAAGCGCTGCTAACGCTCTTATTCAGCAGGCTTGTTCAGCTTAAGATTCTATGGTAGACAGTAATTCAGCTGATATACAGCGTTTCTGTGTTACTCGCGCGCAGGCTTAAATTACACTCTAGGGGTAGGGCATACAAGACCACGTAGAGTCGGGTTTGCAGCGATTTGTTTCTGTCACTAACTTTTGTAGCACAACATGTAAATACGTATCGATATTTAGGACATTCGATACTCTGTACTTCGATATTTAAGTCTTTCGATGTCACGTTTGTCGATAATTAGATTTTGTACGTAGGTTATCTAACCATTCGACACTATAAAGTTACGTAATTTTAATTTTAGGTTTTATGGTTGTTCGTTATTTAAATTTTCGATGTTTTGAAAATTAAAAAGATAGATATTGATATTGATTGAGACATTGGTTTAGATATTTTAACTTTCGAAATTTAAATATGTACCCCGGAGAACATGTAAAAATTTACGGCTCATGTTATTGAAGTATGCAGAGAACCCAATATTAATCATTTTTCGGCGGAAACCTTAAACTGGATTGATCTGTGGCTTCGTAGAGGCAGGATCCAATCCAGACATTCATCTAGACGGATATACTACTCTGTCAAAAAAGTACCGGGAAAAGATCAATAATACACAAAATGTTAGTTATTCATCCAAATTTATTTTATCGCCTTCAAAGTATGCTCCTTCAGAAACCATACACTTACACCAACGAATAATCCAATCATGAAAACATTTTTTAAACGCTTTTTCCGGAATTAAGTTTACTTCTCGCAGCGAATTCTCCTTTATGTCTTCTACCGAATTAAAACGGGAGCCACTAATTGGTAATTTGAGTTTAGGAAAAAAAAGAAGTCGGCTGGAGCCATATCTGGTGAATAAAGTGGTTGCTTGATGGTATTTGTTGAGTTTTTAGTCAAAAATTCGTTCATAATGATGGCCTTGTGCGAAAACTCGATTATTTTTGGAGAAAATTCAGGTATTTTGGGACTAGCGGAGGGGCGACATGTTTCATACTCAAGAGTGATTATACTATATGAAAATGATACGGATCGACTTGTAAGACACAGAAAGTTCAGCGTCTATCTCTCTCAAACTTGAATGAGGATTTTCAGTCACTATTTCCTTCACTTTTGCGATGTTAACTTCAGTTGACCATTATATGTTACATGGGATATGGCAGATATCAAAATAATCTGATTCCGCCGGCAAAATTTTTAGATACGTTATTCGAAATGACAGTGAGAACAAAATGGACGAAGAGAGTTAAAAATAGTACATTACTGCAGCGGCCAGCAAAAGAGGCACGTATGTGTGCCTCGGCTTAATGCCTGGTTGTGGTCAAGGCTTGTATAGTACTTTTCTCAAATAATGCGCGGAAATTAAAACTAAGTAGAACCTAGGCAGCACTTTTTTGTCAAATACAATTACTTTTCAGAATCAATGACGAACAACGAACAACAATAATTTTCCCCGCGTTAAAGTGTTAATTTGTTTTTTTTTCAATAAACAGCTTTCTATTTGCAAGCCAGTTTGAAATTTAAATAAAACCTTTGATATTTTATCCTTTCTATTTGCAAGCCAGTTTGAAATTTAAATAACACCTTTGATATTTTATCTCCTTTGTTGTCATATTACGGAGTAAAAGATTGTTCCATTTTTAAATTATACGACAGGTATGAGTTTACCATGTAATTTATTTGGCCGGTAAACCACGACAGATATGGGTTTTCGTACAACTTTTCCCGGCCGCTGCTCGCATGTATTTGGCCAGTACAACAATTTCCATTTATTTCGAAGAAAGTTGTCAAAATAATGCTCAAATTTCCAAGCATGTTTGAGAAAATGTGATTTTACTTATCATGTAATAAAATGCAATAAAGTATAATAATGTGTTTTTATTATTTCCCAAGAGCCAATACTAACGTCACATTGACATTATTTTTAAAATATTCAAATGCAAATATCTCAGCTTCGATATCACTTAGGACAACAATAATTGAACATATATGTGTACCAATACAACAAAGTAACATGAACATTATTGGTAACCACTGAAAAAAAAATGACGGCGCTAGGACTAGCGCGGTGTCAATTTTTTTTTCAGCGTCAGTGTGGTCATACAAAGATACAAAGTTACTCAAACCCCTTTAAAAAAAAAAATTATTCAAATTGTGAAATTAACTAAAAATAATCAATAACGATCCAAAAAAAAATAATCATTTGCGGTGGTACTCTAAAACGTACTTGATCCCTAGGCACTTTTGATGTGAGCTAATTGGATCGGACAGGGTTTTTGTTACATGTTGTATATTATATTTAGCCACAGGGTTATTACAAACACATATAAGAACAACTATAAGAATTCAAGGACCAGAATCAGTTTTGAAAATTTTACAAGTTAGTCAGTAAAAAAATCCAAAACCAAAAACAAAATATAAATATATATTTTACAGTAAAGCAAACTGTAATAGTATTACGGCGTAATTGATAATGAGTGCCATCAAACACATTGGTAGCGCAGCGTCTACATAGAACAGGCCACACGCGGTCATCTTTGTAAACCTTCGTTTTTCTCTTAAAACATTATTGCAAAGTCTTTCTTCATGTTCTGTAAGGTTATATCAAAGGATTTGAAATGTGACCGAGAAGTTGATTATAATCAAACTTCGTTTTAGAAAATTATGTTAGTTTGTAAAAGTAAGTAAATAGATTTTTCTTGTTTTAGATACATACTATGATCTTCTTCTACTATCGATGGATATATTATTCTACTTTTGGACTAAAACCCGCACCGCACATACATGAAAATATAGAAAATTGAAGAGAAGAGCAGTTTTATGCACTTATATTTATTTTTATCACATCTATTCAAAAAGAGCTAGTGTATTCTTCGTAAACAGAGATTCAAAAAGAGCTAGTGTATTCTTCGTAAACAGAGACTAAAATAGCTCTTTAATCCTTAGGGACTAAGGGAAAAGTGATTTGAATTTTGAAAGTGGATATTGTTAGTAAAAGTTCCAATCACCAAAGAGATCAATCACGAACATTGTATGAAAAAGTAAAAAGCTGTATGATAAAATAAAAAGCGCGAGCCAAATAAAAAAAAAAAGTGAAAAATAAAAAACGCGCGAAAAGCATTCTGCCTTCGTTCGCAATTGTTTACTCAAATTAGGATTTTACTTAAGTTTTACAAAAAAAAAATAGTGTCTTCCTCATGTAATTGTAACTATGTAAATAAATAAACGTACTATTCTTATTCATAAGTTGCACTTACTTATTTTTGCATAGAGGGTGATAAAAAGTAGTGTCCACCTCGGGAGCAACACTATTTTAAGCTTGAGTGTCGTACTTTGAATCCCTCGGAGCGCTCAGCATTGTACTTTAGAACCCCTCGCTGCGTTCGAGATTCTACTCTAGAATCCTTCGTTCCGCTCTAGATTCAAAGAAACACTCTCGCCTTCAAAATAGTTGTTTACTCCCTTGGCAGACAATCTACTTTTATATATTCTTTATTGTACATACACCAGAAAATACTCGTACATACTAAAAATACAATTATCACCACAAAAATTACAATGGGTGGCCTTATCACTTATGCTTACTTGTATAGGTCGTATTCTTCATACGCTGTATGCAAGCCATCCCAGCTTTTTCAACAGCGATATTGAATTTTTCGCAATAAACACAATGTGATGTTACTTGGAGAAGATCTTTAACAATCCCTAACAGTAATATAATGCAATGAGCATTACTCAAGGTGGGAACCTAAAAAAAAATACTTATTGGTAAACAACATTCTGGGCGGATCAATTTAGATTGCCATCGACACGCTAAGGAGAAGAACGTTGGTAAACCAGCCTATATTGCTGTCCATTGAACATAGGCCTCTCCCAGCTAGGGAGCATGCTACGCTTATCAATCCGCCCTCTCCTCTCAAAAACTAGTTTGCTGCATCGGCTATCGATCGTGTAATAAATATCGGTCCTGTTTTGGGATGCATGAAGAGCCCCCTCGTGTAGCGCAGTTTGTTCCACCAGTTACTCAACTAAACTGAAGCGGGCACACCCAACACCTTATTTGACTGGCCAATTCTTGTCTTGCGGTGGTAGGGCTAACGCCCGCCTGGTTTGTGACCACCCTCCCACCGGAGTCCGGCGTCAAGGAGCAGCCTGCTGTGTTTCGTCGATGCGTGGGAGTTCCAGTGCCTTAGGCATGTTCTGGGCATGCTCATTCCATCATAGACCTCATCCATCGCTTTCCATCAGGCGTGGTCGAGGTCAAGAGCGGGCCATTCAGCAATAAAAATAATAAAAACGTAAGTATAGTAATTCTTACTTCGCCGTGTGATCGAACTTGCATTTTGACCGCTTGTAGCACAAGCTCAATAAAACATAGACTCCGAAAAAATGCATTAATCGTGCGAAATAGTACCTGAAAATAAAAGTAGTATTTTGAATAGGTGCTCTTTATTAAAATGTCCAATCTTCAGAAATATTGAACCACTGCGATAATTTTAGTAAACTTTTTTGATAAACTTACTAATACTTGAGATACCGTCTTGTACTCATCAAAAGCTTTCAATATATTTTGATACGTTCCAAACAACTTCATACAATATATTTCATTATCTTCCTGTGCACCATTCATCATGTGGACATTTTTAATCCATCCATCAAGATACTTTATCAACAATATTAGAACTCGAACAGCATAAATGTAATCAATATCAAAACTGATAAATATTACTTCAAGAAGACAGTTCAACACGTCAAAGTATTGAGACTCTACACCAAAAATAATAAAAACAAACATACAAATGCAAGAAACGGTTGATACCAAGATCCAATTCCACAAAATGAAACTCCGAACACTCTTACTAAAATCGATGTTCTTATGTATACACTGAATCAGTACAATGATAATGACGTTGTTGTGGCTATAAACTATATTAAGAACAAAGGTTATTACAAAACCAAGACCACGAGAGGTGGGTAAGAAAAATGAAAGGAACAACATGACAAGAACATCGCCGTCATGGATATAACGGTTGATATCTTGACGATATACTCGATAAATAGTCGCTACAACTATAAAGCAACCACATAGGAATCGTGGTAAAATGGACGACTTTTCACTTGGAGTAATATAATTATCCCGTATACGGTATTTTGAAGAGAAAAATAGAGTCAGTAGAAAGTTGAAAGGATAAAACATTCTTTGGACTTCTTCTCCTAGACGATTATTGCGTAATAGTTCTGATGGGGCCATGACTGGATGATTTTTAAATATAGTACGACGCTATCTCCAGCTTACGTCTACGCTTGGTAAACAGTAAATGTTCGATGTCGATTCATGATTATAGTAAAACCAAATTACTATGTATAATACAAAAGTGCCTAATGTACCTACCGTAATTTTCTTAAGAGGCAAGCAAACGATATGTTTCGAATATTTTAATTTATGAACACAAGTACTATTATCATAATTAATCATGATTCTGACATACTTTCCAGTTCTTGAAATAAAAAAAAAAAATATTTGTCACGCTAAGTAGTTTTATGTTGGATATTCAAGAAAACGATGTTTAGTACCTATACTATGAATTCGTCCTTGTGTTTGCTTATGTGACTAATCATATCTTTCATTTGTTTAACAAAAAAAAAATACATACGACATGGATTTTTCCGGATAACTCCACAAAGAAGGGTTTGTGGTACTGTAAATTGTAGTGATTAGCTTACTCTCGTAGAATTGTAGCTACAAGTCTTCAACTCACGGAGCGTGTGTCAGATGACTACATCGTTTTAAGATTTCATATCTAGGACGCACAAGTAACCAAGTCTTTTCCCAACTATGTTGGGGTCGGCTTCTTGTCTAACCGGATGCAGCTGGAATATTTTACGCGGAGCGACTGCCTATCTGACCCCAGTTACTAGGTAATACGATACCCCTTGGTAAGACTGGTTGTCAGACTTTCGACTACTGACGAACCGTAACGACTGTCAAAGATCCGCAAATGACAGCCGGGACCAATGGCAACACACTTGCTCGTAAAGTGGCTCTTAATGAACCGCTTTTAGGTTCATAATACAGTGTATTAAACACGCGTGCTTTTTCGCGTGGCGCCACAGATACTAGTCGGAGATGTGAAGAGACTTCATGCCAAAAGAAATCCGCGGGCCATATTTCACTTTTTTTTTAAATAGTCTGAATTGTCCTTCGTCCCAAAATGAACTAAAATTTATTTACCTTAAATTTCCCGTGGTCCCTCCCGAAACCAAACGGAAAAGACCATGACTGGCGTTCTATTATTGCGGATTCTAACTGAACTAATGTATAATTCTCTATGCCAATACATATTACTTTCTAATTCCATACTAACTAAACTACAATTTGACATACGACAACACTACGATCATTTCCACCTCTCTTTACTTTGTACAGATAGCTTTTCTGTATGTAAATGTAGTCTCATTCATTACTTCAAATAACATTAAGTTATAATGTTTCGTCATTGTATTTAGCTCATTATTCTATCCGTTATAAATACTGATCCTATAGATTTTATCCCTACATTCCGTTAAAAGTAATTAATTAATTTGTTTCTTTTGTAATAAAGAACAAAATGTGACATTGACTGAAAGCACAAACCGTGCGATGCAAAAAAAAAACACTACGTTGTCTTAACATTGTTTTGTTTATTATATTTTTATATAGGCTGTTTAGTGGTTTTGCCAGTGCTTTTATTTATACATGCGCGTGTCAGAAAGGTGGATGAAATCTATATGATTATGTATAATACCAGCTTAAGAGGACTACATGACCTAAAGCGCGGTCTTTCTTTCTTCGGTCTGCATAGAAAAGAAAGAGAAGCGCGATGCCACAACGCTGGTAATTTATTGCAAAATATGAAGCAATTATCGATTTACGAAAAATCTAGTCTTTGGACAAAAAAACTAAAACACTATAGTTTTAGTATGTTGCTTGTAGAATAATCTGACAAAAAATCATAATGATTGTATGTATATTAGTATGAATTTTGTTGTAAATAAAAAGTTTTTAGAGGTATCTTCATGATTTTTTTCTATCGTACCAAATAAGTTGTATTATGTTTTCAACACACTATCATCCTAGCATTTATCCTGAAGAATATCATATATTTTTTTGTTTTTTTTTACTGTAGGCGATCATTTACTTTTATTGTTTCTAAAACTTGCGTTTTTTGCGTTTAGGTCCTGTAAGCCCCTTAATTAGTAAGCTTTGAGTGTGGTTGGTTGGTGTCATTTACTGTGTATGGAGGTTATTAGTTATTTACTCTATGAAGTACTTATGAATAGTGTGTAAGGAAAGGGTTTTATGAAGAAAAGCACAGAAAGACAAGACTAGGCATTTATTTCAATTAGGCTTGTCAGTTAAATACTTTAATCAGAAAACTAGTTGTCCGTTCCCAAAACTAGGTCATCATGAAGAAGGAAGGACAAGCAAACTTCATGGTAGCTTGTTTTATAAAGTATTGTATCAACACATTGTACATTTGTATAAACAATTATTGTTAGGTACCCATCACGTTAATCTCTTGGACCATTTCTCCAACTAGCTATAGCAACTTATCAATGCAAAGAAACAGAACATGATTATTCCGTAATTCGATTTACCACAAAATGACAAAGCAATATTAGACTTATTATATTACCTATACCACATAAGTATACAACATAGTTAACAGCAATAATATCAATTCACTTACATGAACGGTAGTCCATCTTTCACCACAGTTGAATCCAAGAGACCATAAATTGGCGGGCCCAACCTTATAAAGTTTCGCAATCTTATTCAAGTACATCTAACATTCCCGCCATTTTTAACAATCATACAATTTGACCAAATAACTTTTAATATTGACAGTCTTATGTAAATCTATTTTGACAGAACTGTTTTAAAACGTTATAGGATATTGAATGTATTTTTATAACAATTTATCCGACTACAATTAGATAAAAGTCTCTTAAACATAGCATTCACTGAGTTTACTATATTTATTATTTATAACTACTTATACATCAAGAGTTGCACATAAAATTAAGAAAATATTTTAAAGATAATGTTAATTCTGTTACCCTTACATTTTTGGTGAAAAGTAAAATAAGTTATTCTATTTATTTGGACCGACTCACAGATCTCCGGTTTCGCTCGGAATTCGTTGATTATTTAGTCTAGAAACACTCTCGACGATCTAGCAAAAATATAGTAAATACTATTCCATGCAATTTAGGAAAGTACATACTAATTCCATGTAATCTAGGAAGATTGTATTCTTTATAACTCTACATATTCCGACACGCGCGTGTTAGGAACGGCCATGTAAACTATCTATAGATATATATATATGATATATTACCCAAATATAAAGCTTTGAATATCAGAATCGTTACTAGTTATTTAATGTGTGTAAAAGTAACTATGAATATGGTATGTAGGGAAAGGATTTTATGAAATAAAGCACAGAAAGACAAGGCTAGACATTTATTTAAATTTAGGCTTGTCGGTAATTAATCAGAAAGCTAGTCGTCCGTTCCAAATCTAGGTCATCAAGGAGAAGAAGGACAAGAAACTCCTTGGAAGCAGTATTAATCTATCAACAAATTTCTCACATTGCCATAAATTATCGATATCTTAAAAACGATTCATTCTTTCTCTTGGACTCGGAATAATAGCAACATAATAACAATAGTTAGGAATTAAACTTTAAAACATTCTAGTAGACTTACACAACAATATAGTCATAATAAGCAATAATTAAGGTATAATATCAAATAACTTACGTAACATCTGGCCGATCTATTCCACATAACAACGGCACTAGAACTAACCAACTGAAAATTTACCTAATAATTACTGACCTGATAATCGTTACAATCCTTTTTATATCATACCAACGTCTTTTACGTCAAACATCTACCGCCATTTTGAACCAATCACAGATCATCATATATTTTGGCATAATATCTTCTAACACAGGTAAGCAATCTTATTTAGTAAAACCGTTTTAAAACATTATAAGGTAATTATGCAATTTAATAAGACTTGATTCGTAATTCTTAGACATCATTAAAAAGAATATCAACATCAACTGACAGTATTGTGCCAATCGTTTGAAACAACCTATTATATTATATTAAAATGGCAATATAAAATCTAAGATATACTCTACAAGTATAATCAAATATTACTTAATCATTTACAGTAATAACATTTTAGTGATTTTGAAGTTAGGACTGTTGTTTTGTTATAAACACAATATGTAGTCAAATTAGGTACTTCTACGTTGGCCTCAAGCTTCGTAAATGTGACAGATGCTATTAGCTAACAAACGATATTCTAATATTATAATTATATCAAAATGAATTATCTAACACGCACATCGCTAGCGCGGCGCGCGGAAAAACAAAACCAGCGCGCCATTTTACATAAAATAAAAGTATAAGTTCCATAAAAGTCAACAATACAAGTCTGTTTTTTTACCTCACAAGTGTGTTGAAAGACGTCGTATGAAACTCGTGTGCATTAATCATTACACACTCAGCTTCCTTATCGCGCTCGCCATACCGCCTCGAGTATAGCTATCAACATAGCACACATCAAATGCCTAGCCTTTTCCCAAACATGTTGGGGTCGGCTTCCAGTCTAACCGGATGCAGCTGAGTACCAGTATTTTACATGGAGCGACTGCCTATCTGACCTCCACAACCCAGTTACTGGGTAATACGAAACCCCTTGGTAAGACTGTTTGTCAGACTTTCGGGCTTCTGACGACCCGTAACGACTGCCAAAGATCCACGAATGACAGCCGGGACCAACGGCTTAACGTGCTTTCAACATAGCACACATAATATAATATTACACTACACATACATATCATAATTTACTATTACACTATTTGCAGTAAGGAAAATAAAAAAATACAAATTACAAGCAGAGAGAGAGAAGGTCGCATGGAGGGCATACCGCTCTTTCCTTACGTGACGAAAATATATAAATATAAACAATCTAAATCTCCATATCAAATTGTAGTAGCGTAGCTGCGCATGATCTTTCGAGATGTACTTCCTGAAATCTCCGATCAAGAAGGTGATGAAGTCGAAGCAAAGACTTGAAGAATACTAAAAATTGTAATCCCCTATACCTACTTAATTTTTTTTTTTACAAATCGAATTACTCTTACCCAACTAACGAAATTATCAAAGAATAACGCAATTAATCAGCTCAATGCCTATGTATAGGCATATAGCTATAGTTAACACCCGTGTTGTCTGCTCTCCGCATCCATTCTGCCGTCGGACCTCCAGCCGAGGAAAATCACACGATATGTTTGCCTATAAAAGGGTTTTTTTTAGTGTGTTTACTATTTATTTATAGTTACTACAGCCAAACTAACAAAGAGTATATGTGCCCCCGCCGTCGCCAGATGCGCACTGCGATAGGACTTACCATCGCCGTGCCTGCGTAGCCATGCCACTGGGCCGGCTGCGCTCACGCCTCCACTTCGCGTCGCCAGCACGGGCTTCAGTCATCGTCCCGCCATCACGGACTCTGATTAATATAATTTCAAAGGATATGCAGATTCATATCAGACCATGTAATTTCAAAGTGTTCAATATATCAGATTGTACGAGCCTGCGTCCATTTATTCGAAGCCTTTCCATACACACTACACAGCGACATTTAATATTACAGAAACACAAATTGTAATAAAACAATAGTATAAGAAGAAATAAAACTTGAGAACTGTAAAGGTAGCTCAGCATCTATGATGAACAAGCCGCACGCGCTCATCTTCTTAAATGATGCCTTTTGTAAACGTTGAATGTTCCTGCAAATCCTTCTTTCTGGCTCTGTAAAAAGCGGAAATTTTACTTTACTTTAATTCCTTGATCAAACTGCCTAAAAAAAGTTTTTATTAAGTAATGTGTTGGTTAAGCATACTCGGCCCAATTATTGCACTCAACAATCAAATGTTGCTTTACAAGCCAAGTAAAGATGTGTAACAAGATTCTCGTCATGCGAGAGTTGACATATACAGGATGTCCCTGGAAGTATGGATTAAATGGAATAGGGGCGTGGGCAAGGTAATTTTCAATCTTTTCGACCCTGAGAATGTCTTGCCTACGCCTCTATTCGATTTGATCCATACTTCCAGGGACACTGTATAGTAGTCGAGTTCTTCTTAGCGTGTCGATAGCAATCTAAATGTACTCGGCCCAGAATTCGTCTACTTGTTTGGCGCCATCACTAGCGTCCATCAGTTATAATAGTCGTTGATTCCTAACTAAGCCCTCACACTAGTCTTCATTTTACCTAAGATTACAAACGCTTATTTGAGGTGGAGCTCGGTACGTGAGGGTTGTGAAGTATCGCAAGAGCTCAGTCATGTATTCGCTAACGTACCGCTCCGCTCAGCTACCTCAAGAACTGTCTCAGTTAATGGTAAGCCCGTAGATGGATCTGTGAATAGCTCTACAAAATATTTTTAAAATCGTCGTTTGTTACATGATCATGCCTTCGTTTGACCATTTTAACGTATAATCGCAAGGTAACTTACCAGAACAATTTCTTGACTTCACAAGCATTACACAGGTACTCTGAACATGTCTCATTGTTGCATAGAATTTCTCACATTCCACACTCAAGCATATAAGAATGACGATATTCTTCATAGTAAAAATCTGTATTACGATGAGTATCATAATATACTGGAATCAAAACAGAAGTCGTTTTTGTCGGGTAGAGCGAAGTAGGTATTATTGAGCTTTTTTTATTAGAAATTTCCTAGTAGCAGCCCGAAGTATGGTTTATATGATATTATCCGTATAGTTCGGAAGCACCCCCGATAGGACCCGAACACACGAACCTCCCGCGGCTCAGTATCGGGTCCCTTGTCCCATCGAACCCAAGAATGACGTATGTCGACACCATTTTGATTATGTAATTATTTATTATGCTACCCATCAAATCTTATGAATGTGCGTTAATTAAGAAAGTTTGAGTTTGCTCATAGTTTAACGCCATTAAATATTTCATATTTAGCGCACAAGTTTATTAATTTACCAACATATATAAAATCCAAGTCTGTAAATGCGATAATCGCCATTTTGATGACAGTGGTGGTTGAGGCTAAAAAACATAAAAATTTGGGATTTCGAACATCCACAACAGGGGCAGTGGATAATATAACATTTAATTATTTGGCGAATTCATTCATTGTTCAAGTTGAAAATGTAGTGGTAATAAAGTTTTTGACATCCAAAGTCGAACTTTCGCCACAGGTTTCGCGCCAATCGTGCGTGTTTACATTTTTACTTTTTACAAATAATAATAATAATAATAATATTCCACAACTATCACACAACGCCATCTAGTCCCAAGCTAAGCAGAGCTTGTGTTATGGGTACTAGACAACTGATAAACATACTTATATATTTCTAAATACATACATATTATAGATAAATTACAACCAGACACAGAACAAATGATCGTGCTCATCACACAAACATTTGTCCTGGGTGGGAATCGAACCCACGACCTCCGGCATAGCAGTCAGGGTCACTAACCACTAGACCATCAGGCCTGTCAAAGCTCCGTATCTATATATATAAAAGGAGAACTGACTGACTGACATATCAACGCACAGCCCAAACCGCTGGGTCTAGAGATTCCAAATTTGGCACGTACGTTCCTTATGAGGTCTAGGGGTGTACTAAGAAAGGATTTTTCAAAATTCATCCCCTAAGGGGGTGAATGGGGGGGGTGAAATTTCACGCGGACGAAGTCGCGGTAAGAAGCTAGTTTATTCATAAAATGAAACTGTATACAGTGTGTCCGGACATGGACTACCGATATTCTAAATATTTAAATATAGACTATTTTAAAGTACAATTACACTCTAGGCTTGGGTCCAATACACTTTTTAAATATTTTGTATGTTCGCAAAAACTTAGGACTTTTCAAAATAAGAAGCGATTTCCATAATATAAATACACACAGTAAAAATGAAATTGTGATACCTAAATTTAGACTAACTAAAACTAGCAAGTCATTTCTTGTAAACAGCATCCGTTTTTATAACAAGTTGCCAAAGTCGGTTACAGAACTTAGCGATGGAAAGTTCAAAACCCTCATCAAACGAGTCCTTATCAAAAAAGCATATTATAAGATTAAAGACTACGTTGAAGACAAGGTAGTTTGGCAATAATTCCTTCTGCACATGTGGCTTCCCTGGCACCTCTTTGACGGCATAAGTTCTACGTAAATGTCTATTAACTGCTCTCAAATTACGATGTTTATTTTTTATTTATTTGTACATACTTCTATGACATAATCTTTTTATTATTTGACATTATATACAGACAATTTTAATTTTTCACCTCTTTCTTAGTTGAAATGGCAATCATATCTCTTGGTTTTAGTAGATTTTTATATTTTGTTTATCCTTTTGATACATCCTTATTTTGTAAATGTGAGGACTTTGTAAGCCTTGTAGACTAGATCTGTAGACCATTTTTTATTTTATCAAGTACCTGGTACTTGTTGACAGGCCTACGCTGTCCTCCCATACCTACTGTAACTCGAAAACATTGTAAAAGCCAATTATTTTTAAAAGAGTAACCATGGAGTTTCTTGCCGGTTCTTCTCCATAGGAAACGACCAATTGGAACCGTGCACCTAGCTTCTGACGTTTCATAAGTGCCCATGTTGGTTTATGTGAAATAAAAATATTTTGATTTTGATTTTTGATTTTGATTTTGATTTTCCCCGCTATGTGGTAGCCATTTTGTTTTCTTTGTTGAAATATGCTCTATGCGAGAACAAACAAAATCATATCTCTCAAAGTTTTAGTCATACTGAGATAAAAATAGTCTTATTCGAAGGGAAATAATATTATCTACCGTCTGCATTACAAAACAATGTGTTTCAAAATCCACAACTTTTGAAAAAAAAAATGAAAGTCGAAAAAAAAAACTAAAAATTATGCAATTCAACCAATAATTGTAAATTACTACAAAAACACCCTCGACTACTTTTTATTTTTCTTACTAGATCGACAGATTTTGAGCTAAGCTACAATACAACATAAAATTCACAACTGTATGTCTGATAAGTACTGTGGGGTATGAGCCCACAGTACTTGCTCATATCTTATAATTTAAAGAGCGTGAAGCTTTAATCAGCATTTATTTAGAATATTTAATAGAAGTACATTGTTGATACAATGTACTTCTATTAAATATTCTAAAACAATAAGAACAATATTATAAAGCAAATTGGAGCAAAGCTAGAATAAAATGGGGACCTCCAATGTTACAACGAAGCCTGGTACGAACCCACAAACCTTTAGTAGAGATTCCCCAACACCTTAGAACTGAGGCGGTAAAGGAAATATTTTTCCCTGATTACACTATCCCAAACCCTTCTTTACCGAGCGGGATAGTTAAGGAGCTCAGAGAGAAGATAGATGTAAGATTAGAGGACAACATACCATTAACTAAGCAAATTCGAATAATACTCAACTACCTTGACCCAAGAGAAAGATATCTGCCCATATTGTCCAGCAGTGAAAACTCTGTTCAGATGAAGCATGCAATAGTTCACAATAATTTGGTAGTGGTGGATTTTATTCTAGAAGACATTTAGGAAGATAGAAGATGGGTTGACCCTTTTAAAAACCTTTTGTCCTGCATTATAGTAGAGGGAAAGACAGCAATCATACCCATTGATGAATTGAAAGAAATTTGTCTAAATTCTAGCATAGCATCACTTCCTTTTACAACAATGTTAGAGTCAATAAACCCTTCTGAAGCTTTGGAGTTCTTGTGGGTTAGAGCATTGTTTGAAAAGCCTACTACTCTTGAGCATAAGAGAGGGCCCATGACTATATATCCAGATCCTCGAGAGGGAAGGGAGGTTGTCATATTCAATAAGAAAAGCATTTCTCGAACTATCAGAATGGGAAACCAGGTGGTAAATTTTAAGTACAACGATATGCGAGAGGTACCGGGATCGATACCCGGCGCCTCCACCATATGTGGGGTATGAGCCCACAGTACTTGCTCATATCTTATAATTTAAAGAGCGTGAAGCTTTAATCAGCATTTATTTAGAATATTTAATAGAAGTACATTGTATCAAGGTAAAACTAGCACTTTTATATAGGAAAAGACACCATCATAATTTATTTGACACACGCTTGAATGCCCGACTGGAACACGTCATCAAATTATTACCAGCCAGCCTCATGAAGGAGGTCTCAGTCTCTACAGTACTTTAAGAGTTATTGTTGTTTGAACATAGCGCATGCGCAAGCACAAAAGGCTTTTGTCAGAACCCTAAAAAAAAAAAAAGTTGTATTGTAGCTTAGCTCAAAATCTGTCCATCTAGTAAAAAAAATAAAAAGTAGTCGGGGGTGTTTTTGTAGTAATTTACAATTATTGGTTGAATTGCATAATTTTTCGTTTTTTTTTTCGACTTTTACTTTTTTTTCAAAAGTTGTGGCTTTTGAACACATTGTTTTGTGAAAGCCTATTTTTATCTCAGTATGACTATTTGAGAGATATGATTTTGTTTGTTCTCGCAAAGAGCATATTTCAACAAAAAACAAAAATGGCTGCCACACAGCGGGGGAGGGTATTGGACCCAAGCCTAGAGTATAATTGTACTTTAAAATAGTTTATATTTAAATATTTAGAATATCGCTAGTCCATGTCCGGACACACTGTATATGGCGGTTGATCAACGTGGAACAGCAGTAGTGAGTCTAAGTTTTCACAAGTAAATAGCCTGCGCAGAGCCGGCATGCTACATTTTGTTCCAAACAAAACTGCATTGTTTCGGAAAAGCATATTCGCAATGGCTCCAAAGGTTTATAATAAACTACCAAAGTGTATCAAATCAGCAGACAATATTAATGAATTTAAAAAGAAGTTATTTCTATTTCTGATCGAGAAGACATTAGATACTCTATTGAGGAATTCCTTAATGACCGAATATTATAATTATGTGTAATTAGTTGTGAAGTACCTACCTACCTATATTGCTTGCTTGTTATAAAAATGGGACTATTATGTATATTATGTTGACTGATATTCTGAATATGTAATCTAATGCTTTTATCTGACATTTCCTGCTATTTTAATTGTAATCGAGATTAATTATTGGTATTATTATTTTATTATTATTTGTGCACCACCAAGTGGTAGGACATAGAGATCATTATATAATATACTTGACTGTAACACCTATTTTAACCTATGTTCACAAATAAATTAATTGAATTGAGTGAATGCCTGATTTAAAAAAAAAATACAATTTAACTACTTACTTCAATATGTCCGCTCTCTATAAAATATCTTGAAGTTAATACTATTGCTAGGTTCCGCAAACTAAGGTAAGCTGTCAATATCGTATAAAATACAATCTGAAAATAAAATATCTATATGGTATATCCAAATACAACAATAGTTTTGTCTGAATCACTATGCATATTATGTGAAAATCATATACCTATTTTACTTCTTTTACAGCTAGATGTTAACTTACCATGTGTCGAAATGTCTTCTCTATAATCATGTAAGTATCCTGTATATTCCGATATGCATCAAACATAATATTCCAGCACTCTTCTCTTTCCGTATTTCTCGAGTTCAAAACATGTTCAGTCCACACACGAAGTATTTTTCCTATTACTTTCAATAGTGACAAAGCATATAAAACATTGATATCGAAAGACATACAGTCGTAAACAGTTATAACATCTAAAATACCCAATGTAAAAACCAAATAATAAAAAAGGATGCAACCGGTAGCAATAGTATTTAGGAAGATAACCCAAGTCCAGTTACAGACGATTAAACCTCTGAATTCTTTGCCATTTATCTGTAGGACTCTGAGTACGTGTTGTATTTTCAAGACCAACAAGATATTGCAGTAGCTGTGCATGATATTTGAGACGCTATTCATCAAATCCCCGATGAAGAATACGAAGAAATCTACGAAATCGCTCAAGAAATCGAAGAAACTGTAATCTAATTTTTGTTTAATATTGCATATGATCGTATACAAAAAGACAGATCGAAATACTAGCATGCAAAATACTCTAAAAAAATTATAAAAGTTAGTATTAGCAGTGATAATGTTGTCACAAATATAATACTTCGCGCAGAAGAAAAGCCTTTGCATCAGATTCAAAGGTCTTAGTACTGATTGTAAGTCTTCTTCAATCACATTGTTGCGTAACATTTCGTTAGATGAGACTGTTGGTAAATTTCGGATTGTAATAACGTTTCTGTTTGATATGGAATAGCTTTTGAAATATGAAAACATGACTTTTGCAATGCTACACTACTAGCAGGCTTTACGGACGTTCTTAAGTTGATTACTGATAAAACGAAAGTCAATCGATAAGCAAGTAATATAGTAATACTACTTTAATTTACACAATTATTAGTACGAGTAAATAGGTTTAATAGTATGAAATGGTTTCTCTTTAGAGTTCCGTAGCCAAATGGCAAAAAGGTAACCTTTACGATTTTTTACCCTCGGAAACCATAAAAACGACGGACGCCCATGATGAAAACTTTGAGTTTTCGCAGCCGCAGTCTTGGATTTTCATTTTGACCTCAGTATTGGCTTTAGCACCCTCGAAACTGTCTCTCTTTCTCGAAAAGTCGTATCGAGGGGGCATAACGCTTTTTCGTTGTGTCGAAATATATCACCGCAAATCGCATTAAAAAAATTCATTCCAAAAACTCAATTTTCGGTTAGGATCCCCAATTTACATGTAATATAATAATTACTATATCTGTTACGGTTACCATTGCAGCAAATATTTCTACCAGTTGCAACTCAAATTAATTACATCAAGAATGCTTGAGCGTGGAATGTGAGAGATTCTATGCAGCAATGACAGATGCTCGAGAAGTCAAGACTTTGGTGCCGATTCCCTCGTTCATAAACTAAACCAAA
Organism: Hydraecia micacea; assembly: GCA_914767645.1. Taxonomy (NCBI): domain Eukaryota; kingdom Metazoa; phylum Arthropoda; class Insecta; order Lepidoptera; family Noctuidae; genus Hydraecia; species Hydraecia micacea. Next base: position 14,224,145 of record OU611796.1, read on the forward strand.
TTTAAGGTCAGTGCATCTTTTTCTTTCTATTTCATTAAGAAAAGCACAGAAGATAAATTTTAGTTTAGTCCTGTCAAATTAATCAGCGCCTGACACTTTAGACGTGATTAAAAACTTGCCTATTAAAATTACCGTTACTATTAATTGGCCGTTTTATTGATTGATTGATTATAGATCAATCGACGAAGGCCGTCGAACCTTACACAGTCTTTTCTTGTGCGAAAATTATTCTGTTAGTGACAACATTATCATTGCTAGTACGTATCTTAACGATTGGAACGAAGTTCTTTAACGCGGCTTGCGGTAGGAGCAACCTTTGTTTCACACAGTGTGAAAAATCACGGTAACACATTCAAGAAAAAAGAAGAAATATAAAATTTGCATAGTAGTGTGACGATATTAAGGGTACCTACTTAATTAAAGTTTTTTTTCTAAGTTCGTTAACTAAATGTTAAAAAAATCTATTTCTTCGTACAAGATAAGTTCTTGTAAGAAGATAGAAGAAATTGTTTTTTTTTTTCATTTATGTTTTCTTAGTTGTTCTATAAATATAGTTGTGCAGTTTTAGTTGATCAGTAGTGGGGAAGAAGTGGCGATTCAACGCGGCGCGGCGCCACTTTCTATGAGAAGCTGTCATAATATACATATAATATATATCCAGTATATTAGTTACATAGTAATATTTCGCCATATGCTAATGTATGAGAGTTAACAAGGTTTGTGTATTGCTTGTTCCTTCTTATATTTCAAACTGTAAATCTTAACATTCTATTAAAACTTCTATCTTCAACTTGGAAAAACGCCTGTTATTTCTTCTCACACCCTCCGAGCAACCACAAATTGGTGTCCCCGACGTGATCACAATGACGGACCCGAATGGCGATGTGTGTGGCCCAGAAACCCTGCGTGAGGGAGTACGCGCACCCCCTTTTTGGCCCGAAGAACCCGTATTGTGGTTTACCCAGATGGAGGGCCAGTTCGCGCTCGCCAATATAACCGCCAATGCAACGAAGTTTTACTATTTCATCGGGGTGTTGGATCATCGCTTCGTGGCAGAGGTCAAGGACATCATCACCAACCCTCCCGCGGTGAACAAATACGATAAGCTTAAGGTGGAGTTGATCAAGCGATTATCGGCCTCGCAGGAGCGGAAAGTGAAACAGTTACTAATGCATGAAGATTTGGGGGACAAGAAGCCGTCCATGTTTTAGGCACCTGCAACATTTGGCTGGACCGGCGGTACCCGAAGAATTTCTGAAAACGCTATGGTCTAGCCAGTTGCCGAATAATGTACTATCGTGGCTTCTCAAGCGGATTTACCCATAGACAAGATGGTGGACTTGGCGGACAAGGTCCACTAAATGTCCAAATGTCCACCCTCCAAGCAACCACACTACTTTCTCATAGAAAGAGAATGAGAGAGAGAGAGAGAAATTGTGATTTTTTGGGCAGGTCGTATTGGGCTGACAGAAAGACGAAGATAATGTATTTAACTTTAGTACTTTTAAATCTTTTTACGACCTTATATTATGCCTAGTGCTGTCAAATGCTTTTACTTGAATTGGCATATCAACTTTAGCGTCACCACTAACAACGATACGGTCAATATTATTATAAGAACGCACTATTACTAAGCACTTTATTAATGAATTTTAAATGTCCATAAGTGTCATTCAATCATTTAAGAACTGGCTGGACAAGTTGTTAATCATGTGGACTAAGCTTATGAATATATTCCTAAAGAAAAAAAAAACGAAACCAAACTTGTCATTGTATCCACCAGAAGTATTAGTGAATAATCGACTAGAAAAAGAAGTTCAAAAAATGTTTTATCCTTTACATTATCCACTTTCTCTATTATTCTCTTCAAAATATAATATACAAGATAATTATATTACACCTAACGGGAAGTTACGTACTATGTTATCGTTCTCTATTGTGTGTTACGTAATTGTGGTCTCTATTTATTACATGTATTTCAACGAATCCAGCCTAGACTACATAAGAATCCATGATGATACTATTATTTCGCTTTTATTTTTTTTTTCCTCCATTTACATTGTTTATTTATTTATTTTATTATTTATGTACACACAGTAAAATACATAAAGAAATGACATAATTAATATTTGTTATCGGTATAATAATAATCTTTTTTCTCAGTATTGTTCACAGTCAAAATAACATCTTACTCGTTGTGACAATTCAGATCATACATAAAAGCGTCGATATTAGTGAGAGTATCAGAAGTTATATAATTTGGAATAGGATCACAGCTTTGATAACTTTTGGTGTTAACATCTTTATATATCTGGGTTTTCATAGCGAGTTTAAATTCAGTTTCTCTGATTATCTAACAATAATTCGTAACTACACGCTTATTAAATTTGACATGGATTGTGTATACGCGATTCGTGTTATGTTATTGTTAACAAAATACCTGAATATGTGGAACAAAACACTTTTAAAGCTAAGTGATGAACAAGAAAATGATACATGTTGTATAAAATTATTCAAGATTTATCAAAATATTTTGGAAACGTACAATATATACAAGAGCATTTTTCAAGTATTGGTAAATTAATACTCTCACTAATAGTATCTAATTTCATGAATATGAAAAAAACATTTAGATCAACCGTGTAGCTGGCTAACTTGATAACCTACTCTTTTGCAGATACTATACACCTCGGTCAATGTTTTTACACGCAATTTATTTTTTTTGGAAACTATTTTACAAATACTAGAAAAACAAACAAAATCACATATCGAGGTAAAAATTAATCACTCATACAATTACAGGTTCATACCTGATGCCTATTTAATTTGTAAGTACGTAATCATATTTATTTTATTATTGGTTGTAGTGTTGATATTCAAAAAGAGTTGTTTTATGAAACCGGAGAATCTCTATAATTACCTCATCGCTTGGTAAACCAAGCGATGAGCTGCCACACGCGTAGTTAAAAAGGAAATTCTTTTTTACAGCAAATCCAAAGTATACAGTCTCCAATGGCGATATTTTTGACGGTTTTATGGATAAGTAAGGATATATTAATAGTAACCATATACAGTTTGCAATGCGAGAAGTTCTATATAACTGTTGAGGAAGCTGAGACGGCGCGCCGTCTCAGCTTCCTCAACAGTTATATGCGGCGTGTATACAGCTTATGAAAAAAAGGAAATATCCAAGTACGTAACAGAGTTCTTCTTGTTTTTTACTTCCTGATTGAAAGTTTTGGTTTCGATTAACTATGAAATATACTTATGCAAAAAAAGGTACAAGGTGTACCGTGTAGAGGGGGCACAGACATGTAGGGTTTTTTTTTTGGATGGGCAGTCATCTAATGACTCCTCCCGCTCTGGGTGGAACGGAAGGGAGTGTCAGACTCTTACTGACTAAAACCCACCCGTGTTCCTTCATTAGCCCTTTATGTTCCGGGGCAGCGGTAACCCTTTCGGACGATCCCGCTGCCCCGGCAGGCTTCAGCCTTAGCGGGCCCCTTTCTTTATGCTGACATCTCTTTGAGGCGCGCTTGGAACACATACGCGCCATCCGGCACGGGCCTGGTCCTGATCGGACGGTAAGCTACCCGTTGCTCTCCGTCCGCTGGCCCGCGCCTACGGTGGCCGGGAGTCGATGTAGGGTAAACCCCCAACAAGGTAAGCACTGTAAGCAGTATCTATTATACCTGCGAGAGGCAGTATTCGGTGGCGTCATTTATGTGCTGCTATTGTCACTACCGAACTTTATAATGTGATGATACAGATGACACGTCATTGTATTACAAAGGAAATTTAATTTAACAGAACTATATTTTTTCTTACAGCTGATCAAGCGCACCTTTGCAAGAACGTGCTACAAGCAAATCGTACGTTCAGTAAAATGACCGCGTGTGGCCTGTTCTATGTAGATGTTACACTACCAGTATATTTGATGGGACTTCTCACTAGCTACATGATAATACTGTTGCAATTCGCTTTTCTGTGAAAGAAATACCCACGCGCACAATATTTTATGGAACTTTATGAGATTTCTGAGATGGCAGCTGGCTGAGGTTTGATGCAAAGACAAGGACGACGTGCATCGATTTTAGTTAAATAAAACCAGTTAGTTAAATTAAGCTAAGCTTTTTATTAATTAAGTCTCTTTACTTGTACTGCAACTTTATACCTTTACTAGCTCCTGCCCGCGACTTCGTCCGCGTGAAATATCACCCTCCCCCCATTCACCCTCTTAGCTAACTGATCTTACACCCGTACCTATATGACTCTTGTCAAGTGCTTTAATTGTAGTTAGAATGCTAAACTATTGTCTATTAACGTCACTATACCATTTACACTCACACCCACACACGCACGAATACACCACCACACATTATATCCATCAGGTGGGTGAAAGGGCACAGTGGAGTTGCCGGCAACGAGGCAGTAGATGCTGCAGCAAAACTGGCTACTCGACTTCACAAAGCTCCGGACTATAGTAAATACCCGATGTCATATGTCAAACGCGAGTTAAGACAAACTAACCTGGCTAAGTGGCAGGCCAGGTATGCGTCAAGTGAGCAGGGACAACATACCAAATCGATATTTCCAACAATAACAGACATGTAACATAAATACCGAAAATATACCGAACCAAATTTTTACCTAACTCAAATCTTGACTGGCCACGGATTTCATAAAAAGTACCTACACCGTTTCAAAATCACTGCAAATGACAATTGTCCCTGCCACGACGGCACGGTGCAAAGCCTTGACCACCTCCTCAGGGATTGCCCCAGATTCACCATGGATCGCATGCAATATGAGGCAATCTCTGAGAGATTTGGTATCACGGCATATGACATCGGGATGCAAACGCGAAAACCAGAAGTCCTACTTGCTTTCACTAAATATATCACAAACATTTTAAGCGAACTGAAACACTTCAACGGCACATAGGAAATACAATATATATATATAGGTATATGACGATGCTAGAACCAGAGTGATCTAAGTGACATTTTTGGCAAAAATGGTTTTTTTACACAATTGCATGGAAAAATCATAATTCTTTCATGCCATTGTGTAAAAAAACCATTTTTGCCAAAAATGTCACTTAGATCACTCTGGTTCTAGCATCGTCATATATATATTTTAACAATTAACTATTTTATTTAAGACTTAATATTATTGTCCTCACCGCGACTTAAACTTCCTAAAAAAGACAATATCTGTATCAAATAGCAGATATTGTCAAAAATTACTAAAACAAACAAACTATAAAAAATCTCACACCAAACTAATAAAACGAATCAAATAATAAATTTAAAAAAAATTAACGTCACTATCAACGATGATGCAATTTGAGATACGTACGTCGAACAGTTGAACCGTCTCGGTGGTAACACTTTGAATTTGAGCCGGCCTATCGTAGTACGGACTTTCAATAGAATACGAGGCCAGCTTATATCGGTTTTCTTAATATTTACGTACGGCCTACTGTAATTAATTAATATTTTTTTAAGTGGTTTCACTTTAATTTGAATGTCAACTTCAGCGTCAATATTAACCTTCATACAATTTACTAGAACGTAGAATTTGTTCATACGACTTTCTTTTTAGAATTAAAACATTAATAATTACCGTCATAATCATTTAACAGCAGGCTGTAAACTTAATCAACATGTGGTAAAAGATATCTAAAATTTAACAAAAAAAAGGCTCTACACAAAACTTGTTATTTTATCTACCAGAATTCATACGAAATAATCGCCTAGAAAAAGAAGTCTAATGAATGTTTTATCCTTTAAACTGTTCACTTCTTTTATTGTGCTCTTCAAAATATAGGTACTATACAAGATAATAACATTACTCCCAACGAAAAAATACGTAACATGACTGTGTCGTTCTTGAGAGCGACGTGTAGGTACGATCAAGTGCTTTTATTAAAATTGGAATATCAACTTGAGCATCACCATTGACAACGTTACGGTCGTAAATAAAACAACATTAATACAAGAACGTAGTACAAGTACTTTTTATTGAATTTTAAATGCTCATAAGTCTTCTTCATTAATAATTTAAAAACGAACTGCAAACATTGTTAATAATGTGGTCTAAGCTTATGAACATAAGTATTCCGAAAGAAAAAACGAAACCAAACTTGTCATTGTATCCACCAGAACTATTGCTGAATAATCGACTAGAAAAAGAAGTTCAAGGGATGTTTTATCCTTTTAACTACACACTTATTTTAACTATACACTTATTTTATTGTGCTCTTCGAAATATACTGTACAAGATAATTATTACAAATTATTACAAGATGTTTTTTATTTATTATTCGATTGCTTTTAATTTTCTAACTTCAACCAACCAAACTACCTAACTTCAATCAACTTACTTTTCAACTAATTGCTTTTATTTAAAAGGGGCTTGTGGCTAAGTAATACTGTTATTACTATAACCTGTGTGTGTGTTATCGCCGTTCTACGTAACACTCTTCACTCTACGAGACTATGCTTCGTGGTGAAAACCACGACTTGATCGAACATTTTCTAGCCCATAATCCCATCCCAGGGCTTAGAATAAACACAAGAGGTCGCATTGCGAATGCTGATGAGATGATCCCACCCGGTTACGATCGGGCAGCGCTGTTCCGCGATGCCAGCAATGTGCGCGCGCTGATGAATCTGGTCTCCAACAAGATGAGACTTGAATATTTATACCGGACGCCTCGGGACAATCAAAGAGGGTAATCCTGACGCTCCTGTTCATATACCTCCAATTGCGAACGAAGGAGAATACCGAGAAACGAATAAATATAATCATCAAACTATTAAAAATTGCATCAAACTATAACATCTCCACCCCTATCGTATATTTCTATTTTTCCTCCCTATTTTATTATAACGACTATAGAATTACAGAGCAAACAAAATGCTACAGCATAATATGTAAACGGCCTTACAAAATATTTCTGTAACATCAGTGGTGTCATATACTTACATTCAAAAATTGTAGACCAAGTGTGTCCATGTTCTTCGGTATTATTTTTGAAAATTACCTTTTCTTTATATACCAAAAACTAAAGCTGTTACAAAAAAATCTGACTTCAGATCTAAAATCAGCACCCCGAAAATGTATACCTAATATTAGTCAAAATATTTCATGCAACAAAATTGCTATTCCCTTGTGTTATAGGTATAACAAGACGATAGCGCCGTCTTGCTGCCAAAACCAATTTATCTCGCATTATGGTAAAAAATTTGTTAAATATGGAGATCATCTCAGATTTTCGTCCTCTATGTAGGTGGGTGAAACCAAATTATCTGCAGACGCTCAGTTACTGAGATAGCCAATGCAAAAAAGGAATTAAATTTACGAAAACTCATCACATACCTACATAAGAGATAAATTTAAAAATAATAGTCCAATCTAACTTACAAAAAAGGTACGAAGACAGTAGCTTATCAACCTTACTATGTCAAGGAATTTAAATTGAACGAGTTCAAGGACTTTAAGCAACTTGCAAAAAGAATGTTACCAAGTACGACAAAAAATGTTGATGAAGATAAACTTCATTGGTTGAATACAAAACCATTGAAATAATTATGTGAAGAATGATTCCAAAATCGACTCTAATTACGACATGAGTAACAGTTTCTTAAAATTGATCTCTTACACCAACTTCGTCAGTACATGTCGATACGACTCAAATTTTGTCCGACCAGTGTGTAGCCACCTGTATAGCTCTAACATTAAAATCCTGAAAGATGCAGGTGGTTGTGGAAAAATCGTTTTTCGTGGTGTCTGTCATCAGGCAAAACTAGTTGACAGTAATAAAAATAAGTTATGAACTTTGTATTGTAGAATGATTAAGCTAAAAATATTATAAATAAACTTAATTTTGTGAATTAATCATAATTATTTTTGAGAAATAATGACTTCAATATAAAGTTTTTGGTCACGTGACAATTGACATTGAACGCGAATCAGAGCGGGCTACGTCACTATTTCCAGACGGCGGTTTGAAATTGTAAATAGAAACCAACTGTATGCATCACATAATTTCTTTTGCATTAACAATAGACGTACGAAGTAACACCTTAAATGGCCACAAAAGACGCAATAACAAATGAATAGAAGAATCTTCATTACTCGAAAAAAGTCTGGTTAAGGATGTAATAATATCACCCAATGCCTGTACTACCACCTACCACACTGAGCAAAAATACTCATAGCGAAAAAACAAATTTAGCGCGGCCGAACTTTACACGGTTTTGGTGAAGCACAATTTGAACATAAAAGACTATCACGACCTGACGGGTATGCTGAAAAAGCAGTCGGACAGAAGTTTAGTGTAAAAAATCGGACAAATTGTGGAAAAGTTTATAAATGAAACCCCCCCACTCTGATTACTTGGTGGTGAAAGTACTTAAGTGTCAACTTAAGTGCATTCTTTCCTCTAAAAAAACAGTAGGTCTTAATAAATACCTACCTACAAATAATGTTTTAATATCGAACATCAATTCCACATTTTTATTTAGATCAAACAGAACCTAACAACAACAACAAAAAATAAATTCAAATCTAACCAGATTTTTTTTTTCTTTCAGGCATATCGAACGTTCAGCAAGATGACCGCATGTGGCCTGTTCTGTTCCAAGACCTCATACGTTTTGTCTGATTCTACTGGAATTTACTATTCTGTGAAAATACGACGTCTGAGAAGTTGACGAAAATCAATTACAAAAATAAATATAAAAAAACCAAACAACTTTTGATATTAGGTACTTTTACTACATATTATGTACCTATTATCAAAATGTACCTAAGTAATTCTGTATGAAAAAAATATGCGAGTTTATTAAAACTTTATAATGCCCGTGTCCACTAACACTAGGCATTCATTTAGTTGTCTTGTGTTACTATAAACGGGGCATAAGTGATATGTAGTTAGTACTCAGGTAAGTATGTAGTAGGTATAGTAAGTTAACATACATAGGTATGTAAACAATAGGGCGTTTATTTATAAACAATTTAGAGTGACGTTTAAACGTCAAAAATGTATGGTTACAGTCGCTAATCGCTACTTAATTTTAAGCAACGTTTATGACTAAAGGGGATTGTGTTATACTAAGGGCTGCTTTCACCAATGAAACTGATCGCGATCGGCACATCTAAACTGCGATCAAGAGCAGCAACAGTGATGACACTGACAGGTCTTGAACGCGGGTTATATAAGCTGATCGCGTTTAGTTTCATTGGTGAAATTCGCCCTAAAGGTAACTGTCTTTTGCTTTTGTAATCACAACAGAAAGATGCTGCAGTGACGATGAAATATCGACAGTGCGACATCTCTCACCGTTCCCAATACTTAGATAATAAGAAAATAATACATGTTTAATAATTTATTATAAAATTAAATAAGTAATCACAATCAAAATGAACACCAATAAATAGGACGTTACAATTATAATTATTTTCGTCTAGCTAGGTACAATAATTGTAATGCCGTGAACTAAGAGCACGAGTTAGTGGAGTCCTGGGTTCGATCCCCAGGACAGGCAGTGTTGTTTTTGGTTTTCTAATTAAGAAATTCACAGTAGTATGGGTATACTTACTACTGAGAATTGCACTTTGACTTTGCTTTGCTAAGAGCGTGTCATTCGAATATAAACATTATTTGTATAACATTAATGTTCAGATTCGTATGATACGCTTGTTCACATTTGCTTGTACACACGGCTACACATCAAGCTATACATAACCAGTATAAGCTGACTTCTGATTGTAAGAAAAACCTATACAATGCGAGCGAGGTCAGCTAAGGGTCAGTTCATACCGCGACGCGACGCGACGCGCAGTTTTCAAGATAGCAATACAATTATAGACCTTATCTACTACACAAAAAGGTACACAGTTCAGTGAGATGCGCCGCGCGGCACAGCGCGGCGTCGCTGGACGTAGTAGACACCATCTCACTGAATTGTGTACCTTTTTGTGTAGTAGATAAGGTCTATAATTGTATTCCTATCTTGAAAACTGCGCGTCGCGTCGCGGTGTGAACTGACCTTTAAACTGGAAATGTATAGCTTGATGTGTCGCCGTGTGTACGAATAGGTATAAATACTATTCCCATTCGTAGGTAACGCTGACACGGTCTGTGAATCTTGCCCATAGATCTGTAAAGCGAGCTTAGACTTCACTTCGCTAAGCATTTCGTTTTGCGAATTTAAACATTATTCGTATAACAGAAATGTGCATATTCGTATGAAACACTAGCTCACATTCGCTTATACGACTGAAAATTGCAAGCAAAAGAATAAGGTTCATATTCGTATGGGACGTTTACTTAGCTGAGTAAAGTCTAAGCACGCCATTATAGACCATTTGAAACACCAACGTTATTATTCTAGACACTTTCTAAATCTAAATTTATATTATCTACTAATATATCTAATCACATTACCCTTTCCTTAGGGCGCGTTCATATAACACGAATTTCTCGCGCTGATCATGAATTCATGCTTTATGCCTATTGCCATACCTAACTTACATAATATTCGTTATGACCAAGCACATGCGTGTGCGACGTGGTTGTTACTCAGCCCCTGAGCCTGTGCGCCGTGCTTGATCATTTAGAATATGTACAGTCAGCCGCAAAAAGATATATACCAACGTCGACAAGAACTCATTTTTTTGTTCCAGAATACTGTATAAATGTGTAGCTACAATTACCCAATGTGTAATTTGGGGCAACATATTGATACAATATTAATGAATTTTTGTCGAAGTAAAAGTACATCTTTTTGAGTCTAAATGTATGTTATGACAACAAGCATAGAGTATGAATTCCAGTCTTTGAGGAGAGCGACGTCAGCGCGGTGTCGCTCGTGTGAACACGCCCTCACACCAACTGAACGTTATTTAAGAAATTATAAAATACTCTAATATAAGCCATGGCTCATACATAGTATACAAATATATACCAATAAAATCTAATGTAGGAACAAATAATGTCATGCTGGTACAGACGCCAGCACATCAACCTACACCTAACTGTCAAATTTTCCCAATCAACATTGAACCTTATGCTTTAGCGATAAAGTTGAAAATCTATTACAGAAATCTGACAGATTGTAGTAGGTTGATGTGCTGGCGTCTGTACATAATCTTTTGACTTCGAAGCCCTTAGACAATATCCAGTAATGCGTTAAATGTTACCCCACCAACCAATATCAACCAAAAAGAAATAAACAAAAGACAAATTATACCATTTTAGATTGGCTGCTAGAGTACTACACATTATGTTCATGAAAATAGCTTTCAAAACAAACATCAATAATGATCAGGCATAAATTACAATGTAGAGTGAGAGGACAATGACTCTTTCTGCCCCTTTGCTTTTAACATAATTTAGGCGACTATTATACCAAACGACGGTCATGAATTTCCAATACCAATAAAAGAGCATTCTATATAAACAATAATAATGACTATGGAGGAGAGAGAGAGAGGATATGCCCATTCTTCTCGATACGAAACTATCTTTTAAAAAAGAGCATCTAGAATCAATTCTATTTCCTTGTTAATTTTGATGTTCAAAAATGCTTTATGTCTGTCATTGCGTACTTGAAATGAATGAATTGACTTTGACTGGACAAAATTTGTTATACCCAGCCAGTGTGACGACATGTCCTTTTATTTTTATCCCCTACCACTATTTATTCTATCGTCTGTTCAAAAATCGAATTATCCTAAACATTAAAGTAAGCACTAGCGCAGTCTAGCGGTACGACGTCGACGATTACATACAAACCTAAGTTATCATAATAATATACCTAAATGACGTAAAACTGTTCTATTTAATTGAGCATTAAAGTGTTTAGTTGTTGGGCCCAATCAAAAATATTGTTATAATACTACATAAAATATATAACTTGAAAAAAAAAATTGCATACACAAAGGAAGGCAAAAATGTAGGTATACTGCACCTAAAAATAAGATAGTAATGACAAATACAGATGTATTTTAAATAATCCACGACTAACCAAATCAAAGAAACCAAGACAACCTGATACCAAATTCAAGAGTTCAAATAACAATACTAATATTGCCTGGAAGAGATTGTAGAAAGCGATGCCACCCATTGTATGTTTTGTAGTGTAATTTTTTTGTGTTAAGTATGTATTTTTCTGGTGTACAGACGCCAGCACATCAAGCTACTACAATCTGTCAAATTTCTATAATAGACATTCAACTTTATAGCTAAAGCATAAGGTGCAAAGTTGATTGGGAAAATTTGACAGTTTCGGGTAGCTTGATGTGCTGGCGCCTTTAAAATTATATAAAAATAAAATAAATAAATATAGGTACATGTACATAAAAAATCAGTGCAAATCAAACCCACTCAATGCGGAAAGGAACTAAGTCTTAAATAAACAAATAACACTAGCATATATTACCCTATTTACTATAACTATAAAATTTGGTAAAGATAATATCTATCAATGCCTAGCACTTTTACGTATTTTTAATAAAACTAATTAATCAACTGGAATAATAATTGACATTTTGTCTATTCTAACCCTACATAAAATATATAATAAATAGCCGCTAGCATCATAACTAGAAATGATGATATTGGTACCCAATACCTCTTTAGAAATCCTCGGTCATCTTTACCAACTGCCATCTTCTTTTCCTTATACTTCTTCTTCTTACCGCTTAGTTTCCACTCATACTCTGCTAACTCTTTACGATTCTTTTCTTCCTCTAGCTCTCTCAATCTCTGTGTCTCTTTCTCTTGTTCTATTTTAGCAGCAGCTTTCTTAGCTTGACAGGTATTGTCACACAGTATTATGGTGTCTCCGTTTCTAACCGAGTTGCAAGGAGCCTCCTTCTTTATATTACCACATGGGCAGTGCACTTTAGTCTTCTTAGTGCATACTTGGTTACCGCAAGCTCCTGAATGGCATGTGTTACGGCAGCGATGGCCACAGTCTAAGTTCTTCGGACATTGTTGCTTGCATGACAGCATTTCTTCGGTAGCTGCAGACAATTCACGGCAGCGTAAGTATATCTCTGTTACGCCGCAGTGGCAAGCTAAGCGTTCAAGTATCTCACATGGCCGGCAAGGACCAGGATGACAAGCTCTAATAGAGCATTTATGAGCACATTTTTCAGGACGCTGAACTGAACATTCTCTGTTACATTGCTTACAAGTCGAAGGCACATTTGGGTATTCGGGAACAGGGCTGTAAAGATGACAGAGTAAAGTGCACTTGTGGTTTCCACAAGCCAATGGTTTTCCACATTCTCTTCCACAAGGCCTTCGTGAAGCTGTGTGACAAGGCTGTTGGTCCGTCTCATGCTCTCCAAAACAAACTATTGGTACTGGTTTTTCACAGGGTGGACAATCTAAATTCATAATCTTAGTCTTTGGAGGTTGTACCTCCCAAGGAGTAGCTGGTTTCTCAACTTGTTTGAACAGCACTGCGACATATTCATGGCATACCGCTTTACAATGGTGACTACACTTAGAATACTGCTTGTCACATATGGCTTTGCAAGGTGGACAGTCACCAAAATGACAGGAGTGTTTATTTTCTTCGCTGTGCCCACATTTATATTTAATTTTGCAGGGCAAGTTGCATTTTGGAGGTTTTGTCTGCCGTTCCCGTCCACATGGGACCCTTACATAAGTTTCTTTGCATCTGCAAGTTACTTTCGATTCTAAAGGGCATGGATAGCATGGTCCGCGATGACAAATACTTGTGCATTTATGGCGACCACAGTGGAGGCCTTTGTCACATATTTTCTCACAGGGAGGGCAATTCCCATTACAGCACTTTCTTCCACAACCATGTTTACCACATAGCCTTATACCGCGACATTTAGAATCACATTTGAAATCTTTGCTACAAGGAAGGGACCTTGCATGTGTGGAGCAGTGGCATTTCTTTTCAATTAAAACTTGGCAAGGTGGGCAGCTACCATTGTGGCACTTCTCTGGGCACTTATGATCACAATCTTCATGCCTCTTGCCACACGTACCTAGGCAGGTTTCCATAACATCTGGACATTGGACAAAGCGCTGGTTAGCTCCACAGGGACATGATAAAGTTCCAGAGTTGGGACAGTCTCCACATTTGCCTGAATGACAAATCCTGTCACATTTATGATAGCCACAGGAAAATAGCTTGTTACAAGGCTTCTTACACTGCCAGAATGGATCATTACATGGTCTTTTAGCTTTCTCTGAACCACATTGGCATTGCTGAATACTAGTGTAGCTACATTGAGGACAATCACCTGCATGACAGACATTTTCACAATAATGAGTCTTACACAAAAGAGTTTTCTTACAAAGTTGGCCACAGGACCATTTAGCAGCGCTGCATCTCACTTTCTTATGTTCCTTCTCACAGAAACATATGCCATTGACAGTTTGTGGGCACGGAGGACAGGGACCAGGGTGGCATAGCAGCAAGCACTTGTGTTTACAATTTTCACCAGTAGACAACCTCTTTCCACAGACTTCACCACAGGTATGAGGAATGAGCCAAGGATGGTGTGGTGGGTCATCAGTTTGGCCGCAGAAACAGCGATATTTACGAGGGATTTCTTCCTTAGAATACGAGTTTCGGCACTTAGGGCAACACCATTCAATTTTTTGTTGTTTTATAACAGCTATCGGGCCCGTACTTTCTTCACTGCGCAAGCTTATACTATCATTCGACCATTTTTGAATGCAAGAAAGATGGAAGTATGAAAAACAATGATCACAAGTCCATATAGCGTGAGACTTTTTTATCGATCCTATGCATATAAGACACGTAACAGAACGACCGCTTATGGCTTCTTCAAGGAGGTTTTTGGTCCTGTTCAGCATTTGAGTGTCTCCGCCGCCGCGCCAGTAGCTCTGGAACATGCTTTCCAAGACGTTGGATTCGCAAGGATCCTCATCTTCAGACGACGACAGTTCTTTCATTACTTTTAGATGTTTCTGGACGTTTTGCTGCAATTTTGCCGCCGCGTCACGGTATCGGCGCGCCATGCTTAATAAAGCGTGTAATTTTAGGGAATGGTTAGCGTATTTTCAATTTTCCGGTGGAAATTGAGTAGAAAATATCAAATGACAGCAGTTCTTTTTTTTCTACTATCCTATCGTTGACGTTTCGTAAAAAAAAGGGCGCCTTCCGAATTGCGTCAAAAGCGATTATATCGCGAATCCGACCAAATTTAATAGTCACAAAATATAAGGGCTATTGAGTAATAATTGTGACATTGCGCGTTGGTCGGATTCGCGATATTATCGCTTTTGACGCAATTCGGAACGTAGGGAAAATTACACAGGACCAGTGTCAAACGCGTGTCAAACGATTGGGACACGTCGTGTTATTGTAATTGGGGGTAAAAAGGTTGTAACACTGACCATGTCAGTGATTGTAACAAACAAAGATAATTAAAAATATTGATATTCTTATGACCAGTCTATCAAAAAGTACTCTGTGCTTATGTGTGTCACGTTGAATGATAATAAAATATTTAAATGAATCGTATTAATAATTTAATTCACCATAATTTAAAAAGTCAACATTTCTAGAGTGGTAACATTGTCATGTAGTGAGAAAGTGAGACTGAACTAAATAATTCCCCGAATAATTTTGTTTAATTTCCATTATTTTAGACGATTGAACAAATATTTTGGATAACGAAACTTATTGGAATCCAATATTATACAGTGAAATCAAAATATGCCTACAAAAGCGTCGTCTATAAGTGGATAGTCGAACTTTGCAAAAGATGGCGGACTCAGTAAATAATACCTACTACTCGACGACAGATGGCACATGCAGTCTCTTTATAAACCAGCGATTCACCCCCCGGGCGCTTCGAACGGATGTATTATAATCTATAAATCTAGAATAATAATATTATTAAAGGCCTTTCTGTTTGGTTTTACTTGTTGTTGGATTTGTATATGCAATGTCCAAAAGACGAATAGAATAGACGTATTTTGTCTGTTTGCCTTTCTTCTTCGTTCAAACATGTTCTATTTGCATTCCTAGTAGGTACTACGACCTATGATGAAGACCTCTATATTACTTTACTCTTTGATGAAGACTGAAGTAAGACATTTCCACATTGTGCTTCGAAGTATGTTCGATATACAAATCTAAACGTGGAGAAAAACTAAAATAACAAAAAACAATCTGACAACAAATAACAAAGCAAATTAATATTATAAAATGTAATATTTGCTGACATCGTAAAGAAAAGAAAACTTGAGTTTTTTTTTCAACGGACAAACAAACAACAGAATCTTTTTGGAACGAGAAACACCTTTAACAATAACGAACAACCAAATAATAAAACAAACCGAATTACTTATATATTTTTGGAACCGACAAATACCTAAACCCTGTACTTTATGCCTAACAAAAGTTTTTGCATTTGCATTGACTTTTTGAAGACCAAATTTCCTTACACACAACCAACTCATGAAGGTATTAAATTTTAAAAAATATTTAAGTACTAAGTAAATTATTAACATCTACGATACCTACTGTGATTAATTTACTTTTATTACCTAAATACTTTGATTATACTAAATACTAACGAAAAGCTTATTACCCAAATTGTATGTAGAAAGCACTGAGAGTTCCTAAATTGCTTCAATAACACAACAGAAACACGTAGGGAAGACCACAATTTCTTTAGTAGGTAGAAAATGAACAAAACATAAAATATCTTTCTTAATATTGCAATAAATAAACGCCAGCGCCATAGCGCCATTTGCCGTCATTTGCGTTTTAGTAATCCGCAGTAATCCGCACACGATACCATAGATAATTCGACGAAGTTTTGCCGCCTTAAGGGGGAAGTGCCAGGGTAGCCCGCGAAATTCAAATTTACTTACGTATTTCGCAATTTTCAGATCAGTGTCAGGTTGTATTTTGATCAAAAGTTGATTCGCGACTATAACAGGTACGTATTTACAGAATTATAATCATTAGAATCATTAATACATCTTTCTAAGTTAGATTTGTACCACGACAACAAATCTCTTATGGAAAACTGCTTAGTGGTACAAATCTAACTTAGAAAGATGTATTAATGATTCTAATGATTATAATTCTATAAATACGTACCTGTTATTGTCGCGAATCAAATTTTGATCAAGATACAAACTGACACTGGCCTGCAAATTGCAAAAAACGTAAGAAAATTTGAATTTCGCGGTCTACCACTGCGCATTCACCTTAAAATTCTAAAAAATACAATTGACCACAGACGTATAATACGTCTGTGCAATTGAGATAGATGGCCAATCACAAACGGTGTAGTTACTATACTCTATGGTGTGCAGTATTGCGCGCCGTGCTGTACATTGTCTGTGAGTGGCCATTATTATTTCCTCGCTTTTAACGTAGCTGTGATTGGTTGCCCCGAGCGCGCGGCGTGCTTCGAAAACAGTTTTCTAGTTAGTCCATTCAACGAATAACCCAAAAGGAGGTGTAGAGTGCGTGAGCTGAGCCCAACCGTTACTATACTCTATGGCCCAAATTGAACCTGGAACACACTTTGACAATGTCATAATTGACATATGGATTCTATTCATCTGCCCGGAAGTCTGACAACCAGTCTTACCAAGGGATATCGTATTACCCAGTAATGGTTGTGGAGGTCAGATAGGCAGTCATACTGGTATTCAGCTGCATCCGGTTAGACTGGAAGCCGACCCCAACATAGTTGGGAAAAGGCTAGGCTGATGATGATATAATAAACTAATGTAAAAAAAATGTACTTAACTTCTAACATTATATGTAAGTATGTCGTTCATTCAAATAAAATAAAATGAGTCAATTAACGAAGAATTTAAAAATATTTCTGTCAGTCTTGGATATGAATTATTAGTGTATTCTTTTTAACATATTTCTATTTATGTTAATAAGTCTTAACCGACTTAAACACGTCCAATCGTCAATTTTCTCGGGTCCGTCTTTTAAAAAGTCACCAACAATGCTTTGATTCGTTCATCCAATTTATGTGATCTTTTTTTTCTATTGCGTTCGCTTATATAAATAGATTTTTGTCTGGTTTTAAAATCAATAAATACAGCCTCCCTTTTAATAACATGAATAAAATTGTATAAATGGGGGTTCCTTTGCCCAATTTTCTTGTTTATCCGATTCTGCCATGCCTCAACCAAGGCCTCAACCATGTTAATAGTGCGATGGCGTTCTTGGAAACAGCTTAATATATTTATTCATCCAGGTATCCGTGACGTATGAGTTATATTGATCGTAGTTTACAGCCTGTGGAGTTTCTTCTATAATCGTCATCCAACTATCAGGAATCCTTTGGCAAGTATGCCAAAGCAGAAATAGTTCCAACGTAACGTCTGCCTTCCACACCCTTTGTTATTTCCAATCCTTTAACTCTTTTGCTTTTCGCAGTAGGCATTGTCAGTAGTGGAAGAAACATCCTACAACGAGAGCTGAAGGAAAAATAGCCTCCCAATTCATAATCGGCATGAATTTTTTGGGGTTTGAAGTTGGAAATTTTTGATTGTAACACGCTGAAAACGTGATAAAAGGTGGATTCTTTTTTGTCCGGTAAAAGGCAGTAAGCCAGAGGGACAACATTTGTCTCGTTGTCGGAACTAGCCATGTCTGCATGGATTGAGTAAAGCTGTGTAAATGGCGATGGCATGCACTTAAATGTACCATCGCAAAATATTTCTTTAACACCGGTAGCTAATTTCAATGCAAATGATGTCATAAAAATTAAAAATTTGTCATCTGTGGCTTGATCGAGTAACAGAAAATCCTTTGATAGCTTTTCCGGTATTACGACGTCTTTTACGGACGTGAAAGTTGTTATTTCAACGCCTAATTCGTTGCATCGAGCTTTGTAAAGAACATTTTTAATTGAATTAAAGGTTGGTACATCATCGACAAACTCCGAGTCTGCTGCCTTCAGATGACACACTGTCTTCGTAAATCCCCTGTACGCTGCTGTACCTACTCTTGGCGTACACGTGACTTGCACGCGTCGATGGCTTTTTGTACGACATTTGCGCCATAATCAGGAATACACGCATGTACAAGCTGTCCCCACAACGCCACCACGAAGAGCCGTTTTTATTATTTTGCGCATGGTTGTAGCGGTGACCGTTTCTCAATAGGACTCTTTGCCCTCTTTCACTTTTAATGAAACTAAAAGATTCTTCGTTCATTTTAACAACCAAATTAACTAGTATAGCGCGGGTTTTCTACGGCTGTAGTACTGTACATTGTTGTTGCTACACAGTGCCATCTTAGTGCATACTTGGTTACCGCAAGCTCCTGAATGGAATGTGTTACGGCAGCGATGGCCACAGTCTAAGTTCTTCGGACATTGTTGCTTGCATGACAGCATTTCTTCAGTAGCTGCAGACAATTCACGGCAGCGTAGGTAAGTATATCTCTGTTACGCCGCAGTGGCAAGCTAAGCGTTCAAGTATCTCACATGGCCGGCAAGGACCAGGATGACAAGCTCTAATAGAGCATTTATGAGCACATTTTTCAGGACGCTGAACTGAACATTCTCTGTTACATTGCTTACAAGTCGAAGGCACATTTGGGTATTCGGGAACAGGGCTGTAAAGATGACAGAGTAAAGTGCACTTGTGGTTTCCACAAGCCAATGGTTTTCCACATTCTCTTCCACAAGGCCTTCGTGAAGCTGTGTGACAACGCTGTTGGTCCGTCTCATGCTCTCCAAAACAAACCATTGGTACTGGTTTTTCACAGGGTGGACAATCTAAATTCATAATCTTAGTCTTTGGTGGTTGTACCTCCCAAGGAGTAGCTGGTTTCTCAACTTGTTTGAACAGCACTGCGACATATTCATGGCATACCGCTTTACAATGGTGACTACACTTAGAATACTGCTTGTCACATATGGCTTTGCAAGGTGGACAGTCACCAAAATGACAGGAGTGTTTATTTTCTTCGCTGTGCCCACATTTATATTTAATTTTGCAGGGCAAGTTGCATTTTGGAGGTTTTGTCTGCCGTTCCCGTCCACATGGGACCCTTACATAAGTTTCTTTGCATCTGCAAGTTACTTTCGATTCTAAAGGGCATGGATAGCATGGTCCGCGATGACAAATACTTGTGCATTTATGGCGACCACAGTGGAGGCCTTTGTCACATATTTTCTCACAGGGAGGGCAATTCCCATTACAGCACTTTCTTCCACAACCATGTTTACCACATAGCCTTATACCGCGACATTTAGAATCACATTTGAAATCTTTGCTACAAGGAAGGGACCTTGCATGTGTGGAGCAGTGGCATTTCTTTTCAATTAAAACTTGGCAAGGTGGGCAGCTACCATTGTGGCACTTCTCTGGGCACTTATGATCACAATCTTCATGCCTCTTGCCACACGTACCTAGGCAGGTTTCCATAACATCTGGACATTGGACAAAGCGCTGGTTAGCTCCACAGGGACATGATAAAGTTCCAGAGTTGGGACAGTCTCCACATTTGCCTGAATGACAAATCCTGTCACATTTATGATAGCCACAGGAAAATAGCTTGTTACAAGGCTTCTTACACTGCCAGAATGGATCATTACATGGTCTTTTAGCTTTCTCTGAACCACATTGGCATTGCTGAATACTAGTGTAGCTACATTGAGGACAATCACCTGCATGACAGACATTTTCACAATAATGAGTCTTACACAAAAGAGTTTTCTTACAAAGTTGGCCACAGGACCATTTAGCAGCGCTGCATCTCACTTTCTTATGTTCCTTCTCACAGAAACATATGCCATTGACAGTTTGTGGGCACGGAGGACAGGGACCAGGGTGGCATAGCAGCAAGCACTTGTGTTTACAATTTTCACCAGTAGACAACCTCTTTCCACAGACTTCACCACAGGTATGAGGAATGAGCCAAGGATGGTGTGGTGGGTCATCAGTTTGGCCGCAGAAACAGCGATATTTACGAGGGATTTCTTCCTTAGAATACGAGTTTCGGCACTTAGGGCAACACCATTCAATTTTTTGTTGTTTTATAACAGCTATCGGGCCCGTACTTTCTTCACTGCGCAAGCTTATACTATCATTCGACCATTTTTGTATGCAAGAAAGATGGAAGTATGAAAAACAATGATCACAAGTCCATATAGCGTGAGATTTTTTTATCGATCCTATGCATATAAGACACGTAACAGAACGACCGCTTATGGCTTCTTCAAGGAGGTTTTTGGTCCTGTTCAGCATTTGAGTGTCTCCGCCGCCGCGCCAGTAGCTCTGGAACATGCTTTCCAAGACGTTGGATTCGCAAGGATCCTCATCTTCAGACGACGACAGTTCTTTCATTACTTTTAGATGTTTCTGGACGTTTTGCTGCAATTTTGCCGCCGCGTCTCGGTATCGGCGCGCCATGCTTAATAAAGCGTGTAATTTTAGGGAATGGTTAGCGTATTTTCAATTTTCCGGTGGAAATTGAGTAGAAAATATCAAATGACAGCCGTTCTTTTTTTTTCTACTATCATATCGTTGACGTTTCGTAAAAAAAAATTACACAGGACCAGTGAAACGCGTGTCAAACGATTGGGACACGTCGTCGTGTTATTGTAATTGGAGGTAAAAATAAAAAGGTTGTATTGTAACACTGACCAATTGACCATGGCAGTGATTGTAACAAACAAAGATAATTAAAAATATTGATATTCTTATGACCAGTCTATCAAAAAGTACTCTGTGCTTATGTGTGTCACGTTGAATGATAATAAAATATTTAAATGAATCTTAATATAATTTTATTCACCATAATTTAAAAAGTCAACATTTCTACTAGATGTTACCACTCTAGAAAATTTCTAGAGTGGTAACATTGTCATCTAATGAGAAAGTGAAATGAGACTGAACTAAATAATTCTCCGAATAATTTTGTTTAATTTCTGAATGAACCTAACAATTAATATTTTTAAGCTATTGCATAGCTTTTATCTTGGGCTTTGAGCGCGGCGACCGAATGAAGAAATTCCGTAACGATTTAACGAAAATAAACCTAAGCATCGTCTAACGTCGTTCGTATCAGTTCGGCAGACTTCGGCACGGTGTTTGTGTGCGTTGCTATGCAATAGCTTTACCGCGGCTGTCCCCGAGTGCCACACGTATTTTTTTTATCATTATTTTAGACGATTGAACAAATATTTTGGTTAACGAAACTTATTGGAATCCAATATTATACAGTGAAATCAAAATATACAATAGCGTCGTCTATAAGTGGATAGTCGAACTTTGCAAAAGATGGCGGACTCAGTAAATAATACTACTCGACGACAGATGGCACATGCAGTCTCTTTATAAACCACATTGAGGTAGAAAAAACATGATAAACCAGCGATTCACCCCCCGGGTGCTTCGAACCACAGAACATTCTTCGAACGGATATACCTACTTATTATAATCTAGAATAATAATTATTAAAGGCCTTTCTGTTTGGTTTTACTTGTTGTTGGATTTGTATATGCAATGTCCAAAAGACTAGCTCCTTGAATAGACGTATTTTGTCTGTTTGCCTTTCTTCTTCGTTCAAACATGTTCTATTTGCATTCCTAGTAGGTACTACGACCTATGATGAAGACTGAAGTAAGACATTTCCACAATTCCACATTGTGCTTCGAAGTATGTTCGAAATACAAATCTAAACGTGGAGAAAAACTAAAATAACAAAAAACAATCTGACAACAAATAACAAAGCAAATTAATATTATAAATGTAATATTTGCTGACATCGTAAAGAAAACTTGAGTTTTATTTTCAACGGACAAACAAACAACAGAATCTTTTTGGAACGACAAACACCTTTAACAATAACGAACAACCAAATAATAAAACAAACCGAATTACTTATATATTTTTGGAACCGACAAATACCTAAACCCTGTATTTTATGCCTAACAAAAGTTTTTGCATTTGCATTGACTTTTTGAAGACCACCTTACACACAACCACACTCATGATTTAAAAAATATTTAAGTAGGTACTAAGTAAATTATAAAATTATTAACATCTACGATACCTACTGTGATTAATTTACTTTTATTACCTAAATACTAACGAAAAGCTTATTACCCAAATTGTATGTAGAAAGCACTGAGAGTTCCTAAATTGCTTCAATAACACAACAGAAACACGTAGGGAAGACCACAATTCCTTTAGTAGGTAGAAAATGAACAAAACATAAAATATCTTTCTTAATATTGCAATAAATAAACGCCAGCGCCAAAGCGCCATTTGCCGTCATTTGCTCATCTGATCATCTCATCATTCTGCGTTTTAGACTATAAAATCCGCACACGATACCATAGATAATTCGACGAAGTTTTGCCGCCTTAAAATTCTATATAAAAATACGATGGCCAATCACAAACGGTGTAGTTACTATACTCTATGGTGTGCAGTATTGCGCCAATTAGTAGTCTATGTTTATTATTCTGAGGTCTAATGTATTGCGCGCCGTGCTGTACATTGTCTGTGAGTGGCCATTATTATTTCCTTGCTTTTAACGTAGCTGTGATTGGTTGCCCCGAGCGCGCGGCGTGCTTCGAAAACAGTTTTCTAGTTAGTCCATAGAAGTTAGTCCATTCAACGAATAACCCAAAAGGAGGTGTAGACGTAGAGTGCGTGAGCTGAGCCTTAAAGGCGTTCTACACGATCCAGACCGACCGCCGACAGAGGTGACCTTGGTCGGATCAACCAAATTTTGTATTCGTTCTACACGGTCGGTGGTTGACACCAACTTGTCAATTCCATCCGGTGTTCACAGCGTAATGACGTATCAATATGGCTCCTTGCCTTTCAAAGCAACGGAAGGTCGGTTTGGCAATTTAACTTTTTTATGCTTGAGTGAAGAAGAAAAATTAATTATTAAAAAAAAAAAAATAATAATTAAACATTTTCTTATTCTTATCTTTATATAAATTAGATACAATGTACCAAAGACATGATAAATCAGTGTATAAAGATATAAATTTGGTCAGAACCTCTCGTTCGCGGGGTTCGTTTTGTGAATCAATAAAGAGCACTCTACATTTTTTATAACATGCGACTTACATTAAAAAAATATACCCGTCGAGACCCAACACGGCTAAGAATTCCTTCACATCAAAGCACATTATGACATAAGAATAGCTTTATCACAGCAATAAAAATATTCAACAATATTCCAAAAGAAATAAGGGAACTCCCTCTAAAACGCTTTAAATCAAAACTACACAAATGGCTTATTGATAATTGTTTTTATAGTGTAAAAGAATTTTTTGATAAAAAAATAGACGATAAAATATAAATATGATGCTGAGTTTTAATTATATTACTTTATATACCTATTATTCTTATGTGTTCAAATAGATACGAAACCCTAATAACCAATGTTATTAAAAATATGTTAATTTTAACAAATTAATGCGTTAAAGTCACATTTAGTATGTTTAAATATTTGCATGCCAGTCCATGGCGAAACATGTAAGATCATCACTTTATTTATAAGACCTTAATGTACCATGTTTTAAAGCAAATAAATATATTCTATTCTAATCCATCGCTGTGACACGCGATGACGTGCGCCCACATTGACTGACAATCGCACACTAAAGCTCTCCCGTCGGACAACAGCGTTCCAGACGGTTGGGGCCGACCACGGACGCAGCCTGTCGCGATGGATGCGCTTCCGACCAAGGTTGTCCAAAGGTCGTTTGACCCCGCCCATATTTGGTCGACCGACCAACGTAAAGGCGCCTTTTAAAGGCGTTCTACACGATCCAGACCGACCGCCGACAGAGGTGACCTTGGTCCAGTTGGTGTGAAAATCTACCGTGTAGACGTTGGTCGGTCGACCAAATATGGGCGGGGTCAAACGACCTTTGGACAACCTTGGTCGGCAGCGCATCCATCGCGACAGGCTGCGTCCGTGGTCGGTACCAACCGTCTAGAACGCTGTCGGCCGACGGGAGAGCTTCAGTGTGCGTTTGTCAGTCAATATGGGCGCACGTCATTGCGTGTCACAGCGATGGATTCACAAAACGAACCCCGCGAACGAGAGGTTCTGACCGAATTTATATATTTATACACTGACTAGCTTCTGCCCGCGACTTCGTCCGCGTAGATTTCGGATTTGTGACAGGATTGCGTATCTCAAAAGGAAATCAAAATAACCCATAAAGATACAAATAAAAAAAAATAAAATAAATAGAAGTAAGAAGATGAATTTTTTAAACTGCGAAAATTATGAAAACTTTATAATACTATACAGATCATGGATGTGATGTAAATAGTCTGTTATATTATGACTTGATTTTTGATTTTGTAAACTTATTTACCGACAATTTTTTTCTATACATATAATTAAGGAGTAAATCGACCGAATCTGTAGGTGTACAATGAATATTTTTTGAAAATTCAAAGCTTATTATATTTTTATATTTATATGTTTAACAAAACCAAACGTCCAATTTTAATCATTCAAAGACCAAATATTATCTACATAAACTGAACTTAGTGATGAAATAATTTATTTTGATAAGGATTAATAGCATGAGTAAAATAAATGCGTTTAAATGTAGTCCAAAAAAAATTAAAGATTTTTAAATAAAAAAATGGTTGTTGTGCCTCATCGACATAGATAGGTATAGTGTGTCGCGTACTTTTTTGTAGATATTTATAAGATCTACAATTAGTTTGAACATTTTATGGTTCTATCTTTTATAGTTTAGGCAGCGTACGCAAAATAACTAACTTTTCTGGTTGATTTTTTACACCTAGTGTCCAAAAAACCCAAATTTCTTACGGAACCCTATTTTTTTCCAAAATAAAATTTTGCCTATGTTACTCGTGGATAATGTAGCTTTCGAATGGTGAAAGAATTTTTTAAATCGGTCTAGTAGTTTTTGAGCCTATTCATTACAAACAAACAAACAAATTTTTCTTCTTTATAATATTAGTATAGATTTATCATGTCTTTGGGACATTGAATCTAATTTATATAAAGATAAGAATAAAAAAATGTTTATTTAATTTTTAATTTTTATTAATAATTAATTTTTCTTCTTCATTCAAGCATAAAAAAGTTATTGCCAAACCGACCTTCCGTTGCTTTGAAAGGCAAGGAGCCATATTGATATATTCAATGTACTCTGTGGATACGTCTTTACGCTGTGAAAACCGGACGGAATTGACAAGTTTGTGTCAACCACCGACCGTGTAGAACGAATACAAAAGTTGGTTGACGCGACCAAGGTCACCTTTGTCGGCGGTCGGTCTGGATCGTGTAGAACGCCTTTTACTCTTTGGCTGAGCCCAACCTAGATTAGAGTCAAGAGCAAACCCATATCAAATTAAAAAAATATATATACGTTCGGAAATACTTACGGAGTTTTTGGCATACTAATATTAAAATGTATTTGGAGATGTCCGCTTTTTATATGGACGCTGGTTTTTTGTTCCGAGAAAAATCTAACCAGAATCAAACTACACCCAAACAAAAGCTACAAAAATATGGAACTTGGAACCATTGAAATAATATTTTTAAATAATAAATTATATATGTTGATGGCAGCCCAAATTGAACCTGGAACACACTTTGACAATGTCATAATTGACATATGGATTCTATTCATTTCATCTGTCAAATACGTGATGTTTGTTGAGTGTTTTTCGTCAATAAATGTCATAGAAAGTATTTAATATTGAATAAATATTTCAAATTAAGGGTCTAGGAATCTAATGGATGATTTCAAAATTGCAGGAGCCATTTTAAACCATTTCCATTCCGTTTTGACTCGCCGCCGTCCTGATACCCAAACTAAACTCGAAAGAGCTAATCAGAGAATGAACATTATTTAGATGACCATGTTATTGGGCATCAGCTTAATAGACGCAGAGTCAGTTTCATCCAAATAAGTGCTCAAATACCATACCACAGTTCAGTTCCCCAGTCCTCACCAAGGACATGTTTGATTTAAGTAGATTAGGAATTTATCATCTTAATCAGGCTCGCTCTTATTGGAACATATTTGGCCGAACGGTACTTTTACTGTAGAAGTAACTCAAGATTTACAACTAAACATTCCAGGCATTTCCTCATTACTTGAGACGGCTTTGATCAGAGGACAAATAAAGTCACGCCATTATAGTAATAGAGTGTATTACACATATATTTTTACATAATTGGGAAAAGGACTATAAAAAGCTGTGCTCATGTGATGACAATTGTCTGGTATCTTGGATGGGCTCGGCATCAAAATAATGTAACTCCACCTGCTGTTTCTCAACAATGTTTTAATAAGAGAAGACATTGAAAATGAAGAAAAACAATAAATGAAATACCAATTTATAATCATAACAAAAAAAAGTTTTATTTCATTTAAAACACTTAGTATATTAATTCAGTTTTAAAATAGGGTAAATTATTGTCGAAAGGCTTTTCATCAACTTCCGATCACAGTTCCAAGTCATTAAAAAGGAATTCTCCTATGTAATAAAAAAATGTACTCCAACAGTAGATACTATTATCATTTACTCCTGCTAAGCAACCCCTGTGAACTTTGCTGAAACATGCACTCCTTGATAATCGGGGGTTTTACTAAAACATTGCAACTTGCACATGAACATTCGAAGTAGCCATAATCATTAGAGTACACTTTCTGTTCTAATTATGCTTCACATTTTTTACTGAAAATATCCCATGTCATCTTGTACCTTACTAGCTTCTACCCGCAATTTCATCCGTGATACGATTACTTCACTTTTGTTTAGCATTCTTTCAGACTTTTTGGTTGTAATGTGATGTGTATTTGATTGTCTAATTATTCAAATCCTACTTGTAGCTCCAGTGATTAGCATACAAAAACGAGTCCGCGTATCACTGGTCAGTTTCCCTCAGTCGTCAGTTTATTTAATTCGCCAGTTTCGTTGAATAGTCAGTTTCACTGATTCGTCAGTTTTCCCGATTAGACAGTTGTGTTTACTCGACAGTTTCCAGTATTTGCCAGTTTTCGTCGATTCGTCAGTTTGGTACCTACACTCAAGGGAAAAGGTTTTTAAATGTTAAATAAACACATAGGTATTGTGGATAATCCAAACTGCTTCTGTAAGGAATACCTTCAGTTAGTAATTTTAACATAACATATAATAAACAGGTTAAGCTACGCTTGCCGCGGTTGGTCTGTGGATAGGTGACCATCTTTACATACCGAGACCCCTCCGTGCCTCGGAAAGCACGTTAAGAAGTTGGTCCCGGCTGTCATTCGTGGATCTTTGACAGTCGTTACGAGTCGTCAGAAGCCCGGAAGTCTGACAACCAGTCTTACCAAGGGATATCGTATTACCCAGTAACGGTTGTGGAGGTCAGATAGGCAGTCGCTCCATGTAAAATACTGGTATTCAGCTGCATCCGGTTAGACTGGAAGCCGACCCCAACATAGTTGGGAAAAGGCTAGGCTGATGATGATTAATAAACTAATGTAAAAAAAATGATGTGACTCAGGCTGGCTGGACAAATCTTCAAAATTGCTCGCTTTTAACAAGGTCAATAGGGCACATTATGTGACGGCTAAACACCCTTATTTCAGAATTTGTAACGCTACAGAATCTTAGATAATCGATCGAAAACGTGTCCAGCCATCTTGAAAAACCACTTTTCGCTGGTCTCTCAATCTCGGTAACGGAAGTGATTTTGACGACTTTTTGCATATCAACGGGCGTTACATAAAATTGTAACAGGCATCGAGCTAAAAGCTTTGTGGTACGTACAGCGGTTTAGTAGAAAAATGCAAAAATCTGTGTCCAGCCAGCTTGATTTTACGTATAAAACTTTTGGCTGGCACTTCCGAATCTCAATAACGGGAGCGTTTTCGAATATGGTTACTTTACTAACATTTAGTAACGCAATGTGTAACAGTAATAACGTTTGATTTATGGCGTCACATGTAAGGGTTTACGAGAAATCAATAAAAACTTAATGTCCAGCCAGCCTGAAATCAAGCTGGCTGGACACATGTATCTCCGCTGCCTGATGATCTACGACCTTCGAAATGTGTTCAAAATTTTGTACCGGGGACGATAATGATAACCTGAATTTGTAACGGAGAAACTTTGCGTAGTTTCAAAGATATTGATCATTTAAATTTTCCCATACAAACTGCCATTAATATTGTGAGGTGACCATAATTTTTACATAAATAAAGGATTTTTTTTAAATCGACGAATCGGCCGGTAGCAGCCACGCCTGTTTTGTATTTGATTTTCCCGTGGGAATAAAAGGTTTTCCTGCAGTAAAAAGCGTAAGTATGTGTTAATTCAAAATAATTATTGACTACTTACCAGCGCTGCAAAAGAGAGCCCACTTGTATTTCGCGTTTAGTTCATTATCTTAGGTAACTGAAAATGAGAACTAAACTCTACAGTCGGCATTGTATGTACTTTTCGAAGTGTCATCACTAAACAGAGTAAGACAACTATTAATTAATCTGCGGTAGACAACATAAATAAGAGTTAAGATTCCACCAGTTGTCCTAGTAGTACCAACTTTAAGCAATAGATAGAGACACCAACATCAGCTATCATGGAAGTAAGTATTACATTCCGTTCACAGTTATTTTGTCCCCCGACGTACTACATTTTTTACGCAATTTATTGATTTCAAATTTTGAAATCTATATTGTTTATTTAATTATTATTCTGATAATTAAATAAACAATACCCAGCTGCAACTTCATAACATTCAATCACTACTAACCCATTTCTATGAATTACCAGCAAGAGCGATTTTAGCGCTCATGAGTGCGATTCGGAACGCGGCCATGATGAGACTTGCTTTGTGTGTAATCTGTGTGTGTGACTTGTGTGTAACTGACCGTTATAAACTTTCAGATAAGTACTGTCTTTTTATACAACTGTTGTTTTGTTAATAGGTAATGTGCCCTTGGTAACTAACGTGAATTACAATGTTTTTTTGCAAAAGTTGTTAGTTTTTACGATTTGTGTCGTCAGTTGGATGTATGCGCCCTGTTTTATTTATTTAAGTATTAGGTACACCGGCAGAACACGTTATTACGAACGTTGATCAAAACCTTATCCTAAAGAGTAAAGACATGTGGTCTATTTGGGGTGACACAATACCTGAAGGCCAATTCTCGTAATTTAAAACGTTCAAAATCTAGTCACAGTCTCATCTCGGCGACAAAAAAATGTCAAAAACTTGTCAAAATGAAGGGAAACTAGAGATATTTTTGACGGATTGACACTGAGATCAGACTGTGAACTACAGTTGTTCGTATTAGTATCACCAATACACGGATTTTCGTCCATTAAAGAAAACACCTTAAAATATACTTAGTCCTACATAAAACCTACAAGATTGGTAACCCTACTGCAGTGTTTATATGAAAACATTTTAATGATCAATATCTTTGAAACTACGCAAAGTTTCTCCGTTACAAATTCAGGTTATCATTATCGTCCCCGGTACAAAATTTTGAACACATTTCGAAGGTCGTAGATCATCAGGCAGCGGAGATACATGTGTCCAGCCAGCTTGATTTCAGGCTGGCTGGACATTAAGTTTTTATTGATTTCTCGTAAACCCTTACATGTGACGCCATAAATCAAACGTTATTACTGTTACACATTGCGTTACTAAATGTTAGTAAAGTAACCATATTCGAAAACGCTCCCGTTATTGAGATTCGGAAGTGCCAGCCAAAAGTTTTATACGTAAAATCAAGCTGGCTGGACACAGATTTTTGCATTTTTCTACTAAACCGCTGTACGTACCACAAAGCTTTTAGCTCGATGCCTGTTACAATTTTATGTAACGCCCGTTGATATGCAAAAAGTCGTCAAAATCACTTCCGTTACCGAGATTGAGAGACCAGCGAAAAGTGGTTTTTCAAGATGGCTGGACACGTTTTCGATCGATTATCTAAGATTCTGTAGCGTTACAAATTCTGAAATAAGGGTGTTTAGCCGTCACATAAAGTGCCCTATTGACCTAGTTAAAAGCGAGCAATTTTGAAGATTTGTCCAGCCAGCCTGAGTCACATAAAAAAATGTACTTAACTTCTAACATTATATGTATTATAAGTACCTATGTCGTTCATTCAAATAAAATAAAATAGAGTCAATTAACGAAGAATTTAAAAATATTTCTTTCAGTCTTGGATATCAATTAGTGTAAGTATTCTTTTTAACATATTTCTATTTTATGTTAATAAGTCTTAACCGACTTAAACACGTCCAAGCGTCAATTTTCTCGGGTCCGTCTTTTAAAAAGTCACCAACCATAGAGTAAGTAAGTAACGTTGTCACCAACAATGCTTTGATTTGTTCATCCAATTTATGTGATCTTTTTTTTTTTCGTTCGCTTATATACCTAAATAGATTTTTGTCTGGTTTTAAAATCAATAAATACAGCCTCTCTTTTAATAACATGAATAAAATAGTATAAATGGGGGTTCCTTTGCCCAATTTTCTTGTTTATCCGATTGTGCCATGCCTCAACCATGTTAATAGTGCGATGGCGTTCTTGGAAACAGCTTAATACACACATCAAAAGTGTCTAGGGATCAACATATATTTTTGCAATAACTTTTCTCCTGATTGATATTAATTAAAATTTTCTTTAAGGATTCATCAAATAAAGTGTTTTCGTTTGTCACAGTAACGATAAACCAAGTCACCTTAGCATTAATAAAGAAATTTGCCATTTTCCTTATAAAGGGATTTTTGACATTTGAACCACTAACACAAAAGTTCGAAAAAAAGACTGAAATAACAGTTTTCTTTAAAATTTTATTGGGTAACTTAAACAATTAATAATCCGTGTTTCTACCGCGAACACTAACAACACAAGAACATCGGTTTGGCATACTCAAAATGAGTTCATCCAAATCACGCTGTGGAATGGCAGCCCATGTTCGTTGCAACAACAAAAAAAGGTCTTCTTGCGACTGGATACCCTCCATATTCGGCAGAGCTCTTCTCTGTAGCATATCCCATGCATGCTCAATCGGGTTCAAGTCTGGCGACTGAGCAGGCCAGGGCAGGACATTGATGTTAGCTGCGGCGAGAGTCTGTCTTACAACTCTTGCGGTGTGCGGTCGTGCATTATCATGCATTAACTGAAATAAGGGACCGATTTGCACTTGTAGAGGAACGACGACGTCTGATACAATCGTCTCAGCATAAATTTGAGCGTTGAGGTTGCCTCTGATCCAAATCAACTCAGTTCTTCCGCCGATCCAAATACCCGCCCATACCATGATGGTTCCACCACTATAAGGATGGACTTCCTGGCAGGATTTTAATCGCTGTTGGCGTCCAGGGGTTCTCCAGTGTCGTATACGTCTTGTATCCGGTCTCATACCAAAACGAGACTCATCAGAAAAGCACACGAAACGCCATTGTTCTTCTGCCCAATTTCTGTGTTCAAGAGCCCATTGATATCGAATCCTACGATTGTGCATTGCTATAGGTGGTACCCGTAGCGGTCTTCGGGAATGAAGGTTCACTTCATGCAAGCGGTTTCTGACTGTTTGGTCGCTAATTAAGTTCCCTGAAGAGTGATGAAGCCTCACGGCTAACATCATGGCGGTTATTGTTGGAGCTCTTCGAGTTAAGATTTGAATGTATCGGTCTTGTCTCCGTGTGGTGCAGCGATACCGTCCTCCATGGCGCTCAGCCACGGTACCAGTGCTTCGGTAACGTGTCCAAAGTCGACTGATAACACTCTGACTTGTATTCAGAGCTAAAGCCACAGTACGTTGCCGGGAACCAGCTTCTATCATTCCCACGGCTCTGAGCATTTCTTCCCTGCTTAAATGACGTCGCCGCTCCATAATAACGTTGGTTTTAATCAGTAGTAGGGAAACAGTAGCACTAATAATGTCTTCAATGCGTTGTATGTTTTTATAGGGAAAATATTGACAGCTGATTTTCATCTTTTACTCGAATTTGATTCACAGTTCCTGATTCAAATTATGAAATGCACCAAAAAGGATCCATGTAAATTTATAAAATCATAAATTTATTACAAAGCCACATCTCAATCTCAAGAAATCCGCATAAAAATGCTTGATCCCTAGACACTTTTGATGTGTGTATATTTATTCATCCAGGTATCCGTGACGTATGAGTTATATTGATCGTAGTTTACGCCCTGTGGCGTTTCTTCTATAATCGTCATCCAACTACCAGGAATCCTTTGGCAAGTATGCCAAAGCAGAAATAGTTCCAACGTAACGTCTGCCTTCCACACCCTTTTTTATTTCCAATCCTTTAACTCTTTTGCTTTTCGCAGTAGGCATTGTCGGTAGTGGAAGAAACATCCCACAACGAGAGCTGAAGGAAAAATAGCCTCTAATGCATTAATTGCTCCCAATTCATAATCGGCATGAATTTTTTGGGGTTTGAAGTTGGGAATTTTTGATTGTAACACGCTGAAAACGTGATAATAGGTGGATTCTTTTTTGCCCGGTAAAAGGCAGTAAGCCAGAGGGACAACATTTGTCTCGTTGTCGGAACTAGCCATGTCTGCATGGATTGAGTAAAGCTGTGTAAATGGCGATGGCATGCACTTAAATGTACAGACGCCAGCACATCAACCTACACCTAACTGTCAAATTTTCCCAATCAACATTGAACCTTATGCTTTAGCGATAAAGTTGAAAATCTATTACAGAAATCTGACAGATTGTAGTAAGTTGATGTGCTGGCGTCTGTACCATCGCAAAATATTTCTTTAACACCGGTAGCTAATTTCAATGCAAATGATGTCATAAAAATTAAAAATTTGTCATCTGTGGCTTGATCGAATAACAGAAAATCCTTTGATAGCTTTTCCGGTATTACGACGTCTTTTACGGACGTGAAAGTTGTTATTTCAACGCCTAATTCATTACATCGAGCTTTGTAAAGAACATTTTTAATTGAATTAAAGGTTGGTACGTCATCGACAAACTCAGAGTCTGCTGCCTTCAGATGACACACTGTCTTCAAAAATCGCCTGTAGGTACGCTGCTGTACCTACCTACTCTTGGCGTACACGTGACTTGCACGCGTCGATGGCTTTTTGTACTACATTTGCGCCATAATCAGGAATACACGCATGTACGTACAAGCTGTCCCCACAACGCCACCACGAAGAGCCGTTTTTATTATTTTGCGCATGGTTGTAGCGGTGGCCGTTTCTCAATAGGACTCTTCGCCCTCTTTCACTTTTAATGAAACTAAAAGATTCTTCGTTCATTTTAACAACCAAATTAACTAGTATAGCGCGGGTTTTCTACGGCTGTAGTAGGTACATTGTTGTTGCTACGCAGTGCCATCTTAGTGCATACTTGGTTACCGCCAGCTCCTGAATGGCATGTGTTACGGCAGCGATGGCCACAGTCTAAGTTCTTCGGACATTGTTGCTTGCATGACAGCATTTCTTCAGTAGCTGCAGACAATTCACGGCAGCGTAAGTATATCTCTGTTACACCGCAGTGGCAAGCTAAGCGTTCAAGTATCTCACATGGTCGGCAAGGACCAGGATGACAAGCTCTAATAGAGCATTTATGAGCACAATTTCAGGACGCTGAACTGAACATTCTCCGTTACATTGCTTACAAGTCGAAGGCACATTTGGGTATTCGGGAACAGGGCTGTAAAGATGACAGAGTAAAGTGCACTTGTGGTTTCCACAAGCCAATGGT
Source organism: Hydraecia micacea (assembly GCA_914767645.1). Classification (NCBI taxonomy): domain Eukaryota; kingdom Metazoa; phylum Arthropoda; class Insecta; order Lepidoptera; family Noctuidae; genus Hydraecia; species Hydraecia micacea. The sequence continues at coordinate 14,258,903 of OU611796.1, forward strand.
TTTCCACATTCTCTTCCACAAGGCATTCGTGAAGCTGTGTGACAAGGCTGTTGGTCCGTCTCATGCTCTCCAAAACAAACCATGGGTACTGGTTTTTCACAGGGTGGACAATCTAAATTCATAATCTTAGTCTTTGGTGGTTGTACCTCCCAAGGAGTAGCTGGTTTCTCAACTGGTTTGAACAGCACTGCGACATATTCATGGCATACCGCTTTACAATGGTGACTACACTTAGGATACTGCTTGTCACATATGGCTTTGCAAGGTGGACAGTCACCAAAATGACATGAGTGTTTATTTTCTTTGCTGTGACCACATTTATATTTAATTTTGCAGGGCAAGTTGCATTTTGGAGGTTTTGTCTGCCGTTCCCGTCCACATAATTATTGGGACCCTTACATAAGTTTCTTTGCATCTGCAAGTTACTTTCGATTCTAAAGGGCATGGATAGCATGGTCCGCGATGACAAATACTTGTGCATTTATGCCGACCACAGTGGAGGCCTTTGTCACATATTTTCTCACAGGGAGGGCAATTCCCATTACAGCACTTTCTTCCACAACCTGCCGCCGCGTCTCGGTATCGGTAGTGAGAAAGTGAGACTGAACAAAATAATTCTCCGAATAATTTTGTTTAATTTCTGAATGAACCTACCAATTAATATTTTTTTATCATTATTTTAGACGATTGAACAAATATTTTGGATAACGAAACTTATTGGAATCCAATATTATTCAGTGAAATCAAATTATACAATAGCGTCGTCTATAAGTGGATAGTCGAACTTTGCAAAAGATGGCGGACTCAGTAAATAATACTACTCGACAACAGATGGCACATGCAGTCTCTTTATAAACCAGCGATTCACCCCCCGGGCGCTTCGAACGGATGTATTATAATCTAGAATAATATATTAAAGGCCTTTTTGTTCGGTTTTACTTGTTGTTGGATTTGTATAATTATGCAATGTCCAAAAAACTAGCTAGTTGAATAGACGTATTTTGTCTGTTTGCCTTTCTTCTTCGTTCAAACATTAATTTTCTATTTACATTCCTAGTAGGTACTACGACCTATATTGAAGACTGAAGTAAGACATTTCCACATTGTGCTTCGAAGTACGTTCGAAATACAAAACTAAACGTGGAGAAAGACTAAAATAACAAAAAACAATCTGGCAACAAAAAACAAAGCAAATTAATATTATACTTACTAGGGTCAGTGGGTCGTCTTAGGGACTTGTAATATTTGCTGACATCAAAGCTGACATCGTAAAGAAAAGAAAACTTGAGTTTTATTTTCAACGGACAAACAAACAACAGAATCTTTTTGGAACGACAAACACCTTTAACAATAACGAACAACCAAACGAAAAACAAACCGAATTACTATTTTTTGGAACCGACAATTAATATATAAACCATTTTAATATGATAGATAGATACGAGAATTTCACCAAGTTCAACTGTAGGTAGCATTTACCCTGCATTATATTGTAGTCTGTGATCGTAGATTTTTATCGTTTTATCTTTTAATTTATAATAATGCACACTTGCTTTTCCAATTCACTCTCGTAATTCTATTGGCAGAATAGTCGACATCTTTATAATTTCCAACGTGACGATATTATAGTAAACTCGACGTTCACGTCAGGGCATCACGAAGTCACAGGGAAGTTAAATGTATGGACATTATATAAAGACACTTTTTCCGTCCATGTTAACGTTACAACGTGCATGTATTTCCATACAGTTGATGAAAAATCTTTTCAACCAATGTTCAAAAGGTTGAAAGGATTTTGAATGACATGAGTGAATGACTAGGGTAGTTATTTTACTAAGGTAAGGTACCCGAAAAATTGATTAATTATAAAAAGGCACAACACACATTATAATTAGACGTTTATTTATAAATCATTCAAGTTACAATCGAGCTTACATTAGGTTTTTCATGAAAATATTAACTAAAATATTACAAACGGCATTTTGCAGGCTGTTGGCCGCCAATTTTGATTTCAAATCACAAAATACTCGACACTTTTAAGTTAAAAGCATTAAAAATTAAAAATCGAAAGAAAACTTAAGTATAAGAAAAATTAAAATTAAATTATTATGCACAGATATTTTCAATATCTTATTAGTAACAAAAGCATTTTACGTAATGACTAAAAAATAAGAAAATGGTAACATTATTGAATATAAAGTTGTCCATGGCACTGAGAAGTAACCACTATATATTGTTATTTATTTTTAATATTTTACGACCGTAGCACCGCTGGTGAAAAGCAAGCTTTCTAGTCAATTTCGAAACTGATTTTCGTTCGTGATGGACTTATGATATTAGGTAGGTACATATTACAATACCTAATAAATCTACTTACCTACCTATCTCATCTTGAGACCTTAAGCCAGGCAAGTTTCATCCAGGGTTGCCAACCGTAAAAAAAAATTCCTCGTACATATGCAGCTAAAAATCTCGTATTTTGACTTTCAAACCTCGTACATTTATTATGCATTGAAAACGCGCTAAAACCAAAATTAGGGCATATATACTGGATTATACACATAACTACTAGATTTGAACTTTTTACTCAATTAAATAAACTATTGCAAGTTTCGTACTAAATAAAACAACACTGTGTTGTATTTCAAAAATCTATAATATACTCAAGTAAAATCACAAAAAAACTAAATGTGTCTATTGCATTATTATAATTTGCAAGGTAACTTAGTTTACCGTGCGTTTGCACTGGCGAAACATCACAACAAAACATGTATAAATCTCTAGTTCCTGTCAAATATTGTATGGAACTTTGACAGAAACTAACGATTTAAACATTTTTGTTGTGAATGTTTCGCCAGTGCAAACGCACAGTTACACCTCCTCTCCAAATATTATGTCAGGAACATCCTCACTGTCATCGTTTTTTCTGCCGTATATTTTATCTGTTGTCATGCGGCTATACATTTCTTTTGTGGGTTCAAAATTGACGCAGTTTCCAGTACGAGTTGAACCTTTTGCGCTCTCTGCAGCAAGAAGTGTGCCATTCACTGTTTCCACAGTTAGCCGGTTTCTTATCTCTGTCTTTATTAAATTGACTTTACTAAAAACCCGCTCGCAATCAGCATTCGCATGGGGTAGGGATAGTGTAGATAGGGCAAAATATGCCAGCTCGGAAAAGTCTTCAGTTTTCAGTAATTGAGCCCAAAACTTATCTGGCTCACTAATTTCATTCAACCCTTTAGGATGACGAGCTTGTGCATTTGGCAAACTCCTCCATTGATTGTCGATTATTTGTTTCTTTGCGTGATCAGCTGGTGCGATTATACGGGGGACCACTTCCATAAGAGGCATAAGTGTAGGGAAATGGCTCCTAAAATTGTGGGAGAGCGCTGACGCAGGTTCAAAAACTTGTAGCTGTGACAAGACAGGATCTTCCATGTTATATCGTTTTTTAATTTCGGTGGCTGCAACTTTGTAGAAATTTTTGCAGCATGAGAAGAACTGTGCAATATCTGCAGGCTGTCTGATCACATCTGGATATTTCAAGAGCTCATACACTTTGACGCCAAGATACATTGCAGCGTCATGGAGCTGATGTTGCTGACTTTCAGGGTTTATTTCACCAAGATTTGGCCTCATGACATATTCGCGTTGTAAATAACGCAATAGGATTTCCTGGTAGAGTGTACGAATTTTCTCATGTAGATTGTGAACAACTACTTTCTCGCTTTGAAATTCCAGATTGAATTTATTGAATAAAGGGAGCGACCATTCAAGGAAACAGAAATAAAGTTTGTAGAATGGGTTTCTGAGTTTTTCTAGAATAAATACTGCTCGATTTCTTACATCGGCTCTTGCTTTATGTGCACGATTTGTCGTAAAATCGATAAAAAAAAGACGTAGGGCCTCCCATTGCTCTAATATCCTTTCAACCACTGATAATAAGGAAAGCCATCTTGTCTGTGATGGTTTCAGTATTTTGTGAGGCTCCACTGCAGCAAACAGCTGGAAGTTACGAAAATCAAATAGCCGTTTATCACTATGTTTAAAAAAGTTGTAGATATCTCTAGCCAGTTGTTCTACACCTTCAGGCAACTGCTTACAGGCTTCACTGGCACACAAATGGGCCGAGTGACAAACGCACTTCGTGATTATGATTCCTGGAAAATCGCGTATTAACCTTGTTTTCACTGAGTCGTTATCACCCATCATCACATTACACCCATCTGAGCCAAAGCCAATCACATTTGTCAATGGAACATTACGGTTAGTTAATGAATCGATAAGAGCTCTGTATAAATTCTCGGCATTGGCAGTAGGAATATCATCAGCATCTGGTGTTTCCTTAAAAACCTTGTACAGCTCCCAAAATGCGCTACATATCTTTTGAGCTTCTTGATCAAAATAGCGTACCACAATGCAAGCAGTTTTGACCGTAGAAACATCGGTCGTCTCGTCCGTCATCACCGAAAATTTGTTTTTTTGTAATTTTTGGGCTAAATCTGTTTTATGACCTTCTCCAAGAACGTTCTTTACCACACCTGTAATTTTGGTTCGTTTAAGTTCAATTTCCTTAATTAATTTAGAATCCGTCACAACTTCTTTTAATAAATCTGTCAAATGATCAGCAACCGAGAATGCTATATTGTGCTCCGCAAAAAAAGCAGCAAGTTTAATTTCTGCACGAACTTTTTCTTTATTTTGTGGAGTTAGACCTCTCTGGAATCCAAGCGATGTTAATGTTTGTATTTTTCCACTGGATCCAGGTTTGTTACCCAGGTGTTTTTTGGTAGAGGCATGAGTTTTTAAATTGGATAGTTCAGCTACCATTGATGTTCCCGGGCAATATGCACATTTAGCTTTTGTTAAATCATTGGTGTCTGGCAAAAGCCAGTCCTTAAAAGTCGGATCCTTTAACCATTGCTGTCTAAAATTTTGTACACGATGCTGCGATAATGTGTTACCTTCCTTTTTTCTTGTCCAACCACCTTTTTTGGGTATTTTTCTAGGCGGAGTCAAAGTAGGCGAACGGTCACTGTTTTCGTCGTTATCACTCATAACGATACTTCTATTACACCACTAAACAATGGACGAAACAACGAAAAAACTATGTATTTAACAATAAAAATCTTCTTTTTTACAAAAACTTCAATTAGCTACACGTACTAGTAGTACAACTAAACACGCACGCATGCAACGAATGGAACAGAGAAAGTAGAAATTTGCGCTATGTGTGACAGAGACGACTAATGCGAAGAACGAAATGTTTTATTAGTCGGGGATTTCCTTTCCCGGTTGACGGGATAGCTACCATAGACAATCATCGCGTAAATGCGGCAATGAAATTTTTGGTGTAAGAAGTTTCGACAAGTTCTGATAGATGGCTCTAGTTTTTACTATTATATATTGGTGATGCAAAATGTTCGTATGACCATATTATCAAAATCTCGTACATAATTGTACGAGGTTGATAGTGTCCTCGTACCTCGTACGGAAGACCACAAATCTCGTATTTGTACGAGGAACCTCGTACGGTTGGCAACGCTGGTTTCATCGCGCATATTTACTTTTTTACAGATTTTGTTGACTATACTCACAAGTCGACTTGATGCGCTTATCCACACAAAGCAACTTGTTTAGTTTCGGATGTCAAATTTCATTAGTTGGGCAATGAGTAGCCTACTGACCAATTGAACTTTATATCGAAATGCGCGACATTTACTACAGTTTCCAGTATGGCACTCATTTCAGTGTCAAATTATTTTGAGGAATTGGTATTTTAAAAACAATCGATCAAGACATTAATTTGACAAGTTTTGCGATTTCAAAATTAAAAGTTAGTCACTGTAAACAGTCATTAAAATTTTAAATAGTGTTGAACTCAATCAATCGTTTCGAATAGTTAGTCGATGTTGTTAACGTACTCTAGTATTTACTTCTGGTTTCTTATTTTTGCTTGACAATTTGAACCAGCCTGCTTTTTTGTTATTATCTTTAGGCATTGAAATGGATCTTGAAACCCTTTCTCGATCACTTTCCCGACTAATCAACTCGCTCGATTGACTTTTCTTGCTATCTCTAGCAACTGACTTCCTTGGCGTAGTGTTGCTAGTTTCTCTATCTTTAATTCTTTTATCGGATTTTTTGTATAGTGTTGTACTAGAGCTTGTAAGACGATTATTTTGTGGTCGTCGAGTCAGTGTTGTTTGGCTGTATGACTTATTTTTTTGTAGTGTCGCGGGTTTGTCTTCTGTTAACGTTTTTGTTGAGGATGCCTTTTTAATTATTTCTTTTGGCTTGGATTTCCTCGGTCGTTGTGCGTAGTGAACGTCATGTTGGTCGTTGTAATGTTTCGGGGTCCAAGGCGCGAATATTGAGAAGCTCTTCGTGGTGCTGCGTACTTGAAGGTTGGAGGAGTTGACGGACGAGACATCGTCGCGGGAGCGGTTGCGCGTTATGCGGCCCGGATCCGGGATGTCGCCAACTGAAATGGAAACGATAAATTAATCATATTGGATAGAAATGATAATGAGTGCTTCGTATAATCCTTAGACAATTTTGAATTCTATAAATTTACGCTCAAAGGCAACCGTGTTGATGAATCACAAAGGTACCGACGAAGAAAAAGAGCAGTGCATCGTAGCCCCCGTACACACGGGCGTTTTTTAAATAAATATCTAAGTGTGTTTTTTTTTGACGCGCTGGGATCCACTGATGGTTTCTGAATGCTCGGCTCAACACCAAGAGTTTAAAATCAAGTGCGCCATAAAAAATCGCCTTTTCAAAATTGCCCGTAGGTACAAAGACTTATAGGGGTTGGCCCAAACTTTGCCATCGTCCATCAAACCGCCTTCATAATTTTATTATGCTGAACTTACCGGTAGTAGCATGGAGATAGACGACGCTGCGTTGTGATTGCTGGCTGGAGTCGCCTTCAGTGCTGCTCTCTCCGGAGTTGGTAACTGGAGTCCTACGCCGGTGTCTACAACAAGAAAAAAAAAAAGTAAGTATTGTTAACAATCCTTGGAATTCTACAAAATCGGTAAGTAGTCGACATTGGTTTTTAAAATTAACTTTCAAACATACGCACAAACAATTCGCTTTTTTTTTTAGACTAAGGCTCACTTGCACCACAAATCATTAAATGCGGTTAATGCTAAACATATTTATAACATCAGTCTGATCAATCTGCCTCTGTTATCTTCAAACGATTGACAGAAACCGATTGATGTTTTGAATACGTTTAGCAATCACAGATTCATATATTACTCACTTCATATCCCTGCTAAGCTCCTGCTTACTTCCTCTCAGCTCAGACGAGCTTCCCCTATCCTCCTGCCTCCTCCTCACATCTGCTTTAGATGCCTTCAAAGTCTTCGAACTGCTGTGACTTCTAGATCTCTCATACGGACTGATCGGTGGCTTGGCGTTCACTTTCCTATCAAACTGGCTCTCGTTCTCCGAATTACTTTGTATTTCTGATATATTCTGAAGGTTACGCTTATATTGCTTCCCATTTGGCGATTCGCTTTTGTCTTCCCGGTGTAAGTTGGACAGGGAGTAGCTTTTGTTTGTGAGTTCACTGTGGTCTACCTCATCAAGTCCTGTGCTTGAATTTGATATGGTTTTTCGTAGAGTTCCATGTTTCGTGTGAGTGTATCGTTTAGTTTCGGTAGAGGGCTTGACGTTCGCGTCTGAGTCCGGATCTGTGTCGCCGAAGAAGCGAAGGTTTTTCGCTGGTGATGTAAGAGGTTTCGCGGGTTTTGGGTAGGTCTTGCGTGGTGCTTCATCTTCTGTTGTTATGATGCTTTCTTTTTCGACCTGAAAGTGAACAAGTTTAGAAATGGTTATGGAGTATTAGTTGTTTTTTTTTTGACGGCAAGGACTTGTATGAGAGACATCAAAAATTCATGAACAGTATTGGGGGCGACCTCCGTCCAGTTGGAGGCAGAATAATAATTCTGAGCACGTAAAACGTACCTATATCAAAGATTGTTGGGAATCGAACCCAACACCTTGCGCGCGGTCTGCATGAGCAGGCTGTGTGATCAAAGAGTCATCGGCAAGCTGAAGCGCGGCCTGGTGGCGACACGGTTCGGCCCGATGACCATTCGCTTCAATGGCCTCCACTACCACGGATGATTCTCCTCTCTAATCCGGGACAGTGTTAAAATTGTAATAAGCACGGTAATAAACCATTGCCTAAACTACAGTCCACTCTTTTGTTGCTCCTGGCGCTAACAAATATCTATATAGAGTATATTCAACTTATCGCCTTAGAATCGCCTTGAGTGAGTCTACGAAGGTATTTTAATTGTGAATTAAATAAATATAATAAAAATATAGGTAAGTGTTGTCGGTGAGTAAGTGAGTAGTAATACAGACCACCCCTTCCACACGTGCATCTTCTATTAAAAGACTATCATCGAACTGAGATCCGTGTGCTAAACCTGGTGAATATAATGAGTTCACCTCTAATATTATTCAATCGTGAAAGAACCCTGTTCAGTAGGTAGTGCTTTAAGTTCATGCGGGTGCAATGGGAATTGTGCTACGATAGCACAAAACAATAAGTTAATAATTATTATTATTAAGTAAGAGCCCCTATTGCGCACTGCAGGTTAAAAGCCTCTACTCTCTACCTTCGCAAAGCAATACCTTTGTATTCTTCCCCTTTTTCCTGGTAAGCCTATCCAGGGATTTGAACCAGTTGCCGCCGGCGGCGGGGGCGGGGGCGGTCTGTCTCCGCGGGGGGGAGGGCGTCGGGCTCGGGGTGGCCAGCCTGCGTCTCTCGCGGTAACGTTCAGCCTGGAAAGATGGGATCAGGTTTAGTGGAATTTTGTGATTATCTGATGGTCGATCTCCCTCCATGCGACGGACGGGTGGAGAGAGACGACCGAACTGTATAATTATCGTAGAAGGAAAGACCTGGATAAGTTTGGCTGCGTGGCGCAAGCGCAGTGGGTTAAGGCTATGGACAAGGATGACGAAAGCGGAGATTATCCATCCAGGCTGTTGATAGATTAATGTGGTTCTCCCAAGATATGCCTAATATTTCAAGATACCTACTTGTTTAGTTCTAAATGCGCTCACATGGCTAAGTATTTTTTCACTAAAGACGTTGGTGATATGATAACGACCGGTGGGGGTGCCATGCTTATTACGAGTATGTCAATTTGTACAAGAATAGAATAGACGGTGACCCCTAAATTAGGCATTTGCCTGTATCATGGGAGTCAGAGTTGCGACATTTTCAAAGTGTGTTACAGACGCCAGCACACCAAGCTACCCGAAACTGTAAAATTTTCCCAGTCAACTTTGAACTTTATGATTTAGCAATAAAGTTGAAAATCTATTAAAGAAATTTGACAGATTGTAGTAGCTTGATGTGCTGGCGTCTGTACATAGTGATTATTGCAAGACAGGAAAACAAAAACTAAATTTTAACTAAACTAAATCAATTAAAATAAAATTAAAAAAACTTAAAATATACATTGCCATCAGCGTGAGATCAAACTAAGCAAAATAAAATCAACAGTGTGAGATCAATTATATAACAAAATAATAGGTACTAATATGGAAATTAACAAAATATAAATCAACAAAAATCTAATCAATTATATAAATCAATTTTACAAAATCAAGTGTAGAAGAGTGCAAGCGTGAGACCGGAATAAATCGTGTTAGAGAGGGTGAGTGTGTTAGGGGGTGTGTCTGTGGGTGTGTTGTGAACGTGAGCGGGAACATAGGAGTACATTTAGTCTGTATAATATTGCTTATCTATGTATAAATAATATTTTCTGTTTCATCGTAGAAGCGTGTTAAAAAGCCATTTCTTTATTACCTTTTTGCACAGGGATATTTTGAGGTCTTTTATGTTGCAGCACAGGCATTGTTGTAAATGTATGGAAATAAAAAGGGAAGTACTCGATATATAATCAAAATAAGCAAGATGGTACTCGATGTATGTACACACTACATAAACATAGTTTTTGTAGACTGAGATCACCTCGTTATATCTCACACACCCACACCCGCTACATGTTAGCATGTCTGTACAAGTTCATTGACACTACACATAAATAAATATAACTTCTAGGGTTCTCGTGAAATCTCAAGTGTTTTTTGTCCGTAATTAGTGGAACAAAAAACGCGGTAGAATATCAATGTTTGACATGGAGAGGCTGCCATCTGACCTCTCTAATTACTAGTCAATACCGATGGACTATGTTGATAGTTGGAAGAGAAAAGTCTGATTGATTGTGTGGGTTGTTTGATTGATGTGAATCACCAGGGAGTTCATGATATCGTGACGGCTGACAGGAGCGAATGGAAGAGAAAAACAATTTGCGCGATTTTTTTTTGGAATGCATGAAGTAGCCTCCTCGTGTAGCGCAGTTTATTCCGCCAGTTACTCAACTGAACTGAGCGCTCGGCGCATCCTGGACAGTCACACCCAACACCTTATTTGACTGGCCAATTCTTCCCTTGCGGTAGCAAGGCTAACGCCCGCCTGGTTTGCGACCACCCGCCCACTGGAGTCCGGCGTCAAGCAGCCTGCTGTGCTTCGTCGATGCGTGGGAGTTCCAGTGCCTTAGGCATCTTCCTGGGCACGCTCGTTCCATCATAGACCTCATCCATCGCTATCCATCAGGCGTGATCGAGGTCAAGAGCGGGCCCATTCAGCAATAAAAAAAGCACATATTTTGTAAGACCAGCCGAATGTATAAGAATCTGACCGTGAAAACTTAGGCGAAGTGAGCTTGAAAGGAGCTGCATGTCAATCCCTAGCATCAGCCGGTTCTGCTCTGATTCTGTCACTTCAGCTAAGTTTTCACGGTGAGATGTTTAGGGCGGCTTCGCACTACGTCCGATCCGAATCCGAGAAATGCCGGTCCGAAGTGACCATAGGCCTATTTGTATCACTAGATCCGAAATCTAAACGTCAGAATTTAGAACATTCCCAATTCGGATTGAAGTCGGACCTTTAATTCGGATTTGGATAGTGTGAAATCGCTCTTAGAACAGATCGGCACTTGTCGAACTATTCAGGGCTTCTGACTACTTCTAAAGATTGCTAAAGATATTCATACCGATGTTTAACGTATTCTCAGAAACACGGAAGTGTGTAGGTGAGTAAAGAATGGTCATCGATTCATGGACTCGCCGCGGTCTGCATAGCTTTATTAACCTCGAAGACTGAAAGATCCAGTCAAATTTTAATTGTCTTCGAGCATTCATAGGTATTGGACATTTTACCTGACAAGTAATTCGTTATACCCTTAGGCCAACAGAACCATAAGTTTGTTCATAGGTAATTAAGTAGGTATTTGAATTTTAAATTGTTTGATAGGTACAGCCAGCGACAAAAGTCGATTAACACTTCAGATTTTAAAATCATAATAATTGAGTTAAATACCTATTTAATTGAAAACCGAACAGAATTCAATTTAAAAGAATATTAACTTTTAGCTATTACAATCAATACAATGTAGCGTATAAGTTTGTGTCAACATGATGCGTAAAAGTAGCAATGCTAACCGTATTTTGTCGCTGACGGTACCTATTATTTAATTTCTCCGACAAACCAAAGAGTAAAAAAAAAACAGCTGATGAATACTGTCAGTCTACTGTCAATAAAAAATAGCGTGAAGATTGAATCTCGAATCGTACTCGTAATGTTGATTAAAAAAATGTGCACTCTTTCATACAATAAGGTGTTTTTTTCACACAATTAGTTCCGTATCTTCTTCAAAACTAAGGTTCAATACACTCTATGTGTTTGGTAATTCAAATACGATAAAGAAACGTTAGTCTATGATAACGTCCTTCCGGGTTCAATGACCATTTGACCATATCATCAGAGATAGAACACAATATTCAAAAAATCACTGAAGGCAAAAATTATTCTTGTAATTTAAAACGTTAAAAATCTAGTCGCAGTCTCATCTCAGCGACAATCTATGTCAAAAACTTGTCAAAAATGTAGGGAAGTTATTGAGACTGAGATCACTGAGATGAAACTGAACGTTCTTAAAAGTTGCCCCTCAGGTCTACGATTCTTAAAACTTGCAGGATATTTCGTCCACAAGTGACAATACTTATGCCGAAAGAACCTTCGGCATAGACTCTCATTGAATGAAATGTGCCCAACAACCAACCTTTCTGACTGGCTATCGTTTTTTAAAAACATACCTAAAAGTGTCAATATATACTTTTACTTTTATGACACTTTTGGTGCAGACATTAGAAGGTGTCGTAAATATGTAAAGCTCGTGCAGAGCGAGCGAAGAAGAAAACCTTCCATGTACTTAAATAACTTCTAGATAATAATAATTATAATAAATTGTCAAGTTTTGAGTTGAGCTGCACGAATTCTGACAAATGCGTGCACTGACTGGACAGGTCCACTCAATCTGTATGGTTCTTTTCTCAAAAGACCATCTCATGCAGACATCGATCTACATGGTCTTCATATACCCTGACCTGACCAAGATTATGTCTGGACTTTAAAAGAGACTGTGACCTCTGAGTTTGTTTTGGCCTTTCTTCTCAGAGTAGTCAGATAGGAAACGCCGACCTCAACTAGTTTTTAAAAATATGATTGACGTGTAAAAGTGTTTGTGCAAACCTACTTACAGAAATAAAATCATTTATCATTTATCAAGTGTATTTTTTGTTTAGCTTCTTTTCTGGATTCGCTTAAACAGTATTAAGTGGTCATTGGCAGGCAATTTTTTTATATTACTTTTATTTGCCAGTACCCACCGAAAAGGCAATGTTTGACTTATAGGGCTCGGGGAGAGAAATGCCTGGAGAGTGTCAAGTTGGCACTAATTATTGGCACTATTATAATAGGTATCATGCGGCCATGTCACTTATTTATTTATCAGTATTTTTTTTTTGTTTATTTTTTGCAATGTTACTCAATATCACACTATTTATACATACCTATTCGTTACTGTTTTTATGTGACACAAATTTATTTTCATTTAAGTATGCATACACACGTCACGTTGCAGTATAAAACTGATTTACATCCGTCACCTCACACATCAGGTCCAGTTGAAAACCAGCGTCAGGCACTTTTTGTCAGGCATTTTTGCTGAACTGGGCCTTTTTGGCGCAGCCGTGAGGCACACTTTCCAGCTAATTTCTTACATCGGACTGCACTTTTTATCTTTATTTTTGTTTTTATCTGATGTAAGTACGAGTATGCATCTGGTGGTAGGTATTGTGTGTCTTTTAGTCTGTGCTAAATAAATGTATTTTTCTTTCTTTCTTTTAATTATTTTTCACTCTTTGGTTACACAGCATCCGGAACATAAATATGAGTAACTTATCCATGAGTGTGTTGTTGGCCTTAAGTCGCCCGCCATATGGTCTGTGGCCTTAACTGTCTTATTTTGGTACAATGAAGGTAAGACTTTACTAAAGCCAACGCATGAAAACTGGAAATCACTGAAATAACCACTTTAAGCACTAATGTATTAAGTTGATTTCAGAATGATAGTGATGTTGATTGAAAGGTCATAAAATGGTTTTCACTGTAATAAAGAAGTCATGTGTGGTTGTGTTTCGTTTTCTAACTTTCATGGAGTCGGAGTACTTCTCGCTTTTATTACCCGATGTACGAACGGCAGTACATCAAGCTACTCTGTCAAATTTCTTTAATAGATTTTCAACTTTATCGCTAAAGCAAAGTTCAAAGTTGATTGGGAACATTTGACAATTTCGGGTAGCTTGATGTGCTGGCGTCTGTAGGTACCGGTAAGACGGGGTGAATAGGGATGCAGGGGTGAATCGGGACGAAACTTTAAAATGGATTTTAACGTTGATGTAATAAAGTTTATTGCCAACAAGGACACTTGATCGTTAATTATAATATAATAAACACATTAAGAGTCCTTTTTGGTAAAAAATAAAACAATTATTTCAATGTTAAAATCCATTTTAAAGTTTCGTCCCGCGATCTCCCGATTCACCCCGTTTTACGGTACTATAGTAAATCCACAATACAGCAGTTATATTTAAACGCCTACATGCACATTTTTGTGAGTTAGTGTCTCAAGAAACAAAGCAAATGTAATGATCGTGACATGTCTTGCTCTGTTTCGGCACCTTGCTCTGATTAACATGTGGAGGCTGTGCGTAGTTAGATAAAAAATAATGCGATTCTATGTAAACTTTAATTTTTTTTGGTGACATTTTTTGTACAAACGCCACTACCCGAAACTGTGAAATTTCCCCAATCAACCTTGAACCTTATACTGTAGCGATAAAGTTGAAAATCTATAAAAGAAATTTGACAGATTGTAGTAGCTTGATGTGCTGGCGTCTCTACCTTGCTTCAAAAGCTGTAGACATCGGTATGGAACAATGTTGTTATTATATTATTTATTAGCGACCCGTCCCTGCTTCGCAGGTACTGATGTGGCGACATGTCAATACATCGAGATCCCTGTGCTATAAGTATCTAGGTAATTAAAACATTAATGATACCTATACTTTCCACATACCTATACTTTCCGGAATAAATTCTCTAAATTATGGTGAAAGCCACATCAAAATCCATTGTGTACTTATCTAGTTTAAAAGCGGTTACAGAGTAAGACACAAAAAGCTACTTTGTTTTATGCTATTTTATAAAATAGCATAAAATATTACAGAAAATTGAAAGTTCAATTTTCTGTAGTATTTCTAATAAGTAATTACTGCAAATAGGCCATTCTTATTATTGCTAAACAAAATCAAATGAACCAAAGAAAAATAATCCATCCTAAAGAAGGCTTAATATTCTGTAAGACTTCACCGGGTCTAATCGTCCACAAAGGTATTTAAAAATAATCACCAATGAGTAGCCATAATGTCACATCACAGCACTATAGTACTTCATTGGCACGTTTTTGAGTAGCGTCTTGGACAATAAACCTAGTAAAATGTCTCTAAGTAAACAAAAAAAAACAGTGGCACTCCGGGAGTGCCGACAGAAGTGAAAACTTGAACAATTACGTGTGTATTTTTTTAATCGTCACATAAACAAAACACAAACAGAATACTTTGCCATCACTCACTAACATATCGGAAATACATTAAAACCGACTACATCCCGAGGACAGCCGAACACATCCGAATGTAGCGCGGTGTCGGTAACAGTGTCGCGAGTTCAATGGTTTTTTCCCATCTCAAAAAATGCCCAACGCGCCTAAAGAAGTTTTCACTTCAAAAATAACAACAGTCCCGTTTCCAGACATTTTCGCTAAGTAGGCAGCTGTTGAAAAACGGTAAAATTCGAGAAAGATCTGAGAGTAAATTGTGATTGTTTAGCACGAACCGTCTAATTGGAGATGTGGTTTGCGGTGGAGTAAGGCAAGCCAACCTTTTTTGACCTCAATAAGATAACTAGTATTCAAAATGTAGAAACAAATAATTGTGATGTCTAAGGACTTAAAAAGTAATTATATGTAATGCAATGCAACTTAGGAGGAAATTGCCGTTTTCCAAGTTCCTGGAGCAGCCTGTAAAAATGTCACCGTGAATGTGCAGTGATAGACCGAGCAATTCAAATTTTCTTACGTTTTTTGCAATTTGCAGGTCAGTGTCATGTTGTATCTTGATCAAAATATGATTCGCGACTATAACAGAATGTACCTATGTATTTACAGAATTATAGTCATTAGAATCATTAATACTTATATATCTCTAAGTCGCGCTCTTTTACTGTTATCCTACATGACGTTAGGGAATCTAGGAATTGGCAGCTTGTTTCAAACTCATTTCAAAGTTTTCACGATAAGATTTTTAAAGAATAACACTACTGGTTCCCATTTCTGGTGGTGATAAAAGGGGATAGTAAGCGATGTTGTGGAGCTATTGCGTTATTACTTTTGAATGGTGGTAGAAAGCGTAGGAAGGGAATAGCGATGACAAGATAGGTCAATGACATAATTAACCTTGACGCCTATCTATCAGAGTTCAGCCGGTCGATTCTGTAAAAATTTCATCGTGAAAATTTAGATGAAGTAAGAACCGTAATTGGCTTTATGTCTCATATACAATTGTTATGCTTCTGTTATAGCTGTTGTTTCTCCTTTAAATAAATAAGCTTAAAGTGAGTTGTCATTTTACCTGATAATAGGGATTGGCACTATTTATTAAGCTCTCTTCAAGTTCATCTAATTCAAATTCAAATTCAAATTCTTTATTGCATTCATGTGTACATTATTTAGTTGTTACAATATTAGTAAGTTCCAACATGAAACCCGGTTAGGGCACGGCAACATAATATTAATAATAATTTCAAAATAAATATATACATATAGATGATATATAAATTCAAAATAATAATTTTAACATAATAATAATAAGAGTATGTATGTGTGCGTTCGTTTTTTTTTATGACTATAATAAAATATGTAATTATTTATCTAGCTATCATTTATTTACTAATTATTTTGTTCTAGGTATTCTGCGACCGAGTAAAAGCATTTTTGTGTTAGGTATTCTCTTAATTTCCTGTTAAATTGATCCGCTTCTTTCACGGTGAACTCTTTCACGGTGAACTCTTTTACAGGATAGATCGGCTGTTCTAGACCTCGACTCTGCGACTCCACACTCCAGAAATCATACTACTTATTACAAATGTTTTTTGTACAGACGCCTGCACATCAAGCTACTACAATCTGTCAAATTTCTGTAATAGATTTCAACTTTATTGCTAAAGTATAAGGTTCAAAGTTGATTGGGAAAATTTGACAGTTTCGGGTAGCTTGAAGTGCTGGCGTCTGTACTTCAGGTTCCAGAGATCCCTTGTGAAGAGTGGCAATTGTATCTTGTGAGCAGAAATCTAGAACCTTGGACAGAACCGGCGAAAAATTTAGGAGAATTGCATAAAAGGGATTTAAAGCCCAATCCAGTCCAGTTGTAACAGAGATGATTATGAAGCATGTTACAGGAGGACATGCTTTTTATTAAGCACATAGCATGAGCCTCCTTCGCATGTTTATTTTACGAGCGAGACGTCGAATTCAAGCGCTTATGAATATACGTATGACATCACTGTCGATGTCAAATACACGACATTGAACTCGGGTCACTGAACCCGCTCGTTAAGGTGCTTCTCAGCGATTAATCCTTAATCTTTTGGATTCAGTATTAATATTTCAAGTCCCAGAAATCTTTTCAATTCGGTGCTGTTATTAATGTTATTACAACTGTTGATTTTTAAATGAAAATCATAAATTATGAGCCTCTACAGGGATTGATCCACCGCAGGGTAAAGATTTAAGGAAGTAGTATTATACTCAGCAAAATGATGATGAGGTCAAAGCAAAGGTTTCTTCATACAGAGAAGGAACGAGCATTGATCACCACGGTTGCAGCGTGCAATATATAGGGTGACTGGTAATTAGTGACCGATACCTAAACACGTGATTGTACTCATGATAACAAACAACTTTTACTATGGGACCAAACCTGAAATCGCGAAAAAAAAAATCTGCTGTTCCCTACATTTTGACGAGTTATACGAACATAAATGTAGGGAACAGCTGATTTTTTTTTCGCGATTTCAGGTATGGTCCCATATTAAAAGTTGTTTGTTATCATGAGTACGATCACGTGTTTAAGTATCGGTCACTAATTACCAGTCACCCTATATGTATAACCAAACTTGGTAATCCAGCGGTTTAGGGCCACTTACTCAACAATAAGATCTGATACAGCTCGGAAATACCAAGTCTATCAATCCCTAAAACAACACTTTACGATTCGCAGTATTCAGCGTTATTTTTTGTAATTCGGCTCATTCCGCGTGTGTTTTATAGCGAAGTATACGTAAAAACTGCGAACGTTTGCGGCTCAAATATAGGCCACCTCTTATATCGACCAGGAGTGCCAGCTGTCACTTTACTTTCACTTTCATGCAGCCCTGGTACCTCAAGGCATGGAACACAGCGTTTTCAATGCAGAAACTGTCACAGTTTTAGAAGAAAAACGTTCAACTGTTATGGGTGGAAATAAATGGAGTGAGAGACAGAACGGAGGCAATTTAACAAAGATGAGGGGCATGGATTCCTTAAAGATACGACGTCCGTTTTTAAGCAAAAAGAAACGAACCCTGAGAAGTATCAAGACATTTTCAAGTTTACTAGCGCTTTTTAAATAGTTAGGTAGGTAAATTAAAGCAATGACTTATAGTGAGGAGAAGCGTAATATTGTGAGAAATCTAACATGCAGTCAGCAAATTTTATACAGAAGAAGAAACCTTTGCTATGTGAGACTCAGGCAGGATTATAAGCATGTAAATTGGAGTATAAACAAATATTGCAGTCGCCTAGAAGCAGTGTTGAAACATTCCTCCGGTTTAATTGTCGCATTGATTGCATTCGAAATCGAAATAATAACTACTAGCTGTATTTTAATAACATTGTGACTATTACATGCCTTGTTCGTTACGACATTCAATCATTCTAATCTAACTCATTCAATATTTAAGATCGACTTAAATTAATGCTTTTTGAAAGTCTTACAGAAAGACAAGATATTCCCAAATCATGGTATTAAGTGATACTTGGTCCGTATTGATGAGACTTTCCCTCAAACGTCTTGTAAAGTATTATCGTAGAGCAACTGTCGTATGAAGTTTTGACAGCATAAAAAATCTGAAGGCATAATTAAACACCACTTACATAAAAGGAGCTTTTAAATAAGAGGCTGCTAACTTCCGAGACATTTATAAATAAATTGACCTTTTCTTCAACTTGACTCAATCATTGGTTCGTCCTGTAAGCCAAACGTGGTGATAATGCATTGACATAAACCGTACAATATGAAAAAGCAGCAGAAAAAGTTTAATTCATGATCGACGGTTTATGGTTTTGCTTTTCTAATACAGTTTACTGTAGCGATCATTTATATCCAGAAGTGGAGATGCAGGCTATATTACTATTATGATGACTAATGAAGATTTTAAAATCAGCGCGCGTGTATAACAATTTGTTTGGGCGTGAAAACAAAAGAAAGATAGCACGTTCGATCGTTGTTATGAGCAAAAAGTGCATGTTGTTGATGATATTCAAAGAATAGGAAGGAATACTTCACATAACCATGGGTTATGGAACAAAGGCGTAATTCACCGATGTAGTCTGTAGTGCAGGTATCAATCAATAGACGGCAAGTGACGGTCGAAGCACCGAGTTTATGCGAACAGTTGTGTAATGACGCCCTTACTATTGGAATTTATTCGAGAAATGATTGAATTGTTAACTCATCCGCTTAGCGTAGATGGAATTTCTTTTTGATTTTAGCTCAGGTTCTGGAGCGCATGCTAGCTGTACTCCTCAATCCCATGGGACAATAGGTGCTGAGAGCTCCTGACGATGATCGCATAAGTTATAAATAATTATGTAAGTAATAGTGGTCAACCACAGTTGAACACTATTAGGTACGCATATAAATTGTGACGCGTGTTTTGATGCTTTTACAACCAAAAGAACCCAGGTAGGTATATTCTTGCATATAAGATGCAGTCAAATTAAATATCGTGAGTTGACAACTTTTTAATAAATTGTATTTTGTGATGATTTGTCCAAACATGAGTATGAGAAACGATTATTTTAGAGCTGTGTGACGTAACAAAAACCGAAAGTTATACATTGGTCAATGGGCATGAGCTAAGTTCCTAAATCGAGTAGGTACCTACTTGTTTTTTTGGCTGCGTTATGAAAATTAAAAATTGTATGACTAAATTTCAATTATCTCCAAGCGCATCTTCGGTGGCAATGGTCTGGATCAGTCTTGCAAAGTGAAAGCTCGGACGACCAACATGCTCAAATGTGCAGAGTAATAGTAATGTAAATGCGAGTAAAATCATATATAACAAGACAATGAGCGACAAATAGTAGTATCTCGTCTTGAACCTCCGACCTTTAACATCGATAGGTCAGCGCAAGAGTATTGTGCGATGACGACTTGCAATCTGTTCCGCATTGCACGCCGTTGCTTGGACGAGGGCCCAATTAACACTTTACTTTGGCCAATTTATGTTCTCTTCGTGAATCCTTGCTCTTTTCACGACAGATAAGTTGAAAAGGTATTAATTAGGTAGGTATTTACAGGAAGTTTAACAGTGGTAAGGTGAAATTAAAGGCACATGTCAATTTCCGGAGTAGAGGAAGTCTAAAATCGACAAATACTTATCCAGAATTGTAGTTAAAATGTTAAGTGATACTCAAAGGATACTAATTCTTTGAAAGGAAGTAAAACTACGAATAAGAGTAAAACAAGAAAATATTATACAAAGAATCCAATTGTACTAAAATAAGGTATTATGATAATTTTAAACAATTCTTACCGATCTTCAGAAATATGTAAAAAAACGACGAAAAGGTAAACTGTACAATGCGTGCCACGAAAGATGAGACTTGACACGCCACGAGGTTTGACTTACGCAGTACACGATTTTAGGTCTCTTTAGCGGTATGAGGTCTGAGCGCGGGACGGGACCGGGCGTTATAGGGGCGGCGGAGAGCGCGGGAGGCGGGGTCAAGTCTCATCTTTCATGGCGCGAGCTATAGTGCTCTTGCGCTTCGTTTGGCTCGTCTTGGCTGGGGCACTGCCGTGTTCCCAGATAAATCTCCGGTAGTAATTAGAAATAGGTCACCGTATGACATCCAGTGATCTAGATGTAGTTAGTATAAGCAACGATATAATGATGTAAGTACTTACCAAAGCGGGTGAGTCCAGAGGCCTAGACCTGGACTTCCTCAAGTCACTCTCTCCATCAGAAGGTCTCGACTGCCTGTCACTCTCCCTGTCCGAAGAGTGGTACCGTCTCTTTTCCTCTTTACGCTCCTTGTATCTTCTGTCTTCTTTCAGTGTCTTTTCGTATCTGGAAAAGATGAAAGATATTCATGATCATAACAAATAAAAATTTGTTACAAACAAACTTGTTTTCATTCTTGCCATAATTAAACACTTCTGGCAACGGCTTCTAGTGCACTACGTTGTCAAAAATATTGAGCATTGCGTGAAGCACGTCAATATTGCCTCATTAATACCTGGATATAGGATTTCTGCCATGAATCAATGCTCACCTTCCATCATACTCCTCCCGGTATTTTCTCTCATGTTCAAACTTCCTCTCTGGTTCGTACTTCCTCTCAGGGTCGTACTTCCTCTCAGTTTCATATTTCCTCTCTGGCTCGTACTTCCTCTCAGTTTCATATTTCCTCTCTGGCTCGTACTTCCTCTCAGTTTCATATTTCCTCTCTGGCTCGTACTTCCTCTCAGTTTCATATTTCCTCTCTGGCTCGTACTTCCTCTCAGGGTCGTACTTCCTCTCAAGGTCGTACTTTCTCTCAGCGTCATACTTCCTCTCAGCTTCGTACTTCCTCTCAAGGTCGTACTTCCGCTCAGGGTCGCTGTCGCGAGGGTCTGAGCTCCTGTACCTGTCTAGGTCTTCTCTGGAACTCCTGTATCTCCTCTCATCACCCTTGCACTCGTAGTCGATCTTCTTCACGATGATGTCGCTGGGTTCTGGGTCGGTGTACCTGGATTAAGAAAGGAGGCTTTAATGTAGAAAAGTGAATTTTTGGGTGAATTTAAAGACAGAGACACCCAGTCTCTGTCTTTGAACAACTATCAACTATTAAAGGTACCACTTTAGAGCTTCGCTTTCAAAACGTAATGTTTTACATAGTTAGTTGTTATATCAATGTCATCTGTAGTATACAGCAAGATATTTCCACAAAAATGTTTCGGCCATTTTTACCTACCATTAATAGTTTAAGAGTAAAAGAATAATAAATCCATATATTTATCCATCCATCATAGTTTTCGTTGAATTTATTAATCCAACGAAAACGAAAACTATGTATAAGCATGAGGTTATTATAAAAAAACTTTGTAATGCTTTATCACCACGGGAAATCTTAACTTTATTCTTCTATCATAATATATGAGTACCTACATGATATTTTCATGCAATAGTTTTCCTGCTATAAAGTGATGCATTTCCTGTGACTCACTTACTTAGAATTATTATGTTCCTTATACTTGTACACGAATACAAACAGCTACTTAGTCTTTAGTTCATTCATAGTCCCACCTAAGCAAACAATGCGACGACGCTATGCCATGCGATGCAAAAGACTAAAGTAAAATACTGTTCCTACAATAGCTCATTAATATGGAAGCAAAATAATCTATAAAAATATGGGATGTACTAACAGCTTGGAATTTGCACGCATAAGGGACGCCCAATTGAAAATGCAATTATTACAACTGTGCTCCGTGTAAATACTTTCATTACAATGAAGGCGCTTAAAGTAGGTAGCATTTTTTCAATAATTTGTTTCACCATAGAATAAAGTTAAGATGAGTTACTACGTTTTGATAGCATAGCATCACAAGGTATAGCGTTACCGAAGCCAATGGCTATTGAGCCATCTGTTTCGGTGAAGTCACAAATTGTACATACATGTGACATATGTGTAACATTATTGTGACTTTACATCTCAGCTTTACATTGCATTTTGTCACATCACGTCCGATTCTATCATTTTGTGACGCATCGCAAAAGTCGCTCGTCTAGGACGCGGGTAAGGAGCGTTCATGCCTCACGTGGGATTTTCATGTCACTCACAGTGTTATCAGATGAAAGTTGTGCCCTGATTTCATGTTGTTGTTTTAGTTTAGCTAATAATGTCTTGGAATAGACAATGTTTAGTATTATTCTAGAGAATGCTGTAAAAGAATATTGACTTAAAATATATGCCACCCCCCATGGGTGTCATTAGTGACGAAAGGATTTTGTTTTAACCATGGGCGATAAATGTTTGCCAATAATTACAAAACTTGGCCTAGAGTATTTGGTTGTGCCAATATTTATGTGCGAGCATTAGGAGTTCCTTGTTAATCAACTTGGCTGGCAAAAAAGGCTTTTAAAAATCAACGAAACATATAGCGTAGAGAGTAACGCAGACGATGTACTAAGCGGTGGAGCCTGTGACACTCAGAAAGTCTGCAAGACGTACATATTTTATGTGAATTTTCGCACTTGTGCCTGATCCTTATTCATTTTGAAGACCGTCAGATTAAATTAACAGAAAACAATTATGATTCATACCTTCTATACTCGGAGTCGTCTCGGGCAAGATGTTCAGGGCTCTTGAGCACCCGTGTGCGTGTCTTTGGCTGGACTACTTCCTTCTCTTTCTTGCTCTTCTTAGAAGAGTCGCGAGAGAACAGCTGTTTCATCTGAGTAACATAAATAATTTGAAATAACTGTAACTTACACAAGGAAATATATAAATTATATTATTTATATAAATGTAGATATTATTATAGTTTATATGTTATCTTAAATTAAATACACAAGGAAATTGAATTAATATAAAAAAATATGATGAGTTTGTACCTTTTCAAGTCCAGTTAACTTCTTCGCCTTCGGCGGTTTCGCACTGACTTTATCATCAAGTCTGCTAGGACTTTTATCGTATCTGTCAATTTTTGGCTCAAAATGTGATCCTTCATCGGCACTTCTATCTCGCCCCGCGTACTCCTTTCTATTATAACCGTCGTCCCTATAGTCCTTAACCCTTGCCAAATATTCTCCATTGGCATATATCTGCTCAGTAGGATAGTTATCCTCTGTATGTTGCCTTTCACTAGCCAGGAATAGAGAAGTATCTCTAACGTCATCGTCACTCTCGTGTCTCCTGTGTCTAGTTCTGTGTATCTCTCCACTCGAGTCTTTTCGGAAATCGTTCTCAATTCCTGAATCAACTAATCGATTATCGATTTCGTAGCGCCGTGGGGATCTATCATCTCGATAGTATTCCCGGCTGTCACCTGAATCGTGCCGCCTCATACCAAACTCTTCTTTATACCTGTCCTTGTTCTTCACTCGTCGTAGTGAGTGATACGAATCGGCATATTTTGGGAGATTCGCATAATCTTCTTCTCGTTCTTGAGCAATTTCAGGATTGGAGGAGTAATGTCCCTTTCTTTTACCAAAATATTCATCTTTCCCTTTGTATTTCTGTCCAGTTGTTTGAAGTACATCATGACTAGAAGTGAGTTGCTTTTTCGCTTTGTACTTTTTCTCTTTATATTCGTCTGGGGTGAGGAGTGGTTTACCTGTGATAGAGTCTAAACTTGGAGGCTCATACTCAGGTTCTGGAGGGAAGTCTTTCTTATTGCCTTTGAACCTAGGCTCCAATCTGTCAATGAACTCTCGCCTATCAACTTCTCCCTTAGGAACTTTCTGGAATGTCCTACTTTCTGTATTATATTTGACTTTATGGTTATCTGAATCGTATTTACTGTAATCCTCAGTAACACTGCTTTCAGCAAAACCATCTCTTTCTAATGTATTTCTGTAGTAACGAACTGTTTCGTTTACGTATCGTTCTGTTGCTTGCATCCGCTTTTCTGCTTCGTATATAGGATCTTCAGGTAAATACCTAGTTATAGGCTCTTCAACATTTCTCTCACGATCAAGTCGACGGGCATTTAACCGTGATTCCAAAAGTTGACGTCTGTGACTTAGCTCATTGAAATCTAAATCCACTTTCGTTGTTTCTGGTTCAAAAGTTTTTTTCTTTGTGTCCATACCATCGCCTCTTCCTCTATATTGATTACTTATATCAGGTGACTTATCTTTTGGAGAATATTCATTTGCATACGTAGGTTCAAACTCTTCGAAACTAGTCAATTTATATTCTCTGAACCTCGGCCTAATGGGTGAATCTGTAACGTTGTAAGTTGGCTCAAAGGTGTTGAACTTGTCATTTTCTTTGTTTTTATAATCATAGTCGTACATACGAGTTTTGGTGAACTTGTGTCTGTCTTCGTAACCTAATCCTTCGTCTTCATCAGAGAGGTTTCCATATTTTTCTCTGGGTGGAGAGAAGGTTTTGTGGACAGTCTGTTTATTAAGTCTGTTGACATGAGAGTCGTCTCTAACCACATGAGCGTACACTACCCCCTTATCCATCTTGTTTATAGGAGAAGGTACTCTATCAGGACTAGTATTCCTCACGAATAAATTAGGGTCGGGGCTAACACTTGGTTTGAGATAAGAAAATGGCTGATTTGAATTTGTCCCGTTTGGTGGAGAGATCAAATGAGATTTCGGTGGCGGTGCAGATTGGTCTTCCCTTAGGATCCTAACTAAATGATCGACAGTGTGCCCTCGAGTCAAAGGCGGCTTATCTGGAGGCTGCTGACTGCTGTGTATCATTTCTTTATCACCATAAACGTTTTCTTCGATTTTTCTTATGCTATCTTTTATTCTATCTTTGACTTCTACCGGATGTATGTCTTTATTCTTTGTTGAATTGATCTCATCCACAAGTAATGTTTTTTTTACTTCAGTTTTTCGTTTAGGTGTCTCAGTTAATTGTGGCGATTTCTCTTTTTCCTTTTCTTGCGACTTGCTCTTCTTAGCTCTTGTGGGTGCCTTTGGCTCCTGTTTGTCTGGAGTTTTATACCTAGGAGGCTTTTCGACGGGATTAACTTTCTTAATTTCAGTTTTCGTATCCTCAGATTTACTTTCTTTTAGCGCAGACTTTTGTTTTAGATAAACGTCTAGTGGTGACGTTTTCTTGAAGTAGTCTTCTCTTGGTGAACTTTCTATAATGGGCGATAACTGAGTCTTCTTATTTCTCAATGACTTTAAGAACTCCTCAGTTTCGCTGCCAGATCTTTTACGAATTGGTTTGCTTTGCGTGTTGTTCAGGCTTGTATTAGACTTTAAATCGGTTACGTCACTTTTACTTCTTTTGACGACGGCAACTGGTTTTGTGGCAACAACGACTGGAGCATCAGGGCCCTTGGTAGTTTGTGCTCTTCTGAACAGAGTAGACAATGATGTTCTTTCTTTTCTCTTTTTGCCACTTACATCACTAGTAGATCGTCCGAGCGGAGTTTTCTCTGGCGTGCCTTCGTCACTATTCCTTCTGCCTATTCTATTATCCTTTTTTCTTCTGTGTGGTAGTGAGAAGAATTTCTCTGGTGGATGGTCAGAGGTGCATGTGATGCCCTCGGCTTGAGCCCTTACTTTGTTAGCTTCTTCTATTAATTCTTTTTCTGATAGATGTGTGAATGGTTCCTTTCTGATTGATTTAGGTTGGTCAGATGAGGTGGTCCGCGTCGCCCGCGGTTTATCTGCAAAAATAATTCATTTGTTTAGTCACATGTCTGTATTGAAAACAACTTAAAGAATTTTTAGCAAGTTAGCTTTTATATAGAGGTTTAAAGAGTTATTGTTTCAGGATACGTTTAGGAAACTTGGTATTAATTAGGTTTATAATTTAAGGTAGTATTTGTCAGAATATTAAGTGTTATTAGTGAAACTTTACGAAATAAGAAGAGTACAATATCACATGATACAAAATTGATGAAAATATGCTAACCATTTTAACATACATAGTAATTCCATGAGTTATTATGAAAAGCTGCTAGTATTACAAGTACCAGGCATACATAAAACAATAAGTTAATATTATAAATATTATGATGTTGATTATTTTACCAAGAAAATGAACTTTAACTCAACAGATACAAAGCTCACATCCTAGTGGCAAAATAAACAATTTTGCTAAGTTTTAGTAAAGTCACACAAACCAGTTAAGTTAGACCATTAATAACAGTGTCAGTTTTTTTGGTAAAAAATAATAAAGAGATAAAAGAAATACCTATATGTACTTGTTTGATCATAAAAGATGAACATTAATCTTTTTTGTAAATCTGACATATTTTTTTGAAGGATTTAAAGAACCATCCGACTTGGTCACACACACCACAGAATAGAATTAAAACAGAGAAATCCATCTCTGATAGAGTTCATCAAAATATTTCGACATACCTACATAGTTGGTGACTCCCGAATTCCTTATTATATGTATACATCCCGATTTACCGGATTACAACTCGGGACCTAACATTCGGGTTAAGAGTCACAATATTCAGTGCGTTTGTTATAAAACACATAGGTATATTAAATAGTTTGTAGCTGGATATTTCCAAAACTACTAAACTGATTTGTAAACAGGCCATTATTTACACATTTCTCTGATCGTTTTGAACCATGTAGTTATAACGTTTTATATTGCGTCAAAAAGTGCCATATTGAGTTTGTTACTCCTTACAGTAGATACATATCATATGCAATAAGAATACAAAATGGTGGCGTCATAATGTAACGGGTAGTATCGCGAGCAAAGAACTTATTTTTCCCCTCCTACGCATGTTAGTAACCCCGCGTCCTGAGTCTGCAGCAAAAACTAACAATAGCTAATGATGCTGAGAGATGATGCCTAATGCTCCATCATTTAAGGATATTGACACGGTGGATAAAAGATTTGCCTAATGCGTCAGAGATCGCGATTTCGACCAGAACTAAGTATAGGATTCATCTGGTAAATACGTGTATAAGGTTGATGGATTACCTAATTAACAAAGTGACGTGACTATCCCTGAATACGAAACTGTCGCAGATCAATGCTCACTAGAAGTATTGACAAAAATACTTATTGACAAAGACCTCTTACGCTTAGTAAACAATGATTACGTAATAAGATTTTATGCTAAAGAGTATTTAGAATACTCCTTTGCTGTAATCCGGTTCTAATGTCGCTTCCATCTAACTAATGGTTGTCTTGGAGAAACAGCTTTTAAATATAAGACCGTTGTTTATTTATACCGTACCGTACTTATGGTGGAAGTATATCTAAACACCCTCGCGATATAGTGGGCGTCTGGATGGCGGGTGTAATGTTACAAATCCATTAGATGTTTTCCATGCTTTCGAAAAAGGCAAGAGATCCCTTTTTCCTGCCTTGAACTTGACTAAAAAGTAACAACCCTTTTTAAAGCCAATACCAGTACAATAAAAGGAACAAATGGAATTCAAAAGTTGTTTGCGCCAAAAGTCAGCGCTAAAAATAAGCGTGAACGCTAAAGCGTGACGTCACTGAATTTAATGCGCTTGCGACGATTTCGAATAAGCAGTAAGTATGCAGAAATGAACGAAATTGAATTTTATATTGCAGATTTTTCAAGTCACACTGGCATCTGCCCAGAAAAATATTACGATTACCAATGTGTCTTTACATCTTAAAAAAGTGGCACATTGCACCGTGCAGCAGGCATTGGAAGATTTCGCAAATATTCGTCATCTTCCTGCTGTCCTTATCAAAATTTATTCGAGTTCGGCAAAAGCATGTCTTCTTCCATACATCTCTATGAGCAGTCATCCCTTTTCTACTAATACCATCTTTCAAACAGTCCATCCATCGTTTCTCTTTTCATACCCAAAACTTTCCAGACAGTAATATGTCCCTTACTCCTCCTCGTCACATGTCCATACCATGACAATCATACTAACTTTATGTTTCAAATCATCTTAATTTAGTTCCTAAGCGTCTATGACTTTTTCGACCTCAAATTCGCCGGTGGTCTAGGCAGTCATATGATACTTTTACTTCAAAGATGTTAATCGTATTGTAAATAATCCTTCATAAATTAAAGGCTTATAACGGTGTGCTACTAAGAATTGGGTGTCAAGTTTAACATGTATTTATTGTGTATTATCTCTGCATCATCACAGACCAGCTTTGTTTATCTATGTTGGCTTCCAGTCCAATCAGGATGCTAGAAACCTACTTATATTCAATGACTAGATTTTGTTACAAAAAGCAACTGCCTTCTGTAGGGATGTCTGCAATCTATTGGGTAACACTGCTCAAAGACTATTAATACAAGTAACAATATCAGGTAAACTTTCTTCAGCAAGTTCGTAAAATGTATCATTGTGTTATCTATCCGATTGCCTCTGAAAATAAGCATCGTATTGATGGAAACACTCCTAAGGATCTTCAATTTCTCAATCTAAATTCACATCATCATCTGCCTAGCCTTTTCCCAACTATGTTGGGGTCGGCTTCCAGTCTAACCGGATGCAGCTGAATACCAATCTAAATTCACAATCTTTACTTTTTATATTTTCGATTATATTTGAATTAATTCCACAAAAGACCTTTCTTCTGTGGAAACAGCCACGCAGATGTTGTACCTGACTTGACAGTTTGCATGAATTTAAACTCAGTTCTCAATCACCAAAATTTTTTAGAGTAATAATTATGTTTTTTTTTAAATAAATGGTGAATTTTACCGCCACTGACGACAACAAATGCTTCAACTGTATGTTGACATATATAATTAGTATGTATTATAACAAGAAACACGCTCGGTGACCGTGACAATGATGATCCGTTGTCTACAGAAGACGTCGAGTGACGTCGCTCCGGTATCAATAACTGTTTATACCAGTCACACAAGGACATTATAATTGTGAATATACGAATTTTATTCTATTTTGTTATTTACCGGTGATTCTGAGAAGACTGTTTAAGATATATTTGCGGAATTAAAATAATCCTTAACCTCGCAAAAAGTCACGTGATTTGTGGATTTCGTGGTAAGTTTGAATACTGCTAAGTGCGGTACAAAAAAAGTGAGGAAATCTAAACAAATCGGGAATCGCCGAAACACAGTAACTAAGACGTTTGATCAATGCTGGTTTCGTCTCTATTTAAGAAGAGGAACTGCAAAAGCTAAAATGAACAATAATAATTTTAAAAAATTGGCTTTTTTTTCTGAACAGTTGTGTCATCTGATCTGGTATTCAATTGCATCCGATTAGACTGGGAGCCGACCCCAACATAGTTAGAAAAAGGCTAGGCAGATTGAATAGGTCATCTGATCTCCGCAGACTAATAAATTAAAGATCAGCAGTCAAACTTTATGGGTTCCTAACACCCATATTCCGAAACCACTATCATAAATTCTCGATGTCAATAGGCAGCTAAACATACTCTTCGAGGCACTCAGTAGTTTCGATGTTGATGGTCATCATAACCGTGGCACCTAAATCCTCAATTGACCCTTAACTTTGAGATTTTTACGTACTTTTGCTACAATCCCGCACAATAATTTTTTTGGAAGTGAAAACTTCTTTAGGCGCGTTGGGCGCGCCACTGTTACCGTAACGATGCCGCTTCGAATGTGTTCGGCTGTCCTCGGGATGTACTCGGTTTTAATGTATATCCGATATGTCAGTGAGTGATGGCAAAGTATTCTGTTTGTGTTTTGTTTTCACTTCTGTCGGCACTCCCGGAGTGCCACTGTTTTCTTTTTACTTTTTATCGAACCCATGCTATCTATTATGAAATAGGTCTTATTTCAAAGTTGCAATCGTTTTTACAAGAGAAAATCGCTTTTGAATTTTGCCAAGTAAATACATGTTTATATTCGTGACTGTACATCGTTAAACACAGTTATTGATGTCAGTATTGCACTTGGTAGAAGGTAATGTCCTTGTTTGTGTGACCACCTGTGCTAACTATAAACATCTGGGCACATTGAAACGTCACAAAGAACAAGTTTGTTTAATGCGTAGTTTGTTTTCCATGTTTGATAGTAGTCTGGAAAATACTGAGTTAGGTTTGAAAATAAAAGAGTTGTTGTAAGTCGTTTTCATGAAAACAACCATTGAAACGAGTTATTCCGGTTTGATCCCCTGAACTCCCTCCTGAATCCCCTGCTAGTTATTCTTCTGTTTTAATCTCTGTCTTATCCACTATAAACTTTCTCATTCCGGTCTGGATCCACTTTTTCTTTTGTTTTTATTCCTGACGCTGACATATCAGATTTTTGGTGTTCCAATAGGTAAAGGACAAAACATACAAAAACAGAATGTATAGTCGAGAGAGTGAGAAAACAAGCAACATGAAAAAGTATAATATTTCTGACTCTCTTCTCAAAATTATGAATATTAATTATCCGTTTACCAATCAGGAAAATCACATCTTTTTCACCAAGGTTTCACACTGAAGACAAGTTGTCTTTTGATGTAACCTTAAAGAATCAAAAAGAGATTTCTCGAGTGTCACACTGCCAAAGCACTCTCTCTTCTTCATCTTTTAGTTTCGACGGAACCTCTATTATTCTTATATAAAGTGTTAAAAAATTAACCCGACAAACTTTAAGTGGTGCTCTAGACCATCGAACTGAACATCTTTCACTATGGGACCAACTCTGAAATCACGAAAAAAAATCTGCTGTTTAATACATCATACATTTTGGTCAAGTAGTTATTGAACTTTTGTATTAAACAGCTGATTTTTTTTCGTGATTTCAGAGTTGGTCCCATAGTGATAGTTGTTCAGTCCCGCGAAATTATTTTTTTTTACGTTTTTTGTAATTTGCAGGTCAGTTTGAGGTTGTATGTTGATCTAAATATGATTCACGGCCGTAAAAAAATATGTATTTATAGAATTATAATCATTAGAAAAAGCAAAACGACTCCTTTTTTTGGATGGGAAATCATGTAATGACTCCTCCCGCTCTGGGTGGAGCGGAAGGGAGTGTCAGACTCTTACTGACTAAAACCCACCCGAGTTCCTTCCTTAGCCTTTATGTTCCGGGGCAGCGGTAACCCTTTCGGACGACCCTTAAGTTAGAACTGACCTGCATAGCTGTTCACATCCACTCGATACGCTTCCGTACCGTATCGAACACCAATCAATGTTATCGTAGGAGTCCTCTAAATGCTGTTCACAACTACAAACCCCGATCAAATAGACGACCGCTATTCTTCCGACAGCTGTTTGCTGTCGGGGGCAAGGAAATTCAGGTTATCGAAATGTATCATTTTCGATACGATAGCTTGTCGAATGGTTGTGAATAGCTATGCTGAGCTTCCTTAGCGCACCCCCCTTAATCTATTCTACCTCAGCCAAGCTATACTACTGAATGATCTATTGTAGTACCGTACACCTCGTATGGACGAGAAAGAAAAAGGAGAACATTAAAGCGATGAACACACGTAAAGTAACTTAGTCACCATCCGATCAAACATGATCGAAGTAGTCACCAATATAAATATCCGTGTAGTTGATGGCAAACAAACCTTGGCAGAGGATAATCCAGATCTTACGTAGGCTTGTGAAATATGTGTACATTGAGTGTTCAGTACTTGAAACATATTTGATTGAATAAATATTTGAAGTTAACAAAATAGGTTGCCTACTGGGAATCTGTAATGATGAGATAGATCATCTGACTGCTGACATTGCGCCTTCTCCGGACAGTCGAAACTTTCAACCTCGTATCGATCGACACAAACTACATACAAATAGCACAGATTATGGTAATAAATAATTGTCAGTTCACAGTTTGGCAGCGAAGCTAACTGTCCAAGACATGTCGGGTAATATCGCCACTCGTAAAGGCTGTAATACTATTTTCCAAACGCAAAAAGGATTTAACAAACCCCAAGAAGGAAAGCAAAAAACCACTGCCCTTGAATTTTCATTTTCATCTCACAAGGTCAGTGTTTCCTTCAAGTATCCTTATTTTTTAAACACATAGAACTTAAGAGGTGTTAAACTGACGTGTCCGTGTTTAGGAGATTGATACACAAAGGCAGACAGTCATTAGTGGGCAGTGAACCTTGGAGGCTTCCGTTTTAACGTGGGCGAGTTTGTACACAAGAAAGATGTTTGCGAATTGAAGCAAGATTCAGTTTTAGAAGAGTGTACTATGGGAGGTCTGATCACTTTTTGTAGGTTGCTATTTATAAAAATGGAACAGACAGATAATAATCTAGAGTGGTCATTGTTTTACTCGTACCAAAAACTTTTATTTTTATTTGTTATAGTTCTAAGCTGTTCTAGTTCTATAGTGATGGTCCTTCAAACTTATTTTTTAACTAAAAGTCGTCCACGTAGGAAATATGAAATGCTATGCATTCCACCCATCACCAACAAGACTCATGTGTCAGTAATTTTACCGACACTATCCTCATCTATGCTGATTACTGCTTATTAACACATATTTAACACATATAGGTATAAATTGTCATCACAAAAACTGTATCTGTTGCCTTGAACAACTTTTTGCAAGGAACGATAAGTTAATAACCTATATCCTACGGAAACAATTTTTCAAACCGATGTCAGACTTAACATACACAACATAAAATCCAACGTTTACATTAAAGTGATATACATAGAAACAATATACATTGTCTGTTTAAGATAGATAACTCCAAACCAGTTATTTAAGGTCATTTCGAAGTATTTACCATGTGGGATGACTAGATAGTAGATGCAGTTAATCATAATAAGAATATCTAAATCCGTTTAGTTGACAAAGAGTTTGTAGCTCTATCAAAGCCACGGAATTATAAAAACCCAAATTCAGTTTAACATGATCTCAGACTGAACATGGTTTTTTACCAACACCAATCGTCAATACAAATAGTTACAATAGACATTTATAAATTAACTTAGGAGATAGATCAATGATCGTAGTTTTTTGGCAAGTTTATTAGCTAGAGGATTAGCCTATTCTTCAAACATACATTAAAACACTCACTGGTGTGGCAGTACATCATTGTGAAGAGTCGAATACTATATAATCACAAAAGAATTTGAATAGTGTCCTAATTCTACCCTTATTTCTATTTATTGGGGGTCGACGCAGCATGTCTTCTTCTTCCATACATTTCTATTAGCCGTTATCGCTGAAGTCACCCCCTTTTCAGTCATGTTATCTTTTGTAATCCATTATTTCCCACAATCAGTTTGACTAGTGTGATTTTGGTACGAGTAATATCAAGAAGTATTACGTTAGCAGTAAGCCCTGACAGCAGTATACAGACTGATGGCAATGACATTTGTAGATTATAATCCTTGATGAGCCCACATGGACAACGACCAAATATTTAGGCAGATTAACCTACATAATTGAGAACAGGACTGAAGGTGGAGATCGGAGATGAAAGTTATAATAGTGTACAAAATCTTCGACTATAATATGACCATGCAAAAAAAAATAGATTTTCTGCGAACAATTATATGCGATATAAATAATGCGATTAAATAATTGAAGTAAAATACGACAAAGCTTAGTACGTTATGGTCATTCCACTTTTTATAAATGTCAATGTCAATAACTACAAGTTGATATTAATACATAAAAATAATAGTAATCATAATAAAATAGAAATAATAATAAATATATACGGTTATAGTTCACGCCGCAGATATAAATGAGTGCATTGATTTGAAAGGTTGCATGAGTAACCCGTATAATATCAATTTAATTATTATTCCGGCGAATGAAGTGAGGAAGTTATTACAATTAATTAATCTACTGCAAACTTAATGGTCAAAAAGAAATCGAAATTGTAAAATGTTACCTTGAAAATTGCTAATGAATATTTTAAAAGCATAATTTTATTAAAGTTTACACTCGGTACTAGGCATTCATAAGTGGGAAGAAGCCATCGCTTAAACCCACATAAAGCCATTACACGTATGGTAAAGATTGAAATAAGCACAACATTGACAGGTTGCCACTCAATCACCCACGCAATCTTCAAATTCTGATATCAACTTACTTAACTTCAAAATAGCGATAAACAACTCATTTGTCAATCTAGCCACATCCATTACACATATTAAATGAAATAGTTCGCAATAAACTAATAAAGTGATTAATTATAGCAACATTTGCAATCTTACTATTAACATTCATTGAAAATGTTGCTTTCTGTGCCTTTCGCAACGGTTGACCACAAAAGGCTCCTTCGTTTAGGTCAATGCCGACTCAGAAACTGTCTTTATATGTCTTATATCGTCATCGTATGCCGTTTTCGGAGCGTCTGAGTATCGCCAGATTGCAGAGGACCCGCCCCCTACGCAAGACACAAATGGGTGCCTCAGGGTACGACTGTGGGCCCACTTATATCTATATAATCGATTTTCGAGGTAATCAGTCTATTTGATATTTTTTTATCTAAATGTTTATGTGTTCAGATTTTTTTCTTTAACTGTTAGTAAACATTAGAACGCTCTTGTGAGTTAATACTAGTAAGAAGTTCAAATTCATTTAATTAACTTACCCAGTTCTTAACCTAACAATCAAATAAAATAGTAACGATAGTAACACTTTTGACAGATTTAACATTGACTCTATGCAGAGGTACCATAAAACTTTCCGTTCTGAGTGTTTCATTGTTTTTTTTGCCTTCGCTTTAAAAGTTACGTGCCTCATAAGCCTACGTTACTTTTACTTGATGAAAAGATAAGCACTGACTTATATTAGTGCTTATCTTTTCATCAATTCATCATGTATCCTAAGGCCATACTCCAGAAACGTTAATTCTCATCAAATACAAAAAGTGTAATTCTAAATACATTACATATGAGTTATTGCTAGTCACAATAAATTAGAAGAAACCAATCCAATTATCAAACATAACGATTCTAGTTATGATTACTGACGACCAATGATTTACGATTTGTTGTGTGTGTCAGAATTACGCGTTGTCTGTGATGACGATAATTTGAAGCCTTTGGATTGAAAGAGATGGATTAAATTGGTTTATAAAAGAGTGATTGCTAAACGTGACTTTGATTAGTATCTACTGAGGTACAGAAATGCCGATGAAACATAAATAATGTTGTTACAGGTTAGGAGGTAATTATTCGGTAGACAAAAAACTATAAAATCATCTTTCATATGTACCAGTTTAGCGGTTTTTATACTCTTACATATGTTTTTAGGATTCCGTACCTCAAATGGAAAAAACGGAACCCTTATAGGATCACTCGTGTCTGTCCGTCCGTCTGTCACAGACAATTTGCTCCGAATCTAATGGACCAATTAAGTTGAAATTTGGTACACATATGAATATCTGTGACCCAAATACAGACGTGTAACGTAAATAAATGAATTTTGAATATGGGGGTCATTTTTGGAGGGCAAATAGAAAATTTAAAAAAGTTTCGCAATCTGTACCGTGTGACATATCAAATGAAAGAGCTTACTGTGAGGATCTCAAACATATTTTTTTCATAATTTTAAAGTAAATTGAATTATTGACGTGTAAAAGTCTTTGTGCAAACCTACTTACAGCAATAAAATAATTTATCATTAAAGTTATTTAAGAAAATAGACGAAAATAAACCATTCTCCCTCCCTTATTTCCGAAACTACTGAGCCTAATATTTTGAAAAAAAAAATACAGAAAATAGTTCTATACCTTTAGATTACAGGAAAACCTATAAGAAGTCTGTGATCTTAAAACAACATGGTAAATCTCTCAATATTCACATACCTAGTGTTGTATAAAATCAATTATTTTGTAACTGAACAGACAGCTGTGCTGTTGGGGAGTTTGTTCCGCCATTTCTTCTTCCCAGCGAAAGCACTAGGTAATGGCGAAGGGCGGGCGTTTTGGGGGACTGTCTTATGTAATTTTGACATTCGAAAAGTGCTGATTCTTAGCCTAGTTTGAATAAATGACTTTTGATTTTGATTGTGCGTACAAACTTACATTTTCAGTTGGAACGTATGGGAGAACATGTTTTCAACTAAAATGCTAATTTTGTTCTTGGGATAAATTCATTCCAACTACGGAACCCTTCGTTATGCGTTGTCCGACATGCACTTGGCCAGTTTTTTTCCAGTATGTGGTCTGTGGGTACATTTATAAGAACTCGAGGGCCTATACAAAGTGCTATTCTATCAGCGATAACGATAAAGGAAAATTCAAAAATGTATGGGACTGACATAAGCTATTGAAAAGCTTATGTCAATCCTGTTGATGAAATCAAAACGCTTTTAAAGCAATTGCCACTAGTCTCCATCTGAACTGAAAGCAGTATTGATATAATAGTAAGTAACATTGCTAAGGTTTTTACTAACGGAATATCACTGTTTCGAGACGGCTTTAATCCTCACGAAACATAATGATACTCTGTTAGTAAAAATACTTTCCTAAGATATTTTTTGTTCGAAGCTTTCCAATTGTTTTAGACCAGTAACACAAGCGTTTATATAATAAGCGAGCCTGCCGATGTATCAACAAGTGATATTACAAACCAATAAAATATTTTGGCGCTCCCGCCACATTTCGTAAACCCTTATCTCTTCATACAAGCTCTAAGAGTATGTAAGAATGTGGTAATGTAAAATACTGTATTGTATAACGACCGGTCAAAGTAGCCCGAAGGCAGAGCGGGTACTTTTACTATTGTAAGGAAGTGTGGGGAAGAAATTATATGCGTGTTGTTTCTGTTGCTTAATGATCGAGTATGCGAATGGATTGGTATTAATTATTGAGTAATTGTGATTTGGTTGCAACCTAGCAGTAGTTCAACACAGTCTAAGCGTTATACAATTGCACTGTGAACTTACTGACATACTTACACTTGCTTACTTACTACAAGGGGCATATGTACAGACAGACGCCGGCACATCAAGCTACTACAATCTTTCAAATTTTAATAGATTTTCCTAAAGTATTTGGGAAAAAGGTTCAAAGTTGATTGGGAAAATTTTACAGTTTTGGGTAGCTTGATGTGCTGGCGTCTGTACATATTATGTGCATTACTATAACAATATTGCCCACCCAAAAACCTAAGGTTATCAAATTTTTGAGTTCTCAAATTAATGAGTTCTAGTTGAGTTTTTCTAGCGTTTTATTTTTTGAGTGCCATTGTAATGATGCCTCGTAAAAAAAAAACGAGAAGTTTACTTATGTTAGAAAACTGACTTCTGATTTTCATACATTTTATTCTTGTTTAAGATAGCAATATTTCAAGATCCGCATCACTATTAGCTTTATTACGACTGGATCGTCCAAACAATTGTTTCACAAGTAGGATAAAAAATAATCCGAATACCATGAATTACTAAAAACTTGACGTTTGAATTAATGTTTTTAACATCTTGATATGTCTGGGAAATTCGGTGACGCGAGTATGACTGCCCTTGTATTTAAGCGGCGTGTAAGGTAAGGACACTATAAGGATAGTAAAGTTGAAAAAGTGTTGCAAATATTTTGTGTTACGGCCACCAAATAGAATCAAGACATAATATTTTCTTAGTGTACAGACGCCAGCACATCAAGCTACTACAATCTGTCAAATTTCTTTAATAGATTTTCAACTTTATCGCCAAAGAATAAGGTTCAAAGTTGATTGGGAAAATTTGAAAGTTTCGGGTAGCTTGATGTACTGGCGTCTGTACCACTATTTGCATACATTTCGGATCTAAGTTATAGTTATGCAACTACACCTAATTGCGTTACACAGAGGTTAGACACTATCAATCACAATCTGAATAATTTTGAAGGATATTGCTAATCCAAATTTATATGTTCGAAATATTTGTCTGTTCAACAACGTAAATAACGCAATGGATGTTGTTGAACTGTCAAAATGAAAGCCACTGCTACTGATGTGTTACGCAATTACCCCGCTGGAGGAGATCTGCCCTAAATTCAGATATACCATGAAGGTAGGGCAGATCTCGGCTTAGACAACTGCAATACCTCCAAGATTACATACACATAGGATGTTATATCAACGGCACTCTTTAACCGGAAGCAGAACGACAATTACACATACCTACATAACAGTACATAGTTTAAATTCTTTTACAAAGAGCTGCTATAAAACAATGATCTTATCTCTATAGGCAGTGGTCATACCTGCATGAATTAATTCCTCAACTTACTCGTGATGCCAAAATAATACCATAAAAAAAAACTACAAAGCTTGTTTGTAAAATTGACTATCTGTCCCTCCCTACTGATTAACTAATCTGTTATAATCACGATAGGGTACAAAACAATGATGTTCATGTCATAGTTTTTATTGAACTTAATAAGGATAAACATGTCATGTTTATTGATGAAGATGTTACAATGATTGGTGAAAAAACTGTTTGAACATGTTACGATGGCTATGAAGATCTTGATAATAAACGAACTCAATCAATTGGATTCAATGCCGGAAAATGGCCAACGTTCTAGGAGCTCTGACATACAAAGTTCTAAACGTGGCCTCAAACAAGGAACTAAGCCTAGTAGATCATGTTCCTAGATCGGTGGTCACACTTTCGAGACTATCCGTAAAGATTGCCTTAGGTTATTTTTATATAAACCGCAAATGACATTTCTCTGCGTCAAAGAGCATTCGCAAATGCTTCTATTTACCAACAAGTCCCCCAAAATATCAAATCAGCGAAGAAAAATCTCTCAAGAAAGGTATGTTGTAACATCCTTGTGACACTGATCATTATTCTGAGCAGCATTCCTACCGAATGAGTAGCATTGACGCGAGGACTGATGTCTCGATAGCAAGCAAGCCTAGATGCCTAGACTCGCTGCGGTACCTCTAGAACGGACATAATATGGATTTACGTAATGGTTTTTTTCAATACACAGTATTTGTGAAACAAATAAGATGTGCAGTCAACAAAAGAGATAAGTATGCAGGATTGTCGGCTATAGTTAAAGTTTAGTAAGAAATCGATGAATGTTCTCGAATAAAATGTAATTTTATTAATAGAAAACAAACAGCTCATTTATCAAATTAAATTCCAGCCGGCAATATCCATCGGTTTCTTACTAAACTACAACTATATCCGACGATCCTGCATAATTATCTCTTTTGATGACTGTACCACAACTATTTACCAATAATTTATAAATAATAATCAAGCCGGTGCCCAGCTTTTGGATGCTGCAAGCTGAACTAGACTAAAAATATCTTGAGAAGTAATTATAATATCCGGCAAAATAAAATTCTTACTGTATTTCTTGTGTCATGATTGCGTCCTGTGTTATTCCTTGTCAGATGTAGCTTTACGACGAATAATTGTTGCTACGGTATCAATAGGAATAGAGGGAGGGGGGCAACATGGCATCTGCATGTCAATAAGAAAAATGTCAATAACGAGGTTGCGCTAAGATCACAAAGTTGTAAAAGTATAACCACTATGTCTGAATAACATATTCATTTGCCTCAAATTGTCCACCATACCGACCCGCAGCGGTCAAGGTCGATGATGTCTACCTAGAAACCAGCTTTTAAGAACCTCAAACTATTCACAAGAACCACACTCAAGTCAACTCGGTCGTTTCGGAGAAACAATGTCACTAACACAAACAAGTAACAAACATGAGGAACGGACTACAAAAAAACCGTGAAGACATTAAAGACAGCAAGTGATTGCAGGCAGACCAGTGTAGCGTTCTCTTGAATGGTAATCACAACTGCGATCCTATTTAACACGTCTTCATCTTTCATGAGGTGATAAACTTCATCAGAAGCAAAATTATGAATGGTAACTTCTGTTGGATGAAATATTTCACTTCCTTCAAATATCACTTAATTTTTTTATTTTATTTAGTTTCACTCTATTACTTTTACTGGTCCTTCTTATTGTAAAAGTCTTACCACATTTCAGAATTTTCTGAAGGTTTACCCACGTGGGCCTAATTCAAAACTTCACAGTGCCAAGTATGCACTTAAAGAGGAAAACCTTTTGAAATAGGCTCCTTAACATAAGCTAGACAAAAACAAAAACCTTTCGTAACAACAAGCAACGTTTTGTTTCTTTATTCCGTCCTACAACTATTTGATATTCCAGTTACACAAACATAGATAAAATCGTTCTTACAAAACACATAAATAGTTACAACAATTACGAATAACGATATCTTTGTGTTATTTCGTTTTACACTTTCTTCTCAATTTCACGAATAATCTGTCTCTGTAAAATACTAGTGATGGTCTGTGACCGCTCATTAAATTATACCAATTATGATTCGCCACGTTCAATTGCAGGCAATTATGATCAAATTATGTTTGTTTTATTATTTTTCGTTTGGTATGGCCTCGTTTCTTGTTTTGTCTTTTTGTCTAGGTTAAGCAATTAAATATTCCGTCAAGTGTCGGTCGGTATATTGATGACACACTTTGAAGTTTAATTTTCATATTCATGTGCCAAAGATTACGACGAATTTGATGAAGTAATTGGATGGCACATAATGGGTTTTCTAAGAACCCTTTTTCATCTATTAAATTATTAATCGTAATACGTATTGTAAAGGCATCGAGATACATCGTGCGTTAGAGTGGTCAGTCACACTTAACCAAACTGATTAAATTATTTCCACGGCATGAGCTATCGTATTTTTAATGTCGACACGAAGGAAGAATGCATAATCAAGTCTGTTTAATATTAATATATCAAAACTTCAACATACACATACCACAATAACGTATGTACATAAACAGATCGAATAATTTGTAGAAACCCAATCACAAAGACTTATCAAGGCAAAATGACAATATAAAACTAATAGGGATACAGGATTTTAAATAAAAAATAACAAGCTTCGGCGGAAGATATACAAAATACAAAAAAGAGGAAACGTTGTTAAAATTAGTCTTATTAATTTGAACGTATTAGTTCCAAGGTGAATCGGTTATTATTTTGTTATTTACAACATTTTATGTCAGATTTCCGATACACAGATAAATGAAAAATTAGTATGTTAAACGATAGAGTCCCCTCTCTAAAAGTAAGAGATGTAACCGAGTCAGTTAGATGTCGATATTCGTTGACTCACCGAATCTTTTGACGTGTACGTCACTATTAAATGATACAGTTCTCGGCTTAGTTTCTTTCGTTTCCTTCGTTTCGGTATCGACTCTCGTATCTTTGGCTACCTTATCGCCATCTTCGGCATTATCCGACTTGACAATTTCATCAGTCATTGGGTAGATGAGGTACCCGGGACTTGGTACCTCGGTTACTGTTTGGTTTACCGTCAACTCGGCAGTTTGCGTTTCGGTATCATCGGTTTTGCTTTTATCTGTAAAAAGTTTTACCGACTTAGACCCGGTGTATGAAATGGATAGACTAGTTCGATGTTTTCCCATTTCTACTTTATATGACAGTTAACATAATATAGATGTAATAAAAGAATATATTGTAAATGATGATAGTGACAATTCTAATATGGACGATTAAATAAATCACTATCGAAAATTTAAAATAGGGCAATTAAATGTTTGGTATAGTTAAAATAATGACGTTGTTTACTCAGAAAAAAAAATGCAAATGTATTTGAAAACTAAATTTTTTATAGATACCTGTCCTATTAAGTTTTACTACTTAATTTAGGTTGTTCTAATGGGGACATCTTTCTATTTGCAGTAGCGTTTGTATTGTAATAATTCTGTTTGTTCATACCTTATCGTGTTATCGTACATCTGACCAGCTGCGTTGTTCACATCACCAACAACCGTGGCTTTAACCGCATTTTGCACCAAACTTCCTGTAACAATAGAAAAACAAAATTAGTTTGTAAAACAAAAGCTCAGGTGGGAGGAAGAGAGGCAGGCCTAAGAAACGTTGGCGTGACGATTTGGACTCGGTCCTAATCAATTGGACGGAGAAGACACAGCACAAGGAAAGGTGGAAGAATATGGTGGAGGCCTTTGCCCATCAGTGGGGTAATATAGGCAAACGACAAAAAAGTTACATTTTAAAACAAATGATAACGTTCTACTGCGAATGTATTTTTTAGAGCAAGTTGTAGTGGCCCAGTGGTACCGGCCGCGACGTACGAGATGTAGGTTGTAGGTTCGAACCCTAAGGCGCATTCCATAGTGTAAATTATTTCATCACCATTGCTCTCAAAACGGTGAAGGAAAACATCGTGAGGAAACCGGCATGTCCTAGAACCAAAAATTCGAAAACATGTGACATCTACCAACCCGCACTGGGCCTGCGTGGTGGATTACGGCCCACTCCCTCTCACAGAGAGGAGCCCTGTGTCCCAGCAGTGGGAATATTATAGGCTGATTATGATTTTTTTTTTTTTTTTTTTTTATTCTAAATTTTAAAGGCTGATTATGATGATTATGAAGTTGTGGTGGCTCAGATCAAATCCTAATACTTTCGTTTCAGGGCTTGCTTCTTAATCACCCGTAACGTTTTCCCTATATAACTATGATCTTCTAAGTTAACCCTAAACCCAAGTAACTCATGAAATTCGAGAAGCGTCCAAATATTGAGAGCCATATATGAAGCTAATTATTTCTTTATATGGCTGTCAATAATATTCCTACTAACATTTAATTTAATTATACCAATTAATTGCTTCATTCAAAGCATCCATTTCCATTGTGAAAGGTATTTTGTTATTTGTTTAATGTGTTTCCTGCCTGTGATACCTGCCTGAAACGGTGAAGGATAACATCGTGAGGAAACCTACATGTCCTAGAATCAAGAATTTAAAACCATGTGACATCCCTCAATCCGCACGGGGCCCACGTGGTGGATTATGGCCCACACCCTCTCACAGAGAGGAGGCCTGTGTCCCAGCAGTGGGGACGTTATAAGCTGAATATGCTATGTTAGCTAATTCTGTTTTGAATGTGAACTCACTGTTCGTACCAGGCTGTAATTGTTCCACTACAGGATAAGGCCTCTTCATAGAAAGAAGAAACTATAATGGCCGACCACGCTGGCTCAGCTTAAGCGTAAGTACAGTCAACAAAAGAGATAAGTATGCAGGATCGTCGGATACAGTTGAAGTTTAGTAAGAAACCGATGGATGTTGTCGACTGAAATTTAATTGGATAAATGAGCTATTAATAAACTTACATTTCATTAATTCAACTATATCTGACGATCTTGCATACTTATCTCTTTTGTTGACTGGACATATTAGATGCTGTTCTATTACCACACCACCGGCAGAAGGCTATCATTATTAAATACAATCTCGTCATACACAGGCTTAGTTCAAAGTTCAGA
Source organism: Hydraecia micacea (assembly GCA_914767645.1). NCBI lineage: Eukaryota > Metazoa > Arthropoda > Insecta > Lepidoptera > Noctuidae > Hydraecia > Hydraecia micacea. The sequence continues at coordinate 14,302,607 of OU611796.1, forward strand.
TGATAATCTAAATCATGATATATGGACGCCGCGATCATCAGGTAACCATCATTGTATGAGTAGTTGTGAAACCTAATGATTTTTTTACGATCCATCTATCAATATTTGATCTAGGCATATGTTCTGTGGGTGATCTTAACGATACGTCGCTACTCCGCGAATTGTGACGAAGACCGCACTTTCCTCTGTTATTTCATCGATATTTAAAATATCCTCAATTTCTTGTTTTTAAATTGAGGATTCTCAGGTGTATTATTTTTACGGGATTTATCGCAAAAACAGTTATAGAGAAAAATTATTGCAATACAAGTAAATTTTCTGCTTCGTCTGGAATTAACCCCCTCAACCAACCAATTTGGCGGTTATTAGCTGAAAGATAGAAACTAGAAGCTCCTTTTAATAGTGTAGTAGTGTATCCATAGAAGTGGGACTACTATTTTATCACATTGTAAAATAGGCCGCTTGGGATTTCGTTGTAGAACGTTCTTCGACAACAATTCCACTACTAGACATTTCGCTCATTTGGAGAAACATGACGTAACTGCAACTTTTTTTTTACGTTTATGCTTTCCTAACGTAAATACGCTTTCTAAGTGTTGTCATATTTAACTCATGTTTGGGAAAAAATACACTTACGTCGTTGATGTTTCTCCAAATGTACGATATGCCTCTCCCAAGTTAAACCACATCACTAATTTGTGCCTTCCACATCGTTGCCCCAATTTTGGCATCTAAGTATCACCTCCTCGGAGCAAGAATATGATAATGTTTACGTATTTGGTGTGTCGATATGTCCCACACTGGCGCGCCGGTCGTGGCTACTGGACCGATTACGAAAGCAAATGATCACTTGCCAGTAACATTACTTAGTTTGCGGCGACGAGGTAAGTCAAAGCCGAGGAGCGAGTTGTTGAAAACATTTTTTTTTCACATTGATGATGTATATTTTTGGGACAGATACTACAGCTTGAATGACCACAAGAACCGAAATAGAAAAATAATGAGACTCTAAGAACCAACACACATTATTTAATCGTTCGATAGCTTTGCCATTAAGTATCAAAAATTGAAGAGAAGGATAAATGGCTGCTAAAGGAAAATTTGATTTTCCGCAATCTTTTGTGCATTCCCATTTCATGTATAACCCATAATAGACACCGTCTATCACACCAGCAATCATCATCTTCCTGCCATTGTCCCATGTTACTTGTGGTTGGCGTAAAGGATGATTTCCACTAAACGGCTCGCATCGCATCGGATCGGAAAGGAACGAACGAACGGATGCGGCGACAACCGATCGCGTCCGGCAGGATTTCGAATAAGATCGTCTTCGTACGGTCGCCGTCGCTTGCGAACGTATCCGTTTCTGCGCCTACAGCCGAAAGTATTCGATCGGATACGACGGCAGGCGAACCGAGTCGATCGCGCGTCGCAGCATACTTGCGGCCACGATCGCGTGTCGAGGAAGACGCTGCTTGGTAATATAGACTTTAAATACTGTGTACACAATTTAATATCGTTTAATGATTGTAAAATCCGTTCCGATCCGATGCGATTCGAGCGGTTTGGTGGAAATCATTCTTAACACGTTTTTTCTTCCATTCTCCCCTCTCCGCTGTCATTCTCACTCTATCATTCACTCCTTTTTCTTTCATAAAATCCCTCACGCAATCCCTTCATCTTTGCTTTGGTCTTCCTGTCCCTCTCCATCCATCAACATTTATATTCATCACTCTTTAATCCGTCAATAAATCCTGCAATATGAAAAAGACTAGCAGCTCCCCGCGGTTTCCCGTGGAAATATCGGGATAAAAACTATCCTATGTCCTTTCCCGGGACTCAAACAATCTCTATACTAAATTTCATCTAAATCGGTTCAGCGGTTTAAGCGTGAAGAGGTAACAGACAGACACACTTTCGCATTTATAATATCAGTATGGATATATTCTAAATCGCCATCCGCTTCTCCCTACACCACTCAAAACTTTTACTCAACACAGCGAGCGGGTGTCATTATGATCAATCGAAGGTTTAATGACCTCATTACGTTTTTATTTGTGTGAATTCTTACAAAAACTTTAATTAAGCATTATTAAAGCTTCCATTATGATCATTTTATTCGCCTGAAAATGCTTTTTGTGGCGTGTAATCGCTTTTAGTGAGTTTAGTTTGACCCTGGTTTTGATATTAGAACTACATTATCTAGTGAAGCGTGAATGAGTAATAAAGATGTACTCATTATGTGTGCATTAATGTTTTAGGGGTATTATGCTAATGCAAAACATAACCCAGACAAAATAGCAATAAGCATCCAACCTCTGAATGAGAAAGCAACTTTTTTTTAAATTATCATCTTGCTTTTGACCTTCATTATCAAACAAGTCACACGGCTTAGGCTATATCAGGAAAAATATCTACAATTTATGCAAAACCTGATTAGTAAATGGGTTTTAAATCGAATAAGAATATTTTACAAAATTAATACGTATCACAGCATTTCGTGTCGTATTGCAAATATTACGATAAGTCTTTACGTAATGGATTGGTCTGCAAACAATGATACTCCATACATTATTGTACGGTAACCTTTTGCTTGGTCCAGTGCACACGCAGTTATGTGAAACATCTTGTTTTGTCACTCAATAAATATTGTCTTTGAAATGTCGCAAAAGTGTTAAATTACGAAGTTTATGGCACGCCTTTGCGAAATTAATCATGAGTGCAAATAATGAAGAGAATTTATTAATGGAATTTAAAATGACAGTTTTATTCTTTTTAATCTGAGGCTTTCCCCAAAAGAATGATTTTCCAAATTTCTCAACACAGTTTTGCTCATATGGGACCAAATATCAGGAAGTTCAGTATCATAGGACCAAATATTTTCACCAGTAGAAGGAAAACAGCTGATAATTTCCTACAAGAACAGTAACAATAAAAAAAACCCAATAGTGAACTGGACTGGTTGACTTTCTTTTAATAGATTGAAAATAAATAATAACAGAAATGCATATTTTCTCACGGACAGCTGGTACCAGGAAAACATAAATAACAAGGAAGATTTGCGACAGAACTGCAGAGGTCGGTTGCACCTTGAAGCCCACGTGAGTTAAGCAATAGTTTATTTTCACGCCTACACTACATTTAAAATACTCCGTGTTTATTAAAATAATGGCCTCACACTGTGTGGATTGCACCAAACACTGAATTGAAATTAACTTAATGTTAACGCCTGATTATTATGCAAGAGGTCAAGTCGTTTTTAATGTAATATTTACTTATTATAAAGATTTCATTCTTTTGGACCATATCATAATTCCCGAGTGGACTCATAATCCTCATTCTGAAGAGGTACCTATTTATTAAACACTGCCGCTCGTCGTGACGCCAAAATTCCACAGATTTTTAGGAAAAGAAGAGAGTTAACTCCCCAAATCACGATATGGAGTACATTCCATAGGGGAAAACCATCCAAATATGTTATACGCAAGCATAGTCACACGTACAGCTAGTATGTTACAGTAAATATGAATATAATATGACTGTGCACCAGTGGTAATGCCTGAGGCGAACTCGTTTCTCATTGATAAGCTCTGAACGGATGGAACGTTTTTTGTGAAACTTTATTAAAATAATCCAAAACATCTATTGTACAGGCGCAAACAAAATTGTAGAACTACAATGTAACATATAACATTATACTTTTTAAAGCCAAACCATTGTGTGTTGTTTGTTGTCAGGAATTTAAAGTAACGTACAGGTGGCTGCTGCAGAGTAAAAAACCTCAAACGGCGGAAATATAACATCCTTATTGGGAGCTATTAATTGTTTGAGCAGTTTGGGGATGAAACACTAGGGCCTTGGGGTCCGAGTGTTCATCGAGTATTTCGGGACATCTCCAAGCGGTTAGTCCACCCTTTACGTGACCAGAGGGGCTGGCCTATTTTTAGCCCAAAGAATTAGCATTTCCATCCAACCTGGTAAATCTGGTAATGCTGCAAGCCTTTTGGGCACTTATTCCATTGACAGCGATGCAAAATAAATTTTATGCCCAATGAACTCTTCCCCTTTCTTACTTGTACTTAATATATTTATTTTGAAATATACAGTTTTGCCAGTTTCAGGCAGTTCAGGACCTTTTATTATACCCCATTGAATATTTTGTGAATCTCATGATTCCCTTCTGAAATATTAAAACTGCCACGAATTTATGAACACCCTGCAGGGTAATTGCGTAACACACTAACATCAGTAGGAATGGCTTTCATTTTGACAGTTCAACAACATTCATTGCATTATTTACGTTGTTGAGCAGACAAATTTTACGAACATATAAAACAATGGATTTGCAATATTCTCCAAAATGATGCAGATTGTGATTGATGACAGACCGCCCTGCTATCAGCTGACCTTCTATTTTAGTTTATTATGGCGTTATTTTTGCATAAGTCGAAAGAAGACGAGCAAAATATTATATTGTGTTCAATCACTTTTAGAAGTAACTGTACAAAAAATACCTGTTTATAGATAAGACTGGCGAATATATTATTCGTGGATGACATTTTAATTTAATCGATCGTGAGCAAGCTTTAAAGCTCATAGGAGGATTCTGATCCGATGGAATCAATAACGATTTATTACTAGAGCCAGTAATTATATGTATTATACGTACTAAGTGCATGCGGCGGATGGCAGAAGATCGAGTTTAAGTTGTGTAATGGAGTGAAATATTAGCAGTTATAATTGCGTAATCATCCTTATTTCGTAAGTTGCAAGATATAAAATAATTATTATGTTCGAATATCTTGAACTCAGTATAGATCTCTCTCAGGATACTTGCACTCGGGAAGAACATTCTAATTTCAGTCTCAATCTGTCAAAATTTGTTGACATTGATTTATCATTTCATGACATTGATTGTCGCTGAGATAAGATTGCGACAAGACTTTCAACGTTTTTAATTACGATAATTGGCTTTCTGATGAACACTGACAAATCGCGCCATCACTGTGTATATACTGGGCTTATACAATTTCATAGGTGCCATCTCAGAAGACATTTCGGGACTTCACAATACTTCCTCGTTGGTCTAGTGAACTCTTGTGGTTGCAAGCGCAACTGCTGTCTTGGGATTGGTTGGGATCTTCGGATCTGGAAAAATGGTATTGGGATTTTTTATATTGGAATTCTCTGTTGCTAACTACTGCTTCCCGGAGACTCTGTTCCCAGTTATTGATAATTTGCTCGCTCCCATTACGTGGAAGTACCAGGGACACATGACTTCTGCGGAGGTGTCACAGCTCATACCTCCACTGAGCTATTACACCTTCGAGAACATACCTCGTATACATTCTCTTAAAAACCAGCCTCCCAAAAGATGTACCTGCCTTCTGTCCTTAATACCAGCACCATATCGTGATTGTTGCAGCACAGTCTTCGTATAAGGTAGCAAGGACACACATTTTGGTACAACCACTGCATATATGGTGACAAATCCAGAACAAGTTTAGGTTTTGTAAGCTCCAAGGTATTTTAATGTGAGGAGAAAGGTGGTTCGATGGCAATCATTACGATAACAAATGTTGATGACCGTTTGCAGTGTGGTAATAGTTTGCTGTTCTGAATACTACCGGTCATTAAAAGGTTGGATTTGAGTTAGTTTCTATGCTTGTTTTTGACCACTATCTTAATGATGATTATTATTGTCATAATTAATTTTAGCGTCTCTGACAACTTTAAACGATTCTTAGAATACAATGCTCTCTTAATTTTAATTGTGTTTACCTTCTATTGTAGATATTTCGCGAGGTTCGTGGAAGCAGGCTTTAGAGGGTAGTTTTTCAACAACTTTTGTCTTTCAATAGTTGGAATATATACCTATAAAAGAGCCAAACTAGGTAGCAGTACTTTGGGTGATAAAAAGATATATTTCTTGACCATAAACAATTCCACGCTTTAATACAACATTATTCTCATTTTTAATCAATTTCCTAAAACATAAACAAATGCTACATTACGTAATAATCCGGACTATATGGCGAAACTTTTTGCTCCTGCTGCGGCCCGCCCGATTTCCAAAACAAAGATGGTTGTGTTGTTAAAATTCAGCGGTCGTTCGGTCAACAACATCGGGCCATCGATCGGAACGATTGTCGTGCTTTTTCGACCATATTAACATATTTTGTGAAGGTTTTATTTTATTTAGATTTCGAATCGACTGCCCCCTGTGGAAAGGAATTGAGATAGCTTGCGACAATTTAAGCTCTCCGATCTTGTGCTACCCTGGTAGTTACATTTTTAAATTCAGTTATTGGAATGTTTAAGTCCTTGAATAAATAAATTAGTTTAGAGATTGATTGGTTGTAAAAGGATGAAGAATGAATGTCAAAATAAAGGAATGGTTACCCCATGAATTTTTATAGAACAATCGATCTCTATAGCAAACTATCCATGAGTGCTGGCAAGATCCATAAATAAAACACAAAAACGCAGGTATTTTGCATATAAAAATAAACAAAACCGATTATTATAAACAGTACCTCGTAGACTTTAAACTTCCTCATTAATATTAACATCAATAAAGACAAACTTCTGGGTATTGTCGAGCTCCTTGTCAACGTCAATCCGTTGATATGCCGCCCGTAGTGGTGTGCCATGTCAAAACAAAACGTGGACTTTGCAAAAAACATGTAAACGACGATATATTTTATTTTTTAAAAGGCTAAACTTATGTAAGCTTAGTTTGAAGAGCAATTATGTTAAGTACCTAAAATGACTTGCCGTACTCAACAGTATTGGGCCAACGGCACTTGCCCTTTCGTCCATTCTTGCATTTTGTGGTATTTCTTTGAGAAACCATAGTACCTAGGTAGGTATTGACTGCCATTGAAGCTAACTAATTACTTAATTCTCAATCAAAGAGCAATGATTATATTTTTCCGTTTAAGGGGACTACAGGACCTAAACGCACAAAAACGCAAGTTTCATAATGCCTAAAAGTATATGATTATGATCGACTACAGTAAAGAAAATCAGAAAAATATATCATATACTTCAGGGTATATGCTAGGTAGATAGTGTGTTGAAAACATAATACAACTAATTTGATACGATAGTAAAAATCATGAAGATACCTCTAAAACCTTTCTTTTTACAATAAAAACCATACTAATACATACAATCATTCAGATTTTTTGTCAGATTATTCTACAAGCAACATACTAAAGCACTAGTGTTTTAATTTTTTAGTCCAAACAATAGATTTTTTGTAAATAGATAATTGCTTCATATTTTGCAATAAATTACCAGCGTTGTGTCATCGCGCTTCTCTTTCTTTTCTATGCAGTCCGACAGTGATCGCGCTTTAGGTCATGTAGTCCCCGTGTCTTACTCCTCGCACCTACATCGAAAAAATTACTCTCTACAATTACTTCCCATCCCTACACCATCGCACAGGCTTGGCCCAAATATGGTCACAAGGTCCAACGACCCATTGCCCGGGGACTCACCTTCATTCGGAGGTCACCGAGAAAGTAAGGGTGTCTTTCTCGTTTATTTTCATCCGCTACCGATCGTAAAGGAATCACGAAGGAGTTTTTTGTGCGTGAGAAAAAAGATTTTACTTTTAAGGAGAACTTTCGGGGTTCGGAGGCTCGGAGCGAAATTACTTTCGTTCTCATCGTATATTTCTATAGTGGGTTTTGTTGATACCCTTTTCTGGAAGTTAAAAAGGTGATTATGGAGCGACTGTAAGTACAGTGCAAGATGAATGTGCTGTAAATAGTACTCGGTGGAAATACAGGCACATAAGATTTCGGCGGTTTCTTAAAGGGGTTCTTGATACCCTTTTGTGGAATAAAAGGAATTGCTTCATGATTACGGCACTAACTTAAATTGTGCGTTCCCCACTTTACCCTGAGCGAAATTACAGGCACATAACATTGTCAATCATCAGCAAGTTAGTGTTGCATGTGTTTTAGAAGGTGGGATAGTTTGTCAAATATCATAAAAAATTAAAATAAAATGGAAATTAACAAGAAAATTCAAATGGGAGCACGGTCCGCCACCGAACACACCTCACTACTTCAATCAATGACGACTGACAAGCCAATTTGTAGGGATGCGCTAACAAAAAAAAGTTAACCACATTCCCGTTTTAACCGCCACCCAAGTTGTAAACCGAAATTACCACATTATGTCGATTTAAAACAATTACTTGCCACAAGTCCTAGAAGTGTTTATAAGTGATTATTTATTTTGTTATTTATGTAATTATATGGTCAGTTTGGTTACTAACGAACGGCTGCTATAAGCTTGTGGCTTGTTTGTCGATCTGCTACAATTTATTGCAATTTCAAGAAAACTGTGTAGTCTGTGGTTGTACGACTAGATTATATTTTTTATTGACAACGAATCAATTTATGTTTTGTATTAAAAAAAAGTTACTTTAATATGCTGATTCTATATTTATCAACTTTTGTATATTTTTTGTCCATTAAAGTAAATTAAGAGAAGATATATTAATGAATTGATTTAAGAATCTTTAAAATCGAACACAACAGGTTTTATGCAAAGCTAAAAAAAAATAAGTAAACTTCGAATATTTTATCCCGGACGCTCACAACACAACACTAGTTAACATAAACGTCAAGCTTTTTACTACCTTCTAATTACCTACTGAAAAATAAATCAACTGATCGAATCTATTCATTCCATTCAATCGCTCGCGCGTGTAAACACGTGACATTCAATTTTCAATCGCATGAAATAATAACGCCGTCGACCTTGACCAATAGTAATTAATATCGAACGCTTTATACCTATGCTACGAGTATCTTAGTATGCCACCACTTTTATATATATAGTAGAAAACCTTAAGAGGAAATGCGGTCGGAGAGACTTGAAAAATCCTAAGTAAAAAGTCGTAATTCGAGGTTTGGCTCTCGCCTATTTCCTCCTTGCAATTTAAAAGATATTTCACAAACGGAATAAGAAGGATATATACTGTGCCCCTATGTTTTTCTTTTTTCATTAATAGTTGACAAATTTTTACACTGGGCCTCTGTTGACAGCGGTTTACATCGGCATTTTTGAGGGTTCTAGTGCTTATAAAAATAATGCATCATCAAAAAGGAAAACATAGGGACATACAACTATACTATAATCTAATATTTATTATTCTGTAAAAATTTCTCTCTGTATCATTGCTTTATGGTCATTAACTAGAAAGAAAACAGGCAAGAGCGTCTCAATGAAGAAACGACCACCCGCATTTCCTCTTAATTAAAAACAATCATCTGTGGAAACTGGTTTATAATAAAAACTAGTATTTATGAAATCACATTTTTATGAAATGTAATACCTAAATAACAATTAGTGTTCTCTAATATTAAATTATTATATACGAGTATACAGAAACTACAAACATAACATCAACTGTGATTAATTTTATTTTTATTAACAAAAATTTTTTTTTAATATTAAAACGCATGGTTTCTCCCAAGATTCTGCAAAAATGTCACCGTTAAAACTTCATCTAAGTTTAAAGTTCAAGGTTGATTGGGAAAATGTGACAGTTTCGGGTAGCTTGATCTGCTGGCGTCTGTACATACCTACAAGTATCACCACAAACCAAAATATGTATCTACCTATAAAGATTTTCCTAATCCGGATAAAACTTTAGCAGCCTTTAAGGACACGTACAGGTGAGGTCTATTTGTTATCAGGCATACGGAACAAAATGGCAAACGCAACATGATCTTAATGCCAAAGCAACCTTTACACAAAATAGCCGTGAGCGCTTACGAAAATTACACACAAAATGTCCTTGAATCCACCATGGGTGTAATTTTGATTTCTATTCTAAAAGCCAAGCCGTTACTAATGTAATTATTCAATTTCACATCTGCACGTGTTCTTTTACGTTATTTTTTCAAATGAATACTGTACCGTTTGATTGTTGCCAAATTGTGAGAAGGACGTGTCGGAAAAGATTTGTCATGCAGCAAAAAATGGTATAAGGTGTTGAGCCCACGTTCAAATAAATATGGACTTAGGCGGTGGCAGCGTGTATAATCAGTCATCAATTTTTTTGTAATCATGTTGAGTAATGATGAGATTGTAGATACAGTTATCTACTTGATAATTTTGATGAAACTGTAACGTCTTTTCGATTTCGCAATAGTCCTGGCTAGCAGCAGCCTTTGGCTTAAAGATAATCCTAGTGTCTAATCAGCAAGTAGAGAGTAAGGAATGAGAAGGTATCAGGAACTTCTGTATATTTTATTTAGTTTACATAATCAGCCTATAATGATCCCACTGCTGGGACACAGGTCGCCTCTCAGTGAGAGGGAGTGGGCCGTAATCCACCACGCGGGCCCAGTGCGGGTTGGCTTATTTAGCTTATCGAGCGGGAAATGCAGACAATCAGACATCTCCTGGCATCACGCCACACGGCAGCGCCTTACCGAATTACACAGTACAATAAAACGTATTATTTTGAAAAAGCCTCATGTTTATCAGTACTTAATTAATATGGTCCAATTCATACATTATGCAATGCAGTGAATGATTGAGCGATATTGAATGATATTTTCTCATTGCTGCGCGAGGACCTCCTTTCATTATTTACTAGCTGACTCGACATACGTTGCCCTGAATAAATTTCAATAATTCATACAAAAATTAGTTCAGAACTGAAAACTGAATTCTCCGGAGAATTCCGTTTTTCCCGAATTTTCTACTTTTCCGGGCAACGTTTTCGATTTTTGTCTTTCGCTAAAAACCTTAAAACAATTTATCAAATAGGACCAGCCATTCTCAAGTGATGCCAACGAACAGCGTTTCATTTTATTTATAGATATAGATAACAACTGCCCATACATTATAATTATATGAATTTTAGAAACAGGTGTCATCAAATTTATCCTAACATTTCGACTATACATCTCAAGTACAGGGAAACCCAATCATCAATATTTTATTTACACTTGATTCATTAAGGGTCCGTTTAGGTTTCCGAAAAGGCATTTGCCGCCAGAATAATTTAAAGATTCAATTTGTAGAAACTGTTTCTCAGATAAGTTAATTGATACTAATCTGTGACTGGTGAGACGTCACAAATAAAGTAAGAATATTCATAATTAAAGAAATTACCGGCCATAGGTGCCAACAAAAATAGTGTGATTTCATGTAAAGCTACAAAAATACGTTCGCTACATTGTAATACAAAATTCAAGGTCTACCACGGGTTCACTAACACGGTTTTATCTCAATAATTATACTGTTTACTTGCGCACGCGTCCATTTTGACTTTTTACTCATTATGTACATGTTTGCGCGTTGCCAACACAAAAACTTGTATTTAGATCCCCCAGCCGATAGTTTGTGCATGAAACTGAGGTTGGATATCACTTTTAGAGTTCCTTGAATTACTTAGTTTCTGCTCAAAAATATGATACTTTAGTTAGAATAATTAAGATTTCAAATCTTAAATATTCGCTAAAGTATCTTACGAGTAGATACATTACATCACATAAACGCCCAGAAAAAAAAAAAGCTTTTGATACTTACGGTTGTTGTACTGTACAAGTTTTTCTAACTGAACAGACAGCTGTGCTGCTGGGGAGTTTGTTGCGCCACTTCTTGTTTCCAGTGAAAGCACTAGGAAGTGGTGAAGGGCGGGCGTTTTGGGGGACTGTCTTATGTATTTTTGACGTTCGAAAAGTACCGATTCCCAGCGAAATTTGAATAAGATTTTGTCTTTTTGAATTTTGATCAGACTCAACAACCATACTTTCTTAAAATCTAGCCCTAAACTTTCTGAAGCACTTTCAGCCGCTTTTGAAAATACCGACAGCCCAAAACTGGGGAATCGCATTGGATGTCAAACTGAATGGACAACTGGATTTTTAAATACTGTCATTTAGGCTACTCTCGTAAAAGACCTCACCTTACCGTTAGAAAGGATTCTGTCAAAGGCACGCCTGTTATAACCACAACCTTAAAACCAGTTATAATAGCTCCATCTACTAATGACCAGACCATGATAATAACTGACTGTATGAAATAAAATAGTGGCACTCCTGGAGTGCCGACAGAAGTGAAAACAAAACACAAAAAGAATACTTTGCCATCACTCACTGACATATCGGATATGTACATCCCGAGGACAGCCGACCACATCCGAAGCGGTGTCGCTTAAGGTAACAGTGGCGCGAATTCAATGGTTTTTTCCCATCTCAAAAAATGCCCAAGCCGCGCCTCGCGAAGCGAAGCTTTCTCTTCAAAAACAGCGAAATAATTTCATAGTGCTAATTCACACAACCTTCATCGATTGATATCCTAACCTCGATATAGCAGTTCACTAATAGATATGTACATTTACTAATCCACGTACAGTAAACGATCTAAATGACTGTAATTAGTTACCAAGAACTACCAACTTCATATAAATAGATCTAATTGTTTGATCTTCATACGAAATCAGTGGCTCTTTTTAAGGATTATTTTTTGCAAATGCAATTTGAATGCTAGTAGGCAGTCGCCCCATGTCAAATTAGTTGCATTCGGTTAGACTGGAAGATGACCCCAACTTAGTTGGGAAAAGGCTAGGTAGATGATGATGAATGGGAAAAACAATGTAATAAAAAACGTGTGGGGTCGGGGGACCCCCGGTAGGAACGATGCTCAAGATAAAAATCCCATTTATGATGGCTGCAAAAATTTCAAAATGACAAAAATTTGGACATTTTTGCAGCCTTCATCTTGGATTTTCATTTTGACCTCACTATCGCCTTTAGCGCCCTCGAAAGTTATGAACACGACACCCATGACGAAAATTTTTATAATTTTTGCAGCCGCCATACTCTCTATTTAGATTAAAATTGACAGACCATATTCGCAATCGCAACACCACACTGCGCTCCAAAACACAGATCACTGACGTTGCTCAAAAAGCAGCTAAGCTGAAGTGGAATTGGGCTGGCCACGTGTGCCATATGCCCAATGAGCTGTGGGCCAAAATAACCACCAGACCACCACGTGGAGCCATGACACAGCTAGGTGGATCCACACATTGCGAGGCATGCGCTCCGCACGGCGCACAACGCATGCCTCGCCAAGTGTGGACCTGTATATTCGTGGCGAGGCATGCGCTCCGCACGCGCGAGGGCGAGCCAACGTATGTCGGCAAATGCTTCAAGATCAAAGTGCCTCAGTGCGAGCATTACGTTAGGTGTGGACGTAGCCGCGCATGCACGTTCGAGGCGTGCGCCGCGTAGAATATCAACGCACGCCTCGACTGCGAAAATGAAACTGCGTTTGCTCGGGCCAAACAGCGCGCAGCGCATGCTCGGGCCGATCCAACCCACACAGCAGCAGTCAAGATGGCGCCTTTGCATCGCGTGCGCGTATCCGCTGCTGCTTTTATAATTATTAATTCAATTATTGAAAAGAAAAGGAAAGAAAACGCCATACGTCTTCTTTTTTATTTTTATTAAAATAATGATTATGTTTAGGATCCCATAATAATCTATTACTTTCGTATAATAAAACTGCTTTTCTTAACATTTCTTTGTCGTTCATAATGCGCGCGTACATCCGCAGCGAGGCGGACACAACCATCCAAACGCAACGCACTGCTCGCAATGAGCCGGCCGCCACACGGCGCACAGCGAATAGCGCGTGTGCGGCGCACACGCGCTGTGCGTTGTGCGCCGTGCGGAGCGCATGCCTTGCCAAGTCTGCGCGCCTACTTGCCTCGAGCATTTGCTTCGCACGCGATGGCTCGACCCGAGCATATGTTGGTATAATTTGTCAACACGCACGCCTCAAGCCGAGGCATGCGTTGTGCGCCGTGCGGAGCGCATGCTCGCAATGTGTGGATCCACCTTAGAAGGCGTCGCGGCAGACCCCGTAGAAGATGGCGGGACGAGCTGGACAAAACAAACGACCAGTGGTTCACTTTAGCCCTGGATCGAAAGAGCTGGAAGTCATGGGAAGAGGCCTTTGCTCAGCAGTGGGATGATGCAGGCTAACAGTAACAGTACTCTCTATAAGTCGTCATCTCGGTAGACACCCCCTTTCTAACCATAATAACATCATTCACACAGTCCATCCATCGTTTCTTTGGACTTCCACTACTCTTATAGCCATCGACATTCATACTCAAAACCCATCTAAAGAACCCACATGTCGATCCTAAATCGACAAAAAACCGCTGAGTATTCATAGATACTGGTAAGTAATATTTAAATTCTCAATATCTCACAAGTCGAGCAAGTGTCCTTCTCAACACTTCCTACTTTAACGTTAAACACATTATGGAGTGATAAAATGTTAATAGCTTCTCTATGTATATGTATGTAATTACATAGTATGTAATGTGTTTCAATATAATCTAGTTGCCGTTTTTGCAACTCTATCCAATCTGCACTCGATCTGGAATTAGGTCGAGATGGATAGATCATATCGTTCGATGTTACGAATTTACTTACAGACAGCAATTTTAACGTAATTAATATCGAATGTTTTTTTTACCGGTTCCAGATTTTTACAGGATGTTCTACCCGTGAATATGAACAACTTTCACTATGGGACCAACTCTGAAATCACGAATAAAAAAAATCTGCTGTTTAATACAAATGTTCAATACCTACTTGACCAAAATGTATGGAACAGCTGATTTTTTTCGTGATTTCAGAGTTGGTCCCATAGTGAAAGTTGTTCATATTCACGGGTAGAGAACACCTTGTAAAAATTTGGAACCGGTAAAAAATAGCATACTGTATAATTGGATTATTCCACTTTGCCCCACCAGCCGCCCCACTGGTGGGGCAAGGTGGAATGCCTAAAATTTTGCAGTGGAATCTGCCCCACTAAATCGAAGTAGTGGGGCAGATTCCACTGCTTTAAAATCTTGTTGGATTCTGCCCCACTAGGGTTGGCATCTTAGAATAAACGTACAAACATTTTATTTTTGCATTTCATGTTTCTTTGTGAATTCTAATATTATAAATGCGAAAGTTTGTAAGGATGTTTGTTACTCATTCACGCAAAAACTAATGAACGGATTTTGATGAAACTTTACAGTAATATAGCTTATACATCAGAATAACATATAGGATACTTTTTATCCCGATACTCTCACGGGATCGACATTTACGCGGGTGAAACCGCGGGGCGCAGCTAGTGCTTGTATAAAGTACTGCTGTAAGCACACCATAGACTTTTATAATATCAGCCTGTTGCTGTCTCACTTCACTGGAACAGGAATGAGTATTTCGCACCACGCTTGGATACTGCGCTTTTATGCTATTACGTCCAAGTTACCTTCAAGCCAGTTAGAGTCGTAGGTTAGCTAAAAAGCACATAATTGAAAATAACACATAGAAATGTCACAATATTACTAGCCAGCTTTTATAATTCAACCTGAGCTTCTGAGTTTTCCAACCACAACATCATCAAAATACACCAATAACTGTTCGTGCCCAAAGACAAATAGCCGTGTAAATACAACGTTCAGTGCTTACTATAGAATAAGCGTCTCGGTAAAGTGAAGGCGGCACAGACCGACCGACCTTGCGGCCGCTGCTCTAAATAATATCTCTAATGTGTTGAAAAACTTACAACTGCTCGTATCCGGGAAAAAATACTGGTTTCAAAGTTATATTGCGCTTTTTAGAGTACTTTGAAAGGGCAGTGCGCAAAATGCGGAGACTGACAGCAATCAATCACAAATTCACAAGGAAACGTGGCGATACCAGTTATTCGCATTTTAATAGCAATTCTTGTGTAATATAAAATACTAGCTTCTTCCCGCGACTTCGTCCGCGTGAAATTTCACCCCCCCCCCATTCACCCCCTTAGGGGATGAATTTTGAAAAATCCTTTCTTAGTGCACCCCTAGACCTCATAAGGAACGTACGTGCCAAATTTGGAATCTCTAGACCCAGCGATTTGGGCTGTGCGTTGATGTCAGTCAGTCAGTTCTCCTTTTATATATATAGATAAAATCCAGTTCATCTCCCTTCTCATGTCAGTACAAGCTTGGAAGAAAATCGCTGCCTAAAAGATTGGCCAGTCGGCTAGGTTATAAACAAAAATAATATATAAGGTGTTAAAAAATTAACCTTACAAACTTTAAGAGGTGCTTTAGTAGACCATCTAACTGAACAACAGCTTTCACTATGGGACCAACTCTGAAATCACGAAAAAAAAATCAGTTGTTTCATACATTTTGGTCAAGTAGGTATTGAACTTTTGTATTAAACAGGTGATTTTTTTTTTCGTGATTTCAGAGTTGGTCCCATTGTGAAAGTTGTTCAGTTTGATGGTCTAAAGCACCTCTTAAAGTTTGTTAGGTTAATTTTTTAACACTTTGTACATGGAGTTTATCGCCGAATACCACCTCCTTTGAAACCGAGTCTAGTATTTTTTACGTTTTGTTATTACTTGTGAATAAATCAACACAGTAAAATAGTAGATAATTGTAACTCGAGACCACTTTCAACATCTTTTTAGCTGAGAGAGAAAATGCAATTTTTCACTTTTCCCGCCGTTTTTTCATCAGAGAATTATCCATGGGTTGCCACAACTCAAAACCATAAAATTTTAAAAAATGTCAATGTTGCAACCCACAAATAATATTAGTTAAATAGTCGATTATTGTGTGTGCTAACATAAGAGATAGCATCTAGAGGAAGGACAGCAGCATCCTCCTCTTCCATAATAACAAATAACTGCAAGTGAAATAACGAGTCCGCGTATCACTGGTCAGTTTCCCTCAGTCGTCAGTTTATTTAATTCGCCAGTTTCGTTGATTAGCCAGTTTCACTGATTCGTCAGTTTTCCCGATTAGACAGTTGTGTTTACTCGACAGTTTCCAGTGTTTGCCAGTTTTCGTCGATTCGTCAGTTTGGTACACTCAAGGGAAAAGGTTTTTAAATGTTGAATAAACAATGAGTTTGTATAATATTCCATAAATATGGCTAAAAGTTATCAAATAGATCTTAATCCTACTATCACACTATTATTATAAAGGCGAAAGTTTGTGAGGATGGATGGATGTTTGTTACTCTTTCACGCAAAAACTACCAAACGGATTTAGATGAATCTTTACAGTAATATAGCTTGAATAATACATAGGGTACTTTTTATCCCGATATTCCCACGGGATCGACACTGATGCGGGTGAAATCGCGGGGCACTGCTTGTTATATATAAATTAGCAGTCGTATGTGCAGTTTTCTACCGACTGTACTTTGGCTGACGAATTGAATAAAACTGACGAATCGACGAAAACTGGCAAACACTGGAAACTGTCGAGTAAACACAACTGTCTAATCGGGAAAACTGACGAATCAGTGAAACTGGCTAATCAACGAAACTGGCGAATTAAATAAACTGACGACTGAGGGAAACTGACCAGTGATACGCGGACTCGAAATAACACCACCTAACATTACCTAGTTATCAGCTATAGTGAACATTTCTCACAGAGACATGGCGGTCACGTTGTTTTTCTCTTTTTTATGATAATCATAGTTGTTAGCGCCGACCTTGAGACCGAATTGCCGTCTAGAAGTCATAGCTAAGATTTATTTCGTACTTGAAATTCGTTGGAAGAACTAAATGTAGATTTAAAATTCTATATATGTACCATCTCCTTCGAAGGCGTGTAGGTACGGGTGGTAAGAACGAAAAACAAGATCATAAAATAATTTATAATACAGATTCTGAATGCATACGTGAAATAAAAGATACTGCAAGCACTAATTTGTTGGTAGAGCATTGATATAATTATATACAGGGTCCCATTAAAATAGATGGACAAATTTTAACACAGCGCTCAGTAAATCTAACCAAAGATATCAAAGCAAAAAAAAAACACTGATTTTAAAGTGATTTTATTTTGACCTAAAACAATAAATTGCCGGCACATTAGTGTATTTTCGTTAGCTGATTATTTTTCTTGTAAGTATCTAATGCGTTTTCTTACTTATATATATTTTTTTACCATCGTCCTTATTTTGGTGGTCTGAATGATTTCTAAAAGTTTGTCCATCTATTTTAATGCGACCTTATATAGCTAGAATTCTTCAACTTGCTTGACGAGGCTATAAGCTTCCCCATACAAAATTAAAAGATAGCAAAATTTCAAAATACACTACCTATTATTACTTGAGGGAAGCAATGAAACAATATCTCACACCGACTTATAAGAGAGGTCCAAGCTCAGAGCGTTTACGACGACGTACGGCATTTCATACAAACTTTCAAGCCCTTGTTTGTCGAAGTGATTGAACCGATTTTAATGAAACTTCATACGCATAAGCAGGATACAAAGGTCTAAAAAGTTAGTAAAAAACATTTTCGAAATGTCTTCTTTAAAAAAAGATAACTGGAAATAGCTGTTTCTATGGAAAATTTAAAATCGGTCTAATTTGGCTGTAACACAATTTTTCGAAAATGTTTTTTACTAACTTTTTAGACCTTTGTATCCTGCTTATGCGTATGAAGTTTAATTATAATCGGTTCAATCACTTCGACAAACAAGGGCTTGAAAGTTTGTATGAAATGCCGTACGTCGTAAACGCTCTTAAATGGCCTAGAATCAGTTACAGGCACACCGTACATTTATTTCAAACAAGGCATTATGTTGACCTGGCCGATGACCCATCTGATGTCAAGCAGTAACCTCTGCAATCGTCTGCAATATATCGACAGAACCGTCCACTAAGAACGTGCCTTACATGTTATTGCATTAAGCCCATCGAACCAACATAGTTGAAAATTCTAGGTATTAACCAAACCACAATATCAAAATAATAAGCCTATGTAAACAATAATGAGGCCAGATATTTTGTTTAATTTAAACGATAGCGGTGAATGTCACTGTCGCCAACTCGCCAAGGCTTGCTTGCACCAAATCGGTCTTGCGACATGCAATATTTTAAGTAAACTGCTCTATCGGTCAGGAAACTGACGTAAAATATGTGGGGATTTTGTAAAGTAAGCATACGATTTATTGCTTCGAGCCGTGGGGTCTTGGTACTAGGAACCTATGGATATCAAAGAGGTTAACTTACTGCTGTTTAAGCAATTGCTTTTGGCTCAGTGCCATTTGTGGAGATGGACAAGCATGAGTTCTCATGAGTTCGCTCATACACTTATCAATATGTGTGGCAATCCCATTGGTGTTCCAAGAAAATGAGTAAGTATGAAACTCAGTAGGAAATAACGATTAACCAGTAGATTCTCAAAAAGAAAACTAGTTAGTAAGAGAAAACTCAAATAGGGTTTTCTCCAAAAAAAACTTCGCCCCGTATATTGGCATTAGCTGCCAGTTTAATATCCAGTTATGTAATATGACAGTACCAGACAAACAAGAATATAATACAAGTTTGCACATTGGTGATAAATTCAAATAGTTCTAGAGTCACGTTTGTAATAAAATCAGTCGTGTTAGAATATATGTATGTAGGTAGATACACCTGACACGTGGGACTGTAACCACAAATGCAGCAGATATACAACAAATATCGAGTACCTGCTACCCACAATCAATAATATTGAATTCCTAAGTTCCTTTGGAGAAATTTTTATCTACTTCATGATGTTACTTTAGGTTCTCAGCTGAACCAAACTGGCTCCATGAAAAGTCCATAGATTCAAACTGAAAGGTCCGTTGATTACTTACATTCTTCAGTAGATCGGAGGACCCAGGATGCGACAAGTTTCACGCGCATGAAGTTGCGGACAGAAGCTATTTTCTAATAAACTACGCTAACTAAACAATGGCGTTGAGCATTTCTAAGTAATATTATGCAGCCAACACAACCTTGACATCAGTCAGTAACTAGAAGCTATAGGACAGACAGGGCACGATATAGTAATTAAAATTAATATTGCTGAATAGTTTCTTATATGTAGATCCCTAATCACACTAATATTATAAAGACGAAAATTTGTGTGTTTATGTGTTTGTTACTTCTTCACGCATAAACGGCTAGACCAATTTTGATACAATTTGGTATGGAGGTAGCTGACACCCTGGATTAACACAAAGGGGACTTTTTATCCCGATATTTCAACGGGATTGAAACTTATGCGGGTGAAACCGCGGGGCGCAGCTAGTGATCTATATTTGTTTAAGCTCAATCGCCAGTAGCGATAAGCCAGTTTTATTCAAGTTATGCAAAGCCAGTTTTATTTCTACTTTAATATTTTTCCTTATTTTTCATCTTCGATCAACGCTATTTAGCACAATCTTTGGTGTGATTCCTTGCCAAACTCTACATGCAATAACATGCATCATGCATCATGCTCTGCATGCAAAATTATCTGGTAGATCTACTTCATCTCAACAAATAAATTAGTTTCTAGGTGTCAAAAGTGATATTTGCATAACCCTCTGTTTAGCATCAGTCATCATCTGCCTAGCCTTTTCCCAACTGTCGGGGTCGGCTTCCAGTCTAACCGGATGCAGCTGAACACCAGTATTTTACATAGAGCGACTGCCTATCTGACCTCAACAACCAAGTAACTGGGTAATACGATACCCCTTGGTAAGACTAGTTGTCAGACTTTCGGGCTTCTGACTACCCGTAACGACTGTCAAAGATCCACGAATGATAGCAGGGAGCAACGGCTTAGTGCTTTCCGAGGCACGGAGGGGTCTCGGTATGTAAAGATGGTCACCCATCCACCGACCAACCGTGGCAAGCGTAGCTTAACCTGATCGATCGACTTGTGCGGCTGTTATTATTTAGATTGTCATAAATCCAGACTCCGGGCTGCTGAGAAATTCAAGATGGAAAAACTCAATAACACTGCCCGACTCGGGAATTGAACTTAGGACCTCAAATTCAACAGTAGCGCTTGCGACAACTAGACCTATGAGGTCAAGATTTTACGTTTATTATTCTCACTAATAAATGACTACGTGAAACTAAACACGTGCAACATAACCCTCCAGTTTTTACTGTATAGTTATTTAAATATTTAAACAGCTGCAGTTTTTCGTGTTTCATTTATTTTAGTGTTATGTGGTTATAACATGCACACATTAAACTTTATCATATTAAAATATTTTATAGCAGTGCATTAGAATGTTTCGTAAAACATTCAAGTTCAAAGTTTTTCAATCAATTCTCAAGGTGAACTTTGAAGTAAATAGCTGTAATGTGAGCAAGTACAGTACAGTTATGTTTTTAAATAGCAAACAAGTAATTTTACGAATTTCAGCACCACTTTGCTTACAATTTTAAGTATGATTGATCATTTTTTTTCAGATATTTTTGTGTACTTAAATAATCTTTTTTTTAGCTTTTTGTAATCGCCATCCAGTCTTACCAGATTGTCCACAGTTATAATAAGGTTATCTAAGAAGTAGGCACCTAATGCTAAACATTGAATGATAATTAGATCACAAGAACGATTGTCAAAGGTCATGGCGTTCAGAAATTTGGTGTTTTTCATTCACTGCCTCTTTATGTTACAAATAACCTTTCATGAGTATGATTCCTTAGTATGTTAGGTGGACCATGCTAGCTTGCTGGCTGACTATTCACTTACACAGGAGATGCACAAGTTAAACTCCTATTGGGTAGTTACAAACCTTGGCAGGATTATTGCCCATTTATAGCGTTGGTTATTAATTATTTTATCAAAACCTAGCCTAGTCATAAGTTAGTTTACGTTTAGATGGAATGAAAACTGATTTCCAATCCCTTACTTGTGTTGCACTAAAATAAGAACCTGCATACCTCATGCAAATGCAAATTCTCTTAAGTTAATAGATTATCTTTATTAACTAAAGGCATCTATCAATGGAGTAATACATCATGTATAAATACCTCTGAACGGTCCTTATTACGTATTTATCACCGTCGGATCTAATTGCGATTCTACAGCGATCGTGTCACATTTAAATGCGTGCGTGCATCGGAGGCCATTGAGCCGAGTGCATTGTGATTGTGACAGTTGATACTTGTCATTACTTATGAGACCCTGGTAGATTGTTTTTGCTCTGCTGATGAATAAACTGCTAATGACATAAATTACTAAGAACTTCTCTGTATTTGTATAAATCAAAAGATTTACGTCTTATTAGACACGAGCTAATGGACCCAGTTCATTCTACAAGACATTACGAAATCTTCATTACTTATGATATCCTGGTATCTAACCATAGGAGCTGAGTGCACCAGATATACTTAGTAGTTATATGACCACCTGACTGATCTACAACACCAAGGACAACCCTTCTTTCAAATTAGAACATGCCAGTGCTGCTTCACTCCAAAAACCAGTAGGTGATACCTATTACTTTCCTGGATGAACTCTTCCACGGAACAAAACTTCTACTGAACATGTTTCTTTTATGGACACTGCTCCGCACTCCTCACCAAATGCAGACACAAAAGTTTTTTGATACAGTCATCGTCTTTGCAATAATAACATCCATCTTCTAGATGCGTAGGTGCCTGGTATGCGACGACACTTACATACTAGCTACTCCAGGAACTAATGGCAACTACACAAAAGGCGCCAACACACGTCGACATCACAATACCAGTCCCCCGCCCGTTTCGGAATCCTTCATTAACTTGTGTGAACCGACTGTCATACATATTCATACTACGTCATACATAATGTAAGGACTTGTTAATCTTTGTTGGTATAAGTGTGAGACCAACTTTATCCAGTTCTGGGTAACAGTCGTGGTTCATGTTTTTCGTATTCCAGGATATTGGATTGGGCTTGACCATGGCTTGACAGACGAATAACAAAAGAGTCAAAATCATTGACCATCTAGCTAGCGGCAGGGCTAAGCTCTTGCCTTTTTCCTAATACTTTGGGGTCTCCTTCCAGCCTAATCCGCTATGGTAAATGTCCGTATTTTTCAGGAAGTCCAGTACATATCTACCTAGGGATATGGGCCTCAGAATCCGACATAATTGATTTGTGAGGCCTTCAAAACCTCGACTAACGGTTATTAAATCCTCATACATCACTTGAACCACAAATTACTAAGCACTAGGCGCTAGTATTTAGTAATTTGTGGTGCAAGCGTTCCTAAGACTTTTCCTCCCCCTACTGACTGTAGACCTCTTTGTGCCATGCTTCCCTAGTCCTCGCGACTATTGAGCGTAAAATATGGTCACCTATCAACTGACTGGTCACAGCAAACGCAGCTTAACCTCACAGACTGATAATATCCACGGAGAAAAAATATTATAATAATTATCGTAGTTTAACTCCCTCATCAGAAATACTTGGCACACAGTGTTCCCACGTAGCGCCATAGTTCACGTTTAATGCGGCAGGTGGCGCCTGATCCTTTGCGCCACGGGTCTACACGTACAGAACATAATTATGTACGTGTGGGCTTCTTCACAATGCTGTTACTTGAAGCAATAAGCAATAGATTGTTGAATGTGTGTTTACGGGTCCTATAGTGTGATTAGCAAATGATAAGATAGGTTCTGATTGTGACCAAAACTACATAGTCGATGCTTCTGTCAAGAAGCTCTTCTTCTTCTGCATTTGGTCGGTCGAGAAACCAAAATCGCAAGTTTAAGGGTCTGCTTCGATGCTGCATCGGTTGGCAGAGAGTTGCAGGATTCAGTCACTGTATTGAGTTTCCAAAAAGCAGCTTAATTGCTGATAAATGTTTGCTATGTCGCTTACTGGTACAGGGAGGTTTAGCAATGTTTCTAATTTAGGGAAAAAAACTGAATATTATTATCTTTTAGCATAATACTGTCAAACAAACAATACACAAGAAACAATACAAATACAACAAATTAATAGAATAATCGACAATAACTTCAATACTTTAAAGTATGATCAACTTGTAAGTAAAGTACAGTCGTACGCGCAGGTTGCAATGACGTCACCGTGTCACCTTGCCGTGCCCACGCTCCACTGCAATAATTATTTATAACAACACAGCCTTACAAATACACTTAAAACAAACCACATCCGACCCTATCTCGACGACATAAAGCATGTTAATACAGCACAATCATAATTTATTACCGAACCATATTTGTACTACCACTGTGACATTCGATTTTCGGCTTTATGAAAAGGTGATAAGATTGTTGTTGTGTGTTTGGTTGTTTTGGGGATAGTAAAGTAGGTGTAGGCAGACGATCTATGAGGCATCTTCAGTTTTAACAGATCGCAACTTAAGTATTTAAGTAATAGATTGACCAACGCTTTGGAAACAATTATGAGTTATTTACTACTTTTAAGAATTATTCATTAATAGGTTCTCGCCCACAAGAGACTACATCAATCTACTAGATAAATATAAAGTAACGAAACAACTTAGGACGAAACTACAGTCTCTCAAAGTCAAAGTAAAGGTCTATTCAAACCTAAGCGGTATTCGCTGCCGCTGTGGGTTAGAGACCGCGCGGGTTTCGCTCAGGTATTTAGTAAGTATCAAGTTCCGCGGCTAGAGCGGAATACTTGGCGCCATAGTACGGCATTAGTATTGTTTCGCTTGTTGGGCGAAACAATAACTAAACAAAAACTTCTTCACCTTCCTGAGCGAAACTTGAATTCGGTATTCTACCCACAAGGATAGCGAAATCCGCTTTACTGTGAACAGTAATATTACCGAAAACACACTCAATAGGCCAATAGGCCAATACAATAGGCCAATAGGCTCAATAGGCCTTAATGCGATCATGCTCTATTGATCCAATAGTTGAATAGCGCACCACGTTCTTTATTGTCTGTGATGACAATATATTTTTCCCATTGACCCATCCAGGGCAAAGGCCTCCCTTTCTCTTTTCCACTCCTCTTTGTCTTGAGCTAGTGTGGACCGATCCTGTCTGTAGGCGTCAAGCTCGTCCCGCCATCTCCTGGGTCTGCCTCGATGTCGCCGGACTTTTACTGGGACCGACATGGTGGTAGATTTGGCCCTTGACTCGTTTGACATGCGGCAAACATGTCCGGCCCAGTCCCACTTAAGCTTGGCAGCTTTTTGGGTGACGTCGGTGATTTGTATTTTGGAGTGCAGCACTGTGTCCTTCACAAGCCCCACCACAAATGCTGCGCTCCATTGCTCGCTGGCAAACCACAAGCTTGAATCTTTGCTGATCTGTCAAAGACCAGGTTTGAGCGCCGTATGTGAGGTAGAGAGTATGCAAATGTCCATTAATTTGGGTTTAGATGACGATAGCAAGGCATATTAGTAAAAGAAGACTTTAAGATTTATATCATCACCCTCCTGACCTAATCTCAATTCTCCTCTATAAGCATTTTTAACAGTGTTAGCTACCCTTCTTGCTAAATCGTCGTTCTCCAAACCTATCTATCTTTTTTTAGGTCTTTTCTTATAGCCATCCACTTGTTCTGTAGTAGCCCTATCTAAATATGATACAGCGTCCACTCTGTCTAGTAGTATAGCTATATCTTATGCCTCTATAACTAAAGCTACAACAATACTTTCCATTATCTCTCTATGATCACCCGTGTCACGCTTTTTCTTCTCAATCTTCTTATTAATTTTTTCTTGGCTTTTGACTGTTTATTATGCAATGTGCGTTTTAGTTGTGCAGAATAAACTATTTTTCTTTTTTTTTTCAATCAGCCAGCTTTGCCTGCTTTTGTGTCGTCGACCTCACAACTAATTAACATACGATTAAACAGAATTTTCTTTTCTTAAAGTTCAGGGTACTTCATCTTCTGGTTAATATATTAATGTAGTTCAACGTACAATGTCGTCCGGTGACATTAAGAGCATGCACCTACTTAATATGTTTCAAGAAGAACGTTTATTTACTGTGCCCAAAATAAAACAACTAAAATGAGGATCTACAATAAAATAACAAAATTCTGGGATTTTATGTAAAGTAAATTTTCTACCAGAACGTTTGCGCAAATAAACAACTTCAGCTTATTCAGTCACGCTGGCACAGATTACGCTGGATCCTTAATCCAGAATCAAGCACTGCTAGACTTTGCCAAATTTTCAATCAAGCTTCTTTACAAGACTCCAATAATAATGAGCATAGAATCCTACAGAAGCAGTCCATCCAGAAATGGCAAAGTAACGTAGATAATCTCAATAACCTGCATCACAGCAGGTGACCGGCGTGTTCCGCGACTCATTCAATGCCTTATAAAGGAAAAACTTAAGACAAAGAGAAATTCCGCGTACTCACCCACTTCCTACAAGTAATCCAGCCAATAAATATACAAGAATACAGTAAAAAACTGAGTTAAATAACTTTATTCTGCGCGTGGGCACGCACGAGCCAAGGTGACAGACGCACGGACCAATCAGCAGCGGTTAGTGCTCTGACGTCACTTGTCCGGCGCCCACTAGATTGAAATTCGAATGATTCGCATTTATGGTGAATGAAGTAGTTGTAAAGACTTTTATGGAATTGGGTTAGTGCTTGTTTGATTGAGCAGGTTAACACGTAGACCAGTGGCTCAGACTAGCTGTTATTTTATCGCAGACTTGAGGACATGAGACTAGGTACTACTCGTGGCTTCATTAGAAGCATATACCTTGGGACTTTTGAGTGTGATTCCCAGATAAAAATAGCACTTCTATTTTAATCGAATTCGATCAATATACAGGAAATAAAGTCAACCAATATCAAGGCATTCTTTTTGTCATTTTAGATTTCAAATCTTGACTTTTGTTCTTTTCATGTAACGTATCTTCGTTGACATCGCTACATCTGTAAGCAGATCCTTCCAGAAATGCTAATTTCAATTGATAACTAAAACTTTATTTATAAAGAAACCGAACACATTATTCTTACAAACATATTCTAACATAACAATATATTTATAGTATGTAATATACCACAGTTTGATAACAATCCTACTTACTATTCTAGCGTCGGAATTTTGGACGTTACAACAAACGCTGCCAAAACATATGTGTGGCGAACGCGAAGAGAATTACAAGTATGTACTTTTAAGTGTTAAAAATTCTGTAAATGTATTACACTTATTATGTACTTAAACCTTTATGTACTTATCATGTTAATATGCTTCACACACTTTAACATAGGCCTCACAATGCCGCTTGAATGAACAGGTAAAAGCTAAATTACCCTTCGCAGACTGATTGGGATCAACGGAAGTGTTGTGCGATCAGCAATCATGATTATGACATTTCGTGTTAATTCAGTAATTTATTAAAGGTGTCGAGGAGGGTATACTTCAGTTCTGGGAGTCTGCCATTGCTAAACGCGCTTATAAATACAAACAAATTCAATCAAAACAAATAGCATCAAGCTCTTCTAACTTATTATCAGACAGCTGTGGTACTGGGGAGTTTGTTGCGCCCCTTCTTCCCAGCTAAAGCACTACCACTTCGGTAAAATGCGGGCGTTTTGGGGGACTGTCTTATGTAATTTTGACGTTCAAAAAGTGTTCCTTCTCGGCCTAGTTTGAATAAATGACTTTTGATTTTGAAACATCATTTCACTTTATCTATCTGAAAAAATGAAAACTACCAAAAAAAAGTAAAGCGATCTTTCCAATTTTTTCCTTTTCTTCGTACCTCCCAAACATCAAATTGGTTTAGTGTGTTATTTGAAGGTTACATATCAATGGAACTACATACCGATCTACACAACTTGCTTTATACGGCCTGCTAAGTCATGGAATCAGGCGTTTTTTTGCGGAAATCCATGAGGGTATAAAATTCCGGTATTGATGCAGCATCGTCCTCCCGAAACCCGCAAAAAAGTGCAAATGCAGGAGGTGTGATAATTATAATCGTCGCTCCCTTTTTCAACATGCAAATCAAACCTATGCTCGACACGCGTCTTGCCCTTCCACGGCGGCGTATCCTCAGGGACCCCGGGGAATTAGCTCGTATCTAGTTCAATTTTTTGGCGGAATAAAAACTAAAAAATTGGAAAATCCAAAAGTGCACGACTCATAACATAATGCTCATTTGGTCGTATAAAAAACCATAGATATTATATTAGTTTTTTTGTTTTTTTCCGTACCCAAAGGGTAAAAACGGGACCCTATTTACTACTCGTAAGACTTCGCTGTCTGTCCGTCCGTCTGTCTGTCACCTGTGATGTATTTCTGTTGCCGCTATAACAACAAACACTAAAAACAAAATAAAATAATATTTAAGGGGCCCTCCCATACAAGAGACGTGATTTTTTTTTTTGCAGTCTTTTTTTTTTATTGTGGTACCTACGGAGCCCTTCGTTTGCGAGTCCGACTCGCACTTGTTTATAAATTATAATAAAACTACTTTGAATAAAAGAGCCATTTTCAATAGGGTTTCTCCTACGGGTGAAACGAATCTATTAAGAAAAAATTGACACAATTAATTAATTTTTTCGCAAGCTATGTTTTCAGGTAACAACAACTTTCACTATGGGACGAACTCTGAAATCACGAAAAAAATCAGCTGTTTCATACATTTTGGTCAAGTAGGTATTGAACTTTTGTATTAAACAGCAGATTTTTTTTTTGTGATTTCAGTGTTGGTACCACAGTGAAAGTTGTTCAGTTCGATTGTCTAAAGCACCTCTTAAAGTTTGTAAGGTTAATTTTTTAACACCTTATTATACAATGGTATATAATTTAAGTAGGTTCTGTGTACTAGCAGGAGTATAACAATAGAAACAGTTGCAGAAAGGAGGCAAAAAAAAAATCGATCGTAAAGCACTCTCCATTGCTTCGCGTTACGAGTCGTGCAATATTTCAACACAAACATGTAATGTTATGTATTTCAATATAAAAGTAACTCACTGCTAATAATATAGGTAGGCATAGCAGTGAATTACTTTATTTATCGCTCCGGTAGGTAGATACATAATCCATCATAGTTGTAAATTAAAAGTAATTACAGGAAAGAAAACTGTACGAGTAAATAATTGAAATATCATAACAGTAATGAAAATCTTCATAAATATAGCTGATAGGTATACGGGAAACTTAAAACACGAGTTCATTATTAAATGTCGATTAAAGACCCATTTATATCCGTGATTATTCTTATGTGATGCCCATAAAGGAAAAAATTGTGCAGACATGATTATTAAAAATAATCACTGTGTCATTTCTCCCTACAATAAAGACTGAATAAACCTAAAGCAAAAATAACGTTAGCTTAAAACACAGTTAACTAACATTTACTATTAACACAATTAAAGTATCGTTATTCATTAGTTTAGGCACCTAACCAGTGATAACTTTAGACTCGAAAACAAAGTCAAACTAGATAATATTACGCAGGTAATATTTTAATTAATTCATAATTAAAATGTATTTCCTGTTTAATATAGTATCTATTCATCTCCAAAAGCATGAATATTTATATTTTGTATACTTTATACTTCTCTATTACAATACAGTAATTAAAATTCATAATCATAAAATACCTATTTACAACTCAATCAGCGAGATGAATCTCGCAGAAATGAACTCTGATCAAACATAATTACAGCCTAAGGATAAACCAACGAGACGTGATAAATTAACGAAACATTAGCGGATATTAATAACTAGTTATTAAACATTTTGGTGAACCGTTACTCAAAAAGCGCTTGTTAAACAAACGTTATAATGAGGTAAGGTGATTGTAATCATTGATAGCCTTTTTTTTTTTTTTTGGATGGGAAATCATCTAATGACTCCTCCCGCTCTGGGTGGAGCGGAAGGGAATGTCAGACTCTTACTGACTAAAACCCACCCGTGTTCCTTCCTTAGCCCTTTATGTTCCGGGGCAGCGGTAACCCTTTCGGATGATCCCGCTACCCCGGCAGGCTTCGGCCCTGGCGGGCCCCTTCCTTAATGCTGACATCTCTTTGAGGCGCGCGTGGAACACATACGCGCCGTCCGGCACGGGCCTGGTCCTGATCGGACGGAGAGCTACCCATTACTCTCCGTCCGCAGGCCCGCGCCTACGGTGGCCGGGAGTCGTCACGCGGCTCCCGACGCCCGTAGCGTCTCCCGCGATCATTGATAGCCTTGTTCTAAACAAAGAAGAATATTATGCCTCCTTCAGGCTTGAGTTATGCTTATTACTTTTCATTTCTCATAGGTACTCGGAAAGTAGTGTTTGTTTGATCCGAATAGCGGGTGGAAGACGCTGCTTCCCACCTTCGAGCGGGAAAGACTCATAGTAATTGCTTCCCTCTCTAAGGAGGGAATGAATTTAAAAAATAGAACTAAATTTGATCAGGTAGTCCGCTACGAATTTTTTTTTACATAATTAAGAATAATGTTGCGGTCTTGTGTGTATAAACAGCCAGTGTGAATCGGCCCGCGGCGGTGACGCGGTGTGTTCCATATTTGAAATTTAAAAAAGATTATTAAACAGGCACAATTATCCATAAATATTTTAGAAAAACTACTATTTTTTACTTTGCTTTTATTCTAAATGAAAAGTAGAGTGTTTAACACGGGTGAAAGTCATCAATTCCTTTCGACTCTTGTATAACAATCTACTATTCCTATTATATTATCACATCATTTAGTATGAAATCAATACTATACAAAACTAACATTAGTGAAAAGCGGTTCATAATCACCGATTGTAGTTGTGTGGTATAACCAGACAGGAAGACTTTCATTACGTACAAACACATCAAGCTATACATTTCCAGTTTTAGTTGACCTCGCTTTGTATTGGCTTTTCGTACAATGAGAAGTCAGGATATACTGGCAATGTCTAGCTTCATATGTCGTCGTGCGTACCTGTATAATAAATTGTACAAACATTTAAAAATAAAATTATCAAATCCGCTTCAAACACCAGAATATTTTAAGTCAAAATAAATAAAAAACTAGTAGTAGAACAAACTACTAAAAACAGGTTATTTCAACAAGTCGCTGTGCTAGTCGGCACCTACATTTTAATACCATTCTACTAGCACTGCATAAGCACAAGTAGGTAACATTTATTTGACACCTGACGACGTGACGTTTGCACGACATGCACACATTAGAGACAGAGCAAACAAAAACTGGACTAAATCGTTACTAAGCTATTGCGCTAGCGCACTTTATGTTACCGTTTATTGACAGGGTTGCCTCACAGGTCTTTTAAGTAGGATGTTGTAAATACTGTATTTAGATACATTAAGGCAAGGCTACCATGGTTTTGTTAACCAGAAATTAAGCAAAGCTTATTTTTGTTATAAAGAGGTAAATTGAAAATTCAAAGTGTGAAGTGGTAAGTTGCTGACCGCTTAGAATATTTTTTGAAACCCTTTTATTTACTTAAGTTTTGCACTTCATGACTTTAATGACAAGTGTTAAAACGACTTAAGTTTTTGAAAGCTACATAAACTTGGAAGCACGAATTTCTGTACGTTTGAGAATAACCAAGATGTAAAAGGCTGCCGTATCCTGTCTTCCGAAATTCCGCGAAGAAATTATTGCTTAATGTTTGTCAAAATTTAGATTAAAAAATGTCCCATTTAATAGTGAGACAGAAAGGGCAACCCTACTTCTGAAAGGCCGTATCGTCACGAACTTTAAAGACATGTTCTTTACAACTCTCTCAGTAAATGAATTATGTGTCGCACGGACAAGGTTCGTGCACATCTTCCAAAATGACACGCCAAAGGTCGCTAGAGAACAAACGAAACCCTCCTATAGAGACATGACCTCCTGGTATTTTGACGACATGGGAAAATAATGACCGAAGGTTTTTTCTGGAAAAGAGAAGCTGATTGATTACTGTGCAGTGTGCATCAATTTTTACTGCAAACAAAATGTAGCACTGCATGAGGGTTGCAAACTTGCAAAATATGCAAGCAAAATGCTTACCAAAATATTTTATCTTTAAGGCTAATTAATAAACATCGATTCTCATTGTATAGCTGCTTCAGAAAATTTAGCTCTACTTGACTCTTCTATACACATAGGTTTTGGCATGATAAAGTAGAAATGTCCCATTTTTTTATAAATCCCAAATCTTCTGCCATGATAATGGTTCCTTGTAATTTCTTTTGCTCCATCAATATTTCTCGATAAGATTTGTATTGTTACAAAGAGATCGATGCATTTCTGATTATGGCAATGTGAAAATGTGCCTACAATCAGCTTTAAAATCGGAGATCTCGATACTTAATAACATGTCATAAATCTAGTTCCGAAACTAATATGTACTCGTAGATCTAAACTCTAACAGATAAGCGTCCACCTGCAGATCTTTACATCGAAGGTCGCATGTCGACATCGATATGTTTGCAGCCCGCTCCACATACAGCGCTGTTGGCCAATTTCTGTTGTTTTAATACGCTGATTTGAATCTCTTTAGAATATATTAGGTGTGGTCGAGGATCTTGTTTGTGGTATAATCGAATGGCAGTTTGCAGTGCATGAATTGTTAGAATATAACTTTGAGTTGCGTTGCCTTCTTTGCGAGTTTAGAGAGTAATTACAAAACAAAGTATAGTAATAGAATTAGATTGTGATAACCATTATTAAAATGGTAAAGTGAGTCCCATCTCTTTATCTTCGTATTCTTGGACAAGATAAAACGTAGGATTCCTGAGTAAGGTTTCGGTCCAGGAAAATTAAAATCAACAGGGGTGAAACCCGACAGACATTTTAAATTGCCTCTACTCTTAATCTCGTATACAATTCATCATTACCATCCTGCATAGTTCATGAAATACCAGGACTGCATGAATGCAAGGAGTGCAACCGATCAAGGTCTGCAGATAAAAGTAAAGAGCACAGGAGAACACCCACATAATACACGAACTACGTGTAATGAGAAAAATGATGGATCTTTTACAGGTCATCAATTATATTAATGAGACAGCAATTATTTATTAAAATCACTGGAAATCAAATTACAATTTCTTTTATTTTCTCTATATTTCCAAATATTTTGCACGTAAAGGATTAAAACTTTACAATTTGACCTCTTAACTTACATCTTAATACTAATGTAAAAGAAATACCAGGACTATATGAATGCAAGGAGCGCAACCGATCAAGGCTGCAGATAAAAAGTAAAGAGCACACCCACATACTGAGTGTAATGTGTAAAATGATTGACGCGGAGTGCAGCGCTCGTGCGGGGCTATTATTACACGTTTTGATATCTACATCTGATGGACGTGGTTTTTGTATGCCTGGGAACTTATAGAGGGAACATTGGCAAATTAAAATGTGTAACAAGAGTTTTATGGGGGAGGCTCCTTGGAATTATAGCCGATTAATTTTGATTGTGTTTTAAGATTGGTGTAAAAACTAAGCAGCGTTACTAGGCTAAATACAGCCTTTTGCTTGTAACAAACAGCTACATAATCGCATACAGTGAAAGGATAAAAAACTGAAACTGCCCCTTTCTGACAGACGAAATCCTAGTAAAAAACACAATATAAAATATTATTATTGGCACAATAAAACAAAATGTAAAACACAATCTAATCACACGCCACAATCTTTCAAAAATAATAAAACAGTGCGGGAATAAAAAATCACGTAATATTACCAGACGAACAATTTTACCATAATATGACATCATTGCCGCACTTTTGACTTTACGGGTGGTTCTCATAATATGAGGTCTCTGAACTCTAATTTATTATGTACCTATGTGTAAATAATAATTATAATCAAATGATTCTTTAATGTTATCTGGAATATTTTTATTTCTTTTCCAAGAGGATTTTAGCTGATAGATAAGCTAAATCTGGTTAAACAAGATGTTATTTTATGAAGGAAATTATAATAAGAATGGCGACCTAGGCTCGACATTTCACAGGCTTGTACCCACCAGAGCCCTAACCGTTGGTAAGGAGCGAGTCCCGGGTGAGTCGTAGATACAGATGTGTGACATAATGTACTGTCTTCAGCACAGAAGATATTTGTCACATCTGTCATACAGACTTTGTTTATCATTCGCGACAAAACAAATGAAACATAATTTATACAATATACACGTCTATCTCTTGTTTGGGTGTGGAACGACACAATAATATTGTCATTTCTAGCATTATCATAACTCTGTGGACTTATGCTTCCCTGGTATTCTCACAGTAAATGTTGTTATTATTGTTAGCAAAACTCTCACGCATAATTGTTATGTGTTATGTTAATTTGAATTAAATTACTTACTTTTTATGATAATGTGATTCGTTTACTGACAACAGTCTTTTGTTTGTAATTGATATCTTATTTTTACCAAAATGTAGATTTTTACGTTTTTAATTCTCTTTTCACTGAGTAGTTGAGGGTCAACCAGTGTTGCTACTGGTTTTATTGATTTG
The DNA here is from genome assembly GCA_914767645.1 of Hydraecia micacea. Taxonomy (NCBI): domain Eukaryota; kingdom Metazoa; phylum Arthropoda; class Insecta; order Lepidoptera; family Noctuidae; genus Hydraecia; species Hydraecia micacea. Next base: position 14,336,857 of record OU611796.1, read on the forward strand.
TTCTGGCACGAAAAAATACATATTTAAATAATGATTTAATCGATATAAGACATGTAGGATTTATTATTAAATAATAAGTGTAATAAAAGTGTTAAAACTTTTATAATAGTGTTTCCGAACGGAATGATTGTGATGAGTTTATGAACGAAGCATTGAGTGAAAGGGGAGTAGAGAGTGAGAGGGTGAACGAATGTGTAAGAGGATCGTTTTTAAGATGGAGACGAATGGAGACTACGGAGATTTTTAAAACGCTAAAAAGAAGAAGTATTGCAAGAAACGGTATTTCATATTGGATCCTTAATCTTACAGATATATCCATTAAATAATAGCAATAAGCACAATCCTTGAGATACATAGGCATACCTATAGAGCACTAGTTGTATGAATGTATATTTTTATTTTTACTAAATGAATTGTGTGATTCTTATCTAGATGTAGTGAAACAGGACGTTAATTAATTAACTCGTCTTCCAAATGGCGAAAAACAACAACTGTTATGAAAGAAAAACCAAAAAATAAACATATTTAACGAACCAAATCTTGAAACTGTTTCACACACATCTACTGAAATACGACGTAGATTGTTCTAACCATGTTTTATTATTTTTGCCTATTTTTTTGCTTTAATTCATAACATAATAACATAATCAGCCTATAATTTTCCCACTGCTGGGACGCAGATCTCTTCTCAGTGAGAGGGAGTGGGCCGTAATCCACCACGCGGGCCCAGTGCGGGTTGACAGATGTCACATGTCTTCGAATTTTTGGTTCTAGGACATGCCGCTTTCCTCACGATGTTTTCCATCACCGTTTTGAGAGCAGTGGTGATGAAATAATTTACACAAAGTAAAGCGCCTGACTGGATTCGAACCTACGATCTACAACTTGTAAGTCGCGGCCGATACCTACCACTAGCCCACCACCTGCTCTCACTGCTTTAATTCAAGTTAATTAAATTTTAATGTCATCGTATAAGCAATTTTTTTGTTATTCTATGTTTTAAAAACAGTTTTTTTCCTCAAAATATACGACTGCCATCCATTATCAAATAAAAAAAACCTATTGACACATCGTTGTATAACAGATGCCAAAGTTATTTGCAATACGGAATACTTAAAGCAAAGCTGCTTTGCACTTTTTTTTAATATTGAGTAAAGTCCGCCACACACTGGTCGGAGATATCAAGGCTATTCACTTTCACTCTCAGTATGTTTCAGTACTTTACGAGTACATACATAGGCACATCTGGGCTAAGTGGCTACTACGCAGATCGATTGAGGTTAAGCAATTTTGGAGGACGACTTTTGGATGGGTGTTCGGTGATTTTGGTGTTAAGTGATTTACTTTTTTTTTTGCTGAAAAGTGGGTTTAAAGTTTGGCTAACGTTCAAAATTTGGTGGAAATCTCATCTCAGCGACAATCAATGTCAAGAACTTGTCAAAAATGTAGGGAAATTAGGGCCGCCCGTTTGGTAACGCTACATATCATAGGTTATTTTTGACAGATTGAGAATGAGATCAAACTGTGAACGTTCTTAAAATTACTAGAATTGCCTCTCAGAAGTTCGGTCAAAATTCTCGAAATTTTTATATGAACCTTTTTTCATAAAACCTTGCTGGTAGATACTGTAAAATAAACAAATGATTCCGGAAAATAGAACCATGAAAATCTGATAATTGCGCACGTAAAATTATTAAATGGATTAGCTATTATGCTGCGGCTATTTATACTGTAAAGCCAATTAAATAAATATAATATCTCTTTTCGAATATAATCACCGTGTGAATATTACAATAGGTTATTTAAACATTAAACTAATCTCTAACGACATTGATAACACTCGTAACGCTTATTATTACTGCACATGTATTAAACAAATGAATATCTATTGTCTATGAACACATAAAGGAGAATATTATGTACAGTACGCATCATAACATAATCAGCCTATAATGTTCCCACTGCTGGGACACAGGTCTTACCAAGGGGTATCGTATTACCCAGTAACTGGGTTGTGGAGGCCAGATAGGCAGTCGCACCATGTATAATACCGGTATTCAGCTGTATCTGATTAGATCGGAAGCTGACCGATAGTTGGAAAAAGGCTAGGCAGATGATGATTATTTACTAGTAAATTTATGAAGCCAAGGAAGCTTAATATCGGCATTGATAGAATGTAGACAAACATAAGCATTTATTTCAGAGTGGGGCGGAGCTCTGGTGGTCCAGTGGTAACGGCCGTGACTTGCGAGTTGTAGGTCGTAGGTTCAAACCCAGACAGTTGCTTTAATTTGTGTAATTTATTACATCACCGCTTCTCTCAAAATGGTGAAGGGAAACGTAAGGAAAAGGCCTGGAACCAAAAATTCGAAGACATGTGGCATCTACCAACCCGCACTGGGCCCGCGTGGTGGATTACGGCCCACACCCTCTCACAGAGAGGAGCCCTGTGTCCCAGCAGTGGGAACATTATAGTCTGATTATGTTATGTCCCGGTTCCGTGCGTTCCACATCCAGGTGTTTCCACAAAAAATCATAAACAGGATAATGTGGAAAAAGACAGTTTTTGTTAAACATTATTATTTTGTAGAAAAACATCATCTGCCTAGCCTTTTCCCAACTATGTTGGGGTCGGCTTCCAGTCTAACCGGATGCAGCTGAATACCATTATTTTACATGGAGCGACTGCCTATCTGACCTCCACAACCCAGTTACTGGGTAATACGATACCCCTTGGTAAGATTGGTTGTCAGACTTTCGGGCTTCTGACTACCCGTAACGACTGTCAAAGATCCACGAATGACAGCCGGGACCAACGGCTTAACGTGCTTTCCGAGGCACGGAGGGGTCTCAGTATGTTAAGATGGTCACCCATCCACAGACCAACCGCGGCAAGCGTAGCTTAACCTGATCGATCGACCTGTGCGGCTGTTATTATTTAGCCACGGACCCCCTTTTTGTAGAAAAACGTGAAAAGAAAATATATTTCGTTTTAATGGCGCCACCACGCACGGTCACCAGTAAAAATAAGCATGATTCCCGCGTTGATGTCTTTCCTTCGTGACACTGCAAGCCCATACAAAACTGACCGACTGATCTTGTTGATTATATTTATCTCTGTCTCAGTGAGTCTCAGGTGGTGACGTCAGCAGGATACGCTCGGCCGCAGCTTCCAGCCCACGTTACGCCTGCGCACAGCCACGGTTTTTGCTGAAGTGAGGTTAGGTCATAGTGGGAGCGGAAAAACTGGGATGTATTTTTTAAGTTATGGTCTGTTTCCCCAGAGGAGCAATTCTTGTATTTTTAAGAACGTTCGCATTCGAATCTCACACTCACAATCTGTCAAAAATACCTCTAATTTACCTATGTTTTTGACACATTGTCGCTGAGATGAGATTGCGACTAGATTTTGCTTTCCGGTAAAGAATTTGATTCCAATGCTGTTAAATTTTTAAAATCCAGTGGATTCTGCTTTTATGAAAACTCTCAGTGTTCTGACATCATCTAGTCAGAATGAAATACTCTCACGGAGATAAAAGTGTTTATGATTTGGTATGCATGATATTATATTAATTTGATTTATGAGTACATTTAGGTCATGAACCTGGTTCTAATTATAACATTTTTCTTGCTACTTATTAGCATAATACATATTACTTAGTACTCATTTAATTTTCAAGGATTATTATTAGAAATTGATAGATATCTATTTCATTTGGTCACGTTTTACATTACATTTGCAATGGACGGAGATCTATTTAATATTTCTAAATTAATTAAAAGTCATTTATTCAAACTAGGCTGAGGATCAACACTTTCCGAACGTCAAAATTACAAAAGAGAGTCCACCAAAACGACCGCCCTTCACCACTTCCTAGTGCGTTCGCTGGGGAGAAGAAGTGGCGCAACAAACTCCCCAGCAGCACAGCTGTCTGTTCAGTTAGAAAATACTTGATTGTATACAATACTATGTATGCAAAAGTAATTAACATTACAGGACACAGAACATTTTTTTTTAATTACTTACTTATTTATTTCAAAAGGTATGTAATCATATACATAAGCTGAAAGTAACCAAACATTTAAACACAGCTATATTAATCAGCCTGTATTGTCCTACTTTAGGGCAAAGGCCTTCCTTTCCTTCTAAAATAAAAAAAAAAACGATTTTTTAACATAAACTTCAAAAACAGCAACTTTTTCCAATCCGTCACTATTTGATTTCTGCCTTGATTCCACTCAGTGATAAGGGTCCCCAAGAAGATCAATTGCAATTGTTAATTGACGTGATTGATACACAAGCGATTGAAAATATTACCACAATAGAAATTGATTGCAATTGATCGTTTCGGGGACCCTGTAGGAATGTGATAACCACCTAACTGATGTAACTTCCTATATCTTTTAACACAATTTTCAGTTCTTCCTTAAATTTCTCATATCTAAGCTTGTATATTTTCACCTGTCGTTTTCCACAACAAAGCGGACAGAATCGCTAATAGTATGACCACAGCCTGTACCAACAAAAACTGGCTATTACTAATTAACAGTGTCCGACCACCGGCACCGATGATTCGCTTTTTGCGACCATTGCTAATATTATGACTATTGACGAAGCTGTGTGAAAGATGAGCTGAGTGATTCAATTGGTTTATTTTTAGCTTCTCTCAACTAACCTGTCCTTTAAAAAACAAAACTTGGTTGATGATCAAAGAGGCTTCTCTAATTAAACACTTAAAATTTGTTTATTAAAAGATGAACATTTTTAAGTACGCCATCCAAAAGGATAAGTACATACTCGTATTATGGCAATTTTTATTTTTCTGGAATTCTTCTGCGATTCCATTTCACATCCCTCTGTTTTCCCGGTTCGGGAAAACATATACCTCGGTATATGTTGACGTTTTCCAACATTTTATAGGAACGCCAAAAAATTACAGTATAATTTTATATATAATTATTATAAAAAAGCAACCTCGCTATGTAGAAATATTCCAAAAATACCCTGCACTTTCGCAACTTATTTATTTGTTCGCAAGAAAAATGTCTTCGGAACACGCGAGCTTTAAAAAAGTTATGACTCACTAAATTGGAGGCAAAAAATACTTTAATGTGCCTTAATTAACGTTCAAAGGGTTCCGTAGGGAATTAGGGAGGATCTTATTTGATTACCTGCCTCGGGAGGTGTTGCCAGTGCAAAAAATGCTAAGCTTTGATAGTAGCGATCTACTAACGAGGTTCTGAAAGAGTATTTGATATCGCAGGAATGAATGGAAATCTTGATGAATAGCATTTTGATTTGAATCTGTAAATAATGATACTAGATGAACATGTAACAAAAGAAGATGAACTCCGATATGCGCATATCACAGAACATGCTTCAAGCTCGCGATTGGATCCGATTTTTAAATTAGGGAACCGTGCAATAAATCTTTTCAAACAAAGTCCTTTAAAATCTCTTAAATATTATACGGTCAGTCTCATTTAAATCCATTCCAAGGGTATCAACCTCTTTTACCAATTCAGATTGAGACCACTTTAATTTGAAAACGAAATCGGATATTCTGAATGTATTATTTATTATTGAATTGACTTCTACACCAGTATCATTTTAAAAGTTTTGCTTCTTTGCCAATATTTTTTTAAGCAATAACTCAGTGGTTGAGCAATTTGGTTTCTGCAAGGTTCGACTCCCGCAAGGTGGCATTTTATTTACAGTCAGGATGTACAGTCAGGATGTACAGTCAACAAAAGAGATAAGTATGCAGGATCGTCGGATATAGTTGAAGTTTAGTAAGAAACCGATGGATGTTGTCGACTGAAATTTAATTTGCTAAATGAGCTGTTTGTTTTCTATTAATTAATAAAATTAAATTTTTTCGAGCAATATCACACTTTAAAACTTCGATAAAGTTGTCCATCCATCCCACAAAACATAATAATATAGTCGCGTCCGAAACCAGAAGTCACTCGACGCTAAATAACGATAATTTACAAAAGAACGTGTTAAAAATTTTAACATTGCTGCAGATAAATCTACATGACCGACAAAGGTTGTAGAATGTCTCAAGTCTGCTCCAAAGGTCCGTTTGATTCGTTGTGCAACTACACGATACAAATAACAACAATGTACGAACAACGCGTTCAGTACAAAAATCTAAACGCTCACTTATGTAGCTGTATCAGACCAAATGTGGAATATTTCTCCTGTTCATTAGAGTGGCCAGTCGCAAGTGTCCTTGCAAAGTCCTTTTACGTCGATTACAGACATTAATCGATATGTTAGAACACTCTTTATCTCGATCATTAAGTATCCGGCGCAATTAGTCAAGTTCTAAAACGATCTAAGCGAGATAAAAACTTTTTGTGCAAGATACAATGTTATACAGGAAGCGAAACTGTATCAACATTTTAGATCGCTCGTTTAAAAGCGACAGTATAAATCAAACCCAATTAAATTAAATTAAAACAAAAACTTACCGAAAAATGTCCTTTCCGGGCACAAGCAGTGACAGTTCAAACGGTATCAAACAGAAGAAAATAACATAAAAAAACACAGCACTAATCACAAACCGAGATCGCAGCCAATAGCTCCGAGATAAATAGCACGAATAAATTAAAAAAAAACAGCACTTTTTTTCAATAATGTAATTAATTTCACTACACTATTAACTATTAATTTTTTTACTGGCAATTAGTGCTAACACAATCACAAAATCGGCGCGAAGTTTGACAGTTCAAAATACAAGATGGCGTACACCCGCTCTCGGCTGTACCTCGAGGTCGACTGAATGAGTTAAATCAAATTGGCGAGTGAGAGAGCACCTATTACGTAGCTAAAAGGCTTTGCCGCTTATGCATGAGGCTGTTTGCAAGGAAAACGGCTTGGAGTTACTTTTGGGCGAACGAAGGTGTTTGTCATACTGCCAAATTGGTTATGTTGAGATTAGATACATGAGGAATGATGTCATGTGGGGACGTTAAGAGTCATTAGTCGACAGGTTTAGTTTTTTGTGTGTTGGCGCCCTGTGGTCAGTTCTCCGAAAGTCTTTTATGAGCTTACAAGCATAAAAATCTCGCATTCATACATACGATAATGCTAGCACGCCAATCATTATTGAGCCATTATTCATTATTGTTATGAAATTACATGCGTTATTTAATAATGCTAGCAGCTGACAAACTAACTAAATGTTGAAAAATTCTCGGTTATGTAGCCTAGTCATTATTTTGTTTACCTGATAAAATGCACAGAACACTATTACTCCTTGATAAAATGGTCCTGTTCCGTTGTTTTCGGCAATCTGTCCAAGTGCTTCCTGCAGCACTTACTAACTTAATCGTAACAAAGGCGTTGGTGACAGGTTGGTGCAATGTTCAGGCATAAGGTACATCTGTCTGAAGTATTTGGACACACAGTAGCTTTTGGAAAAGTCCTCATCACGTGCTTCAATTATTTTTCGTAATCTATTAGCAAACACCTACCTATAATTATACTTACTACTTACATAAGTACCAGCCTGTACCGACAGCATTAGTGTTATTAGTAAGAAATTCTGCGAACTATGACTGTTTAGTTCAAATATAGATGAGAGATCTTGGGTGTTTATTACCATTATTTCCTAATATAGATATAACCGCAACGTCCCACACCATACGATGCGACATGTTCATAGAATTTCAGATTATGTTAGGTTTGTGACCATCATCAAAAGCAATCCACTTCTGGTGATGAACTCTTTCAATCGCTCGCCATTCGAGATAAACCACACCACATCGCAGTGACAAATTGTGGGCATACAGTGGTGGTTACATGTGAATATGAATAGTGTCGCTGTGTAGCTTCTTGCAGTTGCGTTGCGGTAACTACAAAAATTCGATGTACGCGTTGTCGCTAGTAGTTGCGACGTGGTTACGTCGTGGCTGGAACCAGGCCTACGTCTAGCAGTGGGCGTCTTTCGGTTGAAATGATGATGATGAGTGTTAGCAGACAGACAAATCGACTCCAGCACCCTAATTGCGTAACACACCATAAATCTGAATCATTTTGAAGGATAGTGCTAAACCATTGCTTCATATGTTTGAAAAATTACATGTGTCTGCTCAATAACGTAAATAACGCAATGAATGTTGTTGAACTGTCAAAATGAAATCCATTGCTACTGATAGTGTTTTACGCTGATAATCACCCTGCAGCTTTTGTAGAGAAAATTGCGTTCATACCTACAAAAGAAATACACATACCCTGCTTACCTGTTTTAAAGTAAATACATTGCGGCTGACTTTGAAATCATACAACTTTTATTGACACATCGCAAAAATGCATGGAACAGGCTCTTATTTCAAAATTTCAGAGTTGAGACCATAGTAAAAGTTGTCAAAATATTCATGAGCACTTTCACTCCCTGAAAAGATACAAGAATTTATGAGTTCAAAGTCACCCGGTACATTTTGCAAACTACTTAATGAAAACATCGTTATTTGTTTACTTCGCCTTAAAAGCCAGGATGACGACAACTTCGCAACTGTTGCACTGAGGGGCCATTTCTACTCAGAATAAAGTAATAAAATATAATATTTACAGTGTGTTCTATGTGCACTTTCTAAAGGCGTGTCGTATACAGACGTTACATGAAGCTTATAATGAGAATAACACGTCTTTCCTATTAAACGCAACAGATAATACTCGTATACGGTACAGTTGCATGCACGGGTTATTTGAAACCAATTTTTGTATTCAATCATGTATGCATGGGCCCTTATTCTTTAAGTTACATTAACAAAAGATTGGGTTCCCCCACAGAAAAGATTTCTGTGGGTTCCCCTTTCACCCTAATACAAGCCTAGGAACTCAAGTCAACCTTACCTGCTCGTGGTACACCCTGCTTTCGACCAACAAGGCTCTTGCGACCCGCCAACCCGCACTGGACCAGCGCGGCGGGTTATGGTCAAACTCCCCATAAATATGGAAAGCAGAACAACAATATATGTCCCCAAGTGCCCAGCGACTTCAGCTGCTCTGCTGGTGTTGACGGACGCTGGTTCAGCTCTGGAGTCAGGGGCGAGGTGATTCTCCGGACGAGATCGGTTAGCCGTTAGACGGACGAAGAAGGCACAGCACAAAGTGGAAAAATATGGGGGAGACTTTTGCCCAGCAGTGGGACAATATAGATTAACAACAAAAAAAAACATTTTTGACTCACAATGGACAATCGCTAAACGTGTGTACCTATATTTATTTAAATATGAAGAAATATTTGTTTAGTTTCTAATTTTATGTATAAGGTTGTTTTTTGTGTGTGTTTTTTTTTTATGTTACTCCGTTTTCTTTTTGTATTTTTTTTACTTTAATGTAATTTTGTAGAATTTGCATAGATATAAGCGATTTGGTGTAAACTGTTAGGCTTATATTTGATGAATAAATGAATATGAATATCATTTTAGTATCACGCTTGTATTCCTCGAAGGAAGGGATAGACAGATGTAGGTGCACACCCGACTTTTGCCATTTATGTTTTACTTTTTAGTCCCATGTATTCGGGGATGTGCCATTGACCGGGGTCGAATTCCGCCGCGCTGCCTCTGAAATAGTTCTAATGGGACAAACCTAATAACACCTTGACCTCGATCCCAGGACTCAAGGCAGTTCTTAACAATTAAAAGACCAAAAAGGTATTACTGACAGCTGTTCAAAACTTTGCGAGTGATCCAACACCATTGAATTCAATTCAACTAATTTGATGAATATCCACCACACAACAGACAGATTAGGGACTTCATCGGCTTTCGAAAACCGCGACTGAATATACGTATAACCACATGTATAGCCCAGTAGCACTCGACTCCTTGGCTGTACCTTGTCTATAGATAAGGCAACACGCCCCCGGTGTCGTATTGTCACTGCTCCACCCACCTCGGGTCCACTAATACCTGATTAGAACATAATATATTACATTACTAGCTGTGCCCGCGATTTCGTCCGCGTGGAATAGTGACTTTTCAGGCAGCATATTTTGAATTACATATAGCCTAGTTTGGGTAGCTAAAAATTTACTTTACAGTAATGCTTCTCTGTATTACCTTAACAAATGTTCGCCGTGATTCTTTAAATTGACATAACTTTTTTATTTATGAACCGATTGACATGAAATAAACAATGTTAAGTGAAGCTTACTACAATATATTTGTGAAAACCGCATCTAAATCGAATAAGCCGTTTCTGATATTAGCGTGCACAAACACACAGACAAACAGACAAACAGAAAAAAAAAATTAATTACAATTTCGGGTTCGGCATCGATATAATAACCACCCCTGCTACTTTTTTTTTATATATTTCCATTGTACAGACACCACTTTTCTACAATTTTATTATATGTATATAGAATAGATATATAGATATAGATAGATTGACCGCATCGAGACGCTCTGTATCATTTTAGATCTAAGATAAGTACCAGTTAGGTCTAAAGACAGTTGTACCACATCCAGGATCCACACGCGTGTACAATGTGGATATGGGTTAGGCGTAGGTACTATTTCTAATTAACGTAGGTAGACACCTATTTCTTCTCACGTATCAGCGCGAACTACGAGAATCATACGAGAATACAATAAAAATATTTTTTTTTAATTTTTTTTTTTAAATGGTGTTCTCTTGCAAATCCTACTTTCCTACAAATATTATTATGTTTGGATGTAAACATCCAAACATACAAATTTATAATATTTAAAAGTATCCTAAAGGATCCTTTTTATTCCGGTAGCGTGTTCCCGTGGGATAATTTCCGACCTCCACGCAGGCGAAACCGCCGGAAGAAACTAGTGCATTATTAATAATTTTGCGATGACAAAAAAACTTGGGTAAACGAACTTTTACTGCTTGCTGGTATGCCATCTGTTGTCAAATAGTCATACTATACGATCAGTGATATCTAGTGTCGAGTAGGAGTATTCGTTAATTTACTACTAGCGCCTCTAGTGTTATATTTTAGGAAACTTGAATTTATGTTCCCGCGCATTATACTACAAAGTTGGCGAAACCCCCGTTACTAGGGACGTGACAGGAATCCGGAACATTGTAAATCCGTCGGATATCATGTTATTATGATCGCATTGACATTCAGTTTAGATGAAAAAAATCACCTAGCTTCCGAAATGTGACATCGTTGACCCAATTTTTGTTAATTCTAGTCAATTTTATCGTTACAATAAAGAGCAATATAATATTTTTGGTGATAGTTCTAAGAAAACATTTATTTTTATAATAATATTGTGTTAGTGAAGAGCTTAAAATATTTTTGTCTTGAAATCCCTTTAAAATATTGCCTAAAAGTGTTAAAAAAAATCTACCTATACGTGCCGTGTTGACTTAGTACTTAATCGTAATAATGAAATTATAAATTTTACACAATTTCTTCTATATTTCCCTGTTACATATTTACTATACTGTTGAATTTATATCGTTTAAAAAATGTCGTTCGTAAAATGCTGTTTTGAAGCTGGGGAGGGCCATGATTTTCTGGATTCGTTCGTTCAAAAATGTACAAATCCAGGCTGTAAGTATTTTGTTCAAATTAATATTATACCTAGCCAAAGTCTTATATAATTTAATTATTCGTTATTGGCGCACGTTCAAGAATTGTCTCTTACTATTGTCATCTGCATTATTGATTACCTGCTTGTAATTGCCGCCAAGGGCGCAAAGTTGCGCTAACTTCACGCTGTTGAGTATTTCCGGGCTGCGTTACGAAATTCCAAAGAGTAACGACGATAAAGTTTTATGAAAAATATTGATAAAATATCTTAAAACTTATTTATTTACTTATCATCGTATTAAATGTAATAACACAGGAAAAACTGGTTTATTTGTATTATAATCTGTAAACAATAAAGTTTCCTAACAAACACCCTTTCATTTCCTAGTAAACAAACTTTGTCTCTGACAAACTACCAAACAGAAATGGAACTGTGACTGGAACGCGCCCCAAAAAAATCGATCGACTGACTCAGAGACTTGGTGTTTTATTCTAGATTTTATCTAGAAAGCTATTTTGTAGTAATATCCATAGCATATAAGGCAAAAGGAAACAATGGCAGGTATGTCCTGTTTTAATTATTTGTATAATTTACAGCAGATCTTTGAGAATTTTGTTTACTAAACTGGACTTTGACATGACATATGTTACGTTGGGTGGCGCCATCTTGCTCCTTTATCTGTCATCAATAATAGCGTGTTTTCATGGCGTTTTTCCTACGTATTGGAGTGAATTTCTCCCAAATTATCAAATAAACTGTGTCTAAATGTGATACAAAGTGCTAGAAATGTGATTTGGTTCACCACTACAAGAAGTTTTCTACCAAAACTGTTCAACAAGTGAAAGGTTCCGGATTATCAAAATGACGGCTACAACAGTGCAAAACCTGGCCAAAACGGCAACGGCAACGCCTGCAAAGGCTCAGAAGACTTATGGGAAGATTGTATTAACATTATACAACTGCCTTTTGCCCGAAAATGTCTTTAAGGAAACGCCCTCACAGACTGACGGCCTTGACATCGAAACGGAAACTGACCTCCGTATCCTAGGATGTGAGATGATCCAAACCGCCGGAATCCTGCTCAAGCTGCCTCAAGTTGCTATGGCGACCGGACAAATCTACCTCCAGCGGTTCTACTACTCAAAATCATTTGTAAGATACCCCATGGAAACTATGGCTATGGGCAGCATTTATTTAGCATCAAAGGTTGAAGAAAAACCGTGTAGAATAAGAGACGTGATCAATGTTTTCCACCACATCAAACAAGTGAGGGCTCAGAAGAATATTGCACCGCTCATAGTGGATCAAAACTACATTGAATTAAAGAACCAAGTTATCAAGGCTGAGCGAAGAATTCTGAAGGAATTAGGTTTCTGTGTGCATGTCAAGCACCCACACAAGCTTATTGTGGTGTATCTCCAGCTGCTGCAGTATGAGAAGAACCGTCAGTTAATGCAAATGGCATGGAACTACATGAATGATGCCCTACGGACTGATGTCTTCATGAGGTTCCCACCGGAGACCATCGCTTGTGCTTGCATTTATCTAACAGCACGCAAGATTGGTCTGCCTCTTCCAAACAACCCACACTGGTTCCTGTTATTCAAAGTACCAGAAGAAGATATTAGAGAGGTCTCTGTTCGCATTCTGCAGCTGTACAAGAGAACTAAAGTCAACCCTGAGGAATTGGAGTGCAAAGTTGACAGGTTACGGAAAGTGTATCAGGCTAACAAGCACATTCAAGCTCAAAAAGAACGAGATAGCAAGGCAGAAGAGAAGAAAGTGGAATCACCTACTGCATCAACATCTAAAGAGAGTAATAGAAGGGATTCTAAGAAAGACAAGTCACCCAAAACTCCTCCCTTGTCGTCCAAGTACCATAGCAACCATAAATCTAAGAAGGACCGGAGATCTCGTTCGCCCTATGAGCGCAAAAGTTATTCTAGTAGTAGTAGCAAAAGGCACAAGTCTCGTTCAAGGGACAGGGAGATGGACCGTTCTCGTGAACGAAGCAGGATGGATGACAAGCGTGGCCGTGGAATGTCTCGGAAGTATGATGACTATGAACGATCTAAGTCCAGCAGGGATGCTAGAGATGATAAGAGAAAACATTAGACTGTAGACTAACTTTAATTTTGGAATAAATACTTTTTTCTAATATTGCAGTTCTTTATTGTATTTGCCCTTGGTAGTAACTCATTACACATAATTTTTATCTAAAGGAGCTGTTTTTGAACTTGAATTTTTAAATAAGTCATAAATATAATTTTACTATGACAAACCTAAGTAATTCATCATGCCAGTAAAATTGTTGATTATGTAAATATGAATTAATTAAAATATGCAATAGTTTCTGTGCTGATATTCATATCAAAAACATTTTTCTTTTCTAGGATCATAATATTTTTTAGACAATTCATTAATTCGTGAGAAATGTTAATTTTATACCTTTAAATAAACACTTACATCATTATTTTTAATTGCAATAATCTCTTACAAGATAATAAATGGGAAGTCTGAATATAATTGTATGAACTGAACTGAATATAATGTAGATTAACTAATATGATTATTATCACACTTACTATCTATATCTAATAACATAACACACACAGAACTAGCGGAATAATATGGGAATTCCCCAAAAGGTTAGGCAACGGTGGACCAATAGTACACCCCTCTTTCCCTCCTGAATACAGAATGATGTAGTTATGTCACTATTTTATTAAGGTTACCAGAGTAACAGAGAAGAATGGAACACATCACAAATCGATTTTTGGCAATAATTAGATCATATGATTAAGGTATTTTATGTGTAGGTGTATCATTGTTTGTCCGTCAACAGCTTGTCTGCTGAAGTGTGCTTTAAATCTTTAGTGGAATTCTCAAGTCTAGATGTAGAAGTTCGGTTATTCGCTATAACATCGCGCCTGTATTTCTGAAGGGGTAGGCATAATTGTATAGAACACCCACATTTCATTCACACATTTCGCCTGTTCTTAATTCCTATATAGGGCGCGAACGCGCGATTCTATATTTTTTCATTGTCATACTACCCACATAAAGGGTACGTAGGTAGAAGCTAAGTAGGTAATTTGTGGTTTCGATTCGAATAAATTATCGGAGGGTAATGTGGGTACACCTTCGTATCGTGACAGCTGTTGTTGATCATCAAGTTGCTGGCAAATTGGATCGTTTGCACTAGGGGTTTCGAAAACCGGATTTTTTCAATACCGGTATTGAAAATTGAAAAAAATGCCCGGGATCCCGGTATTGGAAGCCCTCGGTACACCTATATGTAGAATTATGCTATGCCAGCTATAAAACTAAGAAATGCAAGAATATGACATCATCATGAATGTACAGGAACTAGAAATTACTTGATTACCAATTCAAATTACATATGTAATTGGCCGCCATAAAAAATCATTGGTCCTTTCTTCCCTAAATAAGTTGCAAGTTCAAACTTGGTCCTTTAGTCGCCACCACGCAATGAGAGGAGATGGAACCACACGTGTCTATGATGTTCTATGTATAGATAAAAGATCAACAAACTATGTCACATGTCACCCTTTAAGTCATCCCTTTCCAGCGGACAATCTATTTTCGATGAGTGGGCAATGATTTATATTTAGCTAGTCAGTTCTGAGCCCGCGACCCGAGCGCACCGTGCACTGCCGATTAGTGCCGATATTTATTATAGGTTTAAAATCAATAGGTTTGTGATGTGGCCCTGGTGTTTGTGACTGGTATTAGTTGCCCGACATAGTTCAAAGTATCTTAATTTCTTATGGTTCGCTAGAATTCTATTGGCGTAAGCAGATGCTGTAGTGGTTTTCGAATATTGTGGTGTTCATATCGGGAATTTATAAAAAAATATTAATTGGTCCTTGTGGTGATTGCCATTTTTTGCGATGGAAGGAAGGATCAGATTATTCAAAAGTTCCTAAATTATAGTTTTGTTGCCGATGACCGAAAAACATGGATTGTTTTTAACGACGACGGGTGAAGTTATTAAGAAATTATCACGTGTTCTAAAGTTAAAATATTAAACGGTTCGGACAATATTTGCAGTACCTACCTATCATAGCGTAGATAATAGTGTCATACAAACTCTGCGCCTACCAAGAAAAATGATTGATTTAGTTCTTAGATTCTGTTGAACTAAGGCTTTGTTCGCATGCACCAATTATTCCTAATATTTTCAATTATAACATACCTACATTTGTCTTCGTCATCTTACTGCGCTATGTAATTATAGCCAATCCAAACTTCAAGTATTTTAGACCTAAACATCTTAGGAAGTGGAAAAATTTTAGATGGCCGGAAATGCACCTATAATGGGAACGCTCTGAGATTACCTACTTTCTTGTTGAGTTATTTTCGTATTATTTAATCAAATAAAAACTAAACTCAATAGAGTTTAATATAATATGACTAAATTAATAGAAAATGAACGTGGTCAGTGCCAATATTACCGTCGATGTGCATAAAGCTGATACTTAATGATTTCATTCATACGCAACTCAGCTGGAAAGATCCGTCCTAGCGATGATGTAGATGTCTCCCGATATGATGACGATGACCTAATACTAAATCCAAAGTCTAGACAAAACAAACCTAAGTATGTAGGTACTAAGTACAGACGCCAGCACATCAAGTTACTACAATCTGTCAAATTTCTTTAATAGATTTTCAACTTTATCGCTAAAGTATAAGGTTCATGGTTGATTGGGAAAATTTGACAGTTTCGGGTAGCTTGATGTGCTGGCGTCTGTACATGATAGTCCCTATATGATTCAATGTTGTTTTCACCTGTAGAAACGTTCTCCTAACCGAAATAGATAGTATCTTGGTTGTTATTATGCGATTAGATCTATTAGACAGTTTTGTAAATAACAATATCGATCTTTTTTGGGCACAAGGACAGCGTAATGCAATTTAATTAGATATCGGTCTTTCGGTCCGAAAGTAATTAGGTAAAGTAAATTGACCTCATAAAATCAAGCTAGAATTTTATATTGGCTGCATTATTGATGCTTTTTGGTTATCCTTAATATCAGCGGGTCCTCAACTTCAAAGATCTGCCTATTCGTTCGACATCTTCTAAGATAGACTACAGTGAATAGAGGTTTAGATATCACTAATTGATACATTTATCAGTCACTATCTATTAGTAACTAGTAAGTTGCACTTTGCACTTGCGAACATCCCGTTAGGTACTTACTGTAGTTTTCTGATTCAAGCTGTGCAAGGGCGTGATACCGCGTAATTTGTGCCCTATGCATTGAAAAGTGGCGGGATTATGCTGTTTATTTAGCAGATGCTTTTTAAAATACAAACGAGCCTTATGTCCAGCATTTCTCTGTGAAACGGTTGTCGACTTTCAGTTCAGTATCGTGAGTGAGACTGAAACGGTATAAGTAGCCAGAGGTTAAAACAATAAAATAAGATTGTCTACACTTGAGGCTGGCCGCATACGTCCGGTTTCTTAATTCGGAATTCAGATTCGGAGACCCCGAATGCGCGCGTTTCATACAAAATCTTCTCTTTAGCGCACACGTTCTTATATTTTCGGTTCGTAAACCCTGACGGAAAATATAAGAAAGTGTGCGCTAAAGAGAAGATTTTGTATGAAATGCGTGCATTCGGGGTCTCCGAATCTGAATTCCTGCATTCGGAAACCGAATCAGGTAACCAGACGTATGCGGCCGGCCAAGTCCAAGTAGGAAACTGTAAAGGTTCGCCATCTCATTTAATTAAGCACGATTCCTTTCTGTTTACCTTTTTGAACATGTCAGTTACTACATTTTGGCACCGGGTTCCTTTCGCGAAACTTCTTACCGTTACCCGTGGTCAGATGATTAAGAAAACTTAGGTAGACTGGTCAAGTCTGTACCTACCTACCTAGCAGATACAGTCTTAACTAATCACTCTAATACCGCTTTCTTTTTATAGTTGAAAATTGTCCACTGCGTTGATCTTATAGTCCAGAACACGGATTACTTCTTAAAATAAACCGTGCAATGAATATTGCAAACCTGTCACAATGAAGAAAATCCTTGTTGGTTCACGTGAGTCAATTTATTCGATTCGTAGTTAATTCGTGTATTAGTCTTTGTAGGTATTACCAATATCTAGAGCTCTTTGATGGTCTTCTTTGTGAAGGAGTCCCCATATCTGTTTCTGTTTCCAAGTCTAATTGCTGTGTTACGATTTCAAGGGCAGGGGGGGTATGGGAGACTAAAGTCCGACCGCGGCAGATTTGCCAAAGATGTTAATAACAATGGCCGCTCGAAATTGAATAAAATCGATAAACAAGAGTATTTATTTTAAGTAATGTTTGTTTTCGTCTCATTAGCTCGGAGATTTAGACGAAAAAGAACATTACTTAAAATAAAAAACTGTTATTTATCGATTTTATTCAATTTCGAGCGGCCATTGTTGTTTACATCTTTGGCAAATCTGCCGAAGTCGAACCTAACATACTGTATGGGTCCGAAACTCCAAACCCACGACCTACGACCTTGAAATTTTCATTTTAAAGCCTAAGTTTCAAGTCGGGGGCCGGCCGCCGGCAACACTGGGCCACCAGCACCACTGCTCTAAAATGAAAATTACTAACTGCGATAAGTTACAGTGCGGCCGACGAGAGAAAGCGATCATGACACCTGGCAGTTTCATACAAACGAATACGTGTTTTGCGAATTTGATCTTTATTAGCTACCTACTAGAATTGTCGCACTGACAAGTGTCAAGTACGCATTCTCTCGACGGCCGGACTGTACAGATGCCAGCACATTAAGCTACTACAATCTGTCAAATTTCTTTAATATATTTTCAACTTTATGGCTAAAGCATAAGGTTCAAAGTTGATTGGGAAAATTTGACAGTTTCGGGTAGCTTGATGTGCTGGCGTCTGTACACACGGCTACACATAAAGCTATACATAACCAATATAAGCTGACTTCTGATTGTACGAAAATCCTATACAATGCGAGGTCTGCTGAAACTGGAAATGTATAGCTTGATGTGTAGCCGTGTGTACATGGAAAAGGTCATGTAAATACTAGCCGTCCTTGTAACATGAGAATATTCAATGAAGCTAAAAGGGGTTACCATTTATTGATCTTACCTACGTTTAAGTGAAAACTCGTTTTTTATTCCGATATCATATCTTGTGCATTAGTGTGAAGTCGGCCCTAGTTCTGTTATCAGGGTAGTCTTATCACTACACCATGATCCTAGTGTTCGATGTTAAATCGTATAACACAGTTGTGCCGTCCGACGAACAACAAGATAACGCTCGTAATAAAAACTTCATAGAACATAGAAAAAAAGTGTGTGTAAATAAAATGTTGTGATAACATCATGTTTAAAACAAAAGTGTAAATGGTTTAAAAAATATAGTATTTTTTAGTGAAATAAACTACAAAGTCTATTCAAACTTATGTTTCAAATTAATATTATTTCAAGTTAAACAAATATCTTTATTTTAATGGTAATTAAGTTGGTTTCAGAGTGACTACGACTATTGAAAAAATTATAAAAATGTTTGAAGTTGTAGCGTAAACTAAACTTTATTGTGTAGGATTTAAAGTTATTTTTCCATAAACTCATATTTGTTTACATTTTTGGCAAATAAATCGCGAATGCAGATTAGGTTCTGTGTACTGTGGTTCTTATTGTCCGGCTGTGGTACTTATTCACTTGTGAAAATTGGAAACAAAAATAATTTGAAAAAATTTCATAAAAAAGTATTGCGTGCGCACCGCTATCAGTGATAATAATATTAATAAATCGAGCTTATATGCATAAATAACTTCTACATAATAATAACTTTTCCTCGTTAATATCGATACGACTAAATAAATAATAATTGGTCGGTAAATCTGACCTTTAAAAACAGCTTACCTTGTGTATTATATTATTTAAATACCAGAGCCACATAAATTGCTAGGTAATTAGGTATTATCTGAAACATTAAAAATATACTTAGTGATTATTTGGAGTACTTAGAGATAGTGTTCAGCTTCAATGTTCATCGTTAAAGTAAAACATGCTCTCCTATAAGACCGTAAAAATAAATCAAAAGCCATATTAATTTAATTAGTCAGAAGCCCGAAAGTCTGACAACCAGTCTTACCAAGGGGTATCGTATTACCCAGTAACTGGGTTGTGGAGGTCAGATAGGCAGTCGCTCCATGTAAAATACTGGTATTCAGCTGCATCCGGTTAGACTGGAAGCCGACCCCAACATAGTTGGGAAAAGGCTAGGCAGATGATGGTGATTAATTTAATTACTGTAGGTACGAGGCAAATGGAATGGTATTCACAGTATACTTCCGTACTTGTATAAAAAAATGTTCGCTTTTTACGACATATAAGCATTATAGGATTTTGCCTCGATTAGGAACCCCATGACCAATAAATTCAAACATGATCACATTGGCTCTTTTGGCTTTTCATTGAAGCCGCCGTGATTGTCTAAATATCTAATCGATATCACACAGAAACCTACCAGGATATTTTAATAGCAGGATACAAAGATGAACTCAAATAAGAGATGTGCAACGTAAAGCAAAAGTGAACAGGGAATCTTCAAAAGTGATAATGTGATAAAATAGTGCTGTATTAGAAAAATAGTGCCATAAATTAATACCAAAATGATGCCAATGAGAAAGGTAGCTCATCGAGCGTGTTTCGTAGTCAGTAGGACGGTGTACATGACATGTAAGTATCGATATGATATGACTCAATAAGAACCATTTATTGTCTGCAAATTGATAATTGTGTCAAGATTGTTCAATTTATCAGATTTGATTGTAGCCAGGTGGCCTACCATGATCTAATTAAAAACGATTCAAAAACAAGACATTTCAGTTTAGGTTCCTAAACTGCATCGCTTGTGCTGCTCTATGGACGTCATGGTACCAAACAAAGTATGAATGAAACCAAAACTTGCGACTCAGTTGGGACAATCGCTGTCAGCAGATGGAACGGCCTAAACTGAATCGTTAAATTGACGTCATGGTACGAATTAGAAGAACAGTTCAGTTTAGGTCCTAAAATGGATCGCATTAAGAGCTTGTGGTAGGCCTCCTGATGTTAAGAGGAAATGCGGGTGATCATTTCTCCATAGAAACGCTCTCGTCTGTTTTCTTTCTGGTTGATGACCATAAAGCCATGTTTTTTTACAGAATAATAAATATTAACTACTTGTATGTCCCTATGTTTTCCTTTTTGATGATACATTATTTTTATAAGCACTAGAACCCTCAAAAAATGCCGATTTAAACCGCTGTCAAAGTACACTAGGCCTAGTGTACAAATTTGCCAACTATTAATGAAAAAAGAAAAACATTGGAATACAGTATATATCCTTCTTATCCAGTTTATGAAATATCTTTTAAATTGGTCCAATATTGGAGGAGGAAATAGGCGAGAGCCAAACCTCGAATTATGACTTTTTCAAGTCTCTCCGAACGCATTTCCTCTTAAGAAATTACTTGCAAAATTCCTCTGTCTGACGTATACAATTTTGAGTCGTTAAAAATTTAATAATATGGAAATGGCTTCTGTACTAAGCTGGCAATCTAGTCTGCGTGTTAAACTTCAGCATGTTTATAATTATGCGTATGGTGACACTCGCTCGAAGTAATATGACTTCTTTATATCCCTTTTTTTTTAAGTGTTTGTTAAACAACTAAGTAGGTTCTTATGCCTTAATTGAAAAACTGGTCCAATCAACTAACTTAAATATCGTAAACATCCAAAGTTTACAAGTTGCTAGATTCTGGCAAGCATAAACCAAATACACTTGCGTGCAAAAAAACTGACCCACCCCATGCTCTTCGATTTGAAACAATATAATTCAAGAAGTTTTACTAACAATAACCTAACATATTGTATATTAAAACCTTTCTGAAAGTATGTAGATTACATTAGTGAAAGAATTATCAAAACAGAATCAGTAGTTTTTGAGAAAATCTTGAACTTATAAATATGGGGTTGAATAAAGAAGCTCCATTTTTTTTGAAGCCCGTTAAGAAAATCAAGTTCAATTTTGATTAAACAAACAGAAATACACAAAATTTAACGTTTGTTAATTTCATTGACAAAAAAAATCACACACTTTTTCCGAGCAAAAGTGAGTAATGGGGACATCTGCAGAATCGAGTCGATCTTATCAAGAATATTGCTTTGAACAAAATATAGTGTATGTTCAAATAAACTATACCTTACCTACCTTCACACAGTATAAAATAATAAATTATATTCATTACGATTTTTGTGATATCGTGTTTCACATGGAGAGCATGGGGTGGGCCAATTTTTTTGCACGCAAGTGTATATATCACACTTAATATTATAAAGGCGAAAGTTTGTGTGTGTTTATGTTTATATGTTTGCTTCTTCACGCTCAAAGGGGTTTCCCAATTTTGATAAAATTTTGCATGGAGGTAGCTGACACCCTGAGTTAACATATAGGCTACTTTTATCCCGATATTCCCACGGGATCGACATTTACGCGGGTGAAACCGCGGGTAGTAGTAGTATAAAGTGGAAAAACTACTAATTTTGAGGTGAAATTGAGATAAACTATTAGTTACCCAGAGGAGAAAAATATTGTGTGGTGAAGTCTTAGATATGACGTTTAATATCACAAGAAAACAGGTTATTGACCGCGTCGCGTACTAAGGGTTCTTGAAAGTCAGTGAACAAACCATGATTAACTTATGTAACTGATAAAATGTCATCAAACCAACACAAACAACGCTCTTCGGAATGCTTGACGGCACTCGTTTTTTGGATCTTAATATTTTGGGGACCATTCACGTACAAAAGGACCAGTTCCTAACAGGAGTTCTTTATGATTTCTTTTAAAACATAGATTGAGCTAGACGTATCTAACTTTCTAAAAATAATGACTTCTTACAAAAAACTAAATAAAATCATGTTGCATTAAGATCTGTAAGTAATTCAAATATAATTGGTCTTGGTGTACACTAAAGAGTTATTACTTCTAATTCCGTAAACCGAATTTAAATTTATAACTCAATCCATACTCATATTATAAATGCGAAAGTGTGTATGTCTGTTAACTCTTCACGCTTAAACCGCTGAACCGATTTAGACGAAATTTGGTATAGAGATAGTTTGAGTCCCGGAAAAGGACATAGGATAGTTTTTATCCCGATATTCCCACGGGATCGAAACTTATGCGGTTGAAACCGCAGGAAGCTGAGAGTCTCCTATAAATCAATCTCCTCTTCAAACCAGTCCCTTCTCTCTGCAGGCTGCTGCGGCTGTTGCTCCGCCCTCCGACCGCGCTACAAGCGACTAGTAGACAACATCTTCCCCGCCATACCGCAGGATGGCCTCGTCAAGTCCAACATGGAGAAGCTCACGTTCTACTCACTGTCGAGTCCCGAGAAACTCGACAGAATCGGCGAGTACCTGTTCCAGAAGGCCTCCAGAGATATTTATAGGAGACGACATGGGTAAGTCTTTAACAATAACGTTATTTTTTAGATCGAAAAATGCTTCCAAGCGTTCGTACAATAATACAATTTTAAGAAACTAATCGTTAATATACTATTTAATGATACCTATTGCTGAATGCCCCAGGCCAGGACAGGTTGCATTAAATAGAATGAAAAAAAAAACCAGAAGCCAAGGTAATTTTAAAAATATATATTTAGATTTTTCCAAAGTTATTTCTCTAATAAAATCCCTCATCTGGTTAAAGAGAGATGTCCTTCTAAACCTCTTTAGGGATTGTAGGTAACTACAAATTTATTCAAAAGGCACAATTAATTATTGAAAAAGGTCTGATATTATAATATCAGATGTTTTTCAATGATTGATTCAAGCCATGTGCAATTTCGCTTACATGGCAGGTGATTTTATTTCATTTTTGTAAACGAATAGACATTGTGACTTATAACATCGCTTTGGAGGATTCTGTAAAGGTGTTATAATTGTGGTTAAATAAATAAATAAATAAATAAATACATCAACATTGAGAATCGTAGGACCATTTTTTTCATCTTTCTTTAAGATAAAAAACTTATCTTCAGTTAACTTTATCGTTTCCGTATTACAGCTGTCTCGTTTAACTGTGCAATTGATAAATACAATGTGATCAATTTTATCATCTTAACTGCCTCTCCAAAACCGAGTTTTGAATTGCCTTCATCCACAAAATTATCTTTTACTAATCATTCTTATTCAGCGAATATCATTTAAGGCGCATGGAGACAGTGCGAGCCAGGCATGTGCTTCGAATGGTAATCCACGCATCTGACGCGTGCCCTCTATCTGATTAAAAATGCATTTGCAGCGCATGTCTCGCACTGTCTGGACGCACCTTTAGAGATAGTGAAAATAACGTTCATTTTCGGTAGCAGATATTAAAGAGCACGTTTGATTTAATGCGTTTTTATTGCTTCAGAGATACATAGGCCTTTCTATTCGCGAATGTCTTAACTTCATTGGGACGAGCTGGTACATACGTGTACCACAAGCGGTACAAATTTGTACCGGCTCGTCCCTGAGAAAAACGAGTAAGGAAGTATTATCAATGGACACAATATCAGGGTCTGGGTCTTTCCGGCTCAGTCACAAGAAAAAGATCGCTTGAAGTTGCAAGCAATATTTTAAAGTTAAATACAGTTGTATTCAATTTTAAATGTACAGACGCCAGCACATCAAGCTACCCGAAACTGTAAAAATTTCCCAATCAACTTTGAACCTTATGCTCTAGCGATAAAGTTGCAAAAATATTAAAGAAATTTGACAGATTGTAGTAGTTTGATGTGCTAGCGACTGTACATCACAATCACTGGCACGAATGAGGATGAAACATTAAGTGCTAAAATAGTAATTCCATGTTCATATCTCATAAAAGTACGGCTATTAAATGCTAAACCAATCTGAAGTGCCTGGTCAACAATAGAGCTAGATCATTCGCAGATAAAAGTACGTAAGTACAGTGTATTGATTTGTACACGAGTTAGACTGCTCTAAATGTAAAGCTGTGTACACACTGAAGCATTTGTCATTGTAGTACCAAATCACTTTAAAAGTTGTCAAATAAGTTGTACTGAATTTTTACTCGGTTTTATGTTAAAAAGTTCACTTTATGCGAAATAGTGTCTAGCGGGGCAATTGCTTAAAACGTTTGATTGATTATGACAGTGCAACAACATTCATTGCGTTATTTACGTGTTGAACAGACAAATTTTTCGAACTTATGAAGCAATGGATTAGCAATTTGCTTCAAAATGATTCAGATTCCGATTGATAGTGTGTTATGCAATTAGGGTGCTGTTTCGCCATTAGGTATATTGTTTCCTGAGTTACTCCATTATCACAAATAACCCCATAAACGTCTACTTTTCATCAAAAATCGCCTAAGGGACTAACCACACTTATTCAGCTCTGTCCAGCTTTTGTCCATAGAAAACAACGACTTTGTATGGAGTCCGTTCAGCTTTCCGCGGCTGAACGGATGCGTACGCGCATCTCATACAAAAACGTAGTTTTCCATGGACAAAAGCTGAACAGAGGTGAATAAGTGTGGTTAGTCCCTAAAATAGCACAACGAATGCAAAATCACCACGCTTGGTAAAATAACAAATCTGTCCAATATTTGGTTATCAGCGTAAAAAAGAATGTCAACTCTAATCATCCATTAATGTACCAAAAGGGTATATTCGCATTTACGAGTATCAGTTGTAAAAACCTCGCCTAACTTCATTACTTTCTCTACAGCTTCGTGATAATAGCCATGGAGGCGATGGACCAGCTCCTCGTCGCGTGTCACTCGCAGACGCTCAACCTGTTCGTGGAAAGCTTCCTCAAGATGGTGCAGAAGCTTCTGGAGTCCACCGACCCTCAGCTGCAGATCTTGGCCACGCAGAGTGTGAGTAACTTTAAACTTTTAGTAAAACTTATATATAGGGTGACTGGTAATTAGTGACCGATACCTAAACACGTGATTGTACTCATGATAACAAACAACTTTTACTATGGGACCAAACCTGAAATCGCGAAAAAAAAAATCAGCTGATTTTTTTTCACAGTCACCCTATATAAACATAACTTCACGCTTGTAATCCCAGAAGGGTTAGGCAGGTGTGTACTTCTATAGTTGGTACACCAACATTTCGCCGGTTATGCTTCAGTCCCATGTAATAGGAGACGAGCCTAAGCGCTACTGATGACCATGAGGTCCTGGGTTCCTGGGTATCGTCGGTTAATACGAGTCACATAGCTTGCATGAGAGTAGGGAGCCCTTTGTCCAGCCGTACATTCACACTATGGGTGCCTGAAGATGGACGGCGCCGCCGAGGCCGGCCTAGAAAGAGATGGCGAGATGACCTGGACGCGTACAACGAGGCTTGCATGACTTACACAAACTGCCTCAAAACGAACTCTGATGATAATTTACCTCTCAATCTATTAGTCCTTTTGAAGTAATCCTTTAAGCCGCTAATACCATAGAAGAATGACATCATTTCTGTAATTGTATGTTGAGTCTAGCTATGAATCATTTAATATATAATGTCGACTACCCTAGCGACCCCGCGGTTTCACCCGCGTAAATGTCGATCCCGTGAGAATATCGGGTTAAAAAGTAGCCTATGTGTTATTCTGACGTATAAGCTATATTACTGTAAAGTTTCATCAAAATCCGTTCATTCGTTTTTGCGTGAAAGAGTAACAAACATCCTCACAAACTTTCGCATTTATAATATTAGTAGGATATGAGTAAAATTTACATACTATCATTGTTCTGTGATATTACTTTGAGACAAAGATATATCATTTGCATAATTATGACAACTGAATAGCGGTTTTACCCCCCAAATCTAGCTTCACTCAATTATTAAAAGAATGACTACGTGTTACAGTACTTTAGTTAGAAAAACTATACTTACCTTACAAGTTCTGGGGATGATATCCATCCATCCATACTATGTAATATTATGAATGCGAACGTACTCTGTCTGTTATCTTTTCACGCCTTAACGGCTGAACGGATTTCGATGAAATTTGGCACACAGGTAGACCTGGGCTAGGACGTAGGATACTTTTTATACCGATAACGAGTTCGCATAGGATAATATCCAATCTTTACGCGGGCGAAACCGCAGGCAAAAGCTAATATTTTATAAGTAACCAGTACCATTCTGGCTGGTTGATAGCATCATATGGTCCAAACATGTCCAAAGTCGCACCATATTAACACTACAGTTTCGAAGCGGATGAAACACCCAATTTCGCTTTAATATGAATTACTAGCAGCGCCCCGCGGTTTCACCCGCATAAGATTCAATCCCTTGGGAATATCGGGATAAAAAGTATCCTATGTATTAATCCAGGGTATCAGCTACCTCCATACGAAATTATATCAAAATTGATCCAGCCGTTTGAGCGTGAAGAAGTAACAAACATATAAACACACTCATAAACTTTCGCCTTTATAATATTAGTGTGATTTTATATGTCTATACTCACAATCAAAACTTTCTTCGTTTCCCCCAGTTCGTCCGCTTCGCCAACATAGAAGAAGACACGCCATCGTACCACCGCCGCTACGACTTCTTCGTGTCGAAGTTCTCGGCCATGTGCCACAGCAACCACATCGAAAAGCTGACAAGGGATAACATCCGCCTCGCGGGCATACAGGGCTTACAGGTACGTAGTATTGTTAAAACAATAGAACAACTTTTAATTACTTTGTGTCATCAATACAATAAAAGAGGGGAAGAGAAAAAACTACATTAATAACAAACAGGGTAACAAACAAGAAACAAAACTTAACAGCGTTTACGACGTACGGTATTTCATATAAACTTTCAAGCCCTTGTTTTCGAAATGAATGAACCGATTTTAATCAAACTTCATACAAATAAGCAGGATACAAAGATCTAAAAAGTTAATAATGATTTTTTTCGAAATGTCTTATTTAAAAAAGATAACTGGAAATCTCTTTTTCTTTAAATTTAATATCTGTCTAATTTGGCTGTAACACTATTTATCGAAAATGTTCTTAACTCACTTTCGCGTTCTTTTTCTTTCTTTAAATCTGAGAAAACGAGAGACTCCTTCCCCTGGCGGCGCGGGCGCGGCCGTGACGCGGATGCGCACGCAAGTCCGTGCGCTATCTGGCGGCGGCGGAGCCGTAACAGATAATGATGTTAATAAAGATCATTTTGCTATGAAATTCTATATATTATGTATTACGCGCTATTTCAGAGGGAGGGAGATCAGTTGAAATTGAAACTATAATGTTACTTTTGTTGCAGGGTGTGATTAGAAAAACCGTGTCGGATGACTTGGTGGAAAATATCTGGGAGGCACAACATATGGACAAGATTGTGCCATCTCTACTCTATAATATGCAGGTAAATTATTCAACCGTCAGAAATAGCAAAAAAGACACGTATTTTTCATAAAACTTGTATTAAACAATTTAATATCTTTCCCAATTTTCAAGTCTAGTTAAAATGGGGTGAAAAAGAATGTCTAGCTACTGAAAGTCACAACTTATTGTTCTTTTTGTGTTAAAATCTCTTACCACACTTCGAATTTCAACTACAACTAACTCGATATTAATCCCACTTTCCGCTGTCCCAGACTGCCGAGAAGTACGACACCGTGCTGTGCATGGAGAGCGGCGCGGGCGAGGAGCAGCCGGCGCGGCTGGCGGAGGCGTGCCTGCGCGAGCTGGTGGGCCGCGCCTCCTTCGGGCACATCCGCAGCGTGCTGCGGCCCGTGCTCACGTGAGTGTAGCCAGGACTGGCGGCGAGCTGGTGGGCCGCGCCTCCTTCGGGCACATCCGCAGCGTGCTGCGGCCCGTGCTCACGTGAGTGTAGCCAGGACTGGCGGCGAGCTGGTGGGCCGCGCCTCCTTCGGGCACATCCGCAGCGTGCTGCGGCCCGTGCTCACGTGAGTGTAGCCAGGACTGGCGGCGAGCTGGTGGGCCGCGCCTCCTTCGGGCACATCCGCAGCGTGCTGCGGCCCGTGCTCACGTGAGTGTAGCCAGGACTGGCGGCGAGCTGGTGGGCCGCGCCTCCTTCGGGCACATCCGCAGCGTGCTGCGGCCCGTGCTCACGTGAGTGTAGCCAGGACTGGCGGCGAGCTGGTGGGCCGCGCCTCCTTCGGGCACATCCGCAGCGTGCTGCGGCCCGTGCTCACGTGAGTGTAGCCAGGACTGGCGGCGAGCTGGTGGGCCGCGCCTCCTTCGGGCACATCCGCAGCGTGCTGCGGCCCGTGCTCACGTGAGTGTAGCCAGGACTGGCGGCGAGCTGGTGGGCCGCGCCTCCTTCGGGCACATCCGCAGCGTGCTGCGGCCCGTGCTCACGTGAGTGTAGCCAGGACTGGCGGCGAGCTGGTGGGCCGCGCCTCCTTCGGGCACATCCGCAGCGTGCTGCGGCCCGTGCTCACGTGAGTGTAGCCAGGACTGGCGGCGAGCTGGTGGGCCGCGCCTCCTTCGGGCACATCCGCAGCGTGCTGCGGCCCGTGCTCACGTGAGTGTAGCCAGGACTGGCGGCGAGCTGGTGGGCCGCGCCTCCTTCGGGCACATCCGCAGCGTGCTGCGGCCCGTGCTCACGTGAGTGTAGCCAGGACTGGCGGCGAGCTGGTGGGCCGCGCCTCCTTCGGGCACATCCGCAGCGTGCTGCGGCCCGTGCTCACGTGAGTGTAGCCAGGACTGGCGGCGAGCTGGTGGGCCGCGCCTCCTTCGGGCACATCCGCAGCGTGCTGCGGCCCGTGCTCACGTGAGTGTAGCCAGGACTGGCGGCGAGCTGGTGGGCCGCGCCTCCTTCGGGCACATCCGCAGCGTGCTGCGGCCCGTGCTCACGTGAGTGTAGCCAGGACTGGCGGCGAGCTGGTGGGCCGCGCCTCCTTCGGGCACATCCGCAGCGTGCTGCGGCCCGTGCTCACGTGAGTGTAGCCAGGACTGGCGGCGAGCTGGTGGGCCGCGCCTCCTTCGGGCACATCCGCAGCGTGCTGCGGCCCGTGCTCACGTGAGTGTAGCCAGGACTGGCGGCGAGCTGGTGGGCCGCGCCTCCTTCGGGCACATCCGCAGCGTGCTGCGGCCCGTGCTCACGTGAGTGTAGCCAGGACTGGCGGCGAGCTGGTGGGCCGCGCCTCCTTCGGGCACATCCGCAGCGTGCTGCGGCCCGTGCTCACGTGAGTGTAGCCAGGACTGGCGGCGAGCTGGTGGGCCGCGCCTCCTTCGGGCACATCCGCAGCGTGCTGCGGCCCGTGCTCACGTGAGTGTAGCCAGGACTGGCGGCGAGCTGGTGGGCCGCGCCTCCTTCGGGCACATCCGCAGCGTGCTGCGGCCCGTGCTCACGTGAGTGTAGCCAGGACTGGCGGCGAGCTGGTGGGCCGCGCCTCCTTCGGGCACATCCGCAGCGTGCTGCGGCCCGTGCTCACGTGAGTGTAGCCAGGACTGGCGGCGAGCTGGTGGGCCGCGCCTCCTTCGGGCACATCCGCAGCGTGCTGCGGCCCGTGCTCACGTGAGTGTAGCCAGGACTGGCGGCGAGCTGGTGGGCCGCGCCTCCTTCGGGCACATCCGCAGCGTGCTGCGGCCCGTGCTCACGTGAGTGTAGCCAGGACTGGCGGCGAGCTGGTGGGCCGCGCCTCCTTCGGGCACATCCGCAGCGTGCTGCGGCCCGTGCTCACGTGAGTGTAGCCAGGACTGGCGGCGAGCTGGTGGGCCGCGCCTCCTTCGGGCACATCCGCAGCGTGCTGCGGCCCGTGCTCACGTGAGTGTAGCCAGGACTGGCGGCGAGCTGGTGGGCCGCGCCTCCTTCGGGCACATCCGCAGCGTGCTGCGGCCCGTGCTCACGTGAGTGTAGCCAGGACTGGCGGCGAGCTGGTGGGCCGCGCCTCCTTCGGGCACATCCGCAGCGTGCTGCGGCCCGTGCTCACGTGAGTGTAGCCAGGACTGGCGGCGAGCTGGTGGGCCGCGCCTCCTTCGGGCACATCCGCAGCGTGCTGCGGCCCGTGCTCACGTGAGTGTAGCCAGGACTGGCGGCGAGCTGGTGGGCCGCGCCTCCTTCGGGCACATCCGCAGCGTGCTGCGGCCCGTGCTCACGTGAGTGTAGCCTGGACTGGCGGCGAGCTGGTGGGCCGCGCCTCCTTCGGGCACATCCGCAGCGTGCTGCGGCCCGTGCTCACGTGAGTGTAGCCAGGACTGGCGGCGAGCTGGTGGGCCCCGCCTCCTTCGGGCACATCCGCAGCGTGCTGCGGCCCGTGCTCACGTGAGTGTAGCCAGGACTGGCGGCGAGCTGGTGGGCCGCGCCTCCTTCGGGCACATCCGCAGCGTGCTGCGGCCCGTGCTCACGTGAGTGTAGCCAGGACTGGCGGCGAGCTGGTGGGCCGCGCCTCCTTCGGGCACATCCGCAGCGTGCTGCGGCCCGTGCTCACGTGAGTGTAGCCAGGACTGGCGGCGAGCTGGTGGGCCGCGCCTCCTTCGGGCACATCCGCAGCGTGCTGCGGCCCGTGCTCACGTGAGTGTAGCCAGGACTGGCGGCGAGCTGGTGGGCCGCGCCTCCTTCGGGCACATCCGCAGCGTGCTGCGGCCCGTGCTCACGTGAGTGTAGCCAGGACTGGCGGCGAGCTGGTGGGCCGCGCCTCCTTCGGGCACATCCGCAGCGTGCTGCGGCCCGTGCTCACGTGAGTGTAGCCAGGACTGGCGGCGAGCTGGTGGGCCGCGCCTCCTTCGGGCACATCCGCAGCGTGCTGCGGCCCGTGCTCACGTGAGTGTAGCCAGGACTGGCGGCGAGCTGGTGGGCCGCGCCTCCTTCGGGCACATCCGCAGCGTGCTGCGGCCCGTGCTCACGTGAGTGTAGCCAGGACTGGCGGCGAGCTGGTGGGCCGCGCCTCCTTCGGGCACATCCGCAGCGTGCTGCGGCCCGTGCTCACGTGAGTGTAGCCAGGACTGGCGGCGAGCTGGTGGGCCGCGCCTCCTTCGGGCACATCCGCAGCGTGCTGCGGCCCGTGCTCACGTGAGTGTAGCCAGGACTGGCGGCGAGCTGGTGGGCCGCGCCTCCTTCGGGCACATCCGCAGCGTGCTGCGGCCCGTGCTCACGTGAGTGTAGCCAGGACTGGCGGCGAGCTGGTGGGCCGCGCCTCCTTCGGGCACATCCGCAGCGTGCTGCGGCCCGTGCTCACGTGAGTGTAGCCAGGACTGGCGGCGAGCTGGTGGGCCGCGCCTCCTTCGGGCACATCCGCAGCGTGCTGCGGCCCGTGCTCACGTGAGTGTAGCCAGGACTGGCGGCGAGCTGGTGGGCCGCGCCTCCTTCGGGCACATCCGCAGCGTGCTGCGGCCCGTGCTCACGTGAGTGTAGCCAGGACTGGCGGCGAGCTGGTGGGCCGCGCCTCCTTCGGGCACATCCGCAGCGTGCTGCGGCCCGTGCTCACGTGAGTGTAGCCAGGACTGGCGGCGAGCTGGTGGGCCGCGCCTCCTTCGGGCACATCCGCAGCGTGCTGCGGCCCGTGCTCACGTGAGTGTAGCCAGGACTGGCGGCGAGCTGGTGGGCCGCGCCTCCTTCGGGCACATCCGCAGCGTGCTGCGGCCCGTGCTCACGTGAGTGTAGCCAGGACTGGCGGCGAGCTGGTGGGCCGCGCCTCCTTCGGGCACATCCGCAGCGTGCTGCGGCCCGTGCTCACGTGAGTGTAGCCAGGACTGGCGGCGAGCTGGTGGGCCGCGCCTCCTTCGGGCACATCCGCAGCGTGCTGCGGCCCGTGCTCACGTGAGTGTAGCCAGGACTGGCGGCGAGCTGGTGGGCCGCGCCTCCTTCGGGCACATCCGCAGCGTGCTGCGGCCCGTGCTCACGTGAGTGTAGCCAGGACTGGCGGCGAGCTGGTGGGCCGCGCCTCCTTCGGGCACATCCGCAGCGTGCTGCGGCCCGTGCTCACGTGAGTGTAGCCAGGACTGGCGGCGAGCTGGTGGGCCGCGCCTCCTTCGGGCACATCCGCAGCGTGCTGCGGCCCGTGCTCACGTGAGTGTAGCCAGGACTGGCGGCGAGCTGGTGGGCCGCGCCTCCTTCGGGCACATCCGCAGCGTGCTGCGGCCCGTGCTCACGTGAGTGTAGCCAGGACTGGCGGCGAGCTGGTGGGCCGCGCCTCCTTCGGGCACATCCGCAGCGTGCTGCGGCCCGTGCTCACGTGAGTGTAGCCAGGACTGGCGGCGAGCTGGTGGGCCGCGCCTCCTTCGGGCACATCCGCAGCGTGCTGCGGCCCGTGCTCACGTGAGTGTAGCCAGGACTGGCGGCGAGCTGGTGGGCCGCGCCTCCTTCGGGCACATCCGCAGCGTGCTGCGGCCCGTGCTCACGTGAGTGTAGCCAGGACTGGCGGCGAGCTGGTGGGCCGCGCCTCCTTCGGGCACATCCGCAGCGTGCTGCGGCCCGTGCTCACGTGAGTGTAGCCAGGACTGGCGGCGAGCTGGTGGGCCGCGCCTCCTTCGGGCACATCCGCAGCGTGCTGCGGCCCGTGCTCACGTGAGTGTAGCCAGGACTGGCGGCGAGCTGGTGGGCCGCGCCTCCTTCGGGCACATCCGCAGCGTGCTGCGGCCCGTGCTCACGTGAGTGTAGCCAGGACTGGCGGCGAGCTGGTGGGCCGCGCCTCCTTCGGGCACATCCGCAGCGTGCTGCGGCCCGTGCTCACGTGAGTGTAGCCAGGACTGGCGGCGAGCTGGTGGGCCGCGCCTCCTTCGGGCACATCCGCAGCGTGCTGCGGCCCGTGCTCACGTGAGTGTAGCCAGGACTGGCGGCGAGCTGGTGGGCCGCGCCTCCTTCGGGCACATCCGCAGCGTGCTGCGGCCCGTGCTCACGTGAGTGTAGCCAGGACTGGCGGCGAGCTGGTGGGCCGCGCCTCCTTCGGGCACATCCGCAGCGTGCTGCGGCCCGTGCTCACGTGAGTGTAGCCAGGACTGGCGGCGAGCTGGTGGGCCGCGCCTCCTTCGGGCACATCCGCAGCGTGCTGCGGCCCGTGCTCACGTGAGTGTAGCCAGGACTGGCGGCGAGCTGGTGGGCCGCGCCTCCTTCGGGCACATCCGCAGCGTGCTGCGGCCCGTGCTCACGTGAGTGTAGCCTGGACTGGCGGCGAGCTGGTGGGCCGCGCCTCCTTCGGGCACATCCGCAGCGTGCTGCGGCCCGTGCTCACGTGAGTGTAGCCTGGACTGGCGGCGAGCTGGTGGGCCGCGCCTCCTTCGGGCACATCCGCAGCGTGCTGCGGCCCGTGCTCACGTGAGTGTAGCCTGGACTGGCGGCGAGCTGGTGTAGTGTCCAGTGTTTATCAAAATATGATATGGATGAAGACTTATTTTTACTAGAAGAAAGCTCGAACTAGTTTGAGAACCCCGGTTCCCGCGCGGGCCGCCCACTTGTATGAACTCACTATGGCGTGAGTAGCCCGCGCGCTCACCGCGCCCGCGTGCCCATAGATAGGGAGAATGCGGCCCTCCCGATTCCAAAAAATCTCAGCTTCTCATTTTTTAAGTTAAGACTAAAAAAATGTACTAATTTAACTCATCATCATCTCATCTGCCTAGCCTTTTCCGAACTATATTGGGGTCGGCTTCCAGTCTAACCGGATGCAGTTGAATACCAGTATTTTACATGGAGTGACTGCCTATCTGACCTCTACAACTCAATTACCGAGTAATACGATACCCCTTGGTAAGACTGGTTGTCAGACTTTCGGGCTTCTGACTACCCGTAACGACTAATTTAGCTCATATGCCTAAATATTACATAACTTGTGCTAACCGCAGATTCTCTGCTCAGTAACTCGATCAGGCTTGCATTTATACGTAGGATGATTTAGTAAACATATTATTTTTCTCATTATTACAGTCATTTCGACCGACACGAGCTGTGGATTCCGAACGACTTTGCCGTACACACCTTCAAGATTATCATGTTTTCTATTCAAGTAAGATTATTTTTATTAAGTTGTACTAATTTTAACTTATTTACTATTAGCCACTCACGCGTCCCGCTCCCCGCGTGACATCGCCTAGAATGTCCCAGAACATTTTTTGTCGGCGCGCCACGGGGCGACTCGCCACTTATACACAATCTGTACACAAAAAAAAACAGTGGCACTCCGGGAGTGCCGACAGAAGTGGAAACAAAACACAAAAAGAATACTTTGCCATCATTCACTGACATATCGGATATAAGTACATTAAAACCGAGTATATCTCGAGGACAGCCGAACACATCCGAAGCGGTGTCGGTTATACATTTTCGCCGCGCCGTAGAAAGAGAGGGGGATACTCCTACGCCGCGCCGGCTGTCTACTCTCCATCCGTCTTACAAATTTTCGATCAGGTCACGTGTCCTGACGCGAGTTTAACATTTTTTACCCATTACAAAAAAAGTGTACAACGCCGCTAAAGAAGTTTTCACTTCAAAAATTTCTATGGAGCGGTAGTAAACTAAAGATTGTTTCTTCAAGTGGACAGACTAGGATACATTACACAGCTTGTTTTAAATGGCTTTGATTTTTTTCAATAAATGTTTAGTTTATTTGTTGTTTACATTACGCCAATGAAAAATAAAATAAAACATTATTTCAAAATCTAAAGGGTAAAAATTACAATTATTGATGATCATTGTTATGTGTGATATAACACGCGTAAATCGCATTTAAGTTAAGATACAATTAATTACAGATTTACAATAATATGTAGGAAATATTGAATTTCGCGGGCTACCTGCACGCGTAACATGACGACCTCAGAAACGGGTTCTGTCGACGGAAGAATAGAAAAAATGGCAGATTGCTGTGCTTACCTCGTGGCTCAGCATGACTGTTCTGTTCTTAGGCGCAGTACTCGTACAGCGTGGTAGAGGCGCTGATGCAGCACCTGGACGCGGGCGGCAACAACGTGGGCGACGCGCGCGCCAACACGCGCGTGCGCGCCGCCCGCGCGGCCGTGCTCAGCAACATCGTGGCCATCGCGGCCGGGGACAGTGTGGGTACGTACACACACATCATGTACAACAACAGACGTCAGCACATTAAACTACCCGAAACTGTCAAATTTTCCCAAACAATTTTGAACCATATGCTTTAACGATAAACTTGAAAATCTATTAAAGAAATTTGACAGGTTGTAGTAGCTTGATGTGCTGGCGTCTGTACTTTTTATTTAGCACCAAACAAGCATGACAAAAACTCACTCGCAACAAAATACTCAAATAAATAAAGAAGACTTGTACAGATACACATATCAGTTTAAAAAACCTTATAATACATTTTAAAATGGGTTGTGACTGTGTCATGGACACGGCCGTGTGTTGTACGTGAATACGTTTACGTAACGGGATTGATCCAGTGTCGATATAGAAGTGTTTCATCATTCACTTGCATAATTTCAACCGCCCCAGCTGCAGATGTACTGGCATCGTCGTCGATCCGCTCGCCTGCATTCATTCTTTTACGCTCCCGGCACTGCTGGACTCGGTCATATGATGTTTTATTGGTACCATTCGATTGCTCTTGAGAAGCCCTTTTCAACCGTATACGATTTCTGTATTTCGATTTGGCTTTTTGACGTGTATAGGCCGACATTATATTATTTTTGATGTTTTTTTTAACAAATTATATTCACTGTCACTATTTTACACTATGTTTTGAATAAAATGAATAGATTTTGACGAGAGCTGACGATTGAAACTTAAACAAACATCGTAGCTTTTCCGAGTCAAAAGTTATACTAAGTGGGAATCAATACGCAGGAAAATTACCTCAAAATGGCGGCACTGCCCCCTCCACTGCGCGCGATCCGTCACAGTCCTCACTTGGATTAATGAAATCTTTGATCCTTTAGCTAACCAATGGTGTAATTGAATTCAGGATGGAGATGGTAGATATGAAGCTGCAACACCAAACTGTATGCCCCGATTTTGATATCATTGGTTTTTTTGACTTGCCCCCACTATAGAAGCAATTTTAAAGACGTATTCACGTCAAAAACCCGCTGTGTCATAAAAAAAACGATGTTATCGTCTTCTTTCTAGTAATTTCATAATATTTACTGTTATTTTTCGTGTATAATTGCAGGACCCTCTGTGTTGGAGATCATCAACAATCTGCTGACCAACTTGAGAGCGTCGGTTGCTCGAGACTCTGAAGTAAGCACAATACCTTCTATTCCCTACCTATTGATTACCAAACATGAGCCTGTTATGGCGAAAGGGTTACCGCTGCCCCGGAACATAAAGGGCTAAGGAAGGAACACGGGTGGGTTTTAGTCAGTAAGAGTCTGACACTCCCTTCCGCTCCACCCAGAGCGGGAGGAGTCATTAGATGATTTCCCATCCATAAAAAAAAAGCCTGTTATATGGACTTACTTCGACGCTGCTTTATTTTATTTATTTATTTATCCATTTATTATCAATCAAAATCAAAATCAAAGGCCTATATAAACACATACAATACAATATTAATATAACTTAATAATACTATAAATACAGACAACATTATAATTGCTCTAAAAACTACCGCACACGAAGTGTCTGCGTCGTGTTTCGCTGACAGGTGTCATGTAGCCGGCCACGAAACCGGCGGTACACAACACCCTTCGGCCAGAACTCTTCCTTGAGGAACTTCACGAGATGATGTGTCGGAACACGCATCACGAACGACTAACAAAGAAACATCCTCATAAAATGAAAATGAAAATCATCTTTTTAGTCATAAATGCGAGACTACATCAGTCAACGAAATGAATGGGTCATTTCAGCTCAAAATCTTCAAAAATGCGACTGAATTAAATTTTTTATCGGATAATCATTGTCATTTTGTTTCTTATCACACATTTATTTCCTTTCACAGAAAGAGACCGACGAAAAGCTCTACCAGGAAGCCCTCATAAACGCTCTAGGAGAGTTCGCAGACCACCTCCCAGACTTCCAGAAGATAGACATCATGATGTTCATCATCAACAAGGTGCCTTCCAGCCAACGTTCCAACAAGGGCACCAAGGCCGACGCCATGCTGCAGAGCATACTACTCAAGTCTTTACTGAAGGTAGGACGTGGTAGATACTTGGTAGACACCAGCTCATCACCGACACGATCGACAGTTCTGCGGGTGAAACCGCGGGGTGCAGCCAGTAGTTAAATAATACAATGTAATATAATACTCACATATATCCTTCCTTCTGTAACCCACAGGTCGGCACAACCTACCGTACAGCAGAACTCTCAAAGGCATTCCCAGCTGCATTCCTGGAGGCACTGCTGCGAGTGGCCTCGACGGGCGAGCCGCGCGCTCGAGCACTGCTGCAGCGCATACTGCACACACTGCTGGACAGGAGGGCTAATGCGCCGAGGTTACTTAGAGCTACGTGAGTGTGATGGCTTTATTTTGTATTTGGTGAAATTTTATAGATATATCGCCGCGGTTGGTCTGTGGATACCCATCCACAGACCAACCGCGGCTAGCGTACCACCATCCGACCATTTTTACATACCGAGACCCCTCCGTGCCTCGGAAAGCACGTTAAGCAGTTGGTCCCGGCTGTCATTCGTGGATCTTTGACAGTCATTACGGGTAGTCAGAAGCCCGAAAGTCTGACAAC
Organism: Hydraecia micacea; assembly: GCA_914767645.1. Classification (NCBI taxonomy): domain Eukaryota; kingdom Metazoa; phylum Arthropoda; class Insecta; order Lepidoptera; family Noctuidae; genus Hydraecia; species Hydraecia micacea. The sequence continues at coordinate 14,375,018 of OU611796.1, forward strand.
CAGTCTTACCAAGGGGTATCGTATTACCCAGTAACTGGGTTGTGGAGGTCAGATAGGCAGTCGCTCCATGTAAAATACTGGTATTCAGCTGCATCCGGTTAGACTGGAAGCCGACCACAACATAGTTGGGAAAAGGCTAGGCAGATGATGATGAGTTTAGAAAAGGAACAAATCTGTAACCACTTTCCTGCTGACTCAAGACTAAAACCTTACAATTGCCATAACTCGATGAAGTAGCATTAAAACATAAATTTCGTTGTGATTGCAGCGTGGACTATATCGAGCTCGGTCTGATAGTAGAGAAGTGCTCGCGGCAGGACCTCATCTTCATCAGCAAGCATGGCTACGCTCTGTTCAGCTCTCTGTATGAGGGTAAGTACAATAACGCACGTTTATCTTTTACTAGCTGCGCCCCGCGGTTTTACCCGCATAAGTCTCGATCCCGTGGTAATATCGGGATAAAAACTATCGTATGTCCTTTCCCGGGACTCAAATTATCTCTATACCAAATTTCACCTAAATCGTTTCAGCGGTTTAAGCGTGAAGAGGTAACAGAGAGACAGACACACTTTCGCATTTATAATATTAATATGGACTAGCTGGCCGGCGAACTTCGTACCGTCTCAGAATCAATAAGAACGAATGTATGAGAAAATGAATTAACTCCAATATTGTTTTTTTTTTTTTGTGAATATTCCCGTTTTAATAGTTATTCTGCTATTCGGGACGGAGATAAATCCAACAAATCAAAGATCATAAAAGTCGGTCCAGCCGTTATTGAGTTATAAATGGTGTAACTAACCCGACTTTGTTTTATTTATATAGATAGATTTCTATAAATAATCAACATGGTCCTTCAAAAGGTAATCAGAAAATTATGTGTTGACGATTTAAATGTCATGTAATGTTAGGAGGCATTCACAGGAGCATAGTCTATCTATAGTATAAAAATGGGTGTTCCACAAGGCTCGATATTGGGTCCTTTCCTCTTTTTAGTACAACCTCGTAAGAGGTCATTGTACTCATCATTATGAACAACTTTTACTATGGGACCAAACCTGAAATCGCGAAGAAAAATCAGCTGTTCCCTACATTTTGACGAGTTATACGAACATAAATGTAGGGAACAGCTGATTTTTTTTCGCGATTTCAGGTTTGGTCCCATAGTAAAAGTTGTACATAATGATGAGAACAATAACCTCTTAAGATGTTTTTGGTGTGTTTCTAATAACCCTGTATATTAATGATCTAAGTGCCCAATTTATTAAACATCCAACTACAAATGATGTTATTAGCTGACGATTCTTCCTAAATTTCGCTTTTAACGTTCTGCATCTACTAAGCAAGTCATCGTGTTTTATAATGTTTCATTGTCATCAGGTCTCCAACTCGAATCCAATACAATGGAGAACGTGGAGGCGATCTACACGACGCTAGCTCTGATCTGTATCGAGCTGGGATCTGAGGAGACTGTGTGTGATATCATGCAGCTTATACTGGCGTAAGTTATCCATATCACTTACAATATTTCAATCCTTCGTTTGCCTGAATACGCGCGCTTTAGTTGGGATGAGGACTCTTAAGCAAGTGATATTCTTTGCTGCCACCAAACTGTGTTAGGCCATCCGGGCTATGGAGGTTCTCTCAAGGTAAGAAGTAAGAGAAGAGCGGGGATGTCTTGTTTTTTTTTTTTTTTTGTGTAGTAATGTATTAAACCCCCATTCACTTGATTCAAGTTTCTCATTCATACAAAACAATTAAGGTCGAACTAGTCGCAACCTCGAACTCACTGGTGGGCATTCCAAGCTAGCTGAAATAGATGTTATTACATGACATCATCATCATCCACAGCACGACTTCACCCAGCAGGCCATAGGCCTTTCTATTCATGTGTCGCTCCCCCCGCTCCTGTGCCAGCCACATCCAGGTTCTATTCATGTGTCGCTCCCCTCGCTCCTGTGCCAGCCACATCCAGGTTCTATTCATGTGTCGCTCCCCCCGCTCCTGTGCCAGCCACATCCAGGTTCTATTCATGTGTCGCTCCCCTCGCTCCTGTGCCAGCCACATCCAGGTTCTATTCATGTGTCGCCCCCCCGCTCCTGTGCCAGCCACATCCAGGTTCTATTCATGTGTCGCTCCCCCCGCTCCTGTGCCAGCCACATCCAGGTTCTATTCATGTGTCGCTCCCCCCGCTCCTGTGCCAGCCACATCCAGGTTCTATTCATGTGTCGCTCCCCCCGCTCCTGTGCCAGCCACATCCAGGTTCTATTCATGTGTCGCTCCCCCCGCTCCTGTGCCAGCCACATCCAGGTTCTATTCATGTGTCGCTCCCCCCGCTCCGGTGCCAGCCACATCCAGGTTCTATTCATGTGTCGCTCCCCGCGCTCCGGTGCCAGCCACATCCAGGTTCTATTCATGTGTCGCTCCCCCCGCTCCGGTGCCAGCCACATCCAGGTTCTATTCATGTGTCGCTCCCCCCGCTCCGGTGCCAGCCACATCCAGGTTCTATTCATGTGTCGCTCCCCCCGCTCCGGTGCCAGCCACATCCAGGTTCTATTCATGTGTCGCTCCCCTCGCTCCTGTGCCAGCCACATCCAGGTTCTATTCATGTGTCGCTCCCCCCGCTCCTGTGCCAGCCACATCCAGGTTCTATTCATGTGTCGCTCCCCTCGCTCCTGTGCCAGCCACATCCAGGTTCTATTCATGTGTCGCCCCCCCGCTCCTGTGCCAGCCACATCCAGGTTCTATTCATGTGTCGCTCCCCCCGCTCCTGTGCCAGCCACATCCAGGTTCTATTCATGTGTAGCTCCCCCCGCTCCTGTGCCAGCCACATCCAGGTTCTATTCATGTGTCGCTCCCCCCGCTCCTGTGCCAGCCACATCCAGGTTCTATTCATGTGTCGCTCCCCCCGCTCCTGTGCCAGCCACATCCAGGTTCTATTCATGTGTCGCTCCCCCCGCTCCGGTGCCAGCCACATCCAGGTTCTATTCATGTGTCGCTCCCCCCGCTCCGGTGCCAGCCACATCCAGGTTCTATTCATGTGTCGCTCCCCCCGCTCCGGTGCCAGCCACATCCAGGTTCTATTCATGTGTCGCTCCCCCCGCTCCGGTGCCAGCCACATCCAGGTTCTATTCATGTGTCGCTCCCCCCGCTCCGGTGCCAGCCACATCCAGGTTCTATTCATGTGTCGCTCCCCCCGCTCCGGTGCCAGCCACATCCAGGTTCTATTCATGTGTCGCTCCCCCCGCTCCGGTGCCAGCCACATCCAGGTTCTATTCATGTGTCGCTCCCCCCGCTCCGGTGCCAGCCACATCCAGGTTCTATTCATGTGTCGCTCCCCCCGCTCCGGTGCCAGCCACATCCAGGTTCTATTCATGTGTCGCTCCCCCCGCTCCTGTGCCAGCCACATCCAGGTTCTATTCATGTGTCGCTCCCCCCGCTCCTGTGCCAGCCACATCCAGGTTCTATTCATGTGTCGCTCCCCTCGCTCCTGTGCCAGCCACATCCAGGTTCTATTCATGTGTCGCCCCCCCGCTCCTGTGCCAGCCACATCCAGGTTCTATTCATGTGTCGCTCCCCCCGCTCCTGTGCCAGCCACATCCAGGTTCTATTCATGTGTCGCTCCCCCCGCTCCTGTGCCAGCCACATCCAGGTTCTATTCATGTGTCGCTCCCCCCGCTCCTGTGCCAGCCACATCCAGGTTCTATTCATGTGTCGCTCCCCCCGCTCCTGTGCCAGCCACATCCAGGTTCTATTCATGTGTCGCTCCCCTCGCTCCTGTGCCAGCCACATCCAGGTTCTATTCATGTGTCGCTCCCCCCGCTCCTGTGCCAGCCACATCCAGGTTCTATTCATGTGTCGCTCCCCCCGCTCCTGTGCCAGCCACATCCAGGTTCTATTCATGTGTCGCTCCCCCCGCTCCGGTGCCAGCCACATCCAGGTTCTATTCATGTGTCGCTCCCCCCGCTCCGGTGCCAGCCACATCCAGGTTCTATTCATGTGTCGCTCCCCCCGCTCCGGTGCCAGCCACATCCAGGTTCTATTCATGTGTCGCTCCCCCCGCTCCGGTGCCAGCCACATCCAGGTTCTATTCATGTGTCGCTCCCCCCGCTCCGGTGCCAGCCACATCCAGGTTCTATTCATGTGTCGCTCCCCCCGCTCCGGTGCCAGCCACATCCAGGTTCTATTCATGTGTCGCTCCCCCCGCTCCGGTGCCAGCCACATCCAGGTTCTATTCATGTGTCGCTCCCCCCGCTCCGGTGCCAGCCACATCCAGGTTCTATTCATGTGTCGCTCCCCCCGCTCCGGTGCCAGCCACATCCAGGTTCTATTCATGTGTCGCTCCCCCCGCTCCGGTGCCAGCCACATCCAGGTTCTATTCATGTGTCGCTCCCCCCGCTCCGGTGCCAGCCACATCCAGGTTCTATTCATGTGTCGCTCCCCCCGCTCCGGTGCCAGCCACATCCAGGTTCTATTCATGTGTCGCTCCCCCCGCTCCGGTGCCAGCCACATCCAGGTTCTATTCATGTGTCGCTCCCCCCGCTCCGGTGCCAGCCACATCCAGGTTCTATTCATGTGTCGCTCCCCCCGCTCCTGTGCCAGCCACATCCAGGTTCTATTCATGTGTCGCTCCCCCCGCTCCTGTGCCAGCCACATCCAGGTTCTATTCATGTGTCGCTCCCCCCGCTCCTGTGCCAGCCACATCCAGGTTCTATTCATGTGTCGCTCCCCCCGCTCCTGTGCCAGCCACATCCAGGTTCTATCCGCGATGGTAAAGGATGATTTCCACCAAACGGCTCGCATCGCATTGTATCGGAAAGGATACGAATGGATGCGGCGACAGCCGATCGCGTCCGTCGCTTGCGAACGTATCAGTTTCTGCGCCAAGGCAAATTGTTTCATTGTTACCGTGTTGACGTGTTCTAAGTTTTGAAAATGGTTGAAGTTGTTGGCTATTGTATTAGAAGAAGAAGAAAATAATCATAAAATACAGAAGACGAAAAGAAAAATTTGGACGACATCGACAGCCGAAAGGATTCGATCTGATACGACGGCAGGCGACCGGAGCCGATCGCGCGTCGGCTACGGTCGCGTGTCGCGGTAGACGCACGCGGTCAAGCTGTTGTGCACGGCTTGGTATTAATAGACTTAAAATACTGTATACACGATTTAATATCGTATAAAAATTTTAAAATTGTGCGGGCTGTTTGGTGGAAATCGTCCTTAACACCACCTCACCGCCGGACGACCGACATGTCGTCTCCCAGTCCTTGTCGCCACTCGGTCTCTCCTTACTCCACCTGTCATTACTGCGCCTTGCCGGGTGTCGTGCTCAACTCCATGTGTGTCCATAACTCGTTTTCAAGCCTTCGCACATCTGCGGATCTCGACGTTTGGGACTCGGTCTATAACCCTTATACCAGCCATTGTTCTTTGTGTTACATCCATATTAATCTATGCCTTTTTCTGCAGTATCCAGCAGTCCAGCCTGTCCAACCCAGTCCTGACGGTAGCGCAGCAGTGCCAGCTGCAGGCCATCAGCGTAGCTCTGGCAGCGTTACTGCCGCACGTCATGTTATTGCCGCGCCTCGCTGAATATATCAACAAGGTAATTACTATCATACCGTGTAGTTTCTTGCCGGTTCTTCTCCATAGGAAACGACCAATTGGAACCGTGCATCTAGCTTCTGACATTTCATAAGTAACCATGTCGGTTTATGTGAAATAAAAATATTTTGATTTCGATAAGTCAATTTCTGACCAATGTGAATGAACTGGGACTGTAATAAAGCTGCAATTACATAATCAGCCTATAATGTTCCCACTGCTGGGACACAGGCCTCCTCTCAGTGAGAGGGAGTGGGCCGTAATCCCCCACGCGGGCCCAGTGCGGGTTGGTGGATGTCACATGTCTTCGAATTTTTGGTTCAAGGACATGCCGGTTTCCTTTCGATGTTTTCCTTCACCGTCTTGAAAGCAATGGTGATGAAATAATTTACAAAAAGTAAAGCGCCTGTCTAAATTCGAACCTATGACTTGCAACTCGTATGTCGCGTCCCTTACCACTGAACTGCTCCAAAACATTTCATCATCATAATTTCAACCCAGAATCACCCACAGCTAGATATAAGCCTCTCCTTTCTTCAGCAATATTTCCCGGTTCCCTGCGTCCCTCATCCAGGTGTTACCAAAATATTTATTAAACTAATTGTACATTCCAGATAATCGCGGCCCGTCGCGAGGAGGCTCCTCACCTGCTACCTCCTCTGCTAGAAGACTACGATGAGTTGCCTCCTTCCAAGATGCCCAACAAGCTGCCTTACCTTATGATGGACCAGGTAAACATGATGACACCACTTATATTACGACACGTGCGTGGTTGCGCTCGCACGTACGGGCGAGTGCGTGCGTGTCTGTTAGCATGCATTTGTTTTACACGGAGGTGTCGCAGTGACGTATCTTCGGTATGCAATTACCCTTAAAACGTAGATAACGTCCATTTTCTTTTAAATATGGCACCCCGACTTTTAGAAGGAGTTCTGTCATACCTTAGAGACAGTTCTCTTTCTAATGCTCCATGTGTCGTATTTATGACCGGGAACTGTTACTGTCTACTGTGTTTGTAATGAAAACAAATGAATAGTTCCATTCTAACATGTATCTCGTACATTTCAGATGGCCCTGTGCGAGCTGCTGAAGTCGCACGGAGTAGACGTGTCGCGCCTGTCGTCGAGCTCCCCGTACACGGCCGGCTCCGTGGCGCTGCCGCACAGGCACAGCTGGGTGGAAGCTGGTACGTACATATACACACATTACTGCGCAGAAGGTACGTCACGCATCTTGGGAAGTTAGCCCTGCTTCTACCAACTTGCTTATGATAATTATCAGTGGCGAAGGGTGAAATTATGACAGAGGTAGGCCGGAGCCAAAAAAAAAATTCCAAATGAAAATTTCAATGATGAATTGACTATAGAGTGGTTATGTTCTGAATTTTCGAAGGGAAGCCGGTGGGGATCGAGTTGTATGGTACCTTCGCCACTGATAATTATAGTAGATGATGCCGAATATCGGCTAATATTTTCGTATTTACTCTCCTAACTTGTGCGATCCTAGTACTTTATATGCAAATCGAATGGAATAGGCGTTATATCATGTACTAGCGGCCCGCCCCAGCATTGGATATTTTTTTTTTAATTTCCGAAATTTCTTTCATACAAATCTTGTCCTGGCAATACAGAACACAACACAACAAAAAAAGAATTATCCAATTTAGTGCAGTCATTCGGAAGTTAGTACATTTCGGCGATTCATTTTTATTTATATAGATAATATCCATAATCAATCATCCGTCCATGCTCGCGTGTTTGTAGATAATTAATACTAAATAGTTTCTAATTTGCCAGGCGCCGCCCAAGGTCGCGACAGTCTCGCAGAGATCACAGCGCCCGGCACCGAACTGGACAGCGCTAACAGCTCGCCCGGCGTGCAGCGGGTTAGTATCTTAGTATTTACTATGTACTACTCCCCTATTTTGTGCGTTCCTACACTCCATTTATTATAACATTAGAAAAAAGAGGCTCGCAGAAGCAGGATTACGAAACCTTTTATTTTGAAGTTAAAGTTCAAACAATTTAAAAAAATAATGTATGTGATTTTTTTGTAAGTAACAATGTATGGCATACAATAAAGCATATTCTATTTATCTACTCGTCACGATACTTGGATGAAATGAAACAAATAACAACTAAACCACGAAAATTCAGCAATAACAACAAGAAAAGGTATAGCATTCATAAGTATCCACATAAACCAACAAAATAAAAAAAACACGTGCAGCCACAACTTATGAAGGGAATAGGTAACATTTTAGATTTGGTACAGTTATAGTGACATGAAAAACGTTCCCGGTACTTTCCGCCCCTGCTTCTTTTAGATTTTAAACATTGACACGACAATATTTTATGTAAAAACTAAATAATATTAAATGAAAGCCTTGTAATTTCAGAAGGTAGATAGGTTAAATAAGTACAATTAAGTGTGACTGCTGTTATTTAAATTGATTATATTAAACTCCACATCAATCTTGACTGTAATAATGTTTGTTGTACTTTTATTACAAAGTTTGCCCCTAAAAGAGCCTTTTTTAACTTCTGTCTAATGCTATAGTAAATGGAGTATAATACTTTATGCGCAACCTGAATGTAATTAGCATTATAATAATAAGAATATTAAAGTAGTAACCTGTCTGTCTGTTACTTTTTCACGACTGAATGGATTTCGATGAAAGTCACACAGGTAGACGGATAGATCTAGGTTAAGACAGGATTTTTATCCGGTAGTACGTTCATGTAGGATAACTTCCGACCTTCAGGCGAGCAAAGCCGCAATCACACTAATATTATAGAGGCGAAAGTTTGTAAGTGTGTGTTTAAATGTTTGTTACTTCTTCACGCTCAAACGGCTGGACCAATTTTGATAAAATTTTGTATGGAGGTAGCTGACATCCTGGATTAACATATAGGCTACTTTTTATCCCGATATTCCACAGGATTCACACTCATGCGGGTGAAACCGTGGGCGCAGCTAGTCTTTTAATAACACACTAGTCTCCTATCTTATGCGATCCTAGTACTTTATAAGAAATCTGGATAGAATAAGCGCTTGTCCTATATCCTACTTCATCCTCATATGAAATCCTCCCCTGTTCATTACATGTTTTTGAACCCCGCGTTTACACCAACGCATAAAACATGTATTGTACAGACGCCAGCACATCAACCTACACCTAACTGTCAAATTTTCCCAATCAACATTGAACCTTATGCTTTAGCGATAAAGTTGAAGATCTATTACAGAAATCTGACAGATTGTAGTAGGTTGATGTGCTGGCGTCTGTACATTTTATGTCTACTGGTTTCGTTTATCGTTTACACCTAAGAAGTGGGCTACTCACTGCGCAGTGCCTCCTCCCCCCCCCCCCCCCCCCCCCTCCCCGCGGACACGTGAATGTGTTCCTGCGCAGCGACTCGCCGAGTGTTTTCACCCGTTATAAAGTTTGAATCAGGCTGTAGTTGTATACAGGGACTTGAAAACGAAATGAATTTCGTTCCGTTACCACTAATTTTATCGTATAACGTTTCAAAATTTGTAACGATACTAAAACCTAAAAACATCAATAATGTTACAAAAAGGAAACGTTATGGAATATCATTTTTGAAGAACAATATTATAAGTAACGTTATAGGTATCAGTAACATTAAGCTTATCTGCTTGTAATAACGTTACAGGTGAAACGTTATAGATTCATTTGTAACGTTATTCTTCATACTTTTTCGTTTTTTCGTCATCTCATAAGTGATGAAGCTGGCAATGTTGGGTATCGAAATGTTTAACTTTATTATATCGTTATACTAATAACGATATATTGAAAATATTGTTATTGAACAGTTTAAGATTTCGTTCTGTTTGTCAGTATCGTTACAGCCAAGGAATTAATTTTGTTACGATCCTGGTGGAACGGTACAAATTATCGGTACCGGAACTATGCGTAACGTTTCAAGTCCCTGGTTGTATACAAAACTTGCCAACAATGTGACCAAAATAGTTAACAGGACATATTTGAAATAACGTCAATACATGTATGATACATGTTTTATACACGACATGTTTTAAACAAGTATCACAACTATGCATATGGGTGAAAACGCGGGCTAATTATGATATATATACATAAAGAATGAAAACGATTTTCCAGCTTTTGATACTACAGTGGTTAACCGCTATGCATATGCGCGGATACATGATGCACTGTATAGTTCAATAGTGGCATTATAATAAAAAAAGTAATTCACCTGGACCAGCAAATGCAGTACGACGATCTAGACGAGGAGTATCGCATGTTCACTGAGAAGTACAATCACAACCACCGCCCCGCCACGCAGAACTTTGGCGTTTATGTAAATATCTTTATTTTTTTTGTAAAGTTTTCGTAGTATTCTTATTGGTGTTAGAAGCCGTCAATAAAGGGGCAATTCCTGTATTTTTTTAAGAATGCTTTCTAGTCTGTCAAAGTTGGCTCGAATTTCCCTACATTTTTGACATTCAAAGTCAAATCATTTATTTCAATTAGGCACACTAAAGGCACTTTTGAACGTCAAAAATTATAGTAAAACGAATTGATTCTAGTCGCCTATTCCAAAAGGTAGTTTTCATTGATTCATCATCATCTGCCTAGCCTTTTCCCAACTATGTTGGGGTCGGCTTCCAGTCTAACCGGATGCAGCTGAATACCAGTATTTTACATGGAGCGACTGCCGATCTGACATTGATTGTCCCTGAGATGAAATAACGACTAGTTTATGAACATTTTTTTTAAGGGTAGGCCTTTATTTTTGTTCAAAGTCTGCAGATAGGCACTATATATGTACCGTATAAATTAAAAAGCGGAATATACATTTTGTATTTAATTATCTGCTGTATAAGTTAACCAGAACGGTTTATGGCTGATTTTTCCAACGTCAGATAATTTTATCCGAGGAATAATTTCAATCTTTTTGACAGATCTTCCATTCAAAATCTATCAGACGACAATTTTATTCCACGAATAGGAATTATCTGTCGATTGAAAAATCAGCCCGTGATCAAATGTATTTATAATCTGTAGACCACTTTTATAGAATACAGCGGGGCAATTGTGTAACACATTATCAATCGGAATCGGTTTCATTTTGTCAGTTCAACAACATTCATTGCGTTATTTACGTGTTGTGCAGACAAATTTTTCGAACTTATGAAGTAATGGATAAGCAATTTGCTTCAAAATTATTCAGATTCCGATTGATAGTGTGTTACGCAATTGAGGGGCCCGTGGCTAAATAATAACAGCCGCACAGGTCGATCGATCAGGTTAAGCTACGCTTGCCGCGGTTGGTCTGTGGATGGGTGACCATCTTTACATACCGAGACCCCTCCGTGCCTCGGAAAGCACGTTAAGCCGTTGGTCCCGGCTGTCATTCGTGGATCTTTGACAGTCGTTACGGGTCGTCAGAAGCCCGAAAGTCTGACAACCAGTCTTACCAAGGGGTATCGTATTACCCAGTAACTGGGTTGTGGAGGTCCGATAGGCAGTCGCTCCATGTAAAATACTGGTATTCAGCTGCATCCGGTTAGACTGGAAGCCGACCCCAACATAGTTGGGAAAAGGCTGGGCAGATGATGAGTGTGTTACGCAATTAGGGTGCTAGTCTAACAGTTGGTAACGAAAATCTTTAAAGGCATCCATATTTTCAAAACACTAAGCGCCAAGACACTGATCAAACAGTGCAAACGCTAATTTTCACTTTGCCAGACCAAAATGAAAGCTGCGATCATTACATTAATGTCATATTGACAAAAAATTTCGATTGCAGCTATCATTTTAATCTAGCAAATCAAAAATCAGAGTTTACAAGTCAATTTAATACTTAACCAAGGAGCCTGTTGAAATTAATACCTAATTACGGTGAAATCAATTTTCTAACAAACAATCCATGTTATGTCCTCCTCCTGCTATGTAGTTCCTCTATAACTCCACTTGATCCCTCCCCCCGCCCTCCCATAGCGCAGTGACAATGAGTTCTGGGACTGGAGACATGAAGACACGCGCAGCAGTGAACACGACATGAGACGACCACATATGAAGCGACCGGTAACTGCCGTGCTATAGTAATGTCAGCTGTTGAACATATTGGTATCATCGTCATGGTAGTCTGTAAATGTTCAAAATAGATAATTTCACTATCATCAGTTTAGAAGCTCATTGATAAAATTAATTAGTGACTCAGATTTTTAGTTGATTTGATTTGTTCTTTCTTTTTTATTACCATTTAAAAAACAGTGTTTATCTTTTCTTTTAATTTAAGAAAAAATCTTAAGATTTTGCCTTTTAAGTTTCATTCGTTTGCAATTAGTTCCATAATAATGTTGTAGTATTTAAAATGTGGATAACGTCGTGAGCTACACATATGAAATGTCTTTCATTGCTCACTACCTGTTTATTACGATGTTTGTGTAACTGTTTGTTTTCCCGAATTAAATAAATAACTTCATTATCATAACATAACATTCACGCCTGTATTCCCCAAATGGTAAGGCATACAGTGGCGTGCATTGGTTTTCAGAATAGGTAGGCAACTAGGTCGGGTCTAGGCTAGCACTCTCACCGCCATACACATTTAAGGTTTTTCTAGAACAACAGGCCGTGTGGGCGGCGCGCGGGTCATGCAATGTCTTAAGTCATTTGTATTGAGTATCTTGTCACAAAGAAAAATGAAATCAAACAAAAGAAATTGTTTTGACACAAAATAAGACAAGAGAAATGATATGAAAATATAATCATAGAAAATTAAGCTTTAATTTCTATTTGCGAAAATGTGAATTTCTCCGTAACATTGATCACAAACACTAGGTTGAATCGGGTATTTTAGACACACGGTATTCACTTTTATTGCTCGGTCTTTGGCGTCCTTTGCAGATAGTCCAGCAGCTCGGTTCCTCTCATAACAATATATGCACCTTTGCGGAATAAGCCGTCCCCTGTGATGATGATGATGCGAAGTCTGTGCGAAATTGGCGCGAAAAACTTTTACAGCAGGCCATGTGGGCGTCGCGCGAGCAACTGACCTAATTACACGTAGATATATGGTCTGCCCTTACAAATATTTACAAGTTACAACAAGTACTATTGTCATAGAATTTGGCGCGCTAGTTGTGATACGCAGGCAGCCCACGGCCTGCCAGTATAAATTAAAAAATCTATAGTGGCTTGCAGCACTGAAATTTATGTGGGCGGCAGGCAGCCCACGTGGCGGTGAGAGTGTTAGGCTGACGCGGTCACTAACCAGAAACATAAAACGAAAGTATCTATTTTGAATATTCAAATTATTTTCTACACACTATGTGCCTTCTACGAACTTTAATTGCAAAAAATCTTCATCGGTCGGACGAAAGGAAACTATTTTTTATCACCACAGGTATCTAAAAAAATGAATGACACATTATAGGGCGTAATATGTGTGTGTCGCACAAACATGTAATTTGATGGATGGATTTGATTGTACGTACGCGTTATTGATTTACTGGGTATTAAAAAAAACGTGTGTGGTCGGCGGGAATGAAGTTAAAAATAAAAAAATCCAAGATGGCAGCTGTAAAACTTTTAAAATGACAAAATTTTAACATTTTTGCAGCCGCCTCTTGGATTTTCATTTTGACCTCACTATCGGCTTTAACACCCTTGAAAATCATAAAAACGACACCCATGAATAATTTAAAAAAAATTACAGCCGCCATCTTGGATTTTCATTTTGACTATTATCGGCGACGTCATTATCCATTTCTTTCTTTCTTCACACAGCCAAATTACGAAGTATTATTTTAACATTCATACTCGGTTGGTTATTTGAGTAGGCAAACACTTAAGGGTGATAAATTGCGAAGGTCGAACGTCATGGTATTTCGCGTGAGACGTACGTATTTTTAATTTCTTCGTATTAACTTGAACGTTGTAAAGACCAATGACAATGTGCGAGTAGTACGGGAGCCGAGTAGGCCGTCTGGCGACTGCTGTCGCGCGTTTTTGTATGAAGATTTTGTTTTTTGTTAGGTATGATAATTTTGTGAGTTTCTTAATTGTGGGGCACACACACTAAAATGTAATCGACAGGTTTATGATGATTTATCGAGGTAGGCATTGCTTATGTGCTTTTATGCAATGCTCGCCACTGGCAAAGAGATAGCATAGCTATAGTTATAAAAACCTGAAAGTTATATATAATGGCTGAACGGATTTGTATGAAATTTGGCACTTGGACACAGGATACTATTTATTCTGATATCCTTACGGGATCGAGGCTTATGCGAATAAAGCTGGATCAAGGTGTGCACACAATTCAGATGTGATGAAATCAGAAAAGTGATAATAATAACTATATGAATCCAATAGGTTTCTAATTATTTTCTTTCTAAAGCATCGCGACACGATACGTTATTCTAGAGTCAATCTGACTTAATTCTGTTAAATGATCATGAACTTGTAGGTATTTTCGGCGGTACACCAATGAAAGACGATCAAATAAGTATTTAATGTTGATGAAACCTCCCTCCCCCGCAGTCGTCGGGCGCGGGCGAGGGCGTGAGCCTGGAGGCGCTGCGGCGCGCGGCGGGCGGGCCGGGCGCGCCCGAGCGCCGCGACGCCGAGCGCCGCCGCGCCACGCTCAACAACGCCTTCCGCACCGCGCCCTTCAGCCAGCTGCTGCACATCACGCAGCCCAAGGTACTCCACTACTGCTATCTAACTATATCTGTACTAATAGCAAAGCTACATAGTTTGTTTGTTTGACCGCGCTAATCTCTGGATCTACCCAGTCAGATTTGAAAAATGATTTTTGCATTTGATAGCTTAATTCTTGAGGAAGGCTATAGGCTATTTAACATCACGCTAGGGCCCTTAGAAGCCGAGCTAAAAGAAAAAAATTGTGAAGATCGCTAAGCGAAAGCGACGAAGTAATAACGCGGACAGGCGATGCGATGCGACGAAGCGAAGTCGCAGGCAACAGCTGGTAAGTAATAAACGGGCTCCAAACAAGGAAATACTTTGACTATTTATTAAACAAAACAAAACTGGTCAATAATCCGATTGTAATAACATGTTTACTCCCACTTCCAGTACGAGATCAAAGATAAACTAGAAGAGATCTTCAACTCGATCAGCTCGGAGCCTCTACTGCCGGTGTCCGGGTCCTGCTCGCCGGCCGGACACAAGTCCTACCAGCAGGCAGTTCCGCCCTACACCAAGTACTTCCCCGAGCTGTTCTTGTACTGAACAAGGTATTGTAATATTTTTAAGTTCCAATAGCCCTGTGGCTAAGCGCATGAACGTACATATGTTACACCCCCTTAGACTAGACGATCTTTGTTGGGTGACTAAGAATAGCCGAGAATCTACTTAAGGGGATTACAGGACCTAAACGCAAAAAAACGCAAGTTTTAGAAGGACTATTAGTAGGTATATCATCGACTACAGTAAAAAAAATCATAAAAAAATATATGATATTCTTCAGGATATATGCTAGGTAGATAGTGTGTTGAAAACATAATACAACTAGTGTGATGCGATAGAAAAATATCATGAAAATACTTCTAAAAACATTCTTTTTGCAATAAAAGCCATACTAATATACATACAATCATTCTGATTTTTTTATCAGATTATTCTACAAGCAACATACTAAAGCACTAGTGTTTTAATTTTTTACTCCAAGCAATAGATTTTTTGTAAATAGATAATTGCTTCATATTTTGCAATAAATTACCAGCGTTGTGTCACCGCGCTTCTCATTCTTTTCTATGCAGTCCGACATTGACCGCGCTTTAGGTCATGTAGTCCCCTTAAATGGTGTGCTTTGGAGATGCCTATGTCCAGCTGTGGACTTCTACAAAATTGCTCCGATTCATTTTGAAGAAAATTAAACTAACTATTCGTAGCATATTTGTCCAGATCTTTTAGTTTAGTGTTGTATTTTGGACCCGATTTTGTGGTTAATAGTTTAAAATATTTTTTTTTTTCCAGTTCTCAACGGTGAAGGATATACGATGTTCGTTAGTGGTCTGTAGCTGTAGTTTCGCGCGATATACTAGCATAGAGTTGTTATACGAAAGTGATATGCAGGCGACATCGTTAATATGTGTCATTATAATAATTATCCATAATTTTATTAGGCCTGTGGTTAAGGGCCTGTTTCACAATGTTCGGAAACGCTCTTTCTATCTGATAAATAAATATGAGAAACATGATTTATGTGAATTAAATGTAATGATGTACCAGATAACAAAGAAATCTGTCTTTCTATTATTAATAGCGATACCAAAAAAATGTTTAGGAGTTATTGAGATAGTCTATATAGACAGATGCAATTATTGATATAAATTAGCATTCGGTTTTTTAAATAAAATGAACCATGGAATTCTGTATTTCTTCAGACATTTATCCCTCTAGGCCTAAATAACTATTATGTACTTATAATAAACTATTTAATAAAAATGTGTTCAAAATACATTATTAGCTATGTCGCCTGTTATTAAACAATTTTGACTTAAAATAATAATTATTCGACTAAATCTGACTTTGGCTCCAAACTATGATAATAATCTAATGTATAACAAGTTACATTCCCGTCGCTTTACTGACTATTAATTATTATTATTATTGTTGTAGGTGAATCTCTTATTATGGTGGGTGTGCTGTTGTTATTAATCGTGACTATTATTAAAAACTAAGAGAAAAATATAACTGTTCGAGATAAAATTATCCGTTCTACCCTAGCGCGAACAAATGGATCTACATGCCATAGTCTAGGCATTCCCATACATAGTATTTCAAGAGACTTGTTTAGTTTCAAATACGCTCACAATACATGGCGCTGCTACAATTTCTATACATTTGTCGATAGCGACACTAAAGCTGTGCCATGACGAACATAGAATTGTTCCTCTTGTTCGTGCTATGGGTTGAGCTTACAGGCTACATGAACAGAGTTTATTCACCTTGGGAGTATATGAAGCGAGAAACTACCTCCGTCTCAATGAGCCTTAGAGGTGGTCGCACATCTGACGAAAAATCCGTCTCATTTCGTCGGTCGCGTAACGCCAGCACGGACAAGTAGATAATAAAAAATTCAACCTAACACACTCAACCAATGATACATTAGTACGTGGACGTGGAGCTTAATAACTGGAAGTTAACGAAGTTACATGCACGTAGATGTGCGACCACCCTTAATGTAATTACAAAAGTGCGATAATCGCCTGAAGACTGCCTCATATTCTTGCCGTTAACAGGGCGAGAAAGCCTCATGGGTGTAATGTCACCATTAATAACAACGGTAAAGTTTCTTAAAGATAAATGATATTTAGTAGTGCAATAAGGAATGATGTGAGTGTTGAAGCAATATTCTGTTTTTATAATACACTGGTAGGGGCCAACGTACCGACTTCATCTGCGTGAAATTTCACCCTCTTAGGGGTGGAATTTCGAAAAACCCTTTCTTAGTGGATACCTACTCTTCACAAAGAACACACCCTCCGAATTTCATGTCTCTAGGACCAGCGGTTTAGGCTGTGCGTTGATATATATCAGTCAGTCAGGACTTTGAATTTCATATTATATTGAGAATTAAAAAAAACAGTAGTCTCACCACAGAACCTCTTTTATCTGTTCTGTGAGTCTCACTGATTTGGGGAGTTGAGAAAGAGAAAATTGCTATAAATCAAAATAGTAGTATGTGTACTATTGTTCTTAAAACCGAATCTTACAATTAATAGAATTGAATAACTTTGTCGGATTGGTGGAACAAGATAACGTCTTTCTATAAATTTTAAAGTGGTATGGTCAATGAAAATATTCGATTAACATAAATGATACATGATTATTGATTATGGATAAATTTAAACTGCTCTCATTACTACGATAGCTTGTATTATGATTGTATTAGTTATTTTTAGTAGTTAAAGTTAGTTAGTAAATAATGATAATTAATATAATTGTGATTATGTTGTTAGTTATTATTTTATTTATCTGTGAATGTTATTAGATATCTAACAGAACTGATTTCTCTATTCATTACATAAATTATAACTTATACATTTGTTTGACTTTATACAATTATAGCCTCTTAAAATTACTGATGATGTTAAACCTTTATTTTTGTAACGTTTATCTAAAATGCCTTACAAATTATCTGTACAACAATATTTAAGTACGGAAAAGCAATTTATTTTGTAGTAAAATAAAATAAAAACACGAATATTGCTGCAGGTAGAGGTGGGCGTGGTCGGTGACTGTAAATGTTGCATTGTTCAATAAATTGTACTTAATGTTTTATTAATAATGAATGTATGTTCAGTACTCGGTTGTGTACGTTTAATAAATGTGGTTCTACATACCAGTTGTTTAATTTAATTTTTAGATTAAATTTTGCCTACGTACAACTTAACTGCTAGGGTCAGTTCATACCAAGACGTGGCGTGATGCAATGTTGCGAGCATTTTTTAAGATAACTAAATAATATTCCTCTTCGTGGAATACAGGTGCAAATAGTACATAATCTTCATCTTCATCCTAACTAATATTATAAAATGCGACAGTAAGTTTGTTTGTTACCTTTTCACGCCTAAACCACTGAACCGATCATCCTGAAATTTTGCATATACGTTGTCAGGTGTACAGAAACGGACATAGGGTGCCTTTCATCCCGAAAAAAGTGCTGTTCCCGAGGAAAACAATAATAACGTTATTATGATAATAGATGGCGTCACGTGTCTTTCGAATCATAATTATTCTCACGGGATCGGGTTCTCATCCATCGGTTTCTTACTAAACTTCAACTATATCCGACGATCCTGCATACTTATCTCTTTTGTTGACTGTACTTTGCTTAACTTGAGTGAAACGGGAGGCAAAGAACAAGAAATAAAAAATACAAATATATTTAACAACATTTATATTTTAAAATAACATTTATCTATCTACATTACAATTTAAGTTAGTTACCTATCTACCTTTGGACGAGTTATTGAGGTCGTTACAAATCAAATAAAGATTACAATATATTTGTGACAGTTGTCTGTAATAGTTAGGTACAATTCTGAGGACAGTGATGTCTACATCGATAAAATAAACGCATTGATGCTAACACTCTGTATTCGTGAACTCTGCGAATATTCTACCTACCGCAATGGTACATGATATGTTAATATTTAGTCCGTCTTTGGTACATAAAAAGTATAAATAATATAGACGGCTTCTCATACTTGCGAAGACACGATTTGTTTCCATGTTACTGCCGTAATATGGCCAAGGCAATTTAAAATAGCATCGATATTTTTAAAAGTTTTATCGATATTCGATTTATCGATGTAGACATTCATTGGCTAGTAATATAAATGGCACGTATAAATATTAAGTAAACAAGTACATTCTGGTTATATTAACGTAATATTTCGATAGCGCAATAATTAATTTCATAATATTATAAAGTGTGTTTTGCATTATCAAAATAGGACTATATATAAAAAGCTCTGTTTTGATTTACAATTTCATTGAATGCAACTGTATTATTTTCTTCTGCAGCAACGGTTGCAATGCTATAGTATGAGATGCCACATTCTACCCCGCGTTTACACCCATAAACAAGTTGCAATACTTGTTTTTGTTTTATACGAGTACGTGTATAAACGTTGTTTCAGACGTCTTATTAACTGTTTTGTTCGCTTTTTTGACAAGTTTTGTATACAATTAGTATCTATACATATAATAAAATCGTAGGAAAGTCAAAACTGTACATTGAATATTTTTTAAAAAGAATACTTGGGGCGTGATCTACAATCGATTTCGAAGCCGAAAATATAGTTTTTAGAATTTTTGTCTGTTTGTCTGATTGTATGTATGTATGTCCGGGCTAATCTCAAAAAGTGCTGCATGGATTTACATCAAATTTTGCATGAATATTACTAAGAGGTCGGGTCAACATATAGGCTACATATTATCACGCTATCACCTACGGGGGAGGAGCTGTGAATCTTTATTTTTCTTACGCATTCTGTGACAGCGTGTAATCTAACGACGCATATTTAAATGTTGTTTTTGAGTAAGCCATGCTATTATCTAGCTTTACACTATAAAAACTACGCCATTTAAGTAACTTGGGCAGAGAAACATAGTTTAATTAATGTTAGTAGTACAAAGAAAATTTAGAAGCAGCGCCATCTATGAGATTTCATAAAAATCAAATCAAGTTACATGTTAACAATTTTTGGAAATTAATAATTTAAATTTGATCATGTTGGCGAGGTTAGTAGTTAGTTATTCTTAAAATTCATAGATGGTAATGTGCATTTTCTTCATAAAAGTTGTATCGTATAGTTCGTTTTGACAAATTCAAGGTCCAACAAAACCCTCAAAATCTTGAGCAGAGTTGAGGAAGACAATAAAAAAAAATGCGGTGTTAAGTATTACAAAAAAGTTATGTTCATTGATGATGATCATTTCTTCATCAATTTCATGTTGTTAGTACAAAATAAACATTGACTGTTAATACTTTTAATCGGTATTTATCTGTGTGATTATTGCTTGGTAATTAATAATTTTCATGTCGTATACCTAATTATAAACTTAAATGTGATGTAAAACGTCACCTTCTCGACGGTGACCAAAATTGGGATGACACCCTCGCGGAGGCGAGCGTCAGTGACAGTCCCAGCCGCATGCGTCATCTGTTCGCCGTCATCTTCGTGTTTTGCGGAGTCGCGAACCCGGTAGCTTTGTGGGAGAAGTATCGCCATCATCTGTCTGAAGATTTTCTACGAGCTTTGAGGCGTGCTACTGGAGACGAAGTCGAAGTAACTGATGAACGCGTGCTGAACACCTGTCTCAGTTCACTTCAAGATGTGGTCATTTCTATCGGCGGCAATCCACTGATCGAATATGGGTTACCAGCTCCCCAATCATCACCGCATCAAGACCGTGGAAATCGGGAGTATAACGCAGAGACAAATTACGATCCGGGCGAAATGAACACCATACGAAATGACCATTTCGCTTTGTTCTTTTCAGAGCAAAAACAAATTTATGACACCGTCCTTGAAAGCATTGGGCAAAACCAGGGTAAAATGTTTTTCTTGGATGCTCCTGGTGGAACAGGAAAAACATTTGTTACCACTGGCATACTTGCAGAGGTCAGTAGGTAAGGCAAAATTGCTATTGCTGTAGCGTCGTCGGGAATCGCTGCCACACTGCTTCCGAGTG
This sequence comes from Hydraecia micacea, assembly GCA_914767645.1. Lineage (NCBI taxonomy): Eukaryota > Metazoa > Arthropoda > Insecta > Lepidoptera > Noctuidae > Hydraecia > Hydraecia micacea. Next base: position 14,395,857 of record OU611796.1, read on the forward strand.
ACAAGACAGCACATGCCATGTTTAAAATTCCCATCGATTTAGAGAGCGCCGAAACGCCTGTTTGTGGTGTGTCACGTAACAGCGACAAGGGACACGTGCTCAAGGATTGCTCTCTGATCGTATGGGATGAGTGTACGATGGCCAATAGGAAGGCAGTTGAGGCCGTGGACAGAATCCTGCAGGACATGTGCAGGAACGAACATTTGATGGGTGGTGTCACAGTTCTGTTCAGTGGCGATTTCCGGCAAAAGCTTCCCGTGGTGACGCGGGAATCGAGGGCTGACGAGGTGAATGCGTCGTTGAAACGATCTACGTTGTGGTCACGAGTTCGTACGCTGCGTTTGACCATTAATATGAGAGCTCGACTCGGCGGCAATGCACGTGCTCAAGAATTCTTCGATGTCCTTCTAAGTCTTGGCGAAGGCACTCTACCAGAAGAGGGAGGTGGACAGGTGGTGCTTCCAGAGTCTCTCGGTAGAGTGGTATCCAGCTTAGAAGAACTCATTCGCTGTGTGTACATCAGTCGTATACCGCACCAGCAGAATTCTTGGGTGTGTGAGCGGGCCATTTTGACGCCCAAAAATGATCAGGCTGCAGCAATTAACGAATGCATTCTCTCGGAAATTGAGGGGAATGAAGTGGTCTACACCTCGATAAACATTGTTATCGAGCAAGATGACGCCACACATTATCCCGTGGGATTTCTGAACTCCCTGTCAGCAAGTTGACTTCCAGCGCATACCATCAAGCTAAAGGTCGGCCCGATTATGCTTCTTCGGAACCTATCTCCTCCGAAGTTTTGTAACGGGACCCGCCTTAAAGTCATCTCGCTCCACAGACACACCATTGAGGCGGAAATTCTTACGGGTTGTGGCGTCGGCGAGGCAGTATTTATACCACGCATTCCCCTCATACCTCATAACTTCCCGTTCCAGTTCAAGCGCGTACAGTTCCCCGTGAGTGTTTGCTTCGCGATGACCATCAATAAGTCGCAGGGGCAGACACTGAGGGCAGCGGGTGTCGACCTCAGGACGATTTGATTCTCACACGGGCAATTGTACGTCGCTTGCTCCCGCGTCACCAGTCCTGACTCTCTTTACATTTTGGCTCCTGGCAGCATAACTACCAACGTAGTTTATAGGAAAGTGTTGTAAGGTATGATACCTTTGCACGTATTTTTACTCAGTGTATTCCTGCATTATTTTCTCTATTTCCTTAAGTCACATCTTATGACTGAACTCAGCAGGATTCCCATATAACTCTCTTCACTTGCTTCACTTGCAAAAAAAACTTATATTTTAATGCTATTTTAAAAGTTGTTTACTTATAATGCTATAGCGACACTGGCATCTTAGGTATTTTTGGTGCTGTAGAGCCTTCACGCAGACGACGTCGCGGGCAGCAGCTAGTTTACAATATTTTAGGTGTAAACGATAAACGAAAACAGTAGACACAACATGTTTTAAACGTTGGTGTAAACGCGGAGTGGCGCGTTGTTGCAACATGTTGCATTCAGTGTATCAGTAAAAGTCTGGATTTCAATAAATTGAATAAAAAATCTTTCTATAAACATTGTTTTGAGCACCTATTTGATTTAGTAACTGTATTTACATTATTTACAGATCTGTTTACATTTTACAGTCTTGTAATGTTGTGACTTCTGGTGGGTATTAGTTCGAGACATAGTTTTACAATAATACAGATTTATTTCCACCCCGATAATGAAGTTTTTTTAGGGTAATTAAAAGTAATACTTAAACAATAAACAAATGATATAGCTCTCTAAAAATAAACAACATATAGTTTTTTTTTATATTTTCACAGCTGGCAACATTTGTGCGAATTCTTGTCTTGCCATATATAAAAACAACAATAAAAATACCTACTACAAATATGTAAATACATTTTCACTATGATATGACTACTTTTGTGCTTGTAATTAATTTTAAAAATTAATTCGTTTTTTAAGACATACTGGCACTACAAAATATCGAAGAAAAATTAAAAAGAAACTTAAAAATACCGAATATTGTATCAATTCCAATCGTTTTCCATTATTAGCCGTTATGAATTGACTTGTTTAATTTAATGATGATCATTGATCTTGTAAATCGATTCAATAATCTAAAAAAATTACGATTACAATAATTAGGAACAACATTCCATAGGAACATTACGTAAAGGTTCCTATATATTATTATTTTTTGCGGTCCTAACAACACAGTTTATGGAGCCACAAATTTAGGCGATTTGGTAGAAAAGATCTAACCCGAATTTTAGAAGTATATTGCCGGTTACAACATTCTTTTTCCCTCGGCACAAAATTTTTATAACGATGTTAATATTTGAGCACTTAACGTCTCGCTAAGCTAGACGAAAGAGAACAGTTTCTGCTATTATAAGGTGGTATAAAAATATCTGCCACGGCTTCAATGGGAGACAGTATTCTGTATATAGATTAGAATAGTAAAGATACATTATTGATCATGTCATAAATTTACTCATACAAAAAAATGTGCGTATATATTTGAATTGAAACATGAAACTGTCCCATAGTAATTAGCTGTTGCCGCACCGTCATTTCATTCGCAAAATGTGACGAAGCGACACATCGCGCATAGTTTGTGAACCACGTTATGCAGAATAGAGTAAATGTTTATTTAATTATTTATTTTCTCAAATTGATTTAACTATTCCGGGGTACAAAATTTCTTCACTACTGTAATCTATAGCAGGGATGTTGCGGATGCTGATTTTTCCACATCCGCGGATGCGAATGCGGATGCGGAGTTTTGAAGGCTCACATCCGCGGATGCGGATGCGGATGCGGATGTTTAAGATATTATGTAAATAAAGTCTGTTAATGAAGAATCAAACCAAAAATGAAGAATCAAATCAAACCGAAAAAAACCACACTAGAAAAATAAAGAAGTTTGGTCATAAAACGATATTTTTTACCTACAATAAAACGTATTACCAGTGCAACATAATAGAATTTACCTTGCGATCTTATATTAGTCCAACTAATTTAAAGTTTATCCATAAACACTTATTTTGTAAACTCTTAATACACACAATGATCACTGTATTACAACAACATTTAAAATATCTATTTATACGATAAATATTCCGCAGCGCAAACAGAAACGTAATGATTTATTTACAAGAAACAAATGATGCACCACAACAAACGTGTCGAATCTTGTCACCAATTTCTTTGCTCCCATTGGACATTGCCACGTGCGACCGGCACGCGCCAATCGCCGGGCCCCGCCCAATGCTTTCTTGTCGCTACTTGCATGATATTCGCATCCGCATGAACATCCGCACTGATTAATGCGGATGCGGATGCAGATGCAGATGTCCAAATCTATGCGGATGATCCGCATTTGCGGATGCGGATGCGAATGTTCGCAACATCCCTGATCTATAGGTATACAAAATACTGTCTCCCATAGAAGCCGTGGCAGATATTTTTATAGCACCTTATATTATAAGTTCGAGACATTTTATTTAGTTCAGATGCGGTGAATCGCACGTTGACCTTTTAAAACCGCCCTACTTCTACGAAATAAAGGTCATACCATGGAAGTGTAGGTAACTGAAGCCCTAGGAAGAACTTTTAGCACAATATTCACCAACACCGTTCACCGTCGACTTTTGTGCATTGTTAGCTAGCGAGAAATACGTCAGGATGGAGTGACGTAGATCATTGTAAGTGCTAGTTGTGCTGAAGACGGTTCTCCCCTACCAGGGTAGCATGAAGTATTGAGATGTGAGTTAGTACTAAGGGAATCGTATGACTGTGGTACCGATCGCGTCGTCGCTGCACGCATGCGCGAGTGCGCTCTCGAACTCTTGTGGGAGGTATACCTGCAATGGAAATTAAAATGTTTTATCAAGAGAGGCATTTTAATTATAATGATTCTGAAAAAGAAGACCACTGTTGGTCTAAGGCATCGCCACAAAACCTGCGATAACAACGAACAAAATATTGTTAAAAATTTAAAAAGAACAACTATGGGTTTTCTTTTCCATTCTTCTCCTTACGAATCTAGAATCAATTATATTTTCTTGTAAATTTTAATATTCACAAGTGCCTTTTAATAGCCTACTTGAAATAAAAATGATTTTACTATTATAGTTTTTTTTTTTTATATAATTATTTATTTATTTGTTACAAGAGATTAAGTGTCGGTTTTTGTACATGAACCCTGTCAGGGCACTGTAAATTACTATATTGGTTTTCTGTTGAGTTTGCAAACATTAATATGGGCAATATTAAGGGTAAACGAGTAATAATTCTCACCTTATCAAGTATGGGCGCCATCGCTCCGCGGTCTACTAATTTGGTGAGCGTGTCCAGTCCGTCTTTCAGCCTGAACCTATCTTCTAGCCAGTCAGTATTGGAACCACAGCCTAGCAGCCACTGTAAACACGAGCAAGCATACAATGAATGGACGATTTTATGTTAATGAATGTCAATTTTCAGAATGAGACATTTATGTTTACGAGATGATGACGTCATAAGAAATACACGAATCAGAAGGCCAATTCTCGTAATTAAAAACGTTCAAAATCTAGTCGCAGTCTCAACTCAGCGACAAACAAATGTCAAAAACTTGTCAAAATGCAGGGAAATTAGAGGTATTTTTGACAGATTGAGACTGAGATCAGACTGTGAACGTTGTTAAAATTACTAGAATTGCCCCTCTGAAATAGTTTTAACTCAACCTAATAACATTGGGCGAAGATCCATCAATATGCGCTAGACAGGTGAGGAACTAAATAAATTCATCTAAAATATCGAAAAATTAACTCACCCTAAAGACCCTGTAAGTATAGAATGTAGTGGCGAAAATGATGGCGAAGGGCGTCGGTAGTCGGTCGGTGATCATCGGGCCTGGTCGGAGGTCCAGGAAAGCTCTGCGAGGCGCTGTGGCCCTGGTGGAAAATTAGGCTTTTTAGAATGACCAAAACGATTGATTTTTTCTAAATAACTTGGTCAAAGCGAGCTAACTACAAGAAACAAAACCATAAGTTGTTCTGACATGGTACTAAGGCTACATACTTGAGCAGAGCAGGCTGGTTGGCAAGCGCGGACGGCGGCACTTCGGCGGCGGCGCAGGCCAGCACGGCGTCCCAGGGGCCGGCGCGCCGCGCTCGCGCCTCCAGGCTCGTCCACGCGCCCGTCTCGCGGTTGCCCTCGATGTCCACGAAGTCCTGCGCGCCTGGTTACACAACATATAAAAGTAAATGATGAGCAGGGGTTTCAATTTAAAAAAAATCTGTCAATCGTAATTGTTTTTGTTTATCGTTTCATATTGACAGACACCGGTGATTTTTAAAACATAGCTCTAATGTTTTATAGTGCAATGCAAGCGGCCTAAATAAAGTGAGTCGGGGACAGACAATCTCTCTGTTTTATAAGTAAAATGTCCTACTTCTGACAAAGCACTTGGAAAACATAAATGTTGAAGGAGTAACATTACCCAAGTCCTTCATGGTAACTGCAGCGTGCCTGGGCGCAACAACGGTGACGTGCACGCCCCACGTGCTCAGTAGCTGAACTAACGCGCAACCCTCACCGCTGGCCGCGCCGCATACTGCCACCCTGCAATAACACTTGTTATGAATTATGCTATTCTAGTAATTGTAGGTCAAGTTTGTAGGAGACTGAATGAGAAATTAAACGAGGAAATACACTAAACTACAATGCGACACGCATCACAATGACTGTAGCGAAATTGAGAACTAAAAAATGTACTTTAACTTTTGAAACACTACCATCACGTTCTTCTTTACCATGTAGGGGTGTAAATATTGTAAGCGCTTACCGTTTTCCTTTGCAGTTCTCAGGTGTGTAGGAAAGGTTCCGGAGCGCTATTAGGGCTTCGCCCCCCGCCCACGGCAATGACGCCGCCGTGTCAGCTGCCAGATTGCGGGGGCGCTTGCTCACCCGGGTACTAGGAGAACAAAGATAGAAGGGACGTTATCATCACCACTCTTGAAATAATTAATGCATGGCTCAAGCTGGGGCCGAAAGGAAGTGTGGAAGTTTCGAAGTAATTATTGTTCAGTTGCAAAATAGGGATAGCGCAATTCGTCTTGTATAACTCGATCTCTTTCTAGCGCTGAAAAACAACTATGATATCCTCCACATGGAAGAAATGAAAAGCCTGTTTCGATATGGACTCCACTTAGACATTACTAGGCTGACATAGCTCTTTAGGAAGCAATTCTCACCTGCGTATAGTAAGCAGTTCGGTGGCCGCGCCTCCGCTCCATTCCGAGACGCATCCCCATACTTCATCACCCATTTCTAGGTCTGTCACACCTTGACCGACATCTAGGACTACACCTGGAACAAAATAATAATTACGATTTGACTAGCTGTTGTACTTTTCTTTAACTCGAAACCAACTTTTATTGTTTATAGCAACTGTATTTTAAAACAGCACAAAAAAGCCATATGTGCCGCGCGGTAAACAGACCACCATAAACACCTAAAACATCAAAAGCAAGCTCTTCCATTTTGTGGCAGAAATATTCTTTTGTCTCCACCCATAGACAAGAAAATGCAAGTCAAATTACAAATAAAATACCAGGTGAACATAAACATCTAGGAGCTTACCCGCGAACCCTCTCCCCACGGTGACTTGACCGCGGTACACCAGCGAGCGCAACAGATGTGCCCGACCGCGGAGCGCGCTGCGGTCTACCGTGCAGATACTAAACGCTTGCACACGGACTAGAACCTCGCCCGTACCCGCACCTGACGGACGAAATTGAAACTGAACAAAATACTTACATAATTTTTTAATGGAGTTTCTATGAAATAGTTTCACGTGAGTTACATGTGGAAAAAGACATAAAGGGCGTTAGGTAAAAATGTATGGGGCTGGTCAAATGTCCACCATAACGAAACCTATAAGAAGATATAACAATTTTAATTATTATTAGCATAAACGGCTCGTTCGATTTGAACAAATGAGGTACCATTAGATTTGTCAATTACATGGCCCTCTTGCACGGCTTGCACCACAACTAAATAAATACGTTTAGTGCAATTAATTTAAAACATTGTTTGAAGATAACGGACACAGTGATGTTTTAAATATGTTTAGCGCTAAACGTATTTAGTGATTTGTGATGCAAGTGGGCTAAGCCTTACCGGGTGCTACCGAATCCTCTACCAGGATAACAGACTGGTCAGCCTGCGAGTGCAACGCACGCGCGTGCGGCCCGCTGGGCAAGCGTCGCGCTACCTTCAGACCAATCAGCATGCCGGCACTTCCTCCCGCCACAATTCCACACGCGAAGATTAACATGCTGCGACGCCATACTGTAAGGTACAGAGATATTTTATGCAGTTTTCCAATGGCAGATTTTTCCTAAATCAGATAACATTTATGTGAGGAATAAATATTGCGGTTTGAGAGTGTTTGTTTATAAACTACTAGTTTCTGTGCGCGACTTCGTCCGCGTGAAATTTCTTGCTCCATCGACCCACCCCGTCGCATCGCATCCCCTGCCCCTCCCCGTCGCATCACATCCCCTGCCCCTCCCCGTTGCATCGCATCCCCTGCCCCTCCCCGTCGCATCGCATCCCCTGCCCCTCCCCGTCGCATCACATCCTCTGCCCCTCCCCGTCGCATCACATCCCCTGCCCCTCCCCGTTGCATTGCATCCCCTGCCCCTCACCGTCGCATCGCATCCCCTGCCCCTCCCCGTCGCATCGCATCCCCTGCCCCTCCCCGTCGCATTACATCCCCTGCCGGCGCTATTATTTTGTTTTCACTTAGGGTTCTTTCTGACATTTTTTGTTTTTGCTTAGCTCCTAAGGGTCCTTGAGTGAAGTTAAGCCTAGCCTATAACTTTCCTCAAGAATTGGGCTATCAAACGCAAAAATAATTTTTCAAATCCGTCTGGTGGTCAAAAATCTCTTCAGCTTTATTATTGGTATAGAAGATATAAACAACTTTTATGAATGAAAAATGAGTTCTGTTCATGCGTTAGGTTAATTTGGATCTTTATTGTTTTTTCATTTCCAGTCCAGCCCAAATGCACTGTGACTTAGCGCCCTTCTGCGCCCGCGCCCGTCTACGGATGAGGGCGCACTATTGGTCAACCTAAGGAATGGTATTTGATAATATTTGGCATGGATGTAAAGATTATTAGTTCTTAGATAGAAAATATAGTTTAAAGAAAAAAAAAAAAACAACGTAGGCAACGTTATTATATTATTATTATATTCTTTGCCACGTACAGATGCCCGCACATCAAGCTATCCGAAACTGTAAAATTTTCCCAATCAACTTTGAACCTTATGCTTAAGCTATAAAGTTGAAAATCTATTAAAACAGCGATGAAATTTGCATCAAAAAATTATGTTTCACATAAGTAAGTAATTTATAGTTTCATTGCTAGAATTTTAAGCATTGTCAAAACAAACCTCTATCATGCCACAAGGCCACCAGTTCCTCATACAGTAACACGGGCGACAGGGGAGGCGCACCCTCTTTGATGCGTCGCACGGCCTCCCTCGTCCAGGCCGCCGCGCGCTCGCGACCTTCCGCGATCAGCTCGTTGTGCCAGATGTCGTGGAATGCGTCGCGAACCTACAGCAAAAAATGAGGTAGTTATGAAGTAGGCTTCAAGCTCAGTAATATGCGCTGGGAGAAAGTTATTGGGTACTGAAGTATTTTTTTTAATAGCTGTGAACATTATGGGTTATTCCGTTTATTTTATCCACCCCAAACACACACATCCACCACACAACGCATGTCCGAGAATCCATCCCAGGCCTAGTTAAAAGTTAGTTAGGTTAGATAAACGGAATTTATAGGCTAAGGTGGATTGTCGGACATGGGTTTCTGCGTATCCACCTATGGGTGGATCTGGATAAACAGAATAACCAATCATTATTATATGAGGATCTTATTCAATTCTCGCTATGTAAAATTCATTTACCTATTACTTATGTGAATAAATGTTTTTATTTGATTCGATGTTAGGATTGCCTAAGAAATCTGCTGTTCTGTATTTGAATAGGGAAGGCCCAATGAATATTCTTCATTGTATCTTTACAACAGCTAATGATTTTTTCGTCAAATTTATTGCAGCTTGCTTGTGAAATGAAATGATGTTTATTTCCGTAAGTAGATCTTTATAGAAACAAGACAATGTACATTCGACGCTTGAAAGGCAAAATTGACTAAGCGACATATTATGGCTAACTTTACAAGAGAACGGATAAAAGTTTCAGAAAACAAAAAACATTTAAACTCTTGTAATCATCCCACACAGGCGTAATTATTAGGTACTATTTTGGAAATATTATTTTTTTATTCTGAAAAGTTAAACTTTAAATTGTTCGCCTGTAAAGTTAGTCCTATGTAGCTTATTCAATTTTGCCTTTCAAGCGTCGATATGTTCTTATTTTTCAATAAATTCTCGCAAATCATAATAATTCACAGACACAAGTTATCATAACTTACTCATTTATCTTACAGAATCTGGAATCGTTTTGACTAATCGGACAATGATCTTTGTCTGACTAGTAGTATTATAGGATGAACACTTCCACACAATAAGCATAACGGGCAGTCCTGAGGCCTGCAAGGCATGCATGGAGGCTGAAGTAACCATTGCGCATGTGCTCTTTGAATACACAGGTGTCACCCAGATTAGGACAGAAACCCTCACGGCACCCAGAACTTACACAAATGATCTTAACAGACCAGGAGATATGATCAACTTCTGGGGGGAGGTGAGCTGGTTGGAATAACTACCGACGGCTGCCATGGCCCACGCACAATGGTCCACTTGAAGGACTAAGCGCAGAAACCAAACTCTCTAACATATGACATAGATTACATGATGAAAATATTCTAGGAAGAAGCATAGTAAAATAAAGTAATTACCCTTTGAACAGCATCCACGGTAGTTTGGACAGCATCACTAACTCTTGACTTTCCATTGTCTGCAGCAGTTTTGGCAGCTACCTGATCAAATACATGTGAAATAAATGCTTATTGTTATAGAAAAATGCAAGTCAGTCAATCAAATATTGTATGTGATTGCCACTTATGCCAGGTTACATTCTTAGCTAGTCTAGTTTTTATCGATTTGATGGTGGTTTTAGTTTTCTATCTTGACACATTGTGTTTCTGAACACTTAAGTGGATAAAGTTGAATAAATTTTTGGGGTATAATTATTATCTATAATTAAAAAATGGAGCACAATTCACAAACTATACTTTTCTATGGTTCATAACGATAGCAAATATAGGGTGACTGGTAATTAGTGACCGATACCTAGACACGTGATTGTACTCATGATAACAGACAACTTTTACTATGGAACCAACCTGAAATCGCGAAAAAAAAATCAGCTGTTCCCTACATTTATGTTCGTATAACTCGTCAAAATGTAGGGAACAGCTGATTTTTTTTTCGCGATTTACACCAATAAATCAGGTATTTGGTACAGGAAGTTAAAGGAATTTCCTGTGAATTAAAACTGACAGGATTTTGTTTTGTCATCATCATCTGCCTAGCTTTTTCCCAACTATGTTGGGGTCGGCTTCCAGTCTAACCGGATGCAGCTCAATACCAGTATTTTACATGGAGCGACTGCCTATCTGACCTCCACAACCCAGTTACTGGGTAATATGACACCCCTTGGTCAGACTTCTGGGCTTCTGACTACCCGTAACAACTGTCAAAGATCCACAAATGACAGCCGGGACCAACGGCTTAACATGCTTTCCAAGACACGGAGGGGTCTTGGTATATAAAGATGGTCACCCATCCACAGACCAACCGCGGCTAGCGTAGTTTAACCTGATTGATCGACTTGTGCAGCTGTTATTATTTAGCCACAGGCCCCTCAGGATTTTGTATTGTATTTATAGCATATAATGATGTCATGAAACAAAACTAATGTGGACTGGGTTTTTAAATGACTGAAATAAACGAATTATATAAGTCCATGGTCGTTAGCAAGTAAAGTAGGGCAATGACATTTCATTGTCATAACAAAAACAAACGGATGGGCAGTCAAAAACAAAACTTGTGTGAAAAACTTTCGATTTCTAAATTGTTTGCTAAAAAAATGACGTGAATAACCGACGCACTTTCGCGCGAAACTACCAGGATATCATAAATTAGCAAGAGTTACTTACATGCAATGCTTCGAGTTTTTCACCAGCTCTGTGCTTCAGTTCATCCATGTCAGAGCGTCACGAGCCGAGGGAGGGTCAGCGTTAACCGCTCAAACTGTTAAATCACATCCAAACCCTTAACCTTTGGACACAATTCGGCCTAAATAGTTGCAGTCCCAAAATAGACTGAATGTCACAATAAACACTTACGCGACCTCATTTTGTGAGAAAACTTTATAGTATAATTTACTTCTACTACAGTCCACCATAATAGTTATGTCGGAAAACCGCTTAAAGTTACGTAAAACCAAAATTATTACCTTAACCAAACATAACCTCTATTTATTGTTTGACAGTTGCATTTTGCATAATTGACAGATTGACATATGATTGTGACGTTTTTAACGTTACATTCTAGGTAGCAAAATGCACTGATAAAACGAAACGTTATTGATGAATGCTAATTTTTTTTCGTATTTTCATTATTCAATTAGAAAAACCCTATAATATCGATTGAAGGCGACTAAATGACCTAAAGCACGGTCTTTGTCAGACTGTATAGAAAACAAAGAGAAGCGCGATGACATGGTTTAATTGCAACTAAACAAAACTATTTACAAAAAATCTATTGTTTGGACTAAAAAATTAAAACACTAGTGCTTTAGTATGTTGCTTTGCTTGTAGAATAATCCGACTAAAAATCATAATGATAGTATGTATAGTAAGTATGGTATTTATTGTAAAAAAAGTTTTTAGAGGTATCTTCATGATTTTTTTCTATCGTACCTATCAAATTAGTTGTATTATATTTTCAACAAACTATCTACCTAGAATATATCCTAAAGAATATCATATAAGTATTTATCTGAATTTGTTTACTGTAGTCGATCTTAAACTTATAAGCTTATGTTTCTAAAACTTGCGTTTTTTGCGTAAGCCTCTTAACTGTGTATGTTCCAACGCAACCAGCTAGAAAACTGTAAAAATGTTTTAGAGAACAGTTTTTGTGAATGGTGAACAGTGAATTTTATTACTGTTCAAAAGTTATGGCCAATTATCGTTTTTTTTTTCAATCACTGCATAGTGCTCAAAGAAAAAAATCATTAAAAAAAAACTAAGTATCAGGGCTATCAATCTAATTTTTTTAGATAGCCCTGATAGATTTTTCTTAATGATTTTTTCATTGAGCACTATGACAAGTGATTGAAAAAAAAAACAAAAATTGGTCATAACTATTGAACCATACAAAAATTCACCGACATTCCCAGGGTTAAAAACTTTGTAAATAACCTTACCCACGGCCCCTATTCGATTTGATCCATACTTCCAGGGACATCCTGTAATGCTATTCTGTAAAAATCTCACCGTGAAAACTTAGGTGAAGTGAGCTGTCAATAGTGTCAATCCCTAGCATCAGGTGGAATGACAGCTCACTTTAAGCTCACTTCACCTAAGTTATCACGGTGATCGTTTTACAGAATAGCACCGCTGTATATTAGGCAAAATATACACTTTTGGAGAGAGACATAAGTGGCAAAGTATTCTACCTCTCTCTTACGCGTATTGGAGGTGAAGTTGTGATCGAAGAGCGGAAATGAAACTCCAACTTGCAGTTAATAATACTTATTGTAATTGACACACACGTATTATAGTAATAAAGTTAGATAAGTACACTATTGAGCACATATAACTAATTAAAACTAGTAGGGACAAAATAAACTAATGACATTGTAGCGGTATCTACAACGCCACATGCGAACAACGCGTCATACTGACGTCACGCAAATCCTGCATCTCGCAAGCAGAGTTTACCGCGCAACTAGCATAGATACAACGGCCCGACATGAATCATCGGGCAGTTGCCCGCCAGACACAACACCCGTCTGGTCGGAGGATCCTCCCTTTTCTATAGAGTATGAGTGAACTTTACACCCTGTTCCTCATACCTCTATAACATAAATCTAGTCCGTGTCCCGTGACGGTTGGCAAACTACTGAAGGACGCGACGCTAAGGAACGCTAATGTTCCCACTGTTGGGACACAGGCCTCCTCTCGGTGAGAGGGAGTGGGCCGTAATCCACCACGCGGGCTCAGTGCGGATTGGCAGATGTCACGTCATGTCTCCGAATTTTTGGTTCTAGGACATGCCGGTTTCCTCACAATGTTTTCCTTCACAGTTTTGAGAGCAGTGGTGATGAAATAATTTACACAAAGTAAAGCGCCTGTCTGGATTCGAAACTACGACCTACAACACGTAAATCGCGGCCCCTACCACTTGGCCACTACTCTTACAGGGTGCGTTCCCGACTAACTCTTCTTTGCTAGATTTGCCCTCTAATGCGTTTAAAGCTCAAGTTTAATCCAACCACAGGCTTATAAGTCTGTGTATGTCTGTGAATTCAACCTTTGTTCAAAGCCATACTATTCCATCAACGCCTAGCACCTAAACGATAAGAATAGTTTGTCGCTGTGATTAACTCAAGACAATGTTGTTCTTTCTCCAGAATTAGATTACCTACTGACAGGTTATATCATCATCATCTGCCTAGCCTTTTCCCAACTATGTTGGGGTCGGCTTCCAGTCTAACCGGATGCAGCAGGGGGGTGACAGGTTATATGAGTTCATATTTATTTTGACTATTTATTTATTTATTTATTATACTAATAAAATAAATTCATCGAACACTAAAAATATACAATCGTCATCATCATTTCAGCCGAAAGACGTCGACTGCTGGACGTAGGCGTAGGCCTCCCCCAAGCACCTCCACTTCGACTGGTTTTGTGCTTCTCGCATCCAACGAGTTCCTGCGGCCTTCACAAGGTCGTTGGTCCACCTTGTGGGAGGCCTTCCAACGCTACGTCTTCCGGTACGCGGTCGCCACTCCAGAACCTTTCGGCCCCATGGGCCATCTGTTCTGCGAGCAATGTGCCCTGCCCACTGCCACGTAAGTTTGGCAATTCTTCGGGCTATGTTGGTTATCTCGGTTCTCCTGCGGATCTCTTCATTTCTGATTCGCTCACGCAGGGAAACTCCAAGCATAGTCCTCTCCATTGCCCTTTGGGTGACTTTCAGCCTTTTAATAAGGCCCATTGTGAGCGACCACGTTTCAGTGCCATATTATGTCATCACTAGCAACACGCACTGGTCAAAGACTTTCGCCTTGAGACACTGCGGTATGTGGGACGAGAAGATATTTCGTAGCTTCCCGAACGCTGCCCAGCCGAGTCGGATTCGAGGATTGACCTCTTTCTCGGAGTTGGACCTACGTAACTGGACAGTTTGTCCTAGGTAAATATACTCGTCCACGACTTCTAGTGTAGCGTCTCCGATCTTCATGAGAGTGGGTGTTACATGGGCATTTGACATGACTTTCGTTTTGTCCATGTTCATTTTCAGACCCACTCTTCCGGATACTCTACTGAGGTCATCGAGCATTGTACTGAGGTCCTCCATAGTCTCAGCCATGACTATGATATCGTCGGCAAACCGAAGGTGAGTTATGTACTCGCCATTGATGTTAATGCCAGCCCCTTTCCAGTACAGAACCTTGAAGACATCCTCCAGTGCAGCGGTGAACAGTTTCGGAGAGATAACATCTTCCTGTATCGCACCTCGCTGCAGATAGATAGGTTTCGAGGTCTGGTCCTGGAGTCGGACTGACATAGTGGCGTTTTCGTACAGACACTTCAGCACCTCCATGTAGGTACCGATAGTAGATCTGGCACCGTTGAAGACACTGCAGTACAGCTCATGTTTCGATCGAATCAAAGGTTTTCTCGTAGTCCACAAACGCTAAGCAGAGAGGCAGGTTGTAGTCTTCGGTCTTCTGTATAACCTGTCGTCTGTGTATGTATGTGGTCTATGGTGCTAAAGCCTTTACAGAATCCGGCTTGTTCGGGAGGCTGGAAGTCGTCAAACCTGCGCGCGAGACGGTTCGTGATGACTCTTGAAAACAGCTTGTAGACATGGCCAAGAAGTGAGATGGGCCTATAATTCTTAAGAAGGGAATTGTCACCCTTCTTAAAGAAAAGTATCACCACACCTCTGTTCCATGCCTGTGGTGTTTTACCCTCGAGTATGACGGAACCGAACAGCTTCTGAAGGGCCTTAAGAATGGGTTTTGCGCCGGCCTTCAGGAGCTCGGCCGTAATTCTGTCATCAACCGGTGCCTTTTTGTTTTTCAACTGCTTCAGTGCCATCCTAATCTCGTACAGGCTGACGTCCGGGATGTCTTCGGTATAGTGTCGGGTCAATCTAGCTCTTGGGTCGTTTTCCAGATTTGCATCCAAAATCCTACGTGTAATATAGACCCTCTTGTTCAACCAGATTAAAGTTCTTATGTTAGCCATCATAAACCATCATAAACAGGCACGTTGAAAAATGGCACATTAAAATGACACATTGAAAAATCAAAACAAATCATGGACTGATTGAGGCGTTAGGGGCTGTTCATTTATTTCGTAAGACGATTTGATGGTGGAGGGGGTCCAAACAAGTCTTATTTTTTCTTACGAGGGGGTGGGAGGGGTCTAGACTGTTCTTAAAAATTTTTTGCTAAGTACTTTCTCTTTGCAATTTTGGTAGATACTGATCTTACGTAAGATTAAAAGTGGGAGGGGGGTTCATCCAAGTCATATTTTTGCTTATTTAGGGGGAGGGGGGCTCAGAAAGTGGTCAAAATTGCCTTACGTAGGTAATAAATGAACAGTCCCTTATGAAATAAAAATACATTTTCAGCGAATTATTTACTAAGTTTAACAAGTTACTTTACGTACTCCTGGATTTCATTATCTATTGGGATTATATTTTCTGTGCTATCGGCGCTGTCCGGCGCGTGTTCAACTTCAGTTATCTCCGCAAGCACCTTGTCTATCCATAATCGACTGTAAGCGACCTAAAAAAACATAGATCCAATTAGTTTATCTCTTACTTGTTATGAGCTCCTAGTACCAATATATACCTGACTCTTCTAGGTACTACCCTGAAATTATCATTAACCTATCCAATGATAACCAAACAGGTCTTCAACGATTTTCTTCTATGTAATGATGAATGAACAGCACTTATCCGCATATCAAAGGTGGTGATTAGTTATAATGATAACATAATTTATGCACTTTCAGGTGTCCATTTCTAAGATGATGATCTACATCGTGTAGGTACTGCTTACGGAAGCTGGGGGAGAGGAAGCGGAAGGCTGATTCAAAGCATTACAGCCGTAACGACTGAGTCGCTAATAAAAAGTTAGAAGTTAATTAAGAAATTATTATAATGATAAAATTACCTTAGCAAATACTCCTGGCTTGGACTTGTAGGCGCATTCTTCAGTGCCGGAAAAAAGCGCTATGCCATAAAGCGTGCCGGCGCGATTTACTCCACTAAAATGTACCGCTGGGTCACCTGTGTCCCCCTGGTACCAAAACATTGAAACTACTGTTACTTTCCTCGGTTAAGGTATCGCGGAAGTACAGGCCAATCAAAACAGAGATTCAATCAAAAGAGCCGCGGTTTCAGGGCATCTTACAAAATAAACCAAAGAAAAGGATTGTATTGTAATAAGAGAGAGGGAGAGAGTACGAAAGATACTGCCGAGACGTTGTAAGCAGTATCTCAAGCATTGTAAGTACTGAAAATAAAAATTAATGTTAGCTGGTGAGTAAAACGAAATACTAACAGCACACAACGCAACGCCTTTTACGATGCTCTGCAGGCAGAGATTATCGTGTTGCAAGTGATAGTCATTCCCGTAGAGACGGCGACATTCCGGTTTAGGTACCTCTCGTACAATCATCCTCCGCAACTCTTGATTCTCACCTTCGCGGATTTGTCCAGTCATCTGTCAAAACGTTTTACAATTTTATTAGACTAACTTCTTACTAGTTTCTAATGTCCTAGTACTATTAGATTAGAAGTAACGTAACACTTGATCCTTTTGACACGTGCAATGGATGAATCAAAAGTCCCTTGAACTATTCTGTTGAAATTGAAATGAAACTGATGAACCCCGTGTTTTATAAAAAGTACGTATTAAGGTAGGATTCATTCTCCTTCACTATAATTATGAAGAAATGTATCGGCCTATCCAGTTAATCGTAGTTAGAGTAACAAAGATATATAGTGTTAGATTTTTTCGCAGATAATGATGGGTTTCGCAACTAGGTGGCCTTGGCGAAGTGCCAAATAGCGCTTTTCAATCATGGTTACCTGGTACCCGCGGAAGTAGATACCAGATTGATGCTCCACAAAACAATAGAGAAAAGGTGAATGAATATTTTATTTTGCCCACAGTTCCTAACCAACTATGATAATAATTATGTACTTATTATGATTTTCTGAAAATCAATTTCACCCCTTGCTTTTTGGCGTTTTAGGTACTTGCTCGATAAGTAAGAAATCACACAGGTTTTAACTAGTTTCCCTAGAAATTGTAAACTTATGAGTCACGACTTCACGAGTCTCATGACCTACAGTCCTAAAGTAGGTACTTAGGTGGTCCGTGGTACAAATGTTTATTAGAATAATAATAGTTTTTATATTACCACCGAACCGTATCCAGTGACGACAGTCTCCCCAAACTTCGGTGGCAGGTTAGAATCAGCGACTGCTAGCGACACGGCCTGCATCCTGCTGTTTTGAATTATCGGCAGATTCACCTGTAATACCAGGGATAGCATAAATGTTTAAGTAAAGTTGCTTCCAACTCCAACTTAGATCATAGGTATTTAGGTCAAAACTTAGGTGGTTTTTCTTTGTTACGCAACCTGCGTCTTGCGTCTGCGTTCGCGGCGAGAACAATTTATTAATGTTAGAATTATTTAGAGCGTGCCGCAACGCAAGTCGCCGTGGTACGAGTGCGACTTGCGGTCCGTCTTGCGGCGCGGAAACACTCGTAGTCGAGTCGTGATCGTGACTCGAGCGACCGCGGCCGGCGTGGCGCGGCGCAGCCGTTTAGCATATCCAACCAACATAAAAATCAAACAAACATGATTTTATCTAAGTATGTATAAGTACCTACCTTGACCATAGCCAGGTTGTGCTCAGGATAATACTGGTCCATCTTATAGTCAGGATGCCTCTTGATGTCCAAAACAGCCAATATTCTTCCCCCGAAATCTCTGAATACTGACCCAATCCGAATTGAAACTTCCTCTTTCGTTACGCTGTTGGAAAACGAACATGTACGATTTTCAAGAAAGAATACCTACGTTCACGATTCTGGAGATTGATAAACAAACTCCTTAACAAAATCTCCATGCATTTGATGCAAGTTGATTAGTTTAGTTCAATTTCAGGTTTGATGGAAATCTTCTAACTGAATCAGTAGTAGCCTGTAAGTAGGCTGGTTCAGTCACAGAACAGTCCTTTTATCTGTTCTGTGGGTTCAGTAGTAGCTAGTTAGTAGATGTAGCAGTTTGATGCAGTCAACAGACTGCTTCAAAAGTCCCTCGTTCGAAGACAATTAGTGGGATATAAACGCCTGATTCTGCCATCACAGTCAGTCAGCCAGTCACTAACGTCACAGATATTTTCGCGGTCTTAACTCGTCAAGCAATCTCTTTATCGTTTATGTTACCCTGAGTATATAAACCTTTCGATTTCTAAAGACTAAAAAAAACTTACTAATCGAAGCATTGTGCCGCTGTCAGAATCCATCGTGTTCCAACTATCGCTCCACCACACCAATGCTTTCCGTGTAATCTAAAAAAATCATAGACATAAAATAATGTACCTAGTAGGTAAATAAAATTGATTTGTGAGTGAACTGTGATCCAATAATGTTGTGAACTGCAATTTACACAAAAATAATATTTTCTAGCAAGTATCAAGAAGTTGTTAATAATATTTTCTAGCAAGTATCAAGAAGTTGTTAATTTCTTACCTCACGGACACAGTGTAAGGATAGTCTTCGAGACAGACTAATCCAGTCTCAGTTGTTAGTCTTTTTCTCCTAACGTGTGTGAGATCTTCTTCCATCTTAGGTGGAAATTCACATTCTAACTCTGTCCTCCTTGTGCTCGGACCTGAAAAGAACGCGCGAACAGAATCAACTCTAACATTCTTCTCATCTCCTAGTACCAGTGAACTTACGTAAAATGCACGCTTTAGAAAAAGTGTAGCACGCTTTAGAAAAAGTAGTTTTAGGTAGATGTCGCACAGCCTAGGGATTGTCGAATCCGTTGTTTTACAAAACAGCTCCTTCATGTAAAATAGCTTCTTCTTCTTAGCGTGTCGATAGCAATCTAAATGTACTCGGCCCAGAATTCGGCTACTACTTGTTTGTAGCTGAACGACGTTTAGCGGTTTTAGGTACCTACTTACATAATTACTGAACTTTAACTTGAACGCAGAATTACATAAACGTTTTGCATTTATCAATGCAGTGGGGCAACAATTGCTTCCAAGTAACTGCGACCAACTTGGAAGTAACGGTTGGTCACAGTTCAAACCTAACCTAAACCAATCGGTCAGGGTCCAGGTGCTTTCGCTGAGTTACTGCGACCAATTCGGTGTCCTGTCAGTTCACCAAAAATTTATTTACAAATTTTTACTTGACAAGCAACGTTTGGCAAAAGCATGATTTGTCATTTTATCATTATACAATAACAAGTTTGCCAAATTATTTGTGGCGTCACGTATAGTGCTTTTGTGAACGCACCTTAGAATACTTACGTGGCGTCTCGTGTCCCCTGTATTGTTTTAGATAAGTACTCGTATTTATAAGTTAGTCAGGATCAGGAACGCACCCCTATCTACGATCCGGGACGCTACCGCTAACCATACCGTTCCTTATGTAGCGACCCTTTCTTGCTTGCCAACCGTCACGGGACACGGACTAGATTAGTTTTATTTTGTCCCTACTAGTTTTAATTAGTTATATAATACGCGTGGCAATTACGAATTTACGATATTATTAAAAGCAAGTTGGGAGTTTCATTTCCGCTCTTCGACCACAACTTCACCTCCAATAAGCGTAAGGGAGACAGGTCGAACACCTTTCCACCTATGTCTCCAAACCCGATAAACTTTTTTTAAATAACGTATTATTTGACAAACAATTAATTTGTTTTTTCATTTACCTACCTCATAAAACAACGTTTTACATAATTATTGACTTATTACGTAATTTCCTAAAAATTAAACTCATTATAATAGGTAGGTAAAATTTTGTACATATACTTACTCCATTATAAAGGTAAACAAAAAAACCACGTGACTTAGTTAACCGACTAAACGTAATACCATCACTCACTTCAGTTGTCATGCTATGTAACTGTGACTCACAGTTGTACTCTTCAATTTAGCAACATTATTAACGAATTATAACGTTGCTAAATTGAAGAGTACAACTGTGACGTAGTCATCATCTGCCTAGCCTTTTCCCAACTATGTTGGGGTCGGCTTCCAGTCTAACCGGATGCAGCTGAATACCAGTATTTTACATGGAGCGACTGCCTATCTGACCTCCACAACCCAGTTACTGGGTAATACGATACCCCTTGGTAAGACTGGTTGTCAGACTTTCGGGCTTCTGACTACCCGTAACGACTGTCAAAGATCCACGAATGACAGCCGGGACCAACGGCTTAACGTGCTTTCCGAGGCACGGAGGGGTCTCAGTATGTAAAGATGGTCACCCATCCACAGACCAACCGCGGCAAGCGTAGCTTAACCTGATCGATAGACCTGTGCGGCTGTTATTATTTAGCCACGGACCCCTTGTGAACTATGACGTAGTAGTAGTATGAACTGTGACGTAGTATGACAGCTGAATAGACTGGTATTACGTTTAGTCGGTTAACCACGGCACGTGGTTTTTTTGTTTACCTTTATTTAATTACCTAAAAAAATGGAGTATCTATAGTGTAAATAGATAGTTTTGTTAAATACTGTAAAAGTTAACAACGCAAAGCATAAATATAACGTTTAAGCGTTTGACAAAATGTATTGCTTGATAACTAAGTGTCGGTCCAAGAGCGAGCGAAGCGAGCTCGGGACTTGGGGCACCCCAACTCGGACAGGTTAGGTTCGAAGGGGATGACGGAAGTGAGCGAGCAAAGCGAGCGAACGAGCCCCCGTCATCTCCTACGTACACGCTTACCTACGTAAGTGTGTACGTTTCGGGGCCAAAGTGCTGATATTGTGTCTGTATCTCTTTACTTCCGGATATAACGACGAAATTAGAGTGGTCCCTTCATCGTCGTTATACCCGAAATCCACTGTCATTAGATAATTGGCAAATAATAAAA
Organism: Hydraecia micacea; assembly: GCA_914767645.1. Classification (NCBI taxonomy): domain Eukaryota; kingdom Metazoa; phylum Arthropoda; class Insecta; order Lepidoptera; family Noctuidae; genus Hydraecia; species Hydraecia micacea. Next base: position 14,417,276 of record OU611796.1, read on the forward strand.
TGTTTCTTTTCTTCCGAAATGAGGCCATAAAATCGAACACTAGCAAAACGGCGGATTACATTTACGCTGTAATTATGGTTCCATATAACATTTTTTATTTTAATAGCTGATATTATTATTGTCATCCAATAATGTTAAAAGCAAATACACGAATTAACTTTTTTTATTAATAATTTTTTGCATATGATAAGGGGGCATCCATTAATTACGTGAGGCGTTTGGGGGGGAGGGGATCAAGCTGATTCCCACCCGATCTCCCGTAGGAGAGAGGGGGGTTCTGGCAAGTATCACGTTTTTTTTTCTGCAAGAAACAATGTAACATTGCAAGAAAACAGCACCCTAATTGCGTAACATACTATCGATCGGAATCTGAATCATTTTGAAGCAAATTGCTAATCCATTGCTTCATAAGTTCGAAAAATTTGTCTGCTCAACACGTAAATAACGCAATGAATGTTGTTGAACTGTCAAAATGAAACCGATTCCGATTGATAAAGTGTTACGCAATTGCCCCGCTGGGTCGTATTGAGCAAAACGTGTTTCTCTAAATTCTACCCAATAATATTTATCGTTGTCATAGATATATGAAAGAAGGAGGTTGAAGGAGCAGATGATTTTATTGAAAATCACATGGACATGACATGAGTCCCCGTAGACTGTATTAGAATTAATATATTCTTTTACCAATTTCAGTACTTACTTAATCTAATTTAAGTATTTTATTGTTCAATTTTTTCACTGTGATTCTAGACTACGATCTTAGTAATCTTAAATACTAGTCTTAATTAAAAAAAAAAACATGTTTTGTTTTTATAAATACAACGCAATGAAGCATAGATTAACGTATTTACACTGAAAATACGGATTTTAAACAATCTCACGTGTGATTAGAGGGAGAGAGGAGGGGGTCGAACCAAATCTCACGATATTTCACTAAGGGGGGCGGGGTGACACCACACCACAAATCACCTGACGTAATTAATGGACACCCCCTAAGCAATAATATGTTTCAAACAACAGAAAAATTCTTACCGCTTTCTACGAATAAATTAAAATTAAAAACTAAAACTACAAAAAAAGTTATATACTGAAGGCACTGCATTTCTTTTATGTACGAGTATTACTAAAATGTTTTAAAATTTCACGTTATTATCTATTCATTTTAGTGCTTGCAACACGTTGGAAGTTCACGAATTTAATGAGAAACTATACTAACGTTTCCAAGCATTCTAATCATTAGTTTAACGAGAGTTTTTCAAAACAGTAATTGTAATTATGTAACAAACAATGTATTGTTCGTCGCACAATAGCGGAACTTTGCAAAACAAACTTCAACAAAAATACTTCAAACCTCACTTGGAAGGCCAGGGCCACACCAACGGGAAACGCCGATAAATTATCGCGATGATTCGTTAATCGTAGGTGCAGCCACAACTTATCGCGATAATTATCGGCGTTTCCCGTTGTTGTGGCCTTAGTACTTAGTTGGTAATCTTAATTTGTATAAACTAAGATCGTGTTCAAGAGCAGTAGGTACGATTATATTTATGAAACCATGATTTGTGTTACAGATAAGCAGGTGCTAAGGTATTCTAATATTTTTGCACTCAATTGTTAGGGTTCCGTAAAGTGTTGGACCGGAAAATTATAGTTCAGCGCTACCAAATCCCAAAGAATGACATAAGTACCTAGGTACAAGTACAACGGAGGTATATTAAGATTCTCCAAGCAAGAGCATGGAACGGTAAATTTTAATCAAAAACGATCGTTCTAATGAATTCATTTAGTTGTCTCTCGCAGTCCAAACTACTCGATATGATGGACTAAGGGCTTCTGGAGTGGGACGCAATATGTGTCGATACCCTTGCGCAATCTCGTGTTCCTAGCACGGCGGGCTGTGCTGGTGCCGCTGCTGCGGCTGCTGCGGCTGCTGAGACCCTCAAGCGGCGCAAATACTGTAACTTTATGGGCAACTACAGCTTTGAGCCGTTTGGGCTCGAAACGCTCGGGTCATGGGGCCCGAGCGCGCGTCTCCTTTTTAAGAAAATTTCTCGCCGGCTGGTCGATACTTCACGTGACCAGACGGCTGGGTCGTTCTTTGGTCAAAAAATTAGCATTGCCATTCAACGCGGCAATGCTGCCAGTCTTCTGGGCACGTTTCCGGATGACAGCGATGCGGAGGAGTATTACTTCGACGCCGAAATGTCCTTTGTTTTTTCTTATTTTTTTTTATTTTTTTTCAAAGTTTAATTTTTATTCCATATATAATATCTATGTACATATATCTAGTACTAAAAATTACAAAATTAAATCCTAACTTAACTAAAACTATACAGAAACTAAAATATAGCGTCGAAAAATTCATCCGCATCGCTGTCGACTGGTAATGTTCCCAAGAGACTGGCGGCATTGCCACGTTGTATGGCAATGCTTAGCCTTTGGCCAAGGTAAAAGCCAGCCCTTGGGTCACGGGAAGTGTCAACCAGCCGTTTTGAAATTTTTTTATTTGTATAGTAAGTTAGTTAGGAATTTATTTTAGTATCTAGTGTATATAGTTACATTGTAATTATAGTTAATATTAGTTAATCGGAATATTTATTAGTATGGCTAATAAATATTCCGATTTACTTAATTAGACTAGTGATTTTTAACTCAAATTCCCAATTCATAATCTCTGTGGGATCTCTGGTGATATTCTGTTATAACTTATAAGCTAGGTCGATTGTCACATTCAATAAATTCTGTTCCTCCTTTTTTCTGGTTAATAATTTCTTCTCGAATGGGCTTGCAACTATGTATTATTTTTAAGGAGTCTCTCGTCCCGTTTTTCGATAGACTCTCAATTGTTAGCCAGTATGAGTATTAGCACAGATTACCAAGTATTAGGTCTAGCAGGGTATCGAGGGGGGGGGGGAGGGGGAGGGGGGCGTCCAGGGGATCAGACCGGAATAAATCGTCTCAAAGATGTGTTCTATTTTATAAAGGACGCTGAACTCTTGCAATCTTTCCGATGCATAGAGGCAATGGCTGAGTAGCGCAGTGTCAGAATTGTGTCCTCACACATTTTCGTCAGCCAACTGAGGTCAGACTTACAAAACAGTATTATTCTCAAGTTCTCCTCGTCCACAAATTCTCTTCCCAAGTATTAAAATCTTATCCCCGGAATGAGTTTTCTCCCAATTCCCATCCAGTGCTGGATTAGGCCAGAGCGCGGAGCCTGTCGCAAATTTTACCTCGGGGCAAATATGGTAGAACTTAGTTTGTTTAAGGTTTACAAGATAAAACAGGAGGCCTACCACAAGCTCTTAACGCGATCCATTTTAGGACCTAAACTGAACTGTTCTTTTAATTCGTACCATGACGTCAGTTTAACGATTCAGTTTAGGCCGTGCCATCTGTTGACAGCGATTGTCCCAAACTGAATCGCAAGTTTTGGTTTCATTCATACTTGTTTGGTACCATGACGTCCATAGAGCAGCTCAAGCGATGCAGTTTAGGAACCTAAACTGAAATATCTTGTTTTTGAATCGTTTTTAATTAGATCATGGTAGGCCACCAGAACTTGTTCATAATACATAGTTTTAGTAGATTTTTTTTTGCATCCCATCTCGGAGAGCTTAGGTTTCTTTTGACCACTCTTCCCTAATATTTCAATAAACCTAATGGTGGTATAGGTGACCATGACTTGTTTTTTGTACGACCAAGCGCGGGGCCCCCACAGCGCGGGGCCTATAGCATTTGCTACACCTGCTACGTGGTTAATCCGGCACTGTACCCATCACATTTCAGGTGACTGAAAACATAGAATGTATATGTACGGTCGTCTTGGATTTTGCTCATGTTTATAATTGCCGATACTAACAATGTCATCGTACTAAATACTAACATGCCGTGGGAGGAGATTGTTCTACTGCAATGACTATACAACCTCTTGACTGCTCATACGGGCGACACAGGCTCACGACACATAAATTAAATTGGGGGAAAACTATGAGTGGCCATTTTAGTTTTGACCAGTTATTGGATCTCTGCACACGCGATTATTTTGATACTTTTTAAAACATTTTCTGCATAGGTAAATAAAAACAATAATTATGAGTTCTTGTTCAATTAAATGGTGTGGGAAATCGTCTAGAACGTCCAGCTCTAAAAAAGATGGCATAACTTTTCATCGGTAAGTAATATATAGGGTGACTGGTAATTAGTGACCGATACCTAAACACGTGATTGTACTCATGATAACAAACAATTTTTACTATGGGACCAAACCCGAAATCGCGAAAAAAAAATCTTCTGTTCAGTACATGTTGACCAGCACCCTAATTGCGTAACACACTATTACTGTCAATTTGAATCATTTTGAAGTTTATTGCTAATCCATTGCTTCAAATGTTCGAAAAATGTGTTTGCTTAGCAACGTAAATAACGCAATGAATGTTGTCAAACTTTCAAAATGAAACCCATTGCTACTGATAGTGTGTTACGCAATTGCCCTGCTGTTAGGCGAACATAAATGACTAAACAGCACATTTTTTTAGCATACAGAATTCTGCGTAAGTAAACGGTTAAAGTTACGTAAAAATCATGTATCATCTTAGGCGCGAAACATACGGCGGGGCGGGCCAGGCCGGTCAATTTGACCGCGAACGATAGTGCAAAGGAAATCCTATACTACCAACGCACATAGAGGGCAAAACACCCGCGCCGCCGATGCTTGTCGGTTGATGTCTCTCGCGGTCATTTGCGCACAAAATGACCGCCGTCTGCGGAGCGCCTTAAGTAATAGGTACCTCTTAAAGTAATGGAATATTATATTTTAGTCCGTTTTTAGGTTTCCGTACCCAAAGGGTAAAAACGGGACCCTATTACTAAGACTTCGCTATCTGTCCGTCCGTCTGTCTGTCACCAGGCTGTATCTCAAGAACCGCGATAGCTAGACAGTTGAAATTTTTACAAATTATGTATTTCTGTTGCCGCTATAAAAACAAAATAAAATAAATATTTAAGGGGGGCTCCCATACAACAAACGCGATTTTTTTGCCCTTTTTTGCTCGATATCAATAATGGCAACAGGTAGGCACTTGAAATATTCAAAAAAATACTCAGTTGTATTTTTACTTTAATAAATAATAAAATTGAAATAAAATAAATATTTAAGGGGGGCTCCCATACAAAAAACGTGATTTTTTTAAGTATGTTGTGTTAAATATTGTACTGTGGTACGGAACCCTACGTGTGCGAGTCCGACTCGCACTTGGCCGGTTTTTTCTTTACGCGAGTGGAACCGCGGGGCACAGGTAGTGAGTCAATAATTTTATCAAATTAATTTGTGAACCGTGTAAGTGTTTTTCTCGTACAGAATTAGCATCTTTATACGGCTTTTTTGGAAGTGGGTACAGTCGGCACGTAACTTGGCAAGGTTTTGGCGTATTGGGAGTAAGTTAGCGCATGTACACTTAGTGCAACAAGAAAATGGTCACTTTTATTGTTTGTCATTATACTATAGTTATTGCCATAGATTATTTTTAAACATGTCTGTTTACAAGAATGCTAAAGAAAGGAAAAACACATCTAACGACTCTTGCCAAGTTACGTGCCGGGGACGTAGTTGGCTAATTATCCACTTCTAATAAAGGCGTGAACGCTGTGTCACAAAACAGAAAGGTAGTGTGCTACGCAGGCGCTACATTACAAATTATAGCTGCTCGTTTCTTATGCTTTTTCTGGATTGATATCTTTGATTGCATGTGCCCCTGGTGTGAAACTACGAACAGCTGACCTTTTTGATGATCGAAGTGTATTGAACCGCAACAAACAGACAGACAAACATTATAAAAAATGTTATTTTGGTATATGTATCTACCGTGTATAAATCCATATGCATTTAGTAAAAAGCGGTTATTTTAATATTACAAACAGACACTCCAATTTTATTTATTTGTATAGATTGTATAGACAAGAACGAAGTCGCGGGCAGAAGCTAGTACTTAGCTGAATAAAAATATTTAAAATTGTATTAAACCTACAATGCGTTATTAAATAATTGAATATGTTATTCAAGATTTAATTCCATCATACGAGTATTATGCATTATATTGTGTGAAGACAATTTATTACTTACATAAATTATTATCGCAGTAGGTATAGAATGGGTTTGATAGTCACGATTACTCATCAATGGAGAACAATACCCGCGTTATTCTACTACGTTTTTAGTTTATGTAAACTATTTAGGTTACTGTTTAGATTCAATTTAATTTATTTGTTGCTAATGCATAAGGTTCAAAGTCAATACAAACATAATATCTATGTATATCTAATACTAAAAATAATAATATAATATAATAATAATATCTGTTTAGATTATTTTTCAATATATCACCTTAATCAAAGCGTAGGGTTCTACCAGCAGGTAGAAGATATTCAACAACTGGAAACAGTCTTCGACTGTGAATGCAGTTTTATTGTTTCTTTCATAAAGATCTTTTATTTTGTAGTTGAATAGACTATTAAGCTTGTTATCTTATGTTTTCTACTCTATTTTCCCTTCGATTTCACCATTGTATTTAACACCTGCACCTGCACGTTGAAGACGAATCTAGGATTCGTCACTATCTATTGTACGCAGGTGATTTCATTTAGTTCACCTTCGAGTTTAAGATTAGCTAGTTTAGTCAAATCTGTACCTGTCAGAGTAATTGCAGCCATGAATCAATTCACTAATTCGTTAAAAGTAATCTTAGTTATTTTTGTAGTTCAATGTTATTCGCGTAGCAGCCAAGAAAGTGATAGCAGTGACCGCAGTGATCCTGATAATGAAGTGACCCAAGAAATTAATGATATCGAATCTTCAATAGAGCACAGAAAAAGATACAATTTAATCAACGAAAATGCTAAAAAAGAAAAAGAATATACGAGTACGTCTAAAACTGGTAAATATACACTATACAGCGTCCCATTGAAATATATGGAGAAATTTTAACACAGCGCTCAGTACCTACGTCGAACCAAAGATATCCAAGAAAAAAAAACACTGATTAAAGTGATTTTATTTTGACCTTTTATTTGACCTAATTAGTGTATTTTCGTTAGCTGATTATTTTTCTTGTCAGTATCTACCTACTTAATGCGTTTTTTAACCGACTTCAAAAAAGGAGTTTCTGTATTCGACCCGTATTGTATTTATGTTTCTATGCGAATTTTGACGATTCTTCTAGTCGGTGTCTTCAATTCTTCAATGAACTAGTGTTACTTGAATTTGTGTAGAGTACCTAGGTACAACTAAAAAGTGAAAAATAAAAACTTTTCTACAAAAAAAACCGAATTCAAAAAAAAACTACAAAGTGATAAATAACTTTAATTTCAGAAGTCGGTGTCGTTTGTAAAAAAGTTTTTCTTATATATTTTTTACCATCGTCCTTATTTTGGTGGTCTGAATGATTTCTAAAAGTTTGTCCATCTATTTTAACGGGACCTTATAAGTAACAATGTACTATTAAACTCTCATAAAAATTGTTCTAGTCTAGATCCACAATTTTATTGTTTGACTTTTTAAAATCTAAGTAAGTAACAAGGTTTATTTAAATTTGGAATATTAACATTATTTTTTTTTTATAAGAGCATTGAGGCTTATAACTAGATCACAATAATTTTCATACTCTGATTCGACTCTTAAACTTGGTGCAGGTGCCTGTGTCTTAGGTGTCAATGATTCTTCGTTACAAACAAAGACATACCTACCTATTAGACCAAAACGGGACGTTTCAACAATATGCAAATGGAATGGTGTAAAAGAAAACAGCATCCTAATTGCGTAACACACTATCAATCGGAATCTGAATCATTTTGAAGCAAATTGCTAATCCATTGCTTCATAAGTTCGAAAAATTTGTCTGTTTAACACTTAAATAACGCAATGAATGTTGTTGAACTGTCAAAATTAAACCGATTCCGATTGATAATGTGTTATGCAATTGCCCCGCTGGATATAATTTATGTAGAGGAAACACAAATGAAAGACATTGAACTGTGTGGTGTGGTGAATTAATGTATGGTCTGCGTGTGTGGTGAGTAAGTGTAGGATGTGAGGGTGTGTGTGTGTGTAGTAAGTAGGTGTATGGTGAGTGCAGTGACAAAGAATGGGGTGTAGTCAGTGCACATCCGTTTAAGGTCAGATTTAGATTTATACAGGGTTATTGGAAAAACACCAACAACCTCTTAAGAGGTCACTGTACTCATCATTATGAACAATTTTTACTATGGGACCAAACCTGAAATCGTGAAAAAAAATCAGCTGTTCCCTACATTTATTTTCGCGTAATTCGTCAAAAATTAGGGAACAGCTGATTGGCGTTTGGCAAAGGCAGTTCTGTGGCGTTCGTGAGGGAAAACGTTATGCGTCTCCCGGTTCCTTTGGAGGGCACAGAGTGTTTGCGTAGGACAGGAGCACATAAAGTTGTCTGACTGTGAGTAAGTACCTTGCAATCGGAATAAAGCTGCACAGTGGGCCAGTGGGGTACCTACGTGGATGAGAGAACAGGTCTCTGGGCTCTCTCAAGGCGGATAAATACATTTTGGGTGGCACCACCCCAAACGGCCAAGCAGTATGTTAGGATAGGGCAAAATATTAATTAAGTACAATGTTTATTACGTAGATAATAATGATAACTAAATTATATTTAATGTAAACTCTTATAAATTTAACCAAAATGACTCCTAACACGCTACAATTGGTTATGCAACTAATGAAAATCAATTAAATTGATATTGATGCAGTTACCGAGGCGGTCACCATTGAGGCCGTATCCTGCGGGTACCAGTACAACAGCAGTAAAGAGGTGGATGAGGATGATTCGAAGAGTTCTACACTCATCGACTATCCCTTTTCTGTATCAATACAGAAAAAAGGAGCGCATTACGTTTCTGGCGCCTTGATAGATAAAAGGTGGATTCTGAGTGCAGCAGGAGAGTTCTTTCAGTAAGAATTTAATTATTTCGTCTTCTTATTCTTCTGAACACAGAAGAGGGGCTTGTGGCTAAGTATAACAGCCGCACGGGTCGATCGATCAGGTTAAGCTACGCTTGCCGCGGTTGGTCCGTGGATGGGTGACCATCTTTACATACCAAGACCCTCCGTGCCTCGGAAAGCACGTTAAGCCGTTGGTCCCGGCTCTGTCATTCGTGGATCTTTGACAGTCGTTACGGGTCGTCAGAAGCCCGAAAGTTTGACAACCAGTCTTACCAAGGGGCATCGTATTTCCCAGTAACTGGGTTGTGGAGGTCAGATAGGCAGTCGCTCCATGTAAAATACTGGTATTCAGCTGCATCCGGTTAGACTGGAAGCCCACCCCAACATAGTTGGGAAAAGGCTAGGCAAATAATGATTCTTCCGAACACAGAAGAAAATATAATTTCTTAATTTCACCGTATCCGGCTGGCAAAGATGATAGTGGTTTCATCTCAATGTTTCCTAATTTCGTTAGTACTAAATTGTATCTTCGAATTTACAGCGTACGAGATTCCTTAAAATTATTCAGAGCAAGACTAGGATCCGTGGACTGCAAAAAAGGTGGTACGGTGGTCCCCATCAAGAAAATAGAAATCCATCCATACTACATTTATGGAAAACCAAATTTTGACATCTCTCTATTGAGAATGGCGATACTCGTAGACTATTCAGAGGTCTTAAAACCAATTGGAATTTCTAATAACATGGGCAAGGTGCTTAAGGCCAAGTTTATGACAACATATTGGCCAAGGATAGTGGTAAGTAATCAATATGAGAACATTCAACATGTTTGTAGTTCAAATCTTCATCTGTCTTTTATAATGAAATTTTAATCACCGTTTTTCTCATAAGGGGTCATTGTACTCATCATTATGAACAACTTTTACTATGGGACCAAACAGTAAATCGCGAAAAAAAATCAGTGTTCCCTACATTTTGACGGGTTACGAACATAAATGTAGGGAACAGCTGTTTTTTTTTTCACGATTTCAGGTTTGGTCCCATAGTAAAAGTTATTCATAATGATGAATACAGGTGATTACAACTTCACTCTGTATAAAAATCAACTATCGTGCGTTAGTCTCGCAAAAACTCGAAAATTGCTCGTTCGTTTGTGATGAAACTTTTGTAAGTTGTTGTGTACGCCTTGGAGAAAGGTCCATATAATTTATGATGATATATATTTTGATGATAATTATATTTTATATGTATAAATAAAAAAGGCATTAGCCAGTTGACTATAAATAATTCAAATTAGGTACCTATATAGGTATATTACTTATGTCTACTTACATAATAACCTGTTACATAATTATAACCTGTCAGTCGTATGAAATATGGCTATAATACACTACGACAAAATTACGTAGGTACCTACCTAGGTGTGTCAATTTGCTAAAAGGTTTTGTAGTTCTGTTTCGGTTTTCAAATTAGTACCTACTTATGAATTTCCGTGTTCCAGATAAACGGGAAGACGATACCAGAAAAAGCAAAGGAACGAACAAAATATAACAGCATGCGAGTGTCGATACAGAAGCTAATTCCAGCGAATTTATGTAAAAATGCATTGACGGTCACAAAACAATTCCTCCATGAATCCAGCTTGTGTTTAAAGCCAGTAGTAAAGCATCATAGTGATTGCATGGTGAGTAACGACGAGACCAAACAAATTATTATGCATTCTATTTACTTCTGCGCGCCTAGTCTAAATGCCAGCCTGGTATTAAGTTTCCGCGTCTAACTGTTCTATTCTTTCCCACTTTGTGGTTCACTTCTGCTTCTGTTTGCATCATATTTTTAGTGACGCTTTGCAATAATTATTGTAATTAGGTATTATTCATCAATACAAACATCATCTTCTTGACTGGAGCACGGACTATCGTACACAGACGCCAGCACATCAAGCTACCCGAAACTGTCAAATTTTCCCAATCAACCTTGAACCTAATGCTTTAGAATGATAGAATTGAAAATCTATTAAAGAAAGACAGATTGTAGTAGCTTGATATGCTGGCGTCTGTACATAAAGCTTGTGGTCCAGATAAAGGAGTCTTATGTCACTTGAGAAAGTTGACTGGTTGATTATATTCCATACACATAAAACCAGAATTTAAAAAAACAACACAGACTTTCCGATTATCTTTATTTACTTACACTTTTCAAGTTTCTTTCCAATCTTTGCCTTAGTGAGGTCTCTCTCTATTAATCTGAGAGCATTGATCACAAAATCGTCTTCCATATTCACAGCCCGACGCTGGGGCGCCAGTGGTAGCAGAAAATGTTCTTTGGGGCATCACATCAGGCTGGATATCGCCAACTTGCCCGGAATTAGCAGCTCCAACAATATTCACACGACTCTCTTCACCATCCGTGCGGTCCTGGTTGGACACACAACTACTTAATCTTTAGGTTAAGGTTAACAACACTCCTCACCTACCGCCGCGCAACAATCAATCAATCAACTCGGCTTATGGCAGTCCACTGCGGGACATAGGCCTCTCCCAGGCTGCCCAGGCTGCTCCACAACACCCTGTCCTCCGCTCCGCCTCCAGTCCGTTCCAGCCACTTTCTTTAGGTCGTTCGTCCATCTAGCTGAGGGGCGTCCCACACTACGCTTGCCGACGCCGCGCGGCGCGCGGCGGCGCCGCCGCGCATACCAACCACGTTTCCTCACCGGCCAGTCGGCCACCACATACCACAATGTCCGACAGGTTGTTACAACATTTTGAGACAAGGGTAACATAACGATGTAAGATAAAAAGCGAATACCTTAGCGTTGTTTTTACCACGCTAATATCTTCTTCTTTATATGAACTCCTAGTAGAATGCACAGCTGATTTTTGTTTCATCATGTTCATCTAAGTTTGTTATTTGTTGCATTCGTGGAAAATAGTACCCAATTGTAAAGTTGAGTAGAAAACTAAGTACCTACATATACCTATAAGTAATTTATTAAGTAATTATAACATAATAATTATTGTGTCCAATAACTTTGTATCGGACACATATTTTAAGTATCTTAATAAAACAATCAACAATAATGTGTGTAATTATTTTACCTGCTACTTTAAAAAAATAATAGTTAATTTGACTTAAATTGAATTCTATAAACGTGGAGCGCTTTTAGAGTTAATTATAAGTGCGCTCAACGCTTTATGAATTCAATTCAATTATTTTATAATTTTTAGTGCATTTTAAAAGCGAGTTTTTTTAAACTACCTACATATTTTTATTTTTAACTTTTTCGTCTAGTACAGACGCCAGCACATCAACCTACCCCTAACTGTCAAATTTTCCCAATCAACATTGAACCTTATGCTTTAGCGATAAAGTTGAAAATCTATTAAGTAAAAAAATCTGACAGATTGTAGTAGGTTGATGTGCTGGCGTCTGTACATTCTTCATTTAGTTAATAAGTATAAAGTCACCGAAGTTATGACGATTAGGGGCTTCCAGTAAACTCGAGGGACTCACTATCCACGTCCTGGCTCCATCATCAAACCCTCGACGCCAAGTGAAATCTATTGGACTCGTCAAAACAAATCATACGAGCCCAAACTCGAAGGGTTTACTAGTAGCAACTTGAGTTCCACTATCCACCTCCTGACTCCATCATCAGATCAGATCCAAGATACCAAATTATAGTTTTGTCTTCCGAACTACAAACCTACAAAGTTTCATTTAGAAGTACTTAGGTTAAAATTGACTTCTAGGATTTTGTTACATTGTTAGTTAGTTACAAGAGCGTGTTAAAATCAAACTTATAACACCCCGTCGTTTTTGCGTCGGGGGTTAAAAACAACCAACTTCTAAAAAAACACTACATAAGGATGAAACAAGAAAGTACCTTCCCGTGGTCGCATGCTACCATAGCTTTGTATAGTTAGTACCTACAGCGGCATGCGACCACGGGAAGGTAGATACTTTCTTGTTTCATCCTTTTCAGTAGTCAGTCGGGTTTTAGTTTTTTAACTTATTTATTTAATTATTTTGGGGCGTATTTCAGTAATATTTATATTTTCTAAATGTGCTAATTAAACCCTTTCATTTGATACCCAACTCAAGACTTTTTAATCAGGCCGTGTCTTTTTGTCCGCTTGAGGGCGCCATATTCAATTTAATGTGACGTCACATAGCCTATAACACAAAATACAGAGAGTACCTTTGTGTTTTGTGCCTATAACCAGCGGACGATCAAGACGCTTCCAACGATACCTCATTTGTCTAATTATGACAAGTAGTTTAGAAGTTATGAGGGAACAGATGAACATACAAACATACTTAAGTACCTACATACATAAATACTGGTCAAAATCATAACCCTCCTTTATGCTTCGTCGTAGTCGGGTAAAAATAACTTTAATTTCGGAAGTAAAAACGACACCTGTCGTTGGGTTCGCAATTTTCGTTTTTTGACACCGACTTCCGAAATTAAAGTTATTTTTCACTTGTAGTGTTTTTTTTGGAAGTCGGTTGTTTTTTTTTTTTGTAAACAAAAAATATTTTTCACATTTTGTTCCTACCCCACACAAATTCATATAACACTACTTGCTATGTAAATATAACATTCGCTTTCAAAATAGTTGTTTGCTCCCTTGGCAAACAATCTAACTATTACAGTAGGTATTTACATAATTCTATCTGATAGCAGTCTAAATGACGGTTTCTAGATCTTCCGTAGCCAGTGGCGTGCATTGCATAAAAGCATATAAGCAGTGCCTACCTAGATAAATCACCATAATAATATGCCTGATGTCAATTGACGACCGTCTAGCAGTCAGTGGCTAAAAACAATCGAATCAAGTTCACATGCATTTATTTACTTATTCAAATACTTTCTCGTATCAACAAATGGTAAATTCGTGCTGTCGTGTCGTTGGTAAATTACTTATGAAAAATACATAACAGTATTCTATGAAATAAATATTATTTAAACAATATTAAATAAATAAAACAAAACGTCATGATACTAGGCTCCCATAATAGTAAAAGAGTCAATTATTAGTGCTGCTGACCTTAGCCTAATAATTGCCAGCCAATGATTTGCGATTAAAATGAGTTCATTTTTGTGTTACCTATTTTATGAAGGTACCTAATCAGTTTTCATGCTGATATACCTTACCAAATATGTTTTTTGTTTTATAAACTACATAAACGTAAATAAGCATGCTCTATCGGTACACAATTATACAAAAATACGATCGGTAGGTATGTAACTAATTAAAGAAGTGGGCGTTGCTGTTCGCGGTTCGCCGCCGAGTCGATTATACCTACATAGTAGGTTAGTTAACGCGGCTAAGCGACCGCCTTTGCGTTATATTGCCCTAGTACTCAATCGAGGAACATGATGTTGCGAATACGACCGGGGAGATTTTAACGTCGCTTTCAATGCTATTTTGATAAACCTGCTAAACGAACGTTAGAAAGAAAAAGTGCACCACAACATCACAGCAATTATTATCTTTTGTTTGACATCAGCTGTAATCGGGTCTGTATTTCCCTTTAGAAAGCCTCGCTCACTGGGTAGGCAGTAGGTATACATACACTTCTTTTGGAAAATGGAATATGGGGAGTATTGGGCCTAAAATGCCCCTTAGGAACATCAAATAAACTCTTGTAAAGTCATAATAAGTAGTATCCTACACAAATGATTGCATTTTTTTGCTGTTGGCAACTTTTTGAGAAATAGGTACTGCTGCACGTTTTACTTTTCAATCTATACTAATATTATAAAGAGGTAAAATTGTTTGTAAGTTTGTAAGTTTGTATGTAGGGGGTAATCTCCGGAAGTAATGAACCAATTTTAAAAATTGTTTCACTGGTAGAAAGCTACATTATTCGGTAGTGCTATAGGCTATAAATTATAAAGATATCATGTATATTAGCCGAACTATCTCAATTTTTGTCTAGCCAGGCGGAAAAAAATAGCTCTAACAACAGAGTTATTTGCATGCGCTGCCTTAACAGTTGTATATAATTGAAAACAATGTATGGCAACCTGGTCCGCTTTGAATAGTTCTACAAAAAAGTCCGCGACACCATATTTCTATCTTTTATATTTTAGCAGATATAGTAGCTTTTATGTGTTAAAAAAAGTATTTTTCGACGTACTTACCTTTGGACGATTTTTTAAACAACAAAATATTAAACCTTATCGAAAAAAATATCATTATGATCACAAGAACATCGTAGAGATACGATTTGCCCAAAACAGTGTGTCAATTGGTTAAATAGTTTCCAAGATAATATAAAATTACTAAATCGGAAAATGCCGCCGTCCATTCACGAACCGCATTAGAACATGCTTTGTACGGACGTTTTATCCATTTACCCATAGATGGCGTTGTGCATAATGACCCTCTCCAGTTATTATTTAACTTTCGTCGTTAGGTAGGTGAGTTGTACGTACTAAGTAGTTGGTTGGATGTTGTTGGTCTTTAAAATTGTTTTGGTTGCTCGGTTTCTTAAAACACAAATACTACTTCGTTCTCATTCTTCGAGTTCGAAGCTGTCGTATTTCTGTTTTTGGGATATCGGACAGTTTCAGCGATTGTTTATCATGCCTAAAAGGAAATCACAACTTTCCCGTCAGACATCCCAGACAAGAGCAGCTCGAGTATGCCGTACGGAAGAGTCTGCTCTTGAAAAACATCAGCGCCTCTCGAGGAATAGAGAAAATATTTCGCAAGCACGCGCTGGGGAATCTAGCGTCTCAGTGATTTAAGGCAGCATGTCTCTGTAACAAGGGATAGGGAGTCTAGCGCTGAGCACTCGCAGCGGCTCGCTAGGCAAACTGTGAGAACATCGCAGGCCCGTGCACGGGAATCTAGCGCTGAACGTGCGCAGCGTCTCAGTTATTTAAGGCAGTATGTCTCTGCAACAAGGGATACGGAGTCTAGCGCTGAGCGCTCGCAGCGGCTCGCTAGCCAAAGCGCGAGAACATCGCAGGACCGAACCACACTCATAATTTCATCACAAGTTAAAATGTTTACCGCCCAACGAAGTGGGCACGGGTCAGCTAGTAACTAAATAAATAAGTAGGTAGTAGAGACGTAATCAAAATATTGTATTCAGAACAACTACAATTCTTTAATCTTATGCGGTCTTGGTATAAATAGTTAAAGTTGACGTAACAGTTGTGCGACGATAATTCCATTGTGTGACGAAGACGAACCTCTTTATTAATTTGTTCTGTGCTGGCGACCGACATCTCAGTTTAGTTCAAAGAGTACTCTCAGTTTAGTTCAAAGAGTACTATAAGATACCGGGTAGTTTAGTTCTTGTAGCTATAATACTCGTAACATGAATAATGCTAACCTGTTATGTAATAAACCCATAATAATACTATTTTGTAAAGTTTTGTTTACCTACCTTATATTTTATTGGTGGACTGTGTTGAGTGGGGTATCTCCGTATCTCTCTATCTATTAATTATTTGCCCGAGTGAGGGAGAAGGGTATCGCATTCTAATTATGACTAGGTTGTTTATAATTAAAATCTCGTACCTATAGTTTTATTTGTATTTATTACTTATACCGTACGTATTAGTGGGACAAAATAAATACTTCATTATTAGGTGCCGTAAAACCGGGTGAATAGGTGGCTCCGACGCAGAATGTCTAGACCAAAGGAAAGACCGTTCTAAGAATTTCAATAATACGTTTATTATCCTTTTATTTATAAGTATATTGGAATTTGGAAGGTGTGTCTACTAATATTATGTGAGACGTGTGATGTATGCAGGGGTGAATCGGGACGAAACTTTAAAATGGATTTTAACATTGAAATAATTGTTTTTTTTTTGCCAAAAAGGACTCTAATGTATTTTATTATATTATAATTAACGATTAAGTGTCCTTGTTGGCAATAAAGTTTCGTCCCGATTCACCCCTGCATCCCTATTCACCCCGTCTTACCGGTACGATAAAATAATGAAATATCGGCGCCCTCTGTATAATCTTAATTGCAACTGTTGAGGGACAGCCTAGAAGACGACGTAGAGCGCCGCGGAGTTGTGTCACTATTCCACCAAAAGGCGCTTCGCGGTACCAGGCATACATGAATTGACGGAGCTTCGTTACGAATTCATAAAATAGCGAGGGGAGTGTGGTGAATGGTGACGCTTGCTGTTTTGTTTGCATTGGGTTGGGTCCTATTATGTTAGATCTTCGCGTATCACTGTTTTTTATTTATGCAACTAATTGTAGTTTGTTCTAGTTGTTTAAAATTAAATACCTACGTACTATCAATTAAGTCTACCGTCTGTACCTACCGTATATCATATGAGTGAATTAAAATAACTTGATTACGGCTTGTAAAAATTACGCAAATTCACTGTATTATATAGGTACACTTCCTATGTATTACATAGCTACTTAGTTGTTTTTAATAACTCTGATTATTCGGACTTAAAAGATACGGTCTGTGTAAAAGACAAGTAACAAAACGTCAATGGAACTCACGTACCTAGGTATTAGTTTGAAATCACATAGTGTGAGGTAGGTAAATAAAACAATGGTTATTCTTCTTATCAACTACTATATCTCTACATATAATAAGTAATATCTACTTTATAGGTAGGTAATTACAAAGTACGCTAGCTGCAGGTAGGTAGATAGAATTTTTAGAAAGATATTGATCGATTTATCCCGTTTAAGGTGCTGCCCAAAACGTATTAATATTGATTTATCAAAAATCAAATGATGCAGTTTTAGTTTTCATCAAACTCGAGCCCGTGACTCCTTTGGGTAGTTTTCGCTATTCCTCATAGTTTCGGATTTGGCCATCCACGCCCACTTGAAAAATTCACCCTGTAGGTACATAGAAGGTACAACTTAAAAGGGAAAAATATTTTATTTTTAATAAAAAAAAAAATCAACCGACTTCCAAAATAATAAGACAGTAGGTACAAAGTGAAAAATAACTAATTTCGGAAGTCGGTCGCAAACAACGAAAATACGAACCCAACGACACCGACTTCCGAAATTAAGTTATTTTTCACATTGTTGTGTCTTATTTGGAGATCGGTTGTTTTTCATTTTTGGAAAAAGTTTTTTTTGTAGCCACGGTGCGCTATTATCAATTACCTAAATATTTGCTTCTTACCGAGCCTATTAAGGCGCGGTAAGCCATACAGTATAATTTTTATTTATTTAAGATTTATAAGTAACTTATAATTATAATAAGTTTTAAATAAATAAAAATTATACTGTGAGGCCCGCTCTCATGTGAGATCTTCGTTACACCATTCGGTGAGCAGTTAGTTAGTAAGTATTTAAAGTAGACGGACGGACGGACGGACGGTTTGGAGTGGACGGTAAATAATAATTACATGTGTATATGGCTTTAGTTTGTCCACGATCATAAATTAATTTTAACAGACTCACCATTATCACAGTAACTACTGTAATTATTATTAATTTACAACGTTAAACATTTTCCATAGTTTCTAATTTGTATGTTTACATAGATAGGTATATGACAAATAGCAAAATTAAGCATCTAATTTATTATTTTATTGTGGCAATAACTGGGGCCAACGACCGCGATGATAATTCTCAATGTGCAAAGAACAACGGGCTAATTTCGTAACACACTACCAGTAGCAATGGGTTTCATTTTGACAGTTCAACAACATTCATTGCGTTATTTACGTTGTTGAGTGGACTTTTTCGAACGTAATGAAGCAATGGATTCGCAATATCCTTCAAAATTATTCAGATTGTGATTGAAAGTGTGAAGACGCAATTAGGGTGCTGTTCTTAGGTAAAGAAGAATGAAGTCTACATCCATCTGCCTACGACTAGGTACCGCGAAGGATAGGTACGTAGGTAGGTACTTGGGTACTACAAAATAAATTCGATTCATTTGCTTGGAGCATTACCTATGGAATCTTTTGCATATTGCTGATTACCACGCAGTATTTTAAGTAAAATAATGTTTTTTTTTATTGTTAAATGGGCCGGCTCTTGACCCCGATCACAGCTGACGGAAAGCGATGGATGAGGTCTATGATGGAACGAGCGTGCCCAGAATATGCCTTTATCACTCTTGATTTTCTTTTGAGAATGCACGTGATTTACCTGAGAATTAGTTATTTGAATAAAGATTTAGTTTTATCTATTCTATGATAATTTTAATGTAAATACAATATTTTAACTAACATTATTTGAAGTGAGTCTCATGCATTTAAAGAAGTGTGTTTGTAATTTGTGTTTGGAAAAAAAATACTTCTATGGGTTAAAATTCAATTAAGTGATATCATTTGTTTAAAATTAAATCAGCACGATGAACGAGGTTGTGGTACAAGTATTAGTGACACTAGTATGTGAGTTTAAATTATCATCCGCCAATACCTATTCTATAACTGATTTGGGGGACGCCATTATTCAGTATTCGTCAGGCCTACCACAAGCTCTTAACGCGATCCATTTTAGGACCTAAACTGAACTGTTCTTCTAATTCGTACCATGACGTCAGTTTAACGATTCAGTTTAGGCCGTGCCATCTGCTGACAGCGATTGTCCCAAACTGAGTCGCAAGTTTTGGTTTCATTCATACTTGTTTGGTATCATGACGGCAATAGAGCAGCTCAAGCGATGCAGTTTAGTAACCTAAACTGAAATGTCTTGTTTTTGAATCGTTTTTAATTAGATCATGGTAGGCCACCAGTAGTGGGACAATAAAAATAAATTACTGATTATGTTATTAACTTGTAGTCAGTATAACCTCTTCTATCTATCTAAGAATAATACTTTATAATACCTAAAGGTGAAGTTTGTTTGTTTGAATGCGCTAACCTCTGGAACTATCAGTCGGATTTGAAACATTCCTTTTGCATTTGATAGCCAAATTCTTGAGAAAGGCTATTTAACATGCCCTTAGGAGCTGAGCGAAAATAAAAAAGTCAGAATGAACGCTAAGCGAAAGCGAAGTAATAGTACCTACATGCAGGCGATGCGATGCGATAGGGTGGGTCGGGGGATCAAGATATTTCACGCGGACAAAGTCTCGGGTAGAAGCTAGTCTCTTAAATTTTTGTATATTAACACATGGGTAGGTACTTTCATTGACATTAGGTATTCAAGAAACCTAGACACGCAATGAACTATTCACCCCCCCCCCCTATATATTCAGTTTACTTGATCAGTCGTTTTAGATAAGCATGTATCTAAATGCAATCAACACACTAACCTGCTGATACTATTCCTTACAAAGATTTTTTTTCATAACATAACATCACGCCTTGTTTACCCGAAGGGTTAGCAGAGGTGTAGGTTTCCAGATTCTAGTTTTCATTTTTTTAAGTGCCGTGTTGTGTGTAAAGAGAGTAGCGGGTGCTTTATTTCTTCAGCTTTACACACCTATGTATATTTAAAAACTCCACTTTTAAAATAAATATTTTGATCCAAATTATGTATTCTGTGCTTCAGTGTCAATACCAACTTTCATGGTAGCTGTGGGCAATACATGGACTTCTTATTCACTATCCATACTGGAAAGTGAAGATTCGCCACTGGGATACAGAATAACGGATAGTGACGGCAATCTGTTATCATCAATTATTATGCTGGGTTCTCTATCATCCATTGGCATTGCGGGATATATTAACGACAAGATTGGTCGAAAAAAAACTGAAATACTAAGTGGACTTTGTTATGTGGTAAGTTATTAATGATGAGGATTTCTTTATGTTCACTAGTGAAATCAATTCATTACCTAAGTGCCAATAGCACAGCGATTTGCCAAACTAATATTTTGCAATCAAGGTACTTACCTAGGTACTGTAAGTATATTATTATGTTGCTGCAAGGTAGGTCTCCTACCTATCCCGAAGGGAGTGGTCTGTTTGTATCCAGCATGATCAGCTGCTGGACGTCCATTTGACCAATAAAAATATTTCGCTTTAAATCACGTACTAAGTAATCTGCAGGGTAATTGCGTAACACACTATCAGTAGCAATGTGTTTCATTAGACAGTTTAAAAACATTCATTACGTTATTTACGTTAACATAGGTATGGAGCAATGGATTAGCAATATTTATATGCTTCAAAATGATCCAGATTGAGATCAATAGTGCGTTACGCAATTAGGGTGCTGTTTGCAAAACTCCATTTATAATAATTGATTATCATTCCCATACTATAAATATGTTGGATGACTTAATTTCAGCAGAGAAGAGATTTAAAGTGTAGGTACCTAATCAGGAAATCCCGTTATTTTCAGCTAGCCTGGTCGATCATCACAACCGCAAAATCTGTAACACAGCTCCTAATCGGCCGGTACATGATAGGATTGGGCACAGGACTGCATTTCGTAACAGGAGTCGTTTACATTGGAGAAATAAGTCACAATTCTATCAGAGGAACACTCCTCAGCATGATGATGTTCATGTATAATGTGGGGACACTTGCTTCGTATACAGAAGGATGGTTCTGCAGTTATGACGTCATCAATTACTTGAATCTGACTGTGGCTGTCGGTTTCGTACTAATACTCTTGTGTATGAAAGAAACACCCATTTATTTGCTAAGCTTAGGAAAGGAGAAGGTGGGTGAAGTATTGAAAATACAGTTATTTTAATAGTCAAGTACTTAAGGTAAAGAAGAAAGATAAAGCTAGTAATTAAAATATTGCTATCTATATTATTATGTCATATACAATTATAGTACGTAGGTATGTTTGGTTCTTTCCTCAATAGACTATTTCAGACACCAATCTAAGGTCCGGCTGCGCTAAATTTGCCAAAGATGGCATTGGCCAATTAATTTCAATTTGCCAACAATGGCCGCTCGAAATTGAATAAAATTGATGTAAGTATATCGATTTTCAAGAACATTTATTTTAAATAATGTTTGTTTTCGTCTAGTTAGCTCGGAGATTTAACCGAAAACAAACATTACTTAAAACAAATGTTCTTGTATAATTATCGATTTTATTCAATTTCGAGCGGCCATTGTTGCTTACATTTTTGGCAAATTTAGCGCGGCCGGATTTTACATGGTCTTCACATGATCTGACCAATATATCTGGACTTTAAAAGAGACTGTGACCTCTGAGTTTTTTACCGACTTCACAAAAAGGAGGAGGTACTATGTTCGGCTGTTTGTATGTTTTTTTTTTTTTTTTTTTTTTTTTTTTTTTTGTATGTTTGTTCATCGAATACTCCGCCAGTTGTCGACGGATTTTCAAAATTCTTTTTTTGTTCGAAAGTAGATAGTTCTGAGGTGGTCCCATTGTCACCAAGTTAGGATCTGATGATGGGATCTTAGAGAAATCGAGGGCAACCCTCAAATTTTATAGGCTCACTTATTGTTTTTCGCATATTTTATGAAGTATCTTGTGTATTTGCGTATGGTTGTCACCATCTCAGGTAGCTGGGCTGATGATGGAAGGTACAACTCCTTAACAGTAAGAAGTTACTCGAACAGGCAAGGACTGTTTTAGTAAATTGTTTTGATGTTTGATAGGGCATTTGCCACATTTGGTCTCATGATCATCAAGTCATGACCTGATGCTGCAGTCAGGATAGTCTGCAGAGTACCTAACTCCTCGACAACTAACAGCAGATATATCGTGTTTAGGCTCATTGGAAAGGGCTCGATGTGTGGATAAACGTAATGTGTAATGAGGAACACCGAAGTACATAGAGACCTGATGCTGAAGCCAGGAGCATCAGAAAAAGTACAAACCTTGAAATTACAGCACCGTAGTCGTGTTTGGGCTCATTTTAAACAGGACTAAATTTTAAGTTCAATGCAATGTTGACATAAGTTTGGCCTGATGCTGCAGCCAGGATTATCAGCATCTAGTCTAATTAATGAATAAGGTATGCTTCAGAGGTGGTCCCATATAAATTGTATGAACTTTGCTTGGGTAGTTTTGGAATTAGCTTCAACAATACGTTTGTTTTCCACTTAGTTTAAATTAATGATGTTTATCTTCCTGTCATTAATATTCACATAGCAAGTAGTGTTATATGAATTTGTATTATGGGGTAGGTACAACTAAAAAGCGAAAAATAAAAACTTTTTTACAAAAAAAAAAACCGACTTCCAAAAAAAACACTACAAAGTGAAAAATAACTTTAATTTCGGAAGTCGGTGTCGTTGGTTCCACATTTTCGTTTTTTTGACACCGACTTCCGAAATTAAAGTTATTTCGGCTTCTCTTCTCAGAGTAGTGAGATTGGAAACGTCGACCTCATTTAGTTTTAAAAATATATGATTGACGTGTAAAAGTGTTTGTACAAACCTACTTGGGGCAAATTTCACCAAACTTTTATACATAGGTACAATAAGTGTTATCCTGAGAATAAAGTTTGAATATTTGAGATTTTCCATAGGTAGGTACTACAACTGCCAGACGTCTGCAATTTTATACCACGGATAAAATATATCTGACTGCTAAAATCAGCCCTTATAGAAATAAAATCATTTAGTTAATAAGAGAAAGAAAGAAATTAACAAAGTAAAATAGTAATATTCGCTCAAGAAGATAAAGATAAACAAAAATGACATATTTTTTACAGGAAGCAATAAAGTCCCTGAAGTTTTATCGAGGCAAATCTACCGTAACTCAAAACATATTAGACGAAATCGTTTACATGAAAAGTCAGCTAACGAATGATGCTAATTTCAACAAATCTGGTAAGCCGGTAATCATGTTGATAATAGGACCCCTCGCAAGCACTACTCAAATGTGTATCTCTTTCTTCCGCTCATCATTAACAGTGTTGTAGAAAGAGACAAATATAATTATGTTGGTGATACATTCGATGGGCGTGGCCTCGCGCGGTAATATAATTTTCTCTTGGCACGATCGGTTAACCCTGGTAGCCGTATGTGTATTCGATGGATAGATGCATTGAAAAGCAAAATTTAAGGACCCCTAATTTTACTATCTTAAAATAAATTTGTAGGAAGTTGAATTTTATTAGTACATTTTTAACTAGAAATATTTTACTTTCAGATTTCGAAACAAATGAAAAAGAAAAGTTAAATCAAGAAAAAGAAACTGCAAACATATGCATTACAGAGGAAAAAGGTGTTTGGAGCACGTTGCGTAAGTTTTCCATCGTTTTATTGTGCTGATAAAACAAAATGGACCCAGTCAAATAAAAATTACAAGCACAAGGTTATTAACAAGAAGATAAAAAACCATGTTTGAGAGAGTCTTTGACTAGGTACTTGAGTAAATGGAGACAGATTTATTGAATGAATGTATTTGGAGTTCAATACTCCTACCTATCTATAGATCTATTGTATTACATAATAACCCCCTTTTACGCAGCCGATTGGTTTGGCGCGCTATACCGAGTGAGCCCTCTATTGCAATATAGAAGAAGTACTTTTACACTTTATGTTTTCCTGGTTATCACAGTCGATTGATTCGTCGTTGACGTCGACAAAATGCCGGATTCCGCTGTCATCGTCGTCACTCGCGTGACATCTCGATATGAAATTGGCGCAATATTCAAGCAACCAACAATCTCTTGCTTTTTATACTTTCCTAGTACATTGAAACTTTTTGCTTTCCACATACGACACCGTTGCGAGGAGTCGCTGTTGCACAACACTGCCTTTTGTGCCCGTTCCCGCTGATCGTGCCTACGCTGTAGCTCTAACGTTTTATGATAGCCTAGTAGAAAAGGAGCATTTGTTACAAAAGATTCAGTTAGATCATCCAAGCGAGCGCTGCCAACAATTTTCGCAACATGCTACCTTGCTAAGCTTTATGTGACTGGCAAATAAAATAAGATGATAACAACTCTGCTCGCATTATTTATTTTTGAGTACCAGTTGAAGTGGCGGTGCTTGAAGGCCTCAGTATGCCTAGCAGTGGACGTCTTTCGGCTGAAATGATGGTGATGATGATGATGTACAGTTACACATACATTATAATTATGTACAGACGCCAGCACATCAACCTACCCGAAACTGTCACATTTCCCCAATCAATTTTGAACCTTAAGCTTTAGCAATAAAGTTGAAAATCTATTAAAGAAATTTGACAGATTGTAGTAACTTGATGTGCTGGCGTCTGTACATAGTACACTTTTGTTATATGATACCTAATTATCTGCTTTTTATTGGCCTCTCTCAGCTCTAAAGGCCTGGTACCAAGCTGCCAAGGTCTTGGACCATCTGTCAAGGTACACAGGCGTAGCACATGGTTGCATACATAAATGCATGTCATGCGGCTATTTAGCAGTGTGATGTGGTGTGGCACCGCAATACAAGGTCTGCCATCGTCCCTAAGATTTTTTTAAACCCTTCTGTACATGCGGCGCCAATACACCCACACTGAATCTCAATGATATAATTCTAATGCCGCTATCACAAACCCAATCACAAGAACCGCCCAATAAATAGCCCAATTCTTTTTTTCAGGCACGTTAAAATCGGCGCAACGAGCCTTAATAATACTGATAGTGAACATAAGCTTGTCAGTCTATATGGGCATGATCGCAGTACAGGCGTATGCTGGGCAGTTCTTCTTGCAGGCGGCTCCGAGTCTTTCACCACATCTCTGTTCTGTACTCCTGGCATTGGTCGTGACAATTAATAGTGGATTGTCTGCTGTTATAGTTGATTTAATTCCTAGACGGGTGAGCTATTAAAGTTACTCGTACATTAATATTTTGTTAAGATTTTATCTATGCACAACAGTAGTTTTATCCGATTACCCCAGAAAGAGGGTCATGTTTTTTGTCTCTGTTGTCGATGCTATGTATGTCTTTGTACCAACATTCAATCGTTTAGACGTATCCAAGCACACTCTTTATAATGATAAATAAAATAAAATTGTTTCTCATCCACAGGTTCTAATGATAGTCTCATGTCTCTTGGCTGCTAGCTGCATGGCTTGTTTGGCCAGTATGCTGCGATGGGCCTGGGCACCTGAGTGGTGTATACCCCTAGTCATGGTGTTATATTGCATCGTTTACACCATTGGGGCAGTAAATGTACCGTTTATACAGATCGCAGAATGCCTTCCTCCTCAGGTAAGCTATTTGGAAATTGCTTAATTTGGTGGTTAATACAAAATAGGGAATGTTTTGTAATTGTTTTATTTTTGCAGATGAACAGTTTCGGCACAGGCGTCGTTATGTGCAGCATGTTATTGGCGAATTTTACAGTCTTATTTGTATTTAAACCAGCAATAGATACTCTCGGATTGGACGGTATGTTCCTGCTATTTGCTATATTCGGGTTAATAACTGCAGCGGTAGCGTTTTTGATCATGAGAGAGACAAGAAGAGTACCTTTTGAAGTTGTACAAAATATGTTTGAACAAGGATATTTGTATCGGCGGAAAAATTATTAAAATAATAAATCAATAGAAAAATAACTGTGATATTTTTACGATGTTGTTTTATTTTTGTTCGAAAAGGCCCATAGTCCTATCCGAGAAAAACAAATGAAGAACATAACGTCAATGTCATATTGTCATGTCAAATTCAATTCAACTTCAAGTGAGTGACATTTACTGATAAACAAGCGGTGCGGTGAATTTATTGATAAAATCTTCGGTTTTCTTGAAAATATAATGAATAAAACATTGTAAAATTGCTACACATTTAAGCAATCTATAAACTATATCTCAAACTTAGCGTAGATAGTTTTAAAATGGGTCTATTATCAGACCCTGATGTTGGGTCTGTGAAATGGTTGAAGATCCTGAAGAAGGTGCATGCTCCGCTTTGCTTCATATGCTATGTTGGTGCCCTGGTATGGTTCGTGATGCTAGGAAACAAGGAGTTTAACAACGAGACGTATTTCTCCGAGAACGCCTTACTTCCCGGCTTGGTAACTAATGAATTCAATGGGGAAAACTCCGCAAAACAGTTTTATAATGAATTTATACGGGAAATGGAGGTAAATAATTTATTTAATTATTGTAATTTAGCTCTTGTATAAGCCAAGCAGGTTGATGATCATCATGGTCATACTTGTTCCACCAATTGCTGAGTAAAGCCTCCCTTTGGTGTCATGCTTCCCTATTATTAACACAAACGCTATACAATTAAAACAAATTTCAGGACAAATATGATGATTTAGATGATATGCCAGTGCCGTGGCTTGTTGGCAAGATGTCGCAGCTACACCTTGAAGTGTACACGCACAACTTTACACTCAACTACCCTATGGGGCAAGGGCAGGTGAGCTATCAACAAATGTTTTATTCATGTTTTCTTGAAGAAATAAACGCTCCTTTTTTATTATAAAACAGTATTTTACACTGAACCACAGTCACCTTTTAGTACCAATAAACTGTGAAGAGGAACTTAAAGCCAATTATCTTATTCCCAAGGGTTCAAAGTATGCCCATACCAAATTTCATCTAAATTGGTCCAGACATTTCGGAGAATAGCCAAAGCAAACAGACAGGAAACAAATTTAAAATAGTTTTTTTGTTATAATACCATAATTACTATGTACTTTCATAATAATAATTATGCATTTAGTAAAAAGCTGTTATTTTGACATTACAGAGACACTTAAATTTTATTTATTTGCATAGATTTTATTATTTATGTATTGTCAAAAATTGTTATGCTGTACTTCTAAATAAAATTATAAACTCACACATAGGTACACAGACTTAACAAATTGGAAAAACTTGAGAACATTTTTTTCAAACTCGAAACTCTAAGCATTTATTTCAATTAAACCATTTACAGACACTTTTGAATTGTCAAGAAATCGGTCAGTCAGAAAAAATTAAGCTATGTAGTTGCCCATTCTAAAGCGTAGGTACCTATTGAGAAGAACGGGCAAGAAGCTCCATGTACACTCTTTTAAATTATATTTTTACAAAAATATTAGTTACATCATTAATGTTGAATTTATATAATAAAATTTGAGAACAATGTAAAAAAGACGTACGCGTTAAAAGCGTCCAGAGTACAGAAAATAGTAAAAAAATATCAATCCAAAAATAAAGTAATTAAAAATAAGCCGAGGCAGGTAAGTGATGACCAGCTCTAACTGACAGCGCCCGTTCGTGACATGACGCATATATCAGCACCATTCAGCTCAACCATTTTGATGGGAGTTTTCAAGAAACAACAAAAAATAGGAGGCTTTAATATCAAATTCTTAACAGCTGTTGGTTTGGTTGCCACAATTTGCTTCACTATAGGAGCAAAAGTGAATACATCATGTATGGTCTTTTCTTTCATTGCTCACCCCTACATCGTAATCATAACATCTCCGTTTTTTTTGGATTTCACAGGTTTTTAAAGGCACAAATGTGTACGGCATACTGCGAGCTCCTCGCACATCATCGTTAGAAGCCCTGGTAGTGTCGGCGCCATACAGGGCTCTGTCCACTCATCAGAAAGGAACTGGAGCTGGTATAGCACTTATGTTGGCCTTCGCCAAGTTTGCGAGACGTGAGTGCCTATTCTTTATGATATCCTGGTAGCAAAGATATCTCTGGGGGCACTAAAATAATATTGATATCATTTTTTCCATGACGAGCAGAGATCCATAAAAATAAAAATTATTGGAGCTTCACATCAGTGAAAATGTGGATAAACAAAATACATAATATTAAGAAAAAAAACTTAAATTTTCCTTTCAGCACAAAAATACTGGGCGAAAGACATAATATTCCTAGTCACCGAGCATGAACAACTAGGAATGCAAGCATGGTTAGAAGCTTACCATGGATTGCAGAGTGATGCAGAAACATTCCACACTAGTCTCGGCAGTTTCTGGAAGCCTGGTAGTCCCAGCTTGGATTTCGGAAGCAACTTCCCTGGTTTTGGATCGGAAGGGGAACATAAAAAGTGTTTGAATCCAGGGAAGCTAAAAGGGCGGTCTGGGTCTATCCAAGCTGCTATCAATTTGGAGTTTAGCACACCAAAAATAAGTAAGTGTTATAAACTTTACTTAAAGGAAACATAAAATTCAATTTTTCTGTCAGGGATTTCCACATACCTATTGCTTGATTTTATTTTCATAAACAGCACCCTAATTGCGTAACATACTATCAATCGGAATCAGAATCATTTTGAAGCAAATTGCTCATCCATTGCTTCATAAGTTCGAAAAATGTATCCGCTCAACACGAAAGTAACGCAATGAATGTTGTTGAACTGTCAACATGAAACCGATTCCGATTAATAATGTGTTACGCAATTGCTCCGCTGGTTGAGTTTAAAATAATTACGTAGCAGTAAGTAATACTGCAAAACACAAGCAGTCTTAGCAAGGGGTATCGTGTTACCTAGTAACTGGGTTGTGGAGGTCAGATAGGCAGCCGCTCCATGTAAAATAGTGGTATTCAGCTGCATCCGGTTACACTGGAAGCCGACCCCAACTTAGTTGGGAAAGGCTAAGTAAATTTATTTGACTTATTAAAAAACACAACACATATTTTAACTATTGATCTATCTGTATAACCCAGTTTAGTAGGTATTATAAATACAAGCAGAAATTATGATTGTAACCAATTTACGGTACACGATTTTCTTTGGTATGGTAGAACTAGCTGCGCCCTGCTGTTTCACCCGCATAATTTTCGATCCCGTGGGAATATCGAGATAAAAAGTAGCCTATATGTTAATATAGGGTGTCGGCTACCTCCATACAAAATTTTATCAAAATTGGTCCAGCCGTTTGAGCGTGAAGAAGTAACAAACATATAAACACACCCTCACACTCACAAACTTTCGCCTTTATAATATTAGTGTGATCATACAATTTCCACGCTAGTTGCTTGTCTTCCGCGTCCTTTACCATAAAAAGAACAATAAATAATATATGTAGGTACTCGTACTAAAAGGAAGCGAAATTATCATTTTTGAAGTGTTCAAAAATGCGCTGTTATGTCAGTTAGTCCTCATACACACGAGCGACACGCGACGACGACAGAGGCCACTACATCCGTCGAAACGCTTCGGCGGCTGCCGTTGACAACGTGTCGCTCGTGTATTTGAGTACTGTGCTCAATAATACACGACCGGCATGTTGTCGTCGACGTGTATTGCTCGTGTGAATGCAGATGCACACTTAGGCGCCATCTGCACGGCCGAGAAAATCGCGCCGATAGTCATGCGGTGCCCACAAACCATCGCATCGTCGCGATGATATCGCCGTGTGGAGATTGATTCATAGAGTTCTATTGACTTAGATGGCACGACGATAATATCGCCGCGATTCTCTCGCTCGTGGAGACGGCCCCTTAGCTTCAGGGCGTACGATAAGCCCTGTTACGGAATCCAGTAATTTCATACATTTGTCAATCAGTTAGTCAAATCTTGAAATTAGTTCTTGTATTATACGCCTCACTAAACACGATATCTAAAAATTTCAGAGTACATCGAAGTGAAAATTGAAGGTCTTAACGGCCAGCTACCTAATCTAGATCTGGTGAATCTAGTTCACAAACTGTGCCTGAAGTCTGGGATACACCATTCTTATAGAAACAGGTAATTCTTTGATTCAATTATGCAAAATACTATAAAAACTAAAACCCAACTACTGAAAAGGATGAAACAAGAAAGTACACACGGCTACACATCAAAATATACATAACCAGTATAAGCTGACTTCTAATTGTACAAAAAACCTATACAATGCGAGGTCAGCGAAAACTGGAAATGTATAGCTTGATGTGTAGCCGTGTGTACCTTCCCGTGATCGCATGCCGCTGTACTGTACTAACATACATATAAGCTATGGTAGCATGCGACCACGGGAAGGTACTTTCTTGTTTCATCCTTTTCAGTAGTCGGGTTTTAGTTTTTAAACTTTTATTTTAGAAAATAAAAAGTAATATTTTACAATACATATATTTTTTTAGTTACTCGTGGATGAACGGGCGCAACAAGATGGACGACTGGACGAACTCGTTCCGGACCATGTTCGACATGGTACTCTCGCAGATTGACGGGGTAAGTGACAGCGATATTAAAAGCCGGCCAAGTACGTGTCGGACCACGCACAATGAAAGGTTCCGTAGTTGGTATGAATTTATCCCAAAAACAAACTTAGCATTGTAGTTGAAAAATATGTTCAGCCATCATCGATATACGTCGCGGTCAATTCTCCAACTGCAAATGTAAGTTTGTAATAGAAAAAAATAATAATTTTATGATTAAACTTCATATTAACGATATTCCGACTTTTCCTTTACTTGCGCTGTGAGACATTGCTTCTTGCCAAATTTCATGATTCTAGGTCAACGGTAGCCTTATAAGTTTTTATTTGCGACTATCAAAATATGTCGCATAAAATAAACGGCCGTATATTTTTATTGAGTTGACTTAGAAGCTTGACCTTTGTAGAGCTCCAAGGGTTCGTAGATCTACGTATTTGATATTAATTTCAACTTGATGCCTCCACGCGTTCTTGACAAACCCATTAAAACCCATTTTCTCATCTCATTCTATTTTCTACCCCACACAGGTACCAGACGGCAACCACGGCCTGTTCCACCGCTTCGGCATCGAAGCCGTGACCCTGGAAGGCCGCGACGCTAACGACCCAAGCGGCGCGGCGCCCCGGGCGCATGCGCTCTCTACCACGAACTTCTACAGGCTGGGAGTAGCCTTGGAGAGTATACTGCGCTCGCTGAACAACTTGTTGGAGAGGTTCCATCAGAGTTACTTCTTCTATCTGTTAGCGGCTACGCATCGGTTTATTTCTATTGGTGAGCGGTGAATAATCACAGCACCGCAGGCAAAAACTAAGCTAATAATAATATTAGCTTAGTTTTTGCCTGCGGTATGGTGAATTTTGCCTACGTCAGGCGTTCCTTCAATGGGGAACGGGCTGCTCGCTTCAAGCGCGCGGTCGGCGCGACTTGTTCACTATTCCTGTATTGTCATCTTAAAATTTACTTTAAGTGCTTGGCCAGACTGGCAGGCGGGCGCGGCGCGGCGAACTCAAACATAGAACTTCATTTGAGCGTCCATAGTGGGCACGCGGGCGCGGTGAGTGGCGCGGGCCGCTCGGAGCGGGGAGCGCGCGGGCAACCCACGCTATAGTGAGTTCATAAAAGTAGCCGCAGTGGGTGCGTGGGCGGCCCGCGCGGGGGGCCGGGGTTCTCAAACTAGTTCCAGCTTTTTTCTAGTAAAAATAAGCCTTCTTCATCCATATTATATTTTGACAAACACTGGACACGACAACACGCAGAACGCAGCCGCGCTCGACTGCGGACGGGCAGGTCGCACGCGTTCCCGCACCTGCGCCGCTCCCCGCCCCGCGCTGCCTGGTCTGGCCAAGCACTTATGCATTTGATTTAAAAACTTAACTTGACTGACAAACTGACAAGTTATTTGCTGTGTCGGAGCGGTGCTGTTATTGTGATGACCTTTAGGGTGTAATTCCAGGGTGTGGGATTGGAAATAGAAATAGGTCATCTTGTTTCCATCTTTTTTAAAGTTCGCTTGTTACGTAGTCGGGTTTTTAATTTTTTCAATTTCTATTTTTCATAATAACAAACAAATTTTCACAACTGAAAACTGTCTGTCTGAATCTGTTGACAACTCTGAAAATATAAATAAATATCCATTTTTCAGGTCAATACATGCCATCTTTGTGCTTACTATGTGTGGCCATGCTCATCCGAGCATTATCTTTATGGGTAACCGCCATCCAGCAAGATGGCGACGAGGAACCAGACAAGCAAGCAAGCAAAAAGACAACCAAACAGAAACCGAAGAAAGAGAAAGATTCCGACACTGAAGAACCAGGCGACCAGAAAGTCGAGGAGGTGAAAAAAGTGGTTAAAACTAAAGGGAAGAAGAAAGTGGACGACCTGAGTATGAGCATCGTGAATATCGGTGCTAATTATCTCCTGGTACATTTAATTGGATATGCTGTTATGAATTCACCTTTTCTTTTAAGTTATATTGGTAAGAAATCATTATTTTAATCAGAACTATGAATTAATTGCCTCGTTGGTGTATTGGTTGCAAGTGATTGCTGACTGCTGAGCGTGGGCCTCGGTTCGATCCTTGGTTGGGGCAATATTTTATTGTGTTTCTTTTTCTTTTCTTAGTTGCATTTTCCTATTAACCGGTTAATAGGCTAGATAGACTCGCGCCCTTTGGGGCTTAACTAACATAACTGTCAAATCCTCTGCTTAAATATCCTAGAATACAGCATAATCAGCCTATAATATTCCCACTGCTGGGACACAGGCCTCCTCTCTTCGAGAGGGAGTGGGCTGTGATCTACCACGCGGGCCCAGTGCGGGTTGGTAGATGTCACATGCCTTCGAATTTTTGGTTCTAGAACATGCCGGTTTCCTCACGATGTTTTCCTTCACCGTTTTGAGAGCAGTGGTGATGAAATTTCCACAAAGTAAAGCGCCTGCCTAAGTTCGAACCCACGACCTGCAGCTCGTCGGTCCGTTACCACTGAGCCACGACTGCTCACAAATACAGGAGATTGATGATTAATCTTACTTATTTTATTTTCAGGTAACTATTACTACAATAAGCCATCAGAATACTCAGTGTACTATGGCTTGATCGCCATTTCAGTATTCCTAACTATAGTCACGCCCTTCATGCCGCGGTTACTACGCAAGGGTCGCATAACTTACGAGGAGCTATCTTTAGTAAACATACTACTTCTCATAGAACTGTCGACAGTCTGCCTGAGTGTCGGCATGCATAACTTTTCCTTGGGATTCGCTATAGCGGTGGTGTATACGCCCTTGGCGTTGATATGCTGCGTCGTTGTTAAAGGTGCAGGGAAGGCAAGGTTAGAGGCTCTGTGAATTATGTTTTCCCATTAACCCTTTGACCGCTTGTGTCGTATTTCTGCGACAGAGAACATGCATGGTTTTTTCGTTCTATTTTCGTCCTATTAACTGCGTGGTACAGACGCCAGCACATCAACCTACACCTAACTGTCAAATTTTCCCAATCAACATTGAACCTTATGCTTCAGCGATAAAGTTGAAAATCTATTACAGAAATCTGACAGATTGTAGTAGGTTGATGTGCTGGCGTCTGTACAACTAAAACCATTATTAAATAGAGATAAAAACTTTTTGACTATTTTTATATCGATACAACGATTTCTCCTCCTTATTTATTGTAGGTATTATTTTATCTTGATTTTATAGATTTGTAGCCGCGCGCTAGGGGCACGGCAATTGATATTTAGCCAAGCGCTTAAAAGGTTAATAGTAATTATTTTAGACGAGGGGCTAGTGGCTAAGTAATAAGTAACAGACGCACGGCCGATCGATCAGGTTAAGCTTGCCGCGGTTGCTCCGTGGATGCGTGACCATCTTTACATACTAAGACCCTCTATGCCTCGGAAAGCACGTTAAGCCGTTGGTCTCGGCTGTTATTCGTGGATCTTTGACGGTCGTTACAGGGCGTCAGTAGCCCGAAAGTCTGACAACCAGTTTTATTAAGGGTTATCGTATTATCCAGTAACTGGGTTGTGGAGGTCAGATAGGCAGTTGCTCCATGTAAAATACTGGTATTCAGCTGCATCCGGTTACACTGGAAGGCGGACTCAACATAGTTGGAAAAAAGCAAAGCAGATGATGAGTAATTATTTTTAGATGTTTTTACTATTGGTTTTAAATAAATTACTTTCTTTGTAACTTTTAATAAAGACAAGTATTTTCTAGCTTTTCAAAAATGTACAAAAATTCTAATATTTAAGTAACTGCATGACGCAGGTACACTTTCAATTGATTTTCTTACAACTTGGCCGCGGAAGCTTTAGTTTTATCTTAATCTAAATAAATAAAAATGAATCCCCGAAATGTATGTACGCGCATAACTTCCGAACGACTGCACCAAATTGGATAATTATTTTTTTGTTGTGTTCGGTATTGCCAGGACAGGGTTTGTATGAAAGAAAATTTCGGAAATTCGAAAAAAAAATTGCACCCGTGCGAATCTAGTAGAAAATAATAACTATTTATTTTTAATCCAAAAATAAATATTGGATTTAATTTCGCGCTTCTGACGAATAAAACTGTCTTTGTAATATGTTCCAGTACCTTCTACCTAATGATAAAGCGCATAGTCTGCCTCCTCGTGCACCCCCTGGTGGCAGTATCGCTCAGCATGATCATCTACAGCAAGGTTCTCTTCCCCGAGGAAGGCTTCTTCGGCATGCTGAGTCGAGGATCTGATGCCGCCATGCAGGCCACCATGTTCTCCATAGTTGATTCTATGGTATGTATAGATCTTTCTTTGCCCCATGCCGTCCTGGTAGCCCAGCATACTGGGAATTGGATTTAGAGCTATGCAATGCAAGCGACTATTGCATAGTTGATTGGATTCATAATCAGCCTATAATGTTCCCATTGCTGGGACACAGGCCTCCTCTCAGTGAGAGGGAGTGGGCCGCAATTCACCACGCGGGTCCAGTGCGGGTTGGTGGATGTCACATGTCTTCAAATTTTTAGTTCCAGGACATGTCGGTTTCCTCACGATGTTTTCCTTCACCGTTTTGAGAGCAGTGGTGATGAAATATACGAAGTAAAGTGCCTGTCTGGGTTCGAACCTACGACCTAAAACTCGTAAGTCGTGTCCGTTACCACTGGGCCACCACTGCTCTTGATTGGATTGTATTTATTTAACTTCTTCGGATTCATGTCAGCCCGGTATTTATTGTAAGTAAGGATATTTAATTCCTGATGTTGGGCTTTTAAAAACAATACTCTGCCACGTCTGTGTCCCCCCTTTAACCTGTCTACCTTCAAAGCCAGAGTGAACAGGCATCTTCTGGGCACGCTCGTTCCATCATATACCTCATCCATCGTTTTCCATCAGGCGAGATTGAGGCTAGAGCAGGTCCATTCAGCAATAAAAGAATTCTAAGAAACAAATAAATTATGACAATATTTCTTATAATAATGAAAAAAAATTGTCTAAGGGGCCTCTGCGATCTCCTTAATATGCGAAGCAGTAATGCTCGCGAAGGAGGTGGCGGAGCGCGTGAGGGAGAGGCAATCTTTGCGCCCTCGCGCCCCTAGTCGCCGCAGGAGCCGCCCGGGGCGTCGGAATCAATAGCCGATTCTCGGCCATCGTAGGCGCGGGCTTGCGGACGGCGAGCAATGGGTAGCTCGCCGTCCGGTAAGGACCAGGCCCGGGTCGACACCGCGTTGTGTTCCACGCGCGCCTCATAGAGATGTCAGCACTAACTGACGGGGTCCGCTAGGGCCGATGCCTGCCGGGTCGCGGGTTGTTCGAAAGAGATACCCTGGCCTCTGGCACAGGCAACTGAAGGAACACGGGTGGGTTTTAGTCAGTAAAAGTCTGACACGCCCTCCCGCTCCGCCCAGAGCGGGAGAAGTTATTTGATAATTTCCCACACAAAAAAAGGAGCCTCTGCGAGTTGGCCCTGGCTCCTCGCACACCTTCCAAAGGTCTGGGATCTTGAGATGTGTCAAAGACATTTAAATTATATCTCTACTATAGTCCGAGTGAACCTGAGTGACAAATACCACACGCTACAAAACCGAAAATCTCCATTTTTATTATGTCTGTGTTCCTATTCAAGATCCACATTCGTTCTAAACAAACATTCTTGTTTTCCAGCTGTACGGCAACTGGCTGTTCAACTTAACTACTGCAGTACTCCTGCCCATCTGGATCATATTCTGGCAGATACTTTGCATCACGGTCAACGCGCCTTAGTATACCAAAATTGTACGATATTTAGTAGTCATTATTGTTATAATACAAGTCTTTTGTGTGACCCTATAGGAGATTTGTAAAAAGGATAAGTTCAGGTTTGAATTTACCGACATATCACCACTAAGGGCTTATTTTCCAACGCCAGTTAGGGGGGCCATTCTAGTATTACGTAAGCAGATTTTTTGAAATTATTAACCCCCCCTCCCCCTCGTCAGCAAAAGTAAGCAAAGAGCTTAATGCTTACGTAACAATTTTGGATTTTTTTCGGTATTTCCAACTGTAAAATGTCAATTATATTCCACTGATCTAAGCTATATTTGAATTAAGAATTTGAGATCATTTTCAAGTTATGGAACAACAAACTGAATGTCATACTTAACAAAGTTCAAATTCCATTGCAACCAAAAACTTATAAGGACCTTTTTGTTACAAGTGGTCACTCAAAAATCAACTTAGAATACATTTCTATAAAGTAGATAACTGATTGAAGTAGCGATGGAATGTAAATTATCTGAGATTATAAACTTGTTTGTCTTATTTCTTTTTAGTAAGTATATTTATGTATATTTACTTATGCTTATATTTATATGTAATTAGGTATATATTATATTCATAGTTCTTATAAGTTTATGCGTATCTTTATATTTAAAATATTTATTCCTCAATGTTCATGATTGCACCTACTACTGTTTGTCTCTGCATCACCCAAAGGTTGACTGGTAGAAAATGCCTATGGCATTAAGTCCGCCTCTGTACATTTTTTATGCTTAAAGTATTAAATAAATAAATAAACACTGCTAGAGCTGACGTTGGAAAAATCAGCCCAAAATACATTGCTACAAGGTTCTTTTCCCCGCTGTTGATAAACATTTATCGCAGACATTAGTGCAAAAATGTTTTGTGAAATATATTGAAATAACAAAATGTCTGCGTTAGTTCCGATTTTGACCACGCGCCAGAACAATCTTGTAGTGCTATAATTTAATTTTACATTACTTATTACTAAAGGAAGTAAAGTATAAATTGTTTTATACATTTTTAAGTATTGAACTGGATAGTTTTGCAGTATAATGCATTTAGAACAATCGTCGATCAATAATTATATATGCCATGGCTATAATAGCACGTTCACTGTGCATTCGATACGAATAGAATAATAAATAATTAATTAGTGTCATATTTGTTTTTAATATAAAACATTATTGTGAAATTTAAAATAAAGACCGTATTTATTAATTTAAATTATTATTTTGTTTTATTTATCTACTAGCAGCGCCCCGCGGTTTCACCCGCATAAGTGTCGATCCCGTGAGAATATCGGGATAAAAATGTCCGTGACTACCGCCGCCCCACCAACGCCAATCGCTTCCATATTTCGTAAATAATTAGTACCTACTCAATTGGTAATTAATACCTACTAGAACAACAAAATTGGTACGTTAGTAAGTTTCGAGAAAATTATCTTTGAAGGTGGTCCGGTCACGCTCCCTTCAGCAGGACCACCATGAGCCCCGAAAAAGGGGGCATGCTGCAACTATTCTAAGTATAAAAATAATTTACCGAGAAATCAACGACGATAACTTTCACGCAATCGTTCAGCAGGACCACGACTTTGAATGTTGATTCCAAGTTTGAGACTTTCCTCAAACTTATAGAAAATTAGTACCCTCCAAGATAAAATTAGTACCCAAAATTCAAAATGAGTACCTACCTACTCCAGTAGTTTGCACGATAGGTATACCATGCCATTGGTGGGGTGGCGGTAATCACGGTGCTAAATTTTCATTTCAAGATTTCCCTATTAAAAACTCCCAAAATACAAATATTAGTACTCCTAAAGACGTTATAGCGACCAAAAATTCAGATTCCTAAGTGTTGTATTTTAAGTATTTAACTATAAATTATCCACCTAGGGGCTAGTCAATTTTCACTCTTAGTTTACAAAATACGGCTGAATTGAACACCTACCTACTCGAAGTTATTGCAGACTGACACCGCTTACTGGATTATTATACTGAAATCCCACGGATTACATAGGATATTATCATTTTCATATTGGGTTATTAGATACAGTTATTAAACACTGGTCTGTTATTTTTGCGCAAGCACACGTATCTACTCTAAAAAAGGCATCTTCACAAAGACAAACAGTCGGGTCAGAAAGAAGGAGCATTGATCACTATGCTTGCTTACAATAAGTTGGAGATTTGTGGGTTTCCCGGGGGGCAATTCTCAGTTTGTTGCCTGAACAGTGAAAGGCCCGAGACGGCGGCGGCGGCGCACGGTGGGCTGGAAATCGGCTTTCATAGACTTAGGGATTTCAATTTGCAAGTGCCTGATTTTTTGCCGGATATCGCTTCTATTAGTCATTACTATGTACAAAAATAACACCCGAGTTAATTCTGCCCAAAAACGAAGGAAATATAATTTTTTTACGAAAAATTTGTATGAAGCTAGTATGAAAAATCGAATTATCTCCTAAACGGCATGTTTAACCGTAATATCCTTGGAGGTGGTCATAGTGCTAATTATTTATGATTTTTTGGTTGCCGATTTGACGAAAAATTTAATGCCGTTTTTTTTAAAAAAATCGTCAAAATATTTTTATTTATTTTTACATGTAAAACGATCCCTTTTAGTGTCCAAGTTAAAAAGTTCGATATGTTATTAACCCAAATATTAAGAACACACAAAACAAGAAAAATTAAATAAAAAAATTGCTGTTTTTTGACACATTTTTATTAATTTAAATAAAAAAAGATTATCAAACTCTTATTTTTTTGTATGAATTGGTAATTTGGTTTTATTGTATGAATTGGTAAATTGGTAATTTGGTTGTATGAAAAGTTTTAAAACTCATGATGTGTTGATAAATATCTAGTTCAAACATAGTTGTCTACGTGTGGGTGTACTATAAACCTCTGCCAACTCCTTCGGAAATATAGGAGTGATGCTATTTTATGTTACGTGTAGTTAAAAGTCCGTGTTCTTCAACATAAACACTAAAAGGAATCGTTTCATATGTAAAAACAAATAAAAATATTTTGACAATTTAAAAAAAAAAACGGCATGAAATTTTTCGTCAAATCGGCAACCAAAAAATCATAAATAATTAGCACTATGACCACCTCCAAGGATATTACGGTTAAACATGCCGTTTAGGAGAGAATTCGATTTTTCATACTAGCTTCATACAAATTTTTCGTAAAAAAATTATATTTCCTTCGTTTTTGGACAGAATTAACTCGGGTGTCATTTTTGTACATAGTAATGACTAATAGAAGCGATATCCGGCATAAAAACAAGCACTTGCAAATTGAAATCCCTAAGTCTATGAAAGCCGATTTCCAGCCCACCGTGCGGCGCGCCGTATTCCGCGCGCGCCTCTCTAGAGGAATGGTGGCCGTTTGCGGCCGCTGAGGGTGACAGGGTCCGCATGGATTCATGCGGGCCAACACCTGGCCGGGGGAGCGTGACGAAATGCGCAAGCACTCCAGCACCCCGGCTAAAGGTAGCAGCAGGACAACGTGTGGCTTTAATCAGTAAGAGTCTGACAGACCCCTCCACCCACTTGTGCAATTCTCGTAATTTTAAGAACGTTCACAGTCTGATCTCTGTCTCAATCTGTCAAAAATGCCTCTAATTTCCCATACATTTTTGACAAGTTTTTTAAATTGGTTGTCGCTGAGATGAGATTGCGACTAGATTTTGAACGTTTTTAATTACGGGAATTGACCATCACGTATTGGTAGTACACCTCTCCTCAACCTGGAGTAGGTAATAGAGATATAACATCATCGTAGAAACTGTAGAAAGTAAAGAGAACAACTTTTTGTTTTTTGAAACCTTCTTATTACCTGTGAAACAGATCGTTGTTGCTGGGAAATGCATATTGCGCTTAGTACTTAATAGGTACCACTTCTTTACACCAGGAGGCCTACCACAAGCTCTTAACGCGATCCATTTTAGGACCTAAACTGAACTGTTCTTCTAATTCGTACCATGACGTCAGTTTAACGATTCAGTTTAAGCCGTGCCATCTGCTGACAGCGATTGTCCCAAACTGAGTCGCAAGTGTTGGTTTCATTCATACTTGTTTGGTACCATGACGTCCATAGAGCAGCTCAAGCGATGCAATTTAGGAACCTAAACTGAAATGTCTTGTTTTTGAATCGTTTTTAATTAGATCATGGTAGGCCACCAGAGATGTGCTAAGGTGCGTAGCGATGGATGTGTATGATATCAACCAATAGGATCGTTTGATTTTCATAGCGTGGCTTGGCTAAGCTCTGGTGGAAAAGGGTTCAACGAAGCCACAGATAATATAATACTCTAAGGTCCGACCGCGCTTGTAAACAACAATGGCCGTCTGACTAGATGAAAACAAATGTTCTTGTATATGGTATTTATTCAATATCGAGCGGTCACTGTTGTTTACATCTTTGGCAAAAGCGCGGCCGGACCTTACGACGAAGCGCGAGTTTTTTAGCCCATCTTCATAGCACATAGGTAGGTACCCATTCCGCTACGCCAGGTATTATCTGCTGAAATCCATACTTGCATACTAATATTATAAAAATGGAAAAGAACTTTGACTGTTATCTTTTCACGCATTAACGACTGAAAGGATTTCGATTTTGGCACACAGACCATGACCTGGGTTAGATATAGACCTGCTTTTTATCCCGGTAGTACGTTCCCGTGGGATAGTAACCATTACTATACACGCGGGCGAAGCCGCGGGGAAAAGCTAATATATAAATCGTTTTGTATCTTAGCTCTTCCTCGCTTATCTTTGATTGAATTTGGCAGTTCATAAGGTGTGTCACACTGAGCAGGCCTGTCCTTGCGAAGAGGCAGACTGTTCCCGGAAATATGTATCTAAAGCCAGAGATACACTAGGGGACAAATGTCTCACGAATGTGTCGGCGACATGTCAAGCGAAGCCGGCGATATCGCTTGACATATCTGGCTAATAATGTGATAATACCTTATGATTGAGGATCTGGTTGGAAATGGTAAGGTTGCCATTTTTTTAGGACTGGCGATACGGTTGAAGACGACTAATGTTTCTAGCAGTGTTACGAAACCTACGTGCTTAAATAAGTTCTTGTAGATTGCATAAACATGGCATAATATTAATTAAGACCTTGAATAAATTTTATTTACGGACCGGTT
This sequence comes from Hydraecia micacea, assembly GCA_914767645.1. NCBI lineage: Eukaryota > Metazoa > Arthropoda > Insecta > Lepidoptera > Noctuidae > Hydraecia > Hydraecia micacea. The sequence goes on from OU611796.1 coordinate 14,459,100, forward strand.
CCTTTCGGGAATCTAATAAAATTAGAAGCTGTCGCTCAGCTACGAGCTACGATAGGTATTCTGTGCCACATTGCAATTTGGGTTATAGTTTTTTAGGTCCTAGGTGATCCTAATTTATATAAAATACGTGTAGGTGGAAGTTGCATCGATGTCAGAAAGTTAGATCAGTCTACAATAGATTAGAGTACCTAACTACACTTTAGGGTGGCACAATGGGCAGTCATATCGCAAAAAGCGATCTTGGCGACATGTTAGATGTGGACCCAACGATCATTGTGCGAGGCATTGGCTCTATACCTGAGGAGGCTCTCGTTGGGCAGCTGGATCTAGGGCTTGATTCAGAAAGCGGTACCTACTTCTGGACACGACCCGCATTTTCAGGAGGTTCCTCTCTCTGGAGCCCTGACCTGTTCTCTCTTGAGCTGATCTGAGCTTGGACCCTGTTCCCTATACTGGTGGGCTAGAATTTTTTATATTTTTAAATGATTTTATATTTTTTATATCCTAATGTTTAAAAATATAATTTATATGTAAATAATGAAATAAATAATACAATATTAATCATAGAACAAATGCAAAGAACATAAAAATGACGTTTAAGGAGAGAGATAGTGATTTATACAATGATTTTAAAGAATGGACAAAGTTTCAACACGGGTCTAACCCTTTTGTTCTTTGTAGTCTGAGGGTCGAGCCTTGGAAATATTTTATTAATGTTCTTCAGTTGGTAATTTGGTGTAATTACTAGGTCACAGAACTAGGTACCTACTTAGTGCAGAATCTCATGAGTTAAACGCTGCGTGCTGAGTCTGACCTGCAGCTTCAATTCTGCTCCATAGCGTGTCGATGATAATCTATATTATGCCAGCCCTGAACGACTACATATTGCATTATCAGTAGCGTTCACAACTTCACTGTCTAAAGTCTAGACATGACTAAAAGTCGACCCTAGTTTGTGAATAAGGTTATAGATACATCATTTATTTACTGCACAATATAACTGCCGACACTGCAACTTTATCAAATCAATATTTTATAAACAGTCGGTACACTTTATCTAAGCCTGTCCGTTAGTACCTACTTACCGGCCGTTGACTCGATGCAATGAGGTCAAGGTCCCCTGATCAGACGATACGAGCAGTCAATAGTTGACCGAATACGATTGAATGAGATGTTGCGAGATTATATGTAGGTATGGAAGCCCGCATGTATTGAAAGTTCACGGCTGTGTTTATTTTCCTGGAGGCAGACGGTTAGGTAGAAGTTTAATTTACCTACGCTTTACCAGTCAAATCATTCGTTTCACATATATCGTCTTGACATATAATTATATAATGAATGTATAAAAAAACTTGTAAAACATTTTAAAAGAGTAACGGTGGAGTTTCTTGCCCATTCTTCTCCATACGAAAACTACCTTTTGGAAGGGGCGCGGGCGACTAGAATCAATTTCGTTTTATTATAATTTTTGACGTTCAAAAGTGCCTTTAGTGTGCCTATTTGAAATAAATGATTTGACTTTGACTTTGTTTATTAAAATACACTTTTGAATATCAATATTTACAAGAAAATAGAACTGTTTCTAGTTCATCATCATCATCATAATCAGCCTATATTGTTCCTACTACTGGGACACAGGCTCTTCGAGAGGGAGTGGGCTATAATGTAGGTACCACTCGGGTCCAGTGCGGGTTGGTAGATGTCACATGGTTCTGGTTGCCCTTTCCAAAAGGTAGTTTCGTAGAAGAATGGGCAAGAAATTCCAGTTTTCTTTTAATTTTTTTACAATATGTTGTAAAACATCATTTTAAAACGACAATTTGTAACAAATCCAGACAGCCTGGAGGCCAATTCTCGTAATTAAAGTCGTTCAAAATCTAGTTGCAATCTCATCTCAGCGACAATCCATGTCAAAAATATAGGGAAATTAGAGGTAGGTATTTTTGACAGATTGAAACTGAGATCAGACTGTGAACGTTCTTAAAATTACGAGAATTGCCACTCAGGTTGCTTCTAAACATATCCCAATGGAATATCCTAACAAAATTTTACCCAGGGATAGATTCCAGAACCCCAGTGCCAGACAGACTTAGCAGTCAACGCAGTTACTGTGGTTCATCGCCAAACGTACAGTAGGTCAAACTCAAACTCAAAGCATTTATTTCAATTAAACCATGTACAGGCACTTTTGAATTGTCAAAATTAAATAGTCGGTCAGTTAGTCAGTAAGTTGAAGCTAGTTGCCCATTCCAAAACGTAGATCTCTATGGAGAAGAGCGGGCAAGAAACGCCGTGGACACTCTTTTAAATCAAGATATTACATAATCCTGGATACATTGTTCTTGTTGCTTGTAGGTTATAGTTTATCAGTCAGACGCAGTATTCGTCCGTGCGCCAAATACTTAATATCGTCACGGATAAACTGTTCGAAATTAGGTCCTCTGTAATGATAATGAAGGCCAATCCAATGTTTAGGGAATTTATTTACCTAGATTCATTCTCTCTTTTAACCGTCTGATCAAAATATGTATGTCGCAGGCAACTGGTTAAATTAGCCGTTTAGTTAAATGCCTAGCCTTTTAACTAAACGGTGGCCGTTCAACTAACGGCCAAATGATATTCAATAATATAGTTTAGGTTGGAACTGTAACCAATCACGCGAGAGCCGAATTGGTTGCAGTAACTAAGCCAGGGCACCCCCGCGACCAAATGAGTTAGGTTAGGTTAGAACTGTGAACAACCGCGTGCGAGCAAAGAGAGCGAAGCGAGGCGAGCACTACTTTCAAAGGCCAGGCGGTTAACTAAACGGCTAATTTAACCAGTTGCCTGCGACATGTATTTAACCTCTTGTGACATGCAATACCTCTCAAGAGATGTGTTCTAGTTTCACAAGAAGTTAAGAGGCCTTGAGGAGTTCTATTCTGTATCTCCGAAGTTTTCTTCAGATCGGGGGACCACTTGTCTGTTATATCTTCTGAATAAATCAAGAATAAAAGACTCATCCAAATCAGTACCCTAATTGCATAACACACCTTCAATCGCAATATCAATCAGTTAGAAGGATGTATAGCTAATCCATTACTTCATATATTCGAAAAATTTGTCTGCTCAACAACGTAAGAACGCAATGAATATTGTTAAACTGTCAAAATGAAAGCCATTGCTACTGTTAGCGTGTTACGCAATTACCCCGCTGGTGGGATATAGAGGAGATACTATAGAGGTATGAGGAACAGGATGTAAAGTTCACTCATACTCTATAGAAAAGGGAGGATCCTCCGACCAGACGGATGTCGTGTCTGGCGGGCAACTGCCCGTCTGGTCGGAGGATCCTCCATTTTCTATAGAGAATGAGTGAACTTTACACCCTGTTCCTCATACCTCTATAATAGACAGTATCTTACAAACAGAAACATATACTACAAATTGAGCACATCCTCCTTTTGGAAGCCGCTCAAAAATGAATTAAGTAGCAATTAAAATTCTGGCTGTTACGTCTAGTCTGATTAGTAATTTATGATCGCATTGTATCAGTAGTACCTATCTTGATAGACCTGTCCTATAGTACAGATACACGCTGCATATGAATGAGATTGCACTTATGTAACAAACGAAACTACATATACCCAAACGCGTTTACTTCCTTTTATTCAACGACTCTATAGATATTAAAACATGAGTGTTATTAAAAAGACGTAAGCGACATGAGAATTGTAGATTATGATTATTTTTATCGCAGTGTCCCCTGTCCAGCAGCTATAGTGTTGGGAAGAGATGCTACAAAAACGCTATTTTAAGTAGCTGCTATTTTTATCGATGTTATTTGGCTGCACATGTTATCTGGCTGCATTTTATCGATGTTATTTTGTTGAGTTTAATAAAATTATGAATGATAGAATATTCAGTAGTGGAAGTGGAAAGCTTACTATAATAATCAGCAATACAGGTTTGAGGTTTCCAGTAATCCTTTTCACTACTCCCACCAACGTAGCTATGATTGTAACAGGAGTGGGTCCACGGCAGTAGTGCAAAGTTTGAGGTGCGAACTCCCGATCTCTCGCTAGCCAGTCCGTCTAAACTTCGGGACTATATTAACCATTTTTATAATAGCAGGCCCGACAGACGTTCTCTTGCCCGAACACAGCGCCACCTAATGGGTTCAATTGTGAGTCTAAACCATCCAGGGGCTCTCAAACACCCAAAAAAAAAACATTGAAATCGGTGGTGCCGTTTAGGAGGAGTTCAGTGACACACACACGTAAAAAGAATTAATTGTATTTCTAAAGATAATATCGATTATTTATTATAACAGCAAAACTAATTTACAACAAGTTGTAGTAAGATAGATATAATTTCGCAGAGTATAAGCGTGAAGGTTAGATCATGGAACCGGTTAGTCTTGAATAAGTGCGTGATTATGGAAAGTTGATGAAAAAAATGTTGAAAGTTACAACTTTTTGTGACAAGATAATTGCGATTAGACTAGACAGTACCATATTTTTTTATAACCCTCAATAGAAACAATTGGCATTTGCTGGATTAACTACTCGTGGACGGCTCCTGCCATGGTAAATTGGTAAAGCGAAAAAAAAAAACACAATCTGAATCATTTTGAAGGATATTGCTAATCCATTGCTTTATTATGTTTGAAAAATTTGTCTGCTCAACAACGTAAATAACGCAATGAATGTTGTTGAACTGTCAAAATGACAGCCATTGCTACAGTGTGGTTCATGTGGTTGTGTGGGCTTGGTAGTGTGTTATGCAATGACCCCGCAGATTGACGAAGCATCTAAAACGCTAAACTGAAATGCTGGGATTCGTCCTCCTTCTTTTAGTAAGTTGTTGACGATAGGTATCGTTACCTAGAAAATCACTAGAGAGCATCGCACTACCACGTTGCGACAATAACTATAAAACCAGTTACTTTAATAACGATATACCAGTTACTTTAAAACGATATACCAGTTACTGTAATAACGATATACCACTTACTTAAATAACGATATACCAGTTACTTTAATAACCGATAATACCAGTTACTTTAATAACGATATACCAGTTACTTTGCTACAACGCTATTCGCTACATTACATTCAACCAGTTCACGGCCAGTCCAGTTCTAGAGACAGCGCGAATTACACGCCAGTCACTATCCGCCAGTGTTTACAATACAAGTGTTAGTTCGTTATCAGTATTATTTGTTCGGGTGAGTTTTGATGATAACATTTAGTTATTTATTTAACTGTTTGTTAAAGCCTGGTTGTTATTTGTATTATTTGTATATATTTCCGTTATTTTTATTGTTTTTGATAGAGATTGTGCTGTTTCAACTACTGCAGTTACTGAAGTGGAGTTTAATTGAACTGCATTTTAATTACTCTTGAAAATATGATTGATAGTTTACTGGAAGACTAGTTTTTGAGAGTTTAGGGGTCAGTGGGTCGTCTGTCTTACGCAAACTCCCTCGGTACAGGTGCACTTATGTTATGTAGTCCGTCAAACGATTAGGTAGGTATTGAATTAAGTAATAAAAACTACGCGCGAACAGTCTGTTGTACAAAAGAAGCAGATTGCAGAACTTGCCGGTTGTCTATCGTCTGCGTAGGCCGAATTTTGAAGAATGTATTCGTCTAAACTCATGATTTTTTATCAGCTAGACTAAAATGACAACTGCAATC